>OY978012.1:9131960-10617841 GCA_963854515.1 Pandemis heparana | reverse complement strand
TTAAGAGTTTTTAATGATTCACGGTTAAGTTCATTCGAAATATTATAAACGGTTCCAGTGGTAACGAGAGTGCACGCAGTCGACGCGCAAGAATGAGGGTAGACAGAGCTCGGTCTACCCAACAATAACATCCACCCGCAATTTCTTCAGTCTACCCGTGATCATGATACATGCAACTGTATCGAAATATCGGGAGCTCAATAAAGGTAATCGCGGTTCACATCCCGTTTATAATATTTCGGACAAAATTACCTTGCTCAAGGCCTTGCTCTTAAAATTATAAATCTATTAAATACCTAAACTGGCAAGCTGGCAGCCCTAATCGCAATGCATCGCAGCGAAATGGAATGCAACCGGCCCCTATTCTGGATGTTCGAAACGTTCGATACACGGTTCTGTAGCTCACATGCATACGCGGAGAAAGAGAACAAATCCATTGCGACAGTTATCGATTCAAACTTTCATCAGAATCAGCCTGTCGTTTCCCAAACCCCGTCGAGCAAAGCAACCCATTCCTGGTAAGGGTACCTATAGTCTGGCAGCTAAACCACTGCAGCCAGATGACACTTCCAAATGTCATTTTACGAAATAATGATACCACATTTATTTCACTAGTGCTCGACTAAGGTCACGTAATGAATGATTTGATTATTGAACGAACGAAATATTTTATGAATGTCACATTCGTAGTTTAGTAT
The DNA here is from genome assembly GCA_963854515.1 of Pandemis heparana. Classification (NCBI taxonomy): domain Eukaryota; kingdom Metazoa; phylum Arthropoda; class Insecta; order Lepidoptera; family Tortricidae; genus Pandemis; species Pandemis heparana. Next base: position 10,617,143 of record OY978012.1, on the reverse strand, counting down.
ATTTCAAAATAAGCGCGATACTTTTGAGGCATTCAAGGTTCATATTAACATAGTAGATAAAATGTGCGATGACTTTGTAATACACGTAAATAGTGACAGCAGCAGTGAAACTGATTCGGAATAATTTAAGTTTTTAGGTAAATGTACAAAAAAAAAGTAGAAAAAAATATTAATGTGATAATTGTTGTTTTATTTATGGGAAAATGAAGAATGAGTTGAAAACTGGTAACTGATTTGACATGCTTCCGCACATTTCCAAATCGCGCTCTTACACTACTAACTAGAAAACATCCAAAAAAACCTTATTGAACAAACCATTTTATTAAAATACGTTTTGAAAATTCTCATTTATGACGCAAATTAATTTCATTACATCGTTCATTCTTTCATTCACTCACTAAGTCACATCACTATTTAATATTTGCCAAAAACTGACAACACTGAAAGTGTCATCTGGCTGCAGTGGTTTATCTGCCAGACTATACACCTACCTACAGTCTATCAAATAGGTACCTCACTAGACTTCTGTTAACAGTTGTCTGTACCTATAAAAGTAGATTGACTAGCTGACCTCTTAGTTTATGTACAGTCACCAGCATAAATAAGTGATCACTTTTGTACCTTGTCACTTTACAGTCATGTTTGATAAACCATACGAAATCATGTAACGACTGAAAGCGACAAGGTACAAAAATGATCATATATTTATGCTGGTGACTGTACCTTAATCAGAGCCTTATTAAGCCGTGGTAGCCTAGTGGTTTGACCTGTGGCCTCTCAAGCAGAGCGTCGCGGGTTCAAATCCCGGGCTCGCACCTCTGAATTTTTCGGAATTTATGTGCGAAAATTACATTTGTAATTTGCCATGAGCTTTTCGGTGAAGGAATACATCGTGAGGAAACCTGCACACATCTGCGAAGAAATTCAATGGTGTGTGTTAAGTTCCCAATCCGCACTGGGCGCGCGTGGTAACTATAGCCCAAACCTTCCAATACACGGAGGAGGCCTATGCCATGAGGCACGCCGAATTACGCGACAATTTAATAAATAAACGACAATAACAACAACAACAACATGTACTTACTGAAATTGTAGCGAAGTCGGAATAAAAAGGCTTATAAATAAATAAATAAAATAATCAGAGATTAATGATAATGACGATTTTTCTTTTTCATTACCTACCTACCTAAGTAAAGTTGTTTTTTTTCTTACCATCGAGTTGGGTTTCCAATTTTTATTTTTGATTCCTTTGGAACCTTTCTATAAGTAAATGGCTCTTTCGTTTAGACGCTTTTTTATACTAATATGTATTAAGTACTAGCTGTTGCCAGCGACTTCGTCTGCAAAGAATTCGTTTATCGCTATCCCGTGGGAACCACGCAATTTTCCGGGATAAAAAGTAGCCTATGTGCTATTCCACACTTTTCTCTACCTATGCGCCGAATTTCATCCAGATCCGTTGGGCCGTTCTGGCGTGATTGAGTAACAAACAAACAAACATCCCTCCATCCATCCATCCATCTATCCATCCATCCATACTTTCGCATTTATAATATTAGTTAGATAAAGAGAAAAGATTTGTATTTCGGTATTTTTGTTTGTAACGAATAAACTCAATAACGACTTGTCCGATTTTAAAGTCATTCAGCATTGGAATGTCATTTGTTCCTGAGTAACACAGGTTGTATTTCATTTCGACTTTCATGGATTAGTTCTGGTAGAGCACAATTAACAATTGAAAGAAATAAACTGATATATTATCCATAGTAGGTACCCTATGTTAAAACTACTGAACAGGTCTAGGTAGGTGAGGTTTTGCTCCTTTTGCATTATAGGACTACTAGCTACTAGTGGCTACATATACCAGTGGTCTGCCCATATCTATGCTTGAACACCATGGTGTCCGTACTATTATACAATTAATCGACAACTTCAACAAGTCGAAACAATGGCGTTAATATAAAAATGACTTTCATTTCATATATAAATTAAAGAGCTATTGTTGCGAATGACGCCAGATGCCAATTGAAACGGTTTTCTTGAAACATGATTGTTCTCATACGCGTACTTACACATTTGTTTACACAATATTGTAAATAAAAAAGACAAATATGTTCTCAAACTATTTCTTAGCCAACTTTATGACATTGCTTCTGTAGGTATATTGTTCAGGTACACCGTTCGCCACTTCACCATCAAATCCTTATTTTGTGAGATGCCTGACCCTAGCAGTGGTCCTTGCTTGGGTTGGGCTGTAGTTTCCACTCAGGGCTTGCGCTGGTTGAGCCCTTCGACCATTAACTTCGAAAGCATATGCAGTTTTCGGTGCACGATTCCTTCAGACACTATATAACAGTGGTACATACATACTATGCGGCTGCTCACAATATCGGTGGGAAAAGGTGGCGCAATTATTCATATAATACCTACATTATGCTGAACATAGTCATCATAATCCAGCCTACATACATACGTCCTAGGCACATGCCTATTGAATGTAATGCCGGAAATAATGCATCTTCCTTCGCTGTACATATGCATTGTGGTCGTTTCATATTTGTGTAGGTACCTTCATATTTGTGAAAGATTTTACTCCACTATAAATGACGCCAAATAGTCACGAGCTCACATATTTTCAACGGGTTGTATCTTTACTAAATTAGATTGTACAAGGCAGGTAAACGGGACACTTACTTCGACTATCTGACCTTGTATGCGCAGAAGTATAAAATACGGTATCCGTGGGTGCGCAGATCCCCTCCACGTGACTCGTCATCGTTAGACTTACGTGCCGGCACGTATACTCCCCTTAAATTATTCATTCGTTGCAACTCTCAGAACTTTATCGTCCTTTAAATCCCGCTTTCCTCGTTATCCTAGAAGTACTTAGGTACGATTCTACATTATTTGATTAACAGGTACAACGCATAATGACTTAACATGACCGTGCCTTGTACACTTTTATCTTATCTAGTATCTAGAACACCTAAGAACCTGTGTCCTACTTTCAAACTTAATTAAGCACATGCTATGTTATGTTCCTACTTAGGTAGATACGATCTCTAGTGTAAGTGCTGTAACTTAGATCACAACTATCCGTAACTCACAGCTGTTAGACCCACTTTCATCAGAGCAGCACGGGCATGCAACATGAACGTCGATTGTTAACCTATTCTGCTTAACAATGTACGTAGTCAAAATACGTACCTATAACGCAATTATACAATGTATGTCATGCGGCGTGTATCATTTTACACCAGAAGATCCTACTCTAGGACCATAACCTACATAAAATTACTGCATATCATGTCACCATTTCTGTTATTTAGTATACGATTTTCTAAGCACAGCCGTAATTGCAAATATTTAACTTTTATATTCAATATAATATTTTGTAAAGCTAGCTGATATCAGAGCGATATTTTTTATAGTATCGATATGAACAGCTCTGGTTGAAGTTTGGCAACATTTGCACAAATTTATCCGTCGAACTTATTCACCTTATGATGGACTTAACTCTGTCTCCTTCATTCTGGGACAAGTTACTCTGATAGATGTTTAGTGGCAGTATGGTAGTGCAGTGTCAGAACTTGGGTATTACCACTTTCCAAGTGCCGGCTCATTGGCACCCAGACGCGGTCATAACTAATGCTAGGCTAGAGTAAGCAACAGACATACCTGTCTCATTGTAATGTAATATTAATATGGATGCGCTCTGTGGCTCTGTAGTCTATTCGTAAAGCATTGAAGCCGGTACAGTATAAGACACGAGGGATTTATTTCATATTTTCACACGCAAGCTTTGGGACTAAGTGTAAGGTAGAATATCTTTATTGGCAGGCAATTTGTGCTCGTTGTAAAAAAAAACTCGAGTACACAATTTTAGAAAACCTTTTAACCGTCATTAAAATTATCAAACGATATTAGAAACATAACTATATCATTTATCCATCTGTCGTTCTACATAAACCGATTATTAAATAACTACATTACAAAATTTTGGATATTTTAACAAAAGTTATTTTACTCTATTTATAATTTCTATGTTGATGATGACTTAACATGCCCTGTGCGACGCCCGTTTCCTATTTCTCACACCACAAGTTTGCTCCCACGCAGACAGTTATAAAATGTTCCTCACGTTTGGCTTTGTCTGTGGAGTGTTCCAATAGCAATCAGCTGATCGTAATAATCGTAACAGTTACAATAGGTCTAAGCCGGGAGGCGTCGCGCTTCGCCGCCCGCGCCTGCGTCTGATGCAGCGGAGTGCATCTAGTGGTGCTAGTTGAATAACCTTTGCTCTGTTTACCATTACTAATGGCGATGCTTCAAAGAACACAAATTGTTGTTAAAGCTCTCGTGATACATGATTTAAAGTATCGCGGGTCCCTTTTTACCCCATGATGTTCTTTGGTCATAAATGTATAATAAGTTAGTCATAATTTGGGAAAAATCATTAGAATGTTATGTGATGGTTAGGTTCGATTAGTTCATTACCGATTCAAAATATATAATACTCAGCCGGCTTAAGATTTGGCCTAGTCTCCATAAAAATAATACCTATACTGTTTCAGACATAAAACGCTAACAAAAATTATGCCAAACTTTAAATTAGGAACTTCAATTTTATACATAGTACATACACACAGGGGTAGGCAGAGACTACTTTGTTCCACTTGCAACGATCCTGACATAACTCTTTCGCTTCATCCACATTCATCAATCTCTTCATACGTGCTCGTCGGTTTCGGGTACTCTTGACCTGACCTTTTTCCAAAACGTCCCCAATTTGATCAAGGAACGTCCGTCTAGTCCTTCCCCTCCCAAGTCACCCATTCATACTCCCCATATAAATCTGTTTTGTTAATCTTCTTTCATCCATCCTCTCTACGTGACCAAACCAACTAAGCATTCTCTTTCCTATCCTAGTCACTATATCTTCTTTCACACCAGCATGTTCCCTTATTCCTTATTCTATCTATTATATTCATATTTATGAGACAAAATATAGACCCAAATTACCTACTTAAACTAAAAGTTAAGCGGTAAATAGGTATAAGTCAGGAATGATCCGACTAGTTTAGTAGTAGGTACCTAGGACATAAATATATTCTGATTTGAGTGACGGGAGTGCAACATCTTGTTTTCAGTGCTCATGCCCGCAAGCTGAGAAGAATAACAATTATTCGGTGCCTCCAGAGTTCCCTTTTCGAAAAGGGCAAACCAAACTAGTGTCCGATCGAAACACGATTTTTAGCCGAAAACGAAACCGAAACCGAAATTTTTGAAGACGTATCATATCAAACAATATATTCAAAATTACTGTACAAATCGTAATTAAAAGGTTATTGCAAGGATTTCTTATATGAGAACAGTTACTTTTTTGTTAAACAAAATTAAAAAACTGCATGCATACTACTGTCGCTGGTCCCAGCTGGGCCGGCCGCCGATGCATTACCTATACCTACCCGGCCGAGCGTGCCCAAATTAAGCCGAGCGCTCCCGATGCGAGACCCGCGAGAGGCCGCGAAGTAATTTCGGCCCGGCTGAAGGTTTCGGCCGGATTCTGGCCGAAATTGGCCGAAACCGAAATTTCGGTCGGACACTAAACCAAACCCACTAAAAACCACACACGTTACCAGAGACCTACTGTGAAACGGCGCGAATGAACTATATAATAAGCACTCTATAGCAGTCTCTAACGGCTAAATTGTTAAGGAAGAGCTGCACAAACGTAGTAGGTACCCTAACATTGAATGTTTTTGGTCTGTGAGTTAAAGTAGGTAGGTACTTTACTTGATCTATCTATTTCCAGGAGCTGTGTCTTATCGCTAACTTCAAGGCTCACCCGACGAAACAAACGATAACATTGGCAGTTCTTAACTTAGCCGGAATTCCTGGTAATTTCTCATAGCCAAACACTTTTTTTCGTAGCCTTTCTCTACCTGCAATGCTACGACGTAGCAGTTCTACACTAAATACGCCCTAAGATTGTGCGGGTGACAAACTATCAATACCATATGACCGTACTACAATTTAGTGTCTTAACGGTTTATAAGCGGTGACCTTGAATGCGCAGAATTCATTTTTTGGGTTTCTTTGGCAGAGGGACTGACATAAACCTGCGCAAACACCCCCACCACTTTTGCCGAGCGCTCATAGGTATAAACTGTTGCGATACTTATGTACATCAGTTTACTATACTATAGCAACTTACATGAGTGAAACGGAACGGTCCACCAAATGTCACATGCACATTTTTTTGCTGCTTTCGTGTGTGCCAGTGGCAACACTCGCAAACCTGCGCCAATAAAGTAAGGATTAAAGAATAGCGTCGACTGTTTTACCTACAGTGTGAGTGTGAGGTGTGAGGAAACAACAAAAGGCTTAGTGTGAGCGAAATAACATTGAGCTATATCCAAACTTTAAATCGTAGGTACGAGTAATGTCCGCGTGGGTTTGCGGTTGCGATAAATTCCCGGAACACAGCAAAACTGCTGCTATGTCAACTTGTAAGTGTAAAAACTGCATTGCTATTACGCTATTGGTTGGATATCAGTTTATAACTACGTTAGTGTGAGTCTGGTATAAACATTTTAGAGTACAGGGGAACTCCCGAAAAGCATCGGTTCTCAAATAGGGTTATCATTAAAAAATTAGAAAAGTCCTGACAAAACGTATCGGAATTTTCATTTATATACTTAGGTAAGTAAATTACATTAAGCATTAAGCCCTTGGCTTTTGTTATGCCTACAGGAAAGACATGAATAAAATTCTTTGTTTAAAATATTTGTTGCGTCACGTCTTGACTGCCGCAATCGGAGAAGTAGTAAAATCAGCTACGAAGCTATACTTCATTTAATTTAGGATGAGAAACCACAACAACATTATATTGCGGCTCGTGAACTGTAATCTCTTTACGATTTGTACTAGAGTAACAATTGACGCCACGCAAATAAAGTGGCATTAAAACAATTTTATTTTGCGGCTGTCAAACTATTGCACTGTAGTGTTTGCTAGGTAAGAAATAACCAGCCGCAATATAATGTTATTGTGGTTTCTCATTCTAAATTAAATGAAGTATATATATATAGGTACCTAAGCCAGGGAACCGATTGACTAAATCGAGTATGTTAATCATTTTAAACAACTTCGCTATTAATTAAGTAATTTTACGTCTAATTTGAAAGCTTGTTTGGTGATTATGATTAACTGTGAAATTGATTTAATTATTCGCAGATTTTATAAAATGAACAGTGCTGTAACATGACAAAGAATAGGTACCATAAACTTCTTCCGTGATAAATTGATAAGAATGACGAAATTAACAGATATGTCCATAGAGGAACTAAGTACACATTATGTACCTTTAAGGGTGTGCCGTGTTCTGATTAATTAAACATGAATGAAAGTTGTTAAGATCGAGAGCAAGTGCAACAGCTGCTTCGAGCATCTCTCTGTCCAAAGTAATGAAAAAGTACATTATTGGGGACGAGAGCAAGTAGTTTGGACTCCAAACTTTTTTTTTTATGTGAATAGGAAGGCAAACGAGCAAGTGGGTCACCTGATGGTAAGCGATCACCACTGCCCATAGGGTTCTCTATTGTTTGCCCGAATTTCATATAAACTAATTTCACATGCCCGAATTTCATTTGCCATAATTTTATATTCCATAACGATATATATGCCATAATGATCATTAGCCATATTTTCATTTGCCATAATTTTCAGGTGCCATAACGATACGTTTGCCACAAATTTCGTTTTTCCTATTATCAATTGTCCTAATATCATTTGCCATAAAATTCAAATGCCATAATAATTATTTGCCATAAAAAAAACCCAGAATTTTGATTCTTGTAATAATAATAATAACTAATAAAAAATGTTATTTTTTTACTACGGGTTGTGTTAATTATCTACGTTTAACAGATGTGATGACATGTGTAGAAAACAAACATAAATATGAACTGAATGACCCTGAGGCGAAGCCGACGGAGCTCCGCAAGCGGAGCTCCTATTCCGCCTAGTTTTGGCGCTTCGCGCCTTGACGCCATTCTAACCTAACCTAACCTAATTAATTGACCAGGCATGTGGTTATTGAGGGGGGCTTTGCCCCCCGAGCCCCCCGAGCCCTTAGAGATGCTTCTATTTCAGCTCTGAGGGTCGCAAGAAACCTAACGAACCTACCGTGTTTCGGTAGCAGTAAATTTCAACAGTCTGGATCTGTTTTTTCCTTAATTATGGCAAATGATTGTTAAGGCATGAAATATTTGTGATTTTGAAAGTTATGGAAAGTAAAAATTATGGAAAGTGATATTATGGTATCTAATATTAGGGATGTTGAACATTATGACGTTTGAGTATTATGGCATGTGATATTAGGGCAAATGAAGGTTATAGCCAGTGACCATTATGGCAAATGAAATTAGTACAAATGAAATTATGGGAAACGGAGGGATCCCCTGCCCATAGACACCCGCAACCCCGGAGGGATTGCAGATGCGTTGCCAACCTAGAGGACTTAGATGAAATGCCTCCTGTGCCCGTAATTTCCCCGGCTGCCTTACTCTCCATACCGGAGCACAGCAGCGCAAGCACTGCTGTTTAGCGGCAGGATTAGCGAGTAAGATGGTGGTAGCGATCCGGACGGACCTTGCACAAGGCCCTACTACCCGCAAACTAGGTACTACTCGCTCTCGTCCCCAATAATGTACTTTTTCATTCATGTTTATTCGAGTATGAGTATGAGTATAAACACGGTAACTGTCAAATACATTAAAAAACTAGATGCACCGTAACTGCTCAAGCTCACGTCAGTATTAACTGGACTGTAGTTAACTGAAATAAAAAAAAAAACTCATCAATGTTGTGTGTCATTGATTATTTTAAAAACTGATGAATTATTGTTTTTCTTGCCAATTAGCATAAAGCGAATTGATCGCACTTAATCTTAAGTTTAATGAGCTTACTTAACAACTTATTTTAATTAACTACAAATAATAATTTAAGAAAAAAAAAAACTATTTGAAATCACGCTGCGGCTCAGAAAACTGGCCTATTTAAAATTAATCTTACAATTCCAATGTTATATTATATTCTTATATTCGTCTACCAGAAGTCATAGTAGGTAATTAAATAACAACGTAAAATGTAGATTTTGTGTAGCCTAATTAAGTTCGACATGAAATATTAATAAAACGTCAAACAAAACCAAATTAAACTGAGCTAATAAAAAGAAAAACCTAGGACATCATTAGGACAAAATGTCACTAAAGCAATCAAATCACGAGAACACCATAAGCAGGTAGTTACATTTGTTTTGTGTTTCCTGGCGCGATCAGTGTAACCGTCGCTATCCCATCCCATTTCAAAATTCAACGGTTTTCCGCTGACACGTGAATACGTTACACATCCTGCGGATTGCCGACGGTTTGCCCGGTATTGAGTAGGTACTTTATGGGCAAATTAAGCTGTTGGGACTAGCGATAGCGGCGTGCGTTGACCTGGTGAATGTTTACTGTCCTTGTCGGCGCGGCGCGGGCGCAGGCGGCATCCGGAGTGACGTCACGCGGAGGTGCCGATGGGTTTCAGCGTGGAGGCCCCGCGCCGTCGCCGAATCTTTAGGTACTAGCTTATTAGCTACGCTCCGTTTAAGCTCTGCTTAGGGACAGGATTGCTTTAAATCGGGTGTGAATGTAAACGGACTGGGAAACCAGATGCGAAAGATGGTCTAAGAAATTTATAGAAAGAAATGACGAAGGGAATGGCGAGAATATGTTTCTTAGTGTAAAATAAGTTTTCCACCCTTTGCTTTTGACGGTTAGTACATACTCGTATGTATGATTATTGTATGTCATCGAAGTCTTCTTCTTCAACCTTGGTCTACCCAATGCTGAGTAAAGGTCTCATCCATTTTAGACCATTCTGTACGGTCACGAGTTTTTTCACGAGTCATCGGAGTCTACATTTGGACTAAATTTCAAGTCAATGTTATTTGCGAGATTTGATTATGTAGGTATGTACATTGTTTGGTTTCTAATTAGTTACTTACAAGTGCAGTTAACCCTTACGTTAACTGCACTTGTTAAAAACTGAGGCTAAGATTTTGTCTTACCAGAAGTTGAAAGACCTCGCGTTAGAAAAATAGAATCGAGCAAACTGCATCTACCGAGTATTACTCTTCATTTTGAATGAATGAATGATTAGAAGCGGATGTCGACGTGTTTAATTAAAGAACCAAGTTGGTATAAAGATAGGGATCATTTAGATCTTTGCATCTTTCTTAGCTTGCTAGTTGCAGTGCAGAAAACTAGTGATGCTTGAGAAGTCGCGCCTGGCATTGGTTATACTTTAGAGCAAAATATCAAAACTTGAACGTGATTTTGCGTGAAAATTACTCGTTTTCATAAGACACTAGCTGTTGCGTCTCCTTTTGCGCAGATTTCGCTTATCGCTATCCCACGGGAACTGCGCGATCTTCCCGGATAAAAACTATCCTATGTCCTTCCCCGGGATTAAAACCACCTCTGTACCAAATTTCATTAAAATCAATTCAGTGCTTTAGGCGTGAAAGCGTAACAGACAGAAGGATAGTTTACTTTCGAATTTATAATATGTATATTAGTAGGGATTGTCCACTTGACTTGCTGAGATGAACTTCATGCTGGTTGATATTTTCAAATTATCTTGCTATTAACTTTGTTGTTGATTGCTTACCTATGTTCCGCAGCCACTATAAAGAAAATAAGCAATCATCAACAAAGTTAACAGTATATTAAAGATCTCACATAATATTAAGACGTACTTGAATGATATCTGACTGAAGAATTCCAGTATAAGTGGTTAGTACATTAAATAAACTGTAAGCACATGCTTCTACTATAAACAGAAATGGGAATGTTCCCTGCGCTTACAAATCAGCAGGTTTTCCGATTATATTTACTGCCCTTGCTGGAACACGTTTATGTAAGCCTATCCGCGAATACGGATGCGTCACAGTGGTCCAAGTATTGGGAGGTAATTAAAATTCCCTCACATGAAGTGGTAATGAGGTTAGTGACTGCCGCCTGGCAACAACTCCCGACTGCTGGAGCCAAACAAAACGCTCAAAAGAAAGCCGCCTCCATTCCCACTCACAATACTTAATGGTTACGTGAGCGCGATGCCGTATTTATATGAACGTCATTCCTCACTGATTCGATTAGGTACGCAGAATAAAAACGAGCAAGTCGCATCACACACTCCGCCTACACCATTTTACTGCCACTAAATCCAAAAACTTGGAATGTTATTGAAGTAGAGTAATCACGGCCAGGCCATTATAAAAAATTTATAAGAACGTTAACACTCATTTTTTGGAGCTGAATAAAACGGCCAACATTAAAAAATACCGAAATGTTGTTAAAGAATAATCGGAAGATTTGATTCAATCAGCTCTTGTTTATGTCAATGATGTAACTCTTTAAACTGTTAAAGGGACGCTGCGTGTTAGCGGAGAGTAGGATTGAGGAGTAATGTCCTGTGGGAACGATAGAGTCTCTCTATTTGTCCGGACTTTCGTTGTTGATTTCAGGTGACTATTTGTGCCTGCATGGGAAAAGCGAGTAGCTTGAGTGGCATACAGGAATGTCTAGGGTCCTCATAAGGCTAAACTTGGACTGAAGGAGAGATTAAAGCAATCTGATGGCGTGCACAGCGAGTGCAGAGCGGGACCGGCGCGGCCACATACTTGGGCGCGGCTGCGGGCCAGGCGAGGCGACGGCTCACACACTTTTTGCCGAACGGCCGGCGGCGAAGGTCGGTCGAGGCAAGCCACGAGCTATCTAGAATTCCAACCGCTATGAATGAATAGTCGCTCGACTAGTCCTCGGTCGCGCATACTAAGTAACTTCAGATTAATTTGACAACAAACATTTAAAAGTTGGCAAAAACCGGAATGGTGGCCGGCACCCGCCCCGTGGGAAACATCGGCCGAAACGTTTGTCTCCGACTGATGATTGTCCGCCGATATAATTGATGTTGCGCTTCGTGTTCGCGTTATTTTTGCGCTTTTGTAGCGTGATGTGAGGCCAATTTGGTGAGCTTTTTTAAACACGGCGCCATTTCGGGAAGGGCTATGTTTGGGCACGCAACTGCGGTACATAAAGTATCAATACTGATTACATAATTGTCTTTAAACCAATCCAGTTGCAAATCTCGGTCTAGCCTCCAGAGCCTTTTTCAAGTCCTAAATAGAAATGAAGAACCGAGGTGATTCAAGGATACTACCTACACATTTGTTATTTTAATCTCTTAATGTGGGTACTTCTGTGTCTTTAAGTTGCTAGCTACGTACATTTGCATGGCTATACGATAAAAAGTTGTGAAAAATCATTACTACTTATTAGGTAATTACCGGTAAATATGTACCAAAGTGCGTATGTACGGATTTACGGAACTAACAGTGCGCGCGCGCGACTCTTGAACGGTTTTCAAAAGTACCAACGCATAAGTCGTTTAAATCTCGCAGACATCACTGTACACCTACTTGATATACATAACTATTTGCAAAAGAGCTCTGGATTAATCTAATGAATGCGAAAGTATGGATGGATGGATGTTTGTTTGTTTCTCAATCACGCCAGAACGGCCCAAGGAATCTGGATGAAATTCGGCAAATATCTAGATAGAGATGTCTAGAATAGCACATAGGCTACTTTTTATCCCGGAAAATTCCCGCGGGATAGCGATAAACGAATTATTTGCAGACGAAGTCACAGGCTAGTAATTATATAGATGTGTGGGATGGAAGCCACAACAAAGAGCGCAGGAGCAGCGGTCACGCCTTGCAAAAGGCGTGCGGTTTCGGGGCAACAATTACCATTGTAATTATATGCCGCACTCAACTTTATATGCATTACAAAAACCTGGTATATTGCGCTGAACTGCTGCGGTCGTTTCATCGCTTTATAAGGACAACGGCGATGGCAGTTTAAAGACGACGATAAAGCATAAAGTATACTGGGCTCTAAACAAGTCTCTATTAACTCTGAAATACATTTGTATCACTATAAAAAAGCATTCAACTACGGATTTATGTCGAAATAGATTAATCCTTTTGTTCAGCGAGTAATAATTATATCCAAATCTCACGGTAACTTTCTTTATGACGAGAAATTTCAAAAAGTTAAATTACCTAGATAGTAATTACTTATTCTAAAATATAACAAAAAACTGAAGTAAGTATTACAGTAATGCCACCGCCCGAACTATAAATCTATCAACAGCAAAGAGACCAGAAATATTTTTAAAACAAATTCTAACGCATAAATATATTGGCAAATGTTGGATTATCTAAATGTATAACACGTGATAAAGTTCAATGTATTATTGTGTATAAAATAAACGTTAGTGTTTTGTATGAAACCTCGGAATGAGTCCACATGTCAAGTTTTAGGGATGCCATACAAAATCCAAAACAGATTGACTGTCTCTATTTGGTTCTCAAAACGCCAGATTTCTAATGCAAGTAGGTACTTAACAGCCAATTTTAGGAGTTGCACCTTTCCTTCAACATTAAAAAAAAATAGTTTTTGCTTTGCCGCGTAAAAGTATGATTGTAAATATTTTTCAAGATTTCTTGAGACTTGCTTTAAAAATGCCTGTCTTTAATGAATGCGGCAAATGTTAGACATGGTAACCCCAGGTCTGCGAACATGCGCAGATGATGGCCGCATGGCCCTGAACCCGAAGGATTACGTTTATCACGGTAGGTACTTTGCCGCCCGCCTCGTTACTTCGGCAGATGCTTTTGGCATAACGATGTTGATAACATTATGACGGCGCTGTCCCGGTGGTTAGCTTGAAATATGTACCTACATTCGACAGTTGATATGTTGTAAATATTCCAGTTCACGTAGTCTAGTCATCATACGAGTTTGTTCTATACGCAAACTGCCTTTATTGATAATGATATTATGGGAAGCAAGCTCATGTTTATGGTGATTTACTGTATAAAGTATTGCTTTTTAAATATTTTATTCTGGTTAGTGGCTCTAAGTTACCTTTGTCAAGTAAAATTTCAGAAGAATGGAGCTTGTAAAAGCTTAACTGTGACTTGTAAACATATTTTACACATCGACATTACGGAAATATATCTATGTAGTTTGTTTTGTTACTAACGTGATTAATGATTGCGACTTTTTAGTTACCCGTTGGTTCACAGCCAGCATTCCCAGAGCTAGGCCTGGGTGAGTTAGCGCCTTTTCTCAAACGAGGCGCTCCAACATCCATAAAACCAGTTCGAATCGGTTCGTCGAACAATAAAAGTGGCCTCTATTTTGGGATCGGACACATCGCGTCCTCAAGGGGCCGCCACCCCCCCACACCTCCCCCGCTGACCCCAACAGCCAGCCCAGTCACACGTTTTCCCATTTTCCATTCGACATCCCAATTCATCCCATTAGCAACGCCGGCACCTGCCTACTTGCCTATGGAAATACATTCCGACCAACTTGTCCCAGACGGTATAGTTCAAATATCCAAAAATTTTATAAATATTTACATAACTGTGAATCTGGAAAAAGAAAACTAAGAAATAACTCGAAACGCGTGATTTTTATTCACCGAATTCTAACTTACGTCACTTGCCGACATGACAAGACAACATATAGGTAAGTATATCAGACGACGAAGTAAGTAAGTATGCCAAGTGCAGCGAGCGTAATTTTCATAAACATAACCGACACGAGCGGCTATTATCCAAGTTATGTCGTCTGTAAGTGATGCAGCACAAAATAATAGGCTTCAGAAAATTCGAGATGACAATACATATTTCGACTTTGCGATCGTTTATTCCTTTTATAAAAGTTTGTTTAACACCGCCATCGCCAGTACCCGTCAGTTTGTTAATTTAGGTAGGTGTTTTTCAACGATAAGATTATTTAAATTCGCACCAATCGAATGTTTTAAAATAACCGCTGATTGCATCCTTATCGCTATCCTTGCTCATGTACTCATACGATTTCGCACAATTCCACGAAATGTTCGACAAAGTGGAGTAAATGATTCGCTGATCATGAACCGAGAAATGGCCGATGGGGACTAAATGGTCATTACTTATGTTAGATGTTACGTATCACGATTATAGTTTTCTAAATAAAGCTTTATTCATGCAGCGGCGGGCGCGCGGGCAGGGCTGCGCGGTGCCAATGACTCGCAGGCCCGCGCTCGCCTTGAGCGGCGGTAGACAGAATTCGTGGGCCCCATCGCCGTTGCTCATCACTCGTATATATACTCTATTTTCGAAACTTCGCACGTTAGCGCTTTTTATCGAGCACAAGAAATATTCACGGACACCATAATCGTTCTACGCATTTGACATTTAAAGTTGATTTCATTCATTCGTGATTAATTGAAGTCTTCTTGGCTGCTTTACTTTTATCGTGAGATCACGGTATTCATGGGACATTCTTAGTAAAGTATGCGCAGTATGCGTAAAATTAATGCTTTTACAGGGTGCCCATAAGGGGGGGACCCGTCGCTTACCAAAAGCAGGTACCAACCTATATAAGTATTATAATCGTAGGCGTGGGTCACCACCATTAATCACTGTTAATAATTTCGGAACTTCGGTACAAATTGAGTATATCCAATCCAGTATCACACCAGTCGTTTAGGTCGGCCGAAATACTGGCTTATCAATGTCGGTCGAATACTCCGCGGGCGTTCATGGGGGCGTTATCGGAATACAAATATGTATTACACTTTATAACGACACATGCGACATTTATTTAATGAAAAGGTATAATCGTTACGCTAACAAGCCTTTCTGATCGTCGACCCCGCAAACGTCGTACAGGTTCCAATTATTATCGACCCGAAGTATTATTATCGAAGGAATGTAAGCAAAGGTAAGCTCGGTTACTGGCCCTGCAGTAGCGCGGACGCCAACGCATGCTCGCAAAAACTTATCTCAACGATCGAGGGAATGCTTAAAGGTAATTAATTAAGAGCTATTAATTGTTGATTCTCCTTAACCATTCAGTAAGTTTCATTTGTTGCAAATGCTGCCAACTCTAAGAGAAGTTTTTCCCAAGGATGTGAGCTTTTATTTACGATATGGATACTCATGTTGACATTACTGTGATGGCTGCTAATAATAGACTTATCCGTGCAGAAAATACCCTCGCATTACTCGATGACAAATATGGTATGGAGCGTAAGTGAGCACCAATTCTGAACTAATCTCTTAGATATATTGAGGATTTCGATGTTATCTTCATCATCAAAGATCTTTAGTAACATAATATTATGTTTTAGTTAGACTATTCGAACGTTGCTTTCCTTGAAGGCATTTATTTATGAGCGCTCATTCAATTCAATGAGCTTATGGAATATGTGGCTACATATTTAAACGTTTCGTCATCGCTTTGAAACAAAACGATTGCTTCCAAGTAGTAATTATTTTGATTGCGAAACTCGATGGATCCTAATACGGCTAATTTCAAGTTTATTGACCGAAAATGGTCGAGTTAGAGGACTGTATCCTGTGGGGTGCGCGGGAGTGGAGGCGCGGCGGTCACTTCGCACGCCCCTGCAATGAGTTTTAATTGAGTCGAGCCGGAGGAAGTCGCTACGGTCAACTGATAGGGTGTCAGTATATTCCAAAGAATATTTACATTAGCATCAAACTGAGATTGAGTGAGCGACGGTTACACGTGGACAAGATGTTCTAATCTGAGTCTACTTTTAGTACACAAACTTCAACAACCTCGATCCAATCATTCCTCTTACATGCCTGATAGTACAAATATTCCTGTATTTTGATAATACAATCACGTCATAAGAAAGTCTTTTTGCAGAATAAATTTGTATCCACACAGTGCAGTTAGCAACAACTTCGAAAAAATTAATCAGGAGGTTTTCACAATTACACGTTCACTGACCTTTTCAGATCTATGAAGCGAAACCGTGCTATGTATAAGTGGGTACAAGGAAAACCATTCAATAGGTAGGTATCGGAGAGATTAAAAAACTTAAGGAGTTTTTAGCCAAATCCGTAGACGACGTGCAAAAAACCAATCTCGGTGGAATGGAGTAAAATAATTGTTCGAATGAAATTCTGGTAGTTCATTGTCCGTGAATAGACGTGCGCGTGGTCACTGTTCTTGCTTCAATTGCTTCTAGACAGTTGAAAACGGAACTCATGCGTGATATTAAACCTTATGAGGAGGCCAATAGGGGCTGTAGCCTAGATTGTTAATTGTATTAGGTGCAAGGAATGGTCGGAGCGGCGCGGAGACGCTCGTCGCTGTCAGGGCGACAAATTGCTTTGTTTATGGGTGCTTATTGAATTGTGTCCTACGGCGACTGGAAGGAAGTCTGCGGAGGGCTCGCTTAATGCCGCACGCCTCACTTCTAGGGCAGCTGTGCTGCTCTGTAGCTGTGCTACTTGAAAGTGGAACATTCACATGATTGATGTGAGGAAAGAGTCACGTAAGTTAATTAATGTAATTTTTTATATAAAGCAGAAACGTAGGGCCCTTAAAACCACAACCCAGTTAATTAAAATACATATATATAGGTATATATATATTAGTATTAGTACGTCCCATTTATTTCCTAACTATAAATACTAAGGGCAAATATAGCATAAGGTTTTTCTTAGGTTACCTATTGCGTAAGTGATATGAAGCCATTTTTTAATAGTTCACCAGGAAGTGCCGAAAAAATGCGTTAGAAAGTCAACGAAGCGGAGAAAACTTAACTACTTTTTCCCAGCGATGTTAAATAACGCGAATATTTATGACAAATGCTCAACACACAAAGTAATTTAAATTTACAATAACTTGAATGCCAAATTTATAGGTAGCGCGGTATGTACGCTGGCCCTTGCTGGCCTCCGATACGATCAGACTCCACAGAGGTGACTTTAAACGGCTGCGCTGGAATTTTTATCAGTTTAGATATGGCCAAATTTTATTATAAATGCACTAATGATAATATTATGAAACAAGTTTTGATGGTTACTGTTGTTTACAATGTACGTTTGAAAGATAATAGGTACAGAAATATCGAAGCGGCCACGCGTGCTATTTGTTTTCTTGTTGCATTATAGTGTTATAAAGTTCTTTATACTCGGCTGATTTCAAATAAGATTTACCTACAACATAAGGTACATAACACCAATAGTGTTTTATGCAACCGTTACATAATGAGGGTCTTTAAAACACGAGTGTGGTTTTTGAAACGAGCCTTGGCGAGTCGTCGTGACAAAATGAAATTGCCTCAGAGATAAAAAGTAAGAAATCGAATGTCTACCTGCATAAGACAATAACAATAAATATATCAATTTCTTAAAGCAATTTATTCAATTCGTAAGCATAGCGCCTCTCGAGGCGAAGGACTAATCATGCTTTAATTACAAGGCGCCTGCGTTATGGTGATGGAGTGTTACCAGCACAAAAAATAAATCATATTATTTAATTGACGATGATTTGTTTGAAATATTATCTAAGTAGGTAAAGAAAGATTGAGCACCCCTCAGTTCATTATCCAATGTTTGCGAAACACCTGAGTGACAACTTGATACTCGGTGATCTAACTAATAATGATATATATTTGAATGGTTTTGTCATATACTGTCACTCTCTGTCACATTCATGCACATCTCTCTCCAAACCTTTATCATCTAACTAATATTATAAATGCGAAAGTATGGATGGATGGATGGATGTATGTTTGTTTGTTACTCAATCACGCCAGAACGGCCCAACGGATCTCGATGAAATTTGGCACATAGATAGAGAAAAGTCTGGAATAGCACATAGGCTACTTTTTATCCCGGAAAATTGCGTGGTTCCCGCGGGACAGCGATAAACGAATTCTTTGCAGACGAAGTCGCTGGCAACAGCTAGTTTTAAATAAATCTTGGCAAGTAATAACTTCATGCATATGTCGGAACGTTGGTAAATTGGCAACACTATGGTAAAGCCTAATTTAGTTTTGGGCACGCTCAGCCCGCGGGCGGCGCGAGCGCAGGCGAGGCGATTCCCATCGGCGCTGTCGACGGCCTAAACGTTTAGGATTGATGCTAATTTCTGTGTCACGTCACAGCCTAAATAACGTGTTTGATGCTTGCAAACTCGCGACATTTTTCCATTAGATTACAACACACAGGATTGGAGGCGAAATGTTAGAATTTGAAAGATTCTTCTTTACTTTTACTTTATTGCTATCTCTGCGATATAGTGAAGTTAAGTCATGCTTAAACTGGGAAAGTTGACAGTCATTTTCGTATTGGCACAGAAAATTATGCTACTTTTAGTTCATAAAACATCCATATCAGTCTATTATCGAGTCTTACCATTACATTTGCTCGAGATGTCATAGACACATAAAATTAAAGACACTTAGTTTGATAAATAAATGGCACAAGTGGATGGCGGTATGTAGTTAACTTGTTACTTTACGACTTACACATTCACATAGTAAATAACTATTTTTAATTATTATTAGCACCCGGATGACCGAGCTTCGCTAGGTATTTTTTTTAGTACGTTTTCTAAAAATGAAACCCAGCCAGATCGATTTATCGTCACCGAAACCCCCTGCATATCAAATTTCATGAAAATCGTTGGAGCCGTTTCCGAGATACAGATTATTCAGTTTATTTCATGTAAATAGATATTTGTAATAAGATCTCATTAGTGTTAGCTATAAATATTTTTTTACAAGTAGCACACTGGCATGATTAACGTAGGCGCAGTCTAGTCTGAACGCAGTCATCGTCAGGATGGTCTCTCTGGATGCACGTTACAGAACTGACTTCAATACAAGTATTCATTCCTTGTACAAATATTTACCTACCCCTAGCGGGATCCGGACTGTCATCATTCCAACCACAAAGGGAATTTTCGGACTGTTTTATAAAACGTTTCCATGTTTAACATTCCAAATGTCGAGGGTTTAATTTTTTATTTATGTTACTTATGTGTTTTTATATCGTTCAAGGTGAATCTCGCTATTCTACGGCATATATTTGTATGTATTGTGGATTAGATCGCGCCGCCGGGCCCGCGGGAACAGGCCGCGCGGCTCATCGCTGGCCCCAAGTCGTGACAGCCGTTTGTTAAACTAATGGCGTACAAAAAGAACACCGCCTTCCATTAGCCCTGTCCAAGTGTGCTGTTGCCTCAAGCAATTTGCACGCGCCAATACAATTTGTTTTATGCCTATTGTGCTAGTTTTTATTTCCGGCTGGATACAGCGCAGACACTCGATGACGATCTGTCAACTCGATAGGTTTTCAACGACATCGTTTCGCTTGTCGTGCCTATTATGTTGGAATCGGACGCCCGATGACACTTGTTGCTATCTACGTACAAAACTTTATAGGTATAGTTTAGGAACAGGCCAAGAAACAGTATTGCGTGCGAAATACGTGTCATTTTGCTTTGTATCAGCGACGTCTACTTCACTCCGTGTCTATATCCCGAGCAACGCTGCGAAACTACAGCTAGAGTTCTCTATACCTAAGTCGGAGTAGAGTAGGTACAATATCCCTCATGCCAAGATAATTTAAACAAATTCTTCAAAAAGTTGTCAGTTAAGAAATTATTTTAAATTTAATGAATAGAACGTAGAGCCGTAAAACCAGTCGGGTACGTCTTCAAGTCTCGTCTCGCGTGATCGCAGGCTACACTTTTTGCTGTTTTAAAAGACAATTATCGAATGAAACACTCATGTAATTGTTGTTCGTGATCAATTTGGCGGGTACCTAGCGACTAATAAGATGTAGTTGACTTCACGATGAAGTAATTAGCGTAGTGAGCGCCATGTGTGCCTCGCGGGGGTCGCGGGTTCCGCACATGGAGCCCACGCGACACGGCGCGTCGAAAAAACGTCGCCGCGATAAAAAGCAGGCCCTGAGCGGCGTGAGAACTCCGACACGTGGCCGACGCGAGCTCATTCATACATTTGATTCATAAATTGTATGCACGCTCTAAGCTTCTAAGTGTGCAGCGCTGCGTTCTCGCGCCGCTCGTGCCTGTGTGCTAGGTAACATGAGACCCTGGAATCCATTCAACTCATAGCTAACACAGCGACTCTCATAAACAAAAGAATTTGAATAAAATGTATGCCTTTGTTTCGTATTGTAAGATTAAGTGAAATATACCTTTCATGACTCTATAGCTGTGACGCGTGTGACTCCTAGTGAGTGCAAATATACGGGTATCGTTTTGAGAAACGATTAAAAATCACATATACACTATTTACGCTATTTATTTACACAGTAAAATATTTACAAGAATTACATAGAGACGGAGCGACAATAAACATAGCGTCACGCACGCGAGCAAGCAAGCATAGAAGAGAGACTGCGCATGCCTGAGCGTGACGTGACCCCTGTCAACTCCCGATTCCCACTGTAGCGGAAACCGGAAGTCAACTAAAATACTCATGACAAAGCTATGTATAGTCGACCAAGAAAGTCCTTTACCACCTTAAGGTTCAATGTCTTTTGTACGGCTTAATACATCAAAGCCAATAGGCTTAACTCACAAGTCAATGTGACAATCAGCTTTATTGCTTATTTTCTGATGAACGAACTGTCATAAAAAATGATAAGATAAAGCACTTTCTTGGTCGGCTATACAAAACAAAACAGTCGCCACATCAACCTCCCCCGGAGATCGTAAAGGTCTCTAATAGGTTTAGTGCCTTGCGATGACACCTGATAACCTAAAAACTCTACCATTGGAACCGCAAACACGCATTTAAGGGAGGTAGGGAGATGAGCAACGACTTCGATCGAACCTGCTCGAACCATGTTATCAAATTCCTGACGCGCAATTTTGAACCAGTCAGGTGCTAGCCACCTCGTTCGCGTAAACACGGGGGTTGGAGTTGTCTTGATGTAATGCTGCGTCTGATGCTTATATTTACGTTCCGAAGGATCGCCACAAGACTGCATTACACCAGGAAACTCTTCAAGAAGTTTGTGATAAGGAGAGTCATCTGTAATTACTTTAATTTGCGGGCGTATGTGAGCGATGTAGTGCCGTCAATCAAACGTGAAATTGCAAGTCGACAAGCAAACCATAAAAAGACAAAAAATCAACACCTATAATAGATTTTCTCACGTCAACAATTACAAAAAGCCAACTAAAAGAGCGACTTAGACCAAAATCCAAACATATCAAGCCAATCATTATAGTGTTATTAGCGACATAAAAGTCATAAATATGTCTTATGTTGTGGGTTGTGCATGCAACAACTTACAAGATAGACATAAATAGGACCTGGTGTCTACAAAACATTACAACTTAGAAGGAGAGTTCGTGATAATAGATTAAAGCTCTCACACTAGAAATTACTTAGATACATACTTCACAGCGGGTCACAAAGGTTTGGGTATCCACAGGAATATATATGACGCGTAAACCCACCCTTATCAATTCATGATTAAGATTGGAGGAACACGCACCTTTATACAGCTTATTGCCGCTTTAAAAGAAGATCGTTAAGAAAAAAGGAATGCTATCCCAGTAAAGTCGGGCCGCTGGAGCGGACGGCGTTTATGGTTATTTGTGTGGGGAATGCAATCTTTCGCGGGTGATCGGCGCAGGCGCAGGCGGCGGCGCTCTGCTCCCTATAAATCAGGGCCAATTGAGGTCGGTCCGGACGCGAGTTATTTTTTAAATTGCGTGCACAATATTATGTGTTTAGGTGGAATATGATAATTGCGGCGGCGAGAGGCGCCGTAAGCCGACACCGACTATGGGATTACAGAGCGGCTGCCGCCGCGCCCGCCGGCCGCTCTCCGCCGCGCCTCATCACGCCTTGTTACCTCTGACACACCTAAAATCTGCACATTATATGCGGGCACCGTCATGCCTCATGCGTTTTCGAGAGCAAGGGTTTGCAAATAATCAATGCGGGTCGACGGGAACTAATTAACAACAGTTTTTACCTTTTACCACCAACGTGTACCTAACACGAAAGTATCGCATTCAAAAAACGGTTCTCGTTTAGACACGGTTTTACCTAAATTATGATAACAAAGCTATTATAACAAGTATGAAGAATGTTTCGATGTTGGAAATTAACATACATAATATTTTTTGTCGCCGCTTTAGAGGTGGGCCGCGGACAGGTACATGCTGAGGGTGCAGAATTCCTTGAATGGACGCGGCCGGCGACAAGCGTATATGCACGTTCTCCCAACGCAACAGGCTTCAGATTTGTTTGAACATATGCAAATCAAAAGAGAAGGATCTGCTACGGTGTTAGTAAAGTTAGAAACGATTCTTTGCCAGTGGGTTTAGGAGCATAATGGCTTGCAGTGGGCGAGGTGAGGAGGTCGGCGAGTTGCTATCAATCAGCGAGGCGCCATTGAGGGTTGGCTGGGTCCGTGAGAAACCGTAAACACTTACCCGCTTTATCTGATAGAGTTTTTTTCGCTCAGCAGCGGGTCCAGTCAATTAATGGATTACGCCGTTAGTTTTATTTTGTACGGACGGATGCTGCTTAGCATTCGAAGACTAATTTATTTAGAAAGGTTTGACAGGTAAGGCATTAGAATGATGCAGAACACCCGCACTAAGGAATGTTTCCTACTACATCGTATCATTAATTTACAGATTAAAATTATATGAAACACACTCTATATCAATTAACCCAGTTAAAATGAGACACTATGTAAGTACAAGAAGAGTACAATCATCAAAATCAAAAGTTGATAAAATACAATTTGAGAAAACTCACCACCAGGCAAATAAATATATTACCTAAGTATAATAAAAATAAAATAACCCAAGTGTTGGCGATGTAATCGGCAGTCAACTGCCACCAAGAGAACTGTTCTCAAATTCTTTCGTTATATCGACTGATAGTGATAACTAATCGAATACCCCGGATACCAGAAACCAGATTGACCTGTTCATGCATTTCCTCGTTTTGTAAGACCGTGAGGTTCTAAGCGTTTTCGAATTGGAGGCAAATATTTGTAGGGGTTGTGGTTTGGGCGGTCTCTGTGCCACATGTGCGTACAAAAAACTGTGTGCTGTGAGCAGTGCGACTGTTGACAGTGCGCATAGCTGCGGCAAAGCGGCCGCCGACCACCCTCCGCTGCCGCGCCCGCGCACTCGCCGCGCTGCGACCGCGACCCAAACAAACCAGCCACATTCAGCCACCTCCTACCACCAGTTAGCTTACACACATTCACCATTTTTTCCAAAGGCTACAAAATCAACCCTTCGAACTAATTGGTGTCGCGCCGACTGTTTACGTTTCACGAAATATCAAGTTGCTGTTGGTAATTCAGGGACACCCACGCAGCTCGTGAGACGCGCCTTATCTGAAGGAAGCCGCTCTTATTTAATAAATATTTAATTTAGTCGGAAAAAGCTAGAGAGGTGGCGTGAGACGAGCCAGGACACTCAGCCGCAATCGTTACGCCGTGTAAACTGTAAATCTGATTAGATACCATACCTGCCCTGGGAACCGGCAACAAATTAAATAGTCGCCCGCATTTTCCGGTGTTCTACTTTATTGTGTTAATCTATATTTACATACTCGCATCAAGTTTGTGTGGTGTCGTGTTGCCGTAGTGCCGGCTATGAAACCGTCGCGTGCAGCAGGTTCAATGAATACCCTGTTTTTAAATTAAAGTAATGTACAAGCAAACATGTTCAAATCACTTCTGAAATCTAATGATTTCTAATACAAAACCGCACCTTTGTTAAAGTTAACAGCTAAACGGAAATTGTTTTCTAATTCTGTCCGTTGACTCAGTCCATTCATCTAGAAATGAGTTCCGCTACGCGTCTACCCTCACAAATATAATTACAAGGCGTCCTAGTAGGCCCATGTTATTAGTGCACGCATCTATTAGGAGTGCGGGTCGACGCAAACACGCTAATACCCTCTGTTTACCTAATGAGATGTGTTGACTGCACGCGATCTATTCTCACGGCCCAACATGGATAAAAAAGTCATTCTCAAAAATTTTTAACGTAATAGACACAATGTCTCTACATAAACAGCGGTTAAATTTCACCAAAAAAACAGAGGCGCGTATTGCATGGAAAGGGGTTTCTTAACGAATCGGATGGAATCAAATATTTATGGCTTAAATGACGTGGATGCGGTTTTAAGTTATGCGTGCGGTAATATTTAAAAATAGAACCCTTATGGTTTTGTTACGTCCGTCTGTCTGTTTGTATACCTGTCTGTCTATCCGTATGCCAATAACATGGAAGTCGGAAACTATAAGCACTATATGAATAAAATTAAAAACTGGTGGATATTTCATCTTACACCATCTAAATTTTAGATTTTAGATTCTAAAAGATAAATTATTTATACATGTCGAGTTTAATACAAGATAGACAGGAACAAGATATTTTTTTTTCAGCATTATGTCACACGGCGGCCACGACGTACAAAATCCGCGTTCTGAAATGAACACAGGCACGACGTCGTCTGTACACGCGTCAATGTGTGCGTAAGATACACAGGGCTGTCTATCGCAAAAACCTAGTACTATAAGTACTACCCATGACATAAATATAGGTACTTATAATGAAGATATGGCTTAGATGTGCGCAAATAAATGTACTTAATCGTTATCTATTTATTTAAACTTACTTAAAAGTCTTAAAATGTGTCTGTCTGTGTATTTAAGCATTATTGTAGATCCAGTGATTCTTTATTCAAGATGAAGTACAAGGACATACAGTAGCAGTAAATAAATAATAATAAAAAAAAGCATTATTATTTTCAATTACAATAGATGTAAGTACGACAACAAACTTAAGCGAATGATTCTGTAGTTATTTCATGTATTAATCGCGATAATTTCAGAAAGCATTAATTTTCTAATGTTTTATAAAATGAAGTAGTTAGGATAGGTTCCCGAACTTGAGACGTGCGGCCGACATACATCGCGTTGCGAGCCCTACTAGTTGCCAGCAGCTTTCCGGCAGACTGCGCTTGAGGGGTGGGGTAACTCGAATCGGTGCGGGGCGGAGCGTGGCCATTCTGTACGTTAGTACTATTATATATTCTGTGATTATGTTCGATTTATTATAAGGTACCTATTTCTGATTTCAAATACAATTAATTCTGATAATTCTAATATTCAGTAAATAATTCAAATAGTAAGGATCGGTAATGACAAAAAATAGTCAAAAGTTTTTGTTAGTAGTCCAGTGAGTAAAAACCAAGCCTTAGTAAGCTAGTAACGTAAGTACATAGAGTTAAACTAATAAAAGCCGTCGCCACGCTAGCACAACCTCTATTACCTCTGGAATGCCGGGTCGCGGGCTGCACTTTGCGCCTCCATCCCAAATTGATTGCTCCGTCTACTTTTAGCTCCGATCTTTTAACAACTACTAAATTGTTGTGTTACTAATTAATTACACATTCGATTGCTGGGAAAATTATAACTTAGAAATGGATTTTTGGAAGGTGAAATATTTTTTACATCGACTAAATTATTATGTTTTCGTTTCGAAAAAAAGTAACGTACAGATCACAACGATTACTGGAACGTCCTGTCCTATTAAGTGATATAATATAGTTACGCTCCTTAACTGGTAGAGTGGGACAACTGTTTTGCTTCCACTAATCTTCATTGAAGTTTCAGCAGTGAATTAGTGAGTCACGGATGGAACAATTTGAACAATTTTATTTACGACCGTCTCATTGTGCCCCTTTAGTTTCTCTTACTACGAATTGACCCAAGCCTTGTACTATGTATATGTATACGAATGTGTGACCATATCCACACAAGCGTTATACATAATTATAATTAGTATCACTACGCACTACACAGGTATATTTTACGTTTGCTTTTTGAAGGACTAGTGATATAATGACATAACATAATGCACGAGTGATGTGTGAAGAAATCGGTCGACATAAATCACATGCCCTGAGATATTATTGATGCCCTGGAGATGTAGTGCTGGAGGAGAATGCTCGTATATCTTGTAGGGGATTCCGAACATACAAGTCCATTCTTCTAGAAGAGGCTAGGCTATCAAGCATAGTGCAAGGTCGTATCCTCACTTTCATTGGACACGTATCGCGACGCGAAATATAATCCATCGAACGCCTGCTAGTGCAGGGAAAAGTCGAGGGCACCAGACCGCGCGGAAGATCGCCGATGAGGTGGACAGATCAAATAAAGACCGCTGTCGACGGTCCTCTGCATCAATGTAGCGGAGGGCGGCGGTATCGTGCAGAATGGCGTCGCATTGTAAAGCAGGCCACAAAATCGACGTGATGGCCACGACCACTCCGCCAAATCTAGAAACCAACTCAAAATTTAACCCGATCTTTCTTGAAGCTAATTAGTGTTTAGATTATGTATTATTTAGTTTTTTATTTTACTTAGATTTGATATTACTTGGTTCAGCCAAATTAAAATGAGACGGGGTAGAAACATCAACCTCCGTTGTAAAATTAACAGAAGCGTCAACGTAATATGAACTAACTACAGTCAACAAGAGAGAAGATTGTATTAAAAATGTCTCTTGTCAAAAACTTATTCATAAAATTGCTGCGAACACGAAGTAATGCAAACAGTTTCATTTAGTGCGTAATGCTGCAAATATGTCGCGACAGCCCGCCCGTAATTAGCACTAGACTCCAGCCGCTCACGCGCAGACAAATAGATGAACTCTTTATTTTCAGTCACCGCTTCCTAGAGACAGGGCAACGTTCTCAAAAGAAAGAGCGAGCCGCGTGAACGTGCTCACTTAAGATAATTGATTATCGAGTTGATTTCCATAACCAAATCACTTTATTTGGCTCAGACTGTCGCATGAAAAGAACGGCTCGTCACATGATAATTCAGTTACGAAGAAATAATTGTAACAGCGTCAAAATGACGTACGAAAGCGTGTTTCCTTTCCTATTTTACCGTTCGGTCTACGTCTCTCGTGATCGTGACATAGCGGTCTTTTACGGAAGTAGCTTTTTAGCACCAGCATTGTGTTATCTCGCAGCGGAAGATTAAACATCCTCGTCAAAGCCACGTAGTATTTATTTATTTACTGTACTGACGCCTTGGTTAAAACGGAACAACGAAGCCCAATAAATAAATCCATTTCTTGTAATTCTCACAGTTCGCCCCGTCGCTCGGGCTGAACCTCATTCCATTGAGTTTGTCTCTGTCGCGCGCGGGTGTCAGTGTGATGTCGTCTCGTTCCACGGCTTTGTATAAACCGCCCTGGGTCGGAGATTCTGAGAATCGGGCTCATGGTATTTTTTAGAACGCATAATAATTTGATCGGAAAATATTTATGGAAGGGGTGCGTGCGCGCCGGACGCGGGCTGGTCCCGAACAAGTCAATTATCATATTATCAGGTCGGGGCGCGGGGCGGCTCCGCGCCTGAAAGCCTCGCAATGGGTGGTACGGCACCTCTGACACGCCATTAACTTGCGCATATTTAATTATATTACTTTACATTTGTTTGGTATATAGTTATTTATATACTAGGTATACTGTTGTGTGATTGTTAGGCACGGATAGACCGTATATCTTTTACAAGGGTTGACGGCACATTCAACTAACGTGTTAAATATACACGTTAAACACTTCGATTCAATACATATATAAACTTCCAGAAATTTTTGCTAAACTTTGTAATTTTTTTTTATTCTAACTGGTTGTTTCTACAACCTTTTTATGTTTTCGTCACGAGCGAGTAAAATACGTAACAATTAAAAATACTTATAGATAAAAAAAAACTTCATCATAGAAGGTACTTTTATAGTAAAATGGAAGTGTAAGTTTGCGCTTTGCATAGTGCGCAAAATAGGATACATACAATAAAAATTTTGCACTGCGCGCCTAGTCAAATTTGATTTCTACCGTACTTTTTTTTCTTTAGCACCTACTGGTATGCCAATAACGGCAAAAACACAATTTACCAAAAAGCTTTTGTTCAGGGGTTACATTATATTTGTTTCTATCAAAGTACAATCGTGCGGATTGATTTATTAAAACCTGAACCTGAGAATGCATGTAGAATTAATTTTATTACATACATGTAATATAAATAAAATTATCAAGATAAACAAAATTATGCCATAAATTTATATCAGCACAATCAATAATTTTATTAAAATTGGTCGTGTCAACGTAGAAAGTTTGATTAATTGGGTGCCGAAGGTTTTTTTTAGTGGAAGTTTACTTTCGTAGCACCTGCTACGACAGCTACGAAACCCGTAGCATAGTACAGGGTGAAGCTTGATAGAGCAACGTATTGTATAAAATGTTGAGAAAATATTTAAACAATTTTAATTAACATTAAAATACAATACTTAATCTTAATTTAGGCTGGCTAAGTAATAAATATATAACTGGCAGGATAATTTAGCTAAATATTAGATTAGATTAGCATTCGATCATGAAGAATGCATTAGCTATTACGAATAATGAAAATAAAAAAGTCCCAATCCATACAACCATTTGTAATCCTTAGTAACTGGTTATTACTTTTTCTATACACAAGAATAGTTACTAGATACTCTTCGAGCAAAATGGTTGTATGGAACGCTTCTTATTCACGAGACGGATGAAAGAACAAAAGAAAACAATAAACGAAACCGTTTAGACACGATCTTTTCACGTTTCTTTACAGAATAGCAACAAACCTATATAATCACAAATACTTCAAATGTGCATATTTTTTTCCAAAAAATCTATATTTGTACACTGCGCAAATCAGCAAGCCGACTCACAGTAGTGGTGCTTAAACTAAATTACTTTTTCATATTTAGGTATTCTGGTAATCTGTATAAATAAGTAGTTAATATATAACGCTATTTTATTGATTATATTTTAATTTGTCATAGCCGCTGGGGTCCCGGGCAGCGCGGAAGGGGGGGGGGACCGTGGCGATGCATTTCCGGCACATATGCAAGACAATGCTGCTGAATGTACCCATTAATAGCACAAATGAATGAGTGCGTAAAGACATGTGTTGCAATGGGGGTCGAGTGCGAGCGGAAGCGATCTGGAGGGTCAACGGTTTCACAAGCAGTAGGCAGGGACTGACTTGGTTTTAAGAGGGTGCATCCCAACTGAGCTGGCAACGTCGCATTTTTGGTGATTTTTTGCGATTATTTCACATAAATTGAATGAAAGTTTCAAATGTTCGTCTGTAGTGCACTTCGTTTTTAGTGTATTAATGTGTCCAATGCAATGATTAATCGTGATGGACTTTTATTTTCTTATTTAAGGGATAAAATACTATATCTCGTTTAATAATAAAATAAAAGTCCATCACGATTAATTATTGCATTAGACACATTAATACACTAAAAACGAAGTGCACTACAGACGAACATTTGAAACTTTCATTCAATTTATGTGAAATAATCGCAAAAAATCACCAAAAATGCGACGTTGCCAGCTCAGTAGGGATGCACGCTCTTAAAGACAAGATGAGGATTGCACTATTGAAATTAAGTATTATCATTATAGTAGTGACTGATTAGACGTGGTTTTATATTTTCATTACAACATTTAATTTGAACAGGAACTAGTGTTGGAATTAGGAAGAAAGATGTTTACTGTCATGTCACTCATCTTCATCTTCCTAGCGTTTCTCCCGGCATTTGCCACGGCTCAGTGAACCCGGGGTCCGCTTGACAACCTAATCCCAAGATTTGGCATAGGTACTAGTTTTTACAGAAGTGACTGCCATCTGACTTTCCAACCCAGAAGGGTAACTAAGCCTTATTGGGAATGGTCCGGTTTCCTCACGATGTTTTCCTTCACCGAAAAGCTCATGGTAAATTTCAAATGTAATTTCGCACATAAATTCCGAAAAACTCAAAGGTGCGAGCCCGGGATTCGAACCCGCGACCATCTGCTTGAGAGGCCACAGGTCAAACCACTAGGCTACCACGGCTTTTTTTGAAGATGTTTACTGTCACTACGCCTTAAGAGGGTGCATCCGTGCTGAGCTCGCAACGTCGCATTTTTGGTGATTTTTTGCGATTATTTCACAGAAATTGAATGAAAGTATCAAATATCCGTCTGTAGTGCACTTCGTTTTTGGTGTATTAATGTATCCAATGCAATGAATAATGGTGACGGACTTTTAGTTTCGTATTAAAGCGATAAAATACTATATCTCGTTTAATAAGAAAATAAAAGTCCATCACGATGAATTATTGCATTACACACATTAATACACTAAAAACGAAGTGCACTACAGACGGATATTTGATACTTTCATTCAATTTCTGTGAAATAATCGCAAAAAATTACCAAAAATGCGACGTTGCGAGCTCAGCACGGATGCACCCTCTTAATAAATAAATAAATATCATGGGACAAATTACACCAATTGACCAAGCCCCAAACTAAGCAAAAAGCTTGTACTATGGGTACCAGGCAACAGATAAACATACTTATATAATGCTTATATAAATGTATACATACAACATCCATGACTCGGGCACAAACATTCGTATTGATCATACAAATGTCTGCCCCTACCGGGATTCAAACCCAGGACCTCAAGCTTCATAGTCAGGGTCACTAACCACTAGGCTATCCGGTCGGCTATGCGATTCAATTCCGATTCTTGAGCTGTCATTTTTGACACTTCTATGTATGGATCTGACAGCGATCGATCCAACTTTGGTTCTGAATTGAATCACATTATGACGTCATGGTAAGTCCCCTGTTTTGCGTTGGGCATATAAACCTTATTCAGCCAAAGGAACAGAGTAGGCTTATTGTCTAACTCGCTCGCAATCGCCATCGTGTTCATTTTGACAGTTCATGTATGGGCTGACAATTGCATCGGAATCAGTTAGCTGTCACATTCATAAAAGAACTGTCAAAATGAACACGATGGCGATTGCGAGCGAGTTAGCCATAAAGCCTACTGTGTTCGAAAGGTATATGAAAAATCCATACGAGTCGAGTATACAACGAACAAACTAGCCCGCCTGCACTGGGGCGGCGCGTGCGCACATGGGGCACTGATACATTGTCTTACCACGCAAAAAGACGACTCGGATCATTCGTTACAGAATTTCGGAGAATGACCCTTTTATGAACTGAACCAATTCGGCGAAACGCAATATTTTGCTTCCCCGCCGTCCACCGGAAGCTTTTTTTTCGGAAACATATTTTGGAAGACGCAATCCTTGTGCAGAATCTTGGGTTGTAAAAATAATTTTAGGGTTCCTTACTCAACCACCATGTTACTAAGCTCATGCCTTCTGCCCGTCTAACCACGTGTTATATAAATTAGTTATTAAGGTAGCAATACGGCAACAAAGAAAGTCCTTCTTCTTAAGAACAAAAAATGTTTAGTAATAGCAAGTTTAAGAATAAACCACCAAGAATAGAAGCCGATTCTATTTAGGTATGCAGCCAGAAGTCAACTACCTGTGGCATCGCGTACCTGTCCACTCCTAAACCCGCCTAATGGATTCGTGAAGCAGAATGCTATTCTTGGATTACTGTCAAATTCAATAGATAATATCGCTTCCTGCGCTCACTTTTGCTTTATTTACCCTATAATGCAACAAGTGCGAGGTTCTACCTGCAGAACAATGCAAGTTGCCGGCGGCATCACCGTTATGCGGTCCGCACCGCCGCGCTGGCGCCAGACCCAGCCTCTATTGTACCATCCATTCTTTCACAAACCCGTGATGGTCAACAATAAAATTGTCACTGCTCATGCTCAAACACACAGCTGACCAGGGGACCAGATTTCGACATGGTGGCGCTCTTTAAGGCTAAAAATCTGCTGGGGAATTTTTACCTTGCGTTTCCGTTCCAACAAATGAATTGAGTCTTTACCAAACAATAGACGGGTATGTTCTCGAATGCCAACTTTGAGCTTGCGCTTTGTTCAGATAGTGTTGTTCCACGAAGTTGATTTACTGATACTATAACAAGGTCATTAAAGTGTGTTTGCACAATAAATACGTGTATTCGGTAGAGTTTATCACTGTGTCAGCGGCCGGAAACGAACCGTCTCGCCGCCTTCCCGGCTCTTATCGACCCGAATAGTTTCTACAAAGTCTATCCCCATTCTAATATTTAGTTGAGAGTTAAGAGTTTGTGTTTATTAACAATCAATTTGTCTACTTATTCGTAATATCTAAACTATAATTTCAAACACACGAAATAATTGTAGCGTTGTTGAAAAAAAAAAACCTATATCAGAAATCAGAAAGAACCACTATACCTACTAAGAAATAACATCACAACCATTATTACTAGATTCTGAGCGCGCCAAATACTCCTTAAGTCCTTACACATATTCTTCGTTCCGAAAGTAAGTATGTATGTACCCTTTGAACGGAATTTCTTAGCGGTCGTTACATAGTAAATGATAATCAAGTAACCCGCATGGGGTGTGAAATGACTTAATTGCAAGTATAAATGAGGAGAATGATATAATCATTGTGATGTTTGCTGCAAATAGCGGTCACGTGGCGCGAATTCGCCACAATTGGCTCGACGGGCGGAACAGGGGTGCTCGCCTGCGTCGGCGCACAATTATGATGTGATTATGGCGTTACATTTAATCAGTAACACGAAACTAGATCGATCATATGGGTAGCGTTCAAAGCCATGGTTGCATGCGACATTTTGAAACCGGTCTAACCCATAGTGTAGTTCCTAGATTTCATCGGGAAAGTGAAGGCAGATACAGTAGAGGCTACAGCTATTAGTTGTAGATAGAGGAACGTAGTTTTAGAAGCATTTACTTATACCTAAGTAAAGCTTAAGTTTATAATGTTTATATGGTAAACTAGCTGGTTATGTCAAAAATATAAAACTACACATTAACAATTCAAATTACCACGCCTATCGTGGGAACATGTTTGACAATGATAAATGAAAAGTGACAAATATATGGTTGCAAAGTCGATATCACTATCAAACGTTTATGAGCACATATTTACAAACTTGTTAATAAATATGTAAAGGTTATGAAATAACCGTCCATTGGGTGATTACGTATCACGCTGTATTTGATCCGGCAATACAATGTAAAGAAAAGCTCCTTTTACATAAGATATAATTTACTCAATATTAGCAGCTAGTTCTTTCATATGTTATTAAGCTGTCCCATTAGTGCAGTATGAGATATCATTAACGAAGCTTTGAAACAATCGTCGCCTAGTTCTCATGGAGGTATATTTCCCATGCAGTTATCATCACCACCCACTCTGGAGGCAATGAGAGTCCATGAATGGCAGAAACAAGACCTTATTGATCAAGTGATATAAATCGTTTACCACCACTACATATTTATCATATGTGTAATTTAATATTGGTATGGCCCTATATTATTCTGTCAATACCTTAAAAGTCAGAATTGAGAAATTAGATTAGGCAAGTTAAGTTAGAAATATGTTGCTTAACCCGTAAAGTAGATCGATAGTTTGTGGACCAAGTTATTAGAACTTTGTTATTTATAGGTCAGTGCTTTTAATATGATATGATAACAGATCACGGCCAGTATGAATGGGTGCTTCGAGAATACAGAGATACGCCTCCAACGCACAATGACGTCATACCTAATTCTGTGCACTGCATCAGACATACCGTACATGATAAATCTGATTTTATCTATTGATGTCACCCTTGTTAGGTTACGTGCAGTGAGTAACTTAAATTTAGATTTCGTTAGAACTTTGGCTTCACTGAAACGCTGATTTCACAAATATGAAAATAAACACACTAATTTATGATACACGTTTTAATTTTAATCAATATCGTGTACAGTCACCAGCATAAATAAGTGATCACTTTTGTACCTTGTCACTTTGTCATGTTCGAAAAACCATACGAAATCATGTAACGACTGAAAGCGACAAGGTACAAAAATGATCACTTATTTATGCTGGTGACTGTACAGGCGAGGGCATAAATATCGATACAGCGATCACGTCAAATATATTGTGTCACCGACCTTATTGTTTGTGGCATAGTTGTAATTTTTTTATTGGTTATTGAAATAAATTGTAAATATTCTACTTGCTGTCTTTTTATTCTTAATTTAGTTTTAGGTCTTTTATATTGTCGCTTCACGACAAGGTATAGATGTTTCTGACGTCTTGGTAACGTACTTACATACATTTCAGTGCCTCCAGTGAAAAGGGGAATATGACGAGTTATGCCCTTGTTTTTATTACACCATTGGATTCAGCATATTCGATAACGCTATAGGCATAATTCACCGTTTCTAAGGGCATATTTCTACTTATCTGCAATTTTTTTAAGTCTTACGGTACAAGTGCTTTTAACTCGAAAAAACATCTAACCTAAAGATACGTCTGGAGTTACTTTTTTATAATAGACACAACTTGTGTTGTTCCGTAACAATGTGGATGTAAATAGAACTAAAAGCGATTACTTCCTTATAGCACGGTGTATAAAGGCATAAGAGGGGTTTCTACCCATCTTATGCCTTTATGTTACTTAGTATTGTTATACTCATAGAACAGTTGTAGTTAAGGGAATATTTAAGTCGTCTTATCTTAAGGTATCACAGAATTTACTAACACAATTCATGTTATACCATTAGGGTGCGACCAAACCGCCGCGTATACGCAGTGACGTGTCGTATCCGTCACGTTTTCTCACCGTTTCTTCATACATTTTTCTGCGATTCCGTAACGTCACCGTGTTTTAAGCGGCGATGTGGTCGCACCGTTATGCTTTCGTGACTAAGAGAATACCTAAATATTTAAACAGTACCCTTTAAACGAAAGCTATAACATATACCTTAAGCCTGAAACCATAAAAAAATCTAATATTAAACGCTTAAGACCCAAAAATGATGAAAGAAAGGTTTTTTGCCTCTACTGAAAAGTAGCGATTTTGAGTTACTTATTCCTCTTTTCACTGGAGGCACTGATTTATGCCCTTGACAGTGTACCTACAAAACATCTCAAGAGTCGAAGAGTAAGTATTTATCTTGCGAAAACATTCCAATAATCACATTTATATTTACGACGATGTTTAAATGAGATGAGAAGCGAAGAATGTCTTTATCACTGCAGCTGGACTTTGAGCTCAGGACGATTTCTACAAGACACCACTTGATATAAGTGCCGGCACGTAAGTCTAATATGTATGCGCAGAAGTATAAAATACGGTATCCGTGGATGCGCACTTCTCATTCCACGTGACTCGTCATCGTTGGTCTTACGTGCCGGCACGTATACGAGGTTTGTGTTGTCAGAAATAAGCCTACCTAGCATCGCACATCATCATCAAGTTGAAGATTTCTCAAGATTTCATTAAAGCTAACATTTTTTATTTGAGTTTATAAGAATTATAATTTGGCTCGAACTCTCATTGAGAATAAGTGAGAGAAGCATAGCCTTAACATAGGTGATAGATAGTTCAATTTATCAGCAGTATCCTTGATACGACACCTATAGCGAGGTCGGTGTCAACACTTTTATGGCAATACTTCACTTATATAACGAATGATGGTAATTTAACCATCAAACAATTATTTTTAAGTTGCTACGATAAAATATAGAAAGGTCATTGGGTCATAGCAAAGAACCAGCTCTTGGATGCGTGTGCGCACACTAACCGGAGCCCGCGACGACACGAAATAAGCGGCGGCAGCATTCCCGGCAAGTGCAGCAACATATGATATTTGTGTTATACATTTTTACGAGTCGCGACAAGTGTTTGCATAGTCAGATGGAATTTTGTGTGCCGTACGTTCTCCTCTTTTTCATATTGTTTATCGTTCAACTTGGCGCTTGCTTGCGTTGGAACTTCGCATAAAATACACTTGAAAAAATAGTAAACGTATTTTGTACGACATAAAACGCATCTGATATAATTACTCCTACAGAAAAAGTAACAGAGGATCGAATCAGGGGAAAGCAAAAACAGCTGAGTAGAAGAATCAAACCAAGCCCGTGAAGGACAATCGACCGTGGGAGCTGTGCTGGTGGCGTGCCCTAATGGATGCTCCAAATCACGTTATTGCTCTCGTATTATTGTTACAATTTTTTGCACTCCAGTTGCACCGACAATGACACTAACCGCATTGCATAATGCACCGAATGACGTTACCGTATCTCTCTTTGTTGCAGTTTTTTTTTGCTGAGATAGATTTGTAAAATATTTGTTGAATGCACACTTTATCGAGTCATTATTTCGTCAATACTAGAATAGATTATGAGGTCATATTCATTACGCACACTAATTTAAGTAGGTTCTTTATTCCGTTTCCAGATTCAGAATACGAACTTAACTTGATCTCTATTCAATTATGTTAGTCAGTTAGCCCTTTACATAAGTCATGATTATTATCTAGCCGCTTCATACAACAAAGGCTGTATGATGCGGCTTAAGTTGCCACATATTTAACTAAGTTTTCACTAAGGCCGATGGGTTATATTTTAGAGTTCCTTGGCCGCTCCGATGTATTTTGCAAGCGCTATTCTATTTGCTCGCGATTCTGAGCTTCAGTTTTAGTTACAGCTAGGTATTCAGTGCTAAGCCAGGGCGAGGAAGGCGCAAGCTTGGTGCCAGCCCCCGGCCAGGGCGGAGACCAGGGCTGGCTGCGGAAGGAATGTGACTTTGCCAACTCTCACACTCCCCGGGATGAGTCGAAACTTTTTATATGGGCGCGATTCCTGGAAGTATGGTTCCATCGGTCGGAGGCTGGCGCTCGCCGGCCATTGTCGAGCGCGGCTAGTTTTGATCTTATTGTTAATGGGACGCCAGGTTTTTTCAACGGCGTTCGGAAAAAAGGTATCATCGGACCCCAACGGAAACGTTACGGACTCTTGTGAAGTAAAATGGATATACGTTCTACGAAGGAGGTGTTATTTTAATCGTAGGTCGGCTTTGTTGTTCAGGAATGTAGATGGCCTGTCATATTTAATGGGCAGTTTCTCAGTCGTTATATGAACCATGAGATGCACACGTCCTGAATATTTATCAGCCTTCTTATCTGCTAGAGAATATAGAAAGATATAATTAGATATTGTCTAATGCTTCACCTAACAACAGTAACATATTTGGACGGAGGCGGAATTATGGGAAACAGACTGCCTCTACGCGTATTAACGAGGTTTAAAGGACGTAATATGCTGTTCCAAAAAAAAGTTTATCATCCTTTTCTTGTAATTTTAGTCAATTGTCTAAGAGAATCTACATCACAACACTTTTGTTTACAAACTGATTAAAAACAATACGCTCTACCTACCATTTAATAGGGGCATATTGTAGGTACGTTTACCTTGAGACGAGTCGATCTCACATCTTTGTGTAGGTACAAAAGTCCGAGCACATTGTACGAACCACACACGAAGGGCCAAAGAAAACAAGAAAGACAGCATTAATCTGCAAAGTAGAATATCCGCTGGATGTCTAATTCAATACACGATAAAAATAATATGAAATTAATATGCAATTAAATGTATTGCATTATTTTACTGCAGTGTTGATGCGCAACTTTAAAAGGGATTTTTTAACGGTTATCGATTGCATGAAGAAACGACAGGATGAAATATTAATGACAACTTGCTGGAATTATTAAATCTCAGTTAAGTATTAAACTTGATTTAGTAGTGTCAAAATGTATGGACCTTTAAACCAGATTTAGCCACTAAACGCCGATAAAAAACAAGCCGTAAGACGGCCTAATTTCACCAAAACCAAAAATGCACGCGCAATGTTGGTTATAAATAATGTTATTTTCCAGAAACATTAAAAGAATACATTTACATTTACCGTTCGGTTCAAATAATAAATGAATAAAGAGGCCGCAAATTGTGAGGTCGTAAGTCGTTTTTTTCCTAAATTCCCTCAGGGCCACGTTTCCCATTTCGTTCTCTGCCGCAGCCGAAGCATAATGAGTGGTTGTTAAAATTATGAATGGAACATCTACCGCCCGATCAGCTGTGTGCGTGCCTTAGCCCTTTGTGTACTGAGCGTACACGCAAGGACACTGCGCCTGTGTGCGTTTGTGCAGTGTGTGAGAATGTTTACAAGACTGAGGGCTGGAGACTTCTGTTATTCTTAAAATACCTTAGTGCTGCATTTCGATATTTTAGTAAGACAAATAAAACATGGATGACGCGTGGAAAGAAAGATATTGTTATGTCTACGAAATGTTTTTTTAATTATGCGTTGGTATTGGTTATACTACGTGAGGTTGTAAACCGGGCCTTGTGAGTGTGTGAGTTTATATCATGGAATTTAGGGTCCAATTACAAGAGAGCCGCCTTCCATTAACAGCTTTATTTATACGTTGATGTATAAGTTGCGGCTTTTTAATCATTATGCGAGTAAGCCGGCATCCGGTACGCACGACAATTGTCCAATAAGTGATGATCATTCCGCTAGCTGGATCCAAGTTCAACTTGATTAATTTTACCCATCGGGGACTTGATCGAACAAACTGAAATGTGGTTCTGTCCTGACACACCGCAAAAAGTATTCCGTAATTATATGTCTTAATTCGCTCGGTAGAATTCATACCAAAGATAAACTATATATGTACTTTAATAGTTCGCTAATTTCAGGCTCTGCTTGGAATAAAAGCTACACCTTTCACCGTTCCTAATACCCCAGCCCTGACTAGCTAGTTACTGGGACAGAATAATGTTTAAAACTTTACCTAAGTAAGTAGAAAAGTAGTTTTGATTTCAACCATAGCTCCAAATGTAGTAAAATAAGCTTAAAAAGATAATTAAAAACATGTATGAGACGTCTAAGTGGTTTACTAAACAAAAGTTATATAAGTAGTTTTAAGTGTTCGAGAAATACACCAAACAAAGCTACGTTATTTTGCTTCGCGTTAGAATAATACGTGTAATATGGGTAACCATACCGAAATCATTATTTTGCCTTCCTATACATATAAAAAAAAATTGTGCGACTTGTAAATTATGAGACAATCACAATAGCTTTCTCCTTTCCATCGCAGGAAGAGGAAATATTAACGTAGGCTACTTCAGTTCTCCATAAGTAAGTATCTATGTAGTTAATTAGAAATACTGAAAGTATCGTTCAAGTTAGGATCAATAAAACAAATTAATTCAATTTGTATTATAGAGCTTAACGAAGTCGGTACCTACTTTTGACTAGCTTTATCTATCTTTTTATTTCTGTACAACGTTTCTAAATGATTTTATTTCGTTTCCTTTCGTATTATTATTTATTAGTTTTTCATAAACATCCTTTTTCTACTAACATTTATAGGTATAAGTACCCTTCTAATAGCAGCGGCCAAAGTTGAGCCACACAATCCGAAGCCATTCCAAGAAATAGCAGTCTCATATTATGCGAAAGTATTTTCATCGGAACAAGTAAAGTCGATTATCGTGTTTCGCAGTCGAGCGGTGAAATCCGCCCATTACGCGGGCTCGAGTGGGCAAGGCGGTGGTCGTGGTCGCACGCACTCGCCCAAAAAATCTCGACACGTAACATAATATTTCCCAAGCAGCCTTTTATTTATTAGTCGGGCACCGAGGCCCGGCGCCGCGACAACTCAACTTCCCAGAACCAGAGCCGTTACGTTTATGAAAAAACACTATTTATGTCGATGAAAAAATCGGGATACGGCCGTATTTGTCTGAAGACCGAGCTATGCGCTTTTTGTTCGGACCCGATTTGCAGGAATCCGCAGGTACCGCCTAGTGCGTGGAAAAATATTAATTCGACGGTCAGGTGGGCGTGGCTGGAACTGTTAGCAAACTGACGCCTGTAATCAAGCGTAGAGCCCCGGTAAACGGCTGATATCACCTTAAAAAACTGACATAAAAACAAATTTCGGAAGTTATTTTGAAATTAAACCACAAAAACTATTTATATCGCTCATATTACGCCGAATTTTCTCCCTTATTCATAAATTTACAAAATCAAGTATCAAATTGAAAAAACAAGTGAACTTCAAGTTAACATAAGCTCAAACAATGGTTACCACCATACATAAGAAGGTAAAATCTTTACGTTTCGAGCTATTTGAGAATAGGTGGCACCATTCATCAAATTGAGTGCGAATTCTGTCTTTTCATGAACATACGATCTGAAGAGGGGCACATAACATCAAGATATAGATTTATGATATTAATTCAGTGTCTACCATTCGCGAGAACATGAACGAATACATACATACACCAACGAAACATGACGGAATATGAAGGAACTTATAGAAATCTGCCACTAACTGGCTTACATCATTACTACATATTACCCACTTCGGATCTTTTGCGAAGTGTCATGGAAAGAAATTATACTTTTCTATTATACCGAATGCCATACAACAAGATGATCTCGCTTCCAAAGTTCAAAGTTCCCTTTTCAGTGTCTATTTCATCGTACATAAGTTTAATTTGATCAAAGGCAGGGCAGTTAAGCTTAAGCTCATATCATTAGATTTTTTTTCAAGTTTCGTATAATGTGGGAAAAAATCCATTTACCCGGAGAACCTCCCTGCCGGCAGGTAGTAAACAAAGCCGTGATAACAAGGAATGCGTTTGTATTTTTTACGGAACATGACAAATCATTTTATTCTATGCATCCCCTATCTACGATTTACAATAGGTTTAGCGGCTCCTTCCAATCAATTTATTCCGTAAAGGTCAAAGCAGGTATCACTTTGGAATCCTTAGATGGAACGTTAGAGATGACGGCTGACGCTTATGAGATAAAAATGGTGTTGCTTTTTGATTTGCTGAAAACGCGAACAAAAACATCGGAATGCGATACAGCTAAGTCAGATAAGTGTTAAGCAAGGTGTCGGTTAAGAATTATGTAATTGTTGACTTGTCTTTGTTAGCAAAAATATCATAAAATGAATACACATTTATTGCCTTCATCAGCAAAAAAACAGTGAACACATTATTTTTGAAACTAAATGTCTGTGATTGCTACTGAAAATATGCTAACATTGAGTGCAAACTTGCAATTATTGAACTAAAAAATCGATGACAAAAGACACTAGGTATATCACTTACATGTGACTTTTAAAACTATAGAGGTCTGTTATCAAACAGCGAAAGCAGAAAGTTCAATTGTCACTGCAGTGCATCAACCTTACAGGTTGCATTCACCTGTACAAAAAGAGTTAGAATTAAATAGAAAGCGCCACAAAAACGCAGCGTGAATGCACTTGACACCATAGTAAATGGTACAAAGCCTCGGAGCCAAGGTATTTGGGCCCGTCTGCTGCCTACGAACCAATTGTCACCGTCTCCATGTAATCTGTGTTTGTTCCGCACGAAACAATTTTTTTTATTAATCTGAATAAACAAGAAGTAGGATACGAGTATGCAATGGATACCATTGACGGCGACATCTCGTAAGTATGTGAAATTAATATTATGAAGCATGCATTGTTTTCAGAGGCATTCAGAGGAAGGGTATCAATACATACCTACTACGGAAAATAATTCTGCCTTTCTAGACAAATAACGCGCTATTGTTAATAAATAAATAGACAAATTCGTACGGACCAGAGTACATTTTGCACGCTACTAACATCCACTTAATAATCTAACTAATATTATAAATGCGAAAGTATGGATGGATGGATGGATGGATGGATGGATGGATGGATAGATGGATGGATGTTTGTTTGTTACTCAATCACGCCAGAACGGCCCAACGGATCTGGATGAAATTCGGCACATAGATAGAGAAAAGTCTGGAATAGCACATAGGCTACTTTTTATCCCGGAAAATTGCGTAGTTTTCGCGGGATAGCGATAAACGAATTCTTTGCAGACGAAGTCGCTGGCAACAGCTAGTTATGTAATAATGAAGACTCCTAAACTATTAGACAGTTGTGTAGCAAGCCAACCCAATAATTTTAAAGTTTATTTTAGTTTATTATTTATTCATCCCAGTATTCAAAATCGACAAATAAGCAGGATTACATAATTTTCGTAGTTATTAACGCTGTTTTTCTATTGTTAGATTTTTCCCAGACTCTACTGTTACAGGTGGCGGCAAATAAGTAAAACGTGGAGGGGATATGCGCAGTATGAAAAACAACATCATTTTCATACTGCGCATATCCCCTCCAAGCTTTACTTATTTGCAACCACCTGTACTAATGGATTCTAATAAATGTAGTAGTGTAGGTAGCTAAAATCCCCTATTAACCTATTATACTGTTTTTCCAAACTACGGCTAGATTTGAGAATTTGTGAAACACTAAATTATAAAACTGTAGACATCAGTTTTTATGATATTTGGTAAGCTGGTCACTTTATGTTTTACTATCGGAGAGGGTTGGCAACATTTAGAATCGAATATAATATCCTGCATAGACCGGTCAAGTGAACATATTGGTACGATTTTAGATTGGTAGATATCTATCTTTTGTAAAATGCGGTTAAAAATAACCAAAAAAAAATCTGCGCGGGATTTTTAGAGAGCGAAAAGCTGACGAACTAAATAACATACCTAACTATTTATTTCATCTTATAAAAGCTGTCGCACTCATAAAAACATGCCGGATGTTTAAATTGTGTAGGCGGGATTACTAAGTTATCGAAAAATTCTGAATAAGATTCTTATCTGTTTTTAATCAGTCAATCGGGGACAAACTAGATTAAATTATTTTTAGTCACAAATATCATAAACATGAACTAATTATTTATAGAGACAAAGCGATCAAGTAAAAGGCCAACAAATATGTTAGTCTGATTTTTTACACGACAGGTCCATCTCAGCATTGAACGCATATTTTATTAGCACAGTACTGATAATACCATAAGCAGTGATTTTCTGATTTCATTAACAAATTCACATATGCCTTATCTGCCGCTAGGAGCCTATTTGTTACTATGCAGTGTATGCCGAGTTTTTATACCTCTTTAGATTGATTGTTCGCCACCCAAATCCCCTATTTTAACTAATATTATGTACCAATATTTGTAGACCTTTAATAAAAAAAAAAAAAATATATATATAAATGCAAATGTATGTTCGTTTGTTACGCTTTCTCGCGTAAACTATCTCAACTGGTCGTGTTAGGAATGGAAATAGTTTGAGACCATGGGAAGAACATACAACATAGACTAGTTTTATCGCGGGAAACTGTATGGTAACTATACTATATAGTTCCCGAGGGCACGCGATAAACGAATTTTAATGCTGTAAATAGTACAGCATCCCGATTTTCGAGAGCACATCACTCGAAAGTGGAAAATTTCGTGTAATGCTACAAAACTAAGATGAAGAGATGTAATTTACTTTTAATCTATTCGCTAAATTCAACTCAAGTTTTCAGCACTTTCGACTGTAATTTTCACAGAACTCACTGTGAAAGTAAGGACATTTTCTCTACAAAATTGTTGCCACATTATTCGCGTCAAAAATCGGGCAAACATTTAATGATGCCTCATTTACTTTATGGGTGACACACTTAATCTGTTAGCTGAGATTTATAAGGTAAAACAACTATGTTCGCGGCTTATGGGTGGCCCATGGGCCACCCCCGCCGCACCCTAACCAAAATCCATAGATCGATGCGAAGAAACTGAAATTATTACATTTAGTATATCAAAGACAAGCAGAAGTAAATTATCACTGGTACAAAAACACGTCTGTTAATGAAGCGAACTGTAATACTATCAATGTGTCATAAATATTAACACTAAAGTTACTTAACTTGGGTCACCAAGGATCAGAGTAAAAACATGGGGTACATA
This sequence comes from Pandemis heparana, assembly GCA_963854515.1. Lineage (NCBI taxonomy): Eukaryota > Metazoa > Arthropoda > Insecta > Lepidoptera > Tortricidae > Pandemis > Pandemis heparana. Next base: position 10,572,451 of record OY978012.1, on the reverse strand, counting down.
TGACATGAGGATAGTGATCAGACAAGACTAGGTAAATGTAACATAATTGCGTAGATTTAGCTAAAATGAGTGTGCTTTTTCAAATAAGTCATAGTGAGTTGTTAAAATTATAAATTATTTATTTTCCTTTCAAATACTTAATCACTATGACATTAATTTTCTATCAGTATGTATATGTACATAGTTAAACATGATAAAACTCACTGCGAGTCACTGTCACTGCCCGAGTAGTTCGCCAGCAGAGTGAGTCCTGAGGCTGGAGCCGCCGCCACTGTCTCACTAGACTTCGCACTATTGTTATTTGTTACTTCAGGTTTTATAGTTACTATACTCTTTGACACATCCGTCTTTTTGCTTTCACACATACTAGTTACTGTACTCCTTGACACATCCGCCTTTTTGCTTTTCACAAGATTCGCTAGCGCTGGCTTCTTGTTCAACACTCCAATGCTTCTGTTCCAGGTCTCATTTTTTTTAGTGTCTGGTTTAGGAGGTATCACTTCTATTCTAGAAGTTTTTGCTGGAGGTTCATCTTGCTCCTCAACTTCTTCTATTATCTCCTCTGCAACCACTTTTTGTGAAGAGGTCCCGCCGAACTTTATGGACCTGAAAAACAAAATAGTTATTTGAAAAAAAAAAAACAATTTTAATACAAGCTGTTTTTGCTGACTGTAAATGCATTGTTATCCATCCTACATATACAATATACATGTATCAAATTTCTTGGAAATAAGACCAGGAAGACCACGAAGTAGTACGTGAAAGGGTATAGCAGGATAGCCTAAGAAAAATTGCCCTCAGCGTTTTTGGGTCGAAACTATAATCAAACAATGTCTTTTGAGGAGATAACCTGCACCAAATTTTCATCCCTGTTACCCCCTGGGGGTGAAAAACACGCGAATAACCCTAAAACTGTTTTATTTTTTCCTAAACTATGAAAGTGACGAATTTCAATTTTTTTACAAATATTAATGAGACTAAAAGCTATATATTAAAAAAAATATGACCCTCCTAACCATTTAAATTCTCGAAAAAAAATTTTTTTTTCAGATATGAACCAATTTATATTCTACATCATACAAAAGTTTCATCAACCTAGCCCAGAAGGAACATTGCGAAATTAAAATGAATTTACTACTTAGTAGGCGCTGGGGGCAATATTTCTTAGGCTATCCTGCTATACCCTTTGTGTTGTAAGATTTGATTCAAACAAATAAACAACAAAGTACTTGCATTGTCATGCATCCTACACATGTATAGCAAATTTCAAATCAATAAAACCACTAGAAGTTTGACTTACAAGATCCCAACAACCCAAAGGGCCTGACCCATCATTCTCTGTTAAGTTCCTGATATCTAAAGCACAGTACATATAAGCACAAGCAGTAGGGAATCTACGAACAAATCGGTCGAAAAGAACGCACACATAGACATGCGCTTTTACACGGCCCCTAAGCGGATCTCGCGGTGCCGTCAGTCGCGAGTGGCACATTGAGACGAGCGGCCGTGTTCGTTTTAAACATGCCAAGAGCGTATTGCGCAGTGTACGGCTGCTTGAACTCGGCTTCTTCAAAACCGGAGCTTTCGTTTTTCAAATTCCCTGCTGATGTTGAAAGGTAAGAATGATGCTAAGTATATTATTATGAAATAAAATGTATATGTTATTTTTATAACGAGAAATGTCAGATGTCTTGCACTTGAAGGATAACTTGCAAATACCTATAGGTAGGGCAAACCTTGGTTAAAAAAAACTATTCAATTTAACAAAAATTAAATCGACAACCCTAACGCTTTATTGGAAGCACTACCCGCCCGCACCTCTCTCGGTCCCCTTTGTCGTCCCACCCCGCGCCCCTGTGCCACGCGGGCGAGGACTCATTTTAAGCGGTTGGTGTACAGTTTGTAACATGTATCGATTTAATCTTTACACATTATTATAAGAAAAACGGGACTTCATCACGTAAATAAAATGTATTTTTGTAAATACCTCGACGTTTCGGACGCGGCTTTGCATCCATGGTCTCGAGAGGGCTGAAGAGGGTATCAACATCTTCTAGCTGCACGGGTTTTCCCAACTACCCGCACTTGGTCTTTATTTTGTTATTGGTCTTGGTCTTTTCAGTCCTCTCGAGACCATGGATGCAAAGTCACGTCCGAAACGTCGAGCTATTTACAAGAATAGGTACATTTTATTTACGTGATTAACTCCCGTCTTTCTTTTATTAATAGTTTGTAACATGGCTCGTGTCCGTGCATTCTTACTTGATAAAGTCATCATCCTCCTGCTCCTCGCGCTTGCGGCGCGCCTGCGCGGTCTCGGGCTGGTACTGCTGCAACATGCCTTCGTAGTCGACGGCCCGCTGCCGGCGGTTCAGTTCTTTCAGCTCCTCCAGGCTTTCAAGCAGCTCTATCTCTTGCCGTGACTGTTCGGTACGGTATTCTGAAATCATTGGTTAAATCTTTAGCCACAAAATATACGAGTCACGTTACTCTAATCATACAGCGGGTGGTAGGGCCTTGTGCAAGGTCCGTCCGGATCGCTACCACTATCTTACTCGCTAATCCTGCCGCTAAGCAGCAGTGCTTGCACTGCTGTTCCGGTGTGGAGAGTAAGACAGCCGGGGAAATTACGGGCACAAGAGGCATTTCATCTAAGTCCTCTAGGTTGGCAACGCATCTGCAATCCCTCCGGGGTTGCTGGTGTCTATGGGCAGTGGCGATCGCTTACCATCAGGTGACCCACTTGCTCGTTTGCCTTCCTATCCACATAAAAAAAAACTGATTAAAGATACATACATTAATACATAAATCACGTCTTTATCCCTTACGGGGTAGACAGAGCCTAAAGTAACAAGACCTAAAGGCCACGTTTAGCATGATTGTGGGCGTACAGGTGGAAATGGGAATCAAAATAGTGATGGGTTGTTAGCCACATCACCTATGATTCGTAGGAATTTCGCCCATTCCCTAGATGGGCTTTTACGATCTGCATGGGAAGAGAAGCAATTGGTACATTCTATGTTTTTTTCTTAACTCCCAGACCAGTATGGAAGATACCTATATGTATAAAAAATGCACTGCATTTATAAAATAGTCACGGGCCTAATGGACGCTGCTGGCCTACACAATACTGTCACACTCTATCCCCCTTATTCATAAACGCTCTATAGGCTTCTGCTAACTTAGCAATCGTTTGTCCTTATCTGTCACTTTGACATTTACCTTTCACAAATAAGGACAAACGATTGCGTGCTAAGTTAGATATTAGGTAGGTATGTTGTTAAGCTTATGGATTTCTATTTTCTTTTGTTGTTTTATTTTTTCATTTACTGTCTAGTTGCAGGCTAGCAACGTCGAAGTTCCTAAAACGTCCCCATAGCGAGCCCGTGGGGATGGAAGTGATACATGCCCTCGGTACCGCTCTGCTTTCAGAGCATGACATGAGCGCGTGTGAGCCAACATTGGGGGCGGCAGACGTAAGCTTGCCTTCGGAATCCAAAAGCTTATCGGTTACTTACTTGACATGAAATGCTTATTTCATAATTTTTATTATATATTTTTTTTTTGTTTTGCTCTTTTTCTCATCGACATTGGAGATATCTCCAATAAACTTATTTGACGGTGGAGGCGTTTTACACCTCCACTGAACTTAAATTATTTTTATTCGCCTTTTTTTTCTCTTTCTCATCATTATCGCATATTTTGTTTCGCTTTGACCTGTAGAGACTTTATACATCTCTACTATAGACCAATGTAATTTAAGGTACTTAACTTAGGGACCTTTTACATCCCTTTTATAAAATGTATTAATTGGATTATAGGTAAGTTAAGTAGAATTTAAGTACTATTGTAAATCTATTTTATTTTGAAAAAAATGACTTTCTGCCAAGTTTCTTGCCGCGCATTCTTCTTGGCAATGATGGTCTTTCCGAATGCGCTGGTAGATTCAAAAAAAGACATGTAAAAGAGCCCTTGGCGGCCTATTTGCAAAATAAACTTTTGACTTTTGATTGCTAAGTTAGCAGTAGCCAATAGAGCGTTTATGAATAAGGGGGTATAACACTTAGCTGTTGCCTACACCAGTAATTCATCTATGAAGATTTCGCTTATCATTATCCTACTTGAACTATGCGATTTTCCATGGTAAAACTATATGTCCTTTTCTAGGACTGAAACTTCTACACCAAATTCCAAGTAAACTGGTTTAGTGGTTTAACGGTTCAGAAGTAACAGACAGAGAAACAGGCAGAATTTTGTGGCACCTTGTATAATATAATTATTTTATTTACTGTAGTACTTAACTAGAGCAAGCGTCAACCACTCACTTCACTACATAGTATAAAACAAAGTCATTTCCGCTGTCTATCTGTCCCTGTATGTATCTTTAAAACTATGAAACGGATTTTTATTATTATTATTATTATTATTTAAAATAATACACTAGCAGCTCTTTGAGCTGATGCGGTTTTTTTTAATAGATAAGAGTGATTCAAGAGGAAGGTTTATCTATAAATATATAAAAGAAGAAACTGACTGACTGACTGACTGACATATCAACGCACAGCCCAAACTGCTGGTTCTAGAGATTCCAAATTTGGCACGTAGGTACCTTATAAGGTCTAGGGGTGCACTAAGAAAGGATTTTTCAAAATTCGACCCCTAAAGGGGTTAAATGGGGGTCCAAAGTTTGTATGGGGAAACAAGATTAGTAAGACTATTTTATTCGAAACTTCACAGGAGTAATCCTACTAGTTCCTGTTTAAATTAAATGTTGTAATGAAAATATAAAACCACGTCTAATCAGTCACTGTACTATAATGATAATACTTAATTTCAATAGTGCAATCCTCATCTTGTCTTTAAGAGCGTGCATCCCTACTGAGCTGGCAACGTCGCATTTTTGGTGATTTTTTGCGATTATTTCACATAAATTGAATGAAAGTTTCAAATGTTCGTCTGCAGTGCACTTCGTTTTTAGTGTATTAATGTGTGTGTGTGTGCATTAATGTAAAAACGAAGTGCACTACAGACGGATATTTGGTACTTTCATTAAATTTCTGTGAGATAATCGCAAAAAATCACCAAAAGTGCGACGTTGCGAGCTCAGCACGGATGCACCCTCTTAAAATGAATTCAGGACTTCTGAAGTTAAAAAGGCAATGTATAACCAAACTATCCGCGTTATTACGAGAGGAGCTGATTAATATGTTGGAGGAAGAATGCAATGAAATTCTTCGAACCAACTTGCCCTCGGCTTATAAACATTTCCTCCAGTACCCCATCTTGTCGATTTCTCAATTTTATTCACTTCTAAATAGTACGTACTCCTGATAGTTTTAATTTTCGCCTTTATTTCATTGATATCCAATCCTTCTATATAGACATTCCTAATGTAATTGTTTACAACGCTGTTAGGCGCTTTTCCTTGTTTCAATAGTCGACGCATCTATTGTCACAACGACATTCTTCTCTATACAGTTAAACAAGCTTTAATATTTCGTTTTCACTGAGTTTCGGTGCCATTTTACCCGAAGAATGTACACCCTATTTACTTTACGGCACGGAGCCGTGCCTGCGACTGGCAGCGACGTGTTTACACGAGGCCGAAAAATAGTCGCGGGGGTAGCGAGAGACGCGGGCGGAGGTCACTGGCGCCGAAAAATAGACTCGTGTTCTATTCCGTGCCAGCGCTGGCATGCCGCGAAAAAATGGCGCCGAAAGTGTTTACACGGTGCCTTTTCCAGGCGCCGTAATTTAGGCGCCTGAAAATAGTCCTCGTCTAAATCGACCTTTATATTATAGTGGGTAGTATTGTTTGTACGGTTTATCGGGTCGCTGATTACGAAAACAACAACACACATACCTACCTGACACACACACACACACACACACACACACACACACACACACACACACAAATTTCCACGGGAAGGGGTAAAAACGGGATTTATTATATTCGATTCCGAGTGACCCTATCTAAAATTTCGTACACAAGTAGATGATTACAAAACTAAGAAAATAATTTCAGGATTTTTGGAAATTCTCACGGGATAAGGAAAAAACGGGATTTATATATTCAGTTCAACGAAATCCTATGAACTATAATTACTAGACTTCAAATTTGGCATAGAAGTAGGTGATTATAATAGTAAAAAACAGTTTTAAGGATTTTCGAAAATTCCAACAGGATAAGGAAAAAACGAGATTTATATTCAGATCTACGGGATCGATTTTTCGTTTTAATGATCGTAGAAAACTGAAATTTGGCCTTCAGGTTCCTTGGGGAGTATAGGGGAGCACTACCGAAAGTATTTCCCAAAATTCTGACGGAAATGAACGGGAAAGAACGGGATTTTTTGTTATACTGCAGTGCAGGTTGTAGAAAGCTGAAATTCGAAATATAGGTTGCTTGGGGAGTGTAGAGAAGTATTAAGAGAGGACTTTCCAACATTCCCACGGGAACGGGAAAAAACGGGATTTTTCGTCTTATTCGTCGTAGAAAGCTGAAACTTGGCATGTAGGTTGCTTGAAGAGTGTAGAGAAGCTATAAAAGATCATTTTTCAAAATTCCCACGGGAACGGGAAAACGGAACTTTTCGTTTTACTGGTTGTAGAACGCTGAAATTCGGCATTTAGGTTGTTTGGAGAGTATAAAGAAGCATTAAGAGAGAAATTTCCAAACTTCCCACGGGAACGTGAAAAAACGGGATTTTTCGTTTTACTGGCCGTAGAAAGCTGAAATTTGGCAAGTGGGTTCTTTGGGGAGTGTAGGGAGCATTAAGAGAGCATTTCACGAAATTCTTACGGGAACGGGAAAAAAACGGGATTGAAATACTCCTGGTACACACAAGCGAAGCCGTGGCCAAAAGCTATTTGTCAATAAATGAAGTCTACGTGGATGAAGTCGCGGGAAAAAGCTAGTAATATATAATTCTACGCAGACAAAGACCCGGGCAGAACCTAGTAGACAAAGTTAAAGCAGAGACAAATCTAACAATGACGAGTCATGTGGAGGGGATCTGCGCACCCACGGATACCGTATTTTACACTTCTGCGCATACAAAGTCAGATTAGACTTACGTGCCAGCACTTATAATAACTTCAACAGGACATAAATCCTTTAAGTAGTGGTTTTACCTAACAACTTCATAGGATTATTGGCTTCCTCCTCCTTCTGTTCCTCCTCTTCACGTTTCGCTTGCTCCTCTGCCAGTTTCAGCGCCATGAAGTTCCTTGTGGCACCTGCTTCTATCTCATAGTCCGTGTTCTTTGGGTCCGTCTTGAATGATATCTCTTGCAGACATCTGGTGCACTGAAATTTTTAAAAGCAACAAGTATAATTATCTGATCTATTGCATATAGGGCTTCCAATTCGAATTCATATTCAAAATCGGCTAATTTTCATATTCAAATATTAGGGGGCATGGTACTTGAATATTCGATATTCGATTTTATATATTTTATTGAATCAGGCGTTACTTTGCGGAGGTCCATTTCAATGAACACAAAATATTTACCTTGCTACTTCGCTACTTACGTGCAAGTTAACCAAGCCTGTGCGAAATATATATGTTTTGCATGCAAGCCCTCCCACCACTACTACCACACAAAACGCACACAAATCCCACAAACTTAATTAATCCTAACACCACACAAACACTGACGCGCGTTTCGATCCCTCTACGGGATCATTCTCAAAGTTAGAGCACAACCGATGCCGATGCACATGGGGTTCGCATGTGCATCGGTTGTGCTCTAACTTTGAGAATGATCCTGTAGAGGGATCGAAACGCGGGTCAGTGTTTGTGTGGTGTTAGGATTAATTAAGTTTGTGGGATTTGTGTGCGTTTTGTGTGGTAGTAGTGGTGGGAGGGCTTGCATGCAAAACGTATATATTTCGCACAGGCTTGGTTAACTTGCATGTAAGTAGCGGAGTAGCAAGGTAAATATTTTGTGTTCATTCGATTTTATGTTAGTAAAATGTTTACATGGGTAGCGATGTGATTTAAGTATTGCAGTATTATCATGTAAATTAAGTCGGTACGTAAGGTAGTAGTTAATAGTACTGTTCTTCTTTAATTTTAGGTTATTTTTGAAGACTGAAAATGTGATGATGATAATATTTAGATTATTAGGTGAATATTATAATAACGGTTTTGTTTTTTTATTGCTAAGGAATTTTTTATACTGATTACGTAATTACACAGCTGATTCTGTAGTTTTCTGTGTTTTATTAAACCTTTCTAAAATATTCAAATATTATTCGAATACCTCCGAATTTACGAATCGAATATTTTAATAATTAAAATGGTTGAATAATGGAAGCCCTAATTGCATAACACTTTGTAACTTTTCATATTAACATGTCTATTGCAAGAAGAAAATAAGTTTCTGTTAAAAATTAAAAAAAAATTAAAACAAACCCAATACAGAAAACAGCATCTAAATCAGTTGAACCGTAAACAACAACACACAACCTCTCACTCAAAATGCAAATACCTTCTCCATTCGGCCTAGCGCCGATTTAATGAAATTTCACAAAACAACCATGACAAACTTTGCACTTACGATCAACATAAAGTCAGTTCATAAAAAACTGTAATTTCAGGTATGTCTAAAGGAGAGTTTGCAATCAAGGCTGGAATGTAAATTCCTATGCCTATGGACAGATAAACTGATAAAAAACAATAAGGCTGGTTAATGTGAGACAGTGCCACATGCTTATAGATTATTTAATTTCACTTACTTTGATGTAAAACCTGTAAATCCTTATTCCCAAATAGTCCTGATTCTCGACGTCTTCTTTTCGAGCGTTAAATTTCTTGCCCTTGTAGATATACTCGCCGCAGGTGGCGCATCGCATATTGAAAGGAGCCATCAACCGCACTGTGTACTGCCGGTTCTTGGCCAGTTTCATGCGAGGGATCTTCGACGGATCGAAATCCGGAGGATAGTATTTCTGAAATCAACATTATGGTAATGTTAGCGACTGTAACGGAACAAGAGTGAACTCAAGAGATTATGGTATGGAATGGACACAGTAGTCGGTAAATTACTCACGTTTAATACTTTTCTTTCGGACATCTTGCAAGAGTATTTTTATCGTAAAACTCAATAAAAAATTGATACTATCACAACACGACTATTTATCAATACAATACAGTGGGTGCACCATGCAGTGCAGGGCTCGCTCGTGTCGTGTGACGCGACGTGACTTGACGTTTGAATTGAAACTTCAATTTGAATTTGAAGTTTCATAACTTTTTTTAATATACTCCTCCTTTTCTCCTTATGTTTGAAAATAAAAAAGCAAAGGAATCTTATCCATACAGGCAAAACTTCAATAATACTTATATACTTATATACTCATTGTGCGTGTCTCTCTCAACACGCATATCCGGCATATCCTTATCCCATTATTGACCTTGTGGTCAATAGCTGTAGGACCACGGGGTTAAAAAGTCATAGAAATACGAAATATGAAACTAAACATTCTATTGAATCAGCGTTCATTAGCAGATCAAGAAGCGGAGTAGCAAGGTAAAAAATATTTAGTGTTCAATGAAACTAAACGTCATAAAGTTGTTTAACCTTTACGCCGCCACGTCAAATACAGTATTGAAGTACTTAATGAACGTAGGTATAATATATATAGGTCGTTGGCGTTGAACCTTCGGTGCTGATGTGTCGTTGGACTCGTTTGTGTCGAAAAGGTTAAAATTTCGCTAGGTACTTACTACGAAAAAAAATACAATTCTCTTTATAATGTTTTTGGATGTACTTAATATAATTAATCAAAATACATCAGTAATTTCTAAAACATCACAAAGTATCAAAACGTCACGTTGTCGATTGCTCGTTCGTAGAAAGCAATATTTCAGAAGAACAGGAATTTTCTGAAACAATAGAAACAAATTTTATTTGTACAGTCCTTAGAATGCCATTCGTGTTTCGGGTACCTACTTTACCATTGGCTGATTCAAGTATCAAACCCATAAGAGCAAGTGAAACAGCAAGACAAATCCGAATAGCATTCTAAGAGCTCGACAGACTGTACCTAGCTAGCTAGTAGGTAGCTATACCTAGGTATAAGTGCCGGCACGTAAGTCTAGCGATGACCTTGTATGCCCAGAAGTATAAAATAGAATTATAGGTGTACCATCGGCAAACGTGTAGGTACCATCTTAGGCCTCATCTTCGCCTTCCATCAAGCGAGATTGAGGTCAAACGTAAGCCTATTTTATGTAAAAAAAAAGGTAGCTCACCGTTCCCGACGATTGCCACCGGCCGCGAGCTCGTGTTCGAGTGCAGCTATTTTCTCCTCGTGGCGCGTGCGCTGCGCCTGCGCGCGTCGCTGTTGCTCCTCCAGCGCCAGCACGATCTTCTCCAGCCGGTGAATCTGCTGCTGCTTGTTCTCCAGAGTGGAGAACAACTCTTGGATTTCGTCCGCTTTGGCCGCTATTTGCTTGTTCACCTGCATTTAATATTCGTAGTCGGGGTAAACTCAACTCAAAATACTTAATAGCATGAGATAAGTACCTAGCCTTTCGGCGGTTAAGGTAAGCATAGTTAAAAAGGACCACTTCTTGAAACGACCACTTCTTAAAAGGACCATTTCGCCAAATGACCCCTTCTTAAAATGATCACTTCTTAATATGACCATTTTTAAAATGACCACTTCTTAAAAGTACCACTTCTTAAATATGCATATATATAGGTCCTTTCAGCGGTTAAGGAACACATTTATAAAGGACCACTTCTTGAAATGACCACTTCTTAAATATGCATATAGGTCCTTTCGGCGGTTAAGGACCACAATTAAAAAGAATGGTCTTTTTAAAAAGTGGTCATTTTAAGAAGCGATCCTTTTAAGAAGTGGTCATTTTAAGAAGTGGTCATTTTAAGAAGTGGTCATTTTAAGAAGTGGTCATTTTAAGAATGGTAATTTTAAGAAGTGGTCCTTAACCGCCGAAAGGGCTACCTATAACGTGTTTCCACGTTTACGCAGTTATTATTTTCTATAATACCAATATTATTGGATAGGTAATACCTTCACCGTTTCATTTGTGTTTATACCAGGTATGAACAAACGACATTCAAGCACACGCTAAGTTCTAGTTTTAGCCTACCTAAGTATTTCATATTTTTTAGTAAATACGTGAGTTCTTGAAAATAAAATAAAAAAGGTTCTCTCCTCACTTCGTCTACAATTTTCATTCGATGTTCGAGGTTCTGCTGCAGAGCGGACAGCTCTCTGCTCTGCTCAGTCTCCTTGTTTTTCAGCATGTTGATCAGTTCCTCGCGAACCTGCAGCACTCAGCAGCGTTACAAAATTAATTAAAAACAAACAACTGATATTCGTGCTAATCAACATGAAAAACATGGCCGCCATAAGTAAACCTCAATATACCTACTGCGGTGTTGTAGATATTAAAGACAAGTAACTATGTCAATAGTAGCAACCTAACATTATGTATTACAGGTACATTCAATTCATAGAGTTAGTGTCATTAAGTAGGGTAAGTTCGCCAGTTTTCGACCGATTAGTGGAGTTGGCAAATTCAGAATGAAAAAAAAAATTTAATTAATATGAACAAATAATCGAGAAAAATAATACACATAGTGAATATAGTCTACTATCATTTAATGCCCTTTATTTTCAAGTAAGACCTAGAAATAATTAAATAAAAATCAATAAAGCCGAAAATGCCGGTTTTACCAGTTTTCGACCGAAATTTCCAATTCTCGACTTCATATTCGCCAGTTCTCGACTATGGTGTGATGACAAATACATGAAGCACAAAATATGTTTTTAATATAAAAACCCGCACTTTCTTAAAATAAAAACATATACAACATTATGACAACAAAATAAAACTCGTAACTAACATCAATCTTGGATTTATTTAGTTTTCTAATTACGGATTTACTGGAAATTAAAAAACGTTCGTATTTTGTCTTTTTTATCAGTTTAAAAATAGATTTCAGGACAAAATAAGTGTCGTGTCATGTGATATATGTGACGTGTGTGTGTTGTACAAAAAATATATAATTTTAGCTTAAAAACTGTATATTTTAGAATATAGTAGTCGGAATATGGCATACAGTTATTGCAAATCCCGATTTCGACCAAGTTTTTACGACACGCGGAATGCTTAAGACATTTGAAATAATCCGGTCGAAAACTGGCTGACACAATTCTGGTGTTAATAAGATTCAAATTTAAAAATTAGGTTCAGTAGTTTCTTCAATAATATGTCAAAAAAGATGCAACCTTACTGGACTCTGCGACGCCAGTTTTCGACCGCAACGGTCGAAAAGTAGATATTTACGAAAACGAGTTAACCAGTTACCGACTATTAAATTTTATACATTTTCCAAAGAAATCTAAAATAATACTTATTTTAAATAAATTCTAAGACTCATTGTCTATCGATACAAATAACAATCAAATTAATAAACATAAAATTACATTTAAAAACATACCATGAACCGGGAGGCTCCTCACAAATTTTTTCGCAACGAAGTACGCGTCGTTAGGTGTTCGTTGCGAACCTAGATTGATTTATTTTTTTGTGCCGTACGCTGTTTACAAACGTGCATTTTGTCTATGTGTGCGTATAACCGAACTATTTGGGTTTACCACGGTATTTTTGTTAAGTTTCTAGTCTTGTTAGTATTGCTATTTTATACCGATTAGTCAAACATGTCGATAAAAAAGTCGAAAAGTGGCGACGGTCGGCGAACTGGCGAAACGACCCTATAGTATGAATCTTCCCAGGTGGATTTTTCGCTTCGAACACTAATCTTTCAAACAAAGGCCATTGTCTCTATTATCGCAAAAGCGCAAGCTACCGCACGCACGTGCCACTACAACATTCATATTGAAAAACAAACGCTATCTTCATAGTATTAAGGTAAAAATTAAAAATAATATCTAGAACATCAGTGACATCAAATTTGAACCTTAATCATATGACGATACCGTTAGTTTTTCAATATTAATGTTGTAGTGGCACGTGCGTACGGTAGCTTGTGGTTTTGCGATAATAGAGACAATGGCGTTTGTTTGAAAGATTAGGGCTCGAAGCGAAAAATTCACCTGGGAAGATTCATACTATACTGGGCTTCCCACAACTGTTAAGTTCTTAGACTATGGTATGTTAGTCAATAAGGTGCTGGGCTTAGGGGTGGGCTGGGCTGGGTGGGATTAATGGTTACGATTATAATATCAGTGCCGAGTAACCTTGATGACTCTTGCCTGGGCACGCGACGTCTTGTCCTGCTGCTCCAGTTGTTGCTCCTTCTGCGCAAGCACCTCCGACAACTCTTCATTCCGGTGGACTGCTTCCAATAGACCCATTCTTAAATTCATGATCTACGACAATCGGTTCTTTCGGTATAATTGCTGGTTTACATTTTGATCACACCCTTCCAGGGCCCTATTTTATAAAGCTACAAGTTACAATTTACAAGCGGAAGTCTCTTTCTGACCCTATGTGTTAGATAGAGACTTCCGCTTGAAAATTGTACCTTGTAACTTTATACAATAGGGCCCAGGCGTGCGTACGAAAACGCGAGTGCCGCAAATGTAATTCCGAAAATTGGCATACCTCCTGCTGCAAGTCTTGGTAACTGATGCCATCGGGAGCTTCTTGGCAATTGGCGACAGCGCGATTATGTGCTTGTAAGTCTCGGACGTATGACTCGTATTGTATAACTTTTTGTTCACTAAAATAAATATCACATCGTTTATATGAAAATGACAATAAACATGTACACACAGCAAAACTATTCGGTATGCACCCTAGTTGTCCATGTGTGTCATTCTATACACACATCCGCACCTATCCGCTGCCTTAATTACACACACAACAAAATGGTTTTGTATCCACACGAGTATTCACACTAACATGGCCTATGTGTGCTGATTGTGTTCTCTGACTACCTTCACATATCTCTTATTGTATAGGTTATTGTTATTCAAACGATTTTGCTCAATGGAACAATAATTTCGTCATGAATAATATGAGCGCGGTGGCTCAGTCGTACTGATTAGGACTATGAATGTTAAAGACCTCGGTTCGAATCTTGCTCAAATGTGTCTATTTTTTTATTTTTTATTTATAACTATCTCAAAACCAAATCATGACTACTTCAAACAAGAAAAAAAGAAAGTAAAAGAACAAAATAAGAAAATAAAATCATTGTTTCAAATTGTTTATTACAACATTTAAGTAATTATTATTACCATAAGACTATAACTAATTAAATTAGCAAAATAAAACTGCATGCTTATTCCTTATAATATAACAGAAGAAGGACAACATTTATTCGTAAAACAACACACACTATAGTGACCAGTATGATTTTAGGTTAATTAAAATTTTCTGTTACAAACATAATTTAAAATTACAATACAAATGGTAAATTGAATGCACACCACAAAAGGGCTATTTTTAAGATGTAATTTATTCGAATTAACAAGGGTTTTGAAAAGAGTATCATTTATAAGAATTTCCGATTTATTAAGTTTACTTAAGTCTGAGAAAGATGAACGAAACGTTTTATTTGTTGAGAAATAAAGTCAGTGGTGAAATGAATCAACATGTTAAATGACAGCCATTAACAATAACATCATTGCACACTGGATTAAATCTCCACTTTCAAGTGACTAAGCTACCTAAATTTGCTTTGGATTTTATATCAGATGGATCCCAGTTAATAACAGTTAAGGAATCTTGTTGGGTGCTCAGCCAGTCTTTGACTATGACACAATAATATTGTTATGCACGAAATAGGTCACACATCACTTTTTTTTAGCACTGTTATTACGAACCCCAACCCACTAACTCACAAATCCCATGGATGACATCCAAGCACTTTTCGCCACAAAATTTTTCGTCCATCTTTTTCAGACGTAAATGGTTTTTCATCACTAAAAAACACTACATTATTACCTATTCGAATCAAAATTATAAATATTCACGATCAAAGTTCATTCGGTTTCTTCTATGCTGGCTGATCCGTTGAAGTATTTTTTTTTGCTGGTTTACGAGTTACGACAATGCTATCCTGCAACATGCAGATGAAGTCGCACACAACGTAGGTAACATTGTCTCTCGTTGATGTGAAATAGGTCCCTTTAGCGTGTGCGGCAACTACTTATGTCAAATGGCGTGAAGATGAGACTTCTTGTTTTGACACAGAAGGAATATTCTTATCGTGCCCGAAGTCTGCATATCGGTGAATCCATAATTGAAGTCTGCCGCTGCAAAATAAATGAAGTTTAATAAAAAACATTCTTCGTCAAAGAAAGTTATTTGAATACATTACGGATACAATAATAAATCATTGTTTTTAACACCATGAAGAAATTTGATGTAAAATAAGAAGTAATTATTTTATCAGACATTTTGTCTACTTACCGATATCAATAAACGAGTTGCGATTCCTTATAGAAATATTTTGTTCGTAAAGAACAATAATTTCTGCTCTTTTCAAAAAAGATGATGACTATCCATATTTTGCAAATCACAAGGTATTTCAAAGGCAAAATTAAACAGTTCGTTGTTGTAAAACCACTTGTAAAACAAGGCGTAACGAATGGTGGCTAGCGTTGACAAATTCATATTACTAATAATTTGAGGGTAGAATATACTTTATATTGTTAGACGGCAATTAATAAAATGTGCATCGTCTAGCAAATTTCAACCTTATTTCAAAGCTCTTTAAACAACTATTTACACATTGCAAATGCAGTAGTCACAGTTTGGACGTAGTAATTCATAAATTCACCAACTATATTAAATGTCTCGGTGGCTCAGCGGTCACAAAGGCAAGTCGGATACTTGATTTGTGCACTCGCTCTCTAGTAAACCGAGTTCGAATCCTAGAAGAAATGACATTTTTGGATGTTATTTAAATGGCGATGCTGGTTGTAAGGAATATTGGTTGGAAATGTTGGAATTGAATCTCAGACCAGACTTGATGAGAAATAAAAATATAACACGTTGAATCAGTGAGATGGTAGCTACTACGCTGGTAATAATAGTTCAATGCGTCAGATTGCATAAATTTAAAGATTCAAGGTCAAAGTAAGACTCGATCCGGGGTGCCTTCTCTTGCCTTACACTTGCGATGACAATATCCAATGTAAGATAATAATGTAAAATGTTTTTAGGAAAATGCAACAATAAAACAATACTTTTACATTATTTCTGTAGAATTAACTTAAACCGGAGATATTGAATTTTTAAACCTTTGAGCCAGGCACGATACCACAAGGGGATTTTTTAGTTTAATTTGTAATTATTTTTAACTTAGTTTATTATAAACTACCTAACTAAAATAATTGCAACTTTCTTCATTGTTATTTTATAGTTATTGTTGTTGTTTATATAATAAAAATAGGTAATTTACAGCGACATTACTTATTTATCTTATTACTAAAAAAAACTGTACTGAGAGGGTAGATATACGATCGAACTCACTCACACATTCACATGTGGATTCTACGTAATGTTCATGTCGGTACTCAACACATAGACGACGTTTGTGTGCGTGCCTATGCTTACCGAATTATTTTGCCGTGTGTACATACTTAATTACTGGCACATCATTAACAGTCCAGTTTTAGGACTTACTTTAATTTTATATTCTTTGTGAGATCTCTTATTTGAATCTGCATTTTTCCAATAATTTCCTCTTTGTTTAGAAGTTCAGCAGCCAATTTTTGTTGAAGTCCTACTTTGTTTTCCGACTCCTTAAAAAAGAAAAGTTATTTACCTATTTCTTCCAATATCGAGGTATAACTTACATTGAGTGAGATTATGGTCACCTTGAAAACGAAGAACTAAAGAAATCAGGTGGTACATACGACTGAAAAAAAAAACTACAGTCATGCTACTTTTTTATCATGCCTACATTATTTAGAGTCGAATAATAAAATAAAATAAATCTTACAGCGATTTTTGTCAGCGTTTCTAAGAATCGAACTTTTTCCCGCTTGCATGCTGTTACTTCGTCCTCCGTCGTACGCAGCGTTTCTTTAGTTGCTTGCAACTCTGCCCATAAATCCATCTCGCGTTCCGTTGGAAGTTCTACAAAGTTTTGATCATAATAAGGGAGTAAATAAGTAGTCATAGATAAGTCGGTAAGCCCTCTACTGTTACTAGCAACGATATTCTGATAAGTATGTGTACGAACCTGGATTAAGCTTACTATTTTCAAGTTCTGTTATTTTACTTTTCAGTTCTTCAACTGTTGATTGACTCTCCAAAAGGGCCGCCTCCGCAGCGTTCTTTAAATCTATCTCCTTTTGTGTAATTTGATTTTGTTCCTCTAGAGCAGATTTTAAGTCTTTCAACTGAGCATTCAGATTGCTTATAGCAGACTTGTGTTCAGCGGTCATTCTTTCGATTTGCTCTTTGAGGTCTACGACTCTGTAAAAAAGAGAATTGTGACCATAAAACCCTAATTTGAACTTGCCACTAAGGGTTCAAATACTTCAAATTAGGCTGTAACACACTCATTTCTTTACTAGAGTGAGAGTACCTATTTGTAACGTGAATCCAGTAATCTGAACCAAAAAGATGGTAAAGAATATTGATGTAAAAAAATGTAAAATGTAAACCAACAGTACAGTTAAAAACGAATGAAGCACTTAACTCTGCTTGAAGTGTGTCTCGATGCTGCGCTAGCTGACCACTGGCTACTTCCCCCGTTTTGAGTGATTCTTTTAATTTTCTTGCCCGTGCCTCCAACTGCACTTCTCTTTGACGACTCTGTATAACAAACAATAACCAATATAACTTTCAAATTTTTTAGGACTTTGCGAGGTGGTCTATCTACTTCTAACAAACATGTACGAATCATGCGATTGACTACGTGCCATACTTCTATACGAAACACAATATTATTTCCTCAAGCTCCTGCCACGTCATACTAGCGACTATTAATAACCATTCGCATTTTTTCTAAAAGTACCTGATCTTCCAGAATTTTAACCGTGCCAGTTAAACTGCTAATACTAGCTTCGGCTTCGCGAAGTTGTCGGTCCATTTTCGTGACTCGAACGCGTGTTTGTCGTAGTTGATACTCAGTATTAGATAGTTTATCTTTCATGGCTTGACGCGCAGCTTTCTCCTCCTCCAGTTCATGACGTGTATCCTGAATAAAAGAAAAATATATTTTGGATGAAAATAATCCAATTAAAGTTAGGTAGTAGTAGTACAGATACGAAGCGTAGGATGGATGTCAGGGGATTGGACCGGCACGTTTCAAGAAGGACGACAGGTGAAGAAATCACATTTCCAATCCCAATTCCAAATTAAGAACAGGATGAAATTTTCTTCACTCTGGGTGCCTAAGACCTCGCTTAGGCGCCGGTTAGGCATAGGTTATTTGTTTGGACAATCATTTTACTGACCTCGAGTTCCTTGGAGACACGGGAATCCGTGCTTAGGTGACGCATTTCTTCTATGACAGAAGCGCGAGAATCGAGGTCCTGCCTGAGGCGAGCTACTTCCCGGACCAGTGATTTGCCGACAGCAATCAGTGCGGTCTGTTCTCTGCACACTCTCCTGAAAAATTACATATGAACAACAAGTAAAGTAAGGCAGACATTACAATCCAAAAAGTCATAGAGATTTGACTTCACCAAAGCAGAGGTAAACGGAAACCCCGCGAGAAGAGAAGCGTATTCATCAAAGATAGGTACTTTAATACTTAAAAGCAGTGGGATGTGTTAATTTTCTCGTATCTATGTTTGAGAGGAGAGTTGGAGCCCGGACTACGGGCCTAAGCAATATTTGTGCTAATTTAAAGAAATTACTTAGAAATATTTGCGATGGCATCCACTGCATCGTCTGACCGACTCTTGAGTTCACGCAGAGCCTCGCACAACTCAAGTCCCCGTGCATTGTAGCGGGCAATCCGCTGCATCGTCTCCCCTCTGCCATCTTCTTGCTGTTAAATACAGATAATTGCTGTCTTGATTGCCACTACGATTCTTTGTTAGTCCTAATTTTTTTCTAGGCGTCTCAAAAACGAATGTACTCGTTTTACCTATTATCGAACAAATTAATCCCTGAACCACCGTAGAAGGTTCTTTCAGTTAACGTAAACAATGTTTTATTTTCTTGTCAATTCAATGTAACGCGTCACTATTCAGGAATCAATTTGTTCGTTGTTACTTACATTTGTTTCATTGTCTTCGGTAATGATGATACAATAAATTAGCAAATTACATACTTAAATGCAGTAACAGTAAACTACAACCATAGAAGAAATACTTACGGTATTCGCGGTGACAAGATCTTTGACCCAGTCTATAAGTTCTTGCCGCGCCGAAAATGCCTGCAGACATAGATCAGCAAATTGTGCCGGAATGTCCAGTACTTTGGCATCTAACTCGTCTAAGGCGCATTCGTCTATATGAAATGAAATGAAGGAATGAATGAAAATATTAGGTACAGAAAAGGCTTGCAAGCTTTCTGTAAGTAAACAAAACCTAATTATTTCTAAAGTTAAGGTTAAACTTTAGTGTTTTTATCTTTACATAGCAAAATTTAAATAACCAACTTCTATTAAATTACTATCCTCTATAGTTAAAACCAGCAGTGGGACGTAAATAGGCTGGTGATGATGATGATAGTTAAATAATGATTCTGACCATGTCCATGTTTGTCTATTGTTTTATTCCAGCTTCGGATTTACTCCACTAACCTTGCTACAGAAACCCATAAATCATACCAGGAACAGACTGGAAGAATTCGACAGCCCCGTCCGTGTTGGAAGAGGATGCGGCGTCTCGGCACAGCTGGGCCACTTCATCAGCAGTCCAGTCTGCCACGTTAAACACCACTAGTTCCTGAGGCAAGGCGCCTTCGCCGCTGCCTGAGACGCCTTCGCGCGACATTCGGTCCCGCAGGTTACGTAAGCAATCGAATACCTCCAGAACGGCTTGCTGGAAAGAATCACAGCTAATAATAATATTAAAGCACCCAAGGAGATACTATGCAACTGCGGCATTGGGCGTAAATCATGATATCGCACACATACCTGTTTTAGATCGAGTTCTTTCTTCATCATCTGGAATTGTCTTTGTTTAGCCGAAAAAGTCGATTTGATGTCCCCATCATTCGCGGGTTGGTTAGGGTTACGCTGGAGACGAGCTGTGGGCACCGGGAGATTGGACGGTGTTCTTGGCCTTGCTTGCTGGTTGGTAGCGGGATGGTTCGGTGTCTGCGGGCGGGCTGAGGGCGTTTGCCTGTTCGGAGATGGTGGGGGACGGGTCTGTGGGGTCGTGGGGCGGCTGCAAGGCGTGCCTGGCCGTTGCACCGGGTGCACGGGGGTACTAGGGCGGCTGATCGCGCGCGGGGTCACTGGCCGGCTTGACACGCTCTTCGGCGTCTGTGGACGGCTTTCGACTGGTGTACTGGGGTGATGAGTTGAGAATTCTGCAAAGAAAGTTTATCTAATTGCAGCATTAAAAGATAAGAAAAAAGTCGTCCGATTTTCATTCAGAGTTGAATAGTTTTTAAACCGTTTCAAACTTTGTGAAATTTTTCGTTGTACCTATTTTTTGATAACCTTACCCATGACATTCACGATTTCATTTTCAACGATCTTTGGACCCTCCTCTGAACTGACAAAATCTGTGAAAAAAAATGATACTGTTAAGAAGACATCCACAACACAATGCCTCATATTCATATTCATACTATAGGAATAGGTGGCGGCACGTAAGTAAAACGTGGAGGGGATATGCGCAGTATGAAAAGCAACATCTTTTTCATACTGCGCATATCCCCTCCACGTTTTACTTATTAGCCGCCACTTGTATCGGCGTGTCAAAAAATCGACGTTATTTGCGTTATAGGTGCCATTTTAAATGCACTTTCTCATAATATAGGTACCTAGGTACATGTTTTCTCACTTTTCCTAAGAAATCATTTACTTAGCACCGATGTTGTAAACACCTAAGCAAATAGATTAAAAGCATAAGTACTTAGGTAACAAAAATTACACATATCAACCGGTGTTCATTAAGAATTTTCTTTCGCGTTTTTCATGATGACATGTAGGTATATATGAAACGTTAAAGCGTTGGAATCGACCACTTTAAAATGCAAACGGCCATGGCTAAAAAATCAGTAGTGGATAGAAAAAATTAGGAGTGGTAAAGAAAGCACATGGGAATTGATGAAATTAAGAGGCTGACAACACCTAATTTTGTTGAAATTGATGTTATTTAAACACTTTTTTAAGAAAAACTGCACACAAAAAAATCCAAAAAAAATATAATGTTAATTTTCATCATATTTCAAACACGCTAGACGGGCTCGATACATAATTGAACAAAATCGGCTCGATAGAAAGTAATTGCAAAGATTGGTCTTAAAATCATCATTAAACGGTTCTATGTCTTTATTTTTTCGACGTATGGGTCTGCAATTAAAAACATAAAGTCAACATATTCATACCTAAACGGCTAACGAGTCATATTTCACAAATAATCCATACTTGTGTTTATTTCTTATGATTTGTGTCTTATTTGCAAGATTTTAGACGCGCGCCAAGCTCCCGGAATAGTTTCTTCTCTTTCACTAACAGGCACGTGAACCGTATGTGTGAAGAGTGGCGCTGCTCCAGGTCATTTGCTGTTGACAGCGCCTTAAGGACATACCAAATTGATCAGTGATCTCGTTTTCCGGCGTTGCAGTGCCGTCCTCTCGCCGCACAGGCTTATAATCCTGCTGATCGGAATTATTGTCCAAATAATTCTCGAACACGGCTGATTCCGACCTAAGGTTCGCCTGCAATAGAGATAAGCCCCCTTATTCATAAATGCTCTATAGGCTTCTGCTAACTTAGTAATCGTTTGTCCTTGTCTGTGAAAGGTAAATGTCAATGTGACAGATAAGGACAAACGATTGCTAAGTTATTAGAAGCCTACAGAGCGTTTATGAATAAGGGGGAAGAAGTTTAACTAGGTACTTTTAAGTAAGGTCTTATCATTCTTAACTGTCCTATTTGGTAAACAAAACTCTAACCTCAAAACGTCTCATATTTGTATTTTTTAACTATTTCGTCGTAAATAAAGGAACTGGAGATAAAATATCAGCAAAATTATGTACAAAACATTGCCTCAGGTTTTTTTTTATAACATAATAGGTAAAAGCCGTGGTAGCCTAGTGGTTTGACCTGTGGCCTCTCAAGCAGAGCGTCGTGGGTTCAAATCCCGGGCTCGCACCTCTGAGTTTTTCGGAATTTATGTGCGAAAATTACATTTGTAATTTGCAATGAGCTTTTCGGTGAAGGAAAACATCGTGAGGAAACCTGCACACATCTGCGAAGAAATTCAATGGTGTGTGTTAAGTTCCCAATCCGCACTGGGCGCGCGTGGGAACTATAGCCCAAACCCTCCAATACACGGAGGAGGCCTATGCCATGAGGCACGCCGAATTTCGCGACAATTTAATAAATTAATAAAAAATAACAACAACAACATGTACTTACTGAAATTGTAGCGAATTCGGAATAAAAAGGCTTATAAATAAATAAATAAATAGGTAACTACACCTTATTCTTTACAAAAATTTGTACATTGAGGTTAGAATTTTGTTTACCAAATAGGATAGTTACGAATGAAAATACAATTATATAGGTAGACCTTAATTATATAGGCTTTATTTTTATAAAATGGCCAAAAGATTGTAGATGCGTTGGCACTTGGCAGCATAGAGGCGTAAGATGAAATACCTCATGTGCCAGTAATTTCACAAGCACTGCTGTTTGGCGGCAAGGTTAGTGAGACGAGTAAGATGGTGGTGGTGATCCGGACGAATTTTACACAAAGTCCTATCATCCGCGAAGGAAGGAGTTTTTAAGATTGTATTCAATAATTCTAAAACATCTAAATCAAACGAGATAAATATCGCATTATAACCAAATTGGAGGTGGAAACACATTATTAACACGCGACGCGACCCGATGCAACCCGACGCGTGTTGAGTCGAATCAAATTGTATTATTTTCTATGACCAGAACCACACTATGAACATCCGACGCGACGCCATGCGCATACATTCGTTGCGTCGGGTCGCGTCGCGTGTTAATAATGTGTTTCCACCTTGACGCTTTAGAAATTTAGAAAGGGAATATTTTGTATCTGCGTAGGTAAAGGAAACACTTTAATTTCAATTACAAAATTAAAAATAATATTTTTTAACTCTAGCTATCCACTTGCCTTAGTATCTATCTTTGATTCTGTTCTTGAGAGACTCCGTGGGGGAACGGGATTCTTTTTCTGTAATCAATAAGAGTTTCGAAAACATGTGACATTTGTGAAAATGCTCGTCATTAACTGTTCATTTAGTCTATCGTCAACAGCAACTCGGAAGGGTCATAGGGTTCTTTGCAGACTTAGTTACTTACATTAGGAGCTATGTGGAGATTTCTAAATCGCTCCTCTGCTAAACCACGGCTAGCACTAGAGCGCGCGAGAGCTCTGTCGTGCACGAAACGAAGACTACCCGACCCGTCTCTTATAGAACCAACAGCAAGAAAAGGACGGGTAGTCAATCTCTCAAAGACACAGCTCTCGCGCGCACTCGCGCCAGCCGTGCTCCTAAGAGGTGCATTACGAGGACAGAAAGTCCAACATCTATACATATAATAAAGCTGAAGAGGGTCGAAAGTCTGTACATGGAAGATATTAAAATAAATAAGCTGGGGATACTTAGAATCGATAACAGAACACGTTCCAACAGTTTTTAGAATTTTTGTCTGTTTATTTGTTTGTCTGTATATTTGTGCACGCATCACGTGAAACGGCTGAACGTATTTTGTTGCAAACTTTACTAATCTGTTGAGAAAATCACCGGCCAGGTTATAGGCTACTTTTTGTCCCGGAAAATTGCATAGTTCCCGCGGGATAGCGATGAACATGTCAAAAATCACAGCTGCCTAGATTCGCAGCGTATATAAATATTGCTTCAGTGTCATAGAGGTGCACTAAGGAGGGATTTTCAAAATTCCCACGGGAATTAAGCTTATTATATACATATATAAAAAAAATACCAATTAAATGTCAGAATAGGGGTGTTAAGTTCCTGTTCAAATACTAGTAGTATGCATAGCAATATGTGACTTTTGTCAATAAATTAAGTCTACGCGGAAGAAGTCGCGGGCAAAAGCTAGTAATAAATATAACTAACTTTCATAACAGGTGAAACTGGAGATCTGTTGGGAGACTGGCGCTGCGCAGGTGGTATTGTCAGGT
Source organism: Pandemis heparana (assembly GCA_963854515.1). NCBI lineage: Eukaryota > Metazoa > Arthropoda > Insecta > Lepidoptera > Tortricidae > Pandemis > Pandemis heparana. The sequence goes on along the minus strand of OY978012.1, from coordinate 10,548,162 downwards.
TACGGTTGGTGGCGTTGCGAGCAGCGCGCGCGGCGGAAGCAGCAGTGGGGCGTGGCGTCAGCCCTGCGATCAAATCAAATAGACGGCTCATATTTTTTTAGAGGTCACAATGGTATGAGGATTCCTAAGTCAGTGATTTAAAGGCACTCGTACTTGATTATTCAATAAAAGTACATTATGCTTTGATTTTAGGCGCTCTCTAGCTGAATGAAATAATGTATAGAGTTAAATATAAAGCGGTCACTCTTCTGCTCTACGAGCTGTAACTGATACAGCTGCACGTTATAGGTAGTAACCAAAACCTTAAATGTAGCCGGGCTTGCTAGCATGCTGCAAGTGGAACGGCACGTTCACACTATGGTGATCTTGACAGCATAATTCTTGCTCTATCGCGCAGAAATACGTACACATACATATACAGGTACCTACAAGTTTTGAGGTTAAGTATATTGAAAATAAGGGATGCTCCACACACTTACAAGTCTTGTCCTTTTGAAGTTTCGGGGTGGTCATTTTGTTTGGTTGCACTAGATGGTAATTTTGTGGTTCTCGAGGATACTAAGAAAACGTTTGTAATTTGGATAATTTATTATGTTGTAAAATGTAAATTATGCAACATGTCAAACTTGAAGTTCTAAATTTCAAAATTGTTTCAAACTTTATTTTAAATCGTATTTAATCATATTATTACCTCTATAGTGATAACCTAATACTTGATATGAGGTAATATATTACGACCTTTCTGATAATGTAAGACCTTAGAATTTATTGTAGGTACTTAAAACGAAAAAGTCGTAAAAGTCTTATAAAACACATCATAACTTTAAATAAACTTTATTAATACAAGTAGAACTGTATTGTATCTGGGTCGTGTGGGTCGTGGAGAAATTTTCTAGTTACTGGCTGATTCGTATCCTGAAATCTTTTCTTAACCTGTCACTTTCAGTGACATCGATCCTCCATCTTGAAGTATAATCTCCTTTCAGGAAGTGAATAATGTAATTAATACTAGAAACTTTAGATTGCATTCAATGTTAAAATTTCAGTTTAAAATAAGATTAGGACATTAGGTACAACGTTCTGTAGTAAGTAATGTGAAATATACCATTATGTCCCAAGCTGTGTCTGGTGTTCAAGGCAAGTAATACTATTTTGATACGATTTTTTTCTATCATTGAGCCATATCTGCGTCATATAATTATTAACACTGAAGTGAAACTTACTTATATGCCGAAAATGGGTGCTTAAATTAACGGTAGGTTACGAAGGTATGGCTAGACTATTATATAATATAGAGACACCTCTTGTTAATGGAATAATTTATTCACTAGGGAGCGTATTAGATGGAGGGAAGAGTCACATCAAATGTAGGATTCCGCAAAGGGCCCGAACTTCCCTGAAACCGAAGTTCAGTAACAACCACTCCGAATCAGGGGTGAGTATAAGTTAGATTTTAGTAAATACAACTGCATCCCAACGTTAGTGTTGAACGGTTTTGAGCAAATTTTAAACAAAGTAGTTGGAGATTGAAAAGCTTACAGCTTCCTGGCACAAAGTAGCAGCTTCGCGATAGCAGTGAGAAAATGCGGCCACACAGCTGTTTTATACATACATACATACATATCGTCACGCCTCTTTCCCACAGGGGTAGGCAGAGACTACTTTGTTCCACTGGCTACGATCCTGACAAACCTCTTTCGCTTCATCCACATTCATCAATCTCTTTATACATGCTCGTCGGTTTCGGGTACTCATGACCTGGCCTTTTTCCAAAACGTCCCCAATTTGATCATGGAACGTCCGCCTAGGCCTTCTCCTCCTGTTTTATAGCTGCATTTATGTTAGTTTAGTTTACATAAATAATTATTTTTTTCTTGTTGATTTCAATGTCATATTTAATTGCTTGTTTTGTAACTATTCTACTCTACTTATACCTTATTATTTTAGAAATCCAAGTTCGAAGTAGTATCAGCTCAACATCCTCGAAACGTACCACGACCACGTTCCGAAGAGGTAAAAGTCGATTATTATTTTAAGCACTATTTATTTAAGAATGGAAATAATATTAGCGACTTGTCAACATTGCCTTATGAATCACTAGCTTCTGCCCGCGACTTCGTCTGCGTAGAATTAGCAATTGACATGTTTATCGCTATCCCTCGGGAACTGTGCAATTTTCCGGGATAAAAAGTAGCCTATGTTTCAATCTAGGGTACCAGCTATCTTCGTTCCAAATTTTATCCAAATCCGTCCAGTCGTTTTAGCATGAAAAAGGAACAAACATACACACTCACTCACATCGTCACATCGTCACAAACTTTCGCATTTATAATATTAGTAGGATTTCGTCTCATCAAATCTCATCGCTACTCTAAAAAGCTTCTCGTCGAATATAATGAATGTAACGCGCATGAGTTTTATTATTTTTGTTTGTGCTGAAAAGGCATCACGGCCCAAGTCTGATGGGCGGGGTAAAGAGGAGCAGCAACAGCACCTGCAACCGTATTGGGGCCACCAGCCGGTGCACCCAGCACAGCTGGCACGGCAAACTCGTCAGGTAGGTTTCACCCCAAGCGAATATTATCCAAAATATTCTGATGTTATAGTATGAATCTTCCCAGGTGAATTTTTCGCTTCGAGCCCTACCCCCTTATTCATAAACGCTCTATATAGGCTTCTGCTAACTTAGTAATCGTTTGTCCTTATCTGTCACTTTGACATTTACCTTTCACAGATAAGGACAAACGATTACTAAGTTAGCAGAGGCCTATAGAGCGTTTATGAATAAGGGGGCTAATCTTTCAAACAAAGGCCATTGTCTCTGTTATCGCGAAATCGCAAGCTACCGTACGCACGTGCCACTACAACATTCATATTGAAAAACAAACGGTATCGTCATAGTATTGAGGTTCAAATTTAATGTCACTGATATTCTAGATGTTATTTTTAATTTGAACCTTAATACTATGACGATACCGTTTGTTTTTCAATATGAATGTTGTAGTGGCACGTGCGTACGGTAGCTTGCGTTTTTGCAATAATAGAGACAATGGCCTTTGTTTAAAAGATTAGGGCTCGAAGCGAAAAATTAATCTGGGAAGATTCATGTGCTGCAAAATGTTTTTTTATACGGCAAGGAAGGCAAACGAGCAAGTAGATCACATGATGGTAAGTGAGCACCACCAGCCATGGATAACCGCAACACTAGAGGATGGCAGATGCGTTGCCAGTGATTTCACCGTCTGTCTTACTAAACATGTCAAAACACAGCGGTGGTTGGATTAAGCTGGGTACCTATTACTGACCAACGTTACGAGGTGTAAGGTATTTTCATTCTTAACCGTCCTATTTGGTAAACAAAATTCTAACCTCAATGTACCTATGTACAAATTTTTGTAAAGAGGTGTATTATGTTATCAAATAAACCCGAGGCAATATTTTGTACATACTTTTGTTGATATTTTATCTCCAGTTGATGAAATGGTTAGAAAATAACAAAAATGAGCCGTTTTGAGGTTAGAATTTTGTTTACCAAATAGGACAGTTTAGAATGAAAAGACCTTAATGTGACATTGTTACACAGGCACAGCGAGCATTCATGCAGCCAGTACAGTACGTAGTTGCTCGCTGGTTTCTCCGTAACAACTTGTGTATTTAGCTCTTTTCCAAAATGATGCAAGGCATTTTTGGAATAAAATTGAATTATTAAGGGTTGTTTCTTACACTAAGATTCTTCAGATTCTCTTAAGATTTTTAAGAGTCTTTTTTGTTTGAGGGGTTTTTAAATTTTTCATTTTTATACAGAGACCATCGGCTCTTCCGAAAAAAACTGAATTTTATTCAAACCGAAGACAAGTAATAATGGTGCCCAACACACAACAGGTTACTTTGTTAGATAATTTTTTTTTTTTTTTTAGTTACCCTTTAATTTGGCACTGAACAGTATATTGGACAAATTCTAAGAATACCTTTTTGTATTTTCTTAACACAGAACTTTTCTGACTATAAAATTACGATGAGGCTTTAACCATGCTTTTTTTAATTATGTCAAATTAAGGGTTATAATATTTGCTTAACAGAGTTATTAGTGTCGCAACGGTTTATGAGCGCTCGGCAAAAGCGGTGGGGGTGTTTGCGCAGTGTACTGTCCTTCAGGGACAAGAGACGTGTGAACAGGGTGCGGGAACGGGACGCATCCCGTTCCCGTTCAGTCGCTACAGAATGAACCAATAGAATGCATTCGCGCCATGCGCCATCGCGTGGCACGCTACCTCCTCGCGTCGTGCCTCAGTCCCCCCGCCAAAGAGACCCAATGAATGAATTCTGCGCATTCAAAGTCACCGCTCATAAACCGTTGCTATACTTGCAAAGGTATAGCTTCAAATTAGGTAAATGAACATTGTGCCTTAGTTAATTATATGTTTTTTTTTTTCAGAAAACAGGAAATTTTATACCTGCTGCAAACAAATGCGGCCTATTTCCGAATCAGGTATCTACGAGCAACATAGTATTTGTCGAGTGTCTACATACATTTACTTACGTATGGCAGGAATTATTCCCGAAAATTTTAAGAATCTGTCATTATTCATTAAACTATGAATTTGTAGTTAAAACATTTCTAATTTTCCTAGCGACTTCCATATTTTATTTGGTTTCTTACTTAAATTGCAGGAAATTATGTCGAACTATGATGAACTTGACATCCGCAAAAAGGATTGTTTAATGGACAGTAAATTTATTGACTCAAATGATGAAGGTAAACGTTTCTTTTCCTCCCTTTTATCGCATTGATGTACTTATCTATTCTGTTTTCGGTCGTCTAAAGTTCCTATCCTGTGAGATTGCTCTAAAACTGTATTTATAGCTTTCGTCGCTAAACATAAACTTTTGTGTGATCAGTTATCAAATAGGTTAGAACCTATTCTATACACGAGACAATCGAGGCCAAGTCACGATATCGCATCCGTGCACGCCAAATACAAACATTCATTATAATGAACCGCAGCAACAAAAAATAAGTCTATGTTAAAAAACATTTTCATACGAGCTTTTTTTGTTGGCTTGTTGGTTCTGCATAATTAGGGTGCGACCACACCGCCGCTTAAAAAACGGTGACGTTACGGAATCGCAACAAAATGTATGAAGAAACGGCGAGACAACGTGACGTCTACAACACGTCACTGCGTATACGCGGCGGTTTGGTCGCACCCTTTTACACACCAAATTTCAAATCAATCTAAGTAGTATGTAAAAAACTTGCAAGATTTCACCCAAATATAGGTAGGTACCTACTAACACTGTAAGTTATAAATAGTTTTTCACGGCAAGTAAAACCTTGTAACAATCTAACAGTGGTCCTTTCCTAGACCCGTAACTTAAGGATTTTTAACCGACGCAAAACGAGAAAGTATAATTATATATGTAAGTAAAGCAATGTATTGAATATTAGAACTTCTCTCAATAAAAAAAAATCTTCTAGCTGGCGAGAGTTTTGACTTTAATTTCTACTCTACTCCTCTTTCAAATTCAGCACAAATTTTCACCACATTCGAATTCAAAAACTTGAGCCCTTGATCCCGTAACGGCATTTACCTATGAAGAATCGACAGAACTCCAATAATATGCTTAAGGATAATTATTTTTGTAGTTAAAACCTTCCTCTTGATAATTAACTGAGGCGTTTCCTACAGTCACGTCATTACATTAAGCATACTGTGAATTGGAAATGAGACGTTCTACACTGAATTTTTCCTTATACCTTTTTCCTAGTACCTAGTTTTACACTGTGAAAAAAAATACGCTTGCAGAATCAATAGCTTCGTGTGGCGAGAAGATAATGCGATTAAGGATACATTGGCAGGAGAACATAGTCAATTTTGAAAACACAAAACGACAGCTTGATGAACAACAGGTAAAAAAAATATATCAACGCAGTCTTATTTATTTTAGTTAGATCCATCCAGAGGTTTCATTCTGTACTGGTTGATAGTTTTCACTATCATGGCTGACTGACACACAAGACACACACTACACATAAATAGGGTTGCCATACGTCCCGTACATGACTGTCACCGTATTTAAGAATCACGTCCCGTATTGTTACTTGTCCCGTTTATCAATATTTCGAGCCTTTAGTATGTTGTATGTGACATACTAAAGGCTCGAAGTCGACAGCAGGCGATAGGCGCGCGGGGGGTTGCGGGGAGAGGTGAGGGAGGGGCGGTGCGGACCGCTCGCTCGCCCGCTCGGTCATTGAGAATTGAGAACTAATAAGTCCCGTATCAGTTCTCAACAATAAAGGCAACCCTACATATAAACCACAGTGCACAGGAGCTAGACTCTTAAATTTGGCAAATATATTTCTTGAACATTTTTCGCCGACCAGTAGGCTTATTGTCTAACTCGCTCGCAATCGCCATCGTTTTCACTTTGACAGTTCATGTATGGGCTGACAATTCGCATCGGAATCAGCGAGCTGTCACATCCATACAAGAACTGTCAAAATTAACACGATGGCGATTGCGAGCGAGTTAGACAATAAGCCTAGGACAGGCAATACCGAAGGTTATTTTATGCTCTATGTACCTACCTAACTTGTTAATCAACTGATATAGAGACTTGATACTCATATTTATAACTTCAAATTATCGCATAGGATGATTTTTACGATACGATTTTAGCGGTATATACATAGCTTTAGGTACGATAGCAGCATCTCACTCGAGAAAAAAAAAGATAGGTTCTGATTTTGTAAAACCCGTTCTTAACTAGGCACTTTACGCTTTTACGCTGCAAAAGGAACATTTAGTCCTCCCGTCGTAGCCTGGTTTTGGCTGTCCGTTGACAGATGAGTTTTGTTATTTGTTGTTCTAGAAAGAGTTGATGGAATTGTACGCCTCATTGCGTAGAACACAAGGGGAAATGGCGGGATTAGGCCAGAAAGTGACCCTGCCACCCGCTGACGACCTGCGCATTATGAATGTGGCCAAACTGACTCCAGATCAACTACTCCAACTGTGCGCTGGGACGCTCCACACACTCCCGGAAAGTAGGACAGGTAATCCACTAATAGTGTCCTATACTGTCCCACTGCTTTAAAAAATCCTCTCGTGTTTTTTTTCCATTTTTCTGTGTTGCGCACGTATGTTCTGCCAAACCAAACAAATAATTTGACTAGGAAAATATAAGGGCTATGTTAATGAAATGTTAAAGGTTCGTAGGTGTATTTTGTTGACTGCTACGTAATGTCTACAGCCAAAATGGGAAAAAATTACAAGGGGCATTCCATGATATGCAACTGATGGAGACTATTTCAAAAACTCTGTTCGTTGAACACACTGGGTGCTCGCGTGCATATTGTTATGCTTTCGGCATTCTTGCTTGAGCCAAAATGAGTCTGAAGCTAAGCTACGCAATACTAAATGTAATCCTGTCCTGATTCATGCACTGTAGCATATTTAATACCTATTTATATTTCAAGGATCGCCTGATAGAATGCCACTTGCACTCGATGTCAATTCGCTTCACGAAAAGCTTGCCAATATAGTGGACACCTGCGATCAAACCCTGACTAATAGAACAGAAATAATTCAATGGTTTGAAGAAATTACGTCTCAAAGGGTAAATTTGGATTCCTTAGATTCTAAAATTTAAATAAAATAAAAATAAATAAACAAAGACAAACAACAACAAACAAGCAAACAAGATAAACAAGTAATTTATAACTTATAATAATATACGTATTTCAGGAGATCTCGAAGCATTCTCTAGTTAAAAGGATTAACCAGTTCAAAATTGTAAATGAATTGCTTAAATCCACTCTCGAAAACAACAAACAAGAATATGTTCGAAATATCAATGAAGCTGTCGATTATTTAAAGTAAGTTACATTTTCGAATTAAAATATCGAACAAAAGAAAGTACTCCGAAAGTAAGATATTTTCATTTTTACTTGTCCTACTTATTTGGTAAACAAAATTCTAACCTCAATGTGAACATTTTTGTAAAGAATAACGTGTATTATGTCATCAAATAAACCTGAGGCAATATTTTGTACATAATTTTGCTGATATTTTATCTCCGGTTCCTTTATTTACAATGAAATAGTTAAAAAATAGCAAAAATGAGACGTTTTGAGGTTAGATTTTTGTTCAATCAATCAATCAATCAATCAAAACATTTATTTGCTAGAAAAGGGTGTGAGGTTAAGGTTTTACATTAATAATTATGTCCTCCTTATCTTACTGTTCAGGAACGGCATGCAAATATTTCAAATTAGGTACAAAATGTCAGACAACTAAATTATAAATAAATCCATTAAATTACATTTCATAACACAATGTCAGACATACTAAATTAAATTACATGATACAAAAATGACAAATAAAAAAATAAAAAAAAAAATAAAAAAAAAATTAATTATTTGTTGAATTATTTTTGTGGTATTCGTTCTATACCTCTAAGATATAAGCCGGGGCTGTAGTAATCGGCGTAATGGTTGGACCATTACCATTGGCACGAGGCGTCAGAAACTTGAATCCTCCCTAACTAAACTAGAGCCGTTTCCGCAGATGACTCGAAATGGTTCAAAAATTGTAGTGAATTAAATAATATAATTATAGTGAAGTTAATGTATCATTGCTTTTTTGCTCTAAATTTTTAATCTCATCATCCAGTTGAAAATTTAATTCGAATGATAGGTAGATATATGTTACGTAGCAATGCAGAGATTTTTACTTATTTGTAATGGCATATCTTATCTTAGATCCCATAGTTTTAAGCCACATATTTCAGAAAAAGCCTTAATGAAACAGCTGCCTATCAACTGCGTTCGGAAGAATTAAATCGCAAGTTAGTAGAGTTGAATTCGACTAATGAGGATTTGCGCAAGCAACTACAACATCGTGGAACCGACACTCGAATTTCAAATAAAGCTAAACTAGAGGTAATATAATATAGTCCAATTTATAATTTATGTAAGTGTATTACATAGAGGTAGTAACGTAAGCATACTTACTGTGAGTTTACAGGAACTGGAAAAAGAATTAAGAGAAGAGAAGTCTAAAAAGATGATATTGAGAGATCGGTGTTCGAGAGCTGAGGGTCAGATAAAGATGAGAGAAGAGAAGGTAGCGCAGCTAGAGGCAGCATGGGAGCAGGCTCACTCTAAGACTTTAAATCTAGAACGAACAGTACAACAATTGCGTGAAGAGGTAGGTACTTACAATTAACGGATTATCTGAAGTAGAAGTAGTGAAGGAATTGGGGGTTCAAACTCCTCTCATCCACTCTGGTTGTCTGGAAGAGATCCCTTAAAGGGACAAGTCGATCTTTGTGCTTGTATCTTCAGTGTTTGTCAATTGTATTTGTTTTACGTTTATTTTGCGCAATAAAGACATACATACATACATATTTCAGAATCAACAATTACAATTTGATTTCGATGCGCAGTTAAAGAAAGTGACGGAATCTATCAAAGAAAGTTCACAACATCTCGAAAGCATTGTCGTTGATCGCGAGAAACTTCTGATGGAGTAAGTTCTTTAGATTTTGTAATTTAAATTGCACGTTGTTGTTTTAACATTGTTTTTCGAAAATAGTACCCAGATATTCCAAACGAATGTATAAACTACAACTAGTAACGAATTTAAATAAATAAATTTACAAACCAATTAAATATTCACGATTGAAGTAAATTAACACACGATTAATATTACCAGAAAAGAAGAACTAGAAAAAAAACTTGCAGAATTATCAGAATATTACAATGTAGCACTGAAAAATACGAAGCATGAAACATCTCAAAATGTCGCAAAATTAATTGAGACCGAGCAAAAATGCAATGAGTTGATAGAAGAAAAAATAAAATTAGAAAATAAAACGGAATTACTATGCCAACAGCTCATTGAGTCGGAATATAAGTTCAAAGACATGTCAAATAAGTTATTAGAAGTGGAAAATAATATGAGTAAGTTAAAGATGATTTGTTCTTGTTTGTTAAAAATGTTTAAAAAAAAAACCTGAAAATAAACAAGAGCAAAAATCGTCTTTAGGTATACTTCGACCAGTAGTTTTTTTTACTTACCGACAACTTTCATAATTTGACTGCAGAGAATGCTTCAGACTTGCAACGGGAACTTGAATCGACAAAATGTCAATTAAACAATGCAAACATAGCACTTATCGAGTACAAGAACCTAGCAGTAAAGCAAACTGAAGCTATAAATGAATTAGAGGTAACGTAATATGTTGTTAAATTAAATATATGTATAAGTACGAATAAAATCTCCAAAAGTAATGTTTGTAACGAATGGTTCCAGGAAAATTTGAAGAGGTCAGTTGAATCCGAGGAAATGTTTAAAAGTAACCTTAATGATAAGAAAGAGTACATTGCTGAACTAGAAAAGCAACGGTTGTTGCTTGAACAAAGGCTAGAAGAAAGGTAAGAATGTCCTGATTCACTCGTACAGATCTACCGGAATATTAGAAGTCTGAAAATCCTCCATGTATTTTTTCTTTTCCAGTGAATCCCAACTACAGTCTTATGCGGATCAATTGTCGGGTCTTAAAAAACATTTCAGCCAGTTACAAGATGATTTCGGAGATGTCGAAAACCTGGAACATATTCATAAGATGGTAGCTATTTTTCAGCTTTTTACAACTAAATCTTTGCTATTAATAACGAATTTATACATGATATATATATTTTTAATTTAGGTTACCGATCAACGTAAGCAAGTACAAGAAAAAAATGAACAAAATAGCTTATTGGCTGCAGCATTAAAAGAGAAGAACCTTGAAATAGAGCAGCACATGGCGACTTTAACCGAGCAGGGTCAGCTGCTGGAGCAAAAGGATGCTGTCATAAAGATGCTCTCCGAGAAAGACGATGAGCAAGCTAATATTATTACTCTACTTCGAAATAACCTAGAGATAAGAGCTCAAGCAGATGTTGACGTAAGTTGTGACTTTTAATTTCGAAAGCTCATAATTATTTTATTTGAGTTCATAAATATCAAAGTCTAATACGTCCAATTCAGATTTTTTAATGATCTGATTATAAAAATCGGAATTTGATATATATTGGAGTTTGATATTTATCAACTCATTTGTTCTTAATTACAACTTAATGAAAATGTTAAAATATACCCGAATTTTATTTTCATTTCACAGCTCAACCAACAAATTGTAGAAAAAGATGCAGAGATAAGTTCTCTTCTTAGTAACGTTGAAACAAGGAAAGAACAGATCTGTGAGCTGGAGAAAATTATACTGACATTAGAAGAGGAAACAAGGAAAGCGAGTAATCAAAAACGAAAAGACCGTGAAACTGTATCATTATTAGAGAAGAAAGTTACTGAATTACAAAATAATTATATTCAAAATGCACGAAACCTCGATGCCCCTACGGAAAATTTAGATCATTTAATAAAAATGCTGGAACATGAGCTAGAGAGCCCTTTTGAAGGAGAATTTAACAACAAAGTTCCTGTCCGCCCTACAGCAATGCTACGTCAAAAGAATATGGAGCAAAGTAAGCGACAGAAATTCAATAAGCTTGGCGACCATGGAGAAAATAATTCGGTGATTTACAAACCTCAACGCGAAAACATACCTACCAAAATAGTAATGGGCAACTTCGTGAAGAAGACGTATATATCCAACGAAAACCAATACAAAGGTGACAACCTCGATCGAAAGCAAGCCATTACCAGTATGGAACCTACAAACTGGCTTGCCTCTCCTGAGCCAGAACTGAATCTGTATCATAATCATAAGGCACCTTATCTTAAAGAAAGAAAATGCGCGTCCTTCAAAGGGCATCCAGCGAAAGATCCGATACGAAGCATACCGTATTATATTGTGCCCAATCATCTTTTAGACGAAAAAAAAAGCAAAATGTATAAGCTTGCTGGGCACAGAATGTAAAAATTGTACAGTGTCTTGTAACGTAGATTGTAATGTTTGCATTTCCGGTTGTAAAAATAAAACATTGAATGAACGTTTTTATAGCTAAAAAAGAGACTAAACAACAAGTTTCAATGTTTAAGCTTGCTGGGCACAGAATGTAAAAATTGTACAGTGTCTTGTAAGGTAGGTAGATTGTAATGTTTGTACTTCCGGTTGTAAAAATAAAACATTGAATGAACAAATCAGTGACGTTTTTATTACCAAAAAAGGAACTAAATAACAAGTTTCAATATTTAAACTTGCTGGGCAAAGAACGTAAAAATTGTACAGTGTCTTGTAACGTAGTTTGTAATGTTTGTACTTCCAGTTGTAAAAATAAAACCCTTCAGACCCACCGTACCCCTGACCATACCCCCGGTGGTACGGTGGGTCTTTTACAAGTTAACCGTAAGTTAACCCCTTGACCGCCACATTACAAATGAAGCGACGGGCTCTGTACGCCACGAGAAAAACAAACGACATAGTTACTAACTTTATTTTTAATTCGATTGCAGAAGGATGTAGGGTGCGACCACACCGCCGCTTAAAACGGTGACGTTACGGAATCGCAACAAAATGTATGAAGAAACGGTGAGAAAACGTGACGCATACGACACATCACTGCGTATACGCGGCGGTTTGGTCGCACCCTTATTTTGTGGAATGTTTGTCATGTGTGGATGACATTGGCGTGTGAGCCTTGTCATTGACTGTCACGACTGGATGACTAGGGCGGTCAAGAGGTAAACTATGCCACTGACTACTGAAATTTTAAAAAACAACGACGTTACCCGGCGTTACCCAATACCCGTATTCCTGATGGGTGGTTTGGCCTTCGGGCATAAGGAGCTACCTAACTAACCTAACCTTTTACCTAATACCCGTAGCTTACAGCACTATGGTGTACGGTTCAGTCCCACCTTACCCCCGGGGGTAGTGCCAGGGGTCTATGATATACTATTTAAAATGTCATTGCCAGGGGTATGGTGGGTCTTAACCCAAATAAAACATTGAATAAACAAACGTTTTTATTGCCAAAAAGGGACTAAACAACAAGTTTCACGTACTCGCGGGGACTTGGAACTTCCATTAGTTTCTAAACCACAAAAAGTCTCGCATCTGAAAGTAAAGTTTACATATAAATTGATGTGATCCCAATCATATCCCAATCCTATATGGAAGCCACAGAAACTACATACATTTTGAGTTTTTGTTTTGAACCCACAATGAAAAAATCCGTCTAACCCATTAGTCCCATTGAGTTGCCAAAATAATGCAAAAATACTGCAATAAAATTGAATATTATTGCACTGTAGGTATTTAACAAAAACTCGCAAAAAGTGTCTTAGAAGTGTGAGGATAACTTCGTCCACATTCCAACCAAACCACACCCGAACCAAATAAGAAATGTTATGAAAAAGCTATGTAGCCGAAATATCCCTGAAACGTTTCATAGATACTACATATTATGTAGATTTATGGACTTATTCACTAATAAGTAAATGGGGACAGAAAATTAAAGGTCCGCTATAGCTATTTTCAGCGTAGGTAATTAAACCTAATTAAATACCCAAATAAATAGAATTAAACGCACTTTGATTGGGACTGAAATGGATTAAAGCTGTTGTGAACAAATAAATAGAAGCAGACCGAACTCTTAAGATCTTCTGATAGCGAAAAATTGTAAGTATACCAAGTTGGCGTTGGTGAATAGGACATTGGGTTCTGACGCGCTGGTCGCATTGTTGCGTATGATCTCCCGCTCTAGCACAGCGCGGCGCCGCTCTAGCTGCGTGCGCACGCGTCCCTCGCGCTCCAGCTGCAAGCCCTGCGCCAGCACCGCGCTCTCCAGGCGTAGCACGCGCTGCCTTTCTGCCCGCAGCGCCGTCCATGTCTCCGCTGCCGTCGCGCATAGCGATGAAAGGGAGCGCGAGTTCTGGGTGAATTAAATCAGATAATAAATTAGGAATATCCTTTAAATTGACTTTGATATTAAACTCATATTTACCATAATAATATTCGATGGAAGCACACTTCTACCACTGCTTTGACATTTGGCCACATTAAGTTGCGACCACACCGCCGCTTAAAAAACGGTGACGTTACGGAATCGCAACAAAATGTATCAAGAAACGGCGAGAAAACGTGACGCCTACGACACGTTACTGCGTATACGCGGCGGTGTGGTCGGACCTTTAACCAGGGTAAATTGCCGAGATCCCGCGGGAGGGGATAAACATACTTATGTTTCGCTTATAAGTTTGTTTGAGATATTTCACCCGATTATATTTCTACTTACTAATTGATTACACCTGAAAAAATCAATCAACATTTTGACTACTAAATGAGTGCATATTAAAGTTACTGCGACCCCACAGGGTGTAACCTCTCACCTCTATGTTAATACTCGGGTCCACGGAGGAGGCCTCGCTCCGTCCGTCGAGCGCGGCGGCGAGGTCGCGGCGCGCGCGCAGCACTCGGCCGAACAGGTCCGCCGAGCGCTCGTGTCGCTCGAGCATCAGCGCACGCGACGCTGCCGCCGATATTAGCGTAGAGCGTTCACGGTTCAGCGACTCTAGTTGCATTAAGAGGTCTAGCAGCTGATAAAATAACAACTTCAATTATAATTGTGCCCTGGATAGTTGAGCGAATGGTAAGGCAGCCAAAAAAGGCATGATATTGTTAGGATTTATGCCGATAGGGGCAACCTCGGGAGACGCTCCACTCAGTTAGTCCACGACATCGGGTTTGCCGGGAGCTCATGTTGCCAGCATTTTCATTTTGATAAATGTTAATGAAGTATATTCCTCATGATAAAGAGCATAAAATTATCGGACGAGTATAAGTTAGAAGGGAGCACATGCGAGTATTTTATTTATCCTCATTCCTCAGTTAAATTTATTTCATTAAATTAGTACTTATTTGCTTCCTTAATCTTATTAAATACAAACTCGCAGAAAAATCTAAAATGCCCAACCCATTCGTAGGTAAACAAAAAGTAAAAAAAATTATGCCAAAAATCACTAAACATCAATTCGGAAAAGAGCTAATACTCTTCAAATTGCTAGACCGATTTCTTTACCAAACATAGCTAAAAACTATCGCAAGGCTGGCTTTCGAATGAAAAAAAAAACTCATCGAAATCGGTCCATCCGTTTGCGAGCCACGATGCCACTAACACACACACGCATACAGACATCGTCGTCAAACTAATAACCCCTCATTGCGTCGGGGGTTAAAATATAATTAGCTACATCATACAAATTTGATAATTTTCAGACCCCTTTCGCCACACGGTTACTAACTGTGAAAAAAATTAAAAATAAATGCAAATATTTTGTTCGTGTGTCAGAAATTGTCAGAAAAAATGTGTGACGTAATTTATGGTTGGCCACTAATAATATTAAGCCCTTTCATTTGATATAATCACACGGTACAGTTTGCTAAACTTTTTCTTTTCATTTTCTAATTTGACCGCAAAAGTGACCGCTATAAAATATTCAAAATTCATTTAGTTATTTACGTAACTCGACCGTGTTCGAGAAATGCACCTGTATACCAAATTTCATCTAAACCGGTCCTAAACGTACGGAAAACTCAGTGCGCGAGTCCGACTCGCACTTGACTGGTCTCTATTCTACTTAATTTTCCATCTAGCGACTAACACCGCGATCTAACCTGAGGATATCTTATTTGGTTTTAGGTTTGGGTGTACTTATTTTTATTTAATCATTTTCACAAACCTTTATTTTAACTTGTACTTTTGTTAAGATTGTTCCAGTTAAATCTTGCAAGTCATATTTGACCCACTTCTAGTGGTCGATAGTCTAGAAATTTGGAATAAGATAGACGACCATACAAGTACCTACCTACAGTTAAGAAAAAATATAGTTAGCAAAAATATTTGTCTAAAAATACACCTTCAGATTTTTAGGCATTAAAGCTTAGAAAGTAAGCTTTTATGCACCTAAAATGGGTGCCCCTTTTTTTTTGCAAGGGGATTATTTTTTGTCCAACAAAACCTTATTCTAAATAATATCGGATTCGAATGGCTTACTTCTGTTTGGAGCTCTTGATTAGGTATATCTTTGACGTAGCAGTCGTAGTTGCGTAGTCGTTTGTTTTCCAAACGAAGTGACGCGAGTTGATTTTCGTATTGGGTCATACTTTGCTCCCTGAAATACGTACAGATCATTCATAGCGATACTTAATCGCTCCTAGACCTCCTAGTACACGAACTTACAGACCGAAAATAAGTCGGACAAGATCATCATCATCATCATCATTATCATCAGCCTGAAGACGTCCACTGTTGAACAAAGGCTTCCCCCTTAGCACACCATAATCACAGTACATATAAGCACAAGCAGTAGGGAATCTACGAACAAATCGGTCGAAACGAACGCACACATAGACACGCGCTTTTACACGGCCCCTAAGCGGATCTCGCGGTGCCGTCAGTTGCGCGTGGCGCATTGAGACGAGCGGCCGTGTTCGTT
Source organism: Pandemis heparana (assembly GCA_963854515.1). Taxonomy (NCBI): domain Eukaryota; kingdom Metazoa; phylum Arthropoda; class Insecta; order Lepidoptera; family Tortricidae; genus Pandemis; species Pandemis heparana. The sequence goes on along the minus strand of OY978012.1, from coordinate 10,531,714 downwards.
TAAAACATGCCAAGAGCGTATTGCGCAGTGTACGGCTGCTTGAACTCGGCTTCTTCAAAACCGGAGCTTTCGTTTTTTAAACTCCCTGCTGATGTTGAAAGGTAAGAATGATACTATATTATTATGAAATAAAATGTATACTTATATTATTTTTATAACGAGAAATGTCAGATGTCACTTCTCCGACAAATGCTTTTTCTGTTAAATAAAACGTTTGGCTGTTTAGATGATAAGTAAGTAGTTGCCGTATATTATAGACCGTGTTTTTGGTGAAAAAAAATTCTACGGACTTTCATTGTTATCATTTTGCATCTATAGTATATGTACTAATATATTATAGAAAACTACACTTGAAGGATAACTTGTCAAATACCTATGGGTAGGGCAAACCTTGGTTAAAAAAAACTATTCAATTTAACAAAAATTAAATCGACAACCCTAACGCTTTATTGGAGCGTAGGTACTTATTTCAAAAAGTAGGCCTATCTTCCCTACTGCTTTAGCTTATATATATACTGTGCCATAATGAACGACAACTCGCCACCTGCATCCACCGGTTTCCCGCAACTTTTACGTAGTCGTCACTCCACCTAGTGAGAGGCCTGCCAACACTGCGGGTCTTCCGGTTCGCGGACAAGATAAGTAATATTAAATTTCCTGGGAAATGGGGAGTTTGTCTTCATTTCGGTGGAAAAAGGGCATGCCATTGAACTTGTACATTACTGAATACAAACATTATTTTCTCATTCTCCTTTTGCTCTTCAATGAGTTGTTGCAGTTTTGTAATTTTCTGTTCTCTATCTAGGAGTTCATCGGCCATCTTATTAGCAGGCCCCTCGTGCTGAAAAATGCAACAGAAAAGGTAACATAAGTTGTATTTATAACATATTCTTACGTATTTATTAGACACCGATTTTGAAAAACATCATAGATTTTAAATCATGAAGGTTATAATAATAATAATATAATAATAATAATGCTTTATTGATCTAAACATATTGTTACAATGGTTAAGGTTGAGACCTCCCAGTAGGTACTTTAAGGTACCTGTATCAAGATTATATATACTGTTTTCAATTAAAATAGATACATTAATGTGGGTACCTACTACTCTGAAAGAAGTAAGAAAGAAGACATTTATTCTATTTTGAAAGACACAGAAATAGAGTAAAATTGAACAAAAATGAAACATAAAACACAGAACATGAAAATCAGCAATGTCATCCGATCAGCAATGTTATGTGTGTGTGTCTTCGCAAAAGTGAAACGGTCGCTGGCTCAGCATTACGCTGAGGTGTTAGACACCTGCTGCACTGATTTTCAGCCAGAACCGTCTGTGACTCACGGAACGATACACAGATATATATACATATCTAATATTATAGTTCATACACTAATAACTAATAACCTATATGTAACTAAATTAATAAATATAATAACTAAAAGTAAATAAATTAAATAGATAATTTACAATAAGCAAAAATAAAAAGAATGGAAGTGTGTAAATTCTCTGAGTAAATTCTTACCGCAATTCTTGCGAGTGAATTCAACAAGCTTTCCTTATCTGCCCGGCTCTGGCGCATTTCTTCTTCCGCCCGGGCTAACGCCATCTTGGTGGCTTGCAACTCTTTCCAAATTTCGGTTTCCCTTTCTGTGGGCTCAGTTTCTAAAATAAATTATTTAAAATATATTAAGTACAATCATTCATCTTTAGTAACTGCGTCCAACTACTGGACATGTTTCCTCACTCAAATCATATCTGACAACAAAAGAGCTTGCGCTGTGATGGTCTACAGGCTCGTCGCATTTTATGCCCTTCACACTACCTACCTGACATTTAAAGGGTCTGAACCACTACTAACAAGTCAATCACAGGATTGAGTAAAGTTCTAATGGCTAGATTTCTAGAGAGATTGGCTCAAAATTTTGAAGCAACAAACCTTTAGTGGGCACATATTCGGCGCACCACTGGCGCTCTAGATCCACGAGTTTAGAGGAGCGCTCGCGCAAAGCATGAAGTTGGTCCTCCAACTCTTTGACTCGGATCTCCAAATCGTGCACGCGAACCGCTGCTGCTTTCTTAAGTTTCTCCTGCTTACAGCACAGATCTTTGAGCTCATATTCATTCAAAGCATCCTCTTTCTTACATATGCTCAATCGAATTTGAAGTTTCCGTCTTAGATTCAGGCGTTTTACTTCCTGATGGAGTCATCATGTTGAGATTGAGAAAGCCAATATTTTTAAAATCGACATACGCTTACATTGTAAAGTAAAAAAGAAAAGCCCTGCGTCCACTCAACACAGCTGATAAAAGTCTGGCGACTGATTGCAGTTATAAATATATTATTAAAAAAAAACTTATATTTGAATAAATTAAACAAAGCACCCACCACAGGATTGTTCAGTCCTTAAAAATTATAAATAACTGAGATCGTAACAATAATAATCATAATACACCCCCTTGCAAAAAAAAAACGGGCACTCATGGTTTTTGTATTTTATATGCATTAAAGCTTACTTTCTAAGCTATAATGCCTAAAAACCTGAAAAACCATAGGTGCCCGATTTTTTTGCAAGGGGGTATATATACTTATATCTTAATAATAATAAATATCATGGGACAAATTAAAATTACACCACTTGATCCAGTCCCGAACTAAGCAAAGCTTGTACTATGGGTACCAGGCAACGGATAAACATATTTGTACATATAATGTAGATAAATACATACTTAAATACATATAACATCCATGACTCGGGCACAAACATTCGTATTCATCATACAAATGTCTGTTCCTACCGGAATTCGAACCTGGGACCTCAAAAATATAATGAATACCTAAAATAAGCGGTTCTAGGACACAGACAGTTAAATTTCACCGAGCACACTGATCATTCGAATTAGTGTAGGTACTTGATAACCACGCGACTCAAATTATCGAATATCAGGGTTCGATTCCCAGCTATATTACATTTCTGTTAATTTCCAAGTCTCGTCTCTGTAGAAAAAACATCATTGTTGACGATTGAATTCAAAGTCCCGCTTGGTGGATAATAGGGGTTTAATCACATAAACTAAACATACTAACATACAACTAGGAGCCTAACAGGAGTGTACCGCTACAAACTGACAGCGCAACTGGTAAAAAAGTCCATGTCATTGTCAGTGAAGGTGTTTTTAAGAATGGAACAAAAAGAATAATAAATATAAGCTAGAAGGAGGCTGTAACACAGCCAGTCGCCAACAATCATAATAAAATTTTAGAAAAAAGAAGATAGAACATACATTGTGGTAACAGGTCTCTTCAGTATTAAGTACACACAGTTCACATCGTTTTTCTCTGTTAAATACAATTAGTAATTACAACTTTCATCTTCAGAGAATTTGTCTGCTATTTTTCATATAGCTGAATAATGACGATGATTGTCTTTTTCCAAAATCTTGTTCATTAATTAAACATTTTGAAGTCTCTGCAATAAATCTTAAAACGGTATGGCACCTGCTCGGCTACCTTCGCCTGCAGCGACTCGAAGCGAGACCTCTGCTCGGCCTCCCGCGCCTCCGCGTCCCGCTGCGCTGCCTCAGCTTGATCTCGTAACTCTTTTACCCTGCCAACAAGGGATAATCCCTGTCAATTGACCTGTATCTGACATATGACGACCTCAGTGGAGGACTGGAATAATACCTAGGTACTGACGTTAGTTTATCATCAACATCATCTCCAGCTCCAGCCTACATACACGCCCCACTGCTGGGCACAGGGCTCCTCTTAGAATGAGAGGGCTTGGGCTATAGTTCCCACGCGGGCCCAGTGCGGATTGAGCACTCACACACCATGGAATTAACAGTAGATAGTTATTAAGTTTGAGACTCTTGCAATAACCTAATTTCTTTGCTCATGCAAATTTGTGGGCTAGGTAGGTACATTGTTTTCCTGCTGACGGCCAATTGTTTTAATCGGATATTTCTTTTCCATTTCCTTTCAGACCTACCTCAACTCAAGCGCGTCGCGCTGGCGGGCTAGGGCTTCAATCGTTACTTCGCCGGTTTTAGATACCTCCAACAATTTCTTTGACCGAGCGTCGAAACTTGTCTCACGGTGACGGTACTGGAGAAGAAAATGTATTAAACTCTTTGCTCGAAATCTTGTAATTTAGCTGGTTCAGTCAGCTGTTTTTTTTTTATTATATGAATACAGAAGAATGCGTGCGAATATCATAAATATTGAAGTAAGTAAGTATATTAACATCGAATTTAAAGGAACCCTAAAAACGGAAGCGAAACCACGGGTAAAAACTTATTGTAGGTACAGTAGTGTCGTAAAATATTGTCTGGGTTATAAGCGAGGGTTTGCGTCGACATTGGAAAAATAGGAACGGAAAGTTGGAAAGTTTAGTCAAGAGCATTGAAGCATGCTGAAGTGTTTTTACCATTTTGAAAGCAGAACGAGGAAAAAAAAAGGAAGAGAAGACTATAAATGTGCCTTAAAGGCGTGTCGATGTAGTGTCAGAACTTCACTGCTTGTATTTATATGTGCGAGACTGTTTACGAGTTGCTCGAGGTCTTTGTGCTTGCGGCGCACGGTCTCCAGTTCTGCGCGTGATTCCTTCAGCTGCCGTTCAAGCGTCGCGATGCGCGCGCGCGCCACTCGGAGCATGCTCTCCGCCGCAGACACAGCATCCTTTAGAGCCTCGCGCGCCGCTCGCTCCTTATTCAACTCGTCCTGAAGCTCCTGCGTCAGAGATAAATTAAGTAAAATACCTTATCACGTCCCGAGTTCACTTGACCCACAGAGCTTATTTTCGAAATTGGTCTAAATGATATAGAATCTAATCTAAGTCTAAAGAGATGTGCAAAATTTCTGCTCCTATGGCACTTAGACCAAAAGCTCTATACGCAAATAGGTAGCAAGCGGCAGGCGAGCAGGACTGAGTACCGAACGTTTACTTACATCTGCTCCTTACTTATTATAGCTTTGCGAGAAATATAAGCTAAGTAATACGATAAACACAGACAAAATTGCTTGTTTTTCTCGCTCTCGCAACTCGCAAGTCACAAGGCAGTGATATTTATAAACATTATCAAAGGGCAACCGAAGGTTTGGCTTCAGTTCTTCACAGGGCCCTAAAGTGGGAAGACCACTAAACTAAAAAATATATAGTTATAGCAATAGACAAATTTCACAAAAGCATGCCAGTATTGCACTTAGGAGTTTAGTTGGGCTGTTCATAATGACGGTCATTGATTGGGATTGCATAGAGTCTAAGCATTGAGTAGGCAGGAAGCATTGGAGCGTGTGCTTGAGGAACATTAGATATAAAAAATTGGTGTCGTGCTCGTACTCAGGGCAATATTTTGCAAAAACCTTCCAAAAAATACTATCCTTAATGCTCTTCCAACATGAAACTACCGTGTGTAATTATCATGCTCTTGTCTAATGAGTGAAGTAAAGTGAAACTCCTACCGTGTTTTTATTGCTATCATCATCATTCTCTCCTTCCTTAATCTCTTCGCTGTCTTTCTTCGTTACAATATCATCTAATTTACTTTGGGAAATCGCAATTTCTCGTTGTAACCGCTCTATTTTCTTAATTAAAGATTCTCTATCAATCCAGGGTATTCTAAAATAAACATAAATCAGGTTTGCATTTAATTTCGCATAATTAAACATTAAAATAGGAACTTAGCTTACTTGGCGACTTCTAGACAGTTTTTTACTTTCGCCTCCAAATTTTTCGCTGTTCCAGCCACTAGTTTGTGTAGTTTTTCGGTCTCGACGTCAAACTCAGTGTTCTTAGATTTCCATTCTAGATTCTGAAAATCAGATCATGAATTATCAAATAAGTGTTTTGCCTAAGTTAGTTCTAATCATGTCTTAGGGACAAAATTAAATGAAAATAAATGTCCTTTGAGAGTTACTACAACATAATAAAATTCTTGCCCGTTTTCGGAAATTCACAGAGTAGCGAGGGAGCTCGCGAAAAGCACTTAAGTAAGATCCCACTGGGGCGAAGTGTATCCTTTATAAAGATACCTAAGACTAGACCGCGCTCGCTTGTCGGCGTGTTGTTTGTAACTCACATCAATAATGACAACAAGTACCTACCGACGAGGTTTCTCAGTAATTTATATAGTCACAGTTTTCAGAAAACATACGGTGAGATACGTGGAACGGTCAGTTCGATGTTTTCCGCGGACCAGGTTCAGCAGTTCCAAGCGCCGCGCCATGATCTCTGCGCCCATGCTTAAAACCTCCTCTGGTATCGCCAGCAGCTGGGCACTCAGTTGCTGAAGTATCTGAGGCCCTGTTTGGAAGCAGTAAGTACTTATTTATACATTATGTCTAATTGTGTGCATGCTCTTATATTTGTGTGTCTTACAAAAGAGACTGAATATCTTCTTTCTTTTTCTTTCTTCTTCCTATATTTCATCAATTCAATATTGATAGTACCTATTATAATGTAAAAAAGGAGAAATGAAAGTAAATATCCTTACATATCAAAACAACGTGTCGTTTCATCATGACAAGAAATAATGCTCTATGATAAAATGTTGACGGTTTCAACAAAAAGCATAAGCAAAGGTATATAGTTGCAAGCTGAGCTTAATACCCGGCTATAGACTCACGTGAGCCATTACATTCTCATATTCATAATAGTTCAAGTGGGATCTCCCGTAAAGTTCCTACCAAACACGCCAGTAATTTCAGACTGCGCGGGAGGCTTTTCGTTCTCCCGCACGAGCAGTAGAAGGTCGTGCGCGCTCCAGCCGGTCACCGACAATACCCGAACATCCCCGATCGAATCCCCCGTCTGGGTCCCCGCCCTTCCCTCCATCTCCCGCAGTTGCGCGTACATCTCTAGGTATGCGTTCTGTAAGCAATAGTTATAGCTACTTTAGGGTGACGGTACCAGTAATGACTAAAGTCCCAAGGACAAGGACCCGGTAGTCCAGTAGATCCATTATTATTTTGACAAATACCTGTTGGGCGATCAATTGCTTGCGCATCTTCAAGAACTCTCTCCGTTTTGTAGCAATACCGCGCAAAATTTTAGTTATGACACATTGCGGCAACACCACGTCTTTTTCACCTAAAACAGTAAATTTATTACAAATCTTATTCTAAATCTGCCAACTATGGACGACGATCTTCTTCTTCACACTAGTTCCTTCATGAATGAGTCAATTCGCTTCCTAGAAACAACTTAGATGTGTTTTCTCCCTTCGTCTTTGAATTCAGCGCTGCGTTCGTCACACCATCATAACTGGACCCACCCGCTCATATATATATGCATTATACGAGGTCAAGTTATAATTGACTGTCGAACGCAGCGTTGGATCCGTGGACGAGGTTTGTTTAGAAAATATGCTCATTGGGAGCGGTTTTAAAAACTCGACGCCTCTAGTGTTAGTGGCCCCAGGTTACTTTATCAATAACATTAACCATAACGAACAATTTCGACGTAACATGTCATACAGAAAACCTACGAAATAAACAAGTTTTCGTCGCCACAAACGACACTCATTATCACGTGAATAATTTTAAAACATTAATTACGTTATTGTAGTTTGAAATTACTGTTATGAGAACGCATAGATGAATTTCGACCTGCTACATACTCGTACCTTACATAGGTGGTGTAGAGGTAAAGCAAGCATCACGCATTGATGAGGACCCGAGTTCGAAACCCGGCCATAGCAATTTTTCTACGTGTTCTTGTTTTCAGTCAGTATCGTTAAGTTTAATGAAACCTGTCTAATCTGACTTTAAACAGAGTAATGTCCAGCCAATATCCAGTAACGTAATAATGTCCAGTAATGGCCTTACCATTACGGCTTAATGCTGTTCAACTCAACTCCGATTCTTTAGCTGTCATTTTTGACACTTCTAGTATGGATCTGACAGCGAGCCATCTTATTTTGGTTAGGAATTGAATAGCACTAAGACGTCATGGTAAGGCCCCAGTTCAATTTACCGTTGGTATCCTGAGATTGGGCAGACGGTTGCAACTTTAACGTGGCCGGAGACGATACGCTTTCTTGAGGAATACATTTTTTCGAATTAGTCTGGAAAATCAAATTTACCTGCTTAGCTAGTTTATGATCTTGCTTATGACACTTCTTGTTGTTTAGGTACATAGTTAAGCTGAAACTTACGACGGAAGGGGAGAGACTTGAGCATCGTCGATCATTAGTGTATTTCTTTATCGGCGCAGGATTCTGCATTAATAAAATGTATACTTAGTTATACTTATTAGTTAAATAGGTACTGAAACTTTTTATAAACTGTATTAAAATGTACAAGAATACATGAAATATTATACAGCGTGCGTGTCAGTTCTTACTGTAAGAGTCGCCATAATACAGAAATAAAAGGCACGAATAGGTACTTCTTTCAAATTTTCAATTAGGTAACTTAACTTATAGAAAACGTTAAGAAAAAAATATTAAAAAATAAAAATGGACCGACAATTGAACCAATCAAGCCTTACATTTGAGAAGACTGTACCTGTGACTGTACCAAAGATTATAAAATTATTGAAGTCATCACGATGTTCATTTTCCTTAAACTCTTGTTGCACTTAAGTATGCTGATATTACAAAGTTTTTACAAAAGTGTTGTACAGCCAGGCATTGTAAATATTTTTTAAACCTTGATAAAGATTATAATGCCCTCGAAATTGCATGATAGGGTATCGCGACCACGATCAAGCGTTACCAAGCCACAACACGGCCTTGTCATTATACCTCTATCAAATTGCAAGGTTTATGAATTGCCTAAAGAACGATAAGTGATAACTTTAATCATCACCACGTGTAAATTGGTATGAAATATGTACACACAGCAAAGCTATTCGGTAAGCACCTTTGCATGCACGCGCCGCTTTAAACCTGCTTACCGAATAGCTTTGCTGTGTGTACTTACCTACTCGTATAGCATAATAAACTCTTTGAAACTTGGTAAAAGTTAATGTTTGTCAGTTGTGTTTGTTTCTTTATTCTTGTGCAATAAAGTATTTACTTATTTTGCTAATGGAGTAGATTCCCCATGATGTGAACGTATACATGTTCGGTAGTACCGATGGAGTGTGAGAACTTATTAGATGTAGTAGAACCTTGTTGCCTAAATAAACTTATGTTTTCTACTCTGAATCACGATCTATTCTCGGACTTATACCTAACCGCATAAAGTTACATTTACTTAGAAAAGGGACAACATTTGATTGCCCAAATCCGAATAACGTGTGAAGCAGACGTTAGACTTCTTTTAATCGTTTCAATAGATACCGATATCACTATCCTGTCGCATAAATTGAAGAAATGAGCCGCATTCAGCATCAAATTGTAATAAATTGATATTGCAATTACACTTTATTCGTACCTATAGGTATGTCGTTTTATAAATTTCTAACGGTCGGTGCATATTTATTCGATTTTATGCGACAGGCGATCAGTTCAATCGCGGAACTCCCTAGAAAGTACTTACTTTATTCCGAGCAGACGGACTAAACGACTGAGATCTTCTTTGCAAAGGTTGAGGTCGTGTGGTGGGCTTTCTGTTCATATCTGGACCTAATTTAAAAAAAAAATGATGATGAGAACTCATGCTAGAAATGACATAAATATTACCAGTAGAAAATCTTACCCAGTTGCGACATTTTATAGTCCGGTTTGAACATTCTAGTGTATTTTTTTTGGTATTTTATCTTTTTTCACATACAAATGGGTTCGTCTTGCTAAATTTACTTAATGGTTTTGATATTTTGACACATAATTCTGATTTAACTTAAGTCACTGTCAGAATTTGCCAGTAATCTCCTCCACGGAGGTGATTGTTAAAATTGAAATCTTTTTACTTATTTTTGTTATTAAATTTCTTTAAATTGCCAAATTCAAGGGCGTTATGAATCCTAAACAAAACCAAAGGAAATCAGGTCAAGTGAACTGATAACTGGTTGTTAAATAGAATTACACCTAATCAAAACATCATACCGTCGAGGGCATTAACTATCATTGATAAAGGGGTTTACAAGTGATTACAAGCTGTCCCGTGCACTATCTGTTAGGCCACAAACTTCAAACAAACTTTACCAGCATGATTTATGTAACTCTATCGCTGGTGACTTTACTTGTCCCAAAAAAGCTATTAGGTAGCTTTCACCCAAAGAGAGAAAAGAGATGCCTATCCTCCTAAAGCCCAGAGCATAGTTCATAGTCACCGCGACCCATGTTCCTGTCAGAAAAATGCCCTACTAGAACAATATTCGGTGAGTTGAGTCTCCGTCCACATTGCCTTTTCACCACAGACTACCATAATGACCACGAAATTCATTATTAGTAACAAATAAAAATTATCAATAGAACACGCACCTAACTACCTCTACATTATGATTATTCTTAAGATCTTTAGTGCATAATAGACTTTACCCTTAATTAAAATGGGTAATTTAATCATATATCGGTCAATCGCACCTAATTAAAATATTGATATTGATCTATTGATTATAATTTGTAATTCATCATCATCACTGGTTTATGTCACAGGTACCTACCTACGATAAAATCTGGTTATAGATGACCAAATTGTAAGTCTTGCTTTTACAGGTGTTACGTACCTACGCGAACACGGGATGGGGTGATATTATAACTAAGCTGAAATTTGGTAAAAGTTTGGCTCTGTTTCATAAGTACGGTCGCCCAAATAAGTGATCTACCACTTTTCATCTTAAGTCGAACTTTCAAGTTGACAGCCTGTCTTATCGACGTTAAGTATTGTGACGTGCAAAGGAATTTTTCACCTCACTAGCTCGGATAGCACTTTTTGTTTGTTTGACAGCTATTGAGAAAATCGCTCTTTATTCACTTGTGGAGAAAGAGTTTTGACCACAGATTAGAAAGATATAGTACAGGATTTTGACATTTGAAGGGAGCTTAAGTGATATTTGACAGCTAACAAAAAGTAAAACGTTAAAAGTGCTGAATTTTTAACATCAAAATTAATGAATTGCATCGAGTAAAAAACACTCAATACAGTTTTACAACTTTATTTTAATTCATAAATATCAGCATTCAACATTAACCTTCATTCTTGTTGTAAAAACGGATAAAATGTTCTGACAGTCAAGTAAGTCAATATGCGAACAAAACGCATCCGAAATATTTTTTTTTATAAAATTCATCCCTTGTGGGATAGGAATTATTGTCCATTCAGCCATATTAAAGATTTTAATGCCGGTTCACTGTTTGTGCTGACATTAGCACTTGATGGTCCCAACGGAAGACCAGCGCTGGCTGTAGGCCAGCATTATGCTAAGGTGGAACCATTTCGTGATTGTATATATGCTGTTACTTGTTTTTTTCTGTAAGTAATTTATATCACGAATAAATGTTTTCTTTCTTTCAAATAATTAAAAAAAAATTAAGTCAAAACTATTCAATTAAGCCGTCAACGTTAAATATTCGCATGTTTTTCTAGTTATTTTGTTATTAAAAATGAGTGATAGTACCTACAAACCCTTTTTCTTATTTTCCTCGCTGTAGTGAGGTGAAAAAATTTGTGTTAAACACGGGCGAAAAGTTATTTTACGCCTCGTGTGTTGAAACACTCGCTACGCTCAGGATTCTATTTAGAATCCTTTCGCTAGCTCGTGTTTCAAATGAACACTCGCAGGTAAAATTCAACTTTCCCCCCTTGTATAACAAATAACTATTAACCTTAGGGTGGTAGACCACATATTTGGTTGATGGTACCTATGTAATGTAGGCAACTATTGCATGATATAAACAGACAACACCAGTGCATGCATGATAAGACCAGTGACGTAATGTCTTATGCCGTAAGTGCATGGGAGTGTCTGTGCAATGTCCGTGAAAGAGCCAATCCATACTTTTTGCCAAGATGTAAGGTTTGTAGAGTTAGGACATGTAGAGTCAGGGGCTTGGCTTTTCGTAACTTTTCCACAAACCTTTTTGGCGAACGTACTAAAAATTATTTAATATTTGAAGTAATCAAGCCAAAACAGGTACAACTGTTATGTAGGAAATGTATTGTTATATAATTTAATAAAATATAGTTAAATTCTATCGTTGAAAATATGGAAAATCACTATCAGCACATCAAAGTCTGCCCCGATTATTTAATTACCCTGAAACAATATTTGCTTTTGTAGATTGGTTTACTATTTATTTAATTTTTATTATTCTTATCAGTGCCCTTAATAGCCACGTCTACACCAACCACACCGGCTGCGCATGCTCCGAAGGGAAACCTAAGTTCGTATCAAAGACCCCCGATTCAAGCGACCACATCATTGAAGCGTGCAGATGGTGTGGTCGTGGTTGTAAAAATGGTACTGTAAGTTTCAAATTACGAAATTTTTTGGTTTAATTATTAGTTAAATTTAAGTCATCTTAAATTATCCACTTCAAAAGAATACTTAAATGTTTTTGACATTCACGTTGTTTGCTGTTGCTGCCACTGTATTGGCACAAGTGCTACAAAATACTATGGGGAATCCGTCTTTATGTTCCTTATACACTGTCATATTAATAACACTTGATTAATACATCATTATATCAACGTCAATGTCGACAATGTCTAAAGATATAATTTTCATTTACCCAGGGATAAAGACATGATTTGTGTATGTATGTATAATTTTCATACTGTAAAGTGTTTAACAGACCGTTATGGTGATTGTATGAATTTCGTTTTAAATGTAAATATCAGAACAAAACAAAATAATGTTTAGGAATCGCAGTGGTCGTTGTTTAAACATGACATAGCTGCATAGATCAGCTTTCTCCAACTTCCTTGTTATTGTTAAACAACAGTCACAAGGGTTCTCATCTATCCAAACAGTGCGTTTAACATAATATTATTAAACCTGGAGAGAGCTGCGTGGGAAAAAAACGTAGCGAAAAGTACCTAATTTAAAAGTATTAAGGCCGGGGGCTATTCCCGGCCATAGCATCACTTTTCGAATTTTTCTATGTGTTCTAATTCTAATTTTCAGTGTCGTTTAGAAATTTAATTTCTAACGGGTAAAACCGTAAAGGTAACAAAAAATCAAGAAGTAAAATTCTTGATTCATTTTATAGTATGTACATATTAGAGATAACAAAAACAATAGAGTCGTGTTAAATGTTTAGTAACTTTCCATACTTATATATCTGATAGCAAGTACTGCTACAACAAAATAAGCAGCTAACGTTTATCGCTAAAAAGCAATTTATTCCAGACAACTTTATCTATTTGCATACGTTAGATTAGATTGCCCTTCAAAGATATGCAAAGTTAAAAGGAAAAATATATAAAAATATTTGACGGCAATTTTAAAATTATACTAATTAGGCACCTTGTTGTTATGACGGCTCTTGGGGTTATCGCATTGACGCCATGACTTCCATTACTCGTATATAATTGTAATATGTAATAACTTTGTAATTGTTTTCTTGAAAACTGCTCTAACAATTTGATTGAAATTTTGTGACAGTTTTGCCTTCTAAGTTGACATTTTATAACGAAACAAATAAATTTTCCATGAAAATGAGAAAATAAGATACTTAAAATAAGCCTAAAAACTTGTCGTCCAAGTATGTAAGTATATTTATATCCCATGAACTAGAGCGCCGATCAACGCGATTTCGGCTGTTGTACTTTTATCGTTTTTGCAAACAATAAGATTACAATTCTGTTGAAATAATTTCGTCTCGCTTCGTCGTCTCGAATAAAAACCGTGGCAAACTAGCTAGCTAGTGCAATGAAATCGCAATTTTATATTGGCATCTAATAGCAAAGGTTCAGCTTATTTTTTTGACGCTTACTCCGCTCTTAATTTCGATGCCCCATTTACATACCTATTGAACGCAAGTAAATTTTAATGATACTATGTAAAATCTGTCGATTCGCTGGCCTTAAATCATTTTTAGAGATAAAAATCCGTGGTCCGTGAGTGAAGTGAAGAGTTGAGTTGATGAAATTTTTTGTAATTAAACCTTAACGACTCCTAACGCCACTGTAGTTCCAATTATTTAGTAGTTCCAGTTAAACTTAAATTAATAGATAAAAATTGTTTTCAGTTTATGGTGTATTCAACTCATTTAACTAGCACATAAACTCCTTCCAATTCTGAGCAGGTCGTACTGAGAGCAAAACGTCCTGTGTTGCGTTTAGTCTGCTAGGCATAATGTCCGTTAGTGAGAAAAACCGCAGGGAAGAAAGGCCGGGGAGCAAATCGTTCGCAATTAAAAATGCCCAGGGATTCCATTTGCTACAATAATGCTACAAGCGACAAATTCAAAAATGCTTTATTATAACCAGAACAATGTAAGTATACATTTTCATGGCTGTTTTATTTCACGGTGTCTGTTAACGTGATTGGTCTCACTCGAGCATCGCATTCAATGATTCCGAGATGCGTATTGTTGGCCCGCTTTGGCATCAATTGATATCGATACGCCTCTACCAATTGCCTAAATTCTTGCTGTAAATATTTGCTGGTAACAGTAATACAACCCACCACGACAAAGCGTAGATAAGTCCCTGTAGCGACCGGAATTCAGCTACTTATGATTCGATGTGGCTCAAATAAGCCACGTTGGTAAACCTTTCAAAACAATTACTTATAGCAAAACGTAGCGATTTTGTAGTTGCATAAAGTTTGGCAATAATCGTATTTTGAGAACTGCACACTTCGTAACTTGTAAACAAAACTATGTAAACATACACACTTCATGGCGCTACATTATAAACGACTAATACTCACCCATCTAACACTGTGAACTATTTTTTAAATATTCTTATAAGTAGGTAACCTATTAAAGAACTCTATCGACCACTAATTTTTACGAACTCTACCTCTTTTTACTTTGATTTCTATGTGAAAATTAGACGAAAATTTTACAGCGGCAATATCCTTCGTTTCCGATCCGTAACGTCGAGTCGCGGCCACGTTATCAAATCGATGAACTAAGAGAGGCTGCTGAAATGATAGTCATTACCTGCAGTAAATAAACTAATAGTTTACAGATACCTAGATGATAGAGATCAGTAAACAATCTCTACTTAACATTTAGTAATATTATCGGAAGTACCGGTATACACCATCGTTGTTAGTGCACCTAGTAACCTAGTAATTATCGTCAAATGTGCTAGAGAAATAACGCGCAGAAAACGAGTTTTATCTCTTTGTTTACTTCGTCTACCCAATAGAATGTAAGAGAAATGAAGTGAGAGATATTTCGGGACGCCGCCGCGGAAATATCAACGACCGGCCGTGACCTCATACTCATGTGCAGATCCACGAGCTTCGCTAAATTCTAAACTTAATTTTCTTCGACACACATTTACTGAAGATATTTTTCGACATGAATTTGTGTTTATTTCAGTCGTGTTCAACTGATGTTCAACAATCGTTTCTTTGTTTTGATACAAGGGGCATTCAGTGAAGAAGTGGCGGTGACGGCTGCAGCAGCGTGGACATTGCACGCTGGCGGCGACGGAGCCGTCCGCTAGCAATTCGCTCGCATTGTTGGCGAGTGCTCAACAATTGGACAGTGTGCTTATCGGGTGAGAGAGGCTTGTCGATAAGGCGGCGCGCGCGCACGCCGCGGGCCAGTGCCGCGGAACTCTCCGGCGCACCAGCCCACCAGCCGTCGCTCCAGCCGTACCCAGCATTCGTAACGTGTTTTGAAACTATAAACAATATTATACAACTGATATGTGCCTGAACCGCTGCTGCCGGCAAGTGTTTAGTAAACTGAGGTGTTGTGACAAGGATTGCTTTTACTTTAACTTGTGCGGTTGAACAGAAGCAAAGCGGGTGCTGTATTTGTGTGAGTATTTTGCTTTTTATTTATAACAAACAAATGTACATTTATTCGTAAATTGATAAACGATAGTCATTTTCAATAATTTTATTATTGACTGCGTCTCAGTATCATCCACAATACTTATTAAACGCGATCTGGATTTAGTAGACTATACAAATAACAATGTTATAAATAGAACCCATAAAATTCGTAAATGAGGTTATTCCGTGGCATAGAACGTATTTTACGGAGTTTTTTTTACGTTTTTGGAAAAGAACAACAAGAGTGTTCGCATGAAGTCATACTCGGTATGACCTGCCGCCTGACGGCGCGCAGACTCGCCGCCGCATTTTGCGTGCACCCAACCGAAACCATCTCATTGCGTTTTATTTTCACCTGACCTTTCTAATTTCTCTCAGGCTTCACATTATTTACAAAGAAATAACAAAATTAGAGCCCATCACAACCACAATAATTTACCAGAGTTAAATAACATTAATTGAATCATTGGCGTCGGTGACTTTGTTTATAAGTTTTTAGCGTCGCTTGTTCGTGTGGAAAACTGCAGTTAATCAAATATTCTTAAACATAGCAAAACAGCTGTTCAGTCGTGACTAATTGGAAACTTGAAATGTAATTATGAAGCTTATATTGCTAATAAGTAATAAAACATGCACTGATAAAGATTTTAAAATCCCAGATATAAATACAGCCATGTTTGAGAATGAACACCTCTAAAACTTAAATAGTTTAAGAAACACATGTGTATGTATAGACTTATTAAACGGTTTTTAAAAGTATTTAGTAATAACTTTACATTTAATTTGTTTAAGTTAGCATAAAGCATATTGCAAAAAATGATACCAAATATGATAAGTGAGTAAGGTGCCCACTACCTAGTGGGCACCTTACAACACACGTAACAATTACCTTAACAGCTTATAAATTTATAGATAAGGATTATTCGGTCATTCACCCTGCCATGCAATAATAACTTTAAAATGTGATAGAGCGAGTAATAAAATGTGCAGAAACCTTTCAATCTTACTAGCTATAAGGTCCCTGCAGTGCTTTGGCTTTCCTAATGTACTTCAGAAATTATCGTGATTCTCACTGATTATTTTTTACATTTATCAGACGAAACAGTAATAATTAATAATATTTATTTGCTCTATTAGTACGCCGATTTTTAAACCCAACTTCTCTAGGTATCTAAACAACAATTAAGAATACATTCTCACAAACACAGCCCTCTAACACGACACTCACACAAGCACAAACTACAAACATCCAACACGTAGGTAAGTACACAAATAACACGCGACTAATTTCCACAATGGTTCCATGACACTTGGCGTAAGCCCATTTTATAATCCAAAAAAAACCTCGAAAAAAAACCGACTATGTGTCGAGATCAAAACTCTTTGAATAATAATAATAATATAGGATATAGGTAATCGCTGCACCAAAGGCAAAGTGCAACTAACTGAAACGTATGAGCCTAGCTATAACAGTATAGAAACGAAACACGAAGTTCGACGAGGGACATAAAGAAAATAGCACATTATACGCACACATACACATACACATACACCTAAGTAGATTAAACAGTTGGTAAATAATCTGATCAATACTACTTAAATTAATTCTGCTAAATAACCATCAAGATCAACACTTAGTAATGATATCAAAATAATTTGGCTCTACACACAACATAATCATTATTTCCAATGTATTGCAAGAAACCCATAAAACCCTTAATTTTCTTATAAAACATAAGCGTAGTCGACCTAGACAATTTAATTGAAGTACATCGGACCAAGAAGTTAATTAAAACCTAAATAAAACAAACAAACAAGCGAAAGTGAGAACACACAGCGTGCGTCATATATAACTTGTATTTTAATCCGAAACGAAAACTTTAAACGGTAGGGTTAAATTGTATGAAAGTATTTCTCTTAAATACATTGTGTTTAAAAGACCATGTGATTGGGTATATATGTATGTGTATCGCGTACATAATTTTTATTTAATCAATTTCTCTGCTAATTTCGTTCGGATTTGTATAGTAGAGCCTGAAATCGGAATAAAGTAATTTTTAGAATTTTAAGTGTAGGTACATAATACAAGAAATATTAAAATTATCAGTATAAATTTTGATGACTGCCATGAAAACAAACAAGAATTATTTTTTAATGGTGCCAATTTTCAGAATAAGTAGGTAAGCGTTGTTTTCTCACTAAATAGCGCGTAAAATTTCATCGACAAAAGGAAACAATCTTGCCGGTTCAGTGAGTTGTTAACGTAGTGAAAACTCTAACTAAAAGAAACTGATGAGTTTCATGACAGAGCGACGTGATGGACCGGTTTTTTTCTTGGTTGTCACTTACAACTTTCAACCTGTCGTAACGAATTAGTATTTAGATATACAAGATAGAGTCGTAGGTACATAGCGACAAGATCAGGGTCAGTAGACAGAATTCGTTATATTAGGTAATAAATAAAAAAGAGCACAAACTCTCGGTTTCGCCTAGACTCCAGCAGACGCGACCTACCTCAATTGCCTTTATGTTTTTCCAAAAATCCTTACTTGATATACCTACGTTTGACCACAATCACTCCTGTATAGTATAAGGGTGCGACCAAACCGCCGCGTATGCGCAGTGACGTGTCGTAGGCGTCACGTTTTCTCACCGTTTCTTCATACATTTTGTGGCGATTCCGTAACGTCACCGTTTTTTAAGCGGCGGTGTGGTCGCACCCTAAATGCCCATTCACCCTTGACTTCTAGTCGCCTAGATTGTAGCGTTCAGGAAATACAGACGCAGGCACGCCGAATATTAAGGGAGGACCGAAAAAGCTTTATTATTACTTTGAGCTGGTAAAAACTGAACTAGGTACTTACAAGTCCAAGAAGCAGATTGCGACTTTTTATTTATACAGTCAGCGCCAAATAGTTTGAAACATCCACGTCGGCCAAATTGTTCGGTACAGTCAGCGTCAAATAGTTCGTGACATCCAAAGTGGCCAAAAAGTTAGCAACACAACCTTATTTCAACTGTAACAATGACGTGTTGCGAGCACGTTGCGAGCTATTTGGCTACTTTAGCTGTTACGAACTATTTGACGCTGACTTTATACCATAGGAAATAGTATGGTGTGTCATTAAGGGTGTGTCAAACTTTTTGGTCACTATACTAAATGATGCTGATTGTAAGAAAAAAAAAACTTATTATGTTAGGTTACTCAGTTACCGTTACTGTAAAGGACATAGGTAACGTCACGATAGCGATTGATCTCGACGCCAAAAATAAACTAACCGACGATCCATTTCAATTGCCCGGAGACCGCCCATTACTAACTTAAGCGTTAAGCGTCATCTTCCTACGAGTAGTACGAGTAGTCGAGCACGTTGGTTTGTTTAAAACACGTTTAATATTGTGGGTCCTTCAAAACGTTATACTAAACCTATTAGGTATGGACCGATACGCGAGTTAACGATGCCTAATTAATTACTTCCTATTTTTGTTAACATTGTACTGATAACACTGTCCTTATCCTTTGAACTGTTCATCTTCACTGGTTTGAGACTTGCAAATGCATTACTTACGTATACTAAATTAGCTGTTTGTTGCCTGCAACTTTGTCTGCGAAGAATTTATTTATCGTTCCGGGCCTATGTGCTATTCCAGACTATAAACTTATCCTCCTGTGCCAATTTCACCCAGTCCAGCCGTTACGGCGTAATTGAATAACTGACATCGAAACATCAATACAAGTCACCAGTCTTCGCATTTGAGAGTATAATAGTAGTAAGATAGGAAGTACCTAAGACAAAAAAATGAAAGTATAGAGAACTTTGTAGGGATATGAAATCGCGCTGTAATTAGCAAGAGCTATAAAAAAAGCCGTGGTAGCCTAGTGGTTTGACCCGTGGCCTCTCAAGCAGAGTGTCGTGGGTTCAAATCCCGGGCTCGCACCTCTGAGTTTTTCGGAATTTATGTGCGAAAATTACATTTGTAATTTGCCATGAGCTTTTCGGTGAAGGAAAACATCGTGAGGAAACCTGCACACATCTGCGAAGAAATTCAATGGTGTGTGTTAAGTTCCCAATCCGCACTGGGCGCGCGTGGGAACTATAGCCCAAACCCTCCAATACACGGAGGAGGCCTATGCCATGAGGCACGCCGAATTTCGCGACAACTTAATAAATAAATACAAAACTAAACGACAATAACAACAACAACAACAACAACAACATGTATTTACTGAAATTGAAGCGAATTCGGAATAAAAAGGCTTATAAAAAAATTAAATAAGTATAGCCCGCGGAAGAGCTAAGATGTCGCCAGCTAACCAGTTGGCGGCTCCGAGGCGCCGGCGCCGCTCCCGCCTATGGAAACCGTTAGAGTCACTATGCCATAACAAGACCAACTTTCGTTGACTAACTAGAACACCGTAAACTATCGTCAAGCGACGACACAGTAACATTAGGCATGTCATTCATTAAAAACCGGTTTCGTTGTCGCTTTGACCTACACTAGCTTAATTGGTCATTGAGCATCTGTTAATTCAGGTATGTGTTTTGTTTATGCATGCGTTATTTGCATACACTCGTTTACTTTCCCATGGCCAAAAACTCTAGTACAGAGTCGTCATTTAAACAAACGATGAACTTGTTTGTATCTCCGTAACATACCTACCCAACAATAAATAGTTTCGACATTCGGTGTGAACGTCAGCATCGTTAATAGATATATATAGACATCATTGTCAAACTTACGACAACATGTGTTTTTAGTCATTCATATTTTGTTTATAAGTGTTATATTGCCCGCGACGTTTTTTATGTAGAATTCGTTTATAGCTATTAAACTTTCGCATTCATATTATTATGTTAGTAGAATTTATCTAAACATTTGGCTTCTAGCATAAAAATCAATAACTTTTGATGAAATATTCGAGAGGTCACGTAAGTATATATTTTCAATAAAATAAGAAAGATTTAGAAAAATAAAGATATTGAATGCGATTCTTGACAGATGTACGGACTTATTTCAGTTCTCATCTGCATAGATCTATAACACTTAGGAAAGGGGATGAGAAAAGGTACCAATAGATGTTTGATTTAAACGCAATTCTCAAAAATCTGCAATCCCTCCGGGGTTGAGGGTGTCTATGGGCAGTGGTGATCGCTTACCATCAGGTGACCCACTTGCTCGTTTGCCTTCCTATTCACATAAAAAAAAAATCATTATTAAACGTCTTTTACTCTAAACGCTCTCATAAAAGTCGGGCCATTAACTAATTTGTTTGCACACATATTTACTTTTCACGATACAACACACAACGACAACATATCTTAAGTATCTAATTAACAGAGGACAAACAGTAAGACTCCAAACGCATTATTAATGCGATCCCACTTTATAATAAAATCTCCTAGAGCAGAGATCGACTACAACTGAGTTATTTTTTAAACAGTGACGTCCAAGCAATCTCGTGTCAATGGCGATGAAAGAGTGGCTACAGCGGCTGCCGCCGCCAAGGTCTCTGCTGGCGCTGCTGCTGGCGACCGGCGGCTTCAGCGGGCGGCTGTTCGCTTCGCACGTCACCCAGTCGCCCACGCTCGTCGTTGACACTTGCCACGCCCTCTGCCGGCTCGTGGGGCTTATAACTACCCTCATCGCGTATAAGGTAAAGTTATTTTAATAAGTTGTAATGACACAGGGTGCTATAGACCAACCGCACTACCCGCCCGCACCTCTCTCGGTCCCCTTTGTCGTCCTACCCCGCGCCCCTGTGCCGCGTGGGCGAGGACTCATTTAAGCGGTCGGTCTATGATGCTATAGGGAAGCATGGGTGAACAACGGGGGCTTCACGAATCGTAGGTACCTAATTGAAGAGTAGAAAGAAGAAGTAGAAACATGAAATTCGGTTTTTCAAAGTCCATTGCTTTAGACTTAATTTTAAGGTTTTTTTTTATATCTTTATTTAATTAAAAGAGTTTTTGTCAGACACTGAGGAAGTCAGCCCCGTAGAGTAAGGTAATTTAAAGGTTATGAAACTAATCGAAAACTGCAGAGGTTAAAGTTGCTGAGTGTGCTAGGCTTACTGTGTCAAAAATATAGGTGTAGATATCGACACGACTACACGCCATGTCGGCCATGACATGTATTTATAATATACATATAAGTGTGTACTCATAAATACATTGTGCGTCTAATCCTGTAGGGGCACAGGCACAGGGAGAACGCGATTTCGACATTTGAATCATGCATTTGAATTGGAATAAATTGACCTTGTAGCATAAGTACTACTCTGCGATATTTTGGTAATTGTTGTTTAAGTATTTCATCTTCATCGTAATTTGATACATTCATAGGTACATAAATCACATCTTTAACCCTTACGGGGTAAAAAGACCCTAAGTAACGGGACCTAAAGGGCCCGTTTAGCATGTACCTACACGAAATTTGTTAGGTAGACATTAAACATGCCGTCGATTCAGTGTTTCGCATCAAAAGTTCCTTTTTAATGTTGTTTCTTTAGAAGGTAAAGCTTACTCGAATCCGATCTACGATTTTACTCATAATTAATTCAGCCGAATCCACAGGAAAATCTCCTGTGCGTATATTGAGCTAAAATAAAGGATGATAGCGAATCGGCATCTCACCAAAATTTCTGCGATACCTTCGCGGCCACGTACAGCGACCCTGAAGAACGCGATATCAATCCATTATGCATTGTTTTGTCACACGACAATCAATCATATGACGTTGATGATTCAATTATTTCCGCAGTTCGAACGGGCCGACGAAAACGCGGGGCGAGAAGGCAAGCTTCGTAACACCTTTGGCTGGGCTCGGATAGAAGTTGTCGGGAGGCTCTCTGTCCATGTCCTGTTCGCTTCTTTTGCTCTTACGCTGGTTGTAAACGCTCTGCAACTTGGAGTGCATTCCTCCCATGTGCCAATGCCGCGGTACCCTAAGATAATCGTCGCCTCGGCAGTCATAGGACTGCTGCTTCATGCTCTGAACTACATGCTACTTGCCGGTGAGTTTCCTGCTATTAATACCACTTTGACAATACTTAACAGCATCATCTCCGGCGTATAGGTGGGAGGGCTTAGACTTAAAGATTCGGAACTTCACACACACCACTGAACTGCTATGCAAGTTGGTTTGTGCTGATTTTCTCTTCTTCACCGTGAGGCTCGTGGTAAATTTGAAATGTAGGTAGGTACGCATTGTTTTTATTACCTAAGTGCGAAAATCCGAAATACGCTTATTTTTCGATAATAATAATTATTTTATAGAAATGCAAGCTTTTGCTTATTATTGAACTTACAAATTAATAGCACTGAAAATTTCAATGTGTTGTTATTGAAGAGCTCTGTCACATGTAGCGTTAACAACGCGTTAAAAAGAACAAGTTTTTATATCCATCACGGCCATTTCGAGGACATCATGCAAAGGACTTAAAAAAAACGTTAGGCGCGATATTGCCTGATAACGTCGTTATCGTCGAATATAAATAATTCCGGGCTATTTTCTTTCGTATCGGGAGATAAGTAACACATAATGTATTTCTATTAAGTTGGTAACAAAGATAAACTTGTCTAGAACAGGAGCTTACTAACACTTGGCGTGTATCGAGATAGATAAGTAGGTGTAGGTACCTAAACCTAAGTAAACTGACGAGCAAGAACAAAGGGCACTTCACATACATTAGGTATGTACTATGTACTTAAGTTGTATGAAAAGTTACCCGTTATTTTTGCTTCTCAGTGTACTTACGTTCCACTGAAGCGTCACACGCATGATAGGTACCTAAGTACTACAATATTGTAAGTGATTATTCCCGTATGCAAATTACTGACTAAATTAATTGCCAATTAATTAGGTATACACGTGATTTGATTATATTCGTGGAAAAGCGATTATTATTATTATCTACCTGCTGAGTATACTTAAATACGTCAGCAATGGCAATAAAAATAGTTTATTTTTAAGATTTTGTAAGATTCCTCACTTATAACCATATCCGGATTGTAAGACGTATTTATAACAAACTGGCGGAGTTAATCCACAATCTTCTGTAAACAAGATATACTAGGTAGGTATTTTAAAACGATTTAATCGTTACATATTATGGAAGCAAATATAAAAAATCAACAAATTGTACCGTTTGCTCGAGACAATTTTTGCGCACCTTTTTCAATTTTACGGGTAGGTATGTGAATTATCTCTAATGCTTTTTGCAATTGCAACACCCGGCTCAATTTACATTCAGCTTTTAACACAGATCTATAGACATTATTTTAATGGTTTAGGACGCGAGCTGAGCTACAGTCGGAGGCTGAGTATGACAGAGAGCGGCGGCGTGGTGCTGAAGACCGGTGTGGGAGAGCCCATCCTGGCTCATGCACCCACCGACATTGCCAGTAAGTTGAAGATATTGTCATACTAGCTGTTGCTCGTGACTTCGTGAATCTACGTGTATCGAATGTGTGTGTAAATAAATGTCTCTCTCTCTCTCTCTCTCTCTCTCTCTCTCTCTCTGTCTCTCTCTCTTTGTCGGCGGAGAATTCGAATATAGCGCGCCCGCGAGAACTACCTATTTGATTTTCCGGGATGAAACTATTCTGTCCTTCCTAGGGTCTCACAATATTTCCTTATCAAATTTTATTAGGTACAATCGGTTGAGTACCTAGTTCACACGTGAAAGCGTAACAAACAAACCAACCTCACATTTGCATTTATAATATTAGTTAGAATTATGTATGTATGTATGTAAAACTCTTTTAAATTATTGATGAAATCGAGTCTTATGATAGTGTAGAATGTATTGGATTGATTATATCTGTAGAGAACATAGTTTTTTAGAACCATGTAAGCCAATGTAAAAAAACTAATCTTTAAATTCTATAGGCTCGTGATTAAGAGAGGGCTACAATGTCACTTGTAGCTTAAATGTACGTCTATGCTAATGTATTGGATTGATTAGGTATATCTGTAGAGAACGGAGTTTTTTTAGAACCATGTGTACCTATGTAAGTATATTTATATCCCTAGCTAAAGACAGCCACTGTGAAAAATGTAATCTTAAAATTCTATAGGCTCGTGATTAAGAGAGGGCTACAATGTCGCTTGTAGCTTGTATGTCTATGCTAAAAACATTTTATCTATCTAGAGCTTCTAGTTACACCTAATAGCCAACAGCAACTGACACCAGAAAACTGCAACATATGCAACTGCAACAACAAACAACTGCGATGTAGCTATTGTTGATGTACCTAGGTACCATCTGTTTAAATGTTATTTTAAGGAAAAAAAGGAATTCCACAAGCCTAACACATAAGTAGCATCTTATTACTACCACGAGTGTTACCGAATCGTATTTTGTTTTTCAATTTAATCACATTAAATGCCGCGACTGAGCAACTGCCCGCGGTAATAGTTAATCTGCCTTTGATATAGAAGTGCTGAGTTAGTGACTGACGTGTAAGATACCGAAGTGACTTTGCATGTACTTATGCAAAGTATAATTTGGAAGATAAAATATCGATTTGTTTCGACGCCAAATAATAAACCTTTATCAGACATCATATACGTATATTGTGATATGACCTAATATTACGATTACCTATTGCCGATAGGAATAATTACATTGTAATATGATAAGATTGGTTAGCAACTTCAAATATACTATTTTATTTAATTCATTTTTCTATAGACACTTTTATCTGAGAAGCTGTATAAACAATAATCCATCACCAATAGTTAAATGGCATTCATCATCATCTTCCTAGCGTTTTTTCCCGGCATTCGCCATGGTTCTGAGCCTGGGGTCCGCTTTGACAACCTAATCCCAAGATTTGGCATTTTTACAGAAGCGACTGCCATCTGACCTTCCAACCCAGAAGGGTTAACTAAGCCTTATCAGGATTGGTCCGGTTTCCTCACGATGTTTTCCTTCACCGAAAAGCTCATGGTAAATTTCAAATGTAATTTCACACATAAATTCAGAAAAACTCAGAAGTGCGAGCCCAGAATTCGAACCCGCGACTTGAGAGGCCACAGGTCAAACCACTAGGCTACCACGGCAATAGTCAAGGCATTGAGATCCGTTATTCGCTAAGTTTCTGGGATGCACATGGTGTGTTTTTTTACCCGACCATGCGACACAAAAGTGTGTAGGTAGAGCCCATAGATATAGATTATAGTAATAGCTCGGTAACGCAATAAACAGAGCGATGTTATATAAGTATGGTAGGCAGACACTCGTAAATGAAAGAAGTAGTTTATTTTAATTTGACAGGCTATCAAATGAAGGTATCGTTTCATAATCTAACGGTAGTTGTACATTAACAGTTCATTTATCAAATGATATCAATAATGTTAATAACATATAGCTCCTTGTTCTGTCCTGGTACTAACCGGTTCACGTAGTAAATAACTTACAACTTAACTTAAAATAAAATACCATTTCAGCGGCATCCTTTCAATGATTGTTATTATTGTACAACTCATATGGATTTCGATAAGACTATGGATTAATTTAATCTTAAATGTGGTACCACAACACGTCTCAATTCAGATAAAAGGTGAATAATCTACAGACTACCTGTATAAGTGGCTATAATATTAAAATTAAGTACATATTCTAATACTTAGATTATTATGTTGTGTAACCTAATAATTTTCTTGCCGACGGTAGGTACTTTGCTATCGCATTGTCATTTGAAGCAAACAATTAATTAAACATACGAAGGAAGAAAAGCTGGATTTTTTCTTGTTACACATTAAACAAATTTTGAATATATAGAAGCTTTTTTATCCAACAATACATTTGAGCATTGCAAGAATGAAGCTTGTAATAAGTAAAGAAAATAGCATGCAGACGTCGTCACGAAAATAGTTGTTTACACACTTTTTACTTCAGCGGCAGAACGAAAAACTAGACCAGCTATTAGGAGAGTAACTAGTAAGCTCGAGTCGCAATTTCTCTCGCTTTATTTAGTGTCGATCTAGATTAACCACGTTTTTTGACACATCTAACAACAATCCTATAGTACCTATAGGTTCATCTAGGTACGGGTCCGACAGTTAGGTAACAGTTGATTGACAGTGAAGTCAATAACTTACTTCCTTTCCTGCTAAATAGTGCCAGTAAAATCTAAACGGAAAATGGCACTTCCGTATAGATTTATCCCAAAAGAAAAATCTAAAACAGTACAACTAGGTAAATAAATAAATAAATATCTTGGTACAATTGACACCAATTGACCTAGCCCCAAACTAAGTAAAGCTTGAAATATGAGCACTGGACAACGGATAATCATACTTAAATACATATTAAACATCCAAGACTCGAGAACAAACATTCGTATTTTGTATTTTGATACAAAAATCTGCCCCGCCCAGGGATCGAACCCGGTACCTCAAGCTTCATAGTCAGGTTCTCTAACCACTAGGCCATTCGGTCGTCTAAAACAGCGTTTCCCAACATTTTTCAGCCAGGGACCCCTAGGAAATCAAGCACAGTTTTCACGGACCCCTTAATAAAATAAACAGCAAAAAAAATTTGAGTAGGTATTTATTTTAGTTATTACAGATACAAAAATACGTGACCTATTAGTATATTACGTATGGTCCAGAGATGACGCCGCGGACCCCCATACGTATACTCACGGACCCCCAGGGGTCCGCGGACCACAGGTTGGGAAACACTGGTCTAAAAAGTTAGTATAGAAAAGATTTATGATAATTATTTAATAATCTTTAGGTACTTCTGGTTCGAAGGCGTGGCTCAAAATGTCATAACAGCGGTAAAGTTTCTGTGTAATATGTAATAATCTCTTACAGGTAGTCTATTCGTGATGGGCGCCGGGCTGACGGCAGAGTGGGAGGCGCAGTATTCGGGCATCGCCGATCCCGCGCTGTCGGCCGTCGCAGCCATCGTGCTAGTCATCTTCAACTTTCCTTTCAGTAAGATTTGAATTATTGCTAATAGAGTATAGATTATTATTATTTTATTAGAATAACTCTATCCAGATTTTCATTAACTACACAATGTACCACCTATTACCTATGAATCATTGGAGGGAAAGGCAACGAAAAGATTTTTATTTCTTAATTTGATTTGAATGAAACTCATGATCGTATTGCAGCTGTTGTAGTCACGGGAAGCGACTGTAAATAACTCCTGATAGCTTATTACGTAACTCGCTCGCAATCGCCATCGTATTCATTTTGACAGTTCTTGTATGAATTTTACAGCTAGCTGATTCCGATGCCAATTGTCAGCACACACATGAACTGTCAAAATAAAGACGATGGCGATCGCGAGCGAGTTACGTAATAAGCCTGCTGCTTTGTTTTCTGAGAATATCTGTTACACAAGATTTAGATAATTAGCCAAAAATAATATTGGGTAATTTGTCTAATTTTCATGATTACAAGTATTTTTTCCTTTAAATGTCAACTTTATGACACAACAATATGACTGTCAATAATTACCCAATTCGCTTTGATCATAAACTCATTCCAATAGTGCGTTCGGCGGGGCTGATCCTGCTGCAGACCGTCCCCGAAGGCCTGGGCACGTGCGAGCTGAAGGCGGCCGCGCTGCGCGTCAGCGGCGTGCTGGCCATCCACGAGCTGCACGTGTGGCAGCTGCACAGGGACCGCGTCGTGGCTACTGCGCATGTCGCCTACTCTTCGCATGAGGTATAAAACGTGGGACATGGTCCCAAATTAAGCAAAACATATGTTATTGACCACCGCCTTTGCCCGGACCTTTCCCCCTCCTCCTCCCTTCCTCCCCTTCCCCCATTCCTCCCTTCTTCTTCCCCCTCGCTCTTCTTCTTCTTTTTCCCCTTCCTTTCCTTTTTCCTTTTTTTTTGGACTTTCCTTTGGCCTATATGCAACGACTTCTCCAATACTTCGGACACGTGGTCAGACGTGAACCTGACAACCTAGAGAAACTCATTGTAGTTGGTCACGTGGAGAAGGAAAGAGGAGTCGTGGAAAATCTCCAACCCGATGGACTGATGCGGTGAAGGAAGTCTGCAAATGCAACTTGCAGACTTCCATCCGGATGGCCGAGAACCGTGCTGCCTGAAGAGCTGGTGCGCCGCGCAACGACCTCGCATGGTCACGACCCGCAGTCATGAGGAAGCGACAGATAAGAGATGTTATTGATACAAATATATGGTCTATTTAGTACCGCCCCAAGGTTAAAAATTCTTTGCACGTCGCAATAAAATAATGACAATATGTCGTGGCTGTCAAATTGAAAGTTCGACTTTAGCAACATTTTCATTTGATAGGAAGTTGGATGAAAAGTGGTAAGTTGGCCACTTATTTAGCCGACCGTACAAGGTCTCTCAAAAATTTTCCGGAATATTTCAGCAGAACACCCCTACAAAGATTTATCATTAAAATTTTGGATTCCAAATTTACTCCCGCCTGTGACGCGGTTCCCTTTGACCATATATCAATATATGGAAACATGGAAACTATGATTTAAAAATCCTGAAAAACATTTACTTAACTATATGGCTATTTGGTCAAACTAACCCTATAATAACCTACTGTAATATTCCGGAACAATTTTAAGAGATTGTACAATGTACATGTAATACAAATCACCAACCATGGACCAAAAGATTCCTTGACAAGCAGAGAACTTGAGAGTAGAATGCAAGTACAACCAGCAAAGAGAGCTTGTATAACAAAATGTAACAAAAACTTATTTTTTACGCTCCCAAAACATCAAATTTCGAATGAAATAAACTTATTTCACGGTTTCATTGATATTACTCATTCATTGATATGAATTGGGCGCGTGTGAGACCGAACCGAACGCACAATTCCACGCTATATGTAAAGATTCATTCTGATAATGAAACGAAATTAAGATAAACTTATTCATTCAGTGAATTATTTCCAGGACTACTTGCGGAGTTCAGAACTCGTGTGTGACGTGTTCAAGCGTCACGGGATAGGTTTAGTCACGCTGCAGCCAGAGTTCATGTTCCAAGTTGTAGGTAAGAACCTTGAAAACTATTTCCTGTCCTAAGAACTAACGAAGCCGTCTGTAGTTTTACTCCCTGAAACCAAAATTGATTCGTTCGTCGTAGCATTCATTCTTGCTTTTGCACGTGAATGCTATACAGAAGAAGAAAGTCTATAAAACTGTCCTAATTGTTCTGTTTTGGGCAATATGTAAGATTCGGTCTAGATAAGTTCTTAATTATTGTTTTTATTACAGGGACGGATGAGGAGAAGAAAGCGTTAATAGACTTAGCGAATGAAGCGTGTGCCACACCCTGTGCAAAAGAGTGCGTGGCGCCGAGGTGTTGCCAGCCGCCTCCCAAGCCACAGGTCTCACGCGTTTGAAGTTCTTACTCTTACGAGACCACATAATCTTGCCATAGGTACAAAGTACGCGAGGATAGGTCCAGAAGTTTCCCTCCTAAGGCATCCTTCTATAGAAAGATAGAAACTTCTGAATCTAACTGTACCAAACTAAACCCTTTTCATAAGAAAGTGTAAATAGTAAACAAATACTTTTGAATAAGTAAATTGTAGAATCACATTAATGTTGTAAGATATCTTCAAATCGATCGATAACCTTTAGCATAAGCTGAGCACAGCAAAAGAAAGTCCATTGAACTGCCGTTGGAAACGAAGTTTCTAGAAGAGGTTGTTTATAGCCTACGTTTTACCAAGTGCAAGTGAAAGTGTAATGAATGAAAACATAGTGCGCGGCGCCGCATTATATCATTACCTCTGCGGTTTGCTGAATCAGTGATGTGAATGACAACCAAATGGATATCATTTGCGTCAGCTTTGTGGCATTGTTCCGATGTGATGACGACCTAATGAAAACTGTATTGTATCGCACCGCGTGGCGATCTGAAAATTACTTAACAAAAATAACCTTCAAACTGAATACAGTTAAAAACATTATGTTAAAATATTCATATGTAACAATTAAATGTTTGTACATTACTCATAAGGCATTCACTGTGCGTATGATGTGCTGTCCTCCTGGCACCTGCGGAGATATTATTGCCGTTCAAACAATTGCGTTTCATTGGTATCGGTTCATACCTACCTATGGAGGTACATCGGAAGTCTTCACACGAAGGAAATAGGTATATATAGATTTCTAACTGCATTTTCAAAATTCCTTACAGTATTTCTGTGTAGGTAATCGAACTTGGTTGATGAACTTGGTTCAGCAGAAATACGGGGATAAAGCTAATGTGAGTAAATAGGACGATAGAGCAAGAGTCAAAAAGCTGCAATTTCATTGACAAATTATAATATATATCGTCTGATAATTAGGTATTCGGTGCATTACGGCTTTTCCTCACTTAATGTAATTGATAGGCTTTATTAAATTCCAAAATCTTTTGATGCAAACTTACAAAAATTTAAAATAAGTAAAGAAATTGTGAATCGTGGGAGACATATTTACAAAGTGACCTGTGATGTTCCTGCAGTATTAGGGCAGCCAATTGGTAAAGTGGATAGTTAATTAAGTTTAGTTTAAGTATCATTAAGGTAATTAGGTCCTTGTTAACAAATAACAACGTAGATTGTAAGAATTTTATGTACAAAGTTTTGTTGACAAATTATTTTAATTAAAAATCATTTTTAAATAAGTATTGGACTTTGATTTACTTAGTAAATATGATTTATCTATTACCAATCTCATTCAAATACGTATGTATAAAATTTCATTCAAAGGATCAAGGTAATGAAACTAGGTAGATAACTTTTAGTCTAGGTAGATCGTTTAATTGAATGTAGGTACGGCTATTCACAAATGTTTAATTTTAACTTCAATTATTCACACAACTTTAATTAAGTACTTTTACAGCTGCAACAACAAGACAATAAGAGCACTAATAATTATCAAATTATAACAAATCAATTTTCACAGAAGACATACAAAATTAGAACACAGGACATGTAAAAAATAGAGCTCAGTGAAACATGTAAATTGATACTGTACCTACTCAAAAATGGATCTATTTATTCGAAACCAAATTTAAATTACGAATCTACTACTCTATACAAGTCTATAATACCAACTAAGTAATTATTTTAAAATCGTAGCCTCCTCACTCGTCCTTATTGCTGCGTGAAGTGTGGTCATAGGAGACGTCCCCCACAAACTCAGTGGAGGCCACCACTGCTGCCTTGCGGCAGTGGCCGAGCCTGCAGGTGCGACTCTTTATCAAGTTGGGACAAGTCTTGCCGAGACCCGAGGCGGCGCGCTGATAAAAAAAAGGTTTAGGTATATAACTGACTGACTAAATGACGACGCGGTTGGCCTAATTGGCAGGGACCCTGCCTGCGAAGCAAGCGTCCCGGGTTCGAATCCTGGTAAGGGCATATATGTATGTATGTAAACTCTTTATTGCACATAAAAATTTAAAAATATAGAAGTACACAGAAAATAGTACAAAGGCGAACTTATCCCTAAGAAGGGATAAGGTGAAGGGGGAAGGGATATATTTGTGTTATGAGCACGTATATTTGTTCCTGAGTCATGGATGTTTCTATCTATTTAAGTACCTATGTATTTCTCTATATTTATCGTTGTCTAGTACCCATAAGACAAGCCTTACTAGCGCTTACTTTGAGACTAGGTCAATTTGTGTGAATTGTTCCCTAATATTTATTTATTATTATTATTATTATAACTGGCCAGCTGTTGCAGGTCAAACTACACTGACGAGCAAAAATAACGGCTTACTTCCCATACAAAGTTGTATAGAATGTGACCCGTTATTCTTGCTCGTCAGTATAGTCACTTAAACCCACTTCATTAACATTTTTTGTTTTCCCAGCCAGTCTAGCTCGAAAGCGCACGAGAGTCGCGTCGCTCGACATAGACTAGGTACCCGTCCTTTTCTAGAACGCGCAAAGACGTCGTGCTAGACGTGCAGAAACATGTCATGTCAAAGTTACTGTGAAATGGAAATGAACTTACCACAGCCAGTCTATAGTTGAGCTTGAGAGCTAAGTCGCAATCACCAAAGCAGCTAGACCAGCCCAACCATGGGCCCACCTCGCAGTTCACGTCCTCTAGGCAAAATTAACGTTACAGCGTCAGACTCACCAGTTGACTATTGCCCTATTAAAATATTATACTATTTGTCACAAATTGAGTGCGTGCGAGTAGGTATAGACAGCCCGCATCTCTCTGGGTCCCCTTTGTCGTCCTACCCCACGCCCCTGTGCCATTCAGCCTGCTCTTTACTTAATATAAGTACCTATCCTTGACATAACCATCACTTCATCTGATTTTTTGGCGGACGGAAGTGAGATAGTAAACGTTACCAACCTACAATTGGTGAATCGTTTTGGAGAACTTCATTATCCGCACTGGAAGGTGTCGACTTCGTTTTCTTGGAAGTTATTTCAGTTGTAAGCGACGGTAGTGCTGAAAAAAAAGCCTTGGAAATAATAAATTCCATCAACACGACACTGAATTATGATACGGTCACCGGCAATAACATCAGATAGAACAAAGCACTCAAAACATCTGACTTTGTTTATTGTCTAACGCTTACTATAAATAGAGTTGCGTTCAACGTTTTTGAGTGCTTTGTT
The DNA here is from genome assembly GCA_963854515.1 of Pandemis heparana. Lineage (NCBI taxonomy): Eukaryota > Metazoa > Arthropoda > Insecta > Lepidoptera > Tortricidae > Pandemis > Pandemis heparana. The sequence goes on along the minus strand of OY978012.1, from coordinate 10,498,258 downwards.
ATATCCAATATTGCCGGCGCACGGCGACAGATGCTCAAACTAGTTAAATATGTCAAGTAATTCATTATTTCAAATTCGTCTGTTTTTTACCATAACGTGCCTATCCACAAAAATTTTGTTACTATTTGGTAACTACGTCAAACTAGCCCTCCCGAGAGCGCTGATGGGTCAGTTGGTAGACGTTGTTTAAATTCATAATAATCATGAATTACATAACTTTATAGTTATGCAATTCATTATTATTATGAATTTCCTTTTTATTTCCATCCAGATAGATCTAAAAAAACACCATAACCGGTGCGATCATTCGACATACATACCGAGAAAATTTATCCGATTGAATGCCTTTCACGTACTTATAAAGTAATGTGTTTGCACTATTGACGAACAGACTGCAGAAGGCAAGGAAGGTAAGACAGATTTGAGCGTCATCAGTAGGAATCTTAATATGTATTTAATAACTTCGGTGTCTAGGTCTGGAAAGGTGACCCCTCACTCAAGAACTCCAAAGAGGGGGTGCGTGTCGGATTACCTCCACGTGTGGCCAAGAGCTGCGGTTCGTTTCTGGATCCGTCCGGGGGGAAGAGCAGTGCTTAGTCCGGTGCAGCCTGGGCAACGGCTAATGATTTCCTGGCAGTATCTGAGGGATATCATTGACCGTTGGCCCAACAGGGGGGGGACGGGGGTCTTTGACCGTGTTACCGTACAACGTTGCCTTGCCGACATTTTGTCACAAGATTTTATCATTAATTTTTTTAACCTGACATTGCCGAAGTTGTCGTCACTATATAACGACTTGTAACGCACAAAAAAAAATAAGAAGAACTCTGAAGAGATTTATTGCATGTTGTCTAGTTAAATCCGCGGCAGTGGCCCACCGGCACTTGCAGCTGGCACCTTCATACTAACCAGTGGTTGACAGTTGACTGGGAGCCGATGCGTTGGCACAGCGCTTCTGGCACTCGAGGCGCGTGGGGAAGTTGTTGGCGTTGCCGCCGCAGCCGCTGAAGCCGAAGGGCTCGCAGTGCCCGGCCGCGGCGTCGAAGAACCAGCGCTCGTTGTAGCTGCGGCAGTGGCCGACCACCGCGGGGAGCCGGCATGTTTCTACGCAAACATACCACAATGATAGTCATATTAATACATAAGATATCCTAAGGGCCACTTGCACGGACCAGGGTTTCGGTTTCAGTTTCTTTATTTGCTTTTAAAAGATACATTTATCATGCAAAATTGTGTACAACAAAATAAACTTAGCCTAAATCATTCACACATAAAGTCAGAATAACATGTCATATTTCATTAAATTTTAAAACCAATAATGAATCGTATAATTTACCAAAATACTCAGATGCTAACCCGGGGTCAAATAGTGTCAAAACGTAAGGAACTGTCAAACCTAACCCCGAGTTAGCGATTTAATTTTTTAACTCTGGACTGTGCAAGTGGGCCTAAATGTAATGCTAATCCTAACTTATCCCTACAAATATTGAAAGTAACTATGTCAATTTTCAATGAAATTTGGTACAAAGATAGTTTCAGGTCCAGGGAAGGACAAACGATAGTTTTTATCCCGGAAAATAGCATAGTTCCCGCGGGATAGCGATAAGCGAATTCTATGCAGACGGAGTCGCGGTCGCGGGCTGTAGTAAATAAATAAGTAAATTAAATACGTATAGACCGTAATAGTATTTGTAGTGACTGAATTTACGTTGTTTGGCTCGGATATCTTTGATTTTGAATGACTACGGCTAAGAAAGGCTGAATATGGCGACCGTAAGTTATCGCTACCCTGTTTCATGGAATTATTCTAGAACCCCTAAATTGGAACCTTGGAAAATTGCGAAGCGAAGTCGGTGGGCAACGGCATTGGTCCGAAGTCCGAAGTTTAAAACCAAATATTTAGAATAAGAGTACTTACCTAAGAATTATGTGATTTATAGTGGAAGATACTAGAAAATTTGTTACTCTTAGTTTTTACTGTCTTGATTGACGTTTGTTAACCGCATACATACTTGGATTAGAGTTAAACAATGGAAACACTTGTGAACAATAAATATTTTAGCACCTACTTATGATGAATAAAAATAAGTTTTACTCAGTTATAATTTATCAAAGGTTTTACTAGTTTGAATAGGAATAAAGGTCGTAATTATTTTCAAGGCTTACATATTTATCGGGACTTAACGTATATAATATGAGTAAGGACAACTTTATACCTCTATAATAGACTGCTGGACACTATATTATTGCCGTGACATCACATAGTAAACTAGGCCAACCTAAATTCTAGAAATACTGCTCTGAAAATATTTATTCTGAAAGTAATTATTTACTGTCAACTGCCGAAAGGTTCTGGTAGAATGATGACTGTATTCCTAGATCAGACCGCGTTTAATATTCGGTATCATACCTTTAGTAATTTGTTTATCGAGGCAGCTCGTGTCTTCTCCGTCACACAGCGCCTCTTGCTGTGCCATTGTGAACTGACAGCGGTCCATCTGTTCCTGCACCAGTGCTTCCAGTTCTGGGTCCTCTGATGTTACATTCTCCGCGGTAAAGGCCTATGGGACCATATTGATATAATTTACAGCTCTATTATATCATGGCATGCCATTGTGGTATTTTGTCAACCCAATTCGCTAGAGGCCGGGAAGTAAGAGGTTGCTAGCCTCAAACTATTCACCTTCGCTGACGCTCGGCCAGTAATTTTATTATGATTTCGGTCAACAAGCCCCTAGCATCCCGGCCTCTGTAGGAATGTACCCTATGTACTATTTAAAGTCAAAGCCAGTGTCAGTAATAGTTCAGTAAGCGTAAACGATGGCCGCTCCAAGCAGACTTGTTGTCGGAAGATGATTGCAAAAGCGGAGAGCATAAGAAAGGCTTGGAATGAAGTAATATGCGCTTCACACCGATCCTAGCACAAGACCGACAAGAATGGCGACGTAATGTGGTCGCCTTCTGCCACATCTTTGTCACACAAGACCTTATAATAAGTCAATAGTGCTCGCTCACAGTAGTCTTTAATATTAGAAAAAGAGCGACGCTATAATAAATACAGTGTTTACTAACTACCGTCAGATTAGATCGGCGCTGTAATATCTGAAAAGGCCAGAAAATTTAACAGCGTGTCAGAGGAAAATAAACTTTACTTCTTTCATTTACGAATGCTAACGGCGCCTGCCTGACATGCTTATATTATACCGTATATATCGATTCAAACTTTCGCGATTTTCACACATTATTATAAGAAAACGAGGCTTAATCACGTAAATAAAAACCCGCCACTTCAGTCCTCTCGAGACTATGGATGCAAAGTCGCGTCCGAAACGTCGAGGTATTTACAAAAATAGTCCCGTTTTCTTATAATAATGTTATCTGTATACAGCTCAGGCTCTCGCATTACCGATTTATTACTATATTTATATTGATAGATATAGGACGTTACGACACAAACTTCGAATATTGCATTTATAAGTAGACCTGGGTACTGACCAGGTGTTGTAGTTCCGCGAACCGTCGGTTCCAGGCGTGCAGCAGGCGGCGCGTGAGGCCGGGCTGCGCGCGCGGCTCGCGGGCCACGTACATGCGCGCGCGCAGCCGCCGCCCGCGCCCGCAGCGCGACGAGCACGGGGACCACTCGCCCCACCCCGTCACGCGGCACTCGTCCGTGCCCACGTCCTACGCGTCGCCATGGATACACGGTCAAAGTTATCGTGGGACTAGCAAGTCTATATGCATCGTGGATTTTAAAGCAACCGGATTCGCTGCGACACGCGTCAATATGTCGTGATATGGATCGCGATATGCGTGGAGCATAAGATAATATTGACCGTCTTATCCATGTCAATGTATACGCATTTAGATACATAGAGTTTGAAATGCATCAAAATGCGTAATGGTTCCAAATTTATATAATATACAAATGGCAACTTACCTACTAGGACTAGGTATTTTAGACTGTTATAAAATAAACCTAACGTAACCTTAACTAATCTGTTGAAAAAAGTTCGACTAGCTAATACTTTCATCGAAAATTGCAATAAGTATACCTACATATTTCTCTTTTAGGGATAAGTTCGCCTTTGTGCATTTGTGTTTTCCTGTATTCATCTAACTAATATTATAAATGCGAAAGTATGGATGGATGGATAGATGGATGGATGGATGGATGTTTGTTTGTTTGTTACTCAATCACGCCACAACGGCCCAACGGATCTGGATGAAATTCGGCACATAGATAGAGAAAAGTCTGGAATAGCACATAGGCTACTTTTTATCCCGGGAAATTGCGTTGTTCCCGTGGGATATCGATAAACGAATTCTTTGCAGACGAAGTCGCTGGCAACAGCTAGTATAATAATAATAATAATAATAATATCATCTTTTTCATGTGTTTTATGTACAATACATACATTTTTTGAACCATTATGTATTTTGGCATTTCGATCTTTATGTATTTTGACCAGCACCCATTAACATCCAACTCAAAATAAAATTTTGCGATGACGTCCTAATTCCGACTCAGTTCCAGTTATAGCTGCCACTTTTAGTATGAATCTGACAGCGAGTGAACCTAAACTGATTCGCATTAAGACGTCATGGTAAGGGCCCAGGTTTGAGAAATTTACTGAGAAGAGAAAGAAAGGACATCATCAAGGCGCTACAGCCACCGTAAAATTTTCTCGCTAGGCCTACGGTAGTGTGTGGATCTCCGTCTGATTATAATAGCCACAAAAATCGTGTCTCCGAGGCGATGTGGTGCCGTCAATTTGTCTATATCTATTAACAACTGGTGCTTGCGCTGCTATGTTCCGGGATCTCGCAAGCAAAACCGCGGTAAAAAGCTAGCTACGAATGCGCAAGTTCTTGATTGTGTTATTGTGTATATTTTTGTTCCGTGTTGATCGTAACTCAATTGGTTAGAAACTCTAAATAAAAGAACATTTAGTTCCAACCTAGCTGAACTAATTTAACCTATGGAGATTTACAATGTTCAATACAAACCATGAAGAACCAGTTGAAATTGGAAATAGATGACGAATTTGTATTGTTCGATGCAGCAGGCCTGTAAGAGAATAATGCAAATTACAAACCTATGTTAACAAAAGAAATGTCTTCGTATATTTTTTGAAGTGATAACTTCTTATGGGAGGGTAAACCGCTTCGTAACGTAACGTAACGCGTTACGGTGCCAGTCTGTCTGGCTTATCTTTTTCTGACTCATACGGCAGCGGTAGGCAGGGGTCTTACCATGACGTCCTACTTCCGACTCAGTTCAAGTTTTAGCTGTCACTTTTAGTATGGATCTGACAGCTTGCGAACCTAAACTGAAACGCATTAAGACGTCATGGTAAGGCCCCAGGTTCTTGCTCTCTCACTCTAACCCACAGCGCTAGTCGTATTTCGGACAGACGCTTCCTCCTCTCTCTACTCAGTGTTTAGTGTGCGATAGACATACCTACTAGTCAATAACTTATATTAGTTTAAGTTATCACTTCTGTCGGGTGTCCCTAGACGCACACGTTTCTTTTTTTTTAACTAGCAACATTGGCCTAAAGATCCAATCAGTATGACTCACGTTACTAATTTAGACTTGTTGAAACGGGCCACTGGTAGCCCTACAGGTGTAGTGTAAAATGATTTTCCATGGCATTTCGTTAAATTTTATCCGGTTTTCAACTTTAGTAACGTGTTATTAAAGTCGCGTATACAATGCAGCTGTCAGATTAAATCGTTTTATAAATAAGAACCTTATCAAAATCTCGTTAAAGTTGAAAACCGCATGGGATTCAACGAAATGTCATGGAAAATCATTTCGCAGTACACCTGCACCTTACCTGTGGCAAGGGCCGGCGGCGCAGGGCAGCGCCTGGCTGAGCTCGGTGCGCGCGCGGAAGCCGACGTGGCAGCGCTTGCGCGCGCGCGGCGCCACGTAGTGCCGGGAGCGCGCGCGCACGCCGCAGCCCTCGCACGGGGACCACTCCGACCACGGCGACACGGCGCACGGACCCGACGCTTCCGCCGGATCCGGCTCGTACTCCGACACCGCTCTGCAATGTCGTAAGGTGCAGTCGAGGGCATAAATATCGATCATGCCGAACGCCAATCATCATATATGTCAAATATATGTATAATGTGTCACCGTCCTTATTGTTTGTGGCATAAAGGTGTACGTTTTTGACGTTTTGGTAACGTATAGGCACATATATTTATGCCCTTGACCGTACAGTCGGTTACCCAACCTTACCCAATCGGTTGGCACCTTATTTCGTAAAAAAAAACCAAATCGAGAACCTCATCCTTTTTTGAAGTCTGACAAAAAATCAAATCCGTGATCAAATCGGGGACGTTTTGGAACAAGTACCCGAAACCGACGAGCGAGTATATAGAAGATAGATGAATGTGGATGAAGCGAAAGAGTCACATATGTCAGGATCGCAGCAAGTAGGACAAGGTAGTCTCCGCCTACACCCTGTGGGAAAGAGGCGTGACGGTACGTACCAGTAAGGTTCAAAAGTTCCTGGCCGTATATATTTAAAAGAAGAAAACAAGAAACAAATGAATGTCATTTTATTTGTCATTTATTCAGCTATTGTGTGGATAATTTCGTGGTTTGTAACTTTCGTTTTCATAAAATTTTCTTTGATTTAAATATAAAAAGCGGTGTAATTTGTACAATGTTCAAATTGGAGTATCGATCAGTGATAAAATTTCTGACAAAGGAAGGCATAAGTCCAACTATAATCAAAGAAAGGTTAGATAACGTGTACGGGAATTCCTCCCCTTCGTTTTCGACTGTTAAGGATTGGTGTAAGCAGTTTCGTTTAGGGCGTGAGTCCATCGATGACGAACCCCGACCAGGCCGCCCTGTTGAGGTTCTTACGCAAGATAACGTCGATTTAGTCGAACAAGAGGTACTGAAGGACAGAAGACTAAAGACGAAGGAAATAGCGTCAAGAACGGGACTTACGAAAATAACAGTCCTTAGGATTCTACACGACCATCTAAACATGAATAAGGTTAGTGCAAGATGGGTCCCGAAACTTCTCTCGAGTGCTCAGCGAGCTGAACGAGTGGCGTGCTCCAAGGAACTTTTAGAGGAGTTCAAGTCATGTGAGAGTGAATTTATCCAGTCCATTGTTACCGGAGACGAAACTATGGTCTTATACTATGATCCTCTTTCGAAAAGAGAGTCGATGGAGTGGCGTCGTTCTGGGGAAGCACCCCCTCGAAAGGCAAAGGTGTGCCAATCTACCAAAAAGATAATGGCCACAATATTTTGGGATTGCGAAGGGATATTGCTTATAGATATCAAAGAACGCAATCAGACAGTAAACGGCAGTTACTATGCTTGCCTTATAGACCAGTTGCGAGAAGCAATAAAGCTTAAACGTCGAGGAAAACTCAGCAGGGGTGTCCGTCTTCTTCATGACAATGCGCCTGTCCACACGGCTGCAGTTGTAAAGGCGGCTATATCTAAATGTGGATTTAAAACAATCCGTCACCCACCTTACAGCCCTGATCTAGCCCCAAGCGACTATTTTTTATTTTCTAAACTTAAATCGGACTTAAGGGGGAGAAAATTTTCGTCCGATGATGAGGTCGCTGCTGCAGTTTTCGAGCATTTCGAAGACAAAACTTCCGAATTTATTATTTTAAAGGCATAGAAATGTTAATCAAACGATCTGAAAAATGTATAACAATAGGAGGAGACTACATTGAAAAATAAAAATATTTTTTTTAACCTAAACGTTAATTTTCATTATTAGGCCGGAAATTTTTGAACCTTACCACGTATGTATACCATTTTCATTCCGACCTGTCCTATTTAGTAAACAAAATTCTAACCTCAATGTGCAAATTTTTGTAAAGAATAAGGTGTATTATGTTATCAAATAAACGTGAGGTAATATTTTGTACATAATTTTGCTGATAGTTTATCTTCAGTTAATTTATTTACGATGAAATAGTTAAAAAATAACAAAAATGAGACTTTTTGAGGTCAGAAATTCGTTTACCAAATAGGACAGGTAAGAATGAAAATGGTATAGGTACGTATGTACAAAAAATGTAGTCTGACCGGCAATGCATCCTCGGGCCGCGGCACTCGCGATGGTCGGTGAGCGCGGCGCGGCAGGCGTCGGCGGCGGCGCGCGCGGGCCACACGTAGCGGCGCTGGCGCAGCGCGCGGCCCGCCCCGCACGTGGCGCTGCACGCGCCCCACGCGCCCCACGCGTGCGTCGCGCACGACCCGCTGCCCGCCGACGTCTCCGACATCAGCTCCGCCTTCGATTCGCCTGTCGGGAAACGGCTCGATTCCCGGTTTTTGATATCCTTTTATTACCTTCGCTCGGAACCGTCCCGTGAGGCCGGCCGCATACGTACGAAATTTTCATACGGTTTCCGTACGAAATGACGTCAATTCGTAGCCCTGTCCCGTTCCGTTATATAGCGATGTCCCGTTCGCTAAACGTCATTCCGTACGGCAACCGTATGAAAATTCCGTATGTATGTGGCCGGCCTGAAGTGGTATTTATTGTGTTAATCATCCTTTATTCCTGCAATTCTTTTTTTTTATTTAGTATCTATGTAGACGTTGGATCTCTGGAGTGAAACATAGACAATTTTTATTCCCGTATCCCCATGCACGGGACTCGATGGTTAAGGCTACAGAATTTAGCTTGAACGCTCTTGATGAAACGTAAATGAAGACTGCGACGGTATTTTAGTAAATTCTCTATCCTCACTAATTACACAGCAAAATCCTATAATTTCGATCGCCAGATCCGATGACTCAGATGAACGAGACAGCAAATAAAAAAACTAATTATAAATAAAGTGACTATTGTGAGTACAAATACTGACCAGCGACGTCGCAGCTCTTCTCATACAGCCGTAGCCTGTTGAGCCTCAGCCTCGCGTAGGGGCGCATCTCGCCCGAGGGGTCGAAGAAGGGCGAGCGCGCGTCGCGCGGCCAGTCCGGCCGCAGCGCCCGCACCGGCGCCGGCGGCACCGACGGGGAGCGCCGGGACTAAAACCAGGGAACCAAGACCTTTAAAGCCTGTCTCACCTGCCAGTTAACTATGATATCGTCTCTGTCTGTTTCGTAGTAATAAATAGAGACGGAATCATATATAACTGACAGTTAAGAAGTAGTGAGACAGGCCCTTAATGTTGTCAACTAGTCGAAATTTTAATTTAAGCTGTAAGTAAGAGTTTTTAATGATTCACGGTTAAGTTCATTCGAAAAAAAAAACAAGTCGCGGTTCACATCCCGTTTATAATATTTCGAATAAGCTGTAAGTAGTTTCGTAGCAGTGCAAATGTTAACTGCTTTGGAAAGGTATTTTCGAGTAATACCTACTTATGCGTTTCTAAAATCGGGACACAGACATTGCAAGGATTAATATGGCCATAGCCTTTTTAACGCCGTTTTTTTTTCGTCAATATCTTCTCACCAAATATGATTAAAAGGGATGATAAAAAGACAGCACCGGTACTATTTTTCTGTTATAATCGTGGGTCGCTAATGGCGATTACCCGAGCGATCAACATCTCATTATCTCATAAATGTCTATCTCTTTCTCTTTCTCTCTCTCTCTGTCTCTTTTTCTCTCTCTCTCTCAAATACAAGGACCGCAAAAACTTGCTAAAGGTACCGTGTAACCAATCCCGCTATCGGTCCCAGCATCATACGGGTACAGCGGGAGTGTGGCCGCCATCCTCCAAGTGCAATTGGCATTGCAGAGCTCCAGGGCCGAAACACCCACAATCCAATCGGGAGACGGTGCCAGCTTCGCGGCCAAGGAAACCAGGTGGTTCTTCGCGTCCACTCGGAACACGGCAAACGTACTGGGATTGCCAGCGCCAGCCACCTGCTGCCATGAGATACCGCGAGCTTTGATTATTGTGCGGATGTGGTCGCTCTGTGGAGATCAACAAACGATTTATTAGCATTTACAATTCATTAAAGGTAATGCAAGAATCAATTGTCTTAAGTACAGATGATTAACGCTTTAGTCAATTATTTTGCTGAACTCTAAATATTATATTATATTTTGAGTTCATTAAAATGGACCTCAATCCAAAACCTAATTCCAAAACATCGTGGCCCTTTTTTTGTAACGTAGAGGAAATCTTCACGGACGCCCTAGGCACGGGGATGCCTTGGGGTATGTGGGACTCCCCCTCCGATGGGGTACACCATGGGGTAGCTTCGTGATCGTACCTCAGCCTTCAGCTCCTTCTCCAGCGCCGTGGTAGCGCCGTCATCGGCGAGCCGCCGCAAGCCCGCGCTGGCGACGCGGCCCTCCTGCCACACGCGGTACTGCGCGGTGTGCGACGCGCCGATCAGCTCGCCGAAGTGCGCGCGCGCCGACTCCGACGGGAACGAGCGCGGGTGCGTGTTGCGGGACCAGAGACCTTCGAACGTCACCTAACACACAATTACATTACTTACACATACATAAATCACTTATCCTTACGGGGTAGATAGGGCGTAGGCTAAGACCTAAAAGGAACATGATTGTGGGCGTATAGGTGAAAAAGGCATTCAAAATAGTGATGGGTTGCTAGCCGCATCGCTATAACACGATACCTAAGATTATCGCCCATTACCTCGATGGACCTTTAACATCTGCGCGCAAAGAGAAGGTATACCTATACATTTTATAAGTGTACGTATGTTGTTTCTTTGTTCATAGACCCAGCATGGAGGGGAATTTTATTACGGTACGTGGTACCTATTAGTAGTACGGGTGGTACGACCTCGTTTGTGGTTCGCTTGATCGCTACCACCGACTTACTCGCTAATCCTGCCGCTAAGCAGCAGTGCTTGCGATGCTGTGTTCCGGAGTGGAGAGTAAGCCGGCGAAAGTGCTGGGGCCAGTAGCACATGAGATATTCTAATATTAATCCTCTAGGCTGGCAACGGCATCTGCCATCCTCTAGTGCTGCGGGTGTCCATGGGTAGTGGTGCTCACTTACCAGTGACCTACTTGCTCGTTTGCTTTCTTTGTCGTGTAAAAAAAATACTTGGGTACCTTAGTATAGGTGTAGTGGTAGATTTGGTGTATTATGATTTGTTACAAAACAACTAGGCAAATTACTCGTTTGTTTTCCTACCCCGTTTCATAGGCTTGGAAGGCATGAAGGCAGGTGGAGTGACGACCACGTACTCTGCGCTTAAGCAATTCCTAGAAACACACCGTAAGAAACAAAAGTTGTCTCTCCTGTAGGCATAAAATTAGCGACTCCGAGTCGGCAAACTTAAGGTTTATTTAAATGGGCCGAAAGTTGGCCAGGCGTGCCACACGCCGATGTAGACTTGACTTTAAAATGTTGACTATAATAGACCCTTAACTTTTGCCATGTCCACAGGAGAGACGCGAACAAAAAATGTGCATGGCCCAGAATAACATTTACCTCGTATTTGGCTTCATCACAAGCGCAACAAGGCTCGACGATGGGCGGCTGGCGCATGAAGCTGGCGGGCGCGACGGGCGCCGCGCACAGCTTGCGCGTGAGCAGCGACCAAGCCTTATCCGTGGCCCCCACGCGCGCGCACAGGCGTAAGCACTGATCTGACGCGTTCAGCGGCGCGTTCCAGATCACCTGAACATTCCAGTGGCTGGATAAATTAGACGACGACGATTTTTGAGGTGGCAGTTTAATGTGACCAAGTTTTTCGAAGTGAAAACTTCTTTAGCGGCGTTGGGCACTTTTTTCGAGGGGTAAAAAATAAACTCGCGTCAGACGTAAGACGGAGAGAGACCAGGATATCAGTATCCTCTAAGAGCTTATTTTGAAATACCAATGAAGAGAGTCGCGTTCGGTTTTTGAAGTGTACGTTAATGTGCGTTTGGCTTAGTGGTATTAGGTGTGGAATAACAGTGCGTTCTCTCAAGTGACCGCAGTTCGAATCTCGTGTAGAAAAAGTTTTTTTTTTCTTTTTGCATGAGTGTGCGTGTGTGTAGTTTTCACTTCTGCCGGCACTCTCGGAGTGCTACCCGGTGTTTTTTTTACATAGGATTGACCAATGATTGACCCCTAACACACGTGATGGAAAGTGTAGATGAAGCCGACGATTAGCTCACTGGTTCAGTAACAGAATATTCAACTCTGGCGAGTGTTCCATCTGCTTTTGAGGTATCTAAATTTATTATCGGATTCGAAAATGTAGAAACCATAATAGAAACCACCACCCAGAAGTCCTGCTCGAACATGGTCCTTCGAACCGGATTTCTGGGTGATGTAGGCAGGCTCAGTTGGGATAAATTAATAAAATTCACTTTAATCACTAGATCGCATGTGTTCATGCTTTTATTAAAACCAAGAGACTGGCGATGTTGCCAACTTAAAATATAAAATACCTTTAGTGTATGGTTATACATATATTGGTTTCAATTAGAATTTGTTGGTGTTGCCAACAAATCCTACTAAGTATACACCCCTGGCCACTGCAGAAAAAATGTTGACCATGTATGTCATTTTATAAAGTGACACAGCTCTTTAACTCTTCACGTGGATATTTATTGTTGGAAAATGCACTTGAATGACGGGTAGTTTCATAAATATTTAGACTGAGTCCTATATTAACATTCCACCAAATTATAATAGCGCGTGTCGCGTAATATGCAGCGAAATTGGTGATACAAAAAGATGATTAACTGTTTTGAGTAACCTACTTGTATCTCAGTCTTGGGATGTGCAGTAGCGTTGTCGACAGCTGGTGAGCAGAAGTCATGCGGCTTTGTTTGCGCGTCGTACGCCTGAAACACTCCGAGCGACCGGTTGTTGACTTGTGTTGGTTTGGTAGCGTCTGGCCCGGGCTGGTCTTCCTCCACCTCCACCCATATCGTAAAGCCAATGAAAGGCGTCAAGCCCTTGCCGCCGTCGACACCTTGTAGAGACACTGAAAGTATAGTCTTTTTAAAATAAATACACAGCCGTGACTAGTTTTAACGCTATTTTCGTCTTTTCCTACCAAGCGACAGCCAGCATTTTATTGAATCAGGCATTACTTTGCGGAGATTCATTTCAATGAACAAAAAACCGGCCAAGTGCGAGTCGGACTCGCGCACAAAGTTTTCCGTACCAGAAAAAAGGCTGAAAGCTGGTGCCGTTAAACACTTGTTTTATTGAGTTTAAATTCCGTCGTCAACATTTTGACTACTCTGTTATATGGGAGCCCCCCTTGATTATTATTATTATTTTTTAGTATTTGTTGTTATAGCCACAATAATCATACATAATCTGTGCAAATTTCAACAGTCTAGCTATTACGGTTCTTGGGATCTAGCTCAGCGAGTCGTAGCCATGAAAAAGGGCTAAAATACCACGTTTTTTGTATGGGAGCCCTCCTTAATTATTATTAATATTTTGTTTTTAGTATTTGTTGTTATAGCGGCAACAGAAATACACAATCTGTGAAAATTTCAACTGTCTAGCTATTACGGTTCTTGAGATACAGCCTGGTGACAGACGGACGGACGGACGGACGGACAGCGAAGTCTTAGTAATAGGGTCCCGTTTTTACCCTTTGGGTACGGAAACCTAAAAACATGTTAGTAAACCACAACCACAACACACTGTTCCATTTCCTCGCTGAGTTCAATCCGAACCGCTTTTGGAGATTTTTCAAGCATGATGTTCTAGGCCCTAGAATCTAGAGCGTGCAGTAGGGGGTCCCCAGGGTAGCCAGCACGTAAAAATTGTGTTGCGTCACCTTCCCGCTGTGTACTCTGGCGACCCGCCACTGCACGCTACTAACGACGTTTCAGTCAGCCTGATCAAGGAAGAAGATATCTTACTTTGCAACAAGATAAACAGCTATAAATTACCAGTATAAAGCTCCCCCGGGAGGTACAGATCGGGGTCTCCGGCGACGCTGAGCGCGTAGCGGCCGTCCGCGGGCTGCGCGTGCGGCGGCGCGCGCGCGCACGGCGGCTGCGTGGCCGGCGCGGGGCTGCTGGCGCGCCCGTCCGCGGACAGCCATGCGCAGGCTAGTGCGCACAGGATTACGGGGATACGTACGCTGATGTTTTGTTTTGACATTATTGTTGCTATTGCCGTCACAGAGATTAAAGTATAAGTATAGACTAGTACCGCACAGCGAAGCTACCGAACAACGGCTGACTAAAAACAAATAGTCTTCTTCAATCTCAACATTGGCGGAATCATCGGTTACTATGACGGAGCTATACCTATTATCAAAAATTGCATTGAATCTAAAGTATAAACTAGATTAGTTGTTATCGAGAATTATTAACGAGAATTTGTGTGTCACGACAGTCTTGCAAAATGGTTTTGACGATTTCGACGAAAATTTAATTAGAGCCGTAGTTTTGAAGATATACACAGATTTATACCACTTTCGAGTGGTACTTTCGAGTGATGTGCTTTCAAAAATCGGGCCCCTGTTAAGGATCTCTCTTCGGGGAAAAGTCATTTTAGGTACATAGATTATTTTAATTTTAATGTGAAACGTTTGTTGACTAACGTACACAGGCGCAAGATATCTACCATTCTACCGACTTCTATACTAAGTACCTAATAGAATCGCAATTGTAAAATAAAAACGTTACTATCGTAGTAACACCATACTCAATAGAAAGCGGACAGATTAGTTAGCGTTTACCGGTGGAGACGGAATTGGTACGAGAGGGGTGCACTGCACTGGGGGCTAAATGCAGATGAAATGCACCCCCTGAAAGTTAATCCCGCTAGAAACCGGGAAATCTATGAAACTGTTTTAAAACCGGTATCTACCAGGGACATGAAGTTAAAAAAAAGAACAGCCCCCTCTGCTCAAAATTTAATTAATGTAAACTCTTATATCTCATTTACGCTCGGTCGTCGTTCCTTTGTCGTTTGGTAAACAAAGGAAAATCATTAACATACATTCAATAACTGAACCAGAATTACAAGCATACAAGTAGGGCTTTTTCATACGAATTTCAATCGACTAGGGCCAGTAAATGATACATAAGTGTGTTAAATCAATTTAAAGACACGGATCGAGGCGAAAAGCGGTTTTTGTGTCGTACGGCGCGGCCGCTCGCCGCACGCTTTTGCGGGAACTGACGGAGATACCGCAGCGAACTTGGGAGCTTACAAATGTAGAGATACAAGAGGATGCTTCGCTAATCCACTGGATTACACTTCCCTCGCTGGCCGCTAGCTTTATTGAATTTGCATGAAACTGTTAGGTAATGCATAACGATTGATTACCGAAGCGAAGTAGAGACAAAAATTGGTAGTTCCAATGCGAGTATGAATGGATGGTGTGTCGAAATATTTGTTTTTTTTTTGCTTATTTGCTGACTTACTTTTTGCTGGCGGTATGTACAGTCAAGTGTAATAAAATAATATATATGCAGTCGAAGTTTTAAAATAAGTACCTTACGCTCTTACAGCGGCGTAATAAGGTCGTGGGACATATTTTTTAGATACTTATTTTTGCACTTGACCGTATACCAAATTTCAAGTCAATCTTACCACTAGGTACATTGCAAGTTAAATTAAAGCTGGCCCTTCATTATTTGACCATTGGACAGAAATTTGGAGAGTAACTGTCAGTTTAAAGTCATAACACCTGTACAGCCATTATGTGCAATAAAATATTGAGTAGGTAGGTATTGAGTATTGCACTGCTACTAGGTTTTTCTATAGTATGAAACATCCAAGGCGACCAGAAAGTTCGACGCACCATACTGTTTCTATATGGTGTACCGGTACCGAACTAAGTATTTGACCAACTTGGATGCTTCAAACTATGTGACGCTGACTGTACACTACGAAACTCCAAAATGAGAAAAGAAAGGATAAGTAGGTACATTTAGATTCGGTAGGTACGTAATAATATACAACATATTATTGTTTTCTTTAGCTTTTATTTAAGACTGGTGCTTGGATAAAGTTTGTAAATTAACAAAACGTAAAATTGTAAATTTGTCATAAATTGATATATATATAACTTAGATATAATTTTATTTATACTGATATCGGTCGCTTAACATTAGATGAAAATGGCAGACGTCTACTCAATTGCTTTTATAATTTTCATAAAATTTTCTAAGACAAAATGTAGCCGAGCATACATTGAAGTGTAGAGTCGTACTTACTTATAATTATTAAGAGAAATATGTATAAAACAAGTAAGCATCTATATTTTACTCTCCTCATGGTAGTCGTAACGAATCGAAACTCAAATGTTATAATATTTTTGTAATACACTTTAAGTTTAAAAGTTTATTTTACTTTAGGCAGTTAATATACATATATTACTATGGCATTTGATAGAAGTGTAAGGCGTGCTTCCAAAGACCCACTATTTACCATAATAATATTCGATGGAAGCACACTTCTACCACTGCTTTGACATTTGGCCACATTAAGTTGCGACCACACCGCCGCTTAAAAAACGGTGACGTTACGGAATCGCAACAAAATGTATGAAGAAGGGGCGAGAAAACGTGACACATACGAGACGGCACTGCGTATACGCGGCGATTTGGTCGCACCCTTATGCATGTCTACGTTTTTCTTAAAAGAGGAATGAAATAAGTAGCACTATGAAATTGAAGTAGCTAAAAGGCTATATAATGGTAATTATCTATTTGTTTTTAAGACATATTAATTACCCGTCAATTTAACCAATAAAATTGTTAATATCTAATCTATAATTTAAGTCAACATAAAATAGTCCCATTATGACATTGTGGTCAACGTGCTGATTGTATTACGATATATAATATAATATACTAACCTAGGCAGTATGTATATTATTAAAACGTTAAGTTATAACGCACTTATTCAGAAACGCTTGTTAAATTACTGTTAAGTTAACATTCGTCTTTGCCAGACTCGGACAAAACATATCTTATTACTGTATAACAGGTAACTTTTTCTGAATAAGGGGTATCTGTACCTATGACTAGTATTTAACATATCATCAGTAATACATAGTGATAAAATAAATAAGCAATTACTTAATTTGACTTGTTTAGATCTAACAATAGCCATTTAAAGAAATATAAAATAATTAGAGATGCATACGCACTTTTGCTGATACGCTACCGATATCGATACCGATATTTAAGAAATTAATTATTTACTTTATTGTGCGCCGGAAATAATCGCTAACAAAACAATTAGCGGATTGTAATGACAAAATGGTGTGATTCCACGGGCGTACACAAATTGTGTATCGTAGCCTGCTTCATTCCCGGACCATAGATAAATTATTGTAATTTGTTTAAATAAACGAATTAGGTGCCACGGATACTGATGGCATGTTTGCACATTTGATGGCATGTTTGCACATTTATTAAACAGATGTGCAATAATAACAATGACTTTCCATACTACTTTATATGGAATGTGATCTTTTATTTTTTGGTCATCAGTGTATTAATAGCGCGAAATAAGTATATCAGTATACCGGCAAATTAATATCACCGATTCCGATTAATCGGAAATGTCATAGTATCGGTTTTAGTATGCATCCCTAAGAAAATCGCCAGGGAAATATTTAATACTAAGTCCAAGAAATTGTTGTTGATTTAGGAGATCTTAAGGTTTGTCTGTTAGGTATTCTACTTCTTAGTATTATAGTGTTGTAAGTTCTAGGATAGCTCAAGAGTGAAGCTACAGTATGTCTCATGACCAAGTTGGCTATTCAAAATGTATGAGACAGTAATACAAGCGTCCTACATACAAAGATGTTCGTTATATTATTACATAGTTTGATGCTTTACTCGATAAATATTTCAGCCCTTCAATATTACACCAACTAGACTTTGGCACAAATTTGGTAAAATTTATATTTACCTATTTATCTATAAACAGCGCGTTTCTAAAACTTTTTGCGAATACTCAATTGACAACATTTCATATTTCTGAGCCTATAATTTTAATGGTTCTCTGTATTTTGTTTGAAAAGATGAACTTGCTGACAGTTAAATTTTTTCGCTAAGCCTTGTATTTAATTTATAATTAATTTATTAATTTGTGCTTATTCTAAA
This sequence comes from Pandemis heparana, assembly GCA_963854515.1. NCBI lineage: Eukaryota > Metazoa > Arthropoda > Insecta > Lepidoptera > Tortricidae > Pandemis > Pandemis heparana. The sequence goes on along the minus strand of OY978012.1, from coordinate 10,480,229 downwards.
AGGGCGTAACTCCGGTACTATCACAGAATACACACTTATCCCTTTGTCTTTTTTCTATAGAAAAAAAAACTGACGTTAATTTAAAATTGTCAATGTCAGGCCCTATTCTCCAATATTCGATTTTCAAGGTTCGCTTCGTGCTGTTCCGCTCATACTAATAGTCATTATCTTGAGAGTGACAGAGAAGGTACGCAACGAACTTCGAAAATAGAATTTCAGTTGCCCCCTTGTACTTTGAAGTTGTCAAAAATACAAAATTATGATCGCTTATTTTTTCTCGTGAAAAAAGCAAAGGCCTATCCTGTGGTAGTATTGGTAAAATTAGGACACATGTTTTTTATTATTTTTTATTTTTTATAATATGCGATATTAAAATTATATAAACATATTGCAGTGATCAGGAGGCAAAATGCTTTCGAATCATATACCTATACATTTTCAGGTGTTATAAAAATGAAATGTTGTCAATTCAACAATGCTAAACTTTCGACCGAATAAAAAATCTAAAGACACTTACGCTTACCAGCATTTAGCTTGTAGTTACTTAATTAATTAAGCTACTTAAAATTAAGAAGATTAATAGGAATTACTTTAAGTAAATCACTCTTGTACTTAATACATTACGTTCGCTGGCAGCAGGGCCGCACATGCGTCTAAATGGGCAATTATACTACTACGTTTGCCTAATACGGTCACCGAGCTTGTTTCAAACTATTTCGGTCAACAAAATTCGTCTTCACATTTTAATCTGTCCGCCTACTTGGGCTACTTGATTATGCAGTGGCAGCTGTCACTCGCCGAATGCAGCCAGCTACAGTATTCCCTTACACTGTTTCGATTAACGCATGTCGGATGCGGCGATCAACTTAATGTAATTGCCCCATAACGTCATGCATTCTAGAACTGCTGTGGCCCCGCTACTTAGCTAACAATATATTTATCCCTGGGATCCATAATACAACAAAATTGATGACATTAAACTAGCATTAGTGATATTGATTTATAACTCACCCTATTGTAATCGAAGAAAGGCGATTCATAGTCATAGCACATAAAAAAAAGAATAGATTAAAGATACGTTCACAGATTAAATCCTTTCACGCTTTTTAAACCCATCGCTTACTCCGAATCGTTTCTCAAAAACTAGGGATAACTTGAGAGTAAACGTTCTGTTACAAACACTGTTTGATGCTAAGAAGAATGATAAATGGATTGAAGTGATGCAATGTTTATCAACATTGCCCAATGACAGTGGCCATGAAAAATCATTTTGTTTTCAGAATACATGATTTGGTAGTGATACCTTAAAGCCAATTTATTTTGCATAGAGGAAGTAGTCAACGGTGTGGTAATACGAGCTATCGGAATTCCAAAATTCATTACTGATTTGCCACTAGCACCTTTGTAGCACTGGTTTTTTTTAAACTGGGACCATGGACTATGACACACAGTGTATATTTACTATCGGTATCGATAATGATATCCTCTTGCCCAACTCTAGTATCACTCTTGACTTGACCTTGGGACGGACAATCAGAGTGCAGCAACCACCAATCTTTCAACGGATTTTTAGTGAAGCAAATTAAATTACATTTCCGCTACATTGATTAGTTCCTCCATGTCATTCTAGCTAGTACCGTATACTGCCATCATCAACTTTGGCCTCTGGCCCCAATATTGCCCAAACTGATTTCGAGACAATTAATCAGGGTCCCGATTCTATAAAGCACATATGTGAAAATACCACTCGAAATTGGTAAAAAAATGTACTGAATTTGAAATACGAGTAGATCACAAAAAAAATACAGCTCTAATTAATCTAGTCATCTAGTCAAAAATTTAATTTGAGCTGTAGTTTAGTAGCAATATACAGATTTATACTACTTTCAAGTGATGTGGTTTCAAAAATCGGGCCCCAGATCGCGTTTTTTAGTTTGATCTTCTTTGGTAATTTTCCCAGTCATTTTTAAAGCGGTTGAAACAATTTTGGGGCCAAATGGCAAAGTTGCAACAGATTACGACTTATTAAAGTTGATTCTGATCATAATCTCTGTCAACAATATTTACTAAAAGGGTTATGACGAACAAGAAACGCTGTATAACTACCCTCAGGCAATGTTGGCGCTAGGTGGCAAAGTTGGGACAGTTTCCGGTACGCCAAAACCTTGTTACCAGCAGGGGTTCTTAAGACTGCGGTCGGTTGGGCGGGTGGTCCCTCAGCTCCAGCACGTGGTCTATGGCCTGCGGGCGCCCGTCGGGGCCCACGCGCGCCGGCCGGACCACGCCCTCCGACACCATCTTGTCAAACAGGTTCACCAGCTTCATAGCTTCGTACTCTTTCTGCAACAAATAGGGTGTTGATAGCGAACATTCCAACTTTTCGACCGCTCGTGTCAAACGTCAATCTTTCCACCAAGGACCGGACAACCCCTTCATTTGCTTAAGCCTTTTCATAGGGTAACCCTATTAAACTGTTACCCTATGATATGGTAAGCTTATCGTTGTGCTAAGCCTATAATTTCGGAAACCGGTTGGAATAAGCTTAACCGTTGGTTACCGTTTTCTTTTAGGGTTATAACCGTTTTCTAATACGGTAACCCTATACGGTAACAGGGTTTTTAGTTTTGGTAATCGCTTATGGAACTATGTTATTAAGGTCAGACTTTCTTTCGGGTAACGCGGTGATATGCTTCGAAATTGATAGGGTTTGTGAAAACAATTCTATGAAATACCCTATCCAATACCCCTTTAATGGTAACCGGTTCCGGTCCTTGCTTCCCACGGTTATTACCACAAGGAAAGGGCAAGTCGCTACAACCTTGTTTAAACTAGACTAGACTCAGCGTCTAGTTTTTTTTTTAGTAAAAGTCAGGAATCGAATGGTTCAACTATACAATGTGTGACGTGTATTACAACTGTCTTTTATTAGTGTGAGCTACACCAAGTTACATTAACAATAACTTTAACCATATCCGACGACGACAGAAATGTAAATGTTAATGCTGAAGTAACTTATTGTCACACTTAATCAAAATTGTCACCGTAAGGGTCACTTGCACGGACCAGGGTTAACGAATTAACCCCGTGTTAGATGCTAACCCGGGGCTAAGTAGTGACAAAATGTATGGAACTGTGAAACCTAACCCCGAGTTAGCGATTTATTTTTTTAACTCAGGGCCCCGATTTTTGAAAGCACTTCACTCGAACGTGGTATAAATCTGTTTGTATCTTCAAAACTACGGCTCTAATCAAATGTTTGCCTAGTCCACATGATTAATGAGAGCCGTAAGTATCTTCTAAGCTACTCGTATTTCAAATTCAGCACAATTTTTCACCACTTTCGGGTGATATTTTCACACATGTGCTTTCAAAAATCGAGCCCCTGGACGCTTGCACAAGCGGGCCTAATATACAGAAACCATGTAAGTATTAATAATGGTGCATGAGCAATATTAGTGTTGGACGTACCTGTTCCTCAGTCATGCCTTCGAAGGGGTTCGGTCGGGGGGGCCTCGTGCAGCCGAGCACGGGGTCAATGCTTGGCGCCGCCTCGAGGTACTCCTCCGTGTCGGAGTCGTCGCTGCTGGAGGAGTAGCGCCCCCCGCCGCCCCCGCCGCCCCCCAGGAGGCCCTTCTGCGCCAGGTGGCCCGCCGCGTTGCCGAAACCAGTATATTTAACCATGCGGCCCACTGGCGAACAATAAACAATGTTTTACATTAAAGTAGCAGCATGTATTGACACGAAATAGATATGAAATGAGGGCGCAACTTTCTTCGCAAATGGCCACGTCCTTTTAAATTATGTATTTGTAACTATGTTAGTATTTAGTATGATCCTAATAATATTATAAATGCGAAAGTTTGTGAGTGACGATGTGAGTGTGTATGTTTGTTCTTTCTTCACGCTAAAACGAGTGGACGGATTTGGATAAAATTTGGAACGAAGATAGCTGGTACCCTAGATTAAAACATAGGGTACTTTTTATCCCGGAAAATTCAATAGTTCCCGGGAGATAGCCATAAACATGTCAATTGCTAATTCTACGCAGACGAAATCGCGGGCGGAAGCTAGTTGCGTATAATTGTATTGCATGCCTGTTCAGGCCACTGTTGATACCAATCTGTTCTTATATACCTAACCTAAACTACACAGTTCAACAACAAATGTTCTGATTCTGTTTTGTACTAAACTTCGTTCTCTATAAAACAGTCTCCCGTAGCTGAACACATTTCACTTCACTGACCTTTCTCCTTGCACAAAACGAACAAGAACTCGGCTACCAGATCCCGTACAGAGCTGACGGGGGTGGTCAGCAGCCGGCACAGCTGGTTGCGCAGCTCGCGGCCATGCTCGGGCGGGCGGGACACGTCCCTCAGCGGCGGCAGCACGGCCCGCCGCAGGAACTTCCGGGCCACGCGGCTGCCTCGCGCCGCTTTGTTCATCACCGTCAATATCGGGGACAGATTCTCGTATTGATTCTTAGTGTTCTGTTGATATGAATTCATGCTTTCGTTAGGAGTGAGAGTGAGTTGGCCTGTGGAAGTTAAGAGGGTGCATTCCCACTGATCTGGCAACGTCGCATTTTTGGTGTTTTTTTTTACGATTGTTTCACGGAAATTGAATGAGTTTAAAATGTGCGTGCACTTCGTTTTTAGTGTATTAATGTGTCCAAGGCAATGATTAATCGTGATTGACTTTTATTTTCGTACTAGCTGCTGCCAGCGACTTCGTCTGCAAAGAATTCGTTTATCGCTATCCCGCGGGAACTACGCAATTTTCCGGGATAAAAAGTAGCTTATGTGCTATTCCAGACTTTTCTCTATCGATGTGCCGAATTTCATCCAGATCCGTTGGGCCGTTCTGGCGTGATTGAGTAACAAACAAACATCCATCCATCCATCCATCCATACATCCATCCATACTTTCGCATTTATAATATTAGTTAGATTAAAGGGATAAAAATGATTAATACATCTCGTTTAATAAGAAAATAAAAGTCCGTCACGATAGAATTATTGCATTAGAGACATAAAACACACGCACACATTTGAAACTTTCATTCAATTTCCGTGAAATAATCGTAAAAAATCAGTAGGGATAAACGCTCTTAAAGCCCAGTTTAGACGTGCTAGAAAGGTCCTTTGATTCAAGTTTCATTACGCAGCGCAGGCCGTATTGCGAACGGGTTAGTCGTCAACCCAGTGCCGCAACGTAATGCGACTTGGGTACAGTCCGTGTGCTCTGAGAACGCCATTTGGGTTTGTCTTGCTGTCTCACTCACTCTTATTTTTTTGATATTGAAATCGGCCGATGATGGTACCCGAATCCCAAATGGCATTCTAAGGGCTCACGGGCTGTACACGATTTTTTTGCAAGTCTATACTAGGCTTAAGAATAATGTGGTTTTCGTTTGTTTATTATTGTAAACGGTGCTTGAAATACCAAAAAGCCGGCTACGCACTTACCTGCCGCAGGGGCAATACCGGTCGCACGGCGGTCGGGGCAATTTCGCCTATTCTAAAAATTGCCCCTGCTTGCGTATACACATCACAATAAAAGAGGCAATACTGGCCCTGCTTCCTATATTGCCCCTGCAGCAGGTGTGTGAGTAGCCAGCTTAAAATGACAAAGTATTTTTATCGACGGTACAAGACTGTTGCAAAATCGAGAGTACGATTTAATATCATTTTTTGTTAATTATTTGTGTTCAGAGAGTCACTATCTATATTAATAATTTCGTGACCGGTTACGGTAGACTCGATCGAAACGTTGCCTGAATGATAGAACGTAAAAAAATAAAAATTTCGAGTCGACAACATATATCCGCAAAATTCGGATTGTCGAGTATTTTGTAAAATTCTAACGGTGCTGATGGACAAATCGCAGTCGCCATATTGGACACCACAGACTAGCGCGAAACTGACACCGGAGGACGACAAACGTTCCGTTTCATGCTAGCGCACATACGCCGTGCGATTTTTCTTAAACCTGAGATTGGCCAACATAACCATAGAAAAAATAGAATAATTGGGAATGGATGATTATTTTAAAAGTGCTTGGTGATTTTTCTTTCGATAGGAATAACCATCCTAGCTACGGAAAAAAGTTTCCGATTTTTTCCGTCGCAGTCACTCGGCGGTAGTGATGTAACGAATGTCATATTTTCGACATTCGCGAATGTAAATGCGAATGCGGATATTCAGTTTTTGTTAAAATTTGGCACCATTTGTCTATGGCTTGGTGACTTTGGTGGCAGTCCCGTACAAACGAAGTACGTTCCGTTTGTTTTTTGTTCCTAGAATAGCCGAGTTGAGACCAACGAACGCATCTGATTGAAATGTCATTCCACTCTATGTTGCCAGATGGGCTATTTAATTTAGCGCCAAGCCAATGGGGCTATCTCCCTTACCGGGCGGCGAAAATTATATAGTTAAACAACTACTAGATACCCTCAATTTTTTTTTATATTCGCATAACATTCGCAGTAATTTTGCGAATGCGAATGCGAATATGCCAAAAATATGCGAATATTCGCGAATTCGAATGCGAATATTCGTTACATGACTACTCGGCGGCCCTTACACGGCTTTTAAGCAGTACGCCAATGCATATTAAATTTTAAAAAAAACTGCTTGAATCTGTGGTACACGATGACATTTTGTAGCTAAAAGAAGCAACGGCTAAGTGGCGCCGTCTGTAGATTGTTCGTGTTACTAAACCACTATGGTAATTTTTATTGAAATTGGCATTGTTCATTTTTTTAAGCTGTGCTTTTAACACCTTTATTTGATAGAATGGACTTTTTTAAGAAATCAACTTGAATATTATATTTCTACGTATCTTTGTTTATTAATAATAAATATTTTTCGCTGTTGATAATTTGTTAATTTTGGCAGGATCCCAATCGCCTTCGTACAGAAATATAAAAAAAAGGTTTTGTCTATATGTCAACGTCATAGATCTGTAGATGTGTGTGAATTTAACGGCAAACTCACGTTTAATATCAATAATGTTCGCGTGTTCGAAATTATTTTCGTTCGTTGGTGTTGTTATTGTTTTCCGTGCTGTTTTTGCTTTTTCGTTTCACCCCTGCACATCTTTCCTGACTTCTACTTACATTAAAATGGTCTTCGCAACAATGCATCGTGTAAACTTTGAAATATTCCACATTAGCAAGCAAGCGTACACCATTTCCTCTGCAAACCTCTGATTTTCACAATGATTTTGTTGGGGCTATAGTTCGAGTCATTGTTGCATCCCGGCAGAAAACATTTTTTTATAAATATCCATTGTTTGTTAGTTTTATACTTTGAATTTGCTTTTATTTCTAATGTTTGTAGGTTAAGTCAGAATGTAATGTTATGATGTAGATGTGACAGTGATAGCGTGACAGATACCGTAGCTAAACTTTTTTTTTTTCATTTTTGTGGCAAACATTTAATGGCCGATTCTTACATAAAACCCGGTCGTTAGATCAAACAAAGGTCAAAACTTACTACGTACTTTTACAAAAATATCTGCAATCGTAAAGTATTTTTGAGATCGGACAAGATAAATCGGTTATTTGATGGTTTTCCTCCAAATGGTTTTCGAATTGGAGCATACTAAAAAAAATGAACAATGTCAATTCCCCATGTATGGTAGTAACACAAACAATCTACAGGCGGCGCCACTTAGCCGTTGCGTCTTTTAGCTACAAATGTCATCGTTTCCACAGATTCAAGCAGCAATTTTTTTTTTTTATTGATATGTCATTGGCGTAGTGCATATCAGCCGTATAGAGGCCGCCGAGTGACTGAGTAAAATGTTTTTATTTTTATAAAATATATGGCTCGACGGAAAAATAAATAATAATAAACAAATAAATATCATGGGACAAATTACACCAACTGACCCAGTCCCCAACTAAGCAAAGCTTTGTGCTATGGGTACCAAGCAACGGATAAACATACTTATATAATTTAGATAAATACATGCTTAAATACATACAACATCCATGACTCGGGCACAAACATTCGTATTCATCATACAAATGTCTGCCCCTACCGGGATTCGAACCCGGGACCTCTAGCTTCATAGTCAGGGTCACTAACCACTAGACTATCCGGTCGTCAAATCTGAAACTTTTTTCCGTAGCTAAGGATGGTTATTCGTATCAATAGAAAAATCACCAAACACTTTTAAAATAATCATGCATTCCCAATTCAAAATAAAAACGGATTTTGGAGAAAATTTCAAACTAAAATGGCCGCCCTGAAAAATTGCCATTTTGGACTTATCAAGTTGTTCACGCCATGCACGGATATATTCTTGCAGATAATTTAAATTATTGTGAATGCTATCACTTACCTACCTATTTTTGTATTAAAATAATAATCAGTGATTCGAAATAATGGCTACACATTCTACCTACATTTTGTACCTACAAGTGTATTATGATTCAAATTTCACCCGAGCGAAGCCGGGTTTTCATCTAGTCTATCAATAATGTTCTACGAGCAAATTGTGTCAGCGAACACTATTTGCGTTACATCAGGTACCAATCAAGTGTTTGAAGTGTGTAATTTTGAATAAGAAGTGACAGTATTAGTGTTCACAGAATTCGCGAACACTAACGTTGTAACTTCACTACCTCTGAAGAAAATAGGGTTGACAGTCATTTGTTATGATGTCACGACCATTAATAATGACGTCACAAACACGTTTACATGGATAGTCTCTGTGAACTGAACACAGCCTTAGTTAATTACAAGCGATATTAATAAGGGTGTTAGTTAACCTCCTAAGACCCCGCGTACAAATTTTTGTACATATTCCACATTGCAATTTCAAAATTATGTGAATCACAGAAAGTTACTTTTTGAAAAGTAAAACGCAACACTAAAAAAGCATTTCCCTAGAAAATAAGAGGCGTGGTAGAATAATTACACAATAAACACAAATTTAAAATCTGACTAAAGCGATAATCTCTTTTGTAATATAAATACGCGATGGATTCGGTGTTTGATTTGACTGGACTTAACTTTCCTACTTACCGTGGTACTAGACAATCTATACTGAAATAGCTGCACCAACGACTGCATCGCGTCCATGTTTTTACCTTCGAAAACGTATTCGGCTGTCTCACCAGGGTTCAGCACCGGGGTAAGATACGTGTAAAAAGGAGGCGGGACACTGAAAAGACAACATAAGACTAACTTAGACAAAAAGAAGTGATAGTTTAAACTAATCTAAGTTACTAACAGTATTATGAGTATCGCACACTAAACAGTAGAGAGAGGGGGAAGCGTCTGTCCGAAGACTAGCGCTGTGGGTTAGAGTGAGAGAGGAAGAGCAGTGTTGCCAACACTTTAAAAAAACGCGCTGAATTAATTACAAAAAAGCGCTAGATTTGGATATTTTTCGAAAAAAAGCGCTGTATTTAAAACATAAATAAAAGATTAGGTGATTATTTATTACTTTTAATTAGAAATTACATTAAAAAATAATCTACAAATTTAGTAGCTAGTCTTCTTCATCGTCAGAATCTTGTTCTTTTTGCACAATTTCCTGGCTTTCCTGTTGGGTAGAATGGGCGCTAGATTGGGCGCTAAGCGCTATATAATTTTGTTGGGAGTTGACATGGCCAAAAAAGCGTTAGATTTAGCGCCGAAAGCGCTAAGTTGGCATCAGTGAGGAAGAGCCTGCCTACCGCTGCCGTATGCGTCAGAGAAAGGGAAGCCAGAGAGACTGGCGCCGTAACGCGTTACGTTACGAAGCGGTTTACCCTCCCATAAGAAGTTATCACTTAAACTAATCTAAGTTACTAACAGTATATGTCTATCGCACACTAAACACTGAGTAGAGAGAGGGGGAAGCGTCTGTCCGAAATACGATTAGCGCTGTGGGTTAGGGAGACAGACTGGCGCCGTAACGCGTTACGTTACGAAGCGGTTTGCCCTCCCATAAGAAGTTATCACTTGAATAAAAAGTGAAGACAATCCTGCGAACGGCGAGGTGGCTATTTATCTAAACGTTGCTAAGCAAACTGATTGTCACCCGCGAGGGCGGCTAGGCGTAGTTTAATTAAAGCTTTCTCGCTTGTTGTTCACTGAACTCAGTCTTGACTTTTCATTTGGAGGATATAAAGCTTAATCCAAATAGATTTAGGGCCTGTTTCAGCACCACAAAGTTCCGGTTATCTTAAGTGTCGGTTATCTATGATGTCGTCTCTGTCTGTTTCGTAGTAAGAAAAGGAGAGGGAATCAATATAGATAGGCGAAACAGGAATTCGGCGAATCAGCAACTAATCAAAAAATCCACACATGAAAATCATTCATCCTTACTCACAAGGAAAGATAACAGGACGCTTTTCATAGAAATATGTATGAATGCCGTGGTAGGTTTGACCTGTGGCCTCTCAAGCAGAGCGTCGTAGGTTCAAATCCCGGGCTCGCACCTCTGAGTTTTTCGGAATTTATGTGCGAAAATTACATTTGAAATTTGCCATGAGCTTTTCGGTGAAGGAAACCATCGTGAGGAAACCTGCACACATCTGCGAAAAAATTCAATGGTGTGTGTTAAGTTCCCAATCCGCACTGGGCGCGCGTGGGAACTATAGCCCAAACCTTCCAATACACGGAGGCCTATGCCATGAGGCACGCCGAATTACGCGACATTTAAATAAAAATAAAATAAATAAATAAAAAAAAAACAACAACATTATGTACTTACTGAAAATTGTAGCGAATTCGGAATAAAAAGGCTATAATTATTATATTATGTATGGAGAATGACCAGTTAATTTTGCTCATTAGTGCAGTTTCAAGAGTTTTCCAGGATCCATGTTTTAATAAAATTACTCAAATTAGTTATGACATATTAACATTTTCAATTTACCTTGTCAACAGATTAGCCACATTACTCCTTAACTCCATCAGTTTATCCTCATTAGTGGTTTGTGTGTACAGCAGCGAGGTCAGCACGGGCATCAGCTTCAGATACATGGCTTCATCAGCCTCGCTGATGCTGTCTTCCAAGCCCGGCCGGAGAATCAAGTTGAACATCGCCTTGAGGATCTCACAGGATATAGCTTGTTGATTGTCCTGACAAGTCAGTTTTTAATAAGACACAAAATTGATACCGTCATCTTAGAAAATATGTTTTTATCGTCCAAAATAACATAGTTAGTCTTCAGATAAAAATTTAATTGATAAAATATTCACATATGTGAAGTAGATGTATTAATTGGGTGGATCAACTTTTTCTTGTCACTTGTTGTGCTATGGTAACCATTCTCCTGGGTCACTATTTGAACCGTAAGTTCATGGGTTAAAATTTTGTAAAACATGTGTTTTTGCGGTAGTTCTAGGCCTCTTCTATAATTGGTCATCTATTAAGCATGTTAGTGTAAAGAGACACAACATTTCTTCTAACAAACTATACTACTTTTGTCCCCTGGCTGATGGGACAGAATAACAACAAGAAATTGTTGATCCACCCAGTTATATTTTTACTTACAGTGAAATAGAAGTGTTGATCCTGATCCATAGCACTATTTTCACCCATTGACGGTGTAGCCTCTCTCAGCTGCTCATTAAGACAGCATATCAGGTAGTCCATGCCATGAAGTTCATCTTTTATCTTTATCTTAATATCCTGCCTGAGTGCAGTTAGTATGAAGAGTAGCTTTATGTCAAACAGCATAATTTCCTCTTTGAAAGGGATGTCTTTGTAGATCCTCAGCCGGGCAATAAGGCCTTGAGCAATGCTAGTGTGGGCACACAAGGCCCGAGCCACTTCGCTGTTAAACGCCACATTGCACAGACACTTCAGAGCCTCAATAGCTATTTCTTTCTGGGGCAACTCTAGTGGTGCCATACTCTCTTCGTTGATGCCCACAAAATTGTATAATCCAGCGCGCTCTATCAATGTTGTTATCCATTTCTCACATATCAAGTTTTCAAGTTCTGATTTGTCTCGACTGCAATTGAAAATATGATTAAGTATGTATGATTGTTCTGTATGTGTACAGATAGTTCTGATAGTGTTTCAGCCATTATAGTACCCTTATATTCATCATTTTATTGATAGAAAAGCAGAGAACTTAACTATCACTATTGTATTGTCATTTTTTGTTCAAGAAAGCAAGCCAAGTTCACTGAGTACCCATTTTACATATTGCAATTTATTAAAGATAATAATTTTTTAAGTCAAATAAATAAATAAAAAAAAGGATGAAGCAATCAATTATTTTATTCAACAAACCTCAGCACCCTTATTGCCGCCAAACACAGTGTATGGATTGGTGCTGATGCTTTGCTCTGGAGATGTTGGAACAGTGCCGCCCATAAAATCACGCGTTTATTATTCCCATTCAAATTTGGGAACGTGAATGTTGTTTCATTCTGAAAAATTAACAATGTGAATTTTCCTGTTGGGCCAGTAGGATATAAAAAATTCAATACTCTTTATATATGTAATAAATACCTTTCTAATGAATTCTTGTAACACTTGAGCAACTTCTTGAAGCCTATCACCACCGCTAATTAGTTCAATCTCATCATCTTCCATGATAAGTGTTTTGTTTATACCACTGTCACTTATTAATATTATTCAAATTAATAAATGCAAAACTAGTGTGACTTGTAATTCAAATACAATTGAAGTATGACAAATATTTTTTTTCAGGAATTAAAGTTCAATTAAGTTTTTGTTTTAATGAAATGAATCAATTAATTACGGAAAATATTATTTGCGGATTGACAGAGACAGTACTAGAGTACTACACTACAGTAGCTGGATTTGACAGTGACAGTTGACAGCAGAACATTTTTTTTGCCGCATAGGAAGCAACAATATTCAATTTAGCTCTTAGAGACTTGTTCAATCTATAATATAATTTTCTAATTAAGTTAAGTCATAGTTTGTAGTTTTATTGCTGTGGTCACTAAATGTTAAATACGGTGATCGATCTACTTTAATAACTTCTATTAATTACGACTTGGCTGGCGATCAAACAAATATGAATACAGGGCAATGGCATGTTTCGCGAACAGTATTTAAATTAAAGCAACAATTGTAGCGGTAATAGATGTGTCTGAAATAATCTGACATCTGACGGCAAAACATACGTCATTTTAGTTGTCAACTCAATGTCATTGCGAAGTAGGGATGGTTTATACTTGCTATATCGCGTACCAGGGCTTAAAAGTACGTCCACCTTCTCATACCAGGTGCAGAAACCAGGTATCAAAATACTTTCAAGGTATTTTCTTCCCAACGTAACGACGACTCGTATACTTGCTTCCTTGCAAGTTGCAAGGAAGCAAGTATTCGACTTGCAAGTTTAAACCTTGTTGTTATACAGATAAGATTCAAAATATTCCAATCAAGACGTAAAATACTTTGAAAGTACTTTATTTCACGTATAAGCATAATCTGAACCTTATGTGTATAAATACAAGATATAATTTTGCATTTTGAAATTTTGATTTAAGTACTTGCTTTACAGTTCGCATAGGCTTCTGTTCCTTACCGCCAAATTAACGGCCACCCGCCCGGGCTACCAAATTAACGGCGAGATGTTTTCGCTGTATATGTTTTGTCAGATTGGACACTCCCGATTTAAATGTCAATTTTGCCTTACACATTTTGCATTCCCCAATATTATTCCCTTTATCTATAAAATGGTCCCACGCCACACTTTTTTTCGCTGCCATATTTAAACACAATAAATTTATTACAACACAATATACTTAAAACACACACACACACACAGTTTAAGAACAACTAATTGCGATTATTTGCGATGATAATCGAGCGCAAGCACAACGTAAACAAAAAAATTCAGAAATACAAGAACTTCAAAACTGTGCAAGATTAAAAATGCCGAACGTACACGCAAATATGTACCTTGTAATCCTTCCAGTAAAGCTGTACGAATTTTAATGCAATCTTAAATCTTAATGCAATTACAACTTGAACGATTCAAGGTCAAGCAACATGAACGAAATGCATTATTGTACCCTATTTTTCATATAATTAAGGTTTACTTTCCAAACTCTAATCAAGTTGAAAACACTGAGCGAGGCGAGACCGATATACATTGCTTCGCCATTGCATGGCGCACGCCCCGAGCCCAGCCGAATAGCACCGAACGACGAGCGAGACAAGTTCCAAGAAAAATACATTCAATTCGTTCGACGTACGAGTTCGACGTAGTAGTACTTACTTTGAAGGGACAGTATACTTTAATGGGAAAATACTTTCAAGTCTTGCAAGTATTTCGGGTCGTACCTGGTTGGTATACTTGCAAGGAAATACCTGGTATCAAAACCTGGTAACGTAAATACGCACCATCTCTATTGCGAAGAGACGAGCTGCATGTGCCAGTTAAAAAAAAAAAAAAAAAAAAAAAAAAAAAAAAAAAAATCGACACAAATTTAATCAATTTTGAAGAAATTTTGGCCTAAAAATGGCTGCGGCAGCTTTAACAGGCCATTTTACAACTAAACTCATACGTAAGTTCCAAGTGGATCATATAAATCCCATTTAAAATAGCACTTAAATCTTACATAATTCCAGGCTTAACTGATTGATTTGTATTAGACAGCATAGTATATAAATGAACATATAAGGCGCTGTTGTTAATTTATAAGGTAATAATGAAGGTGTGTGAAATTTTTCAGCTAAAACTGGGTCACTGAGTGTTGTTTACATCAAGTCTGCGCCCTACAGCTCCGATGGCAAAGTTAACCTGGCGGCGTACAAGCGCGGTACTGGCGGCCGAAGCAGCTTCAACGGTATCGTTGCCACCGTGTTTGGAGCCTCCGGTTTCGTAGGCCGCTACGTGTGCAACAAACTGGGGAAAATTGGCACACAGGTAGTTAAATCAGTAACACCTTCATATTGTTTTATAACTTCAAAAAGTTACTTCAAATTTAGGATATCAATATTATCAACATCAGTTTCTGCTAAACAGTGATGTCTTAGTGCCCTAAATTGAATAAGTACAACAATAACGATACCATCTAAATAAAAAAACTAAAACGAGAATAAAAGTCTATGTCAATTATTTTATAGATGATCATCCCATACCGAAGTGACTTCTATGACTCCCAACGTCTGAAAGTGTGTGGCGACCTCGGCCAAGTGCTGTTCACCCCGTATGATTTACGTGACGAGGAGTCCATTGCAAAAGCTGTCCAACACTCCAATGTTGTCATCAACCTGGTGGGCAGAGACTATGAAACTAAGAACTTCAAGTATCAGGATGTCCATGTGGACGGGGCTCGGCGTCTGGCCAGGTATGTGAATTTGAAAGAGGTACTTTCTTTTTCTACAAGATGTTTTTCAAACGGTTGACAGACCAAATACCCCAATACCAAACCTACACAGTTAAACAATAAATGATTCTGATTCTGATTCTGATTCCTGTTTAAAACTTGGAACTTGACAAAAAAGAAACAAGTGTTGAGGACATTGTGCTAGAATACATCCAAACAGAAAAAAATAGTCTTATTTATTGCCTGATATATAATGTACATACATAAATAAATCACATCTTTATCGGGGTATTATTACGGGGTAGACAGAGCCTTAGGTAACTAGACAAAGGCCACATTTAGCATGGTTTTGGGTATACAGGTGGAAAGGGAAATCAAAATAGTGATGAGTTGCTAGCCGCATCGCCTATAACATGATTCCTAAGATTTTCGCCCATTCCTTCATATAAATTACATGTGCAAAGTGAAAATAAAAATATATATACTTTTTGTTGACTTTATTTACCTACAAGACATACATTTGTTTACAAAAGTATCAGGTATATAAATCACATAGTGCAATTTACCACTGTACCACTGACAACAATTTTATTGTTGCTTGCCATTTTTTCCCACTCTTTTTGCTCATTGTGAGCCTATGCATAAGCATAGTAAGCATTATTAGTGTTACTAAAAGCAGGGGTGACCACATGTTTGTTTTAATTTATAAATAGTCTTTATTTACCTTGGAATGTCCTGGTAATGTAAAATAGTTATGTATGGGGAACAAGTGATAAATGATGTGTTCTTTTAATAAAACCTTGTATAAATTATGTAAAGTCTTAGGGCCTGTTTCACCACTCCTTAACTCTCAGTTATCTATCATGACGTCTCTATTTATTACTACGAAACAGACAGAGACGTCATCATAGATGACTGACAGTAAAGGAGTGGTGAAACAGGCCTTTAGAATTTTATTGTAACATTTGTAAATGTATCATTTTTTAGAATCTGCCGTGAGACTGGAGTGGAGAGATTTATCCATCTTTCATATTTGAATGCCGAAGAGAAACCCAAACCCATTGTGTTGAGGAAACCATCCATGTTCAAGATTAGCAAGTTCCTCGGAGAATGTGCTGTGAAGGAGGAATTCCCTACTGCCACCATCATTCGCGCTTCTGATATCTATGGCTCCGAAGACAGGTTCATAAGGTATATCCAGTTTTATTTTATAATTGCCACTAGCTTCTGCCCCGCACTATCTATTAAAAAAAACCGCATCAAAATCCGTTGCATAGTTTTAAAGATCTAAGCAGACACAGCGGAAAGCGACTTGGTTTTATACTATGTAGTGATGCAGCTATTTGTGTCTGAACATATATAATAATACTTTTATTACGTATTTAGAGTCGATTTTGAACAAGTAAATCTCCAGTCTCCTGTTCTACAATAAAGTACAAGGGATAGCGAGACATACTACACCACCTTGCCGCAGAATTCGCCTCGTAGTTTTCTGCCTAGACCGCTTACTCCCCCCACTATTTAACTCTGACACTACTTGTGCCTTGTCGATCTAAAAGTCTTGTTCGTCTTTACATTGTATAAATAAAGTTGCTTCACGTTGTCTGTACATACGCAGAATATAAACTATGCAACAGATTTTACTCATAGTGCGATTTTGTTGCTTATTGCGATGAAATAACAATCTTTCTTTATTTTAAATGAACCAAAACATGTGTCATATTAACAGATACTTCGCTTCCGGCTGGCGCATCCACGGGCAGTTCCTCACTCTGTACAAGGCGGGCCTGGCGACGGTGAAGCAGCCTGTGTTTGTGTCTGACGTGGCGCAGGGCATTGTCAACGCGGCCCGCGACCCTGACACGCGCTGTCAGGTCTACCAGGCTATAGGGTGAGACGCAAATCCGTAAGATCAAGGAATGATTGCTACCATATATGGTAAAGAAATTGAAATTTAGGCCGTCAGTTAGACAAAGATAAAGCACGTCAAAGTTCGGGAGACGTGACGTTACTCTTCAGTAAAAATTACACCATGTGATGTCATGCTACATTTTAATTGAATATATTCTGTAATGTTTTCATGTGAAAATTAAAGAAAACTTGTCCAATATTTTTTGATAATCTACCTACCCGGCTAGCACGAAAGCGCACAAGAGTCGCGTCGCGCGCGAGATAGACTGTCCGTCTCTTTATAGAACGAGCTATAAGAAAAAGACGGGCAATCTATCTCGCGCGCGACGCGACTCCTGCGCGCTCTCGTGCTAGACGTACTGATAAGCCAGGTCTGGCCAGGTGTTACTGAGTGAGCCGCTTCGCCAGGCTGCATGAGGCATGATTTCGTTTGACACAAGGCTCCAAATTCAACCGAAAATAGCTAAGTCAAGACTGCATAGACAAAGAAAAATAGTCATCATCCCAGTCATTCCCAAATTATGGCTATCAACTGACCGACGCTATAAAGATGCAGTGCGGACGTAGTGAAACTCAATACGCCTTGTATAGTTTGTATAAATTATTTTATCCTGAGAATGATGTCATGAGCTTTTGTTTTTTGCTCAAAATGAACTTTAACTATTTATGGCCTACAGCAGCATCATGCAATTTCTTCTTCCTCGTTCCCCCACATTGCAAGTATTGCAACCATACGATACGATCAGCTTCCATTCTTTGCGGTTATACGCTGAGTAGACTGCATTTAAAAATATTTTTAATTTATTTTATGAAGTTTAATCATCTTGTTTTCGAAGCTGAATAGGCATTCCGAATTTTATCACCACCTGAATTGAGAAGAATACATTTTTCGTTCAAATATTTTGCAGACCTAAGCGCTACTTGCTAGCTGACCTGGTGGACTGGTTCTACAAGCTAATGCGAAAGGACGAGAAGTGGGGCTACCGACGATTTGACATGAAATACGACCCCATCCTACCCATCAAGGTATTGATTGTTTGATTGAGTATGTCTTTGAAATTCTGAACAAGTCAATGATACTTATCTGACCAATGTAGACGAAATTAACTAGATCTCTTGCTGTGACGCGAAAATGTTCTGAAGAGACTTTTCTAACTTTAGGTGATACAATTGACATTCACTAATGTTTGACAAATTGTACCGTCAGCATTGACATACGATAAACAACTAGACTCACAATCACGCTCAAAAACTGTCGGAAGCAAAAGTCTGCACGACGCGTCTATTGTGCAGAGTTTTAGGTCAGTCGTGTTGCGACCGCGCTTCAATAACAATGTACATGTCTCTTTCGCACCGTAATCTCAAACGCTTGAGAACAAGAGACAGACAGGTTTCCAGCGCGTGGCGTCGTGTTATTACTTCGCACGATCGTATGCAATTGACATTAAACATTACTGCCACGAAATAAGGTGTTAATTTGAACGAATATGTTAATGTTGTATGTGTGAGTTGATGTGTTGACACACACAACACATAGACAACGCCGCTCGGACGTTTCTTGAGGCACTTTGTTTGCGATTGAGAGTCTAGTTGTTTATCTTAAGTCAATGACCGTCAGCAAAAAATCGTCAATTTTGAGTTGTTTATTGCCAATCAATCCTATTCTTGTTAAGGATTAAAAACTCTTTGACGCCAACTAAGATTAGAGTAGTAAATCTAGTAGCCACCCTCTGACCCATCTCAAATTTCCATCCTTTCCAAACATCAACAGCATGGCTTGAATTCATGACAGGTTGTAATTTTTTTTTTTTAACTATTATATCTCGTTCAAAGGTAATGGCCATCAACATGTTTTCCCCGGGATATCCTTTCGGAAATATGTGCTGGGAGGCTATTGAAAAGGTAAGCTTAAAAAAACTTAAGCAAAGATATCTGAGTGAACTTGCAGTCGTGCCGAAAGCGGATTATAGCGAGGCGACGCCAGGATAGCTCAATCAGTCAGCAGTATAGATAGAGGTGACAATCCCAAATCAAGTCAAATTTGGTACACGTAAGTACTGAAAAATTAACAGACTTATTTAGACTGAATTTTACTATCTGTAACTCCCAATCTTGGACCCATGTTGACCGCGCCTAGTTAATAATTAATGAATATAGCCTTTTTATTCCGAATTCGCTACAATTTCAGTAATGACATGTTGTATTGTCGCGTAATTCGGCGTGCCTCATGACATAGGCCTCCTCCGTGTATTGGAGGGTTTGGGCTATAGTTCCCACCCCTAATTACTGAACTATAATCATTTTCGATGGCCATTTAATCACTGCAATTTTCCCAACAGGAATCCACGACGGACGTCGTCGATCCCTCGTGCCCCACGCTGTTGGACCTGGGCGTGAACCTGACGCAAATCGAAGACCAAGCCCCGTGGGAGCTGAAGCCTTTCCGCGCTTACCAATACTACATCGACCAAGTGGGCGAGTTCGCCCGGCCCGACCCGCCCAAAGTTCAATGTTAAATGTCTCCAGGTGCAACTTGTTCAAAATCACTCTGTAACTTGGTTCACTCCTGTTATTTTTAATATGTATAGCAGATTTGTTTTGTAGTACCTAACACTTGAATGAACAAGACTGCTTTTGTTAAATAGAATGCTTATTGGGCCTAAGTAACTCCTTATTCATAAAAACTTACTAGTTTTAACAGCTAATGTTTTGTTTTAATAATTTTATAAGCTTCTCAAGTTTTATGAAAAAGGGGGGGGTTAGAATTAGGAGGCCATAAAATCTTACAAAAGCTTTCTTTCGTTTTGGTGCATTTCACATCTCTTGTTTTGTTTAGAGTCAAACGATAGAAGTTGCAGAGTGTCCTAAAAATGTGAAAGATAATCATAATTGCGTAAATCAATTCCTCTAAAGGTATTTTTTATGTAATCAATTTTAGAAGCGATGTAGATAAAGTTTAATAAATTATGTTCGTTTTTATTATTAGTGTTATCATTCGATTAGTGCCTTTATATCCACCAATAGTATACATTGGTTCACATAGCAATAGCACTGGTGGAAACGGATTCAACTAAGTTATCCTACTAATATTATAAATGCGAAAGTTTGTGACGATGTGAGTGTGTATGTTTGTTCCTTCTTCACGCTAAAACGATTGAACGTATTTGGATAAAATTTGGAACGGACATAGCTGGTAGGTACCCTAGATTGAAACATAGGCTACTTTTTATCCCGGAAAATTGCATAGTTCCCGCGGGATAGCGATAAATATGTAAATTGCTAATTTTACGCGGACGAAGTCGCGGGCAGAAGCTAGTGTTTTTATATGGAAAGATGTGTGCTCTGAATGCAAGCGTCTCGCCCCTCACCGCGATACCACTCCCCTTGACCCCTATCAACACCTCACATAGCTCATGTTCTGCATCTTCCTCAAACGGCTAAATAGCTTAGTAATAGTGGAAACTGTATTTCTCATCCTCGCAGCATACATCTCTGGAGGACAGGCACCTTTAGTAAATGGTGTCGTTATAAGCAATAAATAAAGTGCAATTTAACTAGAAAAAAAAATTCAACGCAATCATTCAAGTAATCATACGTAAAAAAATATTCAATTTTATGCCAAAAATGTCTTGCATCATTTTGGAAGAGCTGACACTTGACCGATTTCTACCATACATGGCTAAGAATCACCGCAAACTGGCCTTCGAATTAAACAAACCGCATCGGAATCAGTCCATTCGCTGGAGAGCTACGATGCCACAACACGCACACACACATTGGCGTCAAATTTATAACACCCCTCTTTTTTGCGACGGAGGATGCGTAGTTTTTTTTTTTTTTATGCGAATAGGAAGGCAAACGAGCAAGTGGGTCACCTGATGGTAAGCGATCACCACTGCCCATAGACACCCGCAAACCCGGAGGGATTGCAGATGCGTTGCCAACCTAGAGGGCTAAGATGATAGTTAGGCCTAGGCCGCCTAGGCCGCGAAAGCTAGTGGTTTGACCTGTGGCCTCTCAAGCAGAGGGTCGTGGGTTCGAATCCTGGGCTCGCACCTCTCGAGTTTTTCGGAATTTATGTGCGATATCTCGTTTGAAATTTACCATGAGCTTTTCGGTGAAGGAAAACATCGTGAGGAAACCCGCACACAACTGCGAAGCAATTCAATGGTGTGTGTGAAGTTCCTAATCCGTACTGGGCCCGCATGGGAACTATAGCCTAGCCCAAGCCCTCTCATTCTGAGAGGAGGCCTGTGCCTAGCAGTGGGACGTATATAGGCTGGAGATAGGCCTAGGCCGCGTGACTTATCTTTATGAATCAAGTAAACTAATGCAAGCGGCACTGGCGGTTTTTTCCCACGACTGATTTAAAAAACGTGATTTGGTACAGATCGGCTATAACTGCCACTGAAAATTTCTCATTCAAATTAATTGACAGCATGGGGGGAGGAAATTCAGTAACTAATTTATGTCTAAAATACAGTAAAAAACTGAATAGTTTAGATTTTTTTTATTTAAACTTATTTAAGGTGCAGGCCTGCTGCCTCGTCCGTATCCGCCTCTCTGTAACAAACAAAATCAATATTTGTAGTAGCTACTCATTCCTAAACAAAATTTTCAATCAGTTTGCTAAGGGGCAACCCATAAAGTATATCACACCAATTTCATGATTTCTAGAGACCCCCCCCCTTCCGATCAACTCATTAACTTCTTACTTTCCTTCATTAAGTAAATAATAACCCTCTTATTCATAAACGCTCTATAGGCCTCTGCTAACTTAGCATTGTTTGTTTTTATCTGTCACATTGACATTTACCATTCTCAGATAAGGAAAAACGATTACTAAGTTAGCAGAAGTCTATAGTGTTTATGAATAAGGGGGTTAATAAATAAATATTAGGCAACATTTCACACAAATTGACCTAGTCCCAAAGTAAGTAAATAAAAGTTAAAATTTCAATAACTAGTACAACAAATGCCATGAACATAACAAATCTTCTGCAAAGTTAATAGAAACAGCTAGAGCTAGAGATAGGCTCCGACCATGTTATAGAAACAGCATGAAAACAAAACAATTAAGATGTAAACACTCATCCAGCAGATATTGACTAAGTTTATGAAAGCTTACATTTTAAACAAGTACTACAAATACTTCATAAAAACTTACGAATTCAACATCAGCAGAGCCAGGGCCGACATCAGCCTTCTTGTCGTGAGGAGCACCCGGGGTGGTGGGCGCGCGGCGGTAGGCCGAGCGGTCTTCCGCAGCGCGGGCGGGCGCGTCGGGGCGGCCCACGGCGCCGCGCCGGACGGTCTCTGTGCGCGCCGAGCGCTTAAGGGTGGCGGGCACGATCTCGGGGGGCAGGTGCAGGAATATCCGCAGGTATTCAATACCTTCATTTGTAAGGTACCTGAAATCAGATTAGTTTCAAACATTAGACAGGTTAAATGATGATGGCTGATTGATGGGGTGGTTCAATACTTATAGTCGAGTACAAAATTTTATGTATGACATTCATCAGTGCTGCTTATAATACATATTTTTAAGGTCCATCATTACACTGAATGCCAGACAAAACTGGAACCTGCAAATTAGCATAGGGGGAACACATAAAGCTCACTAAAAGGCCAAGTTACCCCACCAGATGTTATTAGTATAATTACACTAAGTAGTATACCTACAATGGCCGGCATGTAAGTCTAGCGATACTTTGTATGCGCTGAAGTGTAAAATACAGTATCCGTGGGTGCGCAGATCCCCTCCACATCACTCGTCATCACTAGATTTACATGCCGGCACTTATACTTACTTTACATTAAGGTTATAAAAAGTTGTATCAAATATAATTGCATTCTCAAAATAACAATTGATAAGGCAATCAATGATTTTGCATAAAAATTATTAATTTCTCACCTATTTTTTCCATCATTTTTATGTTTAATAGGTTACATCAATAAAAATTTGCAAGTATTTACATAAAACTATTAATTTTTCTCACATCCAGCAACATTTTTATCTCTCAAATTAGTACCCAGCTGAAAGGGCTCTGCAGCCAGAAATAAATAAATAACAAATTACTTCTGCTAATTTAGCTCTAAAGCAACTACAGTACTGTGATTTTTGCAGAATACTTTTTTCATTTTAACAACACATGGTTAATAGAATATAGTAAACATGAATACTGGGGAAATAGATGTACTTTGACAACCATAACTATTAATGAAGGGTTAACAGCATAATAAAAAAATACTTTTGGTTAGCTTCTTGGATGGCTACTTCAGAGAAAAAAGGAAAGAAAAGTTGTCAGCCGAATATATCTTTAAAATCAATTTGACACACAGTACCAATCGCAACAAAAAGGAATATTGTTAATTCTTACCAATAGAAATGCCTCCATGCGAACTGTTCCTTCACATAACCTCTGGATTTGAGAGACTGCATAGCTTTGATCACCTGCAGGTTAGGGATCTTCTCCAGGTCGGGGTGTTTAGGGGCATGGTAGTCCTTCTTGGCTACCATAACGCCCTCCTTGAATAGGAATTCATAGATAGCCACACGGTTTGTTTTTGGCATCAACATCTTGACGGCCTATCTGTAAAACAAGGGTGAGATACGACTGAGAGGTTATAAACACAGGACACGGATATTACGATATCATCACAAAATCACTTCTTCTGGTCACAAATTAGGTAAAGATATATCGTTTCGCAGTTAATTGGTGGTAATAATTGCAAGATTAAATGAATAAATATAGATTTATATTTGGGATTGTACCTTTCGCCAACTTTGACAAACAGAAAAGAGTTCACAGATAAACTAAAAAATACAAATGTAAATGACATTAGCGATCTGTTTTTAAGGTATGCTGTAGATACAATTAACTCATGTGTGTCAATAAAAACTCAAGATATATCTGCGTAATACGCAATAATACAAGAAAGGTTCACATGTTAATTAACGGAGTCTAAGTCATTATAATATTTTGATTCTATGACGATCTTCGTAAATTTTGGGTGTTGGGTTATCTGTGGAGATAGCCGTCATGTCATGTCTCTTTGTGTTGCCATATATACGGATTTCTCCGTATGCGATTAGAAATTCAGCAAATTGTACGTAAAAGCATGTATTGTGATATTTTGAAGTTTTGCGATAGCTACCACAAGAACAAGGCAAATACAGACTAATGAAAAAAACTGATTTATTGCGATATTCTGATAATATATATAAAATATAATAAAATAATAACTTTTTCGCACAAACAAAGTAAACAAACCAACCAAATTTTGGCCACAACCAACTGTCGCGACTGTCACTTTGCAAAATAATATTCTTTTATAATAGATACAAAGTGAGATTCAAGCACTTTCATAGCGATTGAATTCCATTTAGGGTTAGTGATAAGTTAAGCGCGGACTTTCTACGTTGTGCATTGTTTTCCACGTACGGATTTTATTCGGAATTTGGAGTTAGATGTACAGACTTTTTGACCTTACTATATGGCAATACTGTATTTGTCATTGTCATTGTCAAAATTGTCAACTCCCACCAGTGGTGCCAGATTAGGCGACTTATCGCCATTTAGGCTACCTTAGGGGGTCAAATGGCGACCAAAAAATTCGATCGGCTACCAGTAGCCATTTAGGCTACCTAGGAAAACATTTATGGGCGATTTAGGCTATTTCAGGATTACCCAAATTTATAGAATCATTCCTTCATAATTCCAAAAATGCTTGTAACGAAACGTAATTATGCATATAAAATAAAATGGCTGTATGGTGCAAAACCTTCGCTAATTCCCTTGCGGAATGAATTTTAAAGACAACAAACCAGCAAAAATATAGAAAAGTTACGACTTTTTTTGGATACGAAATTTTTTGCATTCTTGCTTTCACAGAATCTTTTTGATTGATTGCATTACCTTGTATTTTTTTTACGTTTCTTCTTTACCTGGCTAGACTGCTTAGCTCAAAATGTTAGGCGAATTAGGCTAGTTGAAAAAAAAAAAACATATAAGGCGATTTAGGCTACTCGGTAGTCAAAATTAGGCGAATTGAGTTAGCTGACATCTGGCAACCCTGACTCCCACTCGACGACTTGCTGTTCTGTCTGGCGTCGTTGTTGCTGTGTTAATTATTTTTACATAGAATAAGTAAAGTAGAATTGCAAATTAATAGAATCAAGTGCATGGTGTGAACCAAAATGGATTTCCAAAACAGACCGGGCGGGAAAACAGGAGGAGGTGGCGTAGCGTCATGGTCGGAAAGCAACAGGGATCGACGC
Source organism: Pandemis heparana (assembly GCA_963854515.1). Lineage (NCBI taxonomy): Eukaryota > Metazoa > Arthropoda > Insecta > Lepidoptera > Tortricidae > Pandemis > Pandemis heparana. The sequence continues at coordinate 10,454,771 of OY978012.1, read as the reverse complement.
GAACGACTCCGGCAACTTGCACTGGAGACCATCGATCTAAATAAAGACCCCTATTTTATGAAAAATCATCTAGGTAAGTTGTTATGTTAAATCAATTTAAAGAAATTAACATAATTTTTCATTGCTTAAAGTTGACCAACACAAACTAACTTTTTGGTTATAATTTATAACTACTTTGAACTCAAAAGTATGATACGCCAACATTATCGAATCTTTATAAATTAATTCACTTTTACTGTTCCTTGTTACAGGGTCTTACGAGTGCAAACTTTGTCTCACTCTTCATAACAATGAGGGAAGCTACTTGGCTCACACTCAAGGCAAAAAGCATCAGGCAAATCTGGCGCGGAGAGCTGCGAAAGAGGCCAAGGAAGCACCCCAGCAGCTTGCTCCAGAGAAGCCCAGGATTGAGCCTAAGAAGTTTGTGAAGATTGGTCGGCCCGGTTATAGGGTTACCAAGCAAAAGGATCCAGAAAATGGTCAACAAAGTTTGCTGTTCCAAGTTGATTACCCAGGTAGTTATGCATATTATGATCAGTGTTTTTATTACTAACCTCTTGACCAGCAGTCCTCCAGTTGTGACAGCCAATAGAATCCCTCACACACTGGTTGTCAATACATGAGCAACATTCTAGTTTTTGACAATTTAATAATTAATTTGAATTATTTCAGAAATTGCTGAGGGCATTCAACCCAGACATCGCTTCATGTCAGCCTATGAACAGAAGATTGAGCCCCCAGACCGCAGATGGCAATACCTTCTGTTTGCCGCAGAGCCCTATGAAACTATAGCATTCAAAGTACCAAGTAGAGAAGTCGAGAAACATGACTCTAAGTTTTGGACTCATTGGAATAAGGATACCAAGCAATTTTTCTTGCAATTTGCTTTTAAGATGGAGGCGCTGCGCATGCCTCCGCCTCCTAAGATGTGGGAGAACCATGGGATGCGCCTGCCCCCTCCACCAGGGGCGCCCATGATGGGAGTGCCTCCACCGCCTCCCTTATTACCTGTACCACCACCTCCACCTATGTAAAAAATTCTTTAATAAATAATTTGTCTATGATAATGGTTGTGTATATTTTGATGTAAAAAAATGGGCTGATATAAGTTGCTTCTTTTGAATAAAATTTTCCTGTCCTAAATGAAACCTTGTTGTAACTAGTATGTAGCAGTGGCGTGGCGTCAAGTATATCAGAAGGCAAGCCGAAGGGAACTTAACTAGCCTTTTCCTCTAATTCTGCACAATAAATTGCCCAAGTGCCCAACTGCCTTAAAATAGGCAAGCCAGTGGGAATCGAGTTCTATGGACGCCACGCCACTGGTATGTAGTTAGTTATGTCAAGATCTGAAGTGTTCTTATAATCAACATTAATTAACAGTTCATTTTAGTCGTTTTCAAAATACATGTACAAAGTTAAAGATGGTTACAGGCCTTAATTAAAACAAAAGTTAATTGATTCCTTTGTGTTACGACATTTTCACTCTTATTGCAATGGAATAAAGGTGAAACGGTCGTAACACATCAATTAATTTTTGTTGTAATTAAGCCCTTAACTATGTATTTTTTTTAAACGACTATTACAATGGAAATAGTTATTTGTTATACAAGGCAGCAAAGTTTTTGTTTGGCGCGAGTACCTATATTGAAACCCGAGCAAGCAAAGGATCGTATGATTCAAAAGAATAATCCTGAGCGTCGCGAGGGTTTCAAGACACGAGACACTAAACAACATGGCTACCGAGCGAAACACAATTTTTCACCTCACTACAGCGAGAAAAATAGTGGATGGAAGAAAAACAGTTGAACTGAATGAATGAATAGCAAACCAGTTTTTAATTTAGCAACGAACGTTAGCAAATTTTGAAAATAACTTATTAGGAATTAACTGATTTTAAATTAAAAGCGTTCACCTTATCATCATCATCATCATCGTCACCTAAGAATATCACGCGTATACCCAATACTCAGCCAATACTAGAAATGTTTATGTTCTACTAATTAAAAACAGGGTTGCCAGATTTCAGCTAACTCAATTCGCCTAATTTTGACTACCGAGTAGCCTAAATCGCCTTATATGTTTTTTTTTTTCAAGTAGCCTAATTCGCCTAACATTTTGAGCTAAGCAGCCTAGCCAGGTAAAGAAGAAACGTAAAAAAATACAAGGTAAAGCAATCACTCAAAAAGATTCGGTGAAAGCAAGAATGCAAAAAATTTCGTACCCAAAAAAAGTCTTAACTTTTCTATATTTTGGCTGGTTTGTTGTCTTTAAAATTCATTCCGCAAGGGAATAAGCGAAGGTTTTGCAACATACAGCCATTTTATTTTATATGCATAATTACGTTTCGTTACAAGCATTTTTGGAATTATGAAGGAATGATTCTATAAATTTGGGTAATCCTGAAATAGCCTAAATCGCCCGTAAATGTTTTCCTAGGTAGCCTAAATGGCTACTGGTAGCCGATCGAATTTTTTGGTCGCCATTTGACCCCCTAAGGTAGCCTAAATGGCGATAAGTCGCCTAATCTGGCACCACTGATTAAAAACCTAGCTAGGTTTTAAAATATTTTTTTTAGTGAAAAACCTAGCTTTAGGCTAACAAACAAAAACATGTACAGGTTCGCCAACATTGGCATAGTAATAAGCACAAGTTTAAAAATTATTTCCTTTTTTACCCTTATTTCTATTAATAAATATTATGAAAATAATCGTTTCATCAGATAAGATCTATCTACTTTAAAATAATATATTCTACAATAATACATTACCGGTGTATACCTGTAACGGAACGTTAAGTAACGGTTTTTTAACAAAAAGATAATAATACTACAATTTCGCGCGCGATTGCTAAACGGACGGACGTTACGGGGCGGAACGGAAAGAGCTCAGCTCAGTCTCAGTATTGTGTACGGTTTCAAGAAAGACTGTTATTATTGAATTTGATTGTATCATCTCAGTAATCTTCCGTAGAAGAGGATGTTCTCCAAAGCTAAAAGATTCGAACCATTAGGTAAGTTTTTTTTATAACAAACAGATATACATAATTTTTCTTTTGTTTTGATTAATTAATTAAGTTAAAGATTTAATTAATATAGTGTTTTGTTTATAGACATGATTTATGTATGTATGTACTTATGTGTTTTGTTTTGCTCAAACTATAATAATTTATACGTAATTTAATGCAATTTTAAAATTACACCCCAAGAAGAGTTACTGATCTATCGTAAAAAAATCTAATAATTATAATTTACAATAGGATTATGGAAAAAAAAATAGTAATGGATAAACATTTTCAGATTAGAATTTAAAATAAAACAAAATAATGAGATTAAAAAATCCTACTTGTCCTGTATACGTCACGAAATACTTAAACGAATATAGTTTTATTAGTCATCCCAAAGCAATTATTATTAAGTAATTATGATATCCTTACCTCACACAGGCACTGTGAAAAACCAATCAAAAGATCCAAAGAAGCAGGAAGCTGACAAACCCAAACTGTCATCTAAACCAGCAACAGGGGCCAGAACACCTGCTGTGACTCCAATTAAAGCAAAGACTTGCAGTGATGTGCAGTCAGTGTGCAGCTCGGCTTCCAGTGTGGCTTCATTTGTTACGGTGAGTATTCACTATAATAGATTAGTACCACCAGACTGCTCATCATCAATATCATCATGTCCATTAGTTATACACATCCAAAAGGTCACCAGACCATTTATATTGAGAGGGCTGCGGTCTTAGCTCTCATGTAAGCCTAGCCCGGTGTACATATTTGTTTTATGTATTGTAGTGTATGTATTGGGAATCCACACAATTATTTTCTCTTCAATTTGAGCAGTTAAGTACACATAAATACTATACTACGCCTTTTGTTTCAGTTTGTGTACCTAAATAAGTAGGTATGTCTAGTTAAAACTAATATTTTGAGAAAGCATTCATAGATAAGCATTTCAATGTAAAAGTACCTATTTGAAATCATATGGTTTTCTTTTGTGCCATGCTCCCCTTAGTAAGCCATATTGTGTTGGCATTTTATTTAGGGGTCTGACCCTTTGTTCCTTGCTCACTCTAGTTTGAATTTAAGTAGGTAGTTTTTTTATTTAAATCAAGTTTTGGAAGTATTTTGACTGTGTGAATTATAGTAATGCCACCTCAACATCTTTATCAAAGAAGATTATTTTTTTATATTTTTAATGTGAGCTGGTAAAACACTAATGATGAAAACAAAACAATTTCAAATTGATGACTGTAAATTTTCTGTTGTTTTGGACTTTATAAAGTTTCCTAAACAAATTGTGTGCCACCAACAGAGGATGCAGCATACTTTACTCATTTAAGGGTTATTGTATTTTTACAGCCTAAGCCAGTGGCCTGCAAGAAAGATTTTAAAGCTCCCATCAATCTCAAAAAAACTTCACAGCTTGCTTGCAAAATTCAAAATGGAAATAAAGTTGAAAACTGTAAGGCAGCGAGTGATGACATCATCAAAGCACAAGAAGCTGAGATAAGGTAAAGGTTAATTTGATTTCAATTGATTAAGAAACAATTTTAAACTTAATATCATTTTCTTAATATTCATTCATTATTTTCAGGAATAAAGACTACACTATTGGTGAATACAATAAGCAAATAGAAGATTTAAAAAATGAAATAGCTAGTCTACAAAAACAAAACAAAGAAGCCATTTCAAATGCTAACTCAAACAGTTTAATTAAGAATCTCGCACAAATATCTCTCAGTGATAATAAAGAATCAGAAATTTATAAAAATGATATTCAGAAAACTGCTCAAGATAATGAGATTGTCCAAAAATATGAACAAAAAATTTCCGAAATGGAACTAATCTGTGAAAAACTGGAGCAAGAAGTGAGCAGTAAACAAGTAGAGTTATCATCTCTTGAAGAAGTTATAACTATTAGAGATAGTTTGTGTAAAGATCTACAAGACAAACTTAGTAATATGGAAACCATGTTAGAGGAGACAAGATCAAGGCTTGAAATTTTAAAGGGACATCATGCTTTGGCCTTGGAGGCTAATGAGAGTATTCGGCGAGAGTATAAAGCGGAGCTTGAAAGTCTCAAGTCGAAATTTGAAGAAGAAAAACAAGGAATTATTAACAGATCTAAAACTGACCAAGACCACATAAGAGATCATTATAACATCTTAATAGAATCCATTAAACATCAGATGAATAAAGAAAAAGAAGAGATTGTGCATGACTTACAGCTACAATTGGCAAACAAAGATAATGAAATGAAGGCAAAGCTTGAACAAATTGATGAGGCCACTCATGAGAAACTTCGACTATGCGAGATTCAGTTTGAAGAGCGCAGTAGGTCTATTCAAGAACATTGGGCTCAGCAGCAGGAAAAATTGTTCTCTTTGGAGAAGGAAACTAAAGAACTGAAATATAGTATTGGCATTGCAGAGCAGAAAAATCGAAACTTGCAGACAGATTTAGATGCTTTAAAAAATGAGTATGACGTCCTAAGGGCTGAGAAACAAGCCCTTGTTAAAGAAACTAATGAACTAAAAGACGAATCAAAGATTAAATTTATCGAATTTGAAAATACAATCAATAAACTTACAGTAGAAGTTGAGAAAACAGTCAGAGAAAAGAATCAATTTGATATGTCTCTGTCAGTCACTAGAGATATCGTTGAAGTCTTAACTATGCGCCTTAGGGAGTCAGACAATGAACTAGAACACTTGGAAGAGAAAGTTCAAAATTTAACTCACGCTAAAGAAGCTTTAGAAAGTGAAGTCAATACTTACAAAAATTCTTTAAATAACACTCTTTTGGAATGCAATGAGTACAAAGAAGCCCTTGTTAATATTCTAAAATCTAAAGCAGCTCTTGCAAAGGAACATACTCGTATAATGGAGCATAATGTCACACTGATAGAGAGTCTTCAGAACGTGGAAAAAGAGGCGTATCGCGAACTCGGAACTATACAGAATGAGCTGATTGAGGATGTGGAGCTGCTGAAAAAGGAATCTAGCTCTCAAATCCAGGTCTTACGTGAAGAGGTAAGTCTGTAGCTGATGACTAGTCCCTCACTGCGCCGCCTACTGTTGTACAGTCGGTACATGGTAGGTAGGAACCTGAAACCTTTTTCTTTGAAAGATATGGGGAGTCAGTCTTGTACAGTCAGCGTCAGATATATCGCAGCAAAAGTGTCCCAAATAAATCGGAATAAGACATGTAAATAAAGGATCTAAAAGCCTGATACAATTGTTTGACCGCAGGTCGCTCTTAACGATGTCTGACGGCTCTGACGCTGACTGTATAAAAAAGATATCCGCATTTTTCACTACTTACCAAAACCTGTTCCCTAAACGTACGCCTACTCTCGAGGGATGCAATTACGTCGTCCAGGTAGGTGTTGACCGAAACGCGAAGCCATATCATCCTGATTTTTTTTTTATCTTGTATTCTTTCAATAGAATTAGAATAATGAAACTGTAAACATTTGGAGTAATGACGAAACGACAGAGTTCTTTCTTTCCTTTGTCTATACTGTATGTACTTGCTAATTTTAATTTGTGTATTAGGTGGAGAAGAAGCGTGCCCTGTGCACAATGGCGACGGAACACGCGGGGCAGGCGGCGGCGGCTGCCGAGCAGGCTCGCGCGCTTCTGGCGCACGCCGCCGCCGCGCTGGCTCGGCTCGAGACCGACAACCAGCGGCTACACCAACAGGTATACACATACATTATACATATACGTCGTCGCACTCTTATAGCAGTAATTACTGGTTTTTGTATCCGCCTTTTGCATATACACAAATACAGTAAACCTTGCCTTCAAATTTCAGATACAAGATCAACAGTCGCTAGTAGTGGAACTGTCGCTGCTGCGCCAGGAAAATGAGGAACTGACGATGACAGTGGCGACACAGTCTTCCATCATCGACAAATTCAAGAAAGAGTCAGAGCAGATGCACTCGAAACCCAAGTCTCCATCGGTGATGAGGAAAACACATAAAATAGGCAAAGAAAACTTACCGGCTGTTATCTCTCCGCTCAGGGAACGCAATCACTGATTACTACTTATTTGGGAATATTTTTGACATGTTTTGTTTTGATTTAACATTGGGGTACCTTGCGCCTGGCAGCTTGTTTCATGCAAATGAAACCCAATTTTGATGAACTGAATGAATTAGTATCATGTTTTAAATTACATTTTGTAAGAAAACGTTTTATGTAATCGTGTTTTGTTATAATTGTTTGACGTTATACTCGGGAAAAATAAAGATTGTTTACAACTCTACATAAATTTAAAAAAATGCTGTAACCTTATTTTTAACAAAATATTAATGTATCATTTTCATTTATGTTCATTTCCATAATTTATACAAAAGTTACATTTCCTTTATTTATTACAAAATTAAATAAGTGTTTTAATAGTTATCGTGTGCAGAATAAATAATGTATTTTTTTGCGAACTTCAGATTTTCTCATTCTTTCCCGCTTCCTCATTTTATGTCATTAGTACAGTAATGTGCAGTAGTTGAAGCACGAGAGGTATGGGCGTAGCCACGGTGGGGCGCTTGCCCCATCCTGGCTCTGTAACTTTCTTGTATGAAAAAATTAACCGGGGTAAGACCGCGGGTATAGTTTGCTAGTTACATATTATGCCCCTCCCTAAGCCCATGGCTGGCTACGCTGCTTACGAGAGGCTGCGCCTCTTTTCTTTCCAAGATGCGGTAAGATAAAATGCTTGCAAACTATTTGATTTCAATTTGTAAAGGAAATCTGAGACCGAACTTTTGTTTGGATATTGGCGGCCGCGTATGTGCATTCGTCATACTGGAAAAAAGGCAAATAAAATATGCATCAGTCTTACATTTCATTTATTTATAATTTTACAAAATTACGAAAGCTGCTTAGCGATAAATGTCTAGTGCAACAGATAAATCATTTGGCAAGAGGACGTGCAGAGGAGCTAATTAAATAAAGGATTCCTAGAGTCATCCAACTCCTCACACAATAATACATACAAACTCTTAAAATATACTATCTAAGCAAAAAACTATAACATAAATTATCGTGTACAAAATTCACTCTTTGGAATTATCAGACTTAAAACAAATCACAATTATGAAATGTAGATATGGACACCGACATACAAGCATGCATATATTCTACACAAGGGTCCCCCTTTCTAAATGTGTCAATAGTGAAAAACCTTCATTTTAACTTCTAGATTCTAATATTCACTGGCCTGTAAATAGTCCTGTTTCACAAATAATATTATCTGATACATAGTATGAGAACTTATGTTTTATCCTAGCTGTTGCATGCGTGTCACTTCATTTGCTAAAAATTTGAGGAAATAAACTATTTTGTGGGATAAGTATAAGATATTCTATTTAATCCATGTTAATTCATATGTGTACTTTTTCAAAATCAGTCCTGCCGTTTGCGTAACAACATATGCACACGCTGCAGCACACTCACAAACTTGCGCATTTATAGTTTTAGAAGATAAACAGATCCCTGATCTATACAACTACAAAGTTGTGACTAGCATTTCCACTGTAAAAAATAAATTTTAAATACCGTTTATAAGACCACTGGAATAAAAAGCTTCTGTGAAGCTTATATTATTACAACAAAATGGTTAGCTAATAATTTCGGTGGGCGCCCTTGAAAATTGTACCACTTAAAACTAATCTTAAATCTAATTACAAATTTAATGTAAATTGGCTTTGGATATTAAACTAAACCAATACGAAAAATTAATCTATTGTTATACTTATTGCTAATTATAAAAAACATTGGTGTGATAAGATAAAGTACTCACAATAATATTATTTGGTGGATACTAGAGATCAACATTTTCATTTGAGTATTCAAAAGTGCTGTAAATTGAGAATTATGATCAGTCTTATTCAATTAGGGATTCTATTCCTTGCTAACATATTATGGCCTCATTTTATCAATGGCGATCTATTTAGTTGTACAAAAATTGGATTTCCTAAAAGATGCAAAAGGTATTATCTAGTGGTCCTTCTAGCGACACAATCCGCCGCTAACATAAAATAATGGTTCTATAGAAATTAAACGGGATCTAATACAAAGTCAATAATTAAAAAACACTAAATTAAATAATCAATGACACATGACTTACGATTCGTAAGTTACGAAAATTCAGAAAACAAATCAACATTTACAAAATCCTACCTAAATATGTATGTGCATATGTTCATGCGTGCGTATAAAAACAATTAAAATATTAAAAGCAGTGAAAGAGTATTTCATCATATAGCAGAAAACTAAAATGTCACGCACGACCCAACAATCCTACTTCGGCTCTAATCGACATGAGCGTATCTCGGCACTATATCTGCTTGGATGAGCATATCACAAGCGGGTAGGCCGTGAAGTGGAAGCAAATCTTGACCGACTGCGATCAAGCCAGTGTCGGGGCCGGGCGAGGTGCCATGCCACACGTAGTAATAGAACAGCAGCTGCATCGAGGACATGAATCGTCGTTGTTCAGGAACCTCCGAGTCGAACGTTCCGAGGATGGCTTCGATGTCTGCGTCGACCGCGGCCAGGCCCGAGCCGGCGGCGCCGCCCGCGTTCGCGCGCCTCGCCGAACCCCCGCCCGCGCCCGAACCCATCACTACGTACAGAGGCGCACCCAATCTCATTCGAGCCAGGCTAACCAGAGGACACAGAGTGCGAACCGACGATATCAATTCTACTAAACCCTCGTACGTTTTATTGAAATGTTTGTAAACAGACGTCGTCAAGTTCTTTTCTCCGATGACACTATCGTTGATGATTTTCTCGACGAGTTCCGTTGTCCAATTCAAATGTTTCATCCGCAATGTTTCAGAGTGACCGGAGTGCAGAGTCGTTCCAAAAATGATAGGTTTGAACGCCTTTTCCTTTCCCGTCTCTTTAGCTTCTTTCTGAGCGTCCCAGCTCTCATAGGCATGAAGTCTCAAGAGGTCTCCATCGAGAACTAACCACGAATGTTTTATTTCGCCATTTTTAGGCAAAGAACCGATATCGTTCCCTAACCAAGTATCTGGCATAGCAGCCAGGATTGCGGATGCGGGCAAATGCCTTAAGCAATCAGCGTTAGTCAAGCATTTGCTGTTCTGCTTGAATATTTCATTGTTCTTTTGTGACTGTTCTAAAGGTTCGCCAGGAAATATGACGGAACCAGAGGACAACCATACTCTTGAATACAGTTTCCGCGCTTTCGTTATAGTGGTCAACGCGGCAGTTAGTGTTGCCCCGGCTCGGTGGCCGAGCAGCGTCACGGACTTGGGATCGCCGCCAAAGTGCTGAATGTTCAAATTAACCCATTGTAATGCAGCTAGAAGATCACTGAGTCCGTAATTTCCTGAGGTAGGTGGATACTTAGAATTGGAGAGAATGTCAAGCGCTAAAAACCCGAAAGGACCCAATCTAAAGTTAGGTCGTACAAATACTACTTCCTTGGTGCGCGCGTACAATGCTGACGGCTGGGCGGGACTGATACCTCCAGCCAAAGTATTAGCTCCAATCAGAATAACTACAGGGAGTTGCGAGTCGTACCTTACATTTGGAGTGACCACGTCTAGTGTCAAACAGTCTTCTTCGCCAGTAATGGTTCCATTTTCTAAGAATTGCATACAGAGTGGGCCAGGGTTGTGAGCTTGCAGGGTATCATTCCAGCACATTGATATGTTATTAAGGGGTGTGGCATAAGTAAATCTTTTTTCTTCTATAGGTGGCAGAGCATATGGGATGCTGTAGAACTTGTACACGCCTTCATCCAAAATTCTGTAAAAGGTTTTAATTTCACATTTGAAAATCAACTTAAGTAAAAAGAATCACCAAGCTTGAATGTATTTTTATACACCTGAGAATAACATAATTAACCTTTAAATGATATTGTAGTTTAATTTAGAATCACATAAACACAGATTTTATATTATTGTTTTTGAGAACCATAAATATTCTTAAAACTGAAAGTACACTTTTTTTTCATGGCTGACCAGATCCCTTCAATCCGAACAAATTAAGGAAATTACACAGCTTTAGCCCAAGTAGGTATAGTATACATACGTTGTTTAAGTGGCTTGCATACATATGCCTCAAAACTCAGCTTGGACTTACCCCTCAACAGGCCCACAAGAGGAGATGGTGGTGATGTAGCGTCCGAGCCTCAGCGGGCGCTCCGCGGGCGGACCAGCCCGAGCTCCCACGATCACGCCCACTATGACTGCCAGCAGCACTAGTACTACCACGCAGCACACCACTATGTCGTCTGCAGAGTTAGTTAGATCATTGTTTACATTTAGATTAGATTTATTTATTACTAGCTTCTCCCCGCAAAGTCGTCCACGTAGAATTAGACTTTAGAAACTGATGTTCTGCAATAAACTACTAACGTCACTTATCCCGCAGGAACTATGCCATTTTCCGGAATAAAAAGTAGCCTATGTTTTAATCTAGGGTATTAGCTATCTCGATTCCAAATTAGATCCAAATCCGTCCAGTCGTTTCAGTGTGAAGAAAGAACAAAATCATATACAATCACATACTCACAAATTATCGCATTTATAATGTTAGTAGGATTATTTTCATTATGCTAGCCTATGAGAGTGTCCCATTTATACATATTACTTTTAACTCAAATTTAGGGTGATACACATTTCGATGGAGGAGCATAAAATTACAACAATTTCATGCCCAGAGCTTTTCAATTGGCGCCCAAATGCTTTTCCCTTCTGCCCGGCTAGCAAGTAAGCGCGCGAGACTACCCGTCTCTTTCAAGGCATCATCTCGCGCGCGACGCGACTCTTGCGCGCTCTCGTGCTAGAGGAAGGAGGGCCGGGGAGGAGAGTCCCACAGCGCGGGCGTATGGGTAACGCATTTTCCCACCGACAAAAAAATAAAGAAGTGCTGTGCTGGTGTCTTAGTTCGGTCGGCAGACGTTCTCAGTAAGTTGCTTAGCCCTCAAAACTAGCAAACATGTGCAATCCTCGTGTTGCGGGTGTCCATAAGTCGTATTTTTCACTTAATATCAGGTGACAAACTTGCTTGTTTGCCTTCCTAGTTGTATGAAAAAACCTGACATTACAATGTCTATACCAGATGATCAGTCACCAGCATAAATAAGTGATCATTTTTGTACCTTGTCGCTTTCAGTCGTTGCATGATTTCGTATGGTTTTTCAAACATGACTTTAAAGTGGTAAGGTACAAAATTGATCACTTATTTATGCTGGTGACTGATCAGATATAGACTACTCTAAGGTTACTAAGCTGATTTAAAGCTGACATAGACACAAAAAGGATGCTAGTATGATAGAATATGAAATAATATGAAATGAAGCTGCTATAAAATATGGTTGGAGTATGATAGTTCTTTTTATATTCTTTTTGTTGTCATTTTGATCAAACTGCCCCAGAAAGTTCGTTTTGTGTTTTCATACGACTAAAAATGGTTGGCAGATTTTCGCCACTATTAAATGGTATTTTGAAATAAGGTACTTTAAATTAAAACATTGGGACCTTGGAAGGCCTACTTTTTTTAAATAAATTTATAAATACTTGCCAATTATGAACTTCTTCTGTCGAATTCTTTCTTTCAGTGGCAGTTTTGTGGCCACTTTACCATCAACAGCCTCCTAAAATGGAAAATGTTTTTAATAACCAGTAGTCTTCATTTTTTTTGTTTGTCTAATTTTATGACTTAAATTTAAATATTTTTTACTTACTTCTGGATCTAATTTAACATTTTCCATTCCATCATTGGGCGTGTCTAGTTTATCTTCCAAAGTCTCCATTGACGCGAGAGTCGCTTCAGCATCTTTGTTAGATCCTTTTTTAAATATCTTTGGATATTTAACATTGAACAAGCCCATACCTTTTTTTTCTTCCAAGTTGCTATCATCTGTAATGCGGTGAGTGCCAATGTAGATTTCTATAGTTAGGTTAGTCTCCTTAGCTTTTTGTGATAAAGTAGAAATTTGCAGTGATAAAAAATTAACTACATTTACCTTTTCAATGCCAACAACTTATATATGTATAAGCATCGCAGGTTGAACATCAACAACCTATATACGTCCATTACTTCAATGCAAAAGCAACCTTCATTTAATTGGGTTTAGGTTCAACTTGAGGCACCGCAATAAAAAAGTCTGGCATATGGGGGATGTCTCTTAAATTTGATGTGGCAGTGAAAAGTTAAAAAAAACAATTAACTACTGTGAGACTACAAATATAATTAAATGCAAATTATAGGTATGTTGAATAATCATCTAACAGTGTCAAATCTATCCAAGATTCCTATTCAGGGGGTTACAGTGATGGGTACAAAATTATTGGATGATCATAGTGACATACTAAGTAATCAGGGCTGTTTAGTGAAACTAAAGTCTTAGATAGCTAGATGAGATGGAGTAGAGCTGACGTAATAAGTTATAGAGCCATGCAATTATAACACTGACTGATACCTACAACAATATTATTCAGTTTTTTAATATTAAAACCGACAAACGGGCATGTGGTGCACCTGATGGTAAGTGATCACCGTCGCCTATGGAGTTCAGTCAGTTAATTAATTGGTGTTCTGCTAGACTAACCTTTGTCACTTTGTGTGGGGTGATGCAAGAACTTGGTGAATGGGCATGTGTGGAGGAACTGGAAGTGGTTGCGTTTGGGCTTGGCACTCTCATCAACTTTTTCGTTTTCTGCGTCCTTTTCTATCACTTCTTCTTCCTAAGATGTGATATGACATAAATAAAGTAATAAAAGTAGAGTAACCACCTGCTTTCAAAAAGGTTCACATCTTTTCCATATTTTAAGAATTGGCTTGGCCAGTTATTTAAATTTTCACAAAATTAATAGTGAGAATACAAACCTTAGCTTTGTCAGAATTCCTAGTAAAGAAACCAGGCATTTTGATGGCTCCTATAGGTATGAACTTGGGTTTCACCTCACGGCCCTGTTCGATCACGTCCGCGGACAGCGCCGCTTTGACCAGCCCCTCGGCCTCCTTAGACTCCGCATTTATCTCATTGTTTTCAGCCTCTGTCTTTAGCATCATTTCTTTTTCTTCAGCTTCAATTTGCTTTTTATCGGGAGTCTTTTCTTCTTCATTCTCCATTTTGTTTATATCTAATGTACTCATGTCTGAAAATTTTACTTTGGTTATTCAACGCAATAAATTATTAGTAGGCCGGTTAAGTACAGAAACAGATCGAGAATGATTCCTCACTGGAGGCCGACGTAGCCATTTTAAACGGTGCTCTGAATGAAAATGCTCAAAAATCAGAGAACAGTTGATTCAGACTACAATTCGCATTATTATTGAGGTTTGTACAGAATGTCATGTAATTTAATCTCTAATTTTCGGCTACTAGGTCGTTACGGTACGAAGCTTTCCTATTTAAAACCACTGAACTATGAAATGAAAGGACACTTATTTCATAACAGCCACTGTAATATACCAAGTTATTTTATTGTAACTCACCTCTTAAATTAACTAAGTGAGATTTATGTAATACAATTTACTTTTATACAAGGAAAGTTTATAATTCGGAATTAATTGCGCCAAAGCAACGCCATGTCACTTTTGTTTGGCCGGTCGATTTCGCACTCGACTCGCTTCGCTCGCACGCATTTACTTGCGTTGCGCCGTCCGTTTGTCGTTTGTTTGTGCGAATGAAAAAAAAAACAAATGGCGCGAACTAAACCATAGAGTACGCTAAATATACCAATTGGAACTATGCGAATGATTTTTCGTATGGCAACTTATGACTGCGTCCCGGTCCCGGAATTTACGGCTTGGAATGCTGGACCCAATAATATACGCGCGATAATTCGTGTCCTCCCCACAAGTTATATCATAGAGAGTTTACTATTCGTGAGTTATATTGATGCAGTCGAGATCAACCTCGACCTCAATAAGTAAGGGACGATACTTTGGACGATACCTATTTGACGAATAACTCAGTGAGTTGAGTATCTCTCATAAGTGTATGTATGTGTGTAAACTTTTTCTCTCTCCAGCCTATATACGTCCCACTGCTGGGCACAGGCCTCCTCTCAGAATGAGAGGGCTTGGGCTATATAGTTCCCACGCGGGCCTAGTGCGGATTGGGAACTTCACACACCATTGAATTGCTTCGCAGTTGTGTGCAGGTTTCCTCACGATGTTTTCCTTCACCGAAAAGCTCATGGTAAATTTAAAATGAGATATCGCACATAAATTCCGAAAAACTCAGAGGTACGAGCCCGATTCGAACCCACGACCCTCTGCTTGAGAGGTCACAGGTGAAACCACTAGGCTATCATGGCTTTTTGCACATAAAAATTTAAAAATACAAAGTAGTTACACGGTGTTGGGGCATTGATGGCTTCAGGGTCTTCTTCAATGAGCTTTTGTTAATTACAATTTTTAAAATGATTTTATTTAAATAAAAAATATTAATTTACAACAAGTCACGTGAGTGCTTATATGAGGTAGTAATTGAGTCGACACAGTGCCGCTCTGGCTTGAGATCCTACTTTTATACAAAATAACAGCGCCCCGGTGGGCGAAAGTGAAACTAAATTAGTTCCGTAAACCGCCACGGGAGGTTGCTAGCTGACGATGCGTCGACACACGGAAAATAGTACAAAGGCGAACTTATCCCTAAGAAGGGATCTCTTCCACCTAACCTGGATAAGTGCATATGCATATCTAACATTGAAAAAGACCCTCAACGTCTTATTTCTCCGAGCCCTCAACTAAACTATTAGTAGGTGGACAGAGCAAGTGTTTTTCATTAAAAAGACTTGTCAACTCTTGTCCAGATTGTTTACCTTTTTTACCCGACGAAAAAAAACTGAGGAGGTTCTCAATTCGATGCATATATTTTTATATGTCAAAAAAACGAAATACACTTTGCCCAAATGTAATATCATTGACTTTGCCAGAATTTATGTATGGGATCCTCGGAGGAATAAGATGGGGTCCCGTAACTGAGATGAATCGGGATGAAACCAAGATTGGGTCCGTGCCGTGACCCATATTATCAATTTCTAACTATATTAGAAATAATAAACAGAGATATGAGTATACAGTTTTATAATGTCAACAAAAATTATTAATACCTAAGTATAAAATTAATGCTTCTCTAAAGCTTTAATAAGGAGTTCATTTATGTGTGTAATCAAATTTCTAGGATCCATAACAAGACCAGCGGTAACCATTGCATTGGAGAAGAGCTGCTGAGCCACCATGTTCGCCAGATCTTTATCAGTTGAAAGGAGCTTGTGCAGTTTCTCGATTATCGGATGCCTGTAAAAATAAAATAAAATAAAATAAATAATCATGCAATGTTCGTATCACACCGTCCCTCTCACTCTTAAATTAATAATTGTTAGTGAGAACAGAACGGAACGAAACGAACTTCGAAAATCGAATTTCAGAGTATAAGGCCAGGGCCAAATTTCATGCAGATATTCCAGATCTATTCAGGCATTCTGGCGTGAAAGAGACTATTGCTTATTCTCTGGGTGTGGGAAGAGTAACAAACATCTTACTTTCGCATTTAATGTCGTAATATTATGTAGGATATAAACCTCTGCAAAGTAACCCCGATTCCACGAATTGACAACATTTCATTTTTATAACACCTGAAAATGTATATATGGTTCGAAAGCATTTTGCCTCCTGATCACTGCAATATGTTTATATAATGTTAATATCGCTTATTATAAAAAATAAAAAATAATTAAAAATATTTCCTTTTTTTACCAATATTACCGCAGGTTAGGTGAAACGCCTTTGCTTTTTTCACGAGAAAAAATAAGCGATCATAATTTTGTATTTTTGACAACTTCAAAGTACAAGGGGGGCAACTCTGAAATTCTATTTTCGAAGTTAATTGCGTACCTTCTCTCTCACTCTCAAGTAAATGACTATTAGTATTAGCGCAACAGCACAAACCGAACCTCGAAAATCGAGTATTGGAGAATAGGACCTGACATTGACAATCTGATATTAACGACAGTTTTTTTTCTATAGAGAAAAGACAAAGGGATAAGTGTGTATTTTGTGATAGTACCGGAGTTACGCCCTTTTAGAATAAGCACAAATTAATAAATTAATTATAAATTAAATAAAACTAAACTGTCAGCATGTTCATCTTTTCAAACAAAATACAGAGAACCATTAAAATTATAGGCTCAGAAATATGAAATGTTGTCAATTATGTCATCCACATAGATTTACCGCTAAATTAGTTCTGCTCTGAAATAATCGAGAAGTGAAAACTTACTTCGCATTAATCTCCAGTTGTGGCCTCAATAAAGCGAATCTGTTTTCTTCACTCATATTCTGAGCTTGGGTGCGTACGAAATGTCTGGCGGCAGCCATTTCAGGAACAATGATCACGCAAGGATGGGAGTCCAGTCTTTGGGTCGTCCTCACGTCGAATACTTTTCCCTCCAGATGACCTTTTAGAAATTTGATCAGTTCATCTACTTGCGGTTGCTGGAGGCCTTGAGCACCTGTAATGAGAATTGATAAATGAAAAGTCTACTTAGGTACTTAATTAATAATGCCAATTATGTGTTTCGGCAGCGGAATTAAATATTTTATCATAGCCATCTGGTTGGCTACGCATTTGCAATGCTCCGTTGTTGCGCATTTTCGTTGGACGGTTACATCAGGTAATCTACTTGCTCGTTTTCCTTGATTTGAATAAAAAAAACCATTCCAAACTTATTTTCGAACTGAGCAGCATTCCGGAGTTTGAACCCAGCCTGCTTGAAAACTGCAGCCGCATCCTAAGGCCCTTTTTCGATTGGAGGTTTGCCCAGCAAGGGTCGATAGTCTCGCGTCAAGTCCGGTACTTTTACTGGGTACGAAGCGACGTGCGGGCGCGGCGCACCCACCCCCCTCGCTGCATCGGCGCTCGCGCGGGGATTGTACTCTAGTGCCGTATTTCCTAACCTATGACGGATTCAGTTTTGTTCTCCGGTTCTTTCTGCATGTCGCTCTCGACTGACACCAGCTGCCTGCCGCCAAACTCCTTCAGCTCCAACAACACCAGCTCGTCGTACGTGTCGTAACAGAACAACACTTCCAGATCCCGCTTCTTCAGAGATTCGAAGTATGGCGAGGTCTCTGCTAATTCGCGGCTGGAAAAAAAAGGTTTCAGATGTTTGTGAGTTAAATTTGTTAAATTACACTGATGTGATGTGCACTGCAGGCTTGCAGAGTTAAGTTAAGTCTAGTCAGCATCAGCGTCTTTACTACTTGCGTTTAACATATTGTTAAAGTTTTCATAATAATTAAGAATCAGGTAAACTTTTCTAAATTACCTTGGAGCAGCCAAGTAGTAAATCGTCTTCTGTTCATTCTTCTGGCGCGAGCTGTACTCCGCCATAGAAGTTTTGACTCCCTTTTCCAATTTGGATGATTCAAATCGGAGCAACTTCGCTATATCTTCCTACGAAACTACATAATATTAATAACAAGAATGTCAACTCAAAAAATACACTGTCTGTGGAATAAATATCTTTTATTATTATTATTTAGAATGAATGCTCTTGAAAATGATTTTCAGGATTTTTCATTACGGTTTACATCCATCGGACTTTGTTCAGTGTAAAGCCGCGGTCGTCAAATTGCGGCCAGCGGGCCGCATGCGGCCAATGGCCGTTATTTGTGCGGCCCGCGGCAAATAAATTGTTTCAAATAACGAAATAAGCTGAATATCTAGTGTATAAGTGTACAAAGGCTCTTGGAACGCCTTCACATACTCTGCGGCCCGGCCCTGGAACTCACACTGTCATATGTGGCCCTTGGCCAGTAAAGTGTGACGACCGCTGGTGTAAAGTGTCAAAGGGGTGAATTTATTTTGAAATCCAGAGTGAACAGGCTGTTACTGAACCAGTGTGAGCTACATCTTCGGCCTCACCTTACCATCAGGTGAGATAGAGGTCAATCGCTGGTCAGTTCATAATGAAAAAAAAAACCTAACATGACAAACCAATAAAATACTAAATAGAGTTCATAACATACCCTTTCTAACGGGCTGTGACTAGTGACAATGCCTTCCTTTAAGAATATAGAGTAGTCCCTGTAAAAAGTGTCATAACCCACAGGGTCTTTGCTTGCACTGTCATTCAGGAACTTGAGGAGTCGGTTCGTCAGGACTGTACGCAATTTACTGCAAAAATAATTGAATTAATACACAAGTAAAAATATTCTGTAACATTATTAATGATTTTACAAGAAACGCATTGGATTATCTGATTGGTTGGGTGAGTGACATTATGTTGACCTATATGGAAGCAGAGGGTGGATTTTACATAGCTATATGTGGCGTTTAAACGTAGTTACCTTCCAAGCGTGATCGCGGCCTAGCAAGGTTTTTAGTTGTTTTAGTTTATGCACAAACAAACAAAACAAAAAAAAATACCAATGTCATTTTAATAAGAAGTGGGATTGCACTTACATGATCAAGTTGCTGTTTTGCAGCAGCTCCCTACTTAGATTAAGTGGAATGTCTTCGGAATCCACAACACCTAAAAATGACAAAAACATCTCACAAATGCATCCTTTTAGAAACACGTCATTTTACAACATTTGATTTCTGCTATCTGTAAACTTCTTAAATAAATAAATAAAAGTAATCACATGGCTAACATTACATTAGGTTTACAAGTTTTTCAAATAATGTTAAAGTTATCAGAAAACAGAGGGTGCCACAGAATACATGATTAATGAAAGATTACTTCATAATATTTTTATCTAAGCCTCAAACTAACCTTTGACAAATCTCAGCCATTTGGGTAATATATTATCAGCCTTGCTCTTGATCAATATTTTTCTGGAGTACAATGACACACCAACATCGGAGTCTCTAGACAACTCAAAGAGGCCCGGTTTGCCTTCCGGAACGTAGAGTATGGACCGTATGCTAATCGGTGCATCAGTTTTGTAATGGAGAGTAAAGCGTGGTTTGTCATAAGAGTTTCCTATGAATCTGTAGAACTCAATGTGCTGTTCCTGAGTTACTTCCTTTGGCTCCATCAACCAGAGAGGCTGTAAAAATGCATCGGGATTTAATTTTACAATCTCTTTAGCTTGTTGTCTTTTGTTGACTGTACTTGTAATCCGATCATGGGAAGTCAGTAATATTTCATTAGACTTGCAAGATATGTCCTATACATAAAACTTAACTTCACCTGAAGTTAACATTAAAGTGTCATTCGGTTTATCCATTTTTTTGGGATTAAGTATAATTAATATTTTTAGTCTTTTACAATCACATTTATTAACCACTTAAAATCTTTCACTTATACTTTACCTTAATGGAATTAACTTGCTGATCATTCAAGATAATAGGGCTGCCTATGAAGTTGCTATATTTCTTTATGATACCTGTAAATTGAAAATAAAATTAAAAAGCAAATAAAAGGTTATTCAAATTGTTATATTTGTTTGGGCTACTAAAGTTTTAAGATAGTTACAAGTAGCTGCTAGGTAGTTGCAATATAACTTTAGCTTACTATATAAAAGAAAATCTCTTACCCTTAACTGTGTCATCATCTGAAAACTCTCTGCAATCTGTCTTTAAGTAGACAACAATTTTAGTTCCGATTGGGACCCCCTCAGCCTCCTGAATTTCATATACTCCTGATCTGAAACAGTGCTATTTATGTTAAACATTGAATTCTACTGCAATTTTGCTGTTCTTTAAGTCAAGTAGAACAATTTAAAGCTGTATTCTAAGCTGTATGTATGTAGTGTAATATTTTTTGTTTGTCGAGAAAAAACTTTAGTTAGTTACTTAAGTTGTTTACCAAAACAACTGCTTATGGTCTAGGGACTGATTGCATGTTAGGTACTGATCATAATAATAAAATAAAAAGTTAGTTACCTACTTTGTCTGTTAGAATACATTGCAAGGTTCGAAATTATCCATGTGTTATTATCACAATAATTACCATTTTCATTATCATGCTAATTATCATATTAATTATCGTGGTAATTATCATAATAATTATCACGATAATTATCATTAATAGTCAACCTTTTGAACCCTGATACATTGAATTATGGATTTGCACCAATATAGGTTCAGTTAACTGCACTGTAGCTATAGCATGTTGCCTTCAGCATACTGTAATGAATGAAATATTAATGTGCTAAGCATTTTAAGTAAATTAATCTTACCCATCAGAACTCCATTTGTATCCTGGAGAGCCAGCAATGCTGCTTCTTGTGAACACCTCAATCTTGTCAGCAACCATAAACGCAGAGTAGAAGCCCACTCCAAACTGCCCAATGATGGAGCTTGCTTGGTCGGCTCCCTGCTTCTTGATTTCTTCAATAAATGATTTGGAACCAGAACGGGCAATCGTACCCAGGTTTTGTGTTAGTTCATCTTTGGTCATGCCAATGCCTGAATCCTGGAAAAAATACATTTAAATTATATATACACCATAAGTAACACTACACTCGTCAGTAAAATTGTTTTTAGTATGTTTTTGATAATTTCTTAAATACAATTTAACATAATTTATTGAATGAAGTGTTACTTTGCAGAAGTCCACTTTTATGAACAAAAAACATTTGCTAGTGCTACTACATGCACAAGATAGCCAAGCTAGTGCAAAATATAGGATATGTTTTTACATGCAAACAAAATATTTTTACCTGAAATGTTATAGTTCTATTCTGTTTGTCAGTAATGAGCTTGATTTCAAGAGCTCTGTCTGTTTGCTCTAGTTGCTTTCCCTCTGTTGTAGCGCTGACACTGAGGTACCTAAATTTTTCCAATGCATCACTAGCATTTGATATCAGCTCTCTGATAAACACCTAAATAAACATATTTACAAGTTCTTATTTAGTTTTTTAATTAATGTATAGCAAAGGTGCCCAACCCCAGGCCCACGGGGCTACAGCGTGGAAATAAATAGGAACTTATTTTACTTACTTATTAACTAAATAGGAATTTTCAATGGCCCGTTGTAAACATCAGAATTTACCGTTTGGCCGGACTGTTAAAAAGGTTGGGCAGCCTTGATGTATAGCATGTAGGGCTTCCAATACCGGGATCCCGGTATTGGCTAATACCGGGGTCCCGGAAAATTTTCGCCATATTTCAATACCGGTATTGAAAAGTCTAATACCGGGATCCCAGTATTAGTGATTTTATGATTTTTATGTTATTTATTACACTATTACAGTTATAAAATTGACTACAAATAGCAATTTAAAGTAATTATTCACTTTTTAATGCACTTCATAAGTATTATTTCAAATACGAATAGGTTATCTTACCTACCCAACCCACCTACCTATTCAGTTTTAAGTTCAATAAACCTATATTTTAATATTCTTAGTTCTTTGACATCACTTGCCGTTGCCGTACATCGTTCATGTAGTTAAAATAACTAACAACCTACATTTAATTAAAATTGTGATTATTTGTGATAAAAAATGTGATTTTAGTTTCATACTTAGGTCTTAGATACATAATAATGCTATTCTATTCCAACGAGACGAGAGGTGAGGTGATGTTATGTTTGTATTTGTAATGATGCTTTGTTATGTTGGTTATCTTGTTTTAATTTTTTGTACAGTACTTACTTTCAAAATAATAAAAGTATGCTTTTTACCATACATACCTATTAATATTACTGATTATGTTTTTAAGAGGGTGCATCCCTACTGAGCTGGCAACGTCGCATTTTTGGTGATTTTTTGCGATTATTTCACAGAAAATTAATGAAAGTTTCAAATGTCCGTCTGTAGTGCACTTCGTTTAGAGTGTATTTAATATGTCTAATGCAATGATTAATCGTGATGTACTTTTATTTTCGTATTAAAGGGATAAAATACTATATCTCGTTAATTAGAAAATAAAAGTCCATCATGATCAATTATTGCATTAGACACATTAATACACTAAAAACGAAGTGCACTAAAGAAGGACATTTGAAACTCATTAATTTTCTGTGAAATAATCGCAAAAAATCACCAAAAATGTGACGTTGCCAGCTCAGTAGGGATGCACGCTCTTAAAGCATGGTAAAAAAGCATTTGGTGTAAAAGACTGCTTATGATTAGGATTACTCTACGGAGTTTTGTTAAAATTAAATTTTGTTGTAATTTTATATGTTTTTTAACTAAAAACTGTTCTTTTGATTGATTTTTTCATCGAAAAGATTGAGAAAAATTGATAATTGACTGTATTGAAAAAAAAATCTTGATACCTACTTCAATACCGGGATCCCGGTATTGAAAAAATTAAATCCGGTATTAATACCGGTATTGAAAAAGTCCGGTATTTGGAAGCCCTAATAGCATGCACATTAAATAACATTAATTACACTTTATATGTTTTATTTTCCAGAGGACACTATCAACAAATAAGAAAAAAAAAACGTCTTTACTCTAAATAAATTAACAATAGTATAATAACACTCACTTCTTTGTCAGAATAAAGGGACCTAGCCACAATGTCTAAAAGCATTCGAGTTTCAGCTTGAAACTCCCTTTTTTCTGAAGTGCCCTTTAAGGTTTCTCCATCCTTTTTCTGATCTGTAACAGTGCTGTACTGCCTGTGATGGTACGGCCGAAAAATAGTGGAGTCTGGAAACAAAACCGTGCATTGACAATGATTAAAAAACCTATGGTAATCTTTTTGCATAATAAAACTGATGGATGATGTGTATTTACTGCGTGAATTCTAATTACGTTGATTGTGTTTTTATAACACCAATACGTGTAAGATTATAATACAACGAGTGATGTAAATGTAAATACCATTTTGAAATTTAGCAGATATATTCCGTGCCGCAAAATGTTTCGAATTATTTAACGAATGTAGAAAAATCTTCCGTGCACATATTGTTGAGGATCCGAGTCTTGCACGTAATGCCGACATAATCAACAGCGATTCAATAGAAACAGAAAATATCAATAATCTTAACCTCCTTTACGAACTCGGCAATGTATTTTTTGAAATATGAACGTGAGATGAGACTGACAGTGACAATGACAATGACAAAGTGAATGAGTGAATGAACGGCCAAAGTCAAAAAATCAAGTGTATTTGAGTTAACGCTTAAAACGATCCCATCCGGGAGAGTTTTCATTCTTATAGACGCCATTAGGGGTGAAGGGGAGTAGTGTCTGTAATGTAAAATTTTGATTTTGACAATAAAATGCATTTCTTCTTTCTTTTTCAATGGGTCACCAACTGTTAATTATCTAATTTACAAATTATTCAGCATTTGTGCTGAATAAAGCCAGCGAAAAATTTATATAAAAACGTTGGCTGTAACCCCGGGCACTCACACCTCACACGTGCACATATATTCGCACATTGTATAGAAGTTTGCACACTGCAATTGGGAGGAAAACTGACATTTTATCCCGTCAGATGGCGCATAAGCGACTGTACCTTGTTATGACATAAGAACTGTCAAATCCAGTACATTTTTTATGAATAGTTTTAAACTTTTGCATTTTATTCAAAGATGCCTCAATGTAGCCCGCTAAACTGTAAAAACAGGGGAGTTCATCTATTTCCTAATGACCCAAAGCGCAGAAAACAATGGGAAAATGCTTTACGTATTAAAAACTTTCAAGCAAGTGATACAGCACGTTTGTGTTCACTGCATTTCAAAGACGATTCTTGTATTTCTTGTTTGTGCTGATGTTTGGAATAGGCGAATCGGCTTTCACGTTTTTGGAAAAATCCGATTGTGGATAATTATATGAACGGTCTTCTTGGACATCTAAGTCAGCACCAAAGTTTTGGTTCCGATCATACGCCTTTAACTTAAAAGGAAGAACTGCACATAAGCCTCCAGAATTTAAATTAAAACAGAAATACGGAACATAACCTTAAATATTTGAAGTGGTTACTTTTTTATCAAATCAGCCTTTTTACCAGCCATCGATGCATGTCTCCTGCAAAGCTCAGCTTGAAGTTCACGCACAGTCATAAAAAAGTACATTTTGCCAGTTATATCGCAGAAATAACTCAGATAATCGCAATCAGACATTTGACACGAAACGTAAACAAGGTACAGTCGCTTGGGGCGACATCTGTCTCAAGCTTCTAGTTTGCCTCCTCATTTATTAAGTATATGAGCGTTTCTAAAAAAGTTTGTACATTTGGCGGACAGCATAGGCTAATTTGAAATTAATACTTTTCGGTATTATTTTAAGCGCATATTATTACCTGGTTCTTAAATATTCTAGATAATGTATTTTTTTTGAGATTCTAACTACAAAATAAGCTGTAAAGTTAAATCTACTGAGTCGGGGCAGTCAATAATTCCTATTTTGTTACTAAGATTCAATTAAGTAAATAGAAACCACACACATTATTTAGTTGGTTTTATTGAAGAAATAAGGTAGCAATAATAAAATTGTGTACGTTTTTAATGCTAATTCTTTACTCTTTTAAGGTAATCACAAAATAATAAAGATATTCACTCCTTTTTGTTACCATATGGTCAAACGTACCCTGAAAATTTACAATATAATGCTTATTTATAAAGTTAGGTTAATATTTTTTGGAAATTATCATAATTAAATTGCTAAATATTCGTCTGGAATATTTAAAATATATATATTTTAACAAATATAAACAAAAATGAACAAAACTTCGTATTTTTTTACGGGACAGTAACAATAAGAGGAACATTGGTAACAAATTAGGAACTCTTAGGCACAGTATTCATTAGTCAGGTTTCAGTATTATAATCACTACATACATTTTTTAAAAGATAGAGTGATTAAATACCATAAATTTTTGATATCTACGTTTATATTAAATATCTACGTTAAATAAAATACACAAATACTGTCAAATAAAAATAAAAATACCTCTCATGTATATAAATAAAGTCATTTTCAAATAGTCTACACCCTGCCTTAGGAATTATTTTTTGTTACTCCAATTTCCTAGCCATACGTTACCATTAAAAAGTAACAAAAAAGGAAGTAACCAATGGTGGAAAATATGGTGCCCAGCACATTTAAAAAATTCGTGAAACCAAATATAACGTACTATTTGAATGAAGAATTTAAGAATATGAATCTTGATAAAGTGTATATAAATAGAATTTAGTTCAAAGTAATAAAAAAACAAAATTTACCCAGGTTTTTCCAGTAACAAAGGAGGACTTTTATTTCAGGTTTGACCATCGACGCACTTTATCAACTCGTAGTTTTGATTTTTGAAAGGTGACTGTTTATTATTAAGGTGGCTATATGATGCTAGTGTTACCAGCATCCTATAAAGAATCTACAAATTTTTGTAAGAAATACCTTTTGGGACGAAAATGCGGTAACAAAAACTGGAATCAAAATTGGAACTTTTTCTGGGACAAACTTTAATCGTTAATTTTAAATAGTATTTCTTAGACAAGGATATGAAAACAATGTAGAAAGTAATTGCTTGAGCCTATAATAAGTTAATAAAACACACTACGGAATCGAGAACGTAAAACTGATTTCAAAAATCGATATTTTAGGTTCGAAATTTACAATGGGACATTTACCTTTTCATACAAACTTTACTGAACGATTATTTAAAAAAAATATTTTTTAAATGATCAAATACATATACATTTAAGACAGTTAATTTATATTTAAGATAATGAAACGAATTTTATGCTCAATAACTCAAATAAAATACACAGTGGCCTGGTGATTAAAGAAAATAATAAATCTGCACAGGACACCTACAAACGACAAATGTACAAACTTTTTTAGAAACGCTCATATGTAATATTAGATGTTTTTAACTACTTTTGTGATTGTCATAAATAAACTTTTTCTTTCTTTCCAAACAATAAATAAATTCGAATTAAGGGGAATGAACGTTCGTAATCAATTAATCAAAAATTTTACTTAATAGCGAATATGAATAAAAAACAAATATCACATTTCTTAGTAAAATATGAAAATATCGTAAAAAAGATGTCAAAAAGTGAAATTAAAAGTAATATCGGTCAAGAAATACATAAAATATGAGTTTAGCTACTTATTAGTCAGCGATTAGAAAGAGAGTTCCGATATGACATGTGACATAATTTGTCAAAATGCCTGTATAAATAAACTCTATATATTAAATTCCGTATTTTTAGAACGAGGTAGGTAGAGACAAATCTTAGATACCTTGTATTATTATGTTGGTTATTTTATAGTCATTTGAAAAATATTTTTTTTATATTACATAAATGAGCTTTTAATGAAAGCCATAAAAAAATCATGAATATTTCCTATTGTGAAATAGCCATTATAATTTTATTGAGTTGTGTCATTGAGTATAACCGTACTATCGTTTTTATAAGTAGCTTAAACAGTTTGAATGAAATTATGGAATGTTTAT
Organism: Pandemis heparana; assembly: GCA_963854515.1. Lineage (NCBI taxonomy): Eukaryota > Metazoa > Arthropoda > Insecta > Lepidoptera > Tortricidae > Pandemis > Pandemis heparana. Next base: position 10,427,397 of record OY978012.1, on the reverse strand, counting down.
TTTAAAAAATGGCTTCTTCAAGCGTCAGTTCAATTAGTTCAGTCGTCAGTTGAGTTGATGTTTGGCAAACGGATTGTTGAAGCGGACGTAAACTTCGTAATTTTCTAATTATTTATGAATTATTTTTGTTTTTATTACAATTCTATACTGAAATAGAGAACAAGGACAGTTTACGTGACTCTTTAAGGATACTTTTAATTATTAAAGTGGTTAATCGTGAGTTGTTGTTAGTGTGATGTGATGACTATAAACTGTTTCAAAACATTTTATCAATTTGTCGTGTTTCTTTTTTTGTACGTTTGTAGACATACTCCGTGCTATGTGCAAAACCGCCTATGACAATTGCAACAAGTGACCTAAGTGCTTCCTGCTGGTGGGGAAAAGTGGAAGTGTTTCTGGACTGTTCTTGCCACCATGAAAGACGTGTTCAGGGATATAAGGACGAACAGTTACTTTTTGATAGTGTTATCTCATTTGCGTTGTAGTACTTGAATACTGACTGAGTCAGGTTTGTGGGGTGAAGGGGGAGTGGGTTGTGAGGATGCGGGAGGTGCGGTGAGCGCGGGAGCACCGTGGAGCACCTGGTGGGAGGCGGCGCGGGCGGGCTGATGCCCGGTGCCCCGCCCGCCCAGCACCCGCCCAATATGCTGCAGCCCATGGAGGAGATGATACTACCGCCAAAGAGACAAGCTGTTGTTGACCGCTTGAGGTAATCCCTGGTTTTTCTTTTTTTTAATCTAAAATTTTTACGAGGCTTAAGTGCACCTGTGTCACTATGCCAGCCTGTTTCTTCTTTGAAACTCATATTTTACATTGAAGCCTTTAAAACTATTGCAGGTACTTTCATATGCATGTAGTTACCTTACTATTATGTTTATGTAGTTGCATTTTGGTACCCCCGGCACACTACAATTGAGTACCTATTGCTATCATTTTACCTGCCACCCTCTGGTTTTGGTAGTGAAGACCTTAATTAATATAATTTATTCATTTATTTCATCGCTTACCTGTAGTTAGGTAATAAATATTTAAAGTGTGGCATACACGTTATTGTGTTATCTCTAACTAAAGAGGTGTCACAGTATTCTGATAAATATGAAAAAGTGGAATAAAAACACAACCAAGAAAACACTATTTTAACATGCATTAATTGAGGATTTGATTACATTATGCTGGTAAAATATTATATAAAAAAAGTTAGACAACTGTATGATTAATTGAATAATGTAAATTAAATAAGTGTGTTTATTTTTTTATTTCAACAATTTAGTGCATAATAATTCATTAATTAAAGTTTATGTTCCTTTTAGTCTCAACATACATTGCCTGTTGGCATTTGACACCTAGCTAGTTTCTCTGGGTGGTGTCCTGTAAGTGACCAGGCCCTTTTTTCAAAAACATGATAGGCCACATTTGAAACCCATTTCAAAATTAAAAATTTCAAGCTTGCAATGTATCTCGAATTTTCATTGTCTCTTGTCGCATTGAAAGAGGGGCATGTCATACAAGTTAGCATGCATGAGTTGAATGTTTTCTTTTTATATCAATGTTTAATTCATTGCTTTCCATGGATTCTCATACAGTAGTAAAAACTTGCATGATTCTCAATACAAGTTTTCTAATTTATAGTATGTATAAAATAGCCAAATTGGCCACTAGTGATAGATGGTATGGAATTCTTACATAAACCATATACCATGGAGGTGTGTATTGACAGCAAACTATTATCATAGTAATTCAAGGCAAACGCATTTGAGACGCTTGCACCTCTCTCGGTTCCCTTTGTCGTCCTACCCCGCGCCCCTGTGCCTCATTTAACCTCCTTAGACCCCACATACAAATTTTTGTACATATTCCACATTCCAATTTCAAAATTGTGTGAATCATAGAAAGTTACTTTTTGAAAAGTAAAACGTAATACCCTGGGTCTTAGGAGGTAGCAGTTAGTGTAATTAAATATTCATTTAAGTATTTTCCATCCATCCCACTCACTGTCGATACCTACGTCATTTACATCATCCTGAAACGAAGGATCGTAACGATAATGCCGTATATTAAAAGGGGCCCAGAAAGGGCAGTTTTCTGTCTGACGTCCACGCAGAGTAGCCTAGCAGCAAGAGCCTTGACGCGCAGTTCTCGTTAGGCTATCCATTGACCATACCAGCACGGCTAGCGCAAGTGCGGGCGAGAGCTGAACTACTCCGAAATTCGATTTTCGAAGTTCGTATCACACCGTCCCTCTCACTCTCAAATTAATAACTATAAGTGAGAGCGGAACGGCACGAAACGAACTTCGAAAATAGAATTTCAGAGTATAAGGCCTGTGTCGCGCACGAGAGAGACTACCCGTCTTTTGCTTAAGTACTGTTCCTTCTAGAAAGAAAAGCGTAGTCTATCTCGCATGCGACACAGCTCTCGCGCGCTCTTGTGCTAGCCATGCAAAGGCTTCAGATTCATCCGAAACATATCGGGTATGCTTATGCTCGTCTAACGTGAGTGATAAATGATCAGTATATTCTATCATGATATAGGCGGCTTACATAAAAGTATCAGTATGAAATGCTCTGAAATGGTACGGTACGGTTGGGCCGGCAACATCTAAGGCAGCCTGCACACTTGTCACGACATTGACCGCCACCGCTAACGCCAGACTGCCGGGCCCGTTGCGAAGCGAACATTATGGCTTCGTATCGTAAAGGCAGTTATGTAACCTGCCTATTGAAATGGGGACCATTGTTATAATGGGCATTGCATAACTAGCGACTGCCATTACAATAATTACTTAAATCCTCTTTAATTTTTAACTCGCTGTTACATACAAATTATTTACAAATATGTGTAAAATGAAAAAACTCTTATGTGTAAAATGCTTCAATCGTTACCAACCCGACCCAAAAACTGCGCAGCTACGCCAAGAACGTACTAATCCTATAATATTTTTCCGGAAATTAACTGTCTCAAATAAGAGTAACAAAATCGAAACGCTTGCTATCACAAACCCTTTAAAAAGTTGAAGGTATCTAATAAACAAGCATGACTTTAAGTACATCAGATCAAAATACACATCCTCGGCAAAAAAAATATTCGTTAGGTTTACCTACCTGCCGAATGTAGATCGTCTTAAAATGAGTAATAATAATTGTACTTGTTCCAAAGTTACCTAACCTATCGTATTTGAGTATTTGAACATGAGTCATTTTAAAAACACGTCATGTCATAAATAACAAACGTATCATCTATAACAGATAAGAACGGGTTGAAAATATCTGATGCTAAACATTTATTAGAGATACGAACATCTGTCAAATACGTGGGGAGATAGACCTCTTTACCATAAATCTAGTTTAAACTGCTGAAATTGCACGACTAGCGCATGTTACTGAGGCACGCTCCGCTTCGTTTGTTGCTATGTGGATCTCTTGCTCTACTTCGATACCATGAACAGAATGACCACCGAAATATCCTAATAGAAAGAAAAACCTCAAAATTATCACTACATCCCTATGTATGCTTAAATCTTTAAAACTACGCAACAGATTTTGATGCGGTTTTTTTAATAGATAGAGTGAATCAAGAGGCAGGTTTATATGTATAATACATGCATAATATACCGTGCGAAGCCGGGGCGGGTCGCTAGTTAAATTATAATAGGGTTACATTTGAACTATATAGGCTGGAGAGAACATTTGAACTAGCAAAGTTCTGCGTGCGATCTGGTTTTTCGTGTGAGTCACGGGGCGTTTGGATTCAACCGCAGTCATTATCATTGACATTCAGAAGGCTAATACCAAGCTATGGTGATGGTGACGACGGCAATGTTTATTCGATGTCCATGCGATGGCAGAAAGAAGCTTGGCCTGAGTTCTGAGATCTGGCCTGGGGAATTACATTTATAGTTGCACTTAGCCCTAAGTATTTCATATTAATTTCCACTTGATGCCAGAGAAAAAGTGTCTTGACAGATTCACGGACAGACAAGCAGACGGACGTACTGACAACGAATTGATCCTATAAGACATTTGTGTAGTCCTGAAATGGCGTTTTCCGCCCGATCAATTGAGGATCAATCCTGATATAAGTCGGAAGTAATTGACATGTTGAAAAAAGAAAACTTCATAATATTTATTTGCAGTAGATTAAAGATCCCTGCACTAGTTAGCTAGTTTATAACTCGTAGACGGATTGCGTGATCTGAGAGAACACTTCTGTTCGACGAAATCGTCATCAGTTAATTATAGAGCAGAACCAGTTTTATAAACGTTTGTTTTCGTCAAACAACCAATAAATGACAAGACGATAAAAATATCAATTCCTCCGTTCCAGTAACAGACATTTAGACACGATCTTAAAAACCTTAATTAATACATTAAAAACATAGGTATGTCATACGTATATGTCTGATACATACTTAATTGCTACTACAACGATTAGGTATAGTGTGTAGATTTTTTAATGGAATACTTATAAAAGATACATACGTATTTATAAAAATCTCATTGTCATTTTATAAAAACCGCGAACAGGATTTTCGATTGCAACAAAAAATAAAATATTTAATAAAATTCCTCTCTACTTGTTACATAAAGTTCCACTGTAAATTACGTTATGGATACGGTATAACGTAGTGAATCGGGGTGAGGTAAATGCATACTTGCATAGTGGTTTTTGCACCGAGTGAAATGATGTTGAGCCTCCAGGCCACTAGCTAACGGGACTAGCTAAGCGGCCATACGCGGTGCATTATCGTAGGTACGACTTCGACTCTACATTTTCTATTTGCATTGCAAGACAGCGTCCGAATACCTTAATGGTGTCCAAAGTATCAGTAGGTATGATATATATCATTTAAAAAAAGTTTTTACGTAAATGGATTGAGTACGAAATGAATACTTTTTTTTTTTTTTTTTTTATTATTTATTCAAATCAATTACAAAAAATACCAGATTTTGTGTGAACAGCGAGCGAAAACCACATATGGTTTATCTGCTGCTGTGGTCGCATGCTTACAGCGCGTTATTACATACTAAATCTCTATAAACTATACTAATTATAACTACTGCCCACTTAAATATTTGTCAACAGCATCGATTTTATAACTTTTTTACAATTTTGAGGGTTAAGTAACTCTTAAGCTCTTAGGCTTAAGTAACTCTGTCTGTTTGCTACCTCTTCACGTCAACACCGCTGTTCCAATTTTGACGTAATTATCCAAGGAGATGTTTGAAAATTGAGGATAAAAATAGGCTGCATTTCATCCGTAATAAATGTAGTATCCGCGGGATATCGATAATTAAATTCTGCGCAGATGAAGTTGTAAGACTTGCAAGCAACAGCGATAGGATATAAAGAAAGATTAAACTTTGCTTTGAACAACTATACTACTACCATCGTCCATGTTTCTAAACAATCGTTGATCCTTCCAACCAATCCCAATCGAAGTAACTCTAACATTCCTTCGCGGCGAATTTTAAATCTGTGATAATACGTAAGTATCTACTTTTAATATTATTATTTAATTGATTTTCTCAAGCAACGACTAAAAAAGGCGTGTACAAATAATGAATCTCTGTCTAACAATAACATTTTCTACGTCTCCGCTACCCCTTGGAGCTTACAAAAATCTCTCAAAGCTTATTTTACTATGAGGGTGTTAAAATTACAGCATCCTCATCACAGGATACTTTTGTAGTCATGTACACTTGTTTGAAATCGAATGCACGTTTTACTGCTCTCATACGGCACACGTGTTTGAAATCGAATTTTAAGTGTTCGTCTCACAGGCAGACTGATCTTTGTATGGATTCTAGAAGTTACGTACCGACTATTAGGACTCTTTCGAAACAGTGTCACTTGGCAGTCTATGGACTATTCGCATGTGGTCAGTTTTGTTTCTTATACCTTAAAGCCATACTATGCTCGGCACACTGCTGCTCGCTCTGCTCAATACGCTGCTTCGATATTCCTCTACCTTGTCTCCTTTATCGGTTTTGACTAGACTAACCGCTTGACCAGAGAGAGTGTGAGAGAGAGAGAGAGAGAGAGAGAGCACTGAGCATGACGACATGACGATGTCACAGTTCGTCTCCGCTTCCTCTTCTCGCCACTTCCCATGCCACTTGTCGAGTGTGGTGCAGGTAATAGGTATGGACTTTTATGTTTACATTTAAAATGTAACTTTGCAGTCCATATGCCTACCAAATACATTACGTAACTGCTTAAGTTAGGCATGTTATAGCTGTACACACTTGTCGCGTCACTACATCGAAACAGCGTGATAAGAATCTTGATAAACTCCGGTTCCATAATCCACTTGTTATGAAACCTGGATACCGTTTATTTTAATAAGACGCGCGATGATATTTTGTCACAATGTTAGTAAGTGAGCCTAAAACTGAATAGGCTGGGCTAGGTTCTAGACTAGAAGTACCCCACATATAAAATGGCGTTAATGGGGAGTCCCATTGAAAGAAAGTAGACGTTAGGTTCAGCGATCAATATAATCCAGTAGGTTGAAACGGCTGAGTATGGGGTCAATAGAGGGCTCACTAGTGCAATACATAATGCAGTCTGCGTACATATATTACAGTTGGTGCGACAATCTTACTATTTGCATTTCTAGTTGGCAAGATTTCCATGGTATTTGATTGCATAGGTATAAAAATATTCAGCGTTTCCTAAAGTGGGTTCCGCGGAACTTAAATTTTACTTACTCACAATTTTAATGTTCCATTATCTAAATATATAAAAGAAGAAACTGACTGACTGACTGACTGACATATCAACGCACAGCCCAAACCGCTGGTTCTAGAGATTCCAAATTTGGCACGTAGGTTCTTTATAAGGTCTAGGGGTGCACTAAGAAAGGATTTTTCAAAATTCGACCTCTAAAGGGGTTAAATGGGGGTCCAAAGTTTGAATGGGGAAACAAGATTAGTTAGACTATTTTATTCGAAACTTCACAGCAGTAATCCTAACGATAAATGAGTAAATACCTGTTTCAGGTTTTTTGAAAATTCAACCCCTAAAAGGGGATAGGGGGTGACAAAGTCTGAAAATCAACGTGGGTATTATTATTATTATATTATAGTGGGTAGTATTGTTTGTACGGTTTATCGGGTCGCTGATTACGAAAACAACAACACACATACCTACCTGACACACACACACACACACACACATACACACAAATTTCCACGGGAACGGGAAAAAACGGGATTTATTATATTCGATTCCGAGTGACCCTATCTCAGTAACTATACTTAATAAATATAGACTTCAAATTTCGTACACAAGTATATAGATGATTACAAAACTAAGAAAATATTTTTTTTTCAGGATTTTTGGAAATTCTCACGGGTTAAGGAAAAAACAGGATTTATATATTCAGTTCAACGAAATCCTATGAACTATAATTACTAGACTTCAAATTTGGCATAGAAGTAGGTGATTATAATAGTAAAAAACAGTTTTAAGGACTTTCCAAAATTCCCACGGGAACGGGAAAAACGGGATTTTTCGTTTTATTGGTCGTAGAAAGCTGAAACTTGGCATGTAGGTTGCTTGAAGAGTGTAGAGAAGCTAAAAAAGATCATTTTTTAAAATTTTCACGAGAACGGGAAAACGGAACTTTTCGTTTTACTGGTTGTAGAACGCTGAAATTCGGCATTTAGGTTGTTTGGAGAGTATAAAGAAGCATTAAGAGAGGAATTTCCAAAATTCCCACGGGAACGGGAAAAAACGGGATTTTTCGTTTTACTGGTCGTAGAAAGCTGAAAATTGGCAAGTGGGTTCTTTGGGGAGTGTAGGGAGCATTAAGAGAGCATTTCACGAAATTCTTACGGGAACGGGAAAAAAATGGGATTGAAATACTCCTGGTACACACAAGCGAAGCCGTGGCCAAAAGCTATTTGTCAATAAATGAAGTCTACGCGGACGAAGTCGCGGGAAAAAGCTAGTTATAACTATAAAATAAATTGTGACGAAGAGTTTGTAATTGTAAGGAATTTTATCGAATTCTGAGCTTCGCCGAGTAATCATTTAGAAAAGGTCTTAGAGATTTCAAAGTTGGGCAAACTATATTTCGTAATTAGTAATGACAGATCAATCAAGATCGCTTCGAGTATCACAAATAAATTATTGCTTTTGCATTTAATTTCTAAAGAAATTTGGTGTCAGTGACATATCGTGACACTCGGGTCTTATCGGATACGTTGTTTGCTAAGCGCGACAAGCGTAGGCCGTCCTGGTCAATGAACCAAACAAAAACACACCTACGAGTACGGGTTTTAGTGCAACGATGCTACCCGCGCGTCCCCAGCCGGGCGTCACGCCGCTCATTGCCTCCTGCCCTCATTACTCAACTCATTATGGAGCGAACACTGCAACTCATGCCCTCTACAAATCTAACATCCAATACATTCGATTTCATAGTGACTCTGCCCAATGTTTCCGCGAAATTTAAATTAAGAACGTTATCATTATCATTATGTAAATAACGAGATTACGCTTTTAAAACGGTTATAGGCATTGTAATTACATATTTTTGTTACTACCCGACTACCCGTATATATTTTTTAGCCGTAACCGAACCTTTTGTAAATGTGATTAAAACGTTGAATAAAATGTCAGTAGGCCGTTCTTTCCAGATGTATGAATAATTAAACTTCTCGCTGGTCTAATATTACAAGGTTCTACGTTTCACTTTTCTCGCATTGAAATTTCAACACTATCAAGTGATACAGGGTCTAAATTAAACTACCCTAAAAGGGAAAAATTAACATGAAAGTGTATACATATATACTCAAGAGCAAAAATAACGTGTCACGGGGAGTGTATATTGTAAGTTTCGGTGCGGCCGAAAGGTTTGGCAGAAACCGAACCTTTGGCCGGAACATGATTTTTAGGCCGAAACCGACCGAAACCAAAACTTCGGTCGGACACTAATTAAATGATTCGAAAGTAACTTATTGAAAAAACAACTAATCTTCTTACACCTTTTTTTATCATAAATGCTCTACATGTTACCTTGCTACCAATGGCCCGATCTGAAGCGATATCTTTTCTATAGTCTTTAGTTATACGTACTTACTTCAACGCTGTTCTTGAAGTACTTGGTGAAAGTACAGTTTGTCGAGCAAAGCAAGTGATCTAACTAACTTAACAAGTAGCTTCAATCGTAATTAGCTTTTCCCTAGCAGGGGCTAGCGAGCAATGGCATTGCATGAATAAAGAGAGGTGTGAATGATAATTCCCCTTTAATTGTGTTTATGTGTATAGTTAATATATCAAGACTGCAACAAAACATTATCTACGTACAAATAAAAAGCTACCTACATAAATACACCTACGACTACGAGTACGCTTACTTTACTTGTTGGAGTATTTGTAAGTAAGTAAATGCTTTATTGTACAAATATAAAGAAACAGACACAAATTGCAAAAAATACATTAAATATATGCACAAAGGCGAACTTATGTATGTATGTATAACTCTTTATTGTACATAAAACACATGAAAAAGGATCACTTATCCCTATAAGGGATCTCTACCAGTTAACCTTTGTTTTGTCAGTATTTGTCTCTATGTAGCGGAGTAATCGCTGGAACTATTGAACCGATTGTAAAAATATTTCAATAATAGATAGCAACACTATCTCCAATTGGCATAGCCTACTTTTATCCTGTAAAAGTACAAACTTCTCACAGTAAGCACACAAAGTGGCGGTCAACGACGGGTATAAAAATACAGTTTATAATTCGAATTCACCGATGTTTTTTTTTTCTGTACTTACGTACCTACTTTCCGTGCCGTGTCCTGTAAGTAATGTTTCGGTACGAATATAAGACTGCTACTACGATGCTCCTAGATTTAATAAATAAGGTAGCTAATGAATATTTCATTTCAAACTGGTAGGTACTAAAACATAGTAAAGTAAGATTCAAATCCGAATGCATTTACATAAACACATACCATTGGACATGCCTACTGCTATATCTATTCTATATTACAGTAACGTCACATAAGCAAGCCACACGTTCTAATCGTTGTGTAATCTGCATGTAGATCTACTTACTGAAATCCAACTGTTAGATATTGCAAACGGTTTTCACCCACTGATGCCAACTTAGCGCTTTCGGCGCTAAATCTATCGCTTTTTTGGCTATGTCAACTCCCAACAAAATTATATAGCGCTTAGCGCTCAATCTAGCGCCCATTCTACCCAGCAGGAAAGCCAGGAAATTGTACAAAATGAACAAGATTCTGACGATAAAGAAGTCTGGCTACTAAATTCGTAGATTATTTTTTTAGGTAATTTTTAAATTAAAAGAAATAATCACCTAATCTTTCATTTATTTTTTAAATACAGCGCTTTTTTTCGAAAAATATCCAAATCTAGCGCTTTTTTTAATCAATTCAGCGCGTCTTTTTAAAGAGTGTTGGCAACACTGTTTTCACCTTTATATTGGTACGAACACCGCTGTGCTATCGTGGTCTATCCTTATTGTCTCACCTTTTATGTTATGTATTAGCATTAGCTTTCGTGCCTTTCGCCTCATTTCGCTTCACGACCCTAATGAGTCGAAATGTAGGACGCTGTGTTGTTTCCTTCCTTTAGCATTACTGTTTTTTCGTTGTCGTCCTTGTCTGTACAGTCGAGAGCATAAATGTAAATAGCCATCATGTCAAATATATGTATCACCGACCTTATTGTTTGTGGCATATGGGGGTATAGATGTTTTTAACGTCTTGGTAACGTACATATATTTATGCCCTTGTCTGTACATATTTAATTAACACTGGTTTTGTGTAGTCATGAATGGTACAGGTATTTTCCCAATGCTGGACACAGATCTTCTTACAGTGACAAAACTTATATGTTGATTGTCATATTTAGTTAAAATATGTACTTTAGCAGCGATGAGCGCTGGTTACGATGTAGGTACATAAGCTACCACAGCCCACATCCCCATTCTATACAAAAGAGTTTGAAAACAAAAACTTGCGTTTAAAAGAAAGGTGAAACAGGGTAAAAATTCGATTCTTAAACGGCTTCGGAATTTTTTCTTAGTCTAAAAAATTCTTTTAAAAAAATGTAAAGTTTTGACAATGTTGAGTTTGGACAATACCGGTCGAAAAAGTTTAATTTTTGAAAGGCTTTGAGTGGGGTTCCCAGTGCTTATTTTTAACAGGTATTATTTTATTTGATTTTCAATCTTGGTTCTGGGATGCAAGAGAAATTGCTTATATTATACCTACTAGAGCAGCGGTCGTCACACTTTACTGGCTAAGGGCCACATATGACAGTGTGAGTTCCAGGGCCGGGCCGCAGAGTATGCAAAGGCGCTTCAAGAGGTATAATTAACTATTGATATCCAATGTAGGTATAGTTGACAATTGAAACAAAACTTTGCCGCGGGCCGCACAAATAACGGCCACGGGCCGCATGGGGCCCGCGGGCCGCAATTTGACGACCACGGTACTAGAGTCTGTCCAACCAACCAGATAATTTCTCGATGACAGCTACACCAAAACGTTACTTTACGCAAATTGTAACTTTTTTATGATGTTAGAAATCACATCCGACTAATGTTATCAATTATACCAATAAACTTATTAAATACAATTTGTTTGTAATATGCCGTAGTAGTTTTTAAGAAAACGAAAAAATAAGAACGTTTAGTGCTACTACAGTAGGTAAGTAGTACTAGTACTTTACATTAGAATTGAATCGATTTTACAATTACAATCGATTCTTATCGTTTCGTTAACGTGGAAACACGGGATAATCTAGAACTGCTATATTAGATCTGTCATCGAGAAAATTTATTTATTTATTTTAGGGCTAACAAACAACTGTAGGTACAATGGGTGGCATAATAAGAATAACAAACTTAAGATACTAAACTAATAGTACAGTCAACGGCATTATCCACAGATTACTTATCAAGACAAAAAGAGTTGTCGTGTGGACATCATAACAGCTGCTAAAATAAATAAATAAAATTGCTATTTAGTATTTAGACAAAATATAGGAGCTAATGATTTTTTTACGTAGCTGGCGAAGTGTCTGCATTAACATTTGCTCAAGGTGACCGCGCTCGGTTGTTGCGGCTGACTGAGCATCGGTTGGAAATTACACAGTTTATGTTTATGTATGTAAAGTAAGCGTACATACCGGTGTTAGAAATACTTGTGCCCGACTGTACCGAAACTCGCTATCGACACTTTATCACAACCGACCTAAACAGATGAATGCTAATAATGTAAATATTTCAGTATTTTTTTATATTGTGCTTTATTACATTACAATACATTATCGCTTATCTTCTTCCTGTGCCATACTCCCAATGAATTGTATATGAAGGTGACATTCACATAATCGGGCAATTCTCTGTGCAAAAATCATTGCTTAAAAATAAAGGAATTAGGAATCTGTACACTGTACACAACCGGTATAATGATGTATGTATGTAAACTTTTTATTCTGCGAAATAAACATATAAACATAAATCAAATACAATTGACATACACTGAGATGCATGTACAAAGGCGGACTTATCCCTTTAAGGGAACTCTTTCAGTCAACCTTTAAGTGGATGGGAGGAATATTATATACAATGAAATGGTAGCTTACCTATTGCTCTAGATAATCTTCTTGACCGGGCGAAACCCAAAAGGATGGTTGATTGTTTGCCGAGTATATAAGTATTTTAGGGTTATAGGTAAACCGAAAAGCAAAAAAAGTGATATATTATTAACTACTACCAAATACAAACCTTACGAATTCATAGGGACGGAAACCTCATCGTGGGAGTTGCTCGGTTTTTTCCATTTGAATTAGGTAAATAAATGTTATAAAACACAAACACTTTATAACAAAACTAGCTGTTGCCAGCGACTACGTCTGCAAAGAATTCGTTTATCGCTATCCCGCGGGAATTTTCCGGGATAAAAAGTAGCCTATTTGCTATTCCAGACTACTCTATGTGCCGAATTTCATCCAGATTCGTTGGATCGTTCTGGCGTGATTGAGTAACAAACGAACATCCATCCATCCATCCATCCATACTTTCGCATTTATAATATTAGTTAGCTTAGATTAGTTAGACTAGAGATTAAATCAAGTTGTTGTTTACAGGCGAAGAATTGAGACATATCGGCGACGGCAGACTGAATGCGTCCCGAGGTTCGACCAGTCGTTCACTGGGTCCTGCGAGCAGCAGAACCTGGAAACTAGCGCGTTACAGAAGCGTTTCCTTGAGGGCAAGGCGAAACGGCAAGCCAAGAAGAGCGACCGAAAGCCAGATTTGCCTTCGATCAGCGGAAACCTGCACAGTAGCGTTCACGTGGTAAGTTCGAAAAATATTGTAAATTGTTTGTGGTACGATCTTGTCATACTTAATTGTAAAGCACAAGCTGTAGTAACGTAGTTAAACGTCAGGAACCAATCAGGAACAGTTATGATACTAAACCAAGAAATGCATTTAAGGTCTTTTCATTCTTAACTGTCCTATTTGGTAAACAAAATTCTTAACCTCAAAACGTCACATTTTTGTTATTTTTTTAACTATTTCATCGTAAATAAAGGAACTGGAGATAAAATATTAGCAAAATTATGCACAACATATTGCCTCAGGTTGTCAGGTTTATTTGGTAACATAATACACCTTATTCTTTACAAAAATTCGAACATCGAGGTTAGAATTTTGTTTATCAAATGGGACAGTTAAGAATGAAAAGACCTTAAGTATTTATTTATTATTAATAATTATTAATATTAATAATAATTAATATTTACTTATTTATTTCATACAACAACAATTATCATTACAGGCAATGCCTAATTGATGGCGCTGATTCAGATTGTGTTTACAACTCTCTGATTATCCTCAGTTGGGTCGTTTCGAGAATCTTTCCAAGTAAACAAGTCCTTAGGTAGGTTTCGTGAGACACGTGCCACGTTGCCTTAGTAATTAACAATGGCAGGGCAGCACGTGCGAGTGGCCCGAGCCGGCATCCGATCCGCGCCGCGTCACCGTCCGGATGCCACTCGACGCCAATTGACTTGACCCTCTGAGGCCACCCGCCATCACATCCCAGTGTCGTTGCTTACAGTGTACCTACAGACATTACTGCAACTCTAATTAAATACACGTTAATAAATTACATTAAATGGATATTAACGATGTTATGTTACGTGTTTTTGGTGCTTCGTCGTTGTACCTACTAATGTTTTATACCGACTCTACATCATGGTATGAAAATTACATGAGCGAGCCTCCTAAATTTAACCCTCTGATTTACATTTTGTGGAAAGGGATCTCTAATTTACTGACTCACTGTCGCTGAGTAACATGATGAAATTATATTAAGCCATCGGAACTGGTAAGTTTGTGTCGCAAATAGTAAGTACCTATTAGAAATTGCGTTATTGCGTTTTAGCGTTCATTTTCGTTTTGACAAATACTAGTTCTAAATGTCATTAAGCTAATGAAGTTAGTAGTGGCTCCGAGCCTGTTAGTAATGGCTAGCTAGAGTTATGCGCGATTAAGCATGTCTAGTAATTTGTTTGTAGGTACATACGTACTTAGGTAACGTATCGATTGCACTTACTGGGTAGGGCCAAGGACTGGCGCACGCCGCACTTTCTGACGAGCAACAGTTTCGTAAGCTGAAACCTAACCCACCTATACTACTCATTAGTACCTTATCTCTACTTAAGTATATGGAACTTAAACTACATACAAATCACGTCTTTATCCCTTACGGGGCAGACAGCGCCTAAGGTAACAAGGCCTTAAGGCCACGTTTAGCATGATTAACTTAAGCTGACTTCGACTTTACCTGCTAAGTAAAGGTCAGAATGTGTTTTCCTGCTACATGATGACAATAACTTAAGCGTACCTTATCACCTCGAAACTAGTTAAGTCGGAGTGATACTAATTGTCATTCTTGATTGTGTAGAACATTGTAGCATCTTTTCGGGTACGTATTAAAATACATAAAGTTTAAAATGTATAATGGGTTAAAATACATAATGGTTCAAAATATATAATGCGATTTTCTCAGAAAGTGTCAAATTAACAGGATTGTTATAAACCAAACCTAACCTAACCTAAACCAATCTATAGATTACGATATCAAAAAAGTTCATTTAGCTATTTTTTTTACAGAAAATAGCATTATATGTATATTTTGAACCATTATGTATTTTAACCCATTATACATTTTAAACTTTATGTATTCTGATCCGCCCCCCATCTTTTCATCACACTTGCTTCTTTGAGTAAGAAAGAAGTGATTACGTAATTTTGAGCCCATTCTACAATTAGCTTTCCGGCTGAATCTGTTAGTGTGTCGTAGAAAATACAGATGACATAATTGGTAATTCATCTAAGATCCAAGCGTCGTGTGGTTGTTGTACTTAGGGCCGGCTCGGCTGCGTTGTGCAAACTGCGCGAGTTTCACAACCGACCGCCTCGCATTGTCTCGCGCCGCTCACCGCGACGACCTCCGTGCTGTTTTCTGAATCTGGTCTCTGGCACGCTTTTATAAATCTAAGCTGAATATTACTACTTACTATGCAATAATAGTATTTTATGTGATTTGCTCTAAAACAAATTAGAGGAGAGGTGTCGTTCTGGATCTCATGCGTGTCCGTTTAGAAGTAGGAAGTGACTAAGTTAGGCCGCATCCAACAATGAGTGTACCTCTCGACGTTCAAACCTACTTTCTCATTGTTTTGTTTTATGAACTTGTATATTACATAACACAAACAAAACAAACATCAACAACATTTGGCGGTTAAAACAGTTAAAAAGGAAAACTCCCGAGTCTTGACAGTAATTTAGGTTCTTTTACTTAAATAAATAACTGTAAACTGTAACATACCTACCCACACGTCCACAATCTTGCTAAACGTGGCCTATAGGTCTTGTTACCTTAGGTTCTGTCTACTCCGCAAGGGATAAAGACGTGATTTGTCTATGTATGTAAGCTGTAACTTGTGATGATATTATATCCGGCAGCTTTATATAAACACGTTATTAAATCGTGTAATGTATTGTTATCGGAGCATGGTATCGACATAACCTAAATGCGTGATCTAAGGGACGTTGCAGAGAGGCGGGACTGCGGGCGGAAGTCAATCTACTTCAGTTTTGAGAGTCAACAGTCTAACTATCGATCTAAGAACTTGTAGATAACTTAAGTACATGAGTTCATTTTTCAGTTAATGTACTTAAATAAAAAAAATCGTTACAGTTACAAGACTTAAATAGATATTCGCTCATCAGTACCTACATGTGATGTTTGTTTGATACGAGCACACGTGATTAATCCGCCAAGGCTCTGGCTGTCCGCAGTATTGTTTGCGGTTGCTTAGGCGCACATGTAGCTTCATTAGAGGTTGAAAGCACATTTTTAGCACATCTGGCTCTCTACTTATTAATCATTATCAAGTACTGACTGAAGGCGTTTCGATTTAATGATTGTCAGGCTGGGCTGGAAAACAGACAGTTTTAGCTTTGCGAAATCCAGTATTATGTTGTTTGCATTATAAGTATGTAGGTACGTACGTACGACATGGCTTTCGTACCTTAAACGCAATTGTTTGATAATGAGTGTTTTTATTCAGAATACTGAACGTTTACTTTGCATTGAATCCAATCCATTTTACGCTGTCGCTGATTTTAAATTGAAACATGTCGTAACCAAGTTTTATCTTACACGTGCCTAATAATATATTATGTTTTGTGAAATATGAATATTATAACTAGCTTTTGCCCGCGAATTCGTACGCGTAGGTGGACTTCATTTATCGACAATTAACTCTACCATTTCCCTGAAAAAAAGTATCCTAAGTACCTAGATTAGATAAAAAGTATATAATTTTTACAGTCTCTTTTAATAACAGTTAAAATGATAAATTCACTTCAAAAACAAAATATTTCAATCTCTTACTCAAGTACTATATCTCGTAGAGAATTTTGAAAAATCCTTCCCAGCGCATCTATATGATATGACCCTCAAGAAATATGTCTTACTTTCACATTTCTGGACTCTAGTACAGTGTTTCCCAACCTGTGGTCCGCGGACCCCTGGGGGTCCGCGAGTATATGTAGGGGGGTCCGCGGTGTCATCTCTGGACCATACATAAATGCTAATAAGTCTCGTAATTTTGTATCTGTAATAAGTAAAATAAATACCTAATCCCTTTTTTGCTGTCTGTGCTTGATTTCCTAGGGGTCCGTGGCTGAAAAAGGTTGGGAAACGCTGCTCTAGTAAATAAAACCCAAGGACTTTCATACATATTTTCGAAAGACCATAAATCATTTTAGTTCGGATCTGTCGCAATAACCGTCCTTAGCTGACATCTCCTACTCATAAACTACCTACCTGCCAAATGTCATCTTCACTTCATAGGTCTAATAGTCATCGAGATCAAATTTCGTGTGATGAGTCAGTGAATATCCTTTCGCTTTTAAAAAGTATAAATAACCCTATGTAGTGTGTCGCTCGACTTTACATTATCTTAAAATGATACAATACATGCATACCGTCACGTCTCTTTCCCACAGGGGTAGGCAGAGACTATTTTGTTCCACTTGCTACGATCCTGACATACCTCTTTCGCTTTATCCACATTCATCAATTTCTTCATACATGCTCGTCGGTTTCGGGTACTCTTGACCTGGCCTTTGACGTTTCCAATTTGATCACGGAACGTCCGTCTAGGACTTCCCCTCCCAACGCACCCATTTACACTCCCCATATAAATCTGTTTAGTTAATCTTCTTTCATCCATCCCCTCTACGTGACCAACTAAGCATACTCTTTCCTATCCTAGTCACTATATCTTCTTTCATACCAGCACGTTCCCTTATCACACTATTCCTTATTCTATCTTTCAGTGATACACCTTCCATACTTCTTAACGCTCTCATTTCTACTGCATTTATTCTACTTTCATGCTTGTTTTGCCTTACCCAACTTTCGCTACCGTACATTAGTGTTGGAACGAGCACCCCTCTGTGAACAGCCAGACGCTTAAAATGATACAGTAGTAAAAATCGAACTGCACATTTTTCTCTTCTAAACGAGCATTTCATGTTACTCGGACGCATGCATTATCGTATGACAACAACACTGATTTGTGAAATCCGACATTCGTAGTTTGAAAGCGTAAAGTTTCATTATAATGACATAAAATCATGCAACTTTATTTATTATGTTATGCCGTATTTTTATTTGAACTTCGAAAAGTACACGTAAGTAAAATTCTACAACAGTGGTGGGCGAATAACTTCTGCATAAATTTAAACGCGTGCGTAGATTAGATTCTTGAAAAGTGATTCTTAGTAATAGATCAATTATTTATATCTTAAAATAATGATTACCATAGTTATTATTTACTTGTTCTGGACAGTTATTTTGTATTTATCTTGCAGTTTTTCAATGAAATAGGGCCAGTACCTAGTAGTAGCGTGAAAAATTTATCAAGTGACATAATATCACACAAAGATAGAACTAATTAAATGAAGCTATTAAATCAGATGACGATTGAAACGAATGCCCTGTTTAGAATATCATAAAATGTTAGTATCTCCGCATTCTGCTTAATACGCAGGTAACCTTAAAAAATATTTTTATCTTAATTATTCTCATTAAATATTTTGTTGCAGCAACAGAAATTCGGTTGCGGTGATTACGAGCCGCCAGCTAAATTGCAATGCGGAGGCATCGGCGGGGGCGGGGCCGGCGAGGCCCTCACGAAGTTCTCTGTGGAGATAGTCCAGCAGCTGGAGTTCACCACGTCCGCTGCCGACTCGCAACCGCAGCAGATCTCCACCAACGTGACCGTCAAAGCCCTCGCCAACGCCGTCAAGACCTCCAACTCACCACCCCCGCAGCAGCCGCCGCGGGCGCCGACGCCCCTCGACTGCGAGCGAGAATGCAAAGCAGAATGCAAATCGGAGGTCGCTGACGACGAATTCGTCGGACTGGACGAGTGCGCCGCGGCCCTCGAGCGCGACGCCGCTTCCGCCTTCCCCGGCCTCGCCGACCTCATCGGCGAAGACGACGGCGACGACACCTTCGAGGATCTAATCACCGAAATATCCGAGTATCCGGAGTTCATGAAAGACTTCGATCTGGACGGGAGCAAGTTTAACGGGCTGGGAAGCATGGAGCCGCCCGAAGGCGAGCCGGCGCCGCGATACGGCGCCGCGAGCGGAGAAATGTCGCCGGCTGCTCAGACTCTGAAGCATATGGCGGAGCAGCACCAGCAGGCGGCGGGCGGGGACTGGGCGCGCTACCGCGGCTACGGCGGCGCGCCCGGGCCCGGCGCCGGCGCCTACCGGCCCCGGCCCTCGCTCGACCATCTGCATATGTCGCAGCATCAGCAACTGCATCTCTCGCAGCCTCACCACAATTTACAGGTATGTCCTTTCTATCTCGACTGGGTGCTTTTTCGAGTAAAATTTTTAATTGCGTCGGGTCGAGTAAAGTTGATGTTTTGAGCTATCGTAAACGAATCCTGACGAACTCGAGAAAGTACTGACGTCAAATTTCATTTCGTGTAGGTACTATCAATGGTGTATATGCCCGTCCCACAGACCCTAATGATGGGTGCTTAAACGATACGCAAAAAGTAAAAACGACAAATTACCTATAATAACGAGACGAAGAAGAGAGCGTCAAATTGCGGCGGAATCACTTAGTTTGATAATATTACCGAAGCGAACAGCATTCCGGTTGTTATGAGCTCATTACGTTACTTGCGAGACGAGAGAATTACGTCGATTGTTTGAAATGCATTGACAGGAAGCGTTTTAAAATGGAACCGCTTGCGCGCCAAAAATGCCTTTTCTCTGTCGATGTGTTTCATTATTTTATAATCAGCTTTTTACTATTTTAGAGGTGTTTAAAATTTGTATTTAATGTGAGAATTGCTATAGGTGTTTTAGATAATTGGATGTCTTCTTTATATGGTGATTCGTGACGTGAAAGGACATAAAAAACATGGTAGTCTGGTGTGGTATCGACCGGCGGCGCGGCGTGCGCGCGCCTCCCGCCCGCCACCGACTTCGGCGGGCTTCTGCCGTCCCTTCGCACTGTTCCTCCGTCATTACGGTTTATCCTATGGGCACACTTAAAACAAACCTTAAGGCCCTTCATTTAAAACTTAGGCTAGAACTAGAATACAAAATACACTATGGTTAAATTGCGTCAAATTAGATTTTTTTTCTTTCTGTTTAATATGTAGAGTTAGCATCACAATAAAAAGAAAAGTGATAATACATAGCCAGTACTTGAAATTTTACAGGTTTTATATATTTTTTGTTTATTGTAATGCCTATAATTTTAAGTTTTTGATTTTTTTTATAGTTTTTCCGATAACCGTTGCAACTTGCTCTATCGACTGTTTCTGGATTCACGTTAAAAAAAGCTTGACGCGAAAAAGATATTACGTCGGTGTATTATGATATTTTATGATTATGAGATGCAGTTTCAATAAACAAAAAAAAATACTACTACTAGCTAGCGCAGCACTAGGTAGTAGAAGGTAAAATGTTTTTTGTTCATTAATATGGACCTCCGTAAAGTAACGCCTAATTTAATAAAAGATTGACTGCCATTTGATATATGTAGATATAGACAGACGTCCCAAGTTTTCTCAAGCCGCCGATTTACAAAGCTAGGACTCTAAATTAACAACAGGTGTGTCTAATTAATCGACTTATTTAAAAACTCGAAACTGTACCGTAATAACGTGAAATTAAGTGAGCTTACCGATTTAGCACTATAAAGCAGGTGTTGTAATTGTTATTGTATTTATAGTTTCTCGTGATATGCCGTGTTTGCGAGCGCGCAGATGCACTGACACCACATGTTTGTCTTTCGCCTGCGCCCCTTGAAAACTAAGTTCAAGTTCCACCGTTTATGACGGCTGCCCTATTTATTACTGCCAGTACGAAACATTCCCGTTTCAAGTGCAAACAGCCACTGACTCACACTTTATAAATTAGCTCTTCAGTTTCAATAGACTTTCTCACACTAATTTTACAATGTATCTACTAAATATTCTTAAATAGGTATAGCTGCCTTCGTCCAGTGTCTAATAAAGCAAAGCTCAAAGAGAACTTTTAATTTGACCGAATAATTTTAAAACTTGTTTTACTCTCTTTTGTTGAGAGCGAGCTCCGATGGCTCGGTAAGGGCCACGTGTTCTCGGTACAGGAAGCAATTGGGCTGGGAGTGCGTACTTTTTGCTCCTAGCGCCGCACTTGGGATGTCATCGGCTGCTCGCTGAGCGTTGACACTGCCGCCTAACCATAGCATGTCTTAAAGTCTAGTCAGATAGAGATTGTAAGAGATGTGAACAGTTTCGTTTGTAATAAGATTTAGTTTTCGTTATAAAAACAATATGTATGTAAACAGAATATACGTATAACATTCACATTGGTTATTAGGACAACACAATTACGATTTGTGTTAAAGTGTTTCATGAGTTAATCAATTAGATTATGGAGTTATCTCGGTTAACGGCTAAAAGATTTGTATACACTGTCCACAATTTCAATTTGTGTAGCTGTGGACTTTAGTTGACTCGCATCTCATGAAAACACGATGAGCAGTTGATTTTTATAGGGAAAAATTATGGTACCAAGATGTACGTACTTATATGTATATATTCTTTTACAGTAGTAATAACAAGATGTTTAGTTTTCGACTAACGCTTGGCTTTTTATCGCAAATTATTTGTTAAATGTTTTATCAACTCACGCGACATGGCGTAAGCTCTTAAAAAATGACTTTTATCAATGATTGCCAGTGATAAGCGTCATAGCGTTACCAAAATAAAACTCTCGGTACAAAGTTGAATACCCGAGGGTTGAGATAATAAGGGTACGTGGAAGTCTGGGGTTCGGCGTGACACGAGGCGTGGGAGGCGCTTTCCATGAACACAAGACTGAAAGGTTAAAAGCCAATCTATAGCTCGAATAAATCGATATTATAAAATATTTTGCACCTACTCGCAGAAATGTATGTAAGTATTAAGTACCTACCTAGGCACTTACTTCCTGCGCGACCGATAAGCAATGCATAACCAAAACTTAAAACCACGGCTTCCAAAGTTTCCAAACAAAATTTGCAGAGCTCAAACCGTTCCTCAGAAATCGTGTGATAATATTATCGCTGCAGTTGCGCTCCTACACGGTTGTGTAAATCTAGTATACATATTATAGTAGTTTTTCCCTAAAATAGTCATTCCCTGTAATTTCTTATGGACTCCGATTTCCACGTACTATGTTAAAAAACCCACCCTTTATTTTATTATGCCTTACCTTATAGACGGAGAGTTAGCAACCGAAATAGGTATACAATTTATCGAGCAACGAAATCGCTCTAGTTAGTATGCCATACTATCATTATTAATTAATACGAGCGCCTGGCAGCTTTTCAGCGGTGGGTGACTTCGCCACTTTTTCCCGCACCTTGGATGTCACCTGGCACTACTTTTCCTCCAACTTCCTCTAGTTAGTATGCCATACTATCATCATTAATTAATTCGAGCGCCTGACAGCTTTTCAGCGGTGGGTGACTTTGCCACTTTTTCCCGCACCTTGGATGTCACCTAGCACTATACTTTTCCCCCAATTAAAACGCCTGACAATGTAATATTCGAATAAAATATATAATTAGCTATTATATCACATCAAAACTCAGAGCTCTATAAACTGCACATCTTCAATTGCCCCTCCACCCCCCTTTGTTGCCCATCCATTCTCACACCCACCGCTGAAAAGCAGCCAGGCGCTCGAATTAATTAATAATGATAGTATGGCATACAAACTTAGAGGGATTTCGTTGCTCTATAAATTGTATACCTATTTCGGTAGCTAGCTCTTAGACTACTAGCTTCTGCCTGCGACTTCGTCTGCGTAGAATTATACATTATAAATCTTCCTCTTGAACCGCGCATCAAAATCCGTTGCGTAGTTTTAAAGATCTAAGCATACATAGGGACAGACAGACAGACAGCGGGAAGCGACTTTGTTTTATACTATTTAGTGATATTAACACCTATTCTAAAAACAGTTTTCTACTGTAACTTTGGGCCATACCTTATTGCACTACTTTGGGCTGTGGTGGGGTAATTTAAAAGCGAATTCATCCGAAGTAGGTATTCAATTCAAGATGCTGACACGAAATTACGACGGAATTGTTTCGTTATCAAAATTGGTGTTTAACATTTTTGGAACATCCGAGAAACTTTTAACTCCCTTAGGCTACGTACGTATTAATTGAAATGTCTTCTTAATATCAACTTATGCAATCGCATAAATCGAAAATTCAGAATTACAAATTGACTATAATTATGGTTATGTGAGGCTCTAACTGCTTCCGCGGATACGGGAAATGTTTTCAAACGCGTCATCGAAAATAAATTATGCTCATAGCAACTTAAGGGCAAGGTCCTACAAATAACTAAATTAAAAATGGATATGGTATATGAGCACGTTATTAATGAGATTTGCAGTAGGCGTTCGTGTTGAAATGTCATGGGCGGGCGGGCGCGGCCGGCGGGCCGCGGGAGGCTCGGTCGATTCCCTGCAAGACCCCCTTGCCGCGCCAATCTTACATTACATCCTTACTATATCTATTTTTATTCAAGATCATATCGATACACCTAAAGGTCACCGGTTGCTATCTTACTTATTTCTACAATTCAAGTGCGGGCTGTAAATTAAACTTGATTTTCTTGAAAATTTGTAATAGTTATTGTAACAAAAAGGTAAAGGTTGTAACCTCTGGAGCTTCTGAACGGATTCTAACATTTCTTCACTATAAGAGAAAGTTCACTATACCTGATTAACATAGGCTACTCTTAAAGTTCCCGCGGGATGTAGGTAGACGAAGTTGCAGGCAACAGCTAAGTAGATATATATTATAGTGACGTAGTTAATGCTCAGACCTCAATTCAATTCACGTGACGAATAAAGTTCAGTGGTAGTCGTAAGTAAAAGTGGTTGCATGTTACGTGGTCTATTATGCATTTTGTAGCGTTATAGCGTTGTTAGTAGCTTTCAAGTACATATAGTACGAGTATTACTTACTTAAATATCAATCTTACATGGTTTATCTTGGTTCTTACAACTTCTGCCACACAACCAACTTGAACTGCTATCCGCTTTGGGTTGATTAGCAAAATACCTCTCCCGTTAAAATTGATACATTCTTTCTGAAACAAACTGTTGGGAAATATCTATTGTTTCAAATAGATAACATGAGAATAATCATATTAATTGTTTTAATAATTAATGTGTAAGCGAAAATAACTTCGGAAATGTCGACAATTCTTTCCAAAAATGCAAACCTAAAAATGTCTAACATGCTACGTAACTTTCACTCAACTTTCGTCTCTCACCCAAATGTAAATTCAACATGAGACTACATCAATTTGATAACTATAAAACTCGTTATTGAATAAAATAAACGTACGTATTTGGATACGGATACGGACCGGTCCGAGTTCCTTTCACACGGGAGCGATCCTTACCTGCCGTCGAGTGATTGCAATCCTCGGGTCATTTGAAGCGATGTGTGATCAGATAAGGTGCCGTTAGGTTGTCTGGCTACAATGCGGCTTCGTCTGCCTCGCGGCGTAACATTGAGCGAGTAACAAAAATCGCGGGAGCCGCGGGAGCGGGGGTGACGGAACAGGTTTGTCGGCGCTCGCGCCGATCGCATCGTCTCCAGACTGATGGATCGACGGCCAGCTGTCACTAAGTGCTTATAGTGTGACAAATCCGTACTTTGACTCTTAAGTTTTGGACATAATAAACGTCTCGAATGCGACCGCGTCAGTCTGGAGTACTAACTACGGCTACAGTCGCCAACAGATTACAACAGAAGATGCTCTTACGCGACTGATAATACTATCGTGTTCCGATATTACACCCGAGATAGGACTGATATTCCAATTATCCAAAATCATTGTCCAAGATGGATTGATTAACAGAACTCGGATGAACTCATTATTTATATTTTAACTGCCAAGAGTAACACCGCTGATAGAGTCTGAAATGAAGACATTGGATTAGTAGAATACATCCCTAATCATTAACCTCGTTTGCTGCGACCAAAAAAGTTAGAGGAACTGTTAAGAATAGTTATTTTATTTCTTTAAATGCGGATTAACGAAGCGTCGTCGGCGTTGTGAAACAATGAACATTACATCACGCAGTTATGTACGTCACTTAACCAATAAAACGGAATATAATATATTCATTGCCGTTTCGCCGTTATCGCTTATTTCTCTTATCTATGTTCAAGCTAAAGATTATGGTGGAATTTACAATTGTAGGTTTAGTTCAATTCAATAAATGAAGCGGCAGACCCTGACAATAATTTCGCCCACCATAAAATTGCGTTTTACGATAGAGTAAACCTAACTTACCTATTAGTATGCACACTGTTACAAAAAATATTTATTCATATACGTAGTTATTATACTCTTCATTATTCAACGCTAGCTAGCGGTTCCGACGAGGAAGTAAATAGACTGGATTTTTTTGTTTATAGTGAAGTGAAGATAGTGAATTTTATTTCACAATAATATATTCTATGGGTACCTTCTACCTGGATAATCAATATTCCGTAACAGGTGAATTAGAATTATTGCTGTTCTTCTAATTGATTGCACTAATATAATAATAACGATTTTGTAATGGGACATACAAAACTTACAAAATTGATTTGTATATATGCACCTTCATATCGCATCGCCGTGGCGATGGAATTATAACCACGACGCAATTAGGTATGATATGTAACTATGGAGAGAATGTTATGCATCGGGTACTTATCAACTATTGTTAGGGAATTAATTGAAATACGTAATACATTATGTTATTATGTTTGAATCTTAGGGTCCGCTTCTCAACCTTTCGTTCAATCAACGTTTATGTGCAGTTACAAGAATACCTAGATAACTTCACGATGTAACTGAGTTTTCATTTTTGAGGGTATCTAATAGGTGTATTGTTTTCATAATACAGTACCCTTGGTTTTCAAAACTAGCTTTCTCTGGCACGTATTTCTTCATCGTTTTAGCCATTAGCAAGTACAAGTAGATAAAAGGATGGTATGCCCAACCCAACTTGCCGACACCTCTTACATTTGCGAATCTCTCAAAACTTGATGAGGTTGTCAGAGTCAGAGAACAGACATATTTTCTTTTAAACCCCTCCTTCGAGCCATCAGTTGTTTTCCTCCTATGACCATAATATCTGTTGGCAGGTGTCAGCAGCACAGCACATGCAGGTGAGCGGCGCCGGCGGCGGGCACGTGTCCGTGGCCGCGCAGCAAGGCATGTACGCCAACTTCCAGCACCAGGGCACGCCTTCGCCGCAACACCATCAAGGTAAGACGTACAGACTTAATACACTGACAGACAATCGATTTCAATCGAGAGCTACTGTTAAAACTTCGCTGCAATGTGTCATCGTTATGATAAAAATAATTACCGACTTTATTGGTCAAGGCATTAGTCAAACGGGTTTATTGTTAATTTCGCTACACTATGTCCGTTGCAACAGGCCGACGGATCTGCATTTCGCGTCAGCTACCTAATCGAGTTTTGGTAATCGCTGCTCATGCCCTTGCCCCTATTTGTACAGTACATCTCCTTCGTTATTTAAATAGGTACCCCTACGCTATTGCTGGTTGAGTGTAGTCCAGCGCAAGAGTCGGAAGATCTTATGCCAGTCTTAGGAACAAAGGCGAAATGACTTCCCGCTTGATCAGTGTATACATGATCTGGATCTAAAACGCGTACCTACAACGGTTCCATTTGCCTCATCATTTGGATGTTCTGTCTCAGGCCTACGCGCAAAGCTTGTGTGTAAGAGTGAGATAGAATCTGCTCAAGATAGGTACATACTATATTGCGAATAAGCTTTCTGAATAGAGGCCCAGTATTATCGAGACATGTGATTTCATCACATCGGCCCAGGCAGGCGCGTCATATTTCTCCTTGCAGTAGTTGCAGTATTCAATTGAATTGTGTGTGATTGTTAGTAGTAAGTAGAATGCAATGTGAATCAGTAATTCAGTTATCAAGTGACAACATTTTTTTTGTACATAGCTTGTCAAATTGGCTTTTATAATACCGCGTTTATTCGCGTCTTCCCGACCTATGCTCTACTTCATGCTGTCAAATAAGATTAATTTGATTTTGTTTCGTCAAATATTTAAATATACAATGCGTTTAGCATGGTCGCTAAAAAACGATACCTTTGACTTATTACTATCTGTTATTGAATTATTAGATCACTCTGAAGAGTTCTTGGAATAAATATGACACGATGCTTTGAATGTAAACATTCTTATTGGCAAGCGTCTGAGGCATGTCGCTCTCACTCCCATATTGTGAAGTAGGTAAGGCAGGCTAATAACAAAAGTAATATTCATTTGAATGAAATGCTAAACTGATGATTCAATTCCGGGCAGGGGAATGGAATGCACGCATACATGTATCTACCTGCCTACCGAGAAATAGTTTGATATGTCGAAGGAAATAGCACGTTGTCCTATACAATAAGTGTAACAGAGTTGTGCCGTCAACTTGCGCGGTCATTTTAAAAATATTAAACAAAGAAATATCGTGTTGCAAGTTTTTTGTTCATAGCATACACTTTGTCGGTACAGTATTCAGTGTTGTGTGTCGGCGCATTCAAATAGAGTCCTTACATGATTATTTTAAGGGCGAGAGCAGGTGGTCCCTCTATCGTAGTTATGTGGCGAGGGGAGGGCGAGGTTGACGATCTGCGAGAATGCGCCAACTCGCGCATCGCATATTGCAAGCTCGGGGATGACATAGATTGACGCATCTGCATTGGATACATGTATTCATGTATATGTACACCGACAGATATTAAAACATGACTAAAGAGTTACATTGCTTTCTGAGTTAGTTTACTGAAGATTTGGTACTAGTCGGGATCCATACAACTGTTTTTAACCGACTTCGAAAAAGAGGAGGTGCTCAATTTATTGGGATCTGTGATTTTGGTGTATGATACTAATTTAAAACATATTGTGTCTAATTGATTGATATTTTTTCTTGCTTTTTAATTAGAGAATGAAGAGGGAAGGAACTTGAGAAAAATAACCATATAGAGAACACTTACTTTGTATTTTACCTAAGTAAAATAGTACATATGTCATAAATAGATACTAAGCGTGAGTTGCACCAACTTACTTAAAAATAATTATAAATTATAACCATAACAGATTTTGACATAATATTTCATGGATTTTCTGTCGAATATACCTGCGTCACAATCATCGATAATAGTTATGGTTGAACTTGGTGCAACTCACTTAAAGTTCAGAAACTTTGTAAAGCAACTTTGTGAAGTAAGAATAGCCAGGTTAGCTGGAAGAGATCCCTTCTTAGGGATAAGTTCGCCTTTGTACTATTTTCTGTGTACTTCTGTATTTTTAAATTTTTATGTGCAATAAAGAGTTTACATACATACATACATACATACATACATACATTACATACATACATACAATAGCAGCTCAACATCATTTACGCATGTTTATAGCTTAAACATTCCTTTCATATTCACCGAGCAAAATCTATGTTGAGATTATTTAATTTGCATGTCATCCACATGCACGAGAATGTTTTCAAAGATACAAAAACTTGTTAATCGTTGTTATTCGTGGCCGACCGTGTAATGCGAGGCAATTATAGCTGTTGTAAGTCAGCGGGCTGAACCGTTCTCTTCACAAAGAAATTTGATCATGGATTTGTGCTCGAGTAAAGGGAAAAGCCATTTTCTAATTTCTAATATGTCGCTGGCGAATGTCTTTCCCAGTGGTTTTACTAGAAAGGGCTTTTCACACGTATTTATAATACTATCTATTGGACACAATTTTAGTTTAGATTAACTAGTCGCGGTAACTCGCGTTTGCAGTATTTTATACTTATTGCAACCTATGCCAGTTCGATGACTTCTCTCTGTGCTACAGATTAATACGTAATAGATAATGATTGTATCTAGAAATTCTACAAGTAGACTTTCTATCATAGCATAGCTAACAGGATTTTTAGTCTGAAATGTGACAGTGACAAAGAAAGTGGCACTCTCATTTAAAATGTGCACTTTAACAGATAAGAATAACATTGTTCGATAATTTTATAATATTTCTGTTTCGGTAACGGAATGTTATTCGTCACATCGAATACATGAGTCGTGGAGTGATGAGTCACGGGAGGAGATGCTCTTGTGAGCAATTGTTGCCTACTGCAAAACAAAACGTTTGTCTTCGAGATTATAAAAAAAAAAAAGATGGAAGCGTTGCACTTTTTTAAACTAACTTTAAACAGCTAATAATTTGCGAATATTTTCAAAAAAATATGAAGCTAGCTTTTACTTGCCGTTCTTTGGCATTTTTAGTTAAATATGTAGAGGTACAACTGCTTTAAGACGGGCACTTCTGTTTCTTGCTGGCTGTTCGTTGCGTGCTGGTATGGGAGTCTTCGGTAAACGAACAAACGTTACGCGACAAGAGTGCCGCGCTGTTCTATCTCGCTGGTCACGCCTAGGGCGCGCCTAACCACTTTCGCGCTGAATATTACGAAGTTGTTGATTTAATTATACGTGCCGGCACGTAAGTCTAGCGGTGACGAGTCACGTGGACGCTGCGCACCCACGGATACCCTATTTTATACTTCTGCGCTTACAAGGTCATCGCTAGACTTACGTGCCGGCACTTATACACGGTTTGATAAAAAGTATCCTCACTGCGAAACCAACACTGGGTACTATATTCGTCAAAATGTAATGTCAATCTATAATTTGTCTTATGTCTTGGGAGTTAAATTACGGGTATTGTGGTCATCTTCGGCTAAGTTTCAGTATCAGAGTGACTAAACCGACCAAACAGACAAAAACAAAGGGGATCATTACGACATGAGTACATTTTATTAAACGCCATGCCACCAAAATTAGACATGATTAATGTAACACAGCGAATTATTCATATCGGTATTAGCTGATAGGTATACCAGATAATCGTCTAGAGCAACAAATACATAGTTTGGTTGTAATACCAATCCAAGGTTCAACTGAAATTATCAACTAACCGCGAGTAAAAAGCGAAACCTCGGATCG
Source organism: Pandemis heparana (assembly GCA_963854515.1). Lineage (NCBI taxonomy): Eukaryota > Metazoa > Arthropoda > Insecta > Lepidoptera > Tortricidae > Pandemis > Pandemis heparana. Next base: position 10,397,199 of record OY978012.1, on the reverse strand, counting down.
GTGTGAGCCAGTGGCGTGGCGTCCATAGAACTCGATTCCCACTGGCTTGCCTATTTTAAGGCAGTTGGGCAATTTATTGTTCAGAATTAGAGGAAAAGGCTAGTTAAGTTCCCTTCGGCTTGCCTTCTGATATACTCACAGACCACCTACCCCATTAGACTTGTAATAGGTACAGGGCGGCATTTTCTGGATCCTATTTGCGCAATTGCGCCTATAACTTCGAACGCAAACGCGCGCTCATTCAGTAGCGACCAGGAAACAGACCCGTAAGCAGCGTGTTACTGTGATCTAAAAACTGCAATAGTGAAATACAAAAAATGCCATTTTGCACTGTAAGGGGGTGTGAAAGCGACCGTCGCAAAAATAATTACAAGAAGGATAATATTATTATTACGTTTCATCGGTAAGTTCAAAGTATAATAATATAATACCTTAATAACAAAAAATCACGGAGCTCTAATAACACTGGTCGCTATTAAGTACCAAGTAAGAAAGAAAGAAAGAAAGAAAGAAAAATATATAGAAAGAGAAATAGTCTATGTTTGTCATTGTTTAGCACGCTTTGCGTCGCATTACATCTCTTTCTTGCATTTCAACGTCATGCTTAAGTAGAGATGCGACCAAACCGTATCGATATTAGGTATGCATTCATTCAATTTGATTGTCTTTCAAGTTATATCAAAATCTTGTTTACTAATTACTTTTACAATCATTTCATTAAGTGATTGATTTAATTCACGTAAAACTTATTACTAGACAGTATGAAGTTATTAAAATGATTTCGTTTTGTCTTTTTGTCTATTTAATAGCTTTTGACACTGAAACTTCGGAACAGATTGTCATGTAATTTTTTACACTGGTGTTAAGCGACGTGAATCAACTATGATAATAAGACCAATGATAATTAACAGAGTGAAGATATGTTACGTTCCTAGTAAATTGTGTTTGAAAATAGTCGCGGTTGGATAGTTGTTTGTCACGTCACTGGTGGAGTTGTTTGAACAAAGCGGTTTACCCTCCCAAGTTATCACTTCACGAGCGCACATTGCTCCCAAAATCTAACCGGCCAGTAACTTATCGATATACAATATCGACATGCCCTCATCTCTTCCATGACGTCACCCCTGCCGCCCGCTTACGTCGCATTCCGCCAACGTCGGCAGAAGTGTTTGCTTAGAAATTCGTAAAGATGGCATGTCTGTGGGGTAGGTGGTCTGTGGATATACTTGACGCCACGCCACTGGTGTGAGCAAAAAAAATAGCACAGCATACGTATAAAAAAAGTAAAACTGCCGAACGCGCATTCAAGGCTGCTACGAGTATTGATAATACATTCGGCCTGAATGCGATTTTCATTTATTTAAAACTTATGATTATGTCGTTAACTGTAAAATTGTGTGATTGCAGGGGGAGGATGCGACTCTTACTCGGTGTCGCAGTCGCAAAGCATCAACTTCTCGCAGGCGATGCGCGCGCGGCCCGCGCCGCCCGCGCCCGCGCCCGCGCAGAACCAGCAGCAGCTCAGTGAGTACACTCCGTTGAGTTGGCATTACCTCATTTATAGAATCCTACTAATACTATGTATACCAGTAAAACAATATCACGACTGACTGACAGACAACGCACACCTTTAACCACTGCAGCTAAGAGACTTGAAGTTTGGCAGATGTCTTTGGCCTTGAAGATTCTAACAGTATGCACTAGAAGTTTTTATAAACGTCTTATGCCCTTATTAAACGCTCTGTAGGCTTCTGCTAACTTTATAGTCTGGCAGATAAACCACTGCAGCCAGATGACACTTTCAGTGTTGTCAGTTTTTGGCAAATATTAAACAGTGATGTGACTTAGTGAGTGAATGAAAGAATGAACGATGTAATGAAATTAATTTGAGTCATAAATGAGAATTTTCAAAGCGTATTTTAATAAAATGGTTTGTTAAATAAGGTTTTTTTGGATGTTTTCTAGTTAGTAGTGTAAGAGCGCGATTTGGAAATGTGCGGAAGCATGTCAAATCAGTTACCAGTTTTCAACTCATTCCCCATTTTGCCATAAATAAAACAACAAATATCACATTAATATTTTTTTCTACCTTTGTACTTTTACTTAAAAACTTCAATTATTCCGAATCAGTTTCACTGCTGCTGTCACTATTTACGTTTATTACAAAGTCATCGCACATTTTATCTACTATGTTAATATGAACCTTGAATGCCTCAAAAGTATCGCGCTTTTTTTGAAATATACTAAACTACGAATGTGACATTCATAAAATATTTCGTTCGTTCAATAATCAAATCATTCATTACGTGACCTTAGTCGAGCACTAGTGAAATAAATGTGGTATCATTATTTCGTAAAATGACATTTGGAAGTGTCATCTGGCTGCAGTGGTTTAGCTGCCAGACTATAGCAATTGTTTGTCCTTATCTGTCACTTTGACATTTACATTCACAGATAAGGACAAACGATTGCTAAGTTAGCAGAAGCCTATAAAGCGTTTATGAATAAGAGGGTAAATGTTTAACGTATGGTATTTGCAGGCGTGGCGGCCGCAGGCATTTCCCGCGAGCAGCAGGCCAAGATGCTGCAGCAGCAGCAGCAGCTCATGCTGCGCGCCCAGCACCAGCAGATGCGTCCGCCGCCGCCCGAATACAAGGCGCGGTTCGTGGGCCCCGGGTGAGCTCATACAACTATATATCCGTGTTTCCCATCTAGGCAGTGGCGTAGCTAGGTAACCAAGGGACCTGGTGCAAATTACAAAATGGGGCCCTACTATCTAAACTGGTTAGGTTAGGTTTTGTTAAGTAAACATATTAAATAATTTGATTCCGTTATTTATATATTATTTTATTATGGTTTTATAATGTACTTTAGTTGTTAATTTATTAAGTACTAGCTGTTGCCAGCGACTTCGTCTGCAAAGAATTCGTTTATCGCTATCCCGCGGGAACTACGCTATTTTCCGGGATAAAAAGTAGCCTATGTGCTATTCCAGACTTTTCTCTATCTATGTTCCGAATTTCATCCAGATCCGTTGGGCCGTTCTGGCGTGATTGAGTAACAAACAAACATCCACCCATCCATCCGTCCATCCATCCATACTTTCGCATTTATAATATTAGTTAGATTAATACTACTTATTTGCGCATAATAATGACTGCTTGCCTTTTTTTTTGTAAACTATTCCTTTCTGTATCAGGTTAGCTGGAAGAGATCCCTTCTTAGGGATAAGTTCGCCTTTGTACTATTTTCTGTGTACTTCTGTATTTTTAAATTTTTATGGGCAATAAAGAGTTTACATACATACATAAATATTACTTCTGGTAAGGATTAGAGGGCCCCCTGAGTTGGAGGGCCCCGGGGCACTGCATCTAGGGTAGAGAAAGAATGGAGATAGGCCTTCTGTAACCATATCTATCTACATTGTCTTAAAATTAAACTGAAATACTTCAGTCAGCAGGTGGTTGGGTTAGATTTTTAATTAATTTTGGGTTGAAAGTGTACGGCGTAAAAGGGATAGTTAATTTTTAATCTAAAATTACGATGAAAACCTATAATAGGAGTATTAAATCAAACTAATACAACCACCTGCCACATATTTTAGAACAATTTCAAGTCGCCGTGTTAGCGTTTGTTACTTATGAATCCGTTGGCTTGTTTTTGGTTTTATGTGTCTATTGATGGGATGAACAGGCTCCCGTGTGAAATGCGAAGACTTGTACTCTGAATAATCTCTAATCCTAACCGGTCAATCTGTGCGGAACGGCTTACTGAAGTTCGCAATTTATCTAAACAATTTTATCGATCACAATACAATACAAATACTCTTTATTGAACACCACAAATCAGTACAAGACAATACAGAAACAAATAACAAAGTATACAATAGGCGGTCTTATCGCTTAATAGCGATCTCTACCAGACAACCTTTAAGACAGAAATAAGTCGATCGTATGATAATTATAAATAAGTTTTATTATTGTCACTATAATTCTATTTTATCGATATCGACATACAACATTGAAATCAGATTATGATAAAATATTAGCATCGACTTCTCTATATTACAAATTAAGTCAGTTCCGGTTATATTAAACTAAACATGTAAACTTCGGAAAATATTTCTTTTTACTACATCTAGTTTTCTCTGCATCCCCAGGCCGGGGCAACCAGGCGGCGTGGGTGGCGTGGGTGGCGTGGGCGGCGTTGGCGGCGTGGGCGGCGCGCGTCGCCCGGCGCCGGCGCCGCGCGCGTTCCCGCCGCACGCGCACCCGCGCCAGTACGCGCCCGAGTGGCGTCACGTGTTCATGCAGCAGCAGGTCGCCAGGCAGCAGTTCCCGCAACACCACCAGGGTTAGTCGCCACGCCGTCCAATGCCAACACCGATGTCGCCTTCGAGACACTGTCGACGATCGACTCGGTATTCTGTGAGCTCTTAAGAATGCCATTCGAGTTTCGGGTACATACGGCCGATTCGAGTATCACACCCATAAGAGTGAGTGAGACAGCAATCCGGGACTGTATCTCACGGATTAACGAGACACGTGCCCCAGGTCGTACTGTAAGTTGTCTCGGCACGGTCTCGTATCGATGAGGTCGAAACAAAAAACTTCTTCTACACGAGATTTGAACGCACTGTTATTCCACACCTAATACCGTTAGGCCAAACTAGCTGATGATGAACCAACCGCAAACAAGTAACGTTAAAGTGTCACCGTCGGACACGCCACCACAAAATTGCAACGTACGACGCAGGTGTTTGCATACATTTTACCTTACATTTCCAATCGACTTTAATAATCCCATGTATTGTGCAGGTGGCTTCAACATGGGCGGCGCGCACGCTGGCGCGGCGCAACAGCAGCAACAACAGCAGCAACAACAGCAGCAGCTGCAGATGCAGCAGTCGCGGCTGCAGCAACACCAGCTGATGCAGCACCAACACCAGCAGCAGCAAAGGTATACATACACATAAGAGGTCCCCTTCCAGTTAGGATTGTATGACATCAAAAGCTGAGATTATTAGGTCACTTTCAGAAATATGCTGTTACAGACTGACCGTATAAATAAGTCCTCGGCCGCGCGGTGCAGGCCATGGGCGTAATACAATAAACGGGACTGAGCATTAGCAGCTGAAAAACGAGCAGAGAGAGATAGTTCGTAGGGAGGAGTGTGTCCTTTTCTAACAGGGTGACAATAAGATTTTTGCTATGTGGGACAAAATTCGATCCTGCAATCACAAGGACACACAATACACGAACTCATGGCCAACGTAGTTGTTAGAAGGGTTACCGTTAGAAATAAAAAAGCAGACTATACAACGCTAACTTAAAACTGTTAAAATAACATGAAAATTGAATTTTAATGTTGTTTCAACGGAGTTTTTTTAAGCCAAACCTTTTGATCAAAAGCATTTTTTTAGGCTGGCAAGATGAAAGAACGAGACACACTCCTCCCTTGTAGCTATCCCTCTCGGCGCAGATTGGCCTCTGTGTACGGCGTAACACAAAAAGATACTTTCTCCCCTCGTAATATGGTTCATTATCGTAAATACAAGTTTTCAGAGTACTCAGTCCTGTTTATTGTATTACGTCCATGGTGCAGGCAGACACGCGCGGGGTGGGACGACCGCGGGGGCCGAGAGAGGTCCCCTTTGTCGTCCTACCCCGCGCCCCTGTGCCGCGCGGGCGAGGCCTCATTCAGGGTGCGACCACACCGCCGCGTATACGCAGTGACGTGTCGTATGCGTCACGTTTTCTCACCGTTCCTTCATACGTTTTGTTGCGATTCCGTAACGTCACCGTTTTTTAAGCGGCGGTGTGGTCGCACCCTAAAAGCGGTCAGTCTATTCTATAGTCTTTGATAAGGGTCGTGAGTGAGGTCTCGAGTTACCCAAAGTTGTTTATTTTTCTTTAATAATTGAAATGATCGATAATCATCGGGAATCGGTCGCTGAAAATGCTCGCAATCTTATGTGACTTGTTGTTTACAAACTACCATTAGGCAAAAAATTGCGTATTGTATTCAGACATACTTCGTGTGCTCAGTATTTAATAAATGTTTCACGAATTCAAAGTATTTTCCGAGATGAAATATTTCTTGCAATACCTTTTACCCATGTTTAACGATATGTAAAGTCGATAAGATAACGCCGAGTACCTACAGATGTAATAACACAATTTACAATGTATTTGCAGGTCGACCAATCAGCAGCCCCCGATGTCGCATCTCATTATGCAACAAAATCAGATGATGAATGTTCAAGGCCAGGTGAGTCGCAAAACCTGTTACAAATTAACTATCATGCTTTACTGTTTCGAGTTGTTCTTGTTGTCGATGTGTATACATATATGTATTTAGATACATAAGTATACATTATTTTAACATACACAAATAAATCGCGTCTTTATCCCTTACGGGGTAGACAGTCTAAGGTATCAATACCTAAAGGCCACTTTTAGTATGATAGGCAGAATTATTTTAATGTCTGGAATAATTCGATTTGGGAAGAGTGTCATAATGTTCATTAGTTTCTGTTATGCCAAGTGAGGAATATGGTGTTCTGTTACAGATGCCAAACATTCACATGAGCCAGAGCCAAAGCATGTCGATGCAAGGCGGCATGGGCGGCATGGGGTCGCACGCGCCGCACGGCACGCACGGCGCGCACGCCACGCACGCGCCGCACGGCTCGCACGCGCCGCACGCCGCGCACGGCGGCATGCACGCGAGCGCCGCGCAACAGCCCGCCATCATACAATCCTTCCCCTCCCTGCACTCGTCTTCGTTCTCGGGACAGCCCGCAGACTTCAACCTCGACTTCCTCGATAACATGCCTTCCACTGACGCCAGCAACCTCACTGCGCAGGAACTGCTCAATTCTTTGGACAACACGTTCTTAAACGATATCCTTTAAATCGTCGTTTCTCAACCTATCGAATAGCTGGATGAATCGCGATAATCAGAGACGTTGGCGTGCAGTCAAGGAGAAAATTGTGTTTTTTTTACCCTTTTACAATGGAATGAAGGTGCAAAATATGTACATATCTCTCTCCTCGACTACACCCGCGTCCAGCAAACGGAAATACTATTAATCGTTTCAAAATCTTAGCCAATTAAAAGGACGAGCGTTTAAAGAAGTTGCATCATCAAGAAACGATGTTTTAAAATTTCGATTAGTTGTCCTCTACGCTCGAATCGATGAAAAAAACGAGCAATATATCGTGACCAAGTTCAGGAATTTACAGCGGTTCGTTTGGAATGCTCTTTATAAACGGAGTGCGGCGTGAACCGAGCTTCCGGAGAATTTTATATAAACTTTCGGACGCGTCGTTTTTAGACTATTTATTGTGAAAGATATCCATTTCATAGTATTTTATAGTTTTTACGATTGTTAACTCTTCTTTTGTAAATATTTTATCGTACTTCTAGGATGTTCGTTATGCGAGTGAAAACGAGGCGTAATCCGCGACGTGATTACACTTCCCCCTGACGTTTTCGAGTTTCCTTGTAAAATAATAGGTTTTTTACTACACTTGAAGTAGATGAATATTAGGTATTATATTTATTTAAAATACTGTAGATACGTGAAAACGAAGCACAAAAGACATTATATCGACTTTTAACTTCCAGTAACTTATTTGTCGTTAAAGAGCCGTCGTGGTGGCTCGTTTCTTCCTACAAACTTGTACCAACACATCATTAATATAGCTGACCAAGAATCTGTTTCACTACCCTGCCTATAGTTCAATGTCGTAAGCAGGTCATAAAATGTCAAGGCCAAGTATAATTCTGTAGATAGTTCCAAGGGAGATGTCGCGATTAGATTGAACAAAACGAATTTCATTTACGAGGAAATTACTTCACCTTATATTTTTTTGATTGTAGTATGAATTTAAATTTGTAACAGACAACCCAGATTTACTCGGCGATTACTCCACCGACAAGAGCTGGGCTCTTAAATATGAGAGAGAGAACTCATAGATTTCATTCATTTGTCTAAAACCAAATGCAGCAAGCTGTTAAACGTTCTCTTTGCTATGCGGCAGTCCTCCCTACTGAGGGGATGAACCACTCTCTTGGTCCACTATACACTCATGGAGTTAAAATATGGTGTCGTGAAGTGTAATCTATATCCTCTAGAGCTGGGGCCCGATTTTTGCACATCACTCGAAGTACATTCGGTATTGGTGGAATCCGCGTATTGCTAATAAACTATAGCTCAATGTGAACACTGCATTCTAATTAATGTGATTTCTAAGTATCGACGTTGAGTTACTATTGCAACGCGCATGGAAATTCTTCTACTGTTCTTATATTTTCAATTAATTACAATTTTACGGCACTTTCGAGTGATGTGCTTTTAAAAGCCGGGCCCCTGGCCGCGGCGCTTTCGGGACCCACCTCGCGAAGCTAACAGATAAAACTGAAGCGTTACAATACATTTGACAGCGGTGAGTGGCAATACTGTCGGTCAAAACAAAACTGGTCTAATCTAAATTTTCTGCGATCGAAAAGAGTGTTATTGCAAAGTGACGGACTTTAAATTTTCATGTTTTTTTCTGTGAGTTTAGGCGATTTCTCTTGTGACGGTATCTTTTTTATTTTATTTTATTACGTGCTAGTGCATTGACACATATCCAAAAACTACGCCAACATGAAAATAAAGTAAGCTGATTGTGTTCCTGACACTAATTGTAGTTTCGTGAGTGGGGCCGTGCGCCGGCCTATCCGCCTGGGGTCGCCCCCGCTATCTTATATCATAGTGCAAATGTAAATTAATGTAATTACGGTTATTGTAAGATCATTCCTGTACCTAAGATAATTATTTAGTAGATTATACTGTGATGTCGGTCTCAATGGTCAATAGGTAACATTATAGTATCAATTATTATAGATAGATATTGTTGACATTAAGTATTGTCAGGTCTAGACTCGTTATTGTTAAGGATCTCATGTATTATTTAGGATGGTTTGGAAATCTGGAATTTACTAAATGTTGGTTTATGTAACTATTTAATGAATCATGACATAATTATTATTCAATATTATTTATTTCTTTATATAATTTTTCTCACACGTGAAATTATTATATTTAAATTTATGTTGATACATCAATCAATCAGTATAATTAAGAAGTAGTGTAAACGATTCCGTTGTCACGGGGAGGCATGGATGCTCTCTGTAAATACTAAATAATACAGCTATAGAACCAATTGTGAATGGTAACAACATTCCAGAGCCATTGTTAACAATGTTTTAACTTTAGGACCAATTTTTGAATGTTCTTTTGAAAATAATATTGCATATTGATTTGTGGCGTTTTATTTCTATTTATAATTTGTCTCCTTAAGTAATTAAGCTTGATACCTATCCTTAAATAGTCTTATATTAACACGGAGAAAACACTATAGAGTACCTACAGAATCAGGTCACTCGATCGATTTGTATTTGAGTTTACATGAGTAACTTAGTTTCTATGGCACATTCATAACTTGACAATGGTTAAAAACACTGGGCTAGTCAATAAAAATTTCAACATAACTACATCAGTCTTTAGTTCATTCTTTGTAAGTAAAAATTCATATAAGTATAATGATTTGTTGTCCAAAGTGTGCCAAATGGCTTTGATAAATATTTGAAAATTTACCACATTATGGACTCTGCTTCATGCTTGTACAGGTAATCTGAGAATTTCTCCAGTTTTCTCTCTAAAGCATTTATCTCCGCTGCTAATTCTCATACCATCTCGTTGGGTTTGCTGTGAAAAATCCTTGGGTTTCTTACTCGTGGACTGTAGAAATTATTAGGTTGGATGTACTTGGCCATAATGGGTTCTTCGTGCATGGTACCCATTTTGGTCTCGTAGATGTTTTCATTGGTCCTGTTGGACTTCATAATGAAGGCGTGCAGCTCTCGCCGGTGGTTCCGCAGCTGGATGCACGAGAAGATGGTCACGAGGAGGATGCCGATCTTCAACAGCGCCAACACGAAGAGACTTAGCATGAACACGATGAATTGTTGGTGATACCAGTCTTCCAGTTTTGCTAAGCATCCCTGGAACAAAGTCATTTGAAAACTATTTTTCTGGCCAAGAAAAGCTACCATTCTAAAATCTAACTTCTAACTAATATTATAAATGCGAAAGTATGGATGGATGGATGGATGTTTGTTAGTAACTCAATCACGCCAGAACGGCTCAACGAATCTGGATGAAATTCGGCACATAGATAGAGAAAAGTCTGGAATGGCACTTTGGCTACTTTTTATCCCGGAAAATACCCTCGGGATAGCGATAAACGAATTCCTTGCAGACGAAGTCGCAGGCAACAGCTAGTTTTATATAGAGTTATAAGTGAACTGAATTTATGATTGTGTGTACTTTTACTAAATGTTACAATCAAACTCAAAAGTACATGAACGCTTCAACGCTTTGCTATATTCAATAATTTGAAACGCCAACTATCTAATTCTCTTGTTTATTGCGACAAGGTACGAAAGTGTTCCTTTTGCGCTCGACTTTACTGCGCTTAAATGAGACGAAAACTTGATGTATAATAAGAGCAACTAATTTTTTTTATACGAAATCGTTGCCAAGCTCAAATCATTCAAATATCTCACAGCACAAAGAAGAATGCTAAGATAGTCACCCCCTCATTTATTTTTAACTATATTATAAGTAGAGCTTCTTGTAATTGCCCCCATCATGCCAAAAAGCAAATGTCACGCCACTCGACTCCGAACGTATGCCGGCTGATTTCTTGAGCGCGCAGAAGTAAATCTTACGTCTCATAAATAAGTGCCGTCACGTAAGTCTAGCGATGACCTTGTATGCGCAGAAGTATAAAATACTTCACGTGCTTCGCTAGACTTGCGTGCCGGCACGTGTAGTCTACGGTTACAAGAGTGTGCACCTAGTGATTCTCGGCTCGCTGCGAACGCAACGCACAACGCACTAGCGGTTTTGGTTATAGTAACGTGCAACAGTTACGGTCATAGCCACCCTAGTAGCAGTCAGTTACCGGCACGTGTCGGAATTCGGGGTTGGGCGTGAGGTCCTGGCAGCGCGAGGCGTTGCGCGGCGCGGGGTTGAGGTGGCTGGCGGGCGGCGCCTGCACGCAGCACGACGGCGGCACGGCGGCGCCGCGCGGGCCCAGCCGCCGCAGCTGCCACACCGACATGTCGTAGTTGCGCGCCTCCGTCATGCCGCAACACTCCAGCTGACAACACAAACTCTACAATAGGTAACTCTACAAAGAACACTCTTTACTATAGCTCTTCTCTGTCGCTTCCTCATGACTGAGGGTCGTGACCATGCGAGGTCGTTGCGCGGCGCACCAGCTCTCTCCAGGCAGCACGGTTCTCGGCCATCCGGATAGAAGTCTGCAAGTTGCATTTGCAGACCTCCTTCACTATAAACCGACCGCTTAAATGAGTCTTTGCTCGCGCGGTGCAGACGTGCGGGGTGCTGGGACGACCGCGGGGGTCGAGAGAGGTCCCCTTTGTCGTCCTACCCCGCGCCCCTGTGCCTCGTGGGCGAGGAGTCATTTGAGCGGTTGGTCTATACCAGTGTTTCCCAACCTGTGATCCGCGGACCACTGGGGGTCCGCGAGTATATGTATGGGGGTCCGCGGTGTCATCTCTGGACCATACATAAATGCTAATAAGTCTCGTAATTTTGTATCTGTAATAACCACAATAAATAATCCGACTTTTTTTGCTTGTTTATTTTATAAGGGGGTTCATGAAAACTGTGCTTGATTTCCTTGGCGTCCGTGGCTGAAAAAGGTTGGGAAACGCTGGTCTATACTATACTTATGTTACCCCAGGCTCCGTCGATCCCGTAAGTGATGAAGACGTGATAATATTTATGTATGTTACGATTACGAGTATGTTCAATACATTTACCCGACGTCTCTAATGGAAATTACTTTGTTTTAGCAGGATTAGTATATATTTCGTCTGACGGGGCAATTGAACGTCGAAACTATACTTCAACGTGGTGCGGTGTAGTGGGAGATAGGGAGATCAGAGCTTATATCAAATAACACCTATACGTAAACCGATAGGCCGGTTAGGGTAGTTAAAATTGTAACTTTGGTCTCCAGGTAGGATATGCCTATATGCCTGGAGAGAGATCTCTATTGTGGCCTCTCCCCACATATGAATGTGCCCAATGGGTCCTAATTGTACACACCTCAGTCTGCGCCAGGTCCAGCGCCGCGGTGAAGTACTCGTAGTCGGGCAGCGCGTAGTAGGCCTGCAGCGCGCCGACGGCGCCGCCGCGCGCGCTCTGCAGCCCGGCGCAGCGCGGCCACGCCGCCGCCGCCACGCCGCCCGCGCACGCGCACACCAACAGGCCCAGCACCATCAGGAAATACTGACCAACGTACAACCTCACATGTTATAAAAACACCGGGTAGCACTCCGGGAGTGCCGCCAGAAGTGAAAACTACACACACGCTCACTCGCGCAAAAAGAAATAAAAATCAAAATAAAAAAAACAACGAGATTTGAACTGCGGTCACATGAGAGAGCACACTGTTATTCCACACCTTATACCACTATGCCAAACGCACAAACCGACGAAATTAACGTACGTACACTTCAAAAATTGAATGCGACTCTAGCTTCATTCGTATTTCAAAATAAGCTCTTAGAGGATCCTGATATCCTGGTACTTAAACTCTACCTCCGTCTTACGTCTGACGCGAGTTTAACATTTTTTACCCATCCCAAAAGCTTTCATTCATTTAATTTCAAGTTTTCACTGCAACAACTCGAGATGGACTTCTACGAACACCGTAAAGTGAAGCTGAGCCTTTAGTGTAAGTTTTCACACGAACAAACGTCTCGAATGCGTTTACGTAAATGTCTCCAATTACTATGAAAAAATTGGCAGCGCCACTTGCGGATCGAAACGGCAACAAACTGTTCCCATAGTATTTGACATTTTAACGCAAACGCGTTCGAGACGTGTTCTGTTCTGTGACCGAAAACTTACACTAAGCATACTGGTTTAAACTACGCCTCGCCATGTGCGCGTGTGCGTGCCTCACACAATTTGTTTGGCAAAGTTTGGTCGCGCTTGTGTGCGTGCATGTGTACAGAGCGCTATGGCGTTTTTTTTTATACATACGAATAAGAAGGCAAACGAGCGTATTTTAAACCAACCTCACTTCGTCGTTCACAAAACTCCCTGAGTTTTTATTTGGTCTGAGGGTTGATACAACACTAAACTTACAAATTCGCATTCAAGCATATCGTATGCAAATTTAAACGTTAAACGAAGGTTAAACGGCTCTAAACTGAGGACTCAGTTAAGCGATCGGTTTATAATACCTACTGATTAATTCCTCAACGTTAGGTATAAGGTCTTACACACTCGAGTCATACTTACAAAGGTGAGTATAACATAAGACGGCATGTAAGTAGCCCAGCAGCCGAGCGCGGCGGCGGCGCAGACGGCCAGGCCGGCGGCCAGCAGCGCGAGCGCCGCGTAGTGCAGCGGCGCCTCCGCCAGCGGCCCGTCCGGCGCCGCCAGCAGCCGCGACAGCAGCACGCGCCGCGAGTCGCACACCAATAAAAAACCGCACACTACCTCCGCAAAGCCGCACAGCTACAAGATCCATTATTCAATTACTAGCGACCCGCCCCGGGTTTGCACGGTATATTAAATTATCTTAACGTATAAACCTTCCTCTTGAATCAATTTATCTATTAAAAAAAACTGCATCAAAATCTGTCGCGTAGTTTTAAGGATCTAAGCATACATTCACACAGACAGCGGAAAGCGACTTTGTCTATGTAGTGATATGGATAGCGCTAGGTTTCTGCTGGGAATATTATCTGCTCTACAAAATCAGTAACTTTAAATATGTACATATAGCTTCCCTCTCCCACATACTTTGGGAATCATAGACTAAACTAACTGTGAAACTACCGTGATGTGGACAATAGCCCTTTCGTAATTAGTGGTCAAACAATAACATTCCAATCTCACAATAGCTTCAACAAAAGAGCACACTATCAGCAGCATTCACAAAGTGACTCTCGTTTTAAAATATGTTAAATCCATATTAGATCACATAAGGTAGAAAATTGTACTATTATTACCTCACCGACGTCTGACCACCCAACTGTTAATTTTAACGACGCTCGGCCGGTACATCGCATGCCCAAATGAGCATCTTAATTATTTTCAAACTGGTATTTTTTTATTCAGTAATAATAATAGAAGTATACTCTAAGGACCAAGTTCATTAAATAAATTTGAAAAAGGCAATAAAAGTTAGATAAAGCTATACTATTAGGTACTTACGAAGAAAACAGTATTGAAGCATCCGAAGAGAACTTTTGCACTCGCTATTTTTTTGAACTTCATTTTTAAATCTTCACCAAATAGTGAATAATGTACGATTTACGTGAAACTCTCGAAATACTTTTATAATTAATAAAAAGCAGCAACAGGACGCGAAAAGAGACGCTAGCCGGTGCGCATGTGAACAAACAATAACACTGTGAATAGATTCGCCGGTTTTAGGGAGATACGCTCTGCTGCGCAGGTGGGGTGACTAATAATTAAGCCAGTTTTGTTTAAAGTTGATGCATGAGTTCCTCTGCGATGTGTGAATACGAGAGCTCGATTGCATTTCGTTTGAAATTTCACAATTTGAAAAAGTTGATTGTGTTATGTTATAGGGTAAGTATGAAATAGTGAGCAACATAATGCTTAATTTCGTTTATAAGGCCATATCTGGGCAAAATTAGCTATTTTCGTGTATGAGTATGAATGAATTGAAACATGATGTCAAAAAATAATTATACAATTTTTTTGTACGAATATTATACAATATCAATATGAATTATGAATAAAGTGCTTAAAAATCAATATCTTTCTTCTTAAATCCTCCACATGCAACTTTGGGAGTTGCTGTGATGTCATCCTGTTCTCGCTCACTTGTTTCTTCCAATTCTGGAAACAAAATAATAATTTGTACAAACTTTTTTTTGCATATTTTATAGGATTATTTTGTAGGTAATTCAGTTAATTTTTAAAGAAAAGCTTAGCCCAAATCTTACCCGTGTTCAAGTTATTTATAAATATACTAACGAGCAAAAATTCAGAAACAACTATGTATAAGAAGTGACGCGTTCTTTTTGCTAGCCAGTGTACATTTCTGAAAAACTTTGATTTTGATCTATTGGACCATAATACTATGATCAAGTGCGTGAGTCACGCGCAGTGTAGAGTTCCGTACAAATATGTATACGGCAATATTAAATAATTAGTTTTATAGATCGACCGCTTAAATAGCGGCGCTTAGTGGGCCCAGGGTGGGACGACAAAGGGGGCCGAGGGAGGTGCGGGCGGGTAGTGCTTTTACCTGGTGGTAAATGCAGTTTTTCAATGTTGAACTTCTTCCTCCTCAATTTGAATGCCAAGTCGAGACTTGGCGGCACGAATGGCGTTATAGAGTGAACTGATGTCAGCTTGGTCAGATGGAACAAGCCTTGGTAATCTT
The DNA here is from genome assembly GCA_963854515.1 of Pandemis heparana. NCBI lineage: Eukaryota > Metazoa > Arthropoda > Insecta > Lepidoptera > Tortricidae > Pandemis > Pandemis heparana. Next base: position 10,381,675 of record OY978012.1, on the reverse strand, counting down.
TGTAGACCGGATTAGTCTCCTTTGATGAACCAGCAAACGATTCTATTCTCACTGCATTGTCTATTGAGTACTGAAGCCTTTTAGTCAGGGCTTCACTCTGGAAAAAACATTTTAATCATATCAGTTTGTTAAACTTGAATATGATTGGAATTAAAAAAAGAGAATGGTTGTATTTTGTTTGTATAGAATATAGATAGATAGACAAGTCTTATGTATGATATTGGTGAATGTGTATGTTCGTTACTTCAGAGTTTCCTCACGCCGAAACGGCTGGACGGATTTGTATGAAATTTTGAACATAGATATTTTATAAGACCCTAACTTAACATATAGGCTACTTTTTAACCCGATATTCCCACGGGATCGAGAATTCCGATTTCACACATTTAAATTCCAAAATGTTAAGTATAAAGTCTAGAGTACTCTAGACTTTGTACTAATAATAATAAATAATATTAACTATAATATTGACTTCAGTGAATCACGATGACAATGTCACGGGAAAACGCAATGCTAGCTAGTGTTGTATTGTATTGTTTTTGTCATAAACCTCAACCAAGTTTAGTATCTTAAATAGCACACAATACAATATGGGTCAGAATCAAAACTAATGTCCATTACAAAAATGAGAACTCTTTATTTCTCATTTTCAGAAAGGCAAATATTTTCGTTACCATATTATTTATGCGACATAATTATCAGTTTCATAATAGACTTTAATCTTGACCCATGTAACATGTATTTTGTTGCAACTGTTGGACACTCACATCAAACAGATGAGTAGGGATAGTGATAAAAGCTACAGCAGTGGTCCCCCGCAGCAGCACTCGAAGACAGTAGACAAACTTCAAGAGATCCTGCCCAAACTGATGTTCATCTTCCTCACAATCCTGGGAAGTCCATACAGGTGAACCCAGGGACTGTATGTTGATTCTTAACACATTGCTTCTATCTTTATTACCTATTTTGTATTCTTCTTTTGATAATAGCCCTTTTATACTTGAGAGTAGTTTGAAATACATATCATTTTTAAAACCTGTAATGGGAATTTCTTTATTTTTGATAGAAAGTACTATATACAGGGTGTATCAGATAGCCACTAACAATAATCAACTGGGGTATATAACCATAGCTATAAAAGCTAAAAGAAATATTAAAAAAAAAAATTGAGTAATTATTTTTTTATGTTTTCTATAGGAATGATTACAGTCAATACTACCATTCCTATAGAATAAATAAAAAAAAATTACTCCAATTTTTTTTAAATATTTTTTTTAGCTTCTGTAGCTATGGTTATTATACCCCAGTTGATTATTGTTAGGGGGTATCTGATACACCCTGTATAACACACATAATATTTTATGGCATCATACATCATTTTATGGTAATAGTTCCCTCCCGATATTCCAATGTATCTATGCAAGATCATGATGCATGCAATTGTATTAGAATACTAGGAGCCCATCAAAGGAAATTGTGGAATATGTCTTTTACAAAATACATCCCAATTCAATAATGAAAATGTTCACTAAAAAACTGATCAAACACTACTGCCTGCTTTCCAGATATATTCTTCAATTATGTATTAAATTTGTTAGAAATTGAAGCAAGGTTCAAAATAAGTAATATACATTACCTTTAACTTCCCCAACATGGTGACTAACATTCCAATACGTTATATTACTATTTTTTATAGTTGCAGAGTCAAGATGTCTGCTTAAATCAAAGTGGTGGCCAAAATTCGTGTTACTGCCGAAGGAAGATTCAACTTGGTTAAGACCCTCATATCTCCAGGCAATCTTCATTTTGTCAACATCTTGTGTTGGCATACTGATTTCATCTTCAGGGGGTACTGTACAAGGCTGTGGCAATTCTTTGACCTGCGATGAAAAATAAATTTCAAAATTTTGTTTATATTTTTGTCTATTAGCTGCAATATTTCATAAAATTTTGTATGACTTACGATTTCATGTGGGTCTTCGTCAGCTGAGGCAACAAAGAGATCATGTTTGCACACAACACCTTCTGATAGGAAATACTTGCTTAGGACCCTGCTGTAGTTACCAAGAACATCTTCCTCTGAAAAATGAGGCACAGAAAGGTTAATTGAAGTCGTATACAATGAGGGCATAGAGCAAGTAAAAAAAAACTCAAATTATACATACCAACAGCAAAAATTGCCCCAGTTGGTAAGCCACCGCCTGAAATGTACGACTGAGTATATTAGTATGATAACAATCAGTATAAAATAAACCCTTGGTTACTTAACTTTACCTATAACATGATCAAGTGAAGGAATACCAGATGAGACATAAGGCAGATTGTTTTTCAGTTTTGTTCCATTGATACTAGCACGCGAATCAACTGCTTTATAAAAACTAGACATGGTGATTATTTTGTATCTATTGCTTAAACCGAAAGAAGATCTTATTGGATAGTAAAAATCTATCTTTTAGAGAATGTGAGGTGAACATAGCCACCAAAACAAACAAATTAATTGGAGGTTATGTTATGAGTCGTGAATTCGTGATTGTGACATTTGCGAAACTGCCAATTTGTTTGACAAATTTGACAATTTTGACATGACATGACTGGCAATCATCAGGCAATAGAAAAGTTTTTGTTTTAGATTGGCGAAACCGGCGAAACCTATGAAAACTGGCAGTCAAAAAAAAATTATTGAGCTTTAAAATTTAACTTTATTGTTTCCTATAAAACATTTTCATTTCCATTTAGAAAGTGGCCATTCTTATATTTCTTATGAGTACAGTTTGTTCAAGGTTCTTTTAATACCGCCTGGCCTAACCACTTCCGTCTATTTTTTTGTCTGACTTCCCCTTAAATCCTTAAATATTTGGTGACGTTTTCTTTGGTTGGTCTCTTTCTTTCCTTCTCTGTAGTACACGAATTTTGACGTACCGTTTGTATCTCTTTGATGCACATGTATTTTCACTTAATTTGTGTAAATAATCACAGCTATTCGTTTAAAATTAAATAGTCGCGAGTATATCTCTTATACAAGATGCAGGGCCCAGCAGTTTTTATGGAAATATCATTGGAAGATCAGGTTAGTTAGTGCAACCTAACCTTAGCCAACTCAGCTATTATAAAATTATAAATACTGTAAATGTATCCCGTTTACGTTTTGCATCAGAATGTTATTTAGTTTAATTTGTATTTTCATCAATTTACAGGCTCTAGAACTCCGAAAATATTTTAAAAGCTTAGGTGCTGAGATTTCAGAAGAGAAATCCGCTAAGGGCATTGAAGATGATCTACACAAAATCGTTGGAGTCTGTGATGTGTGTTTTAAGGAGACTAGCGAATCGGATATCGAAGCCATTCTTAACAGTATTGTCTCCATAATGGTATCTGTATGTATTAAAATTTATTTCAATGTCTTTCATCAAACCGGGATCACTTGCATGTAAGAGAGAAGCATTATTCTTTTCCCACTTTACAGATCCCATTGGAGAGAGGTGAAAACCTCATTCTGGCATTCAGCCAAAGGCTCACAAAGGCGCCTGGACCTAAACTAGGGATGGTTGCCCTCCAATCGTAAGTAAATGATCAAATACCTACTTTGTTAACCTTCCAGCCTATACTATGTTCTAGCCTTCTTTGTAAAATTAAGAAATCCATTTGCATTTGTGTATATTTAATCTGTTCAATCAATTAGGGTTGTTTCGCCAGTTCGCCGACCGTCGCCACTTTTCGACTTTTTTATCGACATGTTTGACTAATCGGTATAAAATAGCAATACTAACAAGATTAGAAACTTAACAAAAATACCGTGGTAAACCCAAATAGTTCGGTTATACGCACACATAGACAAAATGCACGTTTGTTAACAGCGTACGGCACAAAAAAATAAATCAATCTAGGTTCGCAAAGAACACCTAACGACGCGTACTTCGTTGCGAAAAAAATTGTGAGGAGCCTCACGGTTCATGGTATGTTTTTAAATGTAATTTTATGTTTATTAATTTGTTTGTTATTTGTATTGATAGACAATGAGTCTTAGTATTTATTAAAAATAAGTATTATTTTAGATTCCTTTGGAAAATGTATAAAATTTAATAGTCGGTAACTGGTTAACTCGTTTTCGTAAATACCTACTTCTCGACCGTTGCGGTCGAAAACTGGCGTCGCAGAGTCCAGTAAGGTTGCATTTTTTTTGACATATTATTGAAGAAACTACTTAACCTAATTTTTGAATTTGAATCTTATTAACACCAGAATTGTGTCAGCCAGTTTTCGACCGATTATTTCAAGTGTCGTAAACATACCGGGTGTCGTAAAAACGTGGTCGAAATCTGGATTTGTAATAACTGTATGCCATATTCCGACTACTATATTCGAAAATATACAGTTTTTAAGCTAAAATTATATCTTTTTTGTACAACACACACGTCACATATATCACATAACACGACACGTATTTTGTCCCGAAATCTATTTTTTAGCTGATAAAAAGGACAAAATACGAACGTTTTTAATATCCAGTAAATCCGTAATTAGAAAACTAAATAAATCCAAGATTGATCTTATTTACACGTTTTATTTTGTTGTCATAATGTTGTGTATTTTTTTTATTTTAAGAAAGTGCGGGTTTTTATATTTAAAACATATTTTGTGCTTCATGTATTTGTCATCACACCATAGTCGAGAACTGGCGAATTTAAAGTCGGAAATTGGAAATTTCGGTCGAAAACTGGTAAAACCGGCATTTTCGGCTTTATTGATTTTTATTTAATTATTTCTAGGTCTTACTTGAAAATAAAGGGCATTAAATGATAGTAGACTATATTCACTATGTGTCTTATTTTTCTCGATTATTTGTTCATATTAATGCAATTTTTTTTTTCATTCTGAATTTGCCAACTCCACTAATCGGTCGAAAACTGGCGAAATTACCCTATGTAATATAAAAAAAATTGCTTGTTTAAATTGGCTCAAAATGAGTTGCTAACAATTATAATAAAATCAATTAAAACAAGGTTGAACAATTTACACTGGATATTAGCCAAGGGATGTAAAACAGTACCCATATACAATATATAACAATACACATGACTCAGGTACCTTTATATTCATCATACATGGGTCTGTCTGTACCAGGAATCAAACCTGGGATCAGTAGTTTCATAGTCAGGATCACTAACTAATTTGCTTTTCAATTATCACTGAAATAAAATCAAATGTTTATAATTCCAGCCTCTGGCGGCTGTATAACAACTTAGAAGCAAACTCCCCTCTTCGCTACCATGTGTACTATCATGTGATTGAGCTGGCAGCACGAGTTGGCTTTGTGCAAGAAGTCTTCACTGGGGTGGAACAGTTGCGCAAGGAGTTTGCGGCCTGCCCGCCCTCCAATGAGCAAATGCAGAAGCTGTACCGACTGCTGCATCTGGTCTTGAAGGATCAGAACAGGTATTCTATTAATGCTTGATAATGTCTCATGACAATTAATATTTATAGATAACTTTTTCTTAAACCTATGTGAAAGTATAATGACAACCAATTTTGTTACAATCTACCTATATCATCTTCAGCCTACATCACTACATAGTATAAAACAAAGTCACTTTCTCTGTCCCTATGTCCCTATGTATGCTTAAATCTTTAAAACTACGCAACAGATTTTGATGCGGTTTTTTTTAATAGATAGAGTGAATCAAGAGGAAGGTTTATATGTATAATAGGTACATGCACAATGTACCGTGCAAAGCCGGGGCGGGTCGCTAGTATATTATATTTCTAGGAACAAGGAACCTTTCAGAATGAGAAGGCTTGGGCTGTACTTTCCATGCAGGCCCAGTCAGATTGGCTGTAATATTTGTGCGAGTGCTTCCACTCAATGCACTACACTCAATGATATTATAAACCCTAGACTAGATACACTACAAGCGCTCAAAACTCGTCCCGAGCAGAGAGTGCTTAGAATCTTAGAATTAGAATTATTTTAAAATGTGATAGAAATATCATTTAGCATTTGCACCTGTCATATATTTGGAATGGACAAGTTTTGGTGGTGATTTTATATGTGGCGGTGCATCTAGGGTTTATAATATCATTGACTACATTATATCATTTTACCATGCACATGCACATGAGATACCAATATACGACATACCAATAGCGCATCCCAAAGACAACACTATGTGTAGTGCTAGCATTATGCAATGCTCAATAAGTATCTCAAGAATATTACATTATTTCCAGTGAGCTGGCCTCAAAAGTGATGATTGAGCTTCTGGGCACATACACCGACGAGAATGCGTCGTACGCTCGCGAGGATGCTATCAAGTGCATAGCGACTGCTCTAGCAGACCCCAACACATTCCTCTTGGACCCTCTGCTGGCCCTGAAGCCAGTCAGGTTCCTGGAAGGAGAGCTCATACATGACTTGCTCACCATCTTTGTGTCAGAGAAGCTATCTAGCTATCAGAAGTTTTATAACAATCACAAGGAGTTTGTTCAGTCACAAGGTTAGTCAATATTTTTAAGTGGATTCTTGCATTTAACAAAAAACAACAATATAAAAAGAACTATAGTTAGCTGTGATAATTTTTCTTACACAGTGCTTCTTTTTCTTTGTGAAACGCTGATAGCTGCCAAATTTTTCGATCTTGTCTTAGTTATTTCAGTAGTGATAGTTATTATAGCTATGGTTTATTATATAATATAAATCACTATCATTTGTCTTTTCAGGCCTCAATCACGAGCAGAACATCAAGAAGATGAGGATACTGTCCTTCATGCAGATGGCTGAGATCAACCCTGACATCACCTTTGATGAAATTATTAACGAGCTGCAGATCGAAGAGAAGGATGTCGAGTCTTTCATCATTGAAGGTATCCATTTATTATTTAGTTTTAGGGTAGATTATTTAGAAAATTAGAAAAGCAGTCCAAAGATCAACTGCTTCATAAAACTTAGTTTCGTTGACCTGAAAAACTATTGTTCAGTAATTAGTATTCATCATAATTATAATCCACTGAGTCCTGGAAGAGATCCATCACTGCGGAACTCAAGGCTGCCGGGATGACCTGGGCCGACGTCAAAGAGAGGGCTCAGAATAGAGAAGTCTGGAGAAACACTGTTGAGGCCTTATGCTCCACGAGGAGTTAAAGGATGAATCATCATAATTATAATATCAAAGCGGATAAAAGAGCTAACAAACAAATTTTCTCATAATTATAAAATTCATATCCATTTGTTACTCATCCATTGGTTAAGTAAGTTCTCTTAGTAACTCTTTCAAATGCGTGATAAAGAAATACAATTTAATTTTATCAGTTAATCATTATCATCATCATGGCCTTTTGGTGATCCAATCTTGGTAGGCCTCTTCCCTCTTATCAGTTAATAGACATGAGTAACACAGCATGGTAGTCCCATGTTGGGCGCCAGTCTCGTATACATTGGAGTCCATACTACACTTCTACAATTCTTTGTTCGCGTTCAATGCGTAGTGCCATCACAAGCAATAACAATTATAGGTAGATGTTATAATGCTGTGTTGTATTGACAGTGTTGAAGACGCGTCTAGTGCGCGCGCGTATGGACCAGGCGGCGCGTACGGTGCGCGTTTCCAGCACTATGCACCGCACGTTCGGCGCCGCGCAGTGGCAGCAGCTCCGCGCAGTGCTCTCCGCCTGGCGGACCAACGTCCACGCCGCGCACGACTCCATGGCCGGCGTCGCCACCGCGCAGCTCGAGTATGCGCAGCAACAGCAGAAGGCTTAGATTTGATGCAATAAATGTATAACACCAACTTGCGTCTTTTATTGATATTGCCAAATTATCGCGTCTGCTCTGAAGAAATGTGTCGCATAAATCGGTTTGATCTTTGTTACAGTGAGTTTAAAAATAGTAAGTATTTATATTTTGCCATTTTGGAGGTCGTCGATGCCATTTAATTGGTTGGGATTTTCGTTAAATAACATAAGTTACATTTGATTAAGTTGTTTTATAAATAAGAACCTTATTAAAATGTAGTTAAAGTTGAAAGCCGTATGGGATTCAACGAAATGTCATGGAAAATCATTTCGCACTACATCTGTCGTAGTAACACCGATTGGTTACAGACAGCGCCACTCAGGCGTTACTTATTTTAGCTTCCGAGAGAGGTCTATTTCCAGTATGTAAAAAGTACTCAGTGAAATGCACCTTGAACGTGAATGGCCAACGAAACTAGCTCCATCATTTTTGTGTTAGCGTTAGTTCCCTGTTCTTCGTAGCAGTTCGTCTATTCGATACTAGGTGGCGCTAGGATCACAAAAATTTAGGTAAACGAATTTTTATTGTGTGCTTGCTTTGTAAGTATACTTAGTTTAAACGCAACTTTTGTATTTTGCCTTATGTAATGTACATATAAGTTAACATATTTACCAATTATTCGCGCAAAGCTACTAGAAAGCTACAGGAACGCTTGCTTTCTAATTTATGATTATAAGTACTTTATAGGTACTTGCATAGTGTAAACTGAAGTAAAAAGAAAAAGTTAAACAATAAAGAGGCTCAATAATTCTCACTCTTGCTTGACATCTTTTTCAAGTGACATCAACCTTCATTCAAACAAATAAATACGCTCTTCTGTACTTACTCCCAAATACGCTTGTCTCTTACTAGAAGAGAAAATTGAGAAGCTTTGTAATTCCGATGGACGATGAGGATGAGCTGGATGGCTCGTACTACTTCCCGTGCTCGTCTTCGTTCTTCCGGTGTTTCGTATTCTTGATGCTGTCGTTTCTATTTGGGCTGCAAGTGCACACCTACCTTTATGGGCCGAAAGAGGGGCTCGATGGGAGCTTCAATGACATAAAGTATGTCGTGATGCAGCTCACGAGGGGACTCTCGGAGGTCAGTGTACGGGAAACCCTCTAAGTAAAAGGTGTACTTAATGTATTTAATGTATACTCCAGTTCCTTTATTTACGATTAAATATTTAAAAAATAACAAAAATGAGACGTTTTGAGGTTAGAATTTTGTTTACCAAATAGGCCAGGTAAGAATGAAAATGGTATAGGTGTGTTCGAATTTGTACCTACGAACCAAGTATACACTGGGGGGCTACTCCAAAATTCGATTTTCGAAGTTTCTTATCACGCCGTCCCTCTCACTCTCAAATTAATAATTATTAGTGAGAACGGAACGGCATCGAATTTCGGAGTAGGTATAAGGCCTGAGACTCCAAGGGTACATATATAGTTACAGTGTAAAGGGATAGCTACTTATATGCGAATTCTGCGCAGACGGAATCGCGGGCAACAGTATAGTACGCAACATTTACTTATAGACCGACCGCTTAACCTCGCCCACGCGGCACGAGGTTGGCGACAAAGGGGGCCGAGAGAGGTGCGGGCGGCAGGCGCACTACCCGCCCGCACCGCTCTCGGTCCCCTTTGTCGTCCTACCCTGCGCCCCTGTACCCGCGCAGGCGAGGACTCAGTTAAGCGGTCGGTCTGTACCTACTGGCCATCTCTATGCAGGTGCAAAAGGCTGTATCGAAGGGGCAGGGTATCGAGAGGTTCATAAACGTCAAACGCACTTTGCAGCGGTTCGTGGCAGAAATGGCCATGATGGTGCAAAAAAAGCAAAGAATGATCGCGCAGGTTCTAACTTATACTAACTTTTGTTTTGAATCCTAACCGAGAAGCATAGACACCTATAGTATAACGTGTCGGCGATTGTAATCGCATTGACCATCTCTTTTCTATTCTACGTACCTACCTATAATTCTGATAGAAATAGATATTTAATGTGATTATGATTTCGATCCGCAGATCCTACTTTTGCGCTCATCCAGGCCTTTGAACCCTATCCATATATCCATTGCTTTGTACCTATCAATCATATCTATCCGTTCATCGCGTACCTATCACAATCTATGTATTAGATTATGCGGCAACTACCTAAAATGTTGGAGTTGCAGGTCCACCTACTTGCGTGCCATCTTATCCGTTAACTCGCTTGGCTTGGTTAGATTAAAGATAGGTAGAGCTAGCAAACAAATTGATACCTGATGATACCGCATACGCTCAGGGACCCGATTTTTGAAAGCATATGTGTGAAAATAAAAATACCACTCGAAAGTGGTGAAAATTTGTGCTGAATTTGAAATACGAGCAGCTTAGAAGATACTTACGGCTCTCAACATTAATCATGTGGACTAGTCAAAAATTTGATTAGAGCCGTAGTTTTGAAGATATTAAACTGATTTATACCAATTTCGAGTGATGCGCTTTCAAAAATCGGGGCCCAGATAAATAAGGTCTAAATTCTCTAAGTGCATACGTTAATTTTTTCTGAAGGTGAACCGTAAGCACGAGCGGCTACAGACAGAAATGGAGCGCGTGTCGTCGGCGCTGCCGGCCGTGGCGGCGGCGGCCGGACGCGCGCGCGACGCGCTCGGACCCGCGCTGCATGTCGGTCGCGGGTTCGACCTCAACGACTACGATCGACAGGTGACGTTAAACAACAGTGGAGTAGTGTAGATGAACCACGAGCGGCTACAAGCAAAACTGTGGTGCGGTCAGGTCAAGTACAGAAATTACAGAATTGATGATTACATGTTAAAAAATTATATATGTCGGGGAAGGAGTTAAATACGCGGATATTGACCTTAGAGGTATTAAATGAATAACAATGAATGTCTTCGGAGTAAGATAATAATTAAGGAATCACTCAGTGTGCACGTCTGGCACGGGTGACGGATGTGGAGAGACTGCGCTCACTGGAGCGCGTCCGGCATCGTCACACTACTGACTGACTTTTATAATCAAAACAATGCATGCCGTGGCTTCTCGCTCTCACATATATATGTGCCTTGAATTGTTATTTGAAAGATTTGAGCCTCCTCTACATGGTATTAAATTCGGCCCGTTCTTTGGAACAAAGTGATGCAAGAAAAATCGTCACATTCGTCACCTACATCCTTGAGAAAAGCTAGGAAGTAGGTAGCTAATAAGCTATTCGAAAGAAAAAGTAACATAATTTGATTCGATTAAGAGGGTGCATCCGTGCTGAGCTGGCAACGTAGCATTTTTGGTGATTTTTTGCGATTATTTCACAGAAATTGAATGAAAGTATCAAATATCCGTCTGTAGTGCACTTCGTTTTTAGTGTATTAATGTGTCTAAAGCAATAATTCATCGTGATGGACTTTTATTTTCTTATTAAACGAGATATAGTATTTTATCCCTTTAATACGAAAATAAAAGTCCATCGCCATTAATCATTGCATTGGACACATTAGTACCCTAAAAACGAAGTGCACTACAGACGGATATTTGATACCTACTTTCATTCAATTTCTGTGAAATAATCGCAAAATATCACCAAATATGCGACGTTGCGAGCTCAACACGGATGCACCCTCTTAAGTAGGTATATGGCGTGTTATGGGAGAGGCCTATGTCCAGCTGCTTAGTGGACTGACACTGGCTGATGATGATGATGATATATACCGTAACTACATACCTAATTGTTTACCTACTGTGCAAACTGGTTCAGGAATCGGCATTAGAGTTGTTTTGTGAATCAATAGACAACACTACTTTGATCAGCGTCAGCGTAGATAAACTTCAATGTTTTATACAAACCTACCAAAAGTTGCCTTATAAACAAGCCAACGACGGGTGTTGAATGCCTTCGTTATTGCAGTTGGGAGATTACGCGCTAGAGTCAGCCGGCGCTCGCGTTCTTGACACTGGGGACACGGTGGGACACTTCATGTACGAGTCGCCCGTGTCGTGGGTGCTGCACCAGCTCACGGCGTGGGTGTGCCGCGAGTGCCAGTCCGCGCGCGCCATTATCCAGCCCGGGACGCTGCCCGGACAGTGCTGGGCCTTCAAAGGCGCTACCGGCGAAGCTACCATACGGCTACTTGGAACAATATACGTTACCGGCTTCAGCGTGGAACATATTCCAGCGCATATTGATCCCACCAGGTAATTCTATCTGACGTGATCTTTGATTATCCACTTAGTTACCAGAAGTAGGTGGTGTTATTCTTTATTATACTGTCCGACTGTTCATGCTTGAATTTATGGTGCAGGTTGGAAATTACATACATGCATAAATCACATCTTTATCCTTTACGGAGTAGACAGAGCCTAAGGTACCAAGACCTAAAGGCCACTTTTGGCACGATTGTGGGCGTAAGTATAGCGTATAGGTTTTGCCCATACCCTCTATGGGCTTTTACCATCTGCGCGGGAAGAGAAGCAAGTAGTACATTCTATGTTTTTATTTACTCCCAGACCACGCGTGGAAGAGATTACATACCACCTTGATGTATTTAGAATGTACAGTCTAACCCCCTTATTCATAAACGCACTATAGGCCTCTGCTAAGTTAGTAATCGTTTGTCCTTATCTGTGAAAGGTAAATGTCAAAGTGACAGATAAGGACAAACGATTACTAAGTTAACAGAGGCCTATAGTGCGTTTATGAATAAGGGGGTAAATCTACCTACTTACTTGTAATAACGATATTACGAAGTAATCGATCGCCTCTGATTCGTGCTCACTGCTCCTTGGTCTTGATTTTAAACTTGCTCAGCAATGGCTACCAGAGCCATGTAAATGGGCTCAAAATAAGTCTTCATTTGACCTTCGACATGTTGCAGGGAAATACTGGCAGCACCGCGCCTAGTCCAACTGGAAGGCTTAAGGTCACGCGCGGACCAGACGCCTCACAGCTTCGGCACTTTCGAGTACAAAAAAGACGAGAGTCCCATACAGTACTTTGAGGTGACGCAGCCGTCGCCACGGGGCTTCAACATAGTGCGTTTCAAGGTACTGTCCAACTGGGGCCACCCTGTGTACACGTGTGTCTACCGCGTGAGGGTCCACGGAGAGCTGCTGCCCGGCCAGGCCCCAAAGATCACGATTGCTGCCGAAGAGGACGTTAATATTGAGAACGAATAAGACTTCAATGCAATGGTGGCGCGTTCAATACACAAAGGATTCACTTAGGTAGGTACTTATATATGTATTTTTTTTTATTCTAGGAGCCGATGTTTTAGACTAGACTAGTGGCCTAAGTTGAATTTGCTTATAACTAAGGTACGCTAACTTATCTTATCTTAACCTATTTATAGTTTGACTTTTTACTTACTTAAGTAAGTATGTTGTAATTCTAAGAGCTACCTATTCGTGTCGTAAAAGTAAAGTTCAATTTTAATGTTCCTACCTAACTCTTTTATTACGAGCTTAAGGAGGCACCATCTTTAGAAATCGTCTTTAACATATTGGTTTTTCTGCAAAATCCATTACTCTTCAGCCATTAATGCCAGGTGCCCAGTTAGGACTATTGTGCCCTTGCACAAAACGAGAGAAAGCCGAAACCAAACAGTAGATGTTAATCTGGGTGTCCGGCAGCCGAGGGTTATAAAAATGCGTGTATTGTGTTGGACAATGCGACAAAGGACATAAATTAACATGAGCAAAGTGATCATGAGCCCCTGCGGCGCGGGCGCACTAATGGGTTGACCGCCTCGCCCGCCGCCCGCTGATTCGCCGAGCACGCAGCTTTACGTGAGCGTTGCTTATCGTGCGCGTACCTACTGGCCATGCCGAAGGAAGGATTGCTCTAGTTTTAAATTAAAGCATGACATTCCTCGGTTTATATTAGAAAAAAAAACGCATGTGTTTAATACAGCTATGTTTATAAAGATCAACAATGTAGGTACTGTAGGCTTATTGTCTAACTCGCTCGCAATCGCCATCGTGTTCATTTTGACAGTTCTTGTATGAATGTGACAGCTAGCTGATTCCGATGCCAATTGTCAGCCCATACATGAACTGTCAAAATGAACACGATGGCGATTGCGAGCGAGTTAGACAATAAACCTACTGAAAAGGTTATCATCTCAGTCTACCCTCATATTATACCGTTTAATTCAGAGCGCGTTGGACAACGATATAGCTTCGTTGATACATAATTACATATTAGAACATGTATAGGCTCCCTAGAACTAAAGTAGAAAATGCCTTTGCTAGACGAGCGAACATAGAACTGAACGTGGTTAAGGTAAGTTAACCAAATATAATAATAATCTTCTCGAAATCAGCTAATCTCTAGTTTAGGGCTGTATAAGTGAGATACAAATATAGTAGAGAAAAATAAACATGTCACAATTTAATATAATTTATAATTTTTTAATATAAGTACGCGTAACTCGAAAGTACCATTCGAAACGATATTTACAAAACTACAGCTCAAATATTTTTTTGACTTCATATTTGACTAGATTAATAAAATAATGATACCTAGTTTTCTTTTTCTCTACTTGTGTATCACATTTTAGCACAAATTTTCACCAGTTTCGGGTGATGTGGTTTCACAAATCGTGTCCCTGGACCCTATTTCATAAAGCTACAAGTAACAATTTACAAGCGGAAGTCTCTTTTTGACCCTATGTGTTAGATAGAGACTTCCGCTTGTAAATATTGTAACTTGTAGCTTTATGAAATAGGGTCCAGGTCAAACAAAATATATAAATATTTGTTAGTATGTTCAGTTTACATATTTATGTCGTGAAGGAGACATGTTGGAGACAGCCTAGTTTTATCTCTCTCACACTTTTTTCTAGTAATTATTTAGTATTTTAGATATGCGACTAAAATAAAAAAGAGGTAAAGTCCGCTAATATACTTACCTACCGCAATATAGCCTGTAGGCGGAGAACTGAATGTGACCAAAAATTCCATGATATTTTATTATCTCTCAGTGAATTTACCAAATTCAGAACGGCCATGAAGGTTTAATTAACTTCAGCTTAAGTATGTCTTTGCCAAATTAATGAATATGAATATGTTTCACAAAGCAAATAAATAACGTAACATAACAACTAGGTCAAAATTTAAAGCCTACGAGGAATTTACCAAATAGGATAACAAATATTTTAAATTTTGCCTTATTGTATATTTGTATAGATAGGAGAATGTAAATATATGACGTGCGTGATGGCAATACTATAATACAGAATTAACAATATGTTCAACGTTACCTACCTACCTACTGTTTACAGCACTCATAAAAATACCTTACAAGTAAGACAGCAAAAAATCCCCACTATCGCATGC
This sequence comes from Pandemis heparana, assembly GCA_963854515.1. Taxonomy (NCBI): domain Eukaryota; kingdom Metazoa; phylum Arthropoda; class Insecta; order Lepidoptera; family Tortricidae; genus Pandemis; species Pandemis heparana. The sequence continues at coordinate 10,366,576 of OY978012.1, read as the reverse complement.
TAAATTCTCATAATAGGTGACCAAACAAACAAACTCGGGCCTTTCAGCCAATCATTAATTCACGTCAAGCCGAGAGTGCGAGAGACATTTGAACTAAGATCGCATCATTAATATTGAGCAGTAGGTGCACGTAGGCGGTGCCCGACCAAAAGGATAAATTTCAAGGATAGGTGCTTTCACCCTTTATGACTTCTATCTATTGTGGACTCAGCGAGTGGACGGTGGATGGACTTGGGATATTAATCGTCGCTCTAAACGTTAATGATGTACGCTACGCTGATTTTACGCGTGTAACTAGGTAAGTAATTCAGTAAGGGTAATGTCTATTTCTTGAGGAGTTGTTCGACAAGTACTTACAGGGTACTTACAGGGTTACGTACCTACAAGTGTTATTGGACTGCCATGAGACTACGAATGGAACTGACAGTTATTCGTATACTTTTACGTCAATATGCTTAGGTACATGAAGTATTATTGAACATATTGTTTAATCTTACTCATATCGCAGTGTAATAAATTAATAATATTTACATAACGCTTCTCTAGTACAAGTCATATTTATTACATGTATCAGTTATAGATACTGGTTTTATAAATAAATAATATCATGTAAAACTGTGAGGGATATTGTCTGTAAAGCAGAAGGCGTGGGTTCGAATTTGGGCTCGCAACTCTGACTTTCTCGGAAATTATGGGCGAAATCACATCTGAAATTCATCACGAGCGTTTCGGTGAAAGATCACATCATGATTCGAGTTCGTGGGTTAAACTTCACCCGCATGCGTAGTAATTCAATGATGTGTGTCTGAAGTTCCCAGGGCCCGTGTAGGAACTATCATCCAAACTTTCTCATTCTGAAAAGGAGCCTGTGTGCCCAGCTGAGAGACGTATAAGACTGGAGATGAGATGGGAAGTGATACCAACTTCAAGTAAAGTAATGCCAACAACAGTCAGAGTGTATGTTTGTATTGTAGGTACCTACAAAATATTGCGTTGAACCCATTACCTAAACATATGGATGTCGTACATAATTTAATGTATCTGGCGACGCCTATTTTTCAATTTTTACACCTTATTGGGTCTTAAAATAAGACAAGGCAATGTATACGTCACTTCCCTAACCCTTAGATGTTTAAAAAAAAATCGTACGATATGCTCACAAGACATTGTGGGTAAAAATTAACTAAGTGAAAATAGCTAAATACGTCAAATATGTATACGCGAACGAATAGGTATGAGCTTCCGAGGCCTACTTCTTATTTTCCCATTAGGCATTCTAAGATTTATTGCCTACTATTGGAATTCCAATGCCACGCCACAAATAACACTGTCTCCGGACAATATAATTCTGTGCGTAGTGCCTCTACATCTGTACCATTTGTGACCATATCTCATAATTTTTCGTCTGAACGTCACGTGATTATTACGTAATGTCCTAATGTATTGTGAGCCTACAAATAAATAAATAAATTTCATGAGACAATTGAAAATCAATTAACTTAGTCCCAAAATAAAGCTTATGTAGGTATTTGGGTATTTGACAATGGATGAACAACCTATACTTAACTAATAAATAAATTTATACTAAACAACCTAGACTCGAGAATGCGTAGTTTCATCCTTTCTGCTTCAATCTGGGATCGAATCCTAAACCTCAAGCTTCATAAACTGATTGATGTCATGTGTAAGCACCTAGCAACGAGGTTAGAGATGGAAAAGGTCATGTTTTGATATTTCAGCAAGTAAGTAACAGCATCAAGTAATTAAAGTTTTGAACCACGAAAACTTGGGACAATGTTTTATGAATAGTTCCGGGCGATTGATCGCGAAAGGCTTGATGGCGTGCGGGGAAGGATTAGGCGAAACAGTTTTACGGTCGGGAGCGCTTGCGCCGATCGTCGTGCGGGCGAGCTAGCTTCCGGGGCGTGTGGCACAAGCTTAGAGAGTAAAGATCAATAGTTTAATTAACAAATGATTTTTTAACGTATAAATAATGGTTTGTAATGTTGTAAGAATGTTTACATTGGAATTTTATTTTAATGAGCTTTTTGGTGTAATAATTTAAAACAATGCGAGGAATCCTGCACACACATGCGAATTAGTAATTCAATGGTGTGCGTGAAGTTCCGAATCCGCACTGGGCACACTTGGGCTACCAAGCCCTGTCATTCAGAGAGAAATTAAGGATGTTTGGCTAATTAGGTAGACATAAATATAGGTACTTACATAAAAAGTAAAGTTGACGAAACTTTATGTTTCTTACTGTTTGAGTTTCAATTTCGTAGTGGTTAAAGATTAATAAAATAATGTAGAAAACAATTTATTTTGCACTTTGCTCTTTACTTGCAGAGGAGTTTTTCTCTTCAGCGCATCACTGGCCTAACAATTTATTGAAGCGTAGACAACACACAAAAGGTAGCACTATAGTTTTACACAACAATAATTTCCGGTCCCGGAAACGTCGCAAATCTTGTTTGTTTCAAGGATCCGAAAATCATCCGCGATATTCAGTGAGCACGCTCTCCGTTTACGCCTTGCGCATCTAGTCCGCCGGCTCCTGTGTAGGTGTCGTTAAGGGATTCACTTTAAATAGCTGCTAGTTATTGTTTGACGGTTTTTGTCCCAGCTCTCGTGCGCGCTCCGCTGGCTCCGCTCAATGTCGCCTTCAGGAAATGCGATTTTAACAGCGAAAACATCGGAATTACAAGTCATCGCTATCCACTCCGCTGCCTCCGGGCAAAAGGATGTTGTTGTCAAACCCCCTTACCCTTTCATTCGTAGGTATGGTACGGTTGGAATAAAAAATACACACAAAGCCTATTTCGTAAGAATTTTTATTGTGTTTATATCTAAGTATAGTTTTTTGGTCACAATCTATTTCTAAAGGCTCAATGACAGTTTTTATCGAACGAGTTGAACATGTGTAAATAGCTTACGACGAGCCTCGAAACGGTATCAAATAGGACGGTGCTCGTTTGTAATTTGTGTGTGATTATAACGTGTGATACAAATAACTGCAATGGAATTTCAATTAAGGTTGATCGACATTCGGGAAGGCTGCAAATAAGAGCGATGGCGAGTTATAGATCTCGCGGCAAGGCGACGGGCTCGCAGCAGGTACTGCCGTATGGCGCGATCGGCCCTTCATAATTTACAAAAAGAGCCATTTATTAAAATAGAGCCCTTAGTAATTACTGGGCCTCCATTCCGACATATTCGCTACCTGCCGACAATTTGCCATTCGGCCCTTTGTCTGGCGGCGTGGCGCCCTAAAGGGTTCTAATTTTAAATGCAGCGTGTAACTATTCGCCCTTTATCCGTAAATTTCTCTTTCGCAGTGGTTAACCGGCTCGCTGGACGCAATATGGCGTAGTTTTTTTTGTCGAGGCAAGGGTGAGCAATTAATTGGATACAACATTGGCTTTGTTTCGTTTTTGCGGTTGCCGTTCAATACTATTGTGACGCGCTTTATTAACAATTATAATGGTGGTCAAGATACCGCTGCTGCTCGACTTCGGTCGCAATTTATTCCAGAGACATAAAACTGTTTGTTCGGTCGGTAGGACGTTATGAATTTGGGAATTGAGTGGTTGTAATGTTGTCGTATAATATTACACGGTCGAGAGCGTCCAGGCGGGATCGCCGCAAACAGTCGCAGCGTCCATCTCGCCAGTTTGTCCGCAAACACGGATCGAATGAATATGGACAAACGTGTTTGCGGCTGCAGATCGCGTTACAACAACTAATATTGTTGTTTATTTATAGCGGAGCACGGCCGGGCATGCTCGCCCCGCAGCCTAATGCGATGCAGTCGCCATGGCGACGCTGCAGCCCCCCACATATGGGAGACCATAAAAAAAAACAAAAAAGGGAAAACAGAAAACTCACTCGACTTCACCCCGGTTCCTGTCGACGCGAATGTCCGAGAGTTCCCTTCTTTCAAACATAATTTATGGTCTAGAGGAAATAAAACATAAAAAATAGAAAAGGAAAAACGACGGCACGCACGATAAAAAAGCTCGTCGTAAAAGTGCGAGCAGGGCGCCGGGGCCCCCCCACCGCCGGGCGTAACCCTTCCGCTGCCGCCCTTGCGCCCCCGCGCCCACCGCACTAAAGGGTTAGGGCGACTAACCCTCACCGACTTATGTACGCTTACAGCTATGTAGAGACGAGATGGATCTCTGAAACATTCGGTAAATAACCACCCGCAGACGATACAGTTTGGTTAAACTGTAGGTACCTATTATGTTATTTATTATACATCATAAACAGGTTTTACATTTCGCAAGACGTTGACTGAGTACAGTACTTACTGAAACTCTTTGATTTCATTAGTTTTTTCGTTCTATACTAGAGCTTCTTATTAAGTCACGAGAGGCCTCTTTAATGTGACATACCTAAGTGCGTCATATTTCATGTAACTAATCTAATGTTTACCAATCAAACAATGCAAAAAACTATATCTAGCGCAAAGGGATAAAAAGCAGTAGGTAGAGCCCAAGAGAGACATCGCGTCGGTACGGCCCGATAGTCGGGATGATGGCGCGGAGTCCGGCGTAATGAGAGTTTGATGTAAATGCGTCTCGTGGCGAGAGGCGAGCAAGAGGCGGGCGAGGCGAGTGAGGCGAGCGAGGCGAGTAGGTGACGAGGCGAGCGCGCCCTTGCGGTCACCCGGCGCGGCGACCATCCGTCTCGACGCGGCCCTCGATGGAAGCAGGGTTGCCCCTGCGCTGGCTTTTCCATTGAATATATCAGCTACTAACTTAGATTTAAACTAGAATTTCCAGTTTACGCCAAAGATTACGCCCAATAAAGCCATAGAAATAACACGAAAAGTTCGGGCATCGTTGATACATTTGATACATGTATAAACATACATACTTACTTGACTTACATGAACGTCCGTGCCGGTCAGTCTTTTGCAGTTTTAGAAAAGTAGTTTTTTTTGTCAATATTTTTTTCATTTAACTTGAATACTGTCAAATCCACTGCCACGTCTACCAGATAACATATGAAAAAGAATAAACGAAACCAAATAATATTTAATTTTCGAAACACTTACCCCCTTATTCATAAACGCACTACAGGCCTCTGCTAACTTAGTAATCGTTTGTCCTTATCTGTCACTTTGACATTTACCTTTCACAGATAAGGACAAACGATTACTAAGTTAGCAGAGGCCTATAGTGCGTTTATGAATAAGGGGGTTAAACTATAATAAAGAATCATGTATTGCTTATGTATTGTCTACTACGACACACATGAGCTCAAAAATGTTTAATTCAAATTTCATTTTTTTATATCTTGCCAGTGTTTTTTTTTTCAATTAATTACATTATTTAAATAAAAACCGGTTTTGGATGACCCAGTGGTCACCGTGTTCAGCCCTGGGGCGGCGTCGCCGCACCCTCCGCAGGACCACATACAAATATGTAGTTAAGTTTGGACTTTCTCTCAGGAGTGGGGACTTGTCGATAAGTTTAAGAAAAAGGTTGTCTCCATTTATGCCGTCAGGCGTCTGTCTAAGACTTACACCATTCAACGTGACAGTACTTCACAACTTAACGCGCAACTTTTACAAAAGGTTTACTTTCACGTTAATGGAGTGCTGAATAGAGTACTTAATAAGACAGGCACAGTTACGAGTAAAATAAAACAAACCAATTCTGTCCTTATCCTACGTATAAAACATATAAATGTAACATGTGAACCATTCGCAAGATGATTTTTTACTTTGTTTCCGCCCACTGTCCGCCGGCCGCCGCCGCCGCACTGCTTTTTGGCAAACTTATTTATTGGCGATATCTCCACCCTCAGTTAGAGGAAAATTCGCATCATGTTAATTTCCTGCGGGCAACGCGATCACACGCTTTTTGTGAAAGCCGCGCCAATTTCGCTGCGCGGTTGACGTCAGCAACGACTAATCTTCACTCCACTGTTATAACCGGCGTTAAGTAATAAGTGGTCTCTTACTTAAATAAAACAAATAAGACATAAATCATAACTTTCATAACATGCAATGGCCGGTCAACGGATTTTGAAATAGGTTGGTATACGTATAATGGAGGTAAGATTTCCAGAAAAATTGCTTCTTCTTTACTCATAATTATAAAAGACATTATGATCAGGATCGGCGTCCTTAACGATAGAACTAAGTACTAGGCTAAAAGAAAATACACATAAGATACATTTTTTTATCTATCCATACTTGTCATTTATTGTATTGTTTCGACTGACGATTTGCTTTCTATAAGAAAGTTCATACAAACTTCACTTAGCGCTTCGTTCGTTGTCCTGGAAGGTAAGTTGGGTAAGTACTATTTGAAGAAAAATAGCTTATCAACCAAGAAATACGAGTATTAATAACTTATTTAGCATTTCAATCACAATAGGATTTACAATCAAACCAGAATCTTTATAGGCGCGTCTTATCCTGTTCGTTCTCTCCTGTTTATGGTAAATCAATAGATTAATATGATTTACGGTAGGTAGTCCGTTACATTACAATAGACTCGTGATGTGTTCTTGGCAGCGAGGGCCAGCATATGAATAACGGCCGCCTTTTATGCGGAGGGCTTCCAACGAGCTCCTTCAACTCCACTTATTTAAATTCCCATTTTTGTTACAAATTTACATTAGATTCCACACAAGCTAAGATGTCAAGGTACGGTAGGGCGCCGTCGTGTCCCTTCTCGTATAGTAAATTGGGGGTCACACAAAAACCGTTGGTCCCGGAGCCATAACGTCCAGCCGCTCGCCCGTGACGGTGAAAAACTGCGACAGCTCAACTTTTTTTTATCTTTTGATGTCCGTTCGATGCGAATAACAATTCGCAATGTATTTTTTCGACAATAGGTACATCGATCGCTGTCTACTAACCGGTGCACTGGATGGTTTAAAATTTTGTAAAAAAAGTAAAATTACGAGGGGACGATTATAAACACATGCGCGAGCGCGTCAAATCTTCAGCCGGCGCGCGCGCGTTCAGAGACGCATTATGGGTTTTTTAAATCGACAGTAGCACGGGGGAAAAGTACTTTTTTAAAAATAAATTCACTTTTTTACTTTAAAAACATGTCCCCGTCCCCACAGTCGAGTCCAATTGTTGCGTGTCGGATGAGCACGAGTTCAATTTTATGTTCGGAAGGGATTTTTTAGTGCGTATTACGTGACATGCGGCGCCGCGGGGCGTAGGCACGTCTCGGCACACGACAGAACCCTTCTGCGTTGTCTCAGCGGCCGTCGCCGCCGCGGGCGCACCAACAACCCACCACTGACGACAGATTGCTGCTCCGCAAGGGTTATGCTTCACCAGAACAGGATATTTGTACACGTGTTTGTACAAGATATTTATTTTGTGACAATAAACATAGAATAAGACGTCATTGCAGTTGCATTAGTTGAGTAACATGGATTAGGCAGCGGAAGGCACGAATAAATGATCCTTTGTGATAAGTAAATATTGAAGGATGCGGATATTCATTTTAATCTAAGTAGGTACCTAATTGAATATGGTTCTTAGTACGAAATCAATACATAGTATAAAACAAAGTCGCTTTCCGCTGTCTGTCTGTCTGTCCCTTTAACTCTGAATTAAAATATTGTGCACTAGGTTTGGTTGGTATAACAATAATAAGGAAGGCCCTATGTTTTCAAAGACGTGAAAGACCACTTGATTTAAGAGATCACATTTGTACTCAAGCATATTTCTGTCTACCGGCTGCGTACTTAAACCACTATACAAATCGATACATTTACATTGTACTTATCTACGTTTACCGCGCACTATTAACCGAAGGACATAATTTGAGGAAAAATATTTGAAAGCATAATGTTTAAGCCTAAAAGGTTACACAAGTACGCGAGGAGGCTGGCGGAGGGCGACACCGAAAGAGGTGAACAAGTCACAACTACTTTTTACTCCCTTCGCGGGGAGGGCCCTCCCTACACACACGCGCAGGGAGGGTCTCCAGAGATGAAAGTTCCGTGGGGTTAACGGAACCTACACATACACATGTGAGACAAACAAACGTGCGCAGTTAGATACCTAATTCTAACTTTAATTGTGTCCTTTCAATCAATACGCTCTTGGACACTGATACCGCCTCCGCCGGCTTGTAATCAACAGTTCTTTCTTGTTTTAACGACTTTATTTTTGCGACTATTTAGTATTCGTTTTTCGATTTTGTACAAAGTATTCGAAATTAAAAAAAAGTGAATAGTTTCAACGCAATTTATTGACCGATCTTTCTATTCATGGAAACTATTACTTATTTATTGAAGCAGGCGTTACTTTACGAAGGTCATGGAAACATTTAAGAATTCAACAATGATACGATATAATAATAATAAGAATTAAAAAAAAACAAAAACATTGCACTTCTCAATTATTTGCTACGTACCTAATACCATATAGTGCACATTGAAATAAGTAATTAAATAATAATTTCCATTATCAAATAAATAAGCAGCATTAATTACCTTTAAGTAATGCTGAATGATATTCATAATTCTATGTTCATTGATGGCATGGACTGGCTAAGAAGTTGCGAGCGGCATGTGAACACATCTCTCGGCCCCCTCGCGTCCCTTCGGCAAAAAGTGGACAATTGCATGCGAGCTCTTTGCTTTGCATAATCAATAGCGGCCATTGTAAAGGGCTGTTATTCTTGGGGTGAAATAAATAAACGGGTAGGCACATGATGTACTCGATACATAGAGCCGTTTGTCCAGCTTAGTTGCCTCAGTAACTGCTGAGGATTACGCGCGGATTCATTTGTTTTTCTAAGAAAAGTGAAGAGCGTTTTTCTTTATTTACGTGTAGATATGTCTTATCTAATCTAATCTAATCTAACTAATATTATAAATGCGAAAGTATGGATGGATGGATGGATGGATGGATGGATGTTTGTTTGTTTGTTACTCAATCACGCCAGAACGGCCCAACGGATCTGGATGAAATTTGGCACATAGACAGAGAAAAGTCTGGAATAGCACATAGGCTACTATTTATCCCGGAAAATTGCGTAGTTCCCGCGGGATAGCGATAAACGAATTCTTTGCAGACGAAGTCGCTGGCAACAGCTAGTATTTGTATACATCTTACGATACGATGCTGTAGGTACGTAGTTTAAATACTTTATCAACTTTATTTTAGATTGATGCTGAAGTTTTTTGTTTTACAAGATTAAAACACCAGAAGCTTTTTGTTGCACATTATCAACTACTTATGTATTCAACGTATAATAAAATATTCTGTCCACAAGTTACCTAAAACAGAAATAGAATAAACATTTGGGTTCGCATTTCTGAGAAAACCTTTTGGGAGTTGCGATATCATCTTTTTAAGCAGCATCAACATTAATTGCATTAAGTTTCGGAGCCAAACTTGATTTATCTATTTAACTGAAGGCCATTTTTGTAGTGTTAAATGTGATACCTCCCGCGTCACTTCATTTTAATACAAGACAATGCCCTATTAAGACTTGTTAATGTTAACATGTTTTTAGACAAAGTGATTGATATGGGCAGTTATGTTAGACAGAAGGTTAGTTTTTTACAGGATTGATGTTAGTTGCATTTATTTTATTATCATTCAAGTGAAGGTAGATTTGATTTATAAATATTACTGATACTTAAGTAGACACCAAAATGGATGATGCATTTCAGTACCTATGACTAAAAAATAGAGTAGGTACGTATTAAATCGCGTTTCATAGAGTTAGACATGCAAGAACCAGTTTATTGCTAAATTGCTTCACGTGGATGATTTTTTAAAATCCTTTTATGAAACTTCCATGATTCTCCAAAAATACGGAAATCATCGGGCGGAATATTTAGTTTTGTCATCGATTACGCAAACTGTTTCAAGGGTGCGCTACGTCAGTCCGTTGTGAAAAAATATGAGAGCATGTATAAAAACTAATGCAGCTGCCGGCAGCACACATGCGAATTGTAGCGAACACCGGCTCGGTGGCAGAAGGGCGTATGTGTGTGGCGCGGAGAGGAGAGATAGGGCTTTAAGGAGCGGAGCGTCGGGACACATATCGGCGAGGACGGAGGGCGGTAGACCCTCGCCGCACATAGCGCGGGAAGGGTTCGCCGGGCCCGGGAAGGGTTCCGCGGATCCGCCGACGCGCAAGCGCACGCGATTTTGCAAAAAACCTAACACAATGAGAACAACGACGCTGTTTTTGTTGTTAATACAGTAGATTGTTCGTGAATTTTATTTTCTTGACAAAAAATGTAATATCATCAACTCGTTCACGCCCGGCCCTTCAAAGGGTGCTTTTTGGAGAGGTAACGGGGAAAAATAGTGAAACTGGTAAAAAGTGGGTCAGAAAAGGGTGCTTTTGAAACTAGTAATCACTACTTCGCGTCGATCGATTGCCGTTATTATTGAAAAAAATCCTTTTGTGTTATCGACAGTTGCGTATTAGGACTTTTATTATTACGGAACAGTTTTTACGTGAAAATAATAAGAGGATCTAATTGCATCCAATTATTAACTTTTTTTTATTTAAGCGTATACTACTCAGGATTTATGGGCATCTTGTACATACTTTAAACAAAGTAGGATTAACATAAGTTAAATACTCATGTCATGTGTGAGTGCTCTCCTTACAAAATTAACTATTCTGATTTTTTTTTAGATTTGGGTATATAATGAACTAATAGACTTCTGTACTAGTATGCTTTTGTAGATTAATTTAGTTCACTCTTATGATTTAAAATAAAACAATAAATCTTTGTGAGATCAAATCTTTTACTTAGGTATTACTGTTTTTTAAACATCCAACTCTTTTTAATGCCTTTTTTATGTCATCGAGTCTTTTACCCGAAGTGCGCAAAAAATGAAATCTCAATCATTTATAAATTAGTTTCGCGGACAGCGCCTGTTCATCCCTTTATCAGTACCATCGACCACAATAAAAGGGTGTATTCCCATCGATTGTTAATACGTAGCTTTTTATTTTTTATTTATTGTCAGCGACGATTTATTTCCTGATTCTATGGGCACTGTGAACAGACGCGGTAAAATTAATAGCGTTTTAGAAGACCGTAAATAAATAATCGTGATAGCAACTTTGTCATGCAAATAATAACCTATAATATTCAATTAAACTTTTTTAATAAATGTGTAAAGCTTTACATCATAACGGTATACCTACCACGCTCTCGTTTAAATAGATTGTTTATCATTTAATTGGCGTGACATGGAAGAGTCCGTCAATATCAGATCAGTCTGCACGTAACTTTGGTATACCAAAGTAGATTTGAAATGTGGTGGGTTTTGAATTTTAAGAGATTGATTTCCATTAAAAATCTTCATTAGATGTTTTTAAACTAAGTATTTACTTATACTTAACTAGCCTCTGCCCGTGACTTCGTCGGGTTATTTTACATATAAACCTTCCTCTCGAATGACTATCTATTAAATAAACCGCATCAAAATCCGTTGCGTAGTTTTAAAGATCTGAGCATACATAGGGACAGACAGGCAGACAGCGGAAAGCGACTTTGCTTTATACAATGTACCTAGTGATGAGCGAAGCGGACAGTTACTACACAGACGAGCAAAAAAATAACGTGATACTCCCGATAGAAAGTTTTATGAAATGTGACCCGTTATTTTTGCTCGTTATTATAGACGGACAGAAAATAAGCCAATGGTAATGAGCAGGCACACCACCAGCCCTGCTATGATCTACAACCTACATGATTAACACGACAAAAGTCTAATCGATTCGCTGTCATTATTATGAAGTTAATTAAATTAGACGCAGCAGCGGCGAACCCCTTTACCTGTAATGTGCCATTACACGATAGTTACACGGCCATTATTCCTTTACAACTCTTCCCCAACCCTTCTATTGTAACTTTTTTATGCGCATGCACTTGTGCACCGGACGCGACAGTAATAGAGCCACACATGCCCATCCGTCAGGTAAGGGTTGAGTTTCACTTTTTACACAACTATTTCTTTAACCCTTTTTTTGACTATACTGCGCGCAACCTAAAAGGATTATAGGAGAATAGATATTAATAACTTTTATGAATAACGTAGGGTGGCTCTTAAAAAATATCAGATAGCTGTGACAGTTGAGGTAAACAACTTTCCGTGGACACGGTTCGGCGAGTTTTTTGGAAGAGTCACCTGTTATATGGATTAGCGTATAAGATTGATAACATTTCGAATCGAAATGTTTTTAGTTTGAATATATTATAAGTCCAGGCTGATCTTAGTGTCTTAATGTTTTGTAGAATATTGAAAAAAAAAATAGTTTTAGTGATATTATTTATCAAAGGTACATATAATTTAAACCAAAATAAAAGTAATTCTAAGTAAATTAGCGTTATGGTTAAGTATTTAGTTACCCATTGACAAATATATTTTTTGAAACTTAAACTTAAAAAAGAATTACTATACCATAACCACAGAAATGTATTAGGTAGAACAAAAATTACGTAAGTGATCGTTACACCTTACCAACATTGTATCGGTAACATTATCGACAGCACTTATTAATTTTAAAACATCGATCCGTAAAAAAAGTCCAATTTTAAAGAGCAGATGTAAAAGTTTATCGATTACTGAACCAATTAATCGAGTCGAAACAATCGGCGGGATCGAGCACTCAAATAGCTCTATCAGTAACGTTGGAATAGCGTTATACGATCGCTTTTTTTGGTAGTTTTTCTCAAGGCACGCGACTTTACCCCTTCTTTAATCGGCTCGTGCGCCGTGTTTTTTTAACGGTTGGCGTAAAAAACCGAATCCACCTTATTGCAGCCGTTAGGGTCAGTTTTTTAGTAATTTCCGTTGTGGCGGTAGGTCAATGTTTTAATTAGACAGTTTTCTCGCCGCGGCTTTGGGAGCCACAATTGTGAATGTTCATTTATAACTTTGTTAGCATAATTTAACGCAGGCGGGTGCTTCGCTGTGTAGATTAGATTGTATCGCTTTCATGTTACAATCCTATGCTATAATATCAACTGTCACGAGAATAGAATATTCGTTAATTGTGGTTGTTAAGGTAGCAGGATCTGGTAATTAATTGTTTGTACTTTTTGAGAGTTTTCAGTTTCCTTAGTGAGTACTTTTATTGCTTATCTAATATCGTCGTGTCTCCTTGACAACTTATCGTTAAAATCCGCACGAGGCATATGGCACAAGGCTCTTGATTAAATCATCGCATAATATTATATTATTTTATTCAGGAAGTGTGTGTCAGCGAAGGAAATTTGTTTTATAGGACGGATCGGAGGAAAAAGCTGCGGAATGTCATTAATATTCAAAACGTAACTAGGAGGGATTATAAAATAATAGGAGTAATTTAGGACGGCCCCGCGCCCGCGCCGCCCGGCATTCCGCCCGAGGAATGCATGGAAATATGTCTGCCTTATTACATTTTTGTTAAGTGACTTCGTTTAGGATCAATATTTTATATCAAACTGTATTAATAAATTACGCCCCCGGTTATGCTTTTCCTCACAGTTTTGGTTTTTTTTTTCGTCTTCACACGATTAAGAGACTATGAATTTTTTCAGCTTTCTGAGTCTAGGCTTTGGCTGAGCGTTGCTTTAAATCAGTCAGTCAGTTATTCAGGACTTTCCATAGTTAGTTTCTTTTAGAATTAGAAGTGAAAATCAAGGTATGGACGCATAGAACAAATTCTAAGCCAATATAGAACTTTTTAACATTTTACCATAGGTAAAACCAATGCAGTATATTAATTTCAAGTAAACTGTAGTCACTACAGTACTCCAGTGAAAATTGAGAAAGCCGCTACAGTGTAGTGTGTAGTGGCTTTCTCAATTTTCATTGTAATATTACTTAAAAAAAGTCTGGCTGTACCCCGTAAACCCTATCATTATAATTAAAAAGAGGAAAGTTCCGGTGAAAGGATGTCAACTACCGCAATTAGGTGCCTAGTAATTATGGCTTGTTAGGATTGCCTTCTTTTGTCCATTAAAATGGTTCGGACGAGTAACGTAAATTAATTTCAGTCCTATTCCATTCTAATTTGACTTTATACTTAATTGCACGATGCGTTACTTTTTTCTAACCCAACGCTTTAAATTTTTAATCACCGGGTGTCCCTGTTACTTATAATTGAATGCTACTTTTTAAAAGACATACCTTCCATAGAATATTTAAGACGTCAGTTGGAAAAATCTCATCCTTACTTTTTAAGGGTATAACATTAAACATAACAATATGAAATTGCAAAACGGTTATGCAAGCATTATTTTGTTTCTACGAATTTGCATATTGTTGCGAGCTCGCTACAGGGTGTAAAATAGAACAGAAGGCACAATAGGGTGCTGTAAAGGGGCGCAGTACCTATAAACCTTATTGCTACACTTTCCTAAAGCGGCCACGTCCTCGGACACGCTTGCAAATTCGCCCGTTAAAGGAATTCTGAGACCATTTTTTTTCTTTTTCAAAGTGAGTAAATTATGACAAAGGAAGGATTTTGAACAGTTTTAAATTATGGGACTAAAAACAATTAGCTTGTAAAAAACAGCAGCCAACTTTTTATCAAAATACACGTAACGAAAAAGTGCAGTTTGGCAGCCTCTCATGACGATGTTTTCCATAACAATAAAAAAACTGGTTTGCTGTAAGCAGCATTAAAAGCATCATTACAATATACTTCGTTTTTTTGACATTTTCAAAAGGTAAACATTATCGACATGTCTTTTTATTGAACACACTTTTTAGAAATAAATAACTTCAACTTACAATTTTAAACGCCTGAAATGTCGTGATTTGTTTTGTTATGATTTTGTATGTTTCAGTAACCCAATTTTAAAAAGCGATTTTCAGTAAAAATACTTACATGTCAAGATTGTTTGCCTTTTTTAAAATGTCAAAAAAAACGAAGTATACAGTAGGTATGCTGGAGTTCGCCAAATTGTTTTGTTCAACCTACAGAAAGACTGATAAGTTGTTATTTAATTTAAAATATAATTGATCATTGATTGATTGCGTTTAAAGCAAAATTATATCCCGCAACATCCATGTGCCGTGGAAACAAATACATTTTAGACCATTCTAAAAAAGGATCTGACATCATGACCATGAAACTACAATAGCATTTGTGGCATACCAAAGTTACCCAAAGTAATTGGCACATAAAATACTCAGAAACCATTCATTTGTTATATTGGTGCAATGTAGAGCAACAAGGCTTCATGCCGTATTCGCAAAAAGTAAAAAAAAACAGCTAGTTATTTGTGGTAGTAAAACGAGTTTGCTGCGTACTGTAGAACAACAAATTAAAGTTAATTAGTGCGTTGGTATGTATCATAAATTTGCGGGGTTTTACCAGTGACAATCACTGAGTTTAACCATCGGTTAGGGGGATTTATTAATGCAAACTTACCTAGATAATTGTTAACAATGTCTAATTAGCTAATTAACTACAGTCCTTGAGCTCTTAGGATGTCATTTGGGTTTGCCACTCTCATGGGTTTGATAGTTTTTTCAGAACCTCAGTAGTTTTAAAATATTTTGTAGACATGGCCTGCTAAAATAAAAACCACGAATGAACTCTAAAAATACCCTCAAAAATATTAAACGGATTAACGTCGCAATGGCATTGTTCCGCAACAGATAACTCAGAACACAGTAGTGAAGTAGGTATCCGGGATAGGCTGATCAATCATGGGGCCTACCCCTTCTATCCCGCCCTGCCGAAAACAAACGGTTGCCTGGCAACGGGCGGGGGCGCGCCCACGCCAGCCCCACATCACATATGACACACAACTTTACACTTGATGTACCGAGCCCTCAACCAGTTCTCGGCGTAATATAGCGAAATCAGAGTCGCGGTTCTTTGGATGTCATGTGGTGTTTTAAAATGTGTATGATTCAAAAATGTTAAATAACTTGCCGATGAGACATCGAAACTTTTACTTAAAATGCTTCAGGAACATATGAAAACATAGTAATTCATAGTATTATTCTGTCTGAAACCTGGTAATTAAAAAGGCGTCACTTGAAAACCTATCAAATAGACAAACATTTTGCTTACACATCAGATTTAGTAAGTAACTGATTGTGATTGGTTAGTGTTGTTCTAAAAAAAACTTAGTTAAAATATTTAAGAAAATAGCTGTAGTAATTTATTTTCAATAATAAATAACGGCAACCTAATAATAATTGCAAACCTCAGCCACACATTAACGCCAGTAGGGGCAGGCAGGCACATAGACTGAGTTACTTTAAGAAGTGGCTTAACAAAATATTACGTCATAACTGGATGTTGGTAGTTAGTACCCGCGTGTTTATAAATAAATAAACGATCAGTAGGTATTTACATACTTAGTTAGCGAATACCTAACTACTTAACTTTATTTTTATTTGAAATATCTGTGGTACTACCATTAATTTACTACTATTTTTAGAAATCTACAGAGTTTTGATATTTTTTTGTTGTTTTTGCGGGTTTTTGTTTTTTTTTTATATGTTTTTCGAATTTTTGCCATTTGGGCTGAGGAGCTCTAAAAAAAGGTGAAAAGTTTGTATGAAAACGGAATCTAAGGATGAACTGTATGTAAGTAGTTGCGTACCGTCAGTCCGTCCGTGCGTTCATCCCTTCACCCGACCGTTCTGAGTTCTGTGTATCGTTCTGAGTTCTATGTATCTTACCGCAAACCGCAAACCGCCTAATATTTCTAGATAAGATTATGTACTTTTTTTAAGGGAGGGCGCTTTATACATTTAAATTGCGCACGGTTGATGTACAGAGGAGAAAGCAATGTACTATTTTGCCCAACTAGAGGAAAGTATTCTTTAGCTGGTGTCACTCAAACACGCTCACGGCACTCCGTCAAAGTTAGAGCTTTTACACTATGTAAGTAATCAAAAAACATAATAGGTATGTACCGAGTAAAACTCCCTTACAACATGGCATACGAGTAATACAACTTAAGTATCAGTCAGAAAAAATAATTTAAAAAATATGCAAATCAAATTTACATCAATACCACATGGTACACCGACTCTTACTCTTTATCCGAATTATCTTTAATAGACTCTGTTAAATAAACAACGTAAACGACGAGTAATTGAGGGTGATTTATGAGCGTGAAATCATATGAACATTGAGCACTACATTCAATGTAGTAGGTACGATTATATCGGGATGAAGAATAGCTAACCATTACTGGGTATTGAGTAAAGAAATTAACTTTCTTTAGAAAGCCAAGGAAATCTCAATAAAATTTAATATTACTAGTGTTAAGTGTTAGCTGAATAGCGAACATGTTTGTCATTCTATGCATCCCTTAGACGCATGTAACCTGTCTAATAGAGTAAGTAGGGTTGTATTTTTAACCAGCGGATTTGCGAGTTTATGCTGTATATAGGTATTATAAATACTTAAATGCCACCCAATATCCAATGTCTCGAAACCGCTCCACATTTGGATTACAAATTCTTGCAATTTGTGTTTGATTTCCTAGGATTTCACACCCCTAGAAGAAGGTTAAGAAAGGTGAACTGACGAATTGGCTACCATGGTACATGCAAGTACAATATTATTAGATAAGTACTTCATCGATGGCAGACTAACTCTTAACTTACTCTTAATTAATTGCGCATTAGTAGTAGGCTACCCAAATAAAAAATATACACTTATTGTTTCTAATTTTGACACTAAAGTACTACTCTTAAAAACTTTCTAAAAGTAGGTAAGTACTCAATGAGTTTTAATTAACTACCTTTTCGCAGCGCTATTATGTAGTTGGACTTTAAACTGGAATTATCAAAATGATCGCGGGACATTAATTTTATTTGTACCTATCACAAGTTAAATTTCACTTGTTTGATGCCGTATTACAACTTGAGTAACTTACTTACGTAATCACAGTAGTGTAGAAAACTAGGAACATACATCAGAACAAACCCAGGTTTTCTGTTTCAAAATGAGTTGTTATATTTGTAGGTGTAATTGGGGAAAGAAGAAGGGAGAGGTCCTGGCGCGGAGCGGCGGTGATCCATCATCCCTCCACTGACCGCTGCCCCCACCCTCCCCTTTCTTACTTTTCACTTTCTCTACATATTTTAAGGAGAATCAAACTTTCCCTTCGCCCACTCACTGTATTTTCCCGCCGGAGTTGTAATAGAGTCGCACCACGGCCGGCCGCGAAGGCCGAGCGCGGTTCGGCCGCCGCGCCGACCGACGCGACGCCGACGCGAGTGCCGAACGCTGAACGCCGACCGCCGAAAGCCGCGAAACCACAAATCTTATCTATCTCGTTACTGTTCACTCCACGTCTATCTTGATGTAAAATTCTTTTATGTTAAAGACTCTAATTCCTTTGGGAACAAACTTTTGCGTTACCTACTCGTGTAACCTTTTGTGTTGCCCTCATGGAAAAAATTTAAACTTCTTTATTTGTATCGATTCTGATACAATTACCCCGGTTTTCAAGGCAACTTGCTCGGAAAAGTTAGTGCGGGTTAAGTAATTATTAAAGCGAGGCGGCATCTGGCGCAGCGGGTTACGCGATAAGGGTTTTGTTAGTAAATAGTTTTTTCAATTCCCAATCTTTTATACTATTACAAAAGTACAGAGCTAAGTGGACTTTGTCTGGACATGAAACGGTGAAACACAAATAAAATATAGTGGAACGATTACGGAAACCGATTTCGAATAAAAAAAAACACTTAATAGTAGAGCTCCAGTCCAGTACACGTAGAATAAAAATATCTCAACGCAATCTATGATTGTCCGGAAGCCATTGGCTAAGTTGCAGGAAAAGTAGTTGATAAAATAAAATTAAGCACAAACAGCACCAACTAGGTAATGTACACCAAAAGTCAGAATACACCTTAAAGTGGTTGACGATAGAGTCGTATCACTTTATTTTTATTAAAACGAAATATTTTAAGCTTTCAAGATTTTGAGAAGATGCTTGTGCATGCTTGTGCTTAATTTAATGTACCTACCTACTAAAATTAAACTAACAAGTAGAATGTAAGATTGTACTACTAACATTATATGGATCTGGAAATAATGATTTTTATTTTATTTTATTTTTTATTTATAGCAGTGTGACGTATACAAGCTGGAAATTAAAAAGACGTATTAAGTTTAGTGTTAGTTGCATTGATCGCAAAACGAGAAGCCTTCACAAGGTCCGGTGTGCGTACATATTAAGGTATTAAGTTTTAACCACCGTATCTTAGACGCTACCAAATTTTCCGAATATATCTATAGATTAATGAAGTAAATCCGTCGCGGAGCAGCAAAGTGTTAGGTTTACATTCATGGACATACCTACTCGTAGATTTTGACAGCACCGAAGTTACGACGGTGGATATGCTCTGTGGTCTTACCCATCTAAATATATAAAAGAAGAAACTGACTGACTGACTGACTGACTGACTGACTGACTGACTGACTGACTGACTGACATATCAACGCACAGCCCAAACCGCTGGTTGTAGAGATTCCAAATTTGGAACGTAGGTTCCTTATAAGGTCTAGGGGTGCACTAAGAAAGGATTTTTCAAAATTCGACCTCTAAAGGGGTTAAATGGGGGTCCAAAGTTTGTATGGGGAAACAAGATTAGTTAGACTATTTTATTCGAAACTTCTCAGGAGTAATCCTAACGATAAATGAGTAAATACCTGTTTCAGGTTTTTTGAAAATTCAACCCCTAAAAGGGGATAGGGGGTGACAAAGTCTGAAAATCAACGTGGGTATTATTATTATTATATTATAGTGGGTAGTATTGTTTGTACGGTTTATCGGGTCGCTGATTACGAAAAAACCACACACATACCTACCTGACACACACACACATTTCCGCGGGAACGGGAAAAAACGGGATTTATTATATTCGATTCCGAGTGACCCTATCTCAGTAACTATACTTAATAAATATAGACTTCAAATTTCGTACACAAGTAGATGATTACAAAACTAAGAAAATGATTTCAGGATTTTTGGAAATTCTCACGGGATAAGGAAAAAAAGGGATTTATATATTCAGTTCAACGAAATCCTACGAACTATAATTACTAGACTTCAAATTTGGCATAGAAGTAGGTGATTATAATAGTAAAAAACGGTTTTAAGGATTTTCGAAAATTCCAACAGGATAAGGAAAAAACGAGATTTATATTCAGTTCTACGGGATCGAATTTTCGTTTTAATGATCGTAGAAAACTGAAATTTGGCCTTCAGGTTCCTTGGGGAGTATAAGGGAGCAACTACGAAAGGATTTCCCAAAACTCTGACGGAAATGAACGGGAAAAAACGGGATCTTTTGTTATACCTACTGTAGAAAGCTGAAATTCGACATGTAGGTTGCTTGGGGAGTGTAGAGAAGCATTTAGAGAGGACTTTCCAAAATTCTCACGGGAACGGGAAAAACGGGATTTTTCGTTTTACTGGTCGTAGAAAGCTGAAACTTTGCATGTAGGTTGCTTGATGAGTGTAGGGAAGCACTAAGAGACAATTTCCTGAAATTCCCACGGGAACGGGAAAAACGGGACTTTTCGTTTTATTGGTTGTAGAAAGCTGAAATTCGAAATGTAGGTTGCTTGGGGAGTGTAGAGAAGTATTAACAGAGGGAGGACTTTCCAAAATTCCTACGGGAACGGGAAAAAACGGGATTTTTCGTTTTACTGGTTGTAGAAAACTGAAACTTGGCATGTAGGTTGCTTGAAGAGTGTAGAGAAGCTATAAAAGATCATTTTTCAAAATTCCCGCTAACGGGAAAAAGGAACTTTTCGTTTTACTGGTTGTAGAACGCTGAAATTCGGCATTTAGGTTGTTTGGAGAGTATAAAGAAGCATTAAGAGAGGAATTTCCAAAATTCCCACGAGAACGGGAAAAAACGGGATTTTTCGTTTTACTGGTCGTAGAAAGCTGAAATTTGGCAAGTGGGTTCTTTGGGGAGTGTAGGGAGCATTAAGAGAGCATTTCACGAAATTCTTACGGGAACGGGGAAAAAACGGGATTGAAATACTCCTGGTACACACAAGCGAAGCCGTGGCCAAAAGCTATTTGTCAATAAAAATGAAGTCTACGCGGGCGAAGTCGCGGGAAAAAGCTAGTTATAGATATAATTACTTAATTTAAGTATCGACTGGCTTAGTATCCATGTATATGAATAATTACGTAATCTATATATAGGTATGTGCCTTTTTACCTACAATACAAATATTGCCAAAAAAAATCCATCCAAAGCCTGTTCTTAGATAAATTATCTTATACTTACTCGTATTCATTTGTCATAAGATGTGTTTGCTATCCCCAATGACAATGACGTTAATTTATATTAATTAAGTAGGTGAGCATTTATGTTTTAAATGCGTGACATTACGATTAGTTAGTTACCTGCCATATAGTAAATTAGGTAACTTTCTGGAATAGAACTTTTTTAAACAAGTGGTTAAGTAGTTTGTATCCGGACACGATTGCTTCCATTACGATCTACTTAGGTGTGTACTGTTATGTAATTAACTATAATGGTGTCCAAACCTTTTTTCTTTAATTGAGCGTAAGTAATAATTAATATCAAACACGATTTATGTACTATGTCATTTAATAAATATGTGATCTTTTTACTGGTGACATTCCCAATGAGTTACGAGTTAATTGTAATAAAGTCAAATGTAATTCATTAACTAGAATGATTTCCAAACTTCATCAATCATACTAAACGTGGCCATTAGGTCTAGTTACCTTAGGCTCTGTCTACCCCGTAAGGGATAAAGACGTGATTTATGTATGTATGCGTATTTCCGAACTTTTTAAAAATGATGAGTTAGAGATAGAGACCTAGATAATAATTACTAATTAAAATAAATTGACTACATTACAGTGCCTTTAACTACTCGTAACACCAGTAAAATTATCAATATTTAAGTAAAAAGTAATCGCGTCCGATTCTTACCCCGTCATTAAATTTGGTGAACGTTGCAATGCATTGGTATGATTCAGCAAAACTTAGAGATGAGGGTATTGTAGCAGCATCGCAGTGTCTATAATAAATGAACGCGCGCGGGGGACGCTGACCAATGGCAGCCCCTCCCTCAATCAATATGATGGACTCGCCCGCGAGGGGACGATCGCTCACTGATTTTTTCCCTCGCTGACAGGGCTCGGGAGGACGCGTTTTTGCGCCCTCCGTGCAGTCCACACGAGAAGGGAGCCGGCAATTAATAAGTGCGCGCGGTGGCCGGCCGGTGCCGCCGCCCGGGGCCCAGCTCGCCCGGCTATCTCCCGCCGAACACTCCTTTTTCTTGTTTACTTGATAAGCTTTTATTGCTTTTGTTTTCCTACGCTGTAAATATTACACGGTATAAACCGTACCACTCGTAATTCCAGCTTTTATTACTTCGCTCCAATTGACAAACACACGAAACGTCTTCAGAGCCTTCTTATATTCATGAGAAATTTCTCTTTCATCAAAAGTAATTAAAAAGCAATTAGACTCGATTGCTTAAAATTTATACGCAGTCAAAGAGAATCTCTCGAAAACATCTCGCAGTTTCGAACATCGAAATCTTAATCTAAGTTTAAAAATTTCTCCGAGAATCGGCAAATTTTGCACTAAGTCATTAAAGTATAAAACTTCGGTCATTTCGCTGGCGTTGCTTAAAAGCCTTTTTAGGCGCAGAAAAGTAATCTTTCATTAGGGCGGGGTGGAGCTAAAACGGAAGTTCTCTTTGAAAGGAAAATTACACTTCGGATGTGCCAGCGTGCCGTTCAGGGGAGATGGATTTTAATTACGTCAAACAAAGTTGGCAAAGTGGAAGTTTGCTGGGTACCTATGCTGCCGGCGGCGCGGGCTATCCATCAAGCGCGGCTCGTTACAACTCGCTAATGACTGCCGCGCTTCATTTACACGCGGCCCATGCTCGTTACCGGCGGCAACGAGATCGCCAACAAACTTCACACTTACGCTGAATTAGCCGAGATCTCATAACGATTGCGAAGCGCGTCCCTATATGTAGGTATCTATTGATCGCCACCCTGTATCTCTATTGGCTCTACTAGAGTAATATGTTGCTCATAGGTATTCCCAGTCGCAGTTGGATATATCAGGACAATATATATCAGACCGGCCTAGGTAAACTTACAGAAAAAATTGCGATGACCTTGCGTCTATTTTCTTAATATCTCGGAAAATCTAATGAATAAATCTAATCAATCGGAAAATTGTATGGCCATGTTCATCTCTTATGTACCTATGCGGGCACTAGCAACCTGTGCAACTGATCGCAACTCTACAATAGTCAGACATTAAGAACATCGACGCAGCATTGTCAACGCATTGACGACTTTTTCTAGCGCTGAAATGTAGTCTACAACTTTTAACTTAAGTGTTGTGTAAATTACTCGAAATTAATAAAATGATTCATAATTTTACTGCGAAACTCGCAATTAATCTAAATTAAGTATCATTTTGTAAAACGTTATCGTATCTAGTTGTGCGTGGCGCGCGGGCCGTCTGCGCGATAAATCAGACGCGCCCGCGCCGCGGAGCTATGGAAATGGAATTGTATTGCAGACCGGCGTTAATCAGGGTTCAGTCGCCATTAATTTGATTAGGGTTACTGCTGGGCGCGGGCCTATCAATCCACCGCATTACCATGTCGCGAGCAGGGCCTTGTCGCGCGATAACGGTGCGCCGTTAACAACTCGCGCAACATTGCTACGCACCTATCCGTACTATTATAGTTGTTAATACGCTGCCGTGGACATTAACAGGTATTAGAGTAGTGTAGAAGATAAGATGATTGAGCGTATAACGAAATACTTGGCAAGGGACGAAATTATGCAAAGTTTATAGAATAAACAAATTATGTAATAAACTATAATAGTCATACCGTTTTGTAAACAATTTTTTAAGGGGTATTAAATCTAAATTGAAACCAATGCCATTAATCGAATTTATTGCACAATTAGGCACAATACTGTTAAATTATGTCGTCATTAACGATTAGCTCCCGTTGTCTAGCGCTTAGATTAACATTCGTTTGTCTTCTCATGAAATTTGACATTCGCCTTTACTAGACACAGACAACATAAGTTTTAACATAACAGCATAACAACGAGTGTGTGACATTTTTGAAGGTTCGCAGTTGATTTGAGTACAATGTAATATGATTAGAGATTGTCACAGAGCTACCATAAAGTGGTAGTGGCAGCCCTAGCGGCTTGTAAAGCATAACTCCGACCGATTCGTGCTGAGCACTTTTAGGTCAATTAGGCAGTCGCGCCCGCGGTGTCCGCCCGACTAATCAGGGCCGCGCCAAACTTTATACCGTGTTAATTTGACTAATGTGGCCATAGTGCGGATTACACCGCGTAAACCGGCGACACGGCGCCGACACGGCAGCGCACAGGCCTATCCATCATTGCACTGATATGTCTATAGTTGTGTACTTGGCCTTAATTAGTCGACAATATATGTAATATATTAATTGTTTGAGCATGAATCTTAAGAAAAACAAGGGCGAAAGTAGAGTTCTACCTTTGTGAATGTTAAGGTAATAATTTAGCATTTCTTTAAGGATTTGGATTGAAAAACTAAAGTTAGCTTAAGTAGGTACTTTACAACAAATATTCCGACAGTACTTAATGGTCGGAGCCAAACCTCAAACAGTGGTTTGACTTAGACCCGGATTTGCATAGAAATGTTTTAGAGAGTGTTATAAATTGAGAGTGTAAAGGATGCGCCCGGGCGGCTCATTAATCCTCTCGGCGTGTCGTGTCCACGGGCAATTAGGTCGCGCTACTTAACCAATTAGAAGTGAAACAATCGCCCCCATCGCGCCAGTGTGAATACGCCCCTATCACGGAACAACTCGCGCTTTTTGTACACCACTTTATGACGTTTTAAAAGGCTCCTCATTACCCATTATTTACAAAGAAAATTCATTCCCGTCCACTCATAGGGGACAATTTTTACGTTTCCCATAGTCTATGTGTTATTGTTGTTTCGTGACGCTCGTACATAATTCATCGCAGTTGACGTTGGCAGGCGTTTGGGTAACAATTTTACTTTGACCAATTTAGTCCAGTTTGGAACAAATTAAAACTATTTTATGAAATAATACCCCGATTATTACCTTTCGACGTCAATTTGATTTTTGATGGTTGGAACTTTGAAATATACCTAATCATAAGGAGTTTTTTTTGGAATAGATTCTAACTCTAACCCATTGTTCAATGTTGTATCAATTTTTTTCCTTTATTTTTACCCCACTGCTCTGTAAGTAATTAAGATAATTTGTTTGGCGCTACATTACAAACGAAAGTTATTAATAAGAAATCGTTCCAAATCGAAATATAAGTTATCATAATAAAATACGTATCTACTTACATCTCGGCAACTGGAACAAAGTGATAATTTGTAAATGTATGTTCACAAATTGTGGGTACAGTTCTGAACAGAAATAAAGTTTGATGAGACGTTGACCATTATTCGTAATTTACAAATACACTGTAAAAACAGTTTTCGTACAACTTTGTATGTTAGGAAAGTGAACCGCTTGGTTTTGCTCGTCAGTGTGGATCATAAACAAGTATTCTGAGTTTGGTAGAGTCGTAAATACTGGTCAAATGTATCTATTGTTCGAATTTAAAATGATAAAATGTTGTAACTGCGCAATGCAAGGCAATTTGAGTCACGAGGTCATAGGTATAATCTCTAAAACGCTCACTTTGAGAACGCTCTCAAAATGAGGTGATCACTTCTATACTTACTTACTAAAGTATACTACGTTTCTAGTAATTTTACAAGTAACTTGCTGGGTGTTTGCAATACAACTTTCATACCTCAACTTTGATAAAAAATTACGTTGCATTTTGTTTGCATCCATGGTTAGGTACCTACAGAGCAGTAGAAACTGAAATTTCAAAGGACCAGACCCGTAAAAATACGATAGGTAGGATACGAATAATATTTATTTTAGTTGTGACCACTAATTTTCGATACCATACCTATTTTATTTTTTTGCCTATATTACAATAATGTCAACCATTTTCATGTAGTATCTCTCATCTATAACAATTTTATATGCAACTGTACTAATGAAAACATAGGCAGTTATCTTCAATTGAGTAAGTAGAGGGTGAGCGCATTAATTCGTTTGTGGGCGACGTGATGCGGGAGCATTTTGTCAGCGTGCGCCCGCGTCGGTGGCCTAACCGCTCGTTTGCATCCACAATAATGTTATTTATATCCTTCCACAAACTTAACCACTCAGGGAGTTGCAAAATGGCGAAGTAATGCAATTGTATAACTTGTATTACTTTCGTGTCAATCTTTCTTTATTGTCGCATGACTGATGGCCGCCCTGAAAAAATTTAACAGCATTCATCCACTCACAATTCCTAATTTAGAGGCGTCGTATGAAACTTAGTAAAACATTAAACAAGCCACGCCTCAAGTTTTGATTGGTTGTTTAACCCTTCTGCCGCGAAAGGGTTATTATTAGATCCCTACGAGCCGCGCTCGCGCCGCCTCGCTGCCGTCTTTTACGTTTTTTACCAACACCGGTTATGTATTTTTTACTCGCGGCTCTCGCATTTTGATTGGGTGAAAGGGTTATAAATAAATCTGCTGCGACGCTGCGGAGAGGCAGGGCCAAATGTTAGTAAAGGGTTGAACCCGTTTTATTGTTAAAAGCGGGTATATAAGGGACCTTTTAATTGGGGTTAAGGTCGTACATAAGTATATATATACCCGCTCTCAATCCCACACATGATGATAGTGCAGTAATGGTGTAGCATATCTCAATCCTATCGTAATATTCACGCGCGTAACGAATTTCTGCGGATCGATTTAGATGATTTTGGAGGGTTAGCGTTAAGCTGGTGACATTTAAAATTAACTTTTGTTGCTTTAGGTTTATACGAGTGTTGGTCATAAAGCAAAGAGCGGTACGGGAGAGCTGACGTGACTTTTGCAACTACACGGGGATTATGGGCACGACACCTTGCTCGTTAAATTTACGGGTTCAAACGCCTGTCAACGCGGTTTACTGCGTCGCCTCATCTGCACATCTCTATTCAAACGGATTAAGCTTGCGTTACTAACGTAACAATGTTTTTGGTTGGAATGGTTTTGTAGCTCGTGCGGCTGTCCTCTGGTTGCACGTTTGATATAAGTTTGATTATTGTTAGGCAACAGATTCGCGCACATTGCATTTAGGTTATGTTGTTGTACTATTGCGTTCTTTGAATTATTATCAGGAATATTCTAAGCAATTTGTGCAAAAAGGAGGCACGGCACAACAGAGAGAACGCTTGGGTGCAATTATCTCTCCAATCTTTGTAAAAGATGAAAGATACGACGGATTCCGAAACTACCTATACATATAATTGAATACCCAAACAACCCTAATATTTTAAAGTTTTCTTCGCGTCTGACGTATTTTGCGGCGGTTCCATAAATTATCTATTAGCCGAACATCACTTGACATGGCCACAATGGGCGAATGTTAACTTTTGTGCAAGCGGGCAAGTCGCATGACAAAGGGTTCGCGTAGGCAGAACCCTTCCCACCTGCATTCCCACGATGCCCGAGAAAGTGCAACTCGTGTGTGTTGAAAAAAGTTTGCGCAAATAAAATTGCTGTCAAACATTCGAATTTTACCCAAATTTGACTACCATGCTAAATGCGATGCGTGGGAAAGTATGTGAGAATGGTTAATATTTTTTTCGTGTTTGATTGAACGTATTTGGCCAGTGTTTGTAGTTTGTACCTACTGAGTTATACAGATTTAACTTATTGGTGATGATCTGATTACATGTATGTAAGTAAATACTATAGTTTTTAGCTGATAACACATGGTGTGATAGCTTTTCAAGTTGTGGTTGTTCCACAATATTAAGCCATAAAGGTCTGTATACTTAGTCGACCTTTGCTACCATAAGGTTCAGTGTAATTAGTATACAGTTTAAAACATCATTAAGTACATAGTTTTCGCGGGATAGATATAAACAATTTCTTCTCGGACGAAGTGGCGTACTACTGATGAGAATAAAAAAAAATTTGGGTCACTTTTCATACAACTTTCTGCTGAAAGTGACCTGGTTTTTGTACTTCCGATTATAGTATTATTAAATATATACATAGGTACTCTGATTTTTCTATTCGGGCTGTTCATCATATCACATTGTGGAATTCATATGCTAACATAGGTATACAGTTGATTAGGAATGACGTTGAACACTTGGTAAAAGATCGGCAGCAGAGATCCTGAAGTTTATGTTGCTTCTTCTTTAATTTTATCGCCAAGTTAATTCGTATACAAACATGCTCACGCAATTTGCGTAGTTTATAGATAACGTTACCCAATACGATATTACGGCTCAACCGAACAAAAGCGTGACGGCTAAACCTACGTGCATTGCGACACCCATTCAGAACATTTACATAGAACTTTCTGAAAGAACGTAATACGAGTACAATGGAATATCACATGATCAAGAAAAAAAAAGAAAGGGCCAAGTTCTCACGTGTTCCTACTTAAAATTCGCTGCAACGTTGCAATCAGGCGCATCAAATGCACAAAAACGAAGGTCAGTGGGAGTCGGTGAAACTGGGCCGGGCTCGGATTGCATCGCGACCCTTTCACTCTCGACGTACCTGCGCTTTTTACACTGTTCCCGGAATCGCCGGCGCAGGGCGGCCGCGCGCTTCGCTGCTCAAACTGTACCAACCAAACTTTAATTTGGAAGTTGTCCTAGCAATGTGTCCTAAGGCTAGGACACATTGCAACCTGTCAGTCAAGGCAGATTGATGTATGATGAGTAAAATGATTAGGTATTCTAGTCTTGGATATTTATCTAATTTGTACGTACAGGAAATGATTTTTGTTTGTTTTAAGTATATATGTAGGTATATAATAATCACTCGCAACTTCCTCTTGTGAAAAAAATGTTATCGGTATCCCGTGGGAAAGGGAAGTGGAATTTTTCGAAATAAAAAGTTAATGAAAAGTAAAATTTCACCCTCAGAATTACTCATGAATGGCTGCAGAAATAAAACGCCAAATCTTTTTATTATAAACGTAGGGTAGTTCGCGCTCGCTGCATCTACCTCCGCTAGTTAAAATGATGACAGCCAGCCGAGCGATTAGCTGTCAGTGTCAAATGGTGGGCAATATAGCTGGCGTTCGGCCGTACTCCACGTTGGTGAGCCGTAAAAAATGTAAAATTCGACCATAGCCATGTTGGAGTGCCAAACCTAAACGTTAAAAAGTGCAAGTGTCAGTATCGCCTACTTGTGTAATTTTCAACTGAAGTGTCGAAAAGTGATCTTGGTTGGGTTTTTCGTCGGAGGGAGGGGGATAACTTAAACCAAGGTACGTTGCTCTACAAACTTGTGCCCTGTTTTAGAGTTCTGGTAAAATTATTTCTCTCTCCCCTCTTCTCAGTCTCCTTTATTCGAAATACAGTTTAAGAACCGCTGGCAGTTGCGCCAATGCGCTCAATATTTCGCAAATTCCTCTTTTACGAAAGGTCCTTAAAATAAATCAAATGTATATGGGATAGTCACAAAAACACGGTTAATTACTCGCCCTTGGACTGCTTCCATGAAAGGATGGTTTTTTTATACTAGAACAAGACTTCACATTAAAGGATAGGGTATGCAATGTGATATTTGGAACTAAATATGTTCGTGTTCAGTGTGTGTGCAGTTTAATACGTAATGATATTACCTGGATTGGAAATAATTACAAAAACAAAGGCTTTGTCAATTTTTATCGAAATTAAATTACGTAGGTAAGGTTTGCGTTACGTGTGTATTTGATTTTTTCAGTGTTTAAAATTTGTAGCCTTTGCACCGATATTCTTTTATACTTTGATTATTATGCCCTTATATGTACTTAATTTGAGTACACCTGCGGTTTACGAATTAATAATACATATACCTACTTATTTTTTAGCAGTTGTAGCACCTTCATATCACTTATAGTAAAGTTATAGAAATCTTGATAACTGATATATTTCTTACAGATATTATGCGTGAACTGTAAAATAAACAATTGGAAACCTTATTGAAAAAAAAACAGTAATAAGAATAGCTGGTATTACATTTACGGTAATGGGGAATGCCTAAGGTACCAAGGCATTTAAACCGGGTATTCATAATAGGTATGTGCGTCTACGACCCCAAGACAAATAAAATGCCAATTAGGTACTTACCTTAAGTTAAAAGTTGTTTCATAATTTTGGTCTTCGTTCCAGTTTAACCTTAGTAGGCCAGTTTTCAGTATAAAAAAACTACCAACAGTAACAATAATTAAGAATCCTTTTGAAATTGCCATGCCATTAAGCATATTGTAAGAATTGTTAAATTTTGTTAAAACGAAAATAGTTTTTGCATGTAAATCTCACTTTTATTCAGGTAGAGATTTACTTTTTGCTGCGATTCCGCAACAGAAAAAAGGTTATTGTAATTTGAACACAAACATCGAGGTCATAGTGTTTGAATTAAATCGTGTTAAGTTGGGTTCTTGCGTCGAAAGATATGTTATTGAAAATCGATATCGCAACTTCGATCATTTATAACCGGCGTCGGACGGGCAAACAAAACGCTTGGTTAGAAAAAACGACGGAATGTGATGCGGGGATTGGAAATGAAGTATTATTGCAACACTTGCACTTTCGATCGCCCTTTGTGGGATCCGATTGCGTGTACTCTGGTTTCAGGACTGGCTTTATTTACTTCCCGGTATTGCCAAGCATTCAAGGCTAGATACCTTTTGCTTCGTGCAAGTCCTTGTAGAAGATCTATTATTGGCATAGATTAGAAGGTCAATATTATCGTGATATTCGTGATGCTGATATTTCAATATGGGATCGTGGATTTCTAAACAACCGGAGTCGTTGCGATACGCATCAATAAGTGATATAATAGATTGCGATATGTTTGCGATATTGACCGCCTAATTCATTCTACTCACTATTAACTACTTAATAAAATAATAAAATCTGCAAACTGTTTCGTAATATCAGAGGTCTTATTCTGCATCCTGTGGAAAATATGTTTATGTAATTTAGCCATGAATTATTTATACTGGTTAATTCCTTACGAATAGTTGATTTCTAGTCTTTTTATATATTATTGAATGAGGCGTTACTTTGCGGAGGCCCGTTTCAATGAACAAAAAATATTTACCTTGTATTTCGCTATTTATTAGGTATTGTTATTTTTTTACTCATGAGCCTCTCGTGAAACCAAATATCTGACTTTCTAATCTAAACTATCATATTCTATGTAATGTAATTTTAACGACAATTCTTATTAGCAATACATCGGAGTAGCAAGGTAAATATTGTTTGTTCATTATAATTTATGTAATTTATTAATTGCAAAATCGGGACCTACTCGTACATAGGTATAATGACAAAGCTCTCAAACTCAAACTTGATAGCAATTTTAATGTGGCCAGCCCGATTTACGGTCGGTTTCAATAACGAAGGGTTGTGTGACAGATCCATAGAATGTAACTGTTAGCGTTCACGAAAGTTTTGACAGCAAAATAAATACTAAATTAAATTACTTAGAAATAAATCAATACTCGGTACTGTACATTAATAACGTTCTAAAAAGAATCGCGGCGATGTTTTTTGCGTTTACATAAT
The DNA here is from genome assembly GCA_963854515.1 of Pandemis heparana. NCBI lineage: Eukaryota > Metazoa > Arthropoda > Insecta > Lepidoptera > Tortricidae > Pandemis > Pandemis heparana. The sequence goes on along the minus strand of OY978012.1, from coordinate 10,334,935 downwards.
TTTCACGTTGGTACAATTTTTCAATATATGTCACTATTGACGAGACGTTGCTAGGTTACGTTCTATGGTTATTAAGACTAGAGAGGTGACTATGTATAATTGGGTGATCGGTTAATATCGCGTATAATCGAAAATCCAAAGACAACCTACAAAAATATGAAGTGAGTATTTTACATTCTTTCACACTCGCTACACAATACCAATCGATTTTATTGGTAATAAATAGATTCCTTAGAACTTAAATTACATAATGAAGTAAAATAATATTTTATTCAACCTATTTTGTTGAAAAAACACAACTTGGCAAAAAGCGTAAAATAGGAATTATAATTATTACATCTTAGGAGATTGACTTGGGTATTATTATATCGAAATAGCATTTTCTCAAGCATGCTCGGAAATGTACGCGTTAATGTCGCGAAATGAAGCCAAGAAGTTTCACATTTACGGCCTCGGCCAAGAAGTAATGTGGCGCGGTCGGCGGGTGCGCTCGGCGCGGCGGCGCGGGGCGGGTGTGCGGTTAAACATGGCGCGAGCAATAGTTTGTTCAAACGGCATGTTTCAAAAATTAAAAATGCGGCTAATTAAACAATTTTTACTTGATTTCCTCGCATTGCTTGAGAAAAGCACTATACAATCCTCGGCCGGAAACAGGGATTGCAGGACTCGCTTTATCCGGCCTCGTCTACGACTCGGCCGTGTACCCCAATCTCATCCTGCAATCCTTTACTTCACGGCCTCTGCAGTAATGTACTATTATTTATAAATTAATATGCAGTCGTTATTTTAATGGAATCGATTGTTATTAGTACTAAGATATAATCGATAATCGTTTCATGTGAAAGGTGTCACAATGAAGCCTCACCTCTAGATTTGTCAATGTTAATGTCACATACAACCCTTCCTTATTGAAACCAAGTGTAGTCATCAAGCATTATAAATTTCTGTAGCTTTAGCTTAGCATGTTTGAAAAATTATTTAGACATTTACATTAAATGTTTGCGTCTACTCCAACATAAGAACGCTGTACTGTACCTATTTGCTAAAGAGAAGTGTATTTACTTGCTACAGTGGTTTGTGTTGAGTCGTCCAAACATCGGTTAATTACTACCTTAACAATACTTGTAATGTTGTTTAGTACACTCACTTTGAAGTTTGGTTTCGAGTGGATAAATATACAATTGTGGAGTATTTATCCATAGTCCATATTTGCCGACTAACATGTGTTTGTGTTTCACGTGATGGCATCCACACTCTTGCGTATCTGAGAAAATTGATCATGTTACGCCTTTTCTGTACTCTATCTTCAGAGCATTAGTGGATATTAATTTACTATCACAATGAAAACAAGCAAGATTTGAGGCTCGCCGAATGCCAAGTTTTCATTTTGGAGTGCTTAACGCTGTTTATAAAAAAATTATACTTTAGTTTATGGCTCTCTTCTGTCTATCCTCTAAACTTGAAAGCACGGTTCTTGTTAATAAAATTCATCTCTCTCTTATAGTGCCTCTCCAACTAGTGAAGGTTGGCAGTCAGCTCCGCATATTTCCTCTGATCCTTCGGGAGGTTGAAAGGTTCGGCGGCACTTGCGACTCCGGTCCACTCCCGGATATTGTGCAACCACGACTTCTTCCTACGGCCGACGACTCTTCTGCCTGCTACTTTGCCCATCATTATTAGTTGCAGGAGTTCATATCTGGCGTGCCTAAGCACGTGGCCCTTAAAAATAAATTCATATTTATATATAAATAAAATTCATATTTAAATATTATTTATTTGATTTCATAACTCGCACTTAACTCAAATTACGTGGACTTGAGCACTTACTCGTAGATAAGTGAATATTATATTAGTTAGATGAACCCCTAATGACGTCACATCGTTTTACCAAAATCGCCATTCTGACTATCAGATTTGGATCACAAATGTTCCTAATTTGCTTGAATTTGGACTCTATTTTAATCATCTATAGGCTTGTACGCATCGCGACATTATATTTTATAGTCGTAGGGAGCTCGTAGTTACGTTTCATCTATGTAGGTACTTATATTTCCGTCATGTGAGACTTAGCACGAGTGTGGTGGTCCAGTTCGCTTGTCGGTGCGCGAGCGCACAAAGTGAACGGGTATTACACAGACGAGTGGCTCCGATCCGAGCATAGCGCATGCGCCGCTGCGCCGCGAGACCGCACCAAATTGCACCTCGTAAGTATATGATTATTAAACGGAAAGATTAACAATATGCTCTTGTATGTAACCTGATGATCTGAAGTATTGTACTGGGGTAATATCGCCATTCTTTTCTTTGTTGTTTCTTTCAAATGGCCAGTAGAGCGGAGTTGTCAAACCAGTTGCAATAAATACTTGTTTTGGATGCCTCATAACGTTTGAGGCTTTAATGTAATTGAAACATAATGAGAGCAACAATTCAGAAGTATTCGGGTACTTTTATGAAAACTATGTTTTCAAACCTAAAAACCGGAATTGCGCACCTATCGTAGCTAATTCCAATTCTTACTGAACTACTGGACTAAAGTACTGTCCTTAAGTTGCATACTAAATACTCAAAAGTAAATACGTTTGAATAATCACACAAGGTAATGCAACGTCAAGTATCGAGACCATACCCGGCGAAGGAGGTGCGAGTCGCTGCTGTCGCGCTCGCGTGCACTCGAATGCAGCACACGTGCACAAAACTGCGCCCTCAAAGGATTTTTTACAGTAAAACATATGCCGCTTTTTGCTTAACCCACTTTAGCTTCGATTATAACCTTCTTACCTACATTTGCTTCGCTCTTTTGTGCGAATGAAGCCGCCGGAACGGGTACATGTGTTTGATACACTATCGAAGAGCGTCTTTCACGTTGTTAATAACCTTCTTGAATGATCGTTTCTTGAATGTGTCATTTAAATAATAATGTACGGCCTAAAATCTCGCCTAAGAGCCGCCTACGCCGGTACTAAGTATCGCTTGAAAACTATATCGAAGATAAGTGTTTCTTAAAATATGGCAAATAAGATGTTTCAAAAAAGATCTAACGTTTTAAATTCCAATTTCAATTGAGAATACTTATGAAGAAAGAAAAATATGTATGAGGCAATATGTGTTCAACCTAAAGAAACTAATAACTGATGAGGTGGTTTTAAAACACATTGGCAGAAGATAGGAAACGATGGTTTGAAGCAAGGGTGTCAAATGTGGTATACTCAGGACTAAATTTTGTCGCAAGTTGAAGCTTTACATTCATTAAAGGACACTTACAATTTTTAACAAATTGTTGTTGCCCACCGCACTGAAAACGTAACTTATTTCAAAAAGTCTCGTTACTTAATCTGTCGTAGTAACATTTTGTTTAGGAATCATATATAGACGTGTTTAATTTGGGAATTTGAATCTTTGGGCGGTTTTATTTAACTCATAAGTTTAGTATTAATGATTAACTTAAATAAAGCTGCACATAAATGATTCTGACACAAGTTAACCGCTGATCACCAACACCGGTCTTTGCGGAATAAAAAGAGAAATTTTGTCTCTTCAGACAAAATGGCAGCAAAGAGTGGCAAAAAATGTCAAGACGGGTGTTAAGTAGGTATGTTGGTATTTGTTGGTTTTTGTTTATGATTGGAAACCCGAGCTGAGACGGCTCGCATATGGGGCGGCCACAGGAAGAGCTCGCCCGCGAGACTTTTTGTCTTACACTTTGTGCAATAATATCAGGGCTGCCACGGCAGTTTGTCTGTCACCCACGTACTGAGATTTTTTTAATTATTATTTTACGTATAGAACACTCGGTAACAGAGTTTATTATACCTTGGCTGAAATGATAAATTTGACTTATTTAAGTATTAGTTTTTGTTAAAGGCGAAGTACAATAACAGACTTAAGTGTATGTAACGGTAGATATTAATTTCTGTAAGATTACATGGAAAATAGAGGCAAAACATTACAAGTTATAAAGCAGAAACGAAGCCGCGCGCTAGCTAGTATTTAACATTTCAACAGGGTGATTATATTTAGGTAGAGCCTTTCCGTATGATCACTAGAACTGGTTGAAAATACTTGATATGTCGAGCTGCATACATATACATATGTAATACTCAGTTTAAAATTTACTCAGTGCCGTGGAAAAATATTTCATTTCATTTAAAATAAATTGTGAATCCACTATTTTAGTGGTATGTGGTAAATGTGTGAGCCCTGAGGCAGGTTTGCACAAGATCCCACGGTCGGTAACCGGAGCCCGGCCGCGGCTTCCGTCCGGCTTTTAGCGGCGTCCCATCGGTCACCGGTCGCCCGCCCATCCATCCCGCGCAAATACACCTCCTTACCATACCACATTATGTCCATTCACCGCCTATGTAACACATCGATCTTATCTCACACAGCGATAGCACTGTCCACTGGAACAGTAAAGTTCTCGCTAGTAGGTTCGCCTTGAAAAGAACGTCCGATTTATGACATCTGTAAAAATCAAAGGAAATTAGCGCAGGAGTGTAGGTGTCAGATAAAAGAAGAATCAGTACGGCGGCTAGTGGCGTCTCCCGGGGTCATTAATATTAATTAGTCGCGGTGCGGGGCCGCGCCCGCGCCGCGCGTCCGCCTCAATGCGCGGCTCCTTGCTCCTGACTCGCTGCGAAAATTAATTACTCGCAATCTTTATGTTCCAATTATAAAGGCCTTCGCAACAAATTAAATCTGTCCCGAGCAGGCCTCTTTTAAGAGAGGTTTCACTCTCTTTGTGAACTTGATAAATGTTCTCTGCAAAATTTCGTCGAATTCAGCATAATGTAGATTTCTGAGTTAATACGTTAAAATTATCTGGGAATATTAAAAAATCCATGGAGTAGAAATTACGGGACGTTGAACGTTAATAGAGCCGTAATTATCGCCGACATTCGTACCGCTCACAATTGAAATGTAATTGTACGTTATTTGCGAGTCGCGGTTATTATGTTGAAAAGCGAAATCGATTCCGAAACTCCAGCTTTTGCATAGTCGCACACCACTTCCGCATTCGACAAGCAAAAACGAAATCTCGACGCAAAAACTGCGTAAGTTTCCCTTTCATCAAGAGGCAAAATATTTAACGGCCGTAACCGGATATCTCGGCGCAGCTCGTGGAAACAAAGCAAAAACCACCAACGTGTTATTACGTGAAACCAACATTTAATAAGCTGCTTTTTTATTTTGCATCGTTTTGGTTATCCATTAATTCGTTCTCTGTGCAAAAAAGCACTCGGGTTCGCCAGCGCCTGTGGGTACCCACTATTTGAATAGTTAGATGGCGCGGTCATTGTTATGGGAAGATGCGGAAATGGGATATTTTCTTTCGAGAAATATAATATTCCACGCATTATGTTGGGCTATCGCAAAAAGTTTCGATTGAGTAATACTTAGTTGAAGGATCTTTGATACACACAAATAACAATGTTCGACGATTGTAGTTTAGACTTTTTAGTAGAGAAAGAATATAAAACAAAAAATATAAATAGCAAAGTGTAAATATATATTATATATATATGCCTTATATGTGTTAAAAGGTATATGAAATAAAAAACATTTTAAAATATAAAGATCATTGATATATCAGTCATTCCATGCTTCTTGCAATTTAATAATTGCAAGCTCAAGATTTACAATTATCAGAGAGCCGAGGAAAACCGCATAATATTCAAGCGTTAAAAAAGAAGATAGTACTTAACTAAAAAGGCGCCACATATTTTTCTGAGCCGGTTGGTCTTAATGGTCGTCAAATTTACTTGAATTCAGTGTATCTATCTTCTTGCACATGCAGCTAAAACACAAAGAAGATTGTCTCGTGAATAAAATACAAGTCTTCAGCTAAATAAGTATTGTTGACATTGATTAGACTTACTCGTAGTTTAGTTACTATACCTACATATAGTATTTAAGTATTAACATGCCTAAATATAATGTAAAATACGTGAACTAGGTATGCTATGGACGGGTAAAAAAACCTTCAATCAGATTTAGAAAAGGATGTGTATAATAATATCGGTTATACCTCTGATATCTCTGTACTCAACGTAAAATGTTCAATAGCAATATTTTTTATTTATCTCCTGAATGTCCTTTTGCAACCAAGAATCGAACCTGACGTAATTTTGACTGACGTACACCCACACAATGGCAAATCTGTATTAAATGTTCTTTTTTGGTGTTTTCTGTATCTGATTTAAAAACCTTAAGTAAGGACAGGATACGCTGTTGTTAAATATTTGACAGGTCCTAAGACGCACCCATGGCGGAAAATGACACGTCCTATAATAGAGTGTATCCATGAAATGGGTTTAAAACCGACCGACTTTGATTTGCGAATCTACACAGTAGCCATGATAAATTATCGTGCACAACAGTTCCAGGATTTGTTTGATCACTACTCATAGTGACTAGGTAGGTACATAAGAACACATCTTTGTTGAGGGGTTATCGAAGTAATCCTACTAATATTATAAATTAGAGAGTTTGTGAAATTTAAATCCTCTTAACGGACTTTGATGAAATAAGACATAATCTTTTAATATCTTAATATTGAATAGTTGGTGCAATAGACGAATTATTCATAGTAGAGGTGGCAGACAACACTTAATAGGTAAACCTGTAAATATGACGAGAGTCAAAATTTACAGTATTTTCATGAAGAAACGTTTTTCTTCTCAACAGCAGTTGACTGCAGGTAGCTACGAATAATCTAACCGAGAAATTTTAATGAATTATTGCAAAACTGCAAAAAACTAGAGATCCAAATCAATTTCCTGTCAACAACCGACTGACCATGCACAAGTAGCCGCGCTCCGGCGCATTGTGCCTGAAGATTAATGAACTTGAATTAGATACGTTCGAATTTAATTGAAATTGGACTTCGGAAGTATGGAGTGCGTGTTGAATGGTGCAATTTGCGCTGTGAATAGATTGTTGCGAAAAAAGTGCGGCGTCCGCGCACTGTCCCGCAGCTGGCCGCACTACCCGCTGGTTCCTAATCGGATCAATATTTTTTACTTCCTATCGCAAATCGAACTTTTTACAGGATTCTAAAGAAATGTACAAAACTTAAAAAACAAGTTCTTCGAAAAGAACGAGCTTTTATTTATGCGATTCCGGGAACATTTGACATAATTATACGAATCCATTAACATACCTTTTTGCCAGACCACTAATACCTTTATGTCAAGCGTTTGATTAGCCTAGCTACAACAACTACGAGTAGGCATATGCCGACACATAAACACCAACGTAAGGACTAGGTCCTTTCAATATTTCCTACCAAGTTAATATAATAACGCGTATGTCAAGTATTGCTCAATCGCAATATTTTCGGAGCGTCTTCACCCCTGTTATTCCAACTTGTCCGATATAGAATATATTTGATAACATTCTATTCTGTAAGAGAAATTCGGCTTCAAAGAGGGTTTTAGTTGGCGTAAGAGGTTACGCAAGGGCTGCTTCGCAGTTTGCGTCAAAGGTGTTGTCAAAGGCAGAAAGCGAGGTGTACAAAGGTCGGTGCGCGCCGCCGCCCGCGCCCGCGCCGCCCGAGCCGCGTCCACAACGATGGAAAGGATTTTGATGTCCGAATATAGGCTGCGTTCACACTGGGGGTTGGAATAAATATTTGAAAGGGGTCTATACAGGGTGTATCAGATACCCCCAAACAATAATCCACTATATATACCCCAGTTATACCCCAGTTGATTACTGTTAGGGGGTATCTGATACAACCTGTATATTGAACGGCCGAATAACTGTTTGGTCTAATGTAATGTTTGGTCGAATACACAAATTACGTCTATATCTCTTACGGGATAGACAAAGCCTAAGGTAACAACACCGCCACGTTTAGCATGATTGTGGGGGTGCGCCTGATTGGCGAATGATCATTTTGTCTAAACAAAATTTATACTCAAACCGTCAACTTATTGGAAAAATGATAAAATAAACCTAACCTAACCTATATATTCTATCAAGTCTATGTAAAATATATATCTGAAACATTTCAGTGCTAGTTGGAGAAATGTTAGACCAAGAATCATTCATATCAGACAGAAATCGATAATTCGACCAAACATTACATTAGACTAAACAATTATTCGATCAAATTAAAGACATTAATTTAAAAAGCATTTAATGAGATATTAATGTTGGATTGAGGAACATGAAATCAACCAAGTAGATTTTACCGTTATTTATAGCAGTTTCTATATCAGAAAAGAACAAAAGGGATGATTGTCATAAATAGACATATAGATATATCTTACTACTAAGCTGTAAAGAGTGACGAAGTAATTACTTGGTCGACTGTACATTATATGAACTTAATAAGGAAACTTATGTTGTGATTGGTTAACGTATGTGATTTGCGGATGAAACAAAAATAAGTTTTACTTTGAGTAAATTTAATAACACTGAGGTACTTACGTTAGAAAGATGATTTTACCACGAACGTTTTGTGATATCTGGTTAGTGGTATATCTCTGAGAATGATAAGATCTTTTTGAGAAAATTTTCGGTAATTATTTAAGAACACTAGTAGTTCTATGGGAAAACCTGTTTTTTTTTGTGGGATTACATACCGCTAGTATTTAAGTGTTACTACATATAGCTACGTGATTCTAACTTCATCGACCTACAGTTTAACTTAAACAGAGGAAATAAATTTCAAACATTAATATATACATACTACAGAAACTAGACCAAAATAGAAACAGACAGATGGACGTGGCAAAGATGTCGACGCGGAAGTATCTGTTTTTAATGGAAATATAATAATTTAATCCTGTTCTCAAATAGAATTTCTTGGCTTGACAGCGCCGTGGCCGAGCCTTTATCGCCACGGGGCGTAAATTGCTTCTAGGGCTCCTGATACTTGGACGCGGGGAAATAAAAAACGTACGTACTTACGCAGTTGTCAGGAGTAGTAAAGTTTCAAACTTCAGTTTGCGCCAGTGATAGGTACACACTTCTTGGCACTTTTTTATGCTCTCAGCTGTCACTTTGCGGTCTTTTTTCGTGTCTATTACCTAATAGTTTTTGGGTATTGCGCATTCGGTTTCAACATGTTGGTTTCAATGAGCTTCATAATAAACAGAATGAAAAGAAGGGATCATAAAAGGCAGTTAAAGTTGTGTTATTTTCATAGCTACCTCATTAAAGTAAAAACAGCCACAGACGTAGCCCAGATTTTAAAAACTAATGAATACTTACTTACTACCTCAGAATACTTATTTTTATTTCTGAAAATGAACACGTGTAGAATTACAGTTACCACAAGAAACTTTAAAGTCGCTACGTAACGTATTACCCAAAAGTAACAAAAAAAACAGAATTTTAATACCGATTGATTTTTTAATATCTATTATGTAACTTTGCACCTGGACATCGCGCGATTTGTAGCCAGGGGTCCACGGGTCAAAAAATATACAATAGACGATCTCGTCCAACGGATTCCTGTCGATTATAATAGCTCTCTAGGTCACTTTTTACTTTACCAGCTTTTTTATAAAAAAAACGACGTGTGCTCGACGAATTATGCATCTCGCTACACTACAATGGGACAAGACGCGTGGCGTTGGAACTTTTTTAAAAATTGCAAAACGATGTCAAGTCTACTATTGTGTGGCACGACAATCTTTGCCACGCGACGTTGTATATTTTGATAAATAATCGTGGGGTATCTGAAGATGTTAATGTTAATTTATTTTGTATTGGCGGAAGTATCGATTTTCTGTTAATATGCGGTTGGATAAAATAAATTATCAGTGGAAAAATAAACATGACAAAAATAATGTGTGTAAAAAATAGGTCGTTGTGATTTAATACCTACTTACTCGTTGCTTGAAATTAATTATTGGTTTAATCGATGAAATAAATTAGATTTCGAGAAATCTCATAAAAGTCAACTAAATAAAAAAAAAACAACTCCGAAAATAACAACGCATTTCGAGTTAGTTTACCTACCTTGTCCGGCTCTCTACCTTCCAAACTTCCAATATGATTTCATTCATGCATGATCTGAACGGGTAGATAAGCAGGACACATCCCTTGTTTGCATCAAACAAAGGGTCCAGCGCTAAACTTATCTAACGTTTGTACAGGACTATTCGAAAAAATGTAGATTTGTGTTATTTTTGAATTTGTGCAAGGCGTTTGACAGCGGATAAAACGAGTCGCGTATAGGCACATGTCACAATAGGTGACAGTTTGGCGAGCGGGCAAGGAGTGACACAAAGGGCGCGACATTTGAAAGACATTCGGGACGTCATGAATGGGCAGAAGGAGTGATCGAGCGGCCCCGCCGCCCGCGCGCCGCTATTAATCCTTCGACGTGGACGGACTATAGTTAAGACGAGGGCCGTAGCTCCAGTTGTTTGTACTAACGCGAAAATAGAAAACTAGGTATAATTTCATCTTCAAGCTGCTGATGTTTTCGCGATTTGCAATTTATTTGATTTTATTTGTTTTATTTTATTGTATTGTTGCAGTTTTTTAAACTTTCGATTGTAATATTTTTAAATTTTTATAAGTTGTTTTGACATGATATTACTTTTTTTTATTTATTATAAAATATGTAATGATATTTATGTAGGTAAATCAATAAATGAATATGAGTACTGTTTAGGCGGAAATTATGAATCAGTTTTATTTTTACTTATATGGAATACTATGTTCTCTTATATACAGCGCTTATGCATACCAACCTAGTTATTTAATATATGGCGTTGCTTATTGGTTTATTTAATTACCTAGAGATATATTCTCTCTTCACCTACGTGCCATCAATACAATTAATTACCTTCAAATGCACAATCTTAATGTAATCCGAAAACATATATAATATCTTCAACACATAGATAGCAGCCAATGTAAAAGACATGATTTATTCCCCTGTAACCCTATGTGACCGTGGCTATGTGGAAGCCTAACTGGCCGTAATGTTCACTTGGGAGAAAACATAAATCCAGTTTTACCGTTGAAATAAAAAGAGGAGTTCTGTAAGTGGGATAGTGCAGGATATAATTCACATTTATGCGGAGCGGCCGACGGCGCGTATCGAGTCGCCGGGATAGTTGGCAAGGACAATACTCTCCCGGAGAAAAAGGGAATTATTCATCACACCCGGAAGGGGAGAGCCCGTGACGCAAGCATAGAAATAGCCATCTGCTCCAAAGAGGGCCACGTAACCACCCTTACGCGACACATTACATTTTCAACCTTAACTTGATCACAAGGAGTACAAATTGATAATCCCGGTTATCCCAATACGATCTTTTCGCTGATAACGAGGGTCCAGTTGATTGTTGCCAGTTGCAGAATCAAAAGTTTAAACGGCCGCCGAGAACAAAGGGAGCTCGGACAGGGCTCGCAGCGAGGGATAAATATTCAATGCGAATCCTTTGGAGGCGATATTTTATACTTTATTCTGTGCGATTGTCACCTTCGCCGCTCTCACCTGCGCGCCGTAGCGGAACGATATGTGCCAAAGAAATCTGCTCGGGAAGAATAAGAGATGTAACGATCAAATCACATCAACCTTTCTCGATTTCGATATCCTATTCAGGGAAACTATTCACCCTGTGATAGACGCGCGATAACAAATAATAAGCTAAGTTTGATTCCTGTCAGCTAGGGATGTAATTCAATAGGCACACAATTATCGGTACTTTGTTAAAAAATTTAACCGCCACTAATTAAAAGTTTAACAAACATTTATAAAAAGTAAGTAATTATTGCAACTGTCGTTTTTTTTCGCGACAATGATACGTCAATCTAAGCAAACTAGTTTGCAATCAATCACAAGATTGTTACAAATCGGTATTGATTCTTGATCAAACGCCCTTCCGCAGTAATAATACAAAACCAGATTTTGTGCAAAGCTTACCAAAATTTACATTAAAATCCCATACAAACACAAAAAAACTGGCTGAAACTCGAGTCCATTGTGTGCGATTGATTCGTAACGGCCGAGCGCGCGATCATGTGAACGAAATATTCACGATTTTTGTAATTTTAGCGCCGCGCGCGCACATCTGTCGCGGAAGGGATCCTCCTGGACAATTACTTTTGTGGTGGATAAACTTGTTTCTCGATTCCTACTTGCGTCATCAAATTTAAGCAGCTGATTTTGTCCGAACTTATTTCGCAGTAAGTAAGCATTTGTTTTTATTGCAGTTATTTACAAAACAATAAAGTAAACGAGTCAATGCTAGTTCTCATTGTGAGATAGTACTGTGCGTTACCTCGAGGCTATTGTCGCTGTTGCGGCAAAAAAATTGCTAGGATATCTTTCCTTTGTCGAACCACTGACTGTCTCAATGTTTGGCAAAAAATGGTTGGGTTGCGCTCCAATTTGCGAAACTGGAGTAACATTAAGTAGCTTTGTTTTAGATAACAAAACGATAGTAGCTTCCCGTATATTTCTGCTTCATGTCGGCACCCTTTCATGTCGGATCCTTTCAGTAACTTTCGCTTTTAAAATTTTAGGAGATGATGTTTTCATCTAACTGCAGAAATCATAAAAGAGTAGCGTCGGTGGTCCGTGAACACAACTCGTTCAGTAAAACATTACCTTGCCATCTAATAGCTCCGGATTGGGCTTTCGTTGCTACATAATTGAGTTTGTTTATCTTAACCCGTACAAAATTGCGATGCAACTTGCCGTTTATTATAGCAAAATACTTTAGGTATACTTGTTTATACTTTTTTAAATATTCCCACTGCTTTTGGCTTTATGTTTTTACAAATACATACTACTTTGTCAACAAGACATTAAAAGGATAGGTTTTAATTTTTAATTACATTGGTATTGCCTATTTTTTATATTATGAGTTTTTATTTTATTTTAATATTCTGTAATAAAATTATTAAAAACATGTCGCGTGAGAATGATAACTTTTCGTTATTTACGCGTGGATTGTATATAACTAATTACTGCATCTTACCTGGGACTTGTGCGGATCACTTTGTCACTTCCTATTTGACAATGACAAGCATGTGTCTTAGGTCTTAGGTCCTAGATTTGATTAGAGTTTACCACCACACCACAAATTAAAAATGAAAACTACCTATACCGATTCTTGACTTGTATTCATTCTGACAAATTATATAAGTTAGTAACTGTGCGTATAAAAGACGTAATTAATATCAATACCATTGATATAATTACCATACCTGTGACCATAATACTTTCAATATATCGAAATAGTTTCAACATATCAATATATAAAAAAGAAAACTGAATAAAAAATATGTATAATGAAGTAGGTTTCAAATAGTTGACATTTTACTGTTTCTGTACATCAATCCAATTTGAAACTTGCCCGACTGTCGTTAGTGCAAAATGTAATGAAGTTAAAAAAAAACCGAAATACTTATAAAGAAAGTGAAAGGGTATTCGGTGAGCACAACGCGTAGCAACAATAACGTGCACTGTCTGAAAGGGTTCCTTCAAACAAAGCCCGTTTGCAAATAACACTCGCGCAATAAAAGAAAGTAAAAGTGTTAGGCGAAATTCACAAATCCCTTTCATTTAGAAGCAGAGTGATGCGTCCTTGAATTCTCTTCGGTAAGGCTTAATTGTGGTTTCACGTCTTCAAAGAGTTGGCTCCTTTGATGAGGGCGGGGGCCGCGGTGGGGTCTCCTCCACAAAACAAAGAATCACTCCTAGCCTGGTTTTCGCTTTCACTCAAGCGATTTCGTATTGTGTAATTTTGCACTATTGAACGAAGTCGATTTACAAAGACAATCTGAGTTAAATTCAAGTTTTACTTGTACATTTTGCACGTATTCTTACTGTTTCTAATCAAAATAAAAGCAATAATCAAAATAAAAGAAATACATAGTATGTATTACTTACAACCAACACCTGTCCTGCGTTTGTGTTTTTGCTTTGACCGAACGTTGTTATATTTAACGTAATTAACAAGATAACGCAAATGATTGTGTTGATTTTAGATAAGGCCCCGTAGAAGCACCTGCCTCGTTGGCAAACTTAATTGTTTATCTGCAAATATTTCGGGACAAAGCTCTTGTTGTCGCCTAATTTATAGATATCTGGAGCCGCCGGCCTGCTCCCGACGCGGCGCAAGGTGCGGCGTGTGCGAGATAACGAGTCTAAACATCCTCTTGGACAGGGACAATGCACTACAAGAGAACGAGACAAAAACAACTTTTATCTTAAAAAACTTCCGCGCATTATTTTTTTTTCATAACTAAAATGAATCTTGCGTTGTAGCCACAAAGTTCCGAATGCACTAATTGATCGGGGCACGCGACTTTAGCAGGTGGGAGCAGTTTTTAAAAAACTAAGAAGCTATTTTATTGTGCATTGTGCAAAGAATGGTGTTATTTTTTATCTTTCGTAAAAATTTCTTTGATTTATTTTGAGAGATAACAAATGTAGCTGTTGCGGTGGATGGTGAAGGAGTCGTTAGCCGTGTTCAAAAATACCTTGTCTACCTTGTTTAGAGCGATTTATAGAACGTGGAAAGCGATTATCGTATAAAATTGAGTCTAATTCCGGAACTAGTCAGTTTTATGAGGACATGAATCCGGGAGTACATTGTTAGTTTTTCCCTGAAACAAAAAACCATATCTCAGTTCTAATAATAGCGCGATAGGCGGGTGCCGGCGTGTGTTCGGGATAAAAAGCGTGCTGGGGCGGCGCGTGCGTCTACAAATGGTAAAAATAGTAAAAATGGTAGAAATAGCCGTACCCGGGCAAGGCACAATAAAAATGCTTAATTTACGCGATCCGCCACCGTGTTCCGACACTCACGCTCTTTATGTGTGTTGTCTTTGAGCTAATAATTGCCGCGCGGGTGCTGTTTTCCCGGAGTAAGCCCGTGTGACGCTCGCATTATGATTATTGTGTAACAAGGTTTCTAGGTTCTTCTTGTAAGTTGGTTATCTTAGGTATATTGCTTTCAGAGGCTTTTAACACATTGACTTTGGCCTTGTCGCGAGCATAAGTTATTTGGTAAAAAAAATCAGTGCTAGAATTTGCGAATGAAAAGTGAATGATTGAAAAAGAACTGCTAATACTTTTGATGCTGATTGTACTTAGCCTAGCACGGACAGGAGTTGTCTTTAGCTTCTTTTTACACTTTTTCTGTTGTTCTCTCAGGGGCCCTGTATCATCGAAACTTGTGTGTTCCTAAAACGCGTACCGAAACAAAACCATCTCCCAAAAGAATAATATTATGACGTTGTTCATTTTACTAAGAAACCATTTACCTACTTTATATTTAGCAGAGGGGAACGTGCATTGCTATCTGCTTCCTTCGTATGTGCCCATGCAACACTAAACTTACAAGACTAAGTGCAACTAGCTAATTACCCTGGGCTGTTATTTATCAATTATTAGATAACTAAACGCTCAAGCCGAGTAAAAAGTCAACACGGAGTTCTGCGAACAACAAAGTCAGGCCACTTCAAATTACGCCTTGGCTCGTGCGCGTGTATGCAGCTTCAATAGACTGCTTGACAAAGTTTGGTTGCACCTACGTGCGTGCGACTGTGTACATACGGCAAGGCGTGGTTTACACTGGCCTTAGTTTACGTTCACAGAATTCCGTCTTGTCATTTTTTTGGTCTGAGATTCAGCGTTTCCTTTATTTGCAGACTTTGTAAGTCATAAATAACATGTTTAGTTGTGATTTGGACTTCAGGCTTTAATTTACGTCACACTTGGGACAGACCGCGCTAAATGAGATAATTATGATTTGATACAAAAACCCCACGCGCGCAAGGGTTATGCAACTGATCTAAATATATATGATTAAGAAATAACCTTGTCTATTTGATTGGGGCATCAAATTAGCAACATCATTTATAACTAGCTTCTGCCCGCGACTTCGTCTGCGTAGAATTAGCAATTGATATGTTTATCGCTATCCCGCGGGAACTATACAATTTCCCGGGATAAAAAGTAGCCTATGTTTTAATCTAGGGTATCTATCTTCGTGCCAAATTTTGTCCAAATCGGTCCAGTCGTTTTAGCGTGAAGAAGGAACAAACATACACACTCACTCACTCACATCGTCACATCGTCACATCGTGACAAACTTTCGCATTTATAATATTAGTAGGATAAGTTAACGTATTAAGATAGAGTACTTAAGTAATAGATTAGATGTCATTTGAAACAATTAACCGTGTAGATTAGTAATGCTGTTGTTTTTGCAATTTTATTATACTCAAGAGGGAACTTTATGAAAAGTGACCCATTATATATGCTCGTGAGTGTATTTTACATTTTAAATTTTGAAACTGAAAAGAGTGTGTCAAAAACCTGCTTATTTGGGTTAAACTTGAAATTTGGGATTTATGTATAGAGCTTCGATTACAATCCAACAATCAAGTGCCTTCCTACCTTTATTATTATTATTAAGTATAGTAAGCACTAGCTAACTAACTAACTAGCGTACCAAAACTAGCTAAGTTTAGCTTTAATAAACAATAGATTGAATTTTAAGTTCTTCTTCTAAATAAAAAAATGTTTCACTCACAGCTGACATTCGCAAAATAATTCCTGATATTTTATATTTTCCAATTATGTTAAGAATAACCATATCAAGCAAAGAATTATGTAAAACTAGCGGTTGCCCGCGATTTCGTCTGCGAAGAATTGGTTTAACCGCCTCCTCGAAGTTTGAGGGACTAGGTGAGTCGAAAACGCCCTTTTTTTTCTCTTTTAAAAGTCTGTGCCCATGAACACTTAAAATTTTCATAATGTGCAGGTACCTAAATATGATAATTAACAAAAATTTTTTTTTTTTGTGTTTTTGGATCGTAATGATGGTAATTTTACGATCCAACTCGCACTTCACTAGTTTCACCCTATAGTTTTAACAGTAAAACGATAACTACAAAGCACATCTTATAGGAGATGAAAACGCGCTTTTCTTTCTGTCAAATAAAGTATGACTCATGACCATAATAGTTGAGGCATTTCACATGGTGGATTCACATTTGACAGATTAGTTTTGATATGAGTTGTTGGTATGTTAACGAATTTATACTCTCAGTGGTAGGTGTGTGTACTGAAGGTAAGTAAGTAAGTAATGCTTTAAGGTGTGTAAGGTGTATACCTAGCTCGCCCTCTAAATAAAACTACGTTACAACCTGATAGTTATTAATTTGTTGAATATCACAATAGTTCAAAGTCCACTTTAATACAGCAAACGCGTAGGCAAATAAAGAGGAATAATAATGTATATCCTCATTAGTAATTTTGAATCAAGAACCTAGTTTCTGCAGGTGACAAATTGTTCTTTTGATTAACTATTTTTGGAATTGATTTTGAAATTTTAACTCTTTAATGACTAAACTAATTACGCAAATTTCTTCTATAACTCGTACAGTATCAGCGGCGCCGTTAAGTTCAAAGCCAATAAATGGTTGAACCAACTATTATGACTAAGAATATCACAGGAACAGATGAACTTAAGTGCGTTTTCAATTAGTCATAGTATAAGAAAGTACCGCCCCGCACAGAGGCAGCTCGTAAACATAAAAAAGTGCTTATGTGGCGCTGCGGAGGGCTAAAAAAGTCCAGGAAGGAACATAATGTAGTAGCGGCCATAAAAAGTGAATGCATTGCGTGCACGCTGAGTGCATCGGGGCTGGCGGGGGAGGTGGTGCGGGACGAGGCTGGCGGGGCGCGGGGTGCACGGGGAGGGGCGTGGGGTGTGTTCAGCCGGAGGGGCGGCCAGCCGCGCGCTCCGGCCGGCCAGTGTTGTGGTAGGTCACACCGAGCGTGCCCGCACGCACCCGGCTCTCATTCACGATCGCGACTCCGCGCCGAGCGAACATGCCACCGCTCCCAGACACTTGCCTCGCACAACGAATGTAAACAGACTCATCGGACCCGATCGACCTACCGAACTTTAACGTGTGGTGCAAATAAATGCATTCTATCTGAACTGATGTGAGATGTCCTTGTCGCTGCAGTCGACTCAGAATTCTAGAGGTTCGTGAAGATTTGATGTTATGTGATTATCGGTTCGCTGAATCTGAAGGAAGTGCATGTGCGTGAAAAAGTTTTGAAAGTTAGCGGCGCGAGCGTGCGTGGGGGGCCGCGCCGCGATTGGTCGCGCCGCGCCGCCACCTTCACACACATACGTGTATTTTGCATTCATGCCGAGCTTTGCAGATTCAGTGAACCGTAGGCGACTCGCCGCTGAGCGCGTTGCGGGTGCTACGAATCCGCTACGAAACTCCGTAGCTCGTAGCACTAAGCTACGGCTAGGAGTAACATTTTATCTTAAGTTATTTGCATGCTGTGATTGTCTTCACTCTTCGGGTAGGTTGGGTAGTGTGCGTACACAATACTAGGTCACTGTTTATTTCTAAAATTTAAACGTCGTGATGTGATTGAACGTACTCTTAACAGAAAATGAACTTTACTTTGTTTGTGGGAGTCCCTGATATCTGAAATAAAATTCGTGTTACTATCAAGTAAGTACCTGATAAATATTATTAGAGTATATATATATACATACTGTATTTATATATATCACCTGTTCTTTATTTTTCTTTTATAAATTATATTCAAAATACTTAAAACCAAAGTAGAGATTTCCGATTCGTTTTGAATGATAATAAGTACTTACGTATGTAGTGTTCAAAGAGACTCATTATAATATTTCAACATGATATTATTATTATTATTATTATTAAGTGTGTAGATATTACATGTGAACACTTAATTAATGCTTTATACAGCACACTCCCCGCAATTCAATGTCGGAATGCTCCTATACATTCAATTATCATGATTACGATTTCAAAACTTATTGTATGTTTTTGATATCTATGTGTGTCAAAAATGACATGACATATGAATAATTGTATTAAGCATGTAAGGTAGGGTACTCACTATGCGGCCAATAGGGAATATGCTTTAAAAAATCATCACATTTCTTCATAAAATGTAAAAATATCGTAAAAGAGATGACTAAAAGTGAAATCAAAAGTAATATCGGTCAAGAAATACGGAAAATATAAGACTTTTAAACTAGTAATCAGTCAGAGAGATCCAATTCATAATCATCATAATATCGTCACATGTCATCATGTGGCGTCTAAGTAGGTATCCAACCGAAACATGATTTTTTGCCGAAACCTAAAGTGTCGGGCGAAACCGAACCTTTTGTAAATGTGATTAAAACGTTGAATAAAATGTCAGTGGGCCGTTCTTTCCAGATGTATGAATAATTAAACTTCTCGCTGGTCTAATATTACAAGGTTCTATGTTTCACTTTTCTCGCATTGAAATTTCAACACTATCAAAGTAGTACTGGGTCTAAATTAAACTACCCTAAAAAGGAAAAATTTGACATGAAAGTGCGATATTGTAAGATTTGGCGCGGCCGAAAGGTTCAGCTGTTTTTACCCAAACCGAACCTTTGGCCGAAACATGATTTTTAGGCCGAAACCGGCCGAAAACGGAACTGAAACCGAAACTTCGGTCGGACTCTTTGACGTCATTTGTCACAACGCCCATATAAACTCCATATTAAAATTCAGTTTTTCTAGAATCAGATAGAGACAAATGTTTGATAGCCTATATCTTGGTTATTTATATAGTTATTTGAAAAATATCTTCTTCATATTGTTTACTGCATAAATGATCTTTTAATGAAAGTCATAAAAAAATCATGAATATTCCCTATTGTCCTGCTTGATTTTTTCTTCTCGTATTTAGTAGATACCTACTGATTTGTCGCATTTGATGAAAAATGTTTGTATTATATTTTATTATGATTATTACAAAAAACCTCGTGCCATTCAATGTCGGAGTGTTCCTATAGGTACATCTAATTATCCTGATTATCATCATTTCGATACATAATTGTTTGTATATCCTTGGCACCAGACAAACAAGCTACTCACATAGCAACAAAATAATAAAACTTGTTACAATTAATTATTAATTTATGTACGTTTGTGATTATTAATGTATACAAATATATTTTAACTCGTTTATTAATAGAGGACAAATAACTCAGTTCGTAATTACCAATGTTATTATTAATACAATCATGGTACTTAAGGGTTATCTTAATGGCTAAACAATTGGCAATAATTATAGTCAACTTGAAGCGAATCACTTTTTGATTAACATAACGGTTTTACAGAGTTTATTATTAAACGTCATTCTCGTACAGTCACGACCACAATTTGTGATTTTAATGTACTACCTGTCGTGATGGGTTATGTTATGATAGGTATTCCATTTTTGTATCAGTAGCTGTCGGCAAACACCATTTATATTATTGGTACACAAAATACTGAATTCAGATGCTTTCATTCTTTCATGAGGCAAGCGTGTCTTTCTTAAACATTTAAAATTGCCCTTTACGTTTAAAAAATAGCAAATATAAATTAATATAATCTGTTTCTGTTGGGCGTTAATAAGTCTGAACCTATTTTAATTTAGTTGTAAAGTTTTCAACGGAACGCCAGCACTTAACGACAGTGTAATGTTCATTCTCGAATGTCATGTTTACTTTTAATTTCGAAAAGAGCTGTAGCTAAAAACGAATGATAGCGATAATAGTAACAAATGACTAAGTACAATCACCAACACTGTCAACTGACCATTACTGAATGTTATCATAACATGCCAAGGTGCGCGAAGCCCCGAACGGCCAGTTGACACTGTTAGTGACTGTACGTAATACTAATAATACCAACGTCTATTAATGCCCTCGTACTTTACTTACCTCATGTTATTATCATCGACGTAACAAAATAAAGTTATGTATTAAGTGATGATGTAAAGTCTCTCTTGCCATTAACTATAGGAAAATCTATTTACTTACATCAAAAAATCCACGTTGCTTAAGATACACTCATCAAAAATGTCTAGGGATATTTTTTATCTTTAGACAGTTTTGAACATTTCAATATAGGCATATTACTACCGAGTCAAAACATCAAATGTTCTAAAAAGTAGAAATATTTATTGGCACATTGCACAAATGTTTCCAAACCAAAATTATTCAAATCGGTGCAACCATTCCCGAGTTTTAGCGAGACAAACGAACTGCAATTTATTCATATTAATGCAGCGCTAAAGCCGTTAACTCTTAACTATTCATTTATTACAATTTGAAAACTCGTAATCGGCCACAAAAGTAGAAACGCGACAAGTATGCAATTCTGATCTTAAATTCTTTGACGTTAGTCAAGCAAATAGTCTGAGTGACTGTAAAAATGGCGTTCATCTTTTGTTTTCATTGATAAATTGCCCTAAAATTCATCGTCTACGTTGCTGTGCAGTTAACGTTCATTGCTGCGTCAGCTTAAACTCTACCGGCACTAGGTAACGTCCCAACAACACAATTTTAATGAAGTGCTAGTCATAATCGTGTTTCGGTAAACGTTTTCTTCCTATCGAAGCGGTGTCGAGGCCTTAGATAGGCGGACTTTACAGCAAGAACGGCAAAACACATTTCTAAACATTATATAACCGAGACGACGCGAAGCCCGAAAAATTCGGCGCGTGTTACGCTTAACCCTAAAGTACTGAAACCGTACGAGGCCGTAATCTGTGCGTGTGCGTGCTCGCGTACTTAGCAGGTTAATCCCATTACGTGTCCAGCGGAATTGGGCCAGCGACCACGGCCAGGGACGTCCCGGGGACGCCAGCACGGTTCAAATCCCAAATAACCAATCATGTATTGCGTGGGCAGCTAAACTCATCATCTACTTACATAATTAACTCTTTTGGACATGGACACCTTTATTAACAAATAGCATTGAAAAGCTGACTGTTTTTTCGCTGTCTTTATATTAGTAATAATCAAAGTCATAGAGTTTTACGAACTTATCCGACACGGTGGTTAAAGCTAGTAACTAATGACGGGGCCATATCACTGTCCTTTTAGCGGCAAAACTATGTTCAGCAACCAGCAAAACCGTTACTGGGTCAGATATGTTTGTGACACTTTACCTTGAGCGGAAGAATAACGAATACGTAGATGAATCAGTTTAATGTAAAAATATGTTTTCAAATACACACATTTTTGCTGCCGATATATAGGTACCTACTAGGTACCTTGCCATTCTGGTTAAAATAAAATAACTTAGATAAAAACCATGATTTACATAAACATATCAATTTTCGAGAAGTGGGTCAAAATTAAATTCCGAGATTCAATTACTATAACACCAACAATTACATACTTAATCTCGTACTCTACAATTTACAGCTAGTTAAAGGATATTAAAAGGGACACGCTTGCTTACAAACGATTGGCTCTTTTTAATTCCAAAATATTTTCTATACTATTATATTTCGTGATAGATACCTACCTACTTGTCTAATATACCTAAGATTTATAGGTTAAGATATAACATTGATCGGTTGACGCAGTGTTTAATCTGATTCTGTTGTTGATAATGAAGTCAGTAGACGTCGTCGCTTTGACACCCGCAGAGTTAAATCAAATATTCTTATCATAAATGCGAGGCTCCGGGGTTGGTTGAAACAAAGGATTCTAAGCTTGGGTCGCTGTATGTTTTTTAGCGGTGCGAGTGCAGCAGGTAATCGTGGTAGGTATTATTATATCGAATTTAAATTAAATTTTACTAGAGTTCCTACATATGTAAAAAGAACCCAAAGTAGGTCACAGTTAACTTAACTGAGGCAAATTTATTGTTTCTTTGTTCGTAGTATAAAAAATCTATTTGTATTCCAAAAACAGAAGCTCCCGCAATAATAATGTCATTCACACGATGTTTATCGGAGAGCCCTTACGCAGTAATGAGTTATGGTGGAGCAGCTATAGGCCGCACCATAAAAGTATTGAGTACGGGTTATTGACAAATATTTATGGCGTATAAAGAGGGGATAATTACAACTCTTTGGTTCATAAAAAGCGGGAAGGGTGCGGCGCTGTAAAAATTTATCACCGACATTGTCACCCATCGCGTCCGCGCCGATAATCACTGCCACAATGCTGATCTACTTATTGCCTATCAACCCATTCAATTAAATCTATGAATAAAAAAGGTCGGTCAAATGCGAGTTAAAGTCGCGCACCGAGGGTTTCGTAAAAATTTAAAAATACCCAGTCACCGGATTTATACCTAAAATTTGCTCTAGTAGTCACAATGCACAAAAACTAATTTACTTGCTCTGAAAATTGTCCAGCATAGAAATCAACACATACCTGAGTAATCAGTTAGTACTAGTCGCCCTAAACTTAGCTAAAGTTAAACAGTTAATGTATCTGTGTGATAGGGCGGTTGTCTTAGCCGATGTAGCTTCGATCTGTATTTACTTGGTGGAGTCAACTTTTACATTTTGTTCGTATTACAATTCAGGGCACATCACGAGTTCGGTTTGCTGCCCGGCCTCGAAACAGCGAGTAATGTTATTAAAAAGTTATGGGATAAGCCGGCGGTACGTGCCGCGCGCCGCCACCGCCTAATCACAAACTTTAAAATTATCTCATTACTTTTTACATCATCCGATGGTAGAATACGTAATTAGCTTCACCGAACATTCTTCCCAACAATGTTGCGCGAGAAGGAATCCGGGGATTTGTCAATTATAATTATAATAAACAACGGAGCACTCTTCCGCGCAAAGAGCCGGTGGCACTCTGAGAGTCCAGTAATTCTATTTTGCCTCCTTCAATTAAGCGCCACGGCTAAGTCCACAGTTCGGCCCGGAATTAATTCCGCAGCTAAGTAGATAATGTAAGGAGCTTCCCTCCTCGCGCCGCCTCTTCACGCCTCGAGGAGAACTTTCAATTATGATTTTGTCTAATTTTAATTAAGTGCTCTCAAAAAGGCTTTTCTCCGACGAAATTAATATTTGAATATAATTTGGGCGGAGCGGGCGGGCGGAGTTTGCCGCTCAAGGAATAATTAATTCCATTATAAGTGGTCCGTTGCCGGCCGGCTCCGGGCGGGGGCCGACGGCGCACCCCTTCCACGCTCCACAGACACCGTACAGTGCGACCACGAGCCAAGGCAAACAAACAACCTACGAGTATACTCACTCTAAAAATGCAAAGATCTGTTTAGAATTAGGTTTCGAGCGAGACTCATTCGCGGCAATTTGCGCAACAGGTCGGGGCGGAAGCGACCTGCAGCGGCATGATTGCGACCAAATGTTTCCTCCGCAGCGTCTGGAAACGGTTTTTGCCGTGTTTTTTGTCCTCTCCTGCTGATAAGTGCGCTATCGATAGGTTCCACCGCATGTTTATTTAGGCCGAGACTAACGAGTGACGGAAGTGATGGCAGCGATGTCAATTTTTGTTTTTATTTTACACCTTAAGACATCGTACCATATATTTAAGCATAAAAATCATATGATGATGACGGAGATGGTTTCAATAATAATTGATAACGATTATCAATGGAATAAGAAGCAACTGACAAAAATACTATTATCATATTATCAAACAATATGACTTACTATTCCTTTTCCCTACAGGTGTGTCAGTAAGACCGCTTTCGACAATGCGTCAAGAATCATTGCCAATGCTGGCGGAGCGGCTGCTGGCGACGCGCGCAGCGGCGCTAGTGGCGGGATTGCCGGCCGAGCTGTACTCGGGCGCGCTGCTGGCGGCGTGGCCGCCGTCGCCGCCCGCGCCCCGGCTGCCGCCGCCCGAGCTCGACCGCGCGCGCAAGCGGCGCCGCACGCCCAAGCTCGACGAGGCGCACACTACAGCGCCGTTGTCACCCCCCTCCTCTGGCTCCTCGCCCGGCGCCGCCGATCCCCCGCGAGATAAGCTCTTCACCTGTAAGGTCTGTTCGCGATCCTTCGGATACAAGCACGTGCTGCAGAATCACGAGCGCACGCACACCGGTGAGAAGCCGTTCGAGTGCGGCGAGTGCCACAAGCGGTTCACGCGAGACCACCACCTCAAGACACATCTGCGGCTGCACACAGGCGAGAAGCCCTACAGCTGCCCGCACTGCCCGCGCCACTTCGTGCAGGTGGCCAACCTGCGACGGCACCTGCGCGTGCACACAGGCGAGCGCCCGTACGCGTGCACGCGCTGCCCGGCGCGCTTCTCCGACTCCAACCAGCTGAAGGCGCACGCGCTGGTGCACGAGGGCGACGCGCCGTTCGCCTGCCGCTGCGGCGCGCGCTTCCGGCGGCGGCAGGCCGCAGCGCTGCACCGCTGCGCGACCGGTTGCGAGCCCACCACCCCCAGCCCGCCGGCTGCCGCGCCCGACTGGCGCTGGGACGACTGGCCCGAGCAGACGGAGCCCGAGGACCTGTCGCTGCCGCGGAGGCCGGTCACGCCGGACTCGCCCACCGACCTGCGCGTGCACTCCGCGTAGTCCGCGCGCCTCACGCGCCTCACGCGCCGCCGAGCCGGTATACGAGTTCCTCCCGCGTAGACCCCGCGCTCACGCCGTCGCACACATGCCGTCGCCGCCCGACCCTCTTACATGTCACTATATTTTAGCTTACGTAGACATATTTCCTAGAATGAAATCTGTTGTTGGTAGTTTTTGACGCCAAGGACTACCGACTCAGTCTCGTTAGGTAGTCGGCTATTCAGTTTTTTATGATTTTGCATTTGCAATGTCTGCCATAATGGCACTTTTTATACGCGTTACAGTTTAAAATGGTTATTGTCATGCCATTTGCATAATCGCAAGGTGAGAGAGAGCAAAAACGCAACTGTTTTGTTCCTTTGTTTTGGAATTTGCAAACCTAAGAAAGATCATACCTACCTATTGCACAAAAGTAATTTTTTGATTTATTGTAGCTCGCTATTGTTTCCACGTTAGTACAAAAAATGTTAGCGTTACGGTCGGCAGAGCGGCCGGCACCGAGACCGGAATCCGCTCGCCGGAGAAGGCCGCGACATTGACTTATTATTTTCCGCGACAAAGGCTAGTTCACAATCGCTGATTATTAAGTATTGATTCGAAGGGAATTCCTCAAAGCGAACAAAGCGGCCGTCATTGTGCTCGCCCAGATCCGCGCCTTGCGACAACCGGTTTAGTATCACCCTCTTTTGTACATGACTTCCCAGTTTTTAATCAATAGCCTCGGGCCCGTTTTGTACTTTTTCAAGCATTAATTTAAGTTTTCTGACCGATAATTCGTAACCGATACTTATTCTTTGCTTTGATATAATCATAGGGGCTGTTTGTTTGTTCCGTGAAGCTGTAACGTATAGGTAGGCATAGAGCTGGCGGCGGGCGGTGGCGCGGCGAGCGCTTGCTTCTGTATATAACGCTGTCCCTAAACGAAATTATTTATTATTTATCAATTAGTTTATAGGTAATTCTCAGAACCATTTCGAGTTTTGCGAAAATGGATACAGAAAACTGTGTTTGTAAATAGTATCTATTTATACCAAATTAGTGTCAGATTAAGTCCATTGTTAACGATCGGATACCAATGAATGTCGGATAGGTACATTCGCTATTCGATTGCAAAGAGATGCGCGTTGCAATGGATCCTAATTAAATGTTAACGAAGAACTTTACAAATTTTATAGTGTATTTTGATATGGATAGCAAAAGAGAGCCACGTGCAGGAAGCATTGATATCTGTTTAGTAGATGTTCTCGTATAGTTTTTAAGACAGTCTAAATATTTAATGTGGAACTGTATATATTTGGTATAGCTAGGTGGAGTCGGTGCTAACTGCGCGTGGCGGCGCTAGCGCATTAGTGCTGTCTAATTTTGCAATTTGTTCTACGGGTATTAGTTTCCTATTAGGTGTAGTGTGTTTATTGTATTCGTTTTTTATCTATTTAATTTAGCATCGCAGAGTAATCGTTCTGAATGTTTTAGCGCACATGATAAAATGTATGTAAATTTAACAGTGCTGATTGTTGACTATTATTATTTTATTTTTTCGTAGCGTAAGTATCACGGAGTGTAGGGTCTTAGTGTAGATCGAGACGATGTATAATAAAAGAGTTTTTCCAAAGAAATTACTGGTACAAAAAATAATGTGTACAAATTACTTATTAGTATAACAGTACGCTTAGGAGTTAAAGTTGTAATTTCATGTTGCAATGTTGTAATGTAAAATATGGTAATTAAATTAATGTTATTGCTATATCGGTGCCATTAACTACCTCATACGATAGGGATACTGCTCCAGGGTAAAGAGCCAAAGTTCTTGGAATATTTTATACGGTCTACGATATCTCGCTGAGATGCGCACACGCCGCAGCCGGCGCCGCACTGCGCGCGCGTCGGACCTATTTGAGACTGAATTTAATTTAATAACATAATGCTTTGAAGTTTATAGTTGTATTGATTTTTTTTTTTGCGACGTTGCTTCTGTGTTCACTTCGTACCGTATAGAATAATAACACAGCCAGAAAAGCACCATAACTTGTCTGTAATAGACGCAAAGGCACATTATGCAAGTGAGGAGTATTTGCCGTCATTTTTATCCAGATTCACATTAGATTAGCGATCTTAGCACCCACTATGCCATTCGTTTTTGGAGCGTTCATTTTTACTAACGTCTAGTAATAATATGTGCTCCAATCTTCTTTCATTTGATGCTCGGTTTCCTATTATCATGAATCTTACCCTGCATTATAGCTGGAGGAGTCCATACCTTTCATTACGCATTATGTGCCCGAAGTATTGCAACTTCCTCCTAGCCTTTACATTGGTCAGCATCTCCACTTTTTGTCAAGCCTCTGCAACACAGTTTCATTGGACATTATCCGTACACGATATTTTTAGTTTTCTTCTATACACCCACAATTCAAAGACTTCTAAATGGTTATTTACTTTCTGTCCTAATTTTGTAAGCTCACTATGTTAGGTTATGCTTTAGTGGCAGAGAAGATTGCCATTAATTAGCATCTTCGTGGACCAGAAGCTCTTGCAGGCGCTATACGCTGCCTAGCTGAAAACGAAGAATGCAATCTTGCCTAAGCTACACTAGATATGTGTTATCATTCTACGTTTCATACGAACATGAAGTGTGTGGTACGACGTGACACGGTATAAATACGTCCGTAGTCCGACTTTAATTTGCAATCATCTTGAGTTCCTATTTATAAACAATTGTTTGTAACTTTATTGTTTTGATTAAATGTACTAATTTACTTATGTGCCTATCTGTTAGTTATCAATGCACTCGCTTTCAGTGCCATTATTACATAGCAAACTATTTCACGTGTAAATTAAGGAGTTAAATAATAGGACATTTATTGTGAGTTTAGATCGTATTAGTTTCTGTAATTCGGTGAAACTGCCGAAAACCTAATCTACCTCATTGTCGTAACACGGTTAAATTTACTTTTAAAAAGTCACCAAACAGAATTACTCAAGTTCACAAATTAAATGTTACCTGATAAGTTACGTGTGTAATCAAAACATAAGTATGGTACAATGAATATAGGTACATTTAATTCTTTATCAATGTCCAGTACCAACATAATTATTATAATAAAGAGATGTTTGTTATTTAATTACTTTATGATTTCTATTTCCCTGGTTTGCTTCCTTTATTCTAAGAATACTAGAAAGAGAATGGCCATTTTCTTCGTTTTAGATAAGTAACACGCATTATTGCAATATGCACATTGCAACAATTGCAATGACCTATAATTACATCTAAATGGACAAGCAAAAATAACGGGTCACTATCTTAGGGTGCGACCACACCGCCGCTTAAAAAACGGTGACGTTACGGAATCGCAACAAAATGTATGAAGAAACGGTGAGAAAACGTGACGGATACGACACGTCACTGCGTATACGCGGCGGTTTGGTCGCACCCTTATACAGTTGTTATGTTAGACAGAGCGTGTTGTGCGCAGGTAGCTTGCCCACTGGTGGGATTCTTGATATCCTCGTATCGTAAATAAAAGGCGAACACCGATTCTACGCGTGTATTATTCAAAATACTACATACAATCACTTTTTATATGTAACTACAATTTAGATGAAAAAGACTTTAATATAAGTAAGGAACGTATGTGCGTGCAAGTATACAGCCATGACAGAAGGAAGAGAGTAGGAGGACATCCGGCACAAACAAACATAGAGCGTAAGTGTTGCCTGTGTATGTCATACACCATAGACTATATCTTTAACACTTTCCCTTATGACATATATAGCAACTCCATAAGCAAAAGAAACATATTCAAAGATTACAATGTTAAAGTGCAAAAGACTTTACATTTACATAACAGGAACAAAACTCTACCTTTAATGCACTTTACAATTAATAGGAACAAAGCTCTACATTTCATGCAAGCAAGACTACAATTATTTATATAATGTAAGAAGACTTTATAATTATATAATGCAAGATGCTTTACATTCCAAACGAAACATAAGACATAGTCATCATGCCTAACACATATTACATTACAATTCAAGTATCATCATGCCAACCGTGCCTATAATCAATGCAATAAAAAATGTTAGTGTCATTACATTAAAAAGATCTAACACATAAGTCATGAATAAAATTATAATGCTTAACCTTTGACAAAGGCTTAGTGAGAACATCTGCAATCATGCTATCAGTAGGTAAATACTTAATGCTTACAAATTTCTTTTGTACTAGATCCTTTACAAAATGGTACCTAAGATCGATGTGCTTGGTACGTTTATGACAATATTCTCTATGTGATAACAGTTTTTGAGCACTTTGATTGTCATTATATAGTGTGACAGATATATCTTTATTTATAATTTCTGTCAAAAAATTCTTTAGAAACAAAATATCTTTACATACATCGCTTATTGCTAAGTATTCAGATTCTGTGCTTGATAAAGCTACACATCGTTGTTTTCTGGCTTCCCATTTTATTACATTGTTTCCTAGTTTAATTATGAAGCCAGTATAAGATTTTCTATCGTTAGGATCATTTCCCCAATCAGCATCTGCATAAGCTGTCACATTAAAATTTTTGCTTTTACAAAAATGTAAGCCATAATTAATTGTACCGGCTAAATATCTTAATATTCTTTTAGCAGCTAACCAGTGACTTTTATCATAACTATTATTAAATTGTGACAGCTGGCTGCATGCAAACGCTATATCGGGCCTAGTACATACTGATAGATACATAAGGCAACCCATTAGTTGCCTGTACTGATATTCTTCATTTTCAGTATTATCATTGTTTATTTCTTCAGGTTTTAATAGTTTACAGTTTAACATCATAGGAGTGGAAACGGTTTTACATTGCAACATACCAAAACGAGATAATAGTTTTTTAACATACACAGACTGTTCTAAAACAATAGTGTCCTTGGTACGAATGACATTAATACCTAAACAGTTTCTCAGAGTACCGAGATTCTTTACATTAAAAGCTTTCTCTAATAAATTTAATAATTTATCAGTAGAACAACTAGAAAAAATGTAAAAATCGTCTACATAGAGAGCAACGATGGTAATATCATCGCCATTCCTTTTTACATACACACAAGGCTCACACATACTCTGAACATAGTCGTGACGTGATAGTAATTCATGCACCTTAATGTTCCACTGCCTACTGGCTTGTTTCAAGCCATAAATGCTTTTCTGAAGTAAACAAACCTTGTTTGCATCTCTCACAAAACCTTCTGGTTGCTCCATATATATTCTTTCATCAAGATCACCATTTAGAAAAGCTGTTGCGACATCCATATGCTCAATAGACATATTCCTTTCATTGGCTAGTGAAAATAAAATGCGCATGGTAGAATGTCGAACTACTGGAGAAAAAGTTTCGTTGTAGTCTATTCCTTGACGCTGAGTAAAGCCGCGAGCAACTAAGCGAGCTTTATAGCGATCAAAATTGCCAGATGCGTCATGTTTGGTTTTATATACCCATTTTGATTTAATAACATTCGCATCTTGTGGCCTATCAACTAATTTCCAAACATTATTATCTATAAACGACTGGTACTCACATTGCATAGCAGTTCTCCATTCACTACTATGAGACGAAGACATAGCTTCCTCATAGGATTGTGGATCATCGAAGACAGACAAACAAGTAAACGAAGAGAGGTCAAAGTCCTCAAACCTGATAGGGATTTTACCACGAGTAGCCCTCACAGGCCTACCATTAGTAGTCGGCGGGCCAATGGGCGGCGGGCTAGGCGGAGTCTGCCATTCGGCAGTCGCGCCACCACACTCCTTCTCCGGTGAAGAATCTTCTTCTTCAGTCCCTGTGCAGTAGTCACCAAGGTCGTCATCCTCGCGAACTGAAATTGCATCAATGCTTGAGTTATTTGGAGTACTATTTTCATTGTTTATTATGTTGTCGCTATTGGAAATGTCATTATTGTTAAAATTATCATTTACAATTAATTCATTATTATTCATGGACAATTCATTATTATTATTTAGATTATTGTCTTGGTAAATAATATTATCATAAAATAATTCATTATTGTTTTGGCATGTGTCAATAGATTTAAAATTATTATAAAATTTATTTTCTATAAATTGCACATTCCTGGCTATAATGACTTTAGTTGGATTGGATGGCTCAATGAGTCTGTAGGCTTTTGAAGTTTCACAGTACCCCATGAAGATGCACATCTTTGATTTTGCATCTAGTTTAGAACGTTTACAGGCAGGCAAAAGACAGTATGCAAGGCACCCAAAGACTTTAAGATGACCAAGACCAATTTCATGTCCAGTCCATACCTGCTCGGGTAACTGACCTGTCAGAGCAGATGTAGGGCTTCTATTTTTAAGATACACAGCAGTCATTACTGCTTCACCCCAAAATCGCTGACAAAGGCCTGATTGCCTTAACATACATCTGGCCTTCTCCATTAATATTCTGTTCAAACGTTCGGAAACACCATTTTGAGATGGTGTGAAAGCTACTGTGGTCTGGTGGACTATACCTTGTTTTTCAAGATAATTTGCAAATTTAATATTACAATACTCGCCACCTCTATCAGACCTCAAACATTTAATTTTTAACCCTGTCTGTTTTTCAACTAAGGTTTGGAATTTAATAAAACAAGACATTACCTGTGATTTGTATTTCAGAAGATAGGCAAATGATTTTCTTGTAAAATCATCTGTGAACGTGAGTAGATAACGAGCTCCGCTCCAGCTGCACTCAGTCATGGGCCCGCACACGTCAGAGTGCACGATCTCCAGCTTCTGCTTGGCACGAGTAGCCTCGCCCTTAGGGAAAGGCTTGGCACTTTGCTTTCCCTCAAAGCAAGCCGTACAATTTTTGATCTCTTCATCCTGCAATGATAAATATGGCATTGCATGCTGCCGTAAACCGTACATACCAGACATACTGAGGTGCCCCAAGCGTTTGTGCCACAAAAATGCAGACACATTCTGTGCAGCAACCTGTGCATTCTCTCCTGCCTCCTGCACTGATTGTAGGAGTGCTGAAGAATGCTGCTCCTTCTGTGCTACATACCCACTCACTTTATAAATGCCTCTCTGTAAAACAGCACAACATACAGGCCTGCCTACTATTTTACAATTCTCATATATTTTACAACCATCCATATCAAACACAACAGTCATGCCCTTCTCTGCCATTTTGCTCACTGACAGAAGATTTGTAGACAATTGGGGAACATGCATCACATTCATAATTTTTCTTTCATCACCTTCGCTAAAACTGATACTTACATTACCGATACCGCTGCTCTCTATGGTAGAACTGTTTGCTATTGTAACAATATTATTGGACTTTTTGAAATCTTCTAAGACATCTCTATTGTTACACATATGCGAGGAACAGCCGCTGTCAATGACCCAATCCACAGCTGTGCTCGTA
The DNA here is from genome assembly GCA_963854515.1 of Pandemis heparana. Lineage (NCBI taxonomy): Eukaryota > Metazoa > Arthropoda > Insecta > Lepidoptera > Tortricidae > Pandemis > Pandemis heparana. Next base: position 10,302,185 of record OY978012.1, on the reverse strand, counting down.
GCTATAAAAGTTGATGCTGCAAACGTTTGCACTTCATCTTGAGGTCTTTTCTTCTGCTTTCTTAGCTTAAAGCACTTTGCTTTGATGTGACCTTTCTTCTTACAAAAGCTGCAAACCACAGGCTTCTTTGCTTGAGAGCTGAACGCTGAATTAGCTGATGTTGAGTCGGACATCGTCTTCCTGTGTTCTTCCTGGATAAGCCGCGTCCTTACCAGTTCGCTAGAAAGTGTTTTGGTGATGCATGTAGTCTCCAGGCTAGTAACAAGAGTGTCGTACTCTGCAGATAAACCACTGAGCAGAAGCTCGGCAACTTCCTCATCTTCAACCTTTTTTCCCATTTCTGCTAACTGTTGAACTAGGGTGGTTACGTGGTTTATGTAGTCAGACATGTTACTAAAATTACTAAAGTCACACCTGTGTAGTTGACGTAATAAAGCGACGCGCCTGTAGAGACTTTTGTCTTCAAAAATCTTTTCCAATTGAAGCCATGCCTCCTTGGCCTTAGTACACGTAAGCACATATTGGTAACACGCCGGTTTTAAAGATAAGCAAATGCGTCCGAGCGCGCGTTGGTTCCTTTGTGGATCAGCGTCGTCCCCATCAACGCAATCCCATAGTCCTTCCATCATTAATGACATTCTAAGCGCAAACTTCCATGTTACGTAGTTAGTAACGCCGTCTAATTTATCGATGCTCATACCTCCCATTACAATAGGCATCCGGCCATCTTGCAAGATTTGCGGCGTGCTCGATTCCTGTCGATCGCCAGATCCGCCAGCAGCCTCTTCCAGTGGCATCTTCTTGTAACGGATAATTATCCGTAAGATTAAAATTAAACAATATTATTGTATTTGCTGGGACTAAATAACCTGTTAGACAGAGCGTGTTGTGCGCAGGTAGCTTGCCCACTGGTGGGATTCTTGATATCCTCGTATCGTAAATAAAAGGCGAACACCGATTCTACGCGTGTATTATTCAAAATACTACATACAATCACTTTTTATATGTAACTACAATTTAGATGAAAAAGACTTTAATATAAGTAAGGAACGTATGTGCGTGCAAGTATACAGCCATGACAGAAGGAAGAGAGTAGGAGGACATCCGGCACAAACAAACATAGAGCGTAAGTGTTGCCTGTGTATGTCATACACCATAGACTATATCTTTAACATGTTATGCATATTATAATGGCATTGGCCAATCGTTTGGTGCACCCATTTTACTTTTTTTTTATCTAAATAGTTAAATCGACTCTACATGCCAGATCAGCAGATCTGTTTCATCTCTAAACAACTATTAATTAACTGGTTAGTAACTAATTAATAAAATAAAAGCCGTGGTAGTCTAGTGGTTTGACCTGTGGCCTCTCAAGCAGAGCGTCGTGGGTTCAAATCCCGGGCTCGCACCTCTGAGTTTTTCGGAATTTATGTGCGAAAATTACATTTGTAATTTGCCATGAGCTTTTCGGTGAAGGAAAACATCGTGAGGAAACCTGCACACATCTGCGAAGAAATTCAATGGTGTGTGTACTGGGCGCGCGTGGGAACTATAGCCCAAACCCTCCAATACACGGAGGAGGCCTATGCCATGAGGCACGCCGAATTTCGCGACAATTTAATAAATAAAAAAAAAAAAAAACGACAATAACAACAACAACATGTACTTACTGAAATTGTAGCGAATTCGGAATAAAAAGGCTTATAAATAAATAAATAAAACTAATTAATAACTGACATTATCTACTAGTGATAATAATTACTAATCTATGTTAATATAATACAAAAACAAATTTAGTTTATTTGTATGCTAGGGTAATCTTTGAAATTACTAAGCCGAATAGAAAAACTGACATCAAATAAAGCTGCACTTTTTTTAACTCATAGCATTACTTTTTATCCCAGGGCATTGCAAAGTTCTCGAGGGACTCAGACAAAGTCGCAGGCAACAGCTGTTATAAAGATGTTTTTGTTTCTTTCTTCGTATGTAGGTATGTATCTCTGGTTATCCCCAACTAACAAAAGCCTTGGACCTAGCTACTTAACTTTAGTTAAAATTAAAATCTATGTCACATACGTCTACTGCTCCGATTTAATGAAAGTGTACCCATAAAGGGTAGGTACATATGTTGGGCTACTCCAAAATCTAAAAATGTTTCTATGTTCATATCATACCGTTCCTCTTACTCTCATTACTAATGATTATTAGTTTGAGCGGAACAGCACTATACGAACTCCGAATTTGTAACTTCAGAGTACAAGGCCAGGTAGTGGGCTGTAGCGAGGGCGGCAGTAACTCAAGACGCGCGGCACGCCGCATAGCTCGGAGACAAACGCACCGGAATCCGGTTGGTATTTATTAAATTAATCGCCCTCCCAGTTCACCACCTCACCCCCGGAATGTATAGACTCATCTATTGGACCTGAGTTTCGGTGATTGCTTGAGCATTCACTTCATGGCAAAAGTCCTAATAGTAACTTATATGACACTTTAATAGGTTTATTCTAATTAGCTAATCTTGAGAGAGTGGTACGTAGTACATTTAGAATCTGAACCTTTACGATAACATTACGGTAAATAGTATTTATATTTATACCGAACAATGTCGTGGTAAATGATCAATTCTAGTACAAAGATTTCCCATTGCGTTCTTCAACGCAATGCTGGAGTCCAGAGCCTCAAATCAGTGGCCTTACCATGACGTCTTAATGCGATTCTGTTTAGGTTCACTCGCTGTCAGATTCATACTAAAAGTGACAGCTAAAACTTGAACTGAGTCGGAATTAAGACGTCATGGTAAGGGCCCAGGTACCTCGCGGAAATGGAGCCATCCTATTCTAAGCCGTAAGTGGAAATCGCAAAAGTTTAACATCACTTATCTCAATCATTCTTTACAAATACATAGGTGGTAGATATCCACTTATAGGATCGATTCCCTATAAAGATGACTTGACTTGACTGATGACACTAAAACCCGCTAAGTGCGATTTGGCCTCGTGCTTCGAGAGTTCCATAAAAATTGTAGATTTGTAAATGTTCGACAAAGCAAAGTGTGGGCAACGGAGTCATTTTATATTAGATACTTACTAATATAGACAGACAGATAAAAAAGTAAGACTTTTAAATTAGCGGTGCTATAAAAGCTAACTTCATACCCAAATTTCTTTGACTGCTGGAAGTACCCCATAGATTTTAATACCACGGCGATTGTCATGGAAATATATTTTCTAATGACCGTATCTATTGATTGCGTTGACTTAGAAGTTTAATCATTTCACTGCTCCAAGGGGTAGCAGACCTGAGTATTAGATATTAAGTATTTTCAGTTTGATACCTCCACGAATTCCTGAGAAAAGGGTATTGACACTTGACAGACGGATGGACAGACAATAAAGTGACCCTATAAGATACACAGGCATGCGTAGCTTAAGAGTACATATAACCTAAATGGATTTATCTCTACAATATAACAAATACCGGAGGCTTCCTAATTCGGACGCAGTTCAAGTTTTAGCTGTCACTTTTAGTATGAATCTGACAGCGAGCGAACCTAAACTGAATCGCGTTAAGACGTCATGGTAAGGAAGGCCTCAGTTCCTAACAGAAAGAATTTCTAGCAGATCCAGAGAATGAGCGTTCATAGAAAGACTACCGGAACTACATATGCCTGGCGTCTTAGATGCATAATGTGCATGTCAGCTAAGCCAAAGAATCTGGCTTTACAATTGGGAAACAAAAAATATGTAAGTATTGTCGAAAACCGGTTAATTAGTTATGAAATTAAATATTTATTTATCCACAATGAACATATATATGAATTAATTACTTACTCCAATTGCCCCAATTAGGCAATAATTAAAGGTAACGTGAGATCGTCTTCGTTTTGGCTTGTATTAAAGGCTTTACATGACATTGTATATTATAAGGGTTTGTGGCGACCAGGGTTAATTATAATAATTCTGAGTTAACTGCTAGCCAAGGGTTAAGTAGTCTTAAAATTTGTGAAAATTATTTAGTTTTTTGACCCTATCCGTGTCAGCGGCCCTAAATATGTGGCTATTTCAAGTTAACGCACCAAAACTATAGTAATAATATTGTAATTCTTTATTGCATGACCAACTAAAAGATATTTCGACATAAATCTGAGTACCTACAACGCTATCTCAAATAGATGCAATGTAAAATATTTTAATTAAAAGTACCAAATTAAGTGATCCACGCATAACTGTATTGTTATGTAAACTATCAAAATAACTTTTTTATAGAAACTTAGTCATTTCCGATGTATGTAATTCCTACTCAACCAACCACAAGTGACCTTAAGCACTTCAACTCAAAAGTGTGACAGTTCCGAAGAAGTCGCACTTATATGATTTATGCTGAACCGAAGGGAGTGCTACTTAATAGCCGGCGATTTGTTTTTAACCGACTTTAAGAAAAGGAGCATGGTCTCAACTGAACAGTTAGTGTTTTTTTTATTAGATAGAATATATATGTCTGTAAGTTTAAGGCGGTAATGTTACTGTTCTAAGTTATAGCCCGTTGTTATTAAAGGTGCTCTACGGTCTGAGCCTAAAGAAAGTATCGTTCGAAAGTTGCGAAAAATTCGCCTGACTTTTAAACGTGATTAGACTAGAATAAAATCACAATTCAAATTAATCTAGTCGAATATTCCAATAGAATTGTAGTTTTGCATCAATAAACTGATTTAGCACTTTCGAATAGTGTTTTTAAATAATTTTAAAAAATCGTACTAAAGTGATCTGAACCAAGTGAGGCGTTTGCCCAGCAGTGGGACATCATTATGTCTACTCGTTACCAAATCAATATCGTAAAGTAGTTTCTTTGTTTGTATTTATGTAGGGAATAATTAAGTGAACTGATTTTAAAAATTCATTCAGTATTAGAAAGCTATTATTATCGTATGTAACTTTAACTTTTTTAGAAAATGCATGTTCCCAAGAGATGTTAACGTAGCTGGCAACAGCTACCTAGTCAGCTATAAAGAAAAATGGTACCTAAATGTGGAATAGATTACGAGTAGCAAATTCAAGCGAGGCCGGGTCGGAGCGGGAAGCGCGGGCGAATTATAATTTATTTGGAGAAGTGGCAAAGAGTCCCCCGCGCCCCGCGCCCCGCCGCCCGGCCTACCCTTTGCTTTCGCCCTTCGTTACGGGCTGACTCGCCTCGCGTTGTAACTCGGGAATTTTATTCGATTATTTTCATTTTAAGTTGAAAAAACGCGTTAGTATCGTTTAAGTCCTGGTTGAAGATTCATATTAACTAAAAATTAGAAAGCTGCGTCACGATTACAAGTTCGTGTTTTTAATTTATAACTATAAAAATGCGTTAATTTGCGCTCAGGCACTAAAATTGGTTTCTCAGGGTAGAAAGGTAGGTATTTTGGTTTCGTAATGATCTCTACTCTACTTCATTCATTATTATAGTTGCCCGCGATAACTATACAATTTTCCAGAATGCAACTATTTCAAGTCCTTTCCAGAGTCTCAAACTATGTCCATACCAAATTTTAACACAATCGGTTGAGTAGTTTACGCGTGAAATCACATTGACATTAATGATTAGTTAGAATTTTTGTTGGTAAGGGTCTTTAACAGCAAAGATAAAAAATGAAGATTAAATTAAATCTCTCTACGAACTGTCATATTTTTGACGTTTTCGTAGAGTTTCCTAGTCCCACAAAAATGTAGCAAATTCACTTCGTGTTTACTCCTAATGTTAAAGTAATTGTTTTAAAATGGTTGTTAATAATACCGAATATGACTTTTTGACTGATTTCAAAAGGAGAAGGAGTTTCTCAATTTGACTCTTAAGTATTTATTTGTTTTTGATGGATTAGGTAGTTACACGAATAGAGTTTTTTTGTGTAAAATAATATACCTACGTTCCTGATAATCCCTAGGCTAGGATCCGATGATGAGATCCTAAATCGAGAAATCGAGAAAATTCTTCAAATGCTATAGGCAAATCAATAGCGATTTTGATATTTTCTTAGTTACTTAATCTTTTGATTTTGAAACAAAAGGCACCACTTGGTGAAGTGGAACTGATGATGAACACCACATATGTCCAACGGTACTACTTAATAATAAGTAGGTAGTCCACATATTCCAATTCGATTAAGTACTTTCATAAGATTGTATTTGTGGTTAATTGAAGCTGATGGCGGAATACCAAGAAAATAACTCTACAATTAACATCATGTGGAAAAGTAATATTTAGTAAAATGTGACGAGCAGTTGACATTAAGCTATTGTAACTTAAATGAATCCGACAAGCACAAAAATAGTACATTACTGCAGAGGCCGTGAAGTAAAAGATTGCAGGACGAGATTGGATAGTGCTTTTCTCAAGCAATGCGGGGAAATCAAGTAAAAATTGTTTAATTAGCCGCATTTTTAATTTTTGAAACATGCCATTTGAACAAACTATTGCTCGCGCCATGTTTAACCGCACACCCGCCACCGCGCCGCCGCACCGCGCCGACCGCATCCGCCGACCGCGCCACATTACTTCTTGACCTAGGCCGTAAATGTGAAACTTCTTGGCTTCATTTCGACCGCACCACATTACTTCTTGGCCTAGGCCGTAAATGTGAAACTTCTTGGCTTCATTTCGCGACATTAACGCGTACATTTCCGAGCATTCTTGAGAAAAATGTATTTTGACTTATTCAACGTATTTTTTACTTTTTTCTGTTATTTATAGTTTTTTCAAATATTGCATTTTTCGCAATGCTATAGCTGTGAAAATCGGCTCGGCATACCTACCACACCAATTCAATAAAAATAATAAATAATAAAAATCAAACCACCTGTAAAAACGTAACTAATTAAGCTGCAACCGTTGTGGTGTGAACTTTATACTTTCTGTTTTTTCTCTAGGTAGATTGCGTTCAAAGGAGCTGGCGGGGCGCGGGCGCGCGGGCGGGGGGGGAATTAAGAGGGAGCCGGGGAGCCGCCCTGGATACCGAGAGGAGTTTTAACCAATTAATTTTGTTCCTCAACGCAAACTCCGCTATATAATAAGGTATAAGTAGGCATTAACCGACGCGCCGATAGCTGCCCGGCCGGGGGCGACTCGCTTCTCATAGCCTCTTATAACGATGTTTTAATTCTTGTTAAGCTCTCCGTTTCTCCACTTTTAATATTTAATGGCGTTTTCATGGCGCATATTTTATAGCGCACTTACGGATTCCCGACATTATTGACGTTGTTTTATCGCGACGTTGCTCGCCCCGCATTGCGATGGCACGCCGAGTGCCGAGTTCCGACCCACTAGTTGTCTACTAGCGCCTGCCTGTTCTTTTGATAAATATTTAATTATGTTTTTTAAATGACAATTAAGCGTCTGACCACAATTACACGCCTAATAGTGATCAAAGACGTATATCGATGCCTAGTAAATACGCTGTCGAATGTAAGTACCTAATAATGTTCAGCACTATCTTCCTGATTGTATCTGAGTGATTTTTGCAAATTATGCTGGGTCCGCGTGAGTTACAGCTCAGACCCTGTCATTGTGGCCGGTGGTGTGATGTTTCTTTTTTAAAAAGGTAATGAATGAATGAATGAATGAATATTTATTTATTTGTCAAGACATAGGTATACAGAGATCTTAGGTATAACTTAATTTGTTTCACTATGCTTTGCCTGTCGGCATACAAATAGCTTGCATTACAGCATGCAGCATGCTCATTTACAAAAAAAATACAATATCAAAATTAGAAAAATAATATCAAATCAAAATTACAGAAATAATGTCAAAATAAATTAGGTACTTTGTGTATTTTACTTTTGTCGTAATAAAGTGAGGTTTGTATAGTTTGGCTTAAACAGCAAAATACTTGTACTATTAAATATGTTCGTGTTCGTCAATTCATGTAATTAATATACAATTGTCAAAAAAAATTAGATTTTAACCTTGAATTAGGCTGTCTACCGAGTGGAAATACGCAATCCAAATTAAAAACGAGTATCACTAACTCTCCAATAATTTCCATTTATTGTGTCTCAAGAGCCAACAAGAAACAGAAGTGGCTTAGCTCAGTGGCTTAGTAAACAATAAGTAGGTCATTATAATTATCTACGGAGGGTAATGGGTAGTGTCTTGAGTCGGGGAGCACTTGCCCGCGCTGACAGACGCATAATGCGCAGCATCTTGCAATCACCAACACCTGCCTCTTGAAAAACATCCAGTCTTTGTCTAACGAACCATATGTCGCCTCAGCTCGTGCTCCGCCTCACGCACACAACCGAGATATAAATAAATACAAATCACAAGTAAAAAACAACGATCTTCCCCCTTTACCAATCCGTGACTAAACACCCAAAAACTTCCATCTCCCGAAGCGCGATTTATAAATAAGATTCTTTACAAAAACACTAGCGATCGCACCTCGCGCTGCTCGCGGCTCTCCAATATGACGCTCTTAAAAAGCAGTTCTTAACAACGGTATTGTGTTGTTAAAAAACAGGAACGCGCCCGAAAAAACAAACCGCAGAATACGGTTAAAAAACAGAACGCAGCACGCGAGTCGGGCGGGACACCCTTTCCCTTTTACACGACGCGCGCTACGTTTTTTTCTTTATCTAAGTGGGGGTTGAGTTTTTTACCGCGATGCTTCGTATAAATTAATAACTGAACGTGCTCATAATCAGCTGTAAGGAACACTTTCGGCTTTGTTGTTTTTTGTTGTAAGTTATCATTCATTTGTTTTTGTATGCGGCGGAAGGAAGCGAAGTGGGTCTATTGATTACGGGTCGAATGACAGGTGTCGCGCTTTGTTTCTGCGTTAACGTTGGAGCCGCTCGCGCAGAATGGACTGTTGCCGCGTAATGATAGCCATTGCACAGTAATTATTGGCCAAATAACATTATTGACGTATTATTCCGAAATATTAATATACCTGGACAAGTACCTAATCGTCTAAAAGGAGTATAAATTCAAAATGTAAAATATATGCACTGATAATATTTTCTAAACTTAACTTAAATTGCTATTTAAAACTTAAACTTATCATTTTATTCATAGCGACAGTTGACATTAGCAAAAATTCAACCAAATCCTACTAATATTATAAATGCGAAAGTTTGTGAGTGACGTTGTGACGATGTGAGTGAGTGTGTATGTTTGTTTCTTCTTCACGCTTAAACGACTGGACGGATTTGGATAAAATTTGGAACGAAGATAGCTGGTACCCTAGATTAAAACATAGGCTACTTTTTATCCCGAAAAATTGTATAGTTCCCGCGGGATAGCGATAAACATACCAATTGCTAATTCTACGCGGACGAAGTCGCGGGCAGAAGCTATTCTTACTATAATATTAAGTATACCTACATATGAAAGTTTTATGTCAGTGTCGCGTTTGTATGTGCATGTTTGTTATTTCTTCCATGTCGAAACTATTTTACACTATTTTACGCATTTAAAACACCAAAATCTCAATCGCTAAGTAAGGGACTTAAATGAAGACTACGATGGGATTTTTTTAAATGGGACTATAGTGGAATCACGGAATTTTTTCAATTGCCGAATGTGCCTGGAGCCTTACCATGACGTCCTAATTCCAACTCAGTTCAAGTTTTAGCTGTCACTTTTAGTATGAATCTGATAGCAAGGTCCCTGATATGGATTAGGCTGAAATTTGTAGGTTTGATAGGTTTTTGATATGTAAATATCTGGAATGAATTAACACATAAACTACCTTTTACCCGATATTCCCACGCGACATTACATCGAAATCTCAACCGCTACCATTGAAGATCACGATGGGATTTTTGAGAAAATTCCATGGTGACAAAATTCCAATTTCCAAATTCATTAAAATGCCGGAATTTCAATTTTCTAGTTCCATCCTCACGCACGCTTCCGCGTGGTTAAAATCTAAATAAACCTGACTAACTTACGTACCTAAAGCAAACACATACTTCAACTCCTCTACATCCACAAGTCTTATGTAATTAATTATGATTTGTGATCTTAAAAAAATGAAGTAGAACTCTTTTTCATTAAAATATTTTACGGGCACAAAAACACAGTTTGCCGGAAGGCGCACCAGGAAATGAGTGTATTCAGCTAAAACGGTCGAAGCGCCGGTTTTTGCCCACATTCTGCTGCAACATTTGCCGACTCCGGCAGCCGCAGCCACCGCCAGCGCTATCATCATTTCTCCATTATTCGAAATTCTTAATTTTTCCAAGTATTTTAGATTACTGTAATTTACCAACTCTTCTTTACTTTTTTCATTGCAATATTATACACCGGTGAAACTGAAATCTGTACTTAACTATTATTTTGTTTGCGAGAGCGTACGCTCTTATCTACATTGAGCTAAATTACTGGCTTAAAGTGAAGTGGTAGTCATTACGTTCGCTATTTGCGAGTGTCTTCGAGTGCGAAATTATGATTCAAGATTTTCTAACGTGGGCGCTGATTGAAAAAATATTTGTATTAGTTCAATAATAGAAGTGGCACAAAGGCTGTTATAGATGGATCGTAAGTAGCGCAAAGGAGTAGTGAATGGCTGTCGACCGGGTAAGCAAATAGGAGCCGAGTGAATGCGTCGAGCATTGTGTCATTGTGTGGACCGTGGTGCACGTGTGGCCAAAAGGTTAACTTTTGTCGCTATGCATCAAATGATCTTATCTATAGATATTTTCGCAAATCACTATCTTAAGATATGTTAGTATTTTCTTTATTCAGCGAAGTGCTTAAGTGTTGGCGTTAATTTTCCATAATTGTTTATTTTATTTATCCTTAATGTCGTTCATAACATAACATAATGATGATATAAACTCGAAATAATAGTTATTTGTTATACTTGGGGGGAAGTTGTATGTTACCTACGAGTGTTTCAACACACGAGGCGTAAAATAACTTTTCACCCGTGTATAACACAAAACTTTTCACCTCACTACAGCGAGGAAAATAAGAAAAAGGGTTTGTACTACGAGTACCTATTAATTATTATTTATTTACCTCTTTGTCAATAGGTACAATAATTTTGAAGTATAGAAATATTGGTAAAATCAAAAATAATGCAAAACAAAAAATAGTGTGTAATATTGTGTGTGTGACTTAAGTTTTTTATTAATTATTTCGGATGCGATTTTTTTTGCACATCGACTACTTGGACTGACAGAACATTTTATCCGTTTCTACAACAAGAATGAAGGTTAATGTTGAATGCTGATATTTATGAAGTAAAATAAATGTTGTAAGACAGTACTTAGTGTTTTTTACTCGATGCAATTCATTAATTGTGATGTTAAAAATTCAGCACCTTTAAAGTTTTACGATTTTTTTAGCTGTCAAATATCACTTAAGCTGTCTTCAAATGTCAAAATATCTCTATAGTCTGTGGTCAAAACTCTTTCTCCACATGTGGATAAAAAGCGATTTTCTCAATAGATGTCAAACAAACAAAAGGGCTTTCCGAGCTAGTAAGGTGAAAAGTCTATTAACAGTATTGTAAGTCGTATAGGGAGGTTACACCAGCACTACCACAGAACTGCACTAAACTTGCTGGATTTCAAGAGTACCTACGGGAAACTTGGCGCTCGGAATCTCTTTAATAAAACGTTTCACATGCAATTACTTGTTTTATCGTACCTTTAGTTTTTATAATTCACAAACAAATCAATAAAACTGAGCTCATAGGCGGTTAGTCAGGTAATGCCACAAGGAAACATTAGTTTCTTCCAATTCATCTTAAATTCCAAAATCAAATTAATATTAGTAGCATCATCTAACAGTTAGTTGGTTTGTATATACAAACTTTTGTACGTACAAACTCTACTTCTTTCAGTGCCTAAATTTTAACTTTAGTTAGGTTATAGCATCCTATCGTGGGGCAATTCAAAGTAGAGTTCTCACATGCAACCGTTTGAAAAGCTATCTCAAAGTTATTGCTAATGGTAAAGTCAAGCATGTTTTATTTGGAGCTTCCCCTTAAATGTTACTTACCAGTTTAAAATCTAAGTTTCACAACTTACTAAGTACGTCAAACTATATTGTTGATGTTCTTAATGAATTACATATAAAGATTTACCTTCCAAAATATTACGTGACTAAATACTTGGACTTTTTACCTATAACCAGTTGTTCGTATGACATACATCCAGATGATGTGTGTCGCAGTGCTTCATTAGCGGTCGCGTCACATGAGAGCGGCCATTATTTGACGGCGTCCCTCGAGTGTTATCGGCCGCGATTCCGCCCGCCACTTCAGTTTGCACTAACGCAATAAAAACTCCACCCGCGCTTCGTCACGCAGAAGCCTTTATTTTGATAGTGAATTCGGTTACCCGCCACCTATTGTCCCCGCGACGTTTGATTATTGATTTTTACGCCAAATATTCTTTTTTCTAAAATCCTATTCAACAAAATTATGATTTCCTTTAACGTTTTTGATGTATTTAATTCCGTACAAAAGGATGATGCACAATGTCATTAATAACCCGTATGGAACTTGTCGCGATTCATACTCCTATAGACAACCATATATTATTATTTTCGGATAAATCCTACCTAGGTAAACACTTATGAGTGTTGCTAGTTATATCGAATAGCAAGTCACGTTAGCTTTGTTAGAGATCATCAGAAGTTTTTAACATTCTCACCCTATTGGGGCATTGGAGAAGATAAGCGTTTGCAACTCGTTCCTCAAATTCCTGTCCTTGCAGATCTTTTTAGGAATTCCTTGAATTCGAGTTGCGGCATAAGCGCCTCTGTCGGACGGTCGCTGTAATCTCCATCCATACAAATAAAAGGTAAGAAAAGGAGTTGCGCGTAAAGTTGTTTACTACACTACGTCTAATCCTTTAATCCTCCAAGTATCGCTACCGTTCAGCCGCACGGCGTTTTAGCCTATAACAATGCTTAATTGTCACTGAAATAGTATACTTATCCCCTTTATTTCGCGTTTGGACTCGCCGCTACCAAAAGAAACCTCACAAAAGAGTTTGTTTGTGTCCGCTTTGCATCAGTTGTTTGTGGACGCGGCTCCATTAGGCGGCGCGGCTACCGTGCGGCCGTGTGCTGTTTATGTTTAATCCGTTTGTAATGTCCTTTCTCCCATGTTTACAGAATACGGACAAAGCGTTCGTTCACGCTCTATACAAATAAAGTTCGCTTTTTCACTAAAGATCTTCAATTAAATCAAATTTATTCCGATTGAAATGGGTACTTTTGGATATAAATGTAGTAACCAACCTGCCTACCTACCTTGCAAATAACAACATGAGACCGTATTAAAGGTTAAATAGAAACTCGTTGTAGGTAGAGATCGCTATTAAGAGATAAGACCGCCTATTGTGTACCTTGTTCTTTATTTCTGTATTGTTTTGTACTGATTTGTGGTGTTCAATAAAGAATATTTGAATTTTGTATTTGTATTTGTTGTTCGCAGTAGATATAAGTTAGAATTTGAGTAATTAATTTGAGTAAACTATGTGTTCAATATAAATTATAAACCATCCAGTGAATATACCTAATTCTAGAGATATTGACTTTCTTTGATTGTGAGCGCTTTACCTTCAATAAACAAAGAGGCATTCGAGCCGTCGCTTGTTTTGATAAAACCTAATATAATTAAAAAGAACTCGTAGAAACATCGACTGATGAAACTCTATCTTCGCGAAATCAGATCTCGGCCTGCCCACTCCCGGATCACGGACAAAAAGCTAGAAGTTTTTTCTTGTTCTTAGTAAAAAGTGTGGTAGGTAAGCGGAGGCGGTACCGATCCAACAGCTGCCTCTAATTTTAGACTCGCGAATGCCAAGTGTTTAGTGTTGAGGATAAAGGCAGCCTCTATGTAGGTAAATGAGTTAGAAACTTCGTTATTTTAAATCAGAAACTATCCTGCTTATCAAATAAGTAGGTATAGTAGATCCTATTTGATTAACGTATTTATACTATGTCGGATAAAGTCCATTGGTTTTTAATTTTTCCGAAATTTTTTTCGCTTCGAAAGAAAGTGCAAGAAATATTTGCAACTATCAAACCAACTCAGTACCTAGGTATCTCACATATTAATAATTGAGCACCTAATTCAGTGTATTGCTTAAACTTTGATATTAGTTTCTGAAGCTGACCACACTACGATTGATTATATTAACCAGCACGATACCTACTCGAATTCTAGAAAATGCGTAGGTAAACTGATCTAGTAAATGATTAGATCTATAGACATAATATAATGTGATTGCGTTACTAAAATAATTCATGGGCTGTCAGAAATAAAAAGAGATGCAGAATAAGACGCAAGATGTATGTATTTCCTATGGCCATATAAATAAACAACTCTGACTGAATCGAACACTTTATGTTTTCTATGAATAAAGTGAAAACAGTAAACTTATGAAAAATATTGGCTGTAAACCCTTTTGGCATAAATTACTAAATTTGATCGTAAGGACATATTAAGTAAATATCTACTGCAACAAATTAACCTTACACCAAGTCTAGTTAGGACACCTATGTTTTTGAAATCATGCACTGCGTTTATTTATCACAATCACGTCAGAATCGATTCGCACCCGTTGCCAAACAGATAAAGGGCATTTTTTGCAGTTCCTAAAAAGAGTTTTTGTGAGTATTTCTTAAATAGAACGCTACGTAACGGGTTTGCAACTCGATAACCCTTAACACCTTGATCAATGTGGGTTACTAGTTGAACCAGGCACCGGTATGTCCCGAAAAAATGGCAGCATAAGGTTTTTACGCCGTTTGCCAAAAGCGAACGGCTGCGTTGGTGTAAATCGACACCACCCGAAGTTACCTTTAACAGTTAAATCGAAGCGCGTGAAATTAAAGCGTTTGAAGAGCAATTTTTACTCTTCGATTTTACAAAGAGAAGTAAGTAGGTACTTACACAGAGAGAAAACCATGGAGCCTGTGAAGTATTCTATCTGTAGCCAAGCAAGCTCATTGATAACGATTCCAGATGATTATGATGATGATTTATTTTTGTATAGCTTACGAGTTAATAATTTTAAAAAATCAAATGATTTTATTTATTTATTTATTTAGAAACAAACAGTCTCTTATAGAGCTATATGTATTACAATTAAAATTAAAATGTATGACAGTCTTAAGTGTCTTGGGATAGGAGGAGCAAGAATCACCACATTCATAATCTGAAGAGTTCAGGGGCCTTACCATGACGTCAATTCCGACTCAGTTCAAGTCTTAGCTGTCACTTTTAATATGAATCTGACAGCGAGCGAACCTAAACTGTATCGCATTAAGACGTCATGGTAAGGCTCCAGTAGGTATGAGGGTAAGGCCACGTCACGTTTCAACCACCGTATCTTCTGCGCTATCGAAATCGACGAATATGTCTAAGAACTGAAACCAATTATCTTGCTACGAAGACGACCACCTGTCGCGGAGCATCGGTTAGTTCATGAGTAAACGAGGCACAAACTTGCAAAAGTGAAAACCCAATGATTAAAATTTACATAAAAATCTGCAATTTAATATTTAAATGAATAAATCATAATGGTTTTTTGATTCTTTCGATCAAAGCTCGAGTCTTATGCCGCTCACTTGCATTGCACAGGTTCGTCAATGACCCCCTAATGCTGCAGTCGATAGTGCGACCTTGAACGACGGAAATCAATAGTGCACACAACCACAAGTGCACCATTATGAGCTGGATCAGCTGATCTCTTGTTAAAGAGTTCAATGCACTTTTTATTGTTCTCAACGCGCGTACCCATAAAAAATGCATCAGTATAAAAAGCGAGGTCCATAGAGAAAAAACCCAACCCTTTCGCTGCATCGCGTGGCAGGTACCCCTCGCAACCCTTTAAAAACGCTTACAAAAAACACCCGGGGAGGCGAAAGGGTGAAAAAGGGTTGATATAACGCATGCGTCCCGGAGGATCACTGCCCTTGTAGCCAGTTTTTTACAATGGGTTTTTAAAATCGATCGCTTTATAATTATTTTGAACTAATAATAGGCAGTTTTTGTAACGAGATATTGATTTAGGTTGGACGCATGCATTTAAAAAAGATACTTTTCGAAATAATTTTAGCAGAAATTAGGATGAATCATTGTCAATTCAATTAAAAGCAATTAACATAAGGTGCTTCTGCTGTATTCAAAGTCTCAATGTTTCAATTACCTATGTTATTTTTAAGTGTACACTTTGTTAATCATTGCGTTAATTAGTAGATCCATCCATAAGACGAATCAGAGCAAACAATAACAAAACGATAATGACGAAAACTTATAAAACAGCAGATTTGAATACCTAGTATTTGGACAATTAAGTGTACCTAAGTAGTAAAAAAACGATTCTTTCCCTTGTTTTTCTCGAATAAAACGCGGATACCAGACATCATTAATATTCATTTATATGAAAATCGCTATAAAAGGCAACAAGAAATAGGGCGCACCTTCTCAAGTAATTTCTCGGGGCTATAATAAGGACAAATTTAACATTAACGACAAACGCACGTAATTCGATAATAACACAAACAGTTGTAGCAAAAACACGAACAAAGCTACCAAACAGTGGAGTGAAACTATAATTAAGAAAGATAAATATCGTTTATTACTGTTAGGAAAGTCGATTAGAAAAAACTACCCCTTTCACCCCACAATTTGTAACCCGTGCAGTGGGCCGCGCGGCGGGCACGCAGCGCCGCCGGCACCCACGCGCCCGCCGTGCTCGCGCGCACGGAACACGCTTCCTGCGCCTAACACTTACACACTTAAAAACTCTGATTCAGGCGTTACTATGTCAAAAAATGAATGACTATAAAAATAATTTAATAAATATTAAATTGAATTAGGACGGGAACGTGACTGTTTTGCAAGATTTGACCTCACTATGTCGCGAAGTAGCAAAGTAAAGTTATCCATTTACGTTACTTACACACTTATTTTTTATGAATGGGATGATATCAACAAAAACAGTTACTTTGATACTCCACAAGAGAGCTACGTACTCCTCTTAAATAAGTCAGCATAAAATATGTAGTTCATACGCAGACCAGGCACAGATAGACACATAATAGTTTTTTTTTTAATTTAAATTCATTTGATAACTCTCACAATCGCGAAAAAGGATTAAGTAGGTATGGTTGTATATTTTGTAGCAGCTAGAAATAATTGGTTACAAAACAACAATAGTGGATCTATTATTAATGTGCTAGTAGGAAAGCTTCGTTTCATCTTCTTTGTTGCTTGTTCGGTTCATTTAGTGAACAATAGTTAGTAGTTTTATTGAATAAATCTTTGTTTTTGCCTCAGTCGATTAAAAAGTTAGAGGCAATAAAAAATAAGCTATCTACCTACTATGAAACAATGTGAATAGTTTAGGTTTCTTTGAATATTAACTAGTTAGTACCTACCTACATCCTTGGTTTGTTTAAGAGAGACGGTTGTGCGCGGCATAGATGGTCTACTCATCGTTGATTTGAGAATGTATTATAGTTGAAACGAGTTCACATTTTATGTGGTGTTGCTGTAAGGTGTTGGGTTTGTGTGATCTTTAAAAACGCTTCCATTGACCCGGAGCAGAGAAGACGGACTGAATCGACAGATCACTTTATTTGAAACTTATATCTCATCTCGCTTCTATGCATATACTTAATGTGAAACGTTAGTCGATTCTACATGTCTTCTCTCCGTTCCACCTAAACCTCTCTAAGAATAAAATCCAAATAAGTAGGTAGATAAAAAATATCCACTAAAAATATTTAAACAGGAGCTCTACGAAAGCCGTCTCCACACAATGAGCCAAGTCAAGAAAAAAAAATGTTACAGTTACATAACGCTTTTCCATAATAATAGAATCATTATCGAAAACAGAAGAGCGGGCAGCTGATTTATTGGACGATAATGGCCTCTGTCATAAATAGCTTTTTTAATGAATGTTTTTTAGAGCATGCGTGTACACCCGGCTCTGAGCTTTTTATTAATGCACTGTTTCGAATTATGTATGCATATCCCTTTTTTATAACTTTATGCTTTAATAAAAAATTGTTTATAAAAACAGCCAGTCACCTTTTGTCGTGTGGGGAGAGCTGTGTGATTAGATTGGAGGTCACCTGCGAACAGAGCTTTATTATTAATAGCAAGTAAAACTAGTTTCTCCAAACTTGAAATTTCTATTTCTATTATGGCCTAATAATGATTGTATATTAGTAATTAAATATACTTCAGTGGAACGCTCAAAGATACAAAGAATATAATAGTTAAATATGTTGCTTTACTTGCGTCGTGAGAATTCTATGCCAATTGAAAGTACCCCTTCTATTAGTTTTGATACCTACCTACTTCCTACTTATGAGGAGTATGTTTCATACGAGCACTCAATGGAACGTGATAGTCAAATGTACTAACTCAGCAACGGCGTAGTAAGAACACACTGCATTACGAACTTACTCAACTTACTTAGATGTTGATATCGGATATGCATAGCATTATAGGCCTATCCGCATAACAGTACAAAAAGACATAGAAAATCAATACTTTTCACCAATTTAATATATCTAAGTATTATAAGAACAATAAATCAAACCAAAACATTCGTTTCTCATTATTCCAATACGCGAATAACACGATTCTCTCCGGTGCATTGAAAAACAACAAACGCAAAACTAACATCCGATCACACCTAATTCACGTCACCTACATATGTGGCGACCTTGACAAATGCACGCGGCTGGAATCGCGAATGCGGATCCCCGATGTGATTTATAGTTTGCGATGTCGGTCGAGAGTAGTGTCTCTGTGTCTAGTGAGCAGCGCGCTCCTAGTGAGTAGTGAGCAGAGCTGCGTGGATGCAGCAGCGTGGAGGCCACAGCGCACGCTCTTGTTTTTGTTTAACGCATCATCACTCCGCTCAGCGCCGGCCCGAAACGAGTTAAAAATTCACAAATTCCCCGTTGAAAAAAGAGTTAATATTGATCGTAGATTTCTCGTCGTGGGGTGCACCGGCCGGCTGAGTCACCCCACGGTTTTTTACTCACCCTAAGTTATATTTTTTGTAGAACCCCCCTCTCCCCCCCGACCCGCTTTAAAGGATGAGTAGTCTCTATGGAAACGGCTCGATCTAATTTATAGGCGGGAGAAAGTACGGATTGCTTAATTAAGAATTTAAAATGGGTCTGCTGAGTAATTAATTACAATTTTTCAGTTCGCGAAATTTTAACTTGCTCAAGATGAAAAGATTCCTTAATTTACCTGAAAACGTTTCTTCATACCTGAGCGCGTCAATTAAAATTTCATTAACATTTTTGGAACTGTGAAACAAAAACTTTTCCTTCGTTTAATTTCAATTCAACTAGGTACCTAGGATGTTGGAGAAATGTTAATTGTGCTAGCGTGTCATACTTCCGCGTATCGCGTATCTCAAGCGTCGCGTATGAGGGATGGTTTATGAATACGCAAGGGTTGTTTAGCCGGCGGGAGCGCGAGGGCACGCGCGGGTTAAAAACCGTGGGTCGCGCCGAGCGGCAGTTGGCGCGTTTTTGTGGCGGAGAGCGCGCGTCCCGGCGCCGGCGCAACGCGCTGCGGGTGAGTCCACTATCTTTAAATTAGTCGACCCAATTGTAAGGAGTCGTCATACTCCTTTACGTTATAGATAATGGATCTTGAACAATCATCACTGCTTATTCATTTATGACACAGCAGATAGGTTTATAGTTCTAGCTGGTTCAAATCCCGGTAGGGACAGACATTTATACAATAAACGGGCACGAATGTTTGCATCCGAGTTATAGACTACATGTATTTATATATTATAACTAATTTCCTTGTTCATAAATGCTCTATAGACTTCTGCTAACTTAGTAATCGTTTGTCCTTGTCTGTGAAAGGTAAATGTCAAAGTGACAGATAAGGACAAACAATTACTAAGTTATCAGAAGCCTATAGAGCGTTTATGAATAAGGGGTTACATGTATTATACTCAAACATGTATTTATCTGGTATGTATTTATATACATTTAGGTAAATATTTAATTATATCCATCGCTCAGTATCTATCTCACAATATTTGCCTATTTAAATCCTCGCGGCTTCGAAAAATTCATCTCTATTCCTAACTTATATCATTGATGAAATCTCGATCAACATTTCAGCTTTCTAGGTCCAAGGCTTAGAATTGGGCGGTGATATGTTGGTCAAGACTCTCCTTTTTATACATTAAGATTTAGTTTAAATGTCTACATGAATAATATCGTAATATATTATACGACCTACTTACCATTAACTACTAGCACAAGCCTTTTCTTATAATGAAAGTAACTACTTACACCGTCGTCCCTTAGGGAACCCAGATTAGGGACTTCATAACCATGTTAAATCGCTTCGCTATAAGCATTGCGGGTTCCCTACCCCTTAATATTAACTCAAAAATCAAAAAACTATAACAGAAACATTCCATGCACATAAAATAGTAATTTCGGGTTTGATTCCTGAAGCATCGGTTTCAGAGGCGTTAAGTCGCACGAGGTACTTGCTTACCTAAATTAGATTTCATTATCAAATTATCATACTTAAATACGTAAATTCATAAATGTCATTTCCCACAATCCTTCTCAATTTCCACCGAGATTCATGACCCTACTAAAAGCAGCACAAAAGGTATCGATCTATTACATTTGCTGATCATAATAATTAGATCTTGTGGGTTAGGCGAAAAAAAAACAATGGCGACAATGCTGCCTAATGAGCCATAAAGAAGAAAACGATACGTAGAGCAAGGCTAGACAAAAGAGGGCACGGGGAGGGGGCGGCGAGGAAATGGTGGGAGCTAAATTAATTTGCGCGCTCCCGCCAAACAAAGGCACGCTAATGGAACGCGGCGAATGGAAAAAATGCCACCGTCCGCTCTCCGGCGACTTATTTTTTGTAAACACAACCTTTGACTTTCGCAAATGAATAACATTACACCCGTCGAAGTTAGCCGGCCCTGCTTTGTCCCGATTTAATGAGGAAGAACAGAATGCGATACTCGCGCAAATTCACTAATTGTTCACTCAAAACAAACTTCGTTTCTGATTTAATTACTCCGAATGGAACCTTCTGTTATGAGGAAATTTAATTTTGTTATTTGCTTTTCCAAAAGGAAACGTGAGATTTAGACGCGACACTGAAAACAAACAAATGTTCGAGGAAATATCGAGTTGCTGTTTAATTAAACGAGATCGCATTATCGTATCTAATGATTAATTTTCGTGAAAGACTTCGTCAGACGTCGTCGAAACGAGTATCTGATCTGAGGGGTAGGTATTTCTCAGCGCTTTAAAACAATTGCCGGTAATTAACAACGCAAATATATTTTACATTGAGACAACTGACCTGATTTTAGTTTTTTTTTAATCAGTATGATAGCACATGATCAGATAACTGAGAGTTGAAAAACATTTCGCAAGTGATGTTATAAGCATGGAGATTATATTGGAGATGCTGACGGCAGGCTGTTCGTAGCGCGCCCGTAGCATGTCTACGCGCTACGCCGCTACGTTGATTGCAGTCATTCATGCGTTGTAACATGATTGTAACGCGTCTACGTTTGACGGAAGATAAGATCAACCGCGAATGTTTATAATTAGTAAAATAAATATTTATTTACGGAATTATATCGGGCATAAAGCCTTTTGATTTCCATCCTAAATTAGTAAAATGCTGATAAGTAGGCATAAGGTAATTGACCGGAAAGGTGGTGAGTAATGGCATCGATTGTCGGCGGGTAAGTGGCGATTACCGCGCATTGTGGGTGGTATCTCACGCACGGAAACAATGCGCGCGACCATTCGCTCGCGAGATGTAATTTATACGCCGGCCATTATGCCCGCGCGATTTATGCGCGCCCAATTAAAAGTTCCGAGCGCTGAAGACGCGAAATTAGTGGAAGTCGCTCACATTTATCAAGACATCAACGCTGCCTCGCACCGCGCGAAACTTCCAAAATTTAAATTAGAGACGATTTTTACAGCTGCCTCCCGAGGGGGGTAGGGGGGCGCTACCCTTTCCTTATAACGAGGAAGGCCTCATGCATTTTTATGTGCTTCTTTTTTCGCCGGCGTTTTAAACAAGGGGGTGAGCGTGGGGTGCGTCGGGGGTGAACTTTTTTATTCGCGTCTTGATAAGTTAGGGTTGAAATTAGACGTTCGAGTTTCGCCTGCGGAATTCTTAATGACGAAAATTAATAAGTTTTCTTTGGAGGGTCCTTTAACAGCGGCGTTCGACGAATATACTTTATTTTGTAGGCACTTCTACCTACCTTGGAATGTGTTTTGCATTTTGAATAATTTCACATGATATATTTTGATTTGTATCAGATTTTGTGAATCAAGCTAGAATATTTCGCAGAGGAAGCGAATATTTCGCAGTGTATAGGTAGTAGAATATTCTGTACGAGCTTATCACGTGGTTCTCAAAAAAATATATGTGGTAAATTTAATTAGGTATTTATTATATGTACATATAGATATTATGAAAGAGAGCACTGTTTTGTTTTCACTTGATATTTTGATATATCTATCTTATAGTACTCTCTCGAAAATATGTCCATAGAATTACAGAAAACTGTTTTTAAGAAATGAATCTTCTCTTATAGAGATGGAAACACGACTTCAACAAACGACTTTAATACAAAATTAAAACCAATCAATGGTCTCTTGTCTCTTTTGAAACAGCTAAAATTCCGCAACTCAACATTTCAATCGTAATTTTCTAACTATCAATTTACTTTACAATATAGAGAAGTATTGTTCAAAATCTATTAAAAAGGTGGTTAGAGTTACCAGCGATTCCAAAGGTAAGGCCCCAGCTTTGGAATTTATACCGAACAATATCGTGGTAAATTATCAGTTCTAGTACAAAGATTTACCATTCTTCAACGCAATGCTCGAGTCCAGAGCCTCAAATCAGGGGCCTTACCGTGACGTCTTAATACGATTCAGTTTAGGTTCGCTCGCTGTCAGATTCATACTAAAAATTACAGCTAAAACCTGAACTGAGTCGGAATTAGGACGTCATGGTAAGGCCCCAGTACTCGTAGTCGTAACAATCGCAAATATTGTGCTCAAAATGTAAATCCTCTTAAAATGACTGCGGCTTACCTGTCATCTTTAACATTTTATTTTCGCCGTACTTGCCTTAGGCTATAGGTATGTAATTTTATTTATTAAAATACATTAAGTTTGATTGAAAGTGGTTGAGAATAAAACCGAACGGCCGAGAAGTAGGTACTCAAAATGTGTAGCATTCGGTCTTATTGCAACACAATAATGGTCCGGTAGGTTGGCCTTTACTATAAACAACTATTTACGTGCAAAGTACATGAGTTTTAGTAATTTCATCGTTGTGGCTACATTGCGTTGTAACGGTAGTGGTCATAAAAGTTTCGACGTTATCAAATAAGGGTAGAAACCCTTACTTGATAAGATTTGGTGTCAGAAGTTGCATAGCTGGATAACTGGATCAATGTTTTATTATAGCTATTTTAGCAAAGGAGATCAAAAGCGATTCATACATACACAGCTACAGAGATTCTTTTAACATTTGAGTAATACTGAGGCAGGCAGTCGCAAAAATACATCACAAAATATAATACATAAAAATATAATACTTAGATCTATATTAGTCAGCCAACCAGACGTTGAACACGTCACTCGGTGCTCCCAAATACTTAGTAAATCACCGGTTTAATTGATGCGTATAGTAACAGGTTCAGACGGGAGGAGGATAGGTGGGCACATGGAGACACTTGTTGATCCCACATGCGGGCATGCGCCCCGCACGCCGTAAACAAACGCGTGGCGAGCGCGAGCTCGTGTGCCCAGACAGTGTTGCTAGCAATTGGGACCTACGGTCTGCTCGTTACGAAGCGGAATGCTGAATAAAAAAGTACTTAATTAGCTACCTAAGTGATTAAGACCGTTATGATATGTATACATTTGTCCGATTCTATCTTAGTCCAACCAAACAAAAACCTTTGCTAGGTACTTATCGTAATTAAAATCCCAAATTATGATTCATGAAAAGACATTAACGAGCTTTTTCCTAAATGACGACCTTAACTCTAAATGAATGACTAGTAATATTTCGTCAAAGTTATAAATTGGACGTCCGAGTCAATGGAAGCGCGGAAGTCGGAATTCCGTAATTACGGATGGGAATAAAAGGTAGTCGTTAGCCCAATCAATCGAGGCTGAGGCGCGGTGGCCTCTCGGATTATAAATTTATAATTTGCACTAATAAGGTCATTAACAAGGCACATTAAAACAAAGCAAACAGCGGCGGGGCCGCGGACTCGGCGGGCGCCATCCTTCCTCGAATCCGTGTCATTAATTTACGTAATGCGTAGGTACGCGCTATCCCCAAATATTTAAGAAGCCTCCTCCGGGAGCGCCCGCTCCTCCACTATCCCGTCCCCGCCACCCACCGCCCCACCCCGCCTGCTGAGAATTATGGCGGCCGCCTTGTAATTATATTTTTTAATTTATCTTCCTTAGCGAATACAATGGAGGCGCCACCCCGCCACCGGAGCGCTTCCTTCTCATGCTGAATATTGTATCAGGCCGCTGAAAAAAGGAAAGAACGCTTTAATTACAAGCGAGAGCGCGGCTAGCATTACGCGCTAAATATTTGATGTTGTCTCTTTCTTGTCCTCCCCGTGTCGCTCGCCGCGCATCCGCCTCGGCCTCGCGTCAATAATTAAAGCACCTATTAACTCATTCCTTCGCTGACCCGCGCTGCAATACTAATTCTCTACAGAAAAAACCTCAGGTACATCACGTAAAATTTCCCCAGGTAAATAAATAATGAATATTAAAACTAAAATCTTGGGAAACTGACATCAATTAATTCACAAACTATAATTTAAATAGATCTTTTTAAATTAGTTGTGCTGCATTAGTGGCTTGGTCGAAGTCTAATGATAAAAATAATCCGTTGCACGAACGAAGATTCATACATAAATAAATAGCCTTAAGCGAGCAAATATGACTCGTAATACCGATGTACATCCGATACGGTGAAAGGTAGGTGAATGTGATTTGGTAGTTTTACGTAACTTCAGGATTAAATAGGTAGTAGATTGTCGATATGCTTGCTTATTAGCTGCAGTACGTAATAATATCGAACTAATCGATTTCCGACCCATTGTGCAACCCTTCCGTAGTAAATTTAATACTGACATCACATTGATCTGGGCAAGGAAAATCACTGTGATGTTCACTGTGAGAAAGTTCTACGGTGGGCCAGGAATCAATTAATTTGTTCGATCGTACATATTTCCTCCTAAAAAATTCGTAAATGTTACGAAGGTTAAATTGACTAAAAAACATCGATTCATTAAAAATTACAGTCTCTCGTAAAACACAAAAAGTTCACGACCGCAATTTACGTTGGTACTTACCTGCTAATTGCTAAATGAAATGAAATGAAATAACCTAATTGGTAATATGTTAGAAATACCTACAATTTGTTTGTAATTTAAGTTCTAGATTCATCAAGTATGCATTACCATTCAAATTTCAAAGGTATAGACCGATTGATCGTTTAATTGTATCCAAGCTCTGGATCAGTGATACTGCCCATTATTATAGGACGAGCAGTTCAGAAACAACATTCAATTTTGCTAACTGGCGGTTGTTCGGCTTCGTTGTTCCATATTCTTGGAGTGTATCAAGACATACTCGTACAGTAGCGTGGCAAGCCAAGGAAAATGAACTGGCGACGCAGCAACCGTGTGTTATTTTGCAACAACCATTTGAAGGTACTTTTGGCCACTTGTTTAATAGCTAAAAATCTATTTAACATACTGTAAGCATGTGTAATTTGGTTTATTTATTAAAAATCCTTAGATAAACAGAACCAAAAATTTTATAAGTAGGCTCAGCTCAAACAGAGATTTTATAACATCCAAAAATTGACAGTTTTGTCACTGACTGACTGATATTTAAAAATATCATACTTAACCCACTTCCAAATGAGATGACCTAGAAAATTAACAAAGAAAAAAACAATAAACAGTATAAATTTGATGATATTTTCCAGGCCAAAGAATAAATGGATTTCACGATTTTACCGTTGTGTATACCAGATTACTTGCAAAATTAAGAATAATAAGTACCTACCTATTAATTTCTTTAAAAAGATAGTGATATCCTATCAAAAACAAAGTATAAAATTATGTCCAAGTTCATTAATATAGGTAACAATATGCGCGGTTGGGTGAATATTCGAGCGTTTTGACCATTCGGGTTGCTCATCATTATGTGCTACTACGATTACTTATTGCCAATTAAGCCAGATCCAGAGGATCGGTAGGTAATAGGTACTGTATTTTTTTATAAAAAGTTAACTCTGAGAGTTAGGTATTTGTTGAGAGGAAAGGACTAGTGACGAAATGAAAGAAAACGGTGTAAAAATGTACCTACAAAGCAATTATCTATCTATTTCGCTGAACATTAAACTGTTTATCTAAGTAATTGTACCTACATCAATTTTGCACGGACCACAGGTACCTAATCTAGCTAACGTACATCGAATAGGTACTACATGTCTTATGTTATGCCATGCGTTTCGCAGTTGTCAAAACGCTTTACTTCAGCTAGCGTTGTTTCTTGGAATCCGCAACTGGGCCCCATATGGCACTTGCAACAATTATTATTTCAAAAAAGATATTCAGGCAGAAAGGGCGCGCTCGGGTTGATTTATAGCTGAACAACAATCGCAAATTAAGGCGGATTCCGTCGCGCGGACACCCGTACTGCAGTACTTAGCGCGGAGACAAAGTATAAAGTGGCGCCCCCATCCACCCACTGAAAAACGTCTCTAATATTCTTTTAGAAACGGTGGCATTTACGGGCTATATTTTATCCCGAATTTGCATACGCTCCTTTTTTTCGTACCCGTCCTCTATTTTATCGGGGTGAGCATTTTTTTTCGTCCGGGGGTTAAGATACAAAAGGGTAAAGCGCGGGAGCTGCTCGGATAATTAAATTGCATCGCGGCGTGCGTGAGCGAAGTGAGACCGCGTTGCTGCTGCCGGCTGGCTCGCGGTAAACATTCTTCTGTTCCTGCTTCGTGCCTCCCTGCAGCTGTGATTGCGTCGCGACCGTTTATTACCGTTTCACGATACATTAAATTTGACAATTAAAGCTTAATCTCCTCATTTCTCCGAGCGTTTGCTTTATCGCTTGCATCTGATTTCAGCGATCACTGTATGTTTGTTCCTCCCTCCGAAATCAGTTACAGTCTTTCTAAGAGTGCTTCTGCTTTATTGTATTTCTAAACAAATTAATGTATTAGGGTTCAAGTTGTAATCACCCTCTTAAATCTCATATCGATTGGGATGGAGTAATCGATAAACTGTATATTATATTGATGATTTATTAATAGTTATTTTACATTCTGCGAAATTCATTCACACATTTCTTAATTTAAGTAAAACTATACTATTAATTATAAGACTAGTGTAACAACACCTATGTGACAAGGACGTAATGTCGAGACTCCTATTTTACATTTCAAAGTTGCTATTTAAGGCGCTAACAATAGGAAAAACTTAATTTTTAAACTGATTTCGTAAAAATATTGAAATAAATAATGCCGAAAATCTTAGTTGTTTTCCTAGTAATCTACTTAGCTGAAATATTTAAATATTAGATATTTTGTGATAAAAAGCACTAAACATACCGACGTTATCCACGGGGCGATGATATCGGTCCTTGTATTTTACCTACAGATAGGTAGGTTCCGACACCAAAATGTAAGCAGATTTGCATAGTGGCGCAGCTCAAGATCATTGGTGCTTGTCAGCATCCTAACTTGTAACATGTTCGATGTGCCTAGTAAGTTGTCCGTTTCAAATCCTGCTAGTGAATTTTGGCCTACTTCCACTGGTCGGATTGGTTGAAATTCTGTAGCAATGAAGCTTGGGTTAAAAATATAATTTTCGCTAAAAACTATGAAAACTATTAATAGGTACGAGTGTAATTAAAGTGGTTTGTGAAGAACATGGAAAAGGGCTATATAGAGAAAGTGGAAGAGAAATACAAATATTATATCATGTCCTGTAAATAAAAGCTTCTAATGGCAGGCAACACACATCTTACGTGGGTATAGACATTAAATAATGTAAATGAAATATCATTAGGGCCTTTCGTAAAATGTTATTTAATTACCAAGTTCCCAACTCGGAGGATTTAATATTTCCTGGCAGTTGCGATGATAATTTAACTAACAAATTAGGAGAAATCTTACCCTGCTCTAAGTCAAATTACCATAATTGCTAATCAAATGTTGTAGGAGTAGGCGCGTCGTTGCTTCGCTCTAATTACAAATTCTAATTCCCTCTCTTGTTTCACGGGCCTTTTGAATTCGTAAATTATTGCCCTTGCTTCAGGCTATCAAATGAATAATATTACATAATCTACTCTTGCTTCAATTTAACTTTGAAGGCAGGCACTTATTAAAAATTAATAGAAGCGCTCTACGTGGACACTCGGAGCAGCTCCCGCCAGTAAGCAGCTTTATTCTAAAATAAATAATAATATCGTAATTAGGGAAATCTTTAACATTTACTCGACGCCTATTTATTTACGTCGAGCACGATAAGACGAGTGAAGTACCTCACTTAAATAGACTCAAAGAAATGAAAAACATCCACCCGAGACGAGCTTTAGATATAGACGATGCTGTTAATTTGTTTGAAGTCCTACAAAGACGATTTCCTCGAAGGAAAAATTTCATCAAAAACTTAATAATATTAAAACATTTTCAGTATTCGAGAGCGACGTAGCGCGCGATTATAATTCTCTCACAAGTCTACTTACGAATAACACCGGCTCCAATTAAAAGCGCGCGACAGCTTTGAAAAGCGGAATGAAGGAAAGTATAAGTAGGTGGGGAAATGTGCTCGTGTTTACGGAAACCTCCTCCGGCAAAATATTATCGCGAGACGAGCGCGATCAAATATTCAGGCGGCGCGCGGGCGCGGGACGCGACCAACCCTCTCTAACTTTCAAGCCCTTCCCTTTGCACGCCCTACACTAATTACGTTTAGAGTTCTTAAGCGAAATTACTTAGGCCCCTCGCCACCCGCGCCTCGCCTCCCCCTTCCGGAAATGAGGCGCGCTGGAAAACAAGAAAGAGGAAAGCGTTATATAAGAACACCGCTGTCTTTCTGCTCGTCCTAAATCTGGACAATCTGAAAGATGTTGATGTAATGATTTTTTTTTCTTCATTTTCGCGAGTTCTCTGTTCATGAGCGGTTGCTAAGTGAAAAGCAATTAAAGCACGGGCGAGTGATCTCCGCCCCACCCGCCGGGGCCCGGCCCGGCTCCAGGCTCTCGCTTGCCCAACTGAAAAGGAAAATTATTATAAATACGATTTTAGTGCATTATAATGATGATAAATGACACTTTTTTTTAGTTCAGAGTTACTTGATTATTTTAATCTATGACATGTACCTACGTCGTCCTAAAACAAGACAGCAAAATGTGATGTCACTTGTTCAGACAGACGCACATTGTGTCGCTGCAAAGTAGGTGGGTAGGTAAAGCTTTGTCGGTACGAGTAATACCGTGTAACTAAGCGAACCCATACAATAATTGTGTTGAAAATATTATCATTTGAATATTCGTGGTTGATAAAACCGACGACGCGCCGTCAACGGCAGCGGCGGCTAAATTAAACGAATTCACGACGGCCCGAGACCGCGTTTCCGCACCTTTTATGTGCCAACGCACAGTTTAATTTCCTAATTTTCAAATGTTCTTCAAAAACAAGACAGTGTTGGGGACTTTGATCATCCAATCGGAAGCTACCGTCAACGCAAACATTCACGTGAGCGCGCCTTTGGACTCAGTACTTACACGCGAAATCTCTTTACAGCCTACTTTATTTCCCTGCGTCTTAATTTACTTCAAAATTGTAAACAGGATTTTGTACACGTCTCAGATTTATTGAGCTGGCTGTCACGAAAATGTATGTGTAAGTATATTAAGTTTATCTTGGGCAAGCGAATAGGTAATTAAATGTCATTCAGTCAGCATCGGAGTTTTTCGTAGGTAGGTTTCACCCATAAAGTGATTACCCACCAACATTGGTTATTATGACTCTAAAAAAATGCTTATCTTGCTAACTAACAGTTAGCGTTGGTAATAAAACTGGCAATTAATTTTATATTACATCCATTTGCATACATTTTCACACAAACTGGTTAAATACTATTAACTAGGTTAGACATAAGAGTTTTTATTGAGTATAGTAGACATTATTTAGAATCTTTAAAGTAATTTAATACTATTTGCTTTGACTGCTACCCAGTTTCCAGTTCACCATGTCTTAGTTCAAATAATACCCATGTAAAAAGTTGGTAAAAAATATTTATTTGTTATACAAGGGGGGAAAGTTGTATTTTACCTGCGAGTGTTCATTTGAAATACGAGCTAGCGAAAGGATTCTATGATTGACCACGAGCGAAGCGAGTCCTAGAATCCTGAGCGTAACGAGTGTTTCAACACACGAGGCGTAAAATATTTTTTTTATGCAAGGCTGCAAAGTTTTTGTTTGGCGCGAGTGCCTAAACAAACTTTGCTGCCGAGCAAAACACACAATTTTTCACCTCACTACAGCGAGAAAAATAATGGATGGAAGAATTTCAAATTTCTAAATACTTGATTATAATGAGTAGGTGGTGGTGGTGGTGGTGGCCGTGGTGGTCGTGGTGTAGTGGAATGGTGGTCAGCGCGGTGTTTGAATTACAAAAACCTTTTCAATACATTTGCTCGAAAAATTCACTTTCAAAGGATGTATACATGGCTCGTAAGTTAATTTTACCGCACTAGTGCGATTTTTTTACAGTTTTTTTTAATTTTCAATTGTAAAAGTTTACATGCAAAGAGTATTAAATAACAAAATAAAAAATATCGACTTATACGCAGAAAAATTTATAAATATACAAAACTAAGTAATGTATTTGCAAAATTTATTGTAATTAGTATAAACTGTAATTTAATTACCTCAGATTTTAATGATTTCCACCTTTTATTTATTCGTAAAAATCGCAGTGGCTGAACGCGTCGAACCTTTGCCTGATAATTTTAGATAACCTAATTAAAAACAAAACTTACGCATGCGCATTACGGTACACGGACGCGCCATTTATGTAAAACTTTGCGTTGTTTTGTGTTGTTGATTATAGTGTACAAAAACCAAACAAAATGAGTTCTTTAAGTGATGAAGTCGACAATAACATGGAGTTAACTCCGCTCGATATTTTAAGTAAGGCGCAAATCGCGCAAAATAGTCTTTTGCCATCAAAATCTCGGGAAAGGTATTTATTCTTCAATTTTGTGTTATTAATGTCTAAGTGTATAAGTGCCTATTTTCTCACAAATGTATTGAAAAACGTCGTATGATACACGGTTGGCAAGGTTTTACAAATTCGTGACGATGAAATCCCTCGCCTTACGGCTCGGGTTTATCAACTGGTCAGCTCATTTGTTAAAACCTTACTTACCAACCTTGTATCACAAATAACTATTTCCACCCAAGAGGGGAAAAAGCACTTTTCCACGCAGATTTTTAAGGAGAAAGACAGCCCTTTCGAGCAAGTGAGTTGAAAAAAGTATTTTCACTTATCATGCTTAGAAAGTTGTTCTTTTATGTCGAGAGAATGCTGCACAAAATAGCTTTTTATCCTCTAGTGCATAAAATTATTTCGTCTTTTAAGGCTCAGGTAACTAGGCTTTACAGCCACATTATAAAGGGTAGTTATATCTTAATTTAACAAAGAATGTTGTTATCTAAATAGAAATTTAAGATTAATAAGCTTAAATGTAGTACATAAAAAAGTACATGAAAAATCATAAACATTTATTTTGTAACTTGGCATTAAGGATCTCTGACTATAGTCAAATATCACAACCTGAAAAAAAAAAACACAAAACGAATTATGTGGCGGGAAACTAATAATTATTTGTCAAAACAAGACTGCTGTGGTGTGGTTGAAAATTTTACAAATTAATCGACATTATACAATGTCTACGAGTTTGTTTTATTTCCTTGCAATCGAAGTGAAAAGCAGTGTGTTAAACACGAGCATTAAACCCATTTTCCCCTCAACGTGTCTATCCTCGTCTTACCGGCTCGGGTGGCTATATGAACGTCTCGGGTAGAATGGCTCGTTTTATGCTCTCGTTGTACAATCTACTATTTTTGGGCTACTTGAACTTTTCCACTTGGAGTGTATTTTTATATTCCGGAATCAAAAATTTGCTTATATTAGTACTTACCTACCTAAGAACCTATCACTATTCGCGGAACTTGGATTCGGACAAAGGTCTTTGTATAATTGTATAACAACAAATACCACTGGTACGCAAGTAAGTATATACAACGTGTTGCACCGCCCACTGAAAACCTGAAAACAGTTTGAATATATATTTAATAGGTACAGTTTTTTTTTTCCTTTTTTAATCGTGCTACAAACAAACACGTCCAAATGCAACACCACTGTATGTCTTTGGCGATATTTAATACCTACACGGATTAAAAATAAACACCCTACTAATTCAGAATAATATAAATCAGTTGGGGTGTATGAGGTTTTCAGTATGTGGTGTAACATGTGTGTATAACAGTAATTCCTTTGATGTCCGATAAAAAATATAGTTAAGAATAATAAAATAAGCGCCTATATTAAATAACATTCTATTCGTTGTTCAACGGCTTAAATTAGGCGCATAGAAATTACAAAACAAAAGAGGGAAAGTTGCGGCTGTTTAATGAGATTTAAATAATTAATGAGTGTGCAAAATTGGTTTCCTTTTTTTCAGCAGCGGTAGCGAGTGCTTCGAGGGTCGCGATGAAAAAACAAGCCATAATTGCGGACCCCGTCCGAGACATCCTCCGCTCCCAAAATACTTATTACCATCGAGGGAGCCCGCTACGACCATAATTTATAAAATGCATCCTATTACGACAGCAATTAAACTTTTTCGCAGCAGGAAATTGCGAATATTATTTCATGATTTCTTACACAAATAATAAGGCACGGTTTTATCGTCTTACCTATATGCAGGTATTTTGACTAGATTCTCTACTCAAAATACCTACATACAAAACACTATGTTAACGCATAACTATCCTGCGTGTGACCAAGGAGAGCTCTATCTGACAAATCAGAAACCTATTGTCAATGGGAATTAGCAATAACAATATTTCCCCTCAGTAGCTGCAATTAAATTGTCAAATCGAGTTGATGTTTTTCACGTTCCTGATCGAGGGACGTGATACGCAGCGGGGAAGATCTAAAACTTATTCTTATATAGACGGATTCATTTAAATATTTCACCTCCCTGATTCGAGTACCAAAGCACAACCGTTAGATCAAAATCCGACTGGTAATTTCCACATGATCAACTATAAAATAAGTCCGTTAGATACGTTCGCATGAAAGTTACTTGAATCGGTTTTTTACTTAAAATGCAAGTTTTCAGTTCATTGATTTCATTATTCTGAAATTGTATAATCGCAAAATCTTTACGGAATATGGAAATGAAAGATTTTCGTATTCAAATGGCCGTGATTGACATCTCGCCAGGCGGTCATACCAACGCTCCCGCCATCCATTGTCAAGCCTGACCGCGAGCCGGCGATTGTGAACAAATTCAAAAACTATTTCAATATATTCTTCCGTACAAAGAACATTTACAACGACTTCTCAACTTGGGGTAAATAAAATAAATTCGTTGGGAATTTCCGTTACAAATTCACGAATTTTAATTAGTTGAAGTTCTGGCTAGTCATACGGAATTGTAAAAGATACTGTCGCTCTAGATTTTGGTGAAGATTGGGCGCGGACGTTGTCCTTTGTTGTTTGTCCGTGATAAAAAAAGATTGGTCACGAGATAAAGTAGGCAACTACTTATTTGATCTGGGAAGAAAACGTGGTGCAAAGGAAAACTTAAATAGACTCTAGCTAACTAGTACAGTCGGTTCGCTGACAAATATCCACTTTGCAGGCAGTCAGTATGGAAAAATGGATATTTAGGTTAGGGAACAGACTGTACCTACGGTAGTAAAATAAGAAGCTAGTTCTGTGTAAAATTAATAAAACATTCTTAACAGAAGTTTATGAATGCCTGATGACGTTTACTTTATAAACCTAACATTGTTATTGCACCATTACTGTAAAGAAAAAAGGGAGAGTGTAATTACGCATCACTTAGTTAATTGACCACTGCCGTTAGTTAATTTCTATCAACTGCCTACGATGGCGCTTAGAGCAATTTAACAAGCGCCTATATTATTGCCCACAAGTACCAAATATTTATTCGACATATTATTACAAAAAGCACCTTTTAACAGAATAAAAGCGTGTTCCAAATAATATCCTCACGCTCGTGCCGACAGATGGCGTGGGGCATTAGGGTTGTGCTTCTTTTTGCTATTGTTCTCTTTCTGTCACACTAAGGAACGTTTGTCTGGACTAGGGTTAAAAAATCGTTAAACCTATGTTAGAGATGAGATGACTCCACAGATTTTTACACATTTTAATCCAAGAATCAGAAGTTAAATCGGAATTACATAGTTATTCTGGTCCACGCAAGCCCACCTAAAAGTGTGGACGAACTGAAATGAATCCTAAACCCGTTCCATTAAAATAATGCTGGAGCAATAAAATAATCAAATGCATTTAATTGAATTATATAAATATTGTTTTCGCAACTTTAATAATTATGTAGGTAGGTTAGGTATAGTGAGTTATGAAATTGAACATCAATTGACAAAAATGAAATTTCAAATTAGTCCTTCAAATGAAGTGTGAACCCTAAGAGGCGCAAACCCGCGCGAGTCGCGTGCGCAGACACCCCACATGCTTTGTAGTCGGGGCGCGGCAAAAAACGTGCAGGATTGTTTACCTCACTTTTTACCTTTTTTCAACTTTTATTCGTATTTTATCGCGGCGCACGCGGCGACTGCCTTTATAGAGTTCTCAATGAAGCGTTATGCTCCTCCATTGTGAACAGCCAAGTCGCGGTAATTCATTTTTAATGTTAACTTAAATGTAGATAATCGGTGGACCATTCGAGCAGCCCTCTCCTTTTTATTTAATTTGTTGACATTGACGTGATCATTTATAAAATGTGGACACGTTATTCGATCCATACCGTTTTTTTTAGTAGATACAGTGAGTTTTGTGTATTTATCAGGATTATCGACAATTAAAAGATATTTGTTGTTATTGTACCAATGTTTTATTGTATAAAATTTGCAAATGATATACATATATTTCAAATGGATTTTTTGATGGTGAAAATAATAAATAAGCAATGAGTTTTAATACTGTCCACATTGCCATAGAACCGATGTATCACATTTACATAATGGGTATACAAATTCTTTTCAAAATCCTATTTTGTAACATTGTTGCGTTCATCAATTTCAATGAGCTAATTATTTTTTTGTATTTCATCTTCTTCAAGGCACTGATGATACAATTTAAAAGCCCTTTCAAAGACTGAAATTAAACTATGGAAAGACTCAGCAAATGCATCATTTCTAAGAAAGGGCACTATGAAAAAGTATTTATGTAGTAGGTATCGAATGTTATGAGCCAATATGAAAAATATGCACCACAAGGTTTGTGTAAAATATTTCACACACATACTGATATAATGTTTTGCCTGTTTCACCAGTTAATTAAGTTTCTAATGTGTTATTTTGGAGGAACAAACAGAAATGGTATCGTAAATATCATATACATACTTGAGATATCAGGAACTTAACAGGGAGTATTGAAACCGGCTCTAAACATATCTTCTTGTGACCAATGAATCATTCTATTCCGGAGCAATACGGTTAAAGCCATACTCATCGGGAATGTTTGCAAAATGAACAACTGGGATTCATAATTAGCCCGCGTGCATGAAACGATTTGTTTGATGTATAATTTCAATGAGTGCACAAAGGCATTTGGTAAAATAAAACCTTTTTTTAAGCCTTTAAATCCCTTTTTATTATATCAATATGTTTGCGCGACAAAGTTTATTAAAATTGACTCTGACGTATCCCACGTTCGCATCACATTTGCTACAAATAAGTTAATCTTAACAATAAACCAAGGTTGCCAATACTGAAAATATGATAAATTAAGAAAATGTATAAGAAAAATGCATTCGACATCAAATAAATGCATATTTGCGCACGGAAGTCCGTTAATAATTTGCCCTAGTTCTGTCCGACTTTATTAATTTTTCACAGAAGCCAAGTATTCGTTGTATTTTTTTTCCTGTGCTTGTTGGAGCTTTTGTAACTTTTTGACAAGTCCTTTACTTATTTCCTTGCCTTCGTGGTCGTGAGTTGGAAGACCCTAAAACAAAGCATTCACATAAAATCGTAATTTTTATCTATATCATATGAATTAATTTGGGTAAGCTACATATTTACCGATTTAAAATAAATTTGTACTTCAACATTTTTGGATTTTTGTTCATATAATATTTTCATGTATTTGCAAAGACACATTAAAACATTCCAAGTTAGGTTTAGCAAATTTCAAACAGTCTACATCTCAACAAAACATGCTGTCAAAATTATAATGGTATTCTCCAATTATCAGACATCTTGCACTGACATTGCTCTATCAACCCGGTTAGCACGACAGCGCACAAGAGTCGCGTCGCGCGCGAGTTAGATTACCCGTCCCTTTCCAGAACGAGCATTAAGAAAAAGACGGGCAATCTATCTCGCGCGCGACTCGACTCTTGTGCGCGGTCGTGCTAGACGTGCAGGGTTGTCGTGTATCGTAAATTTATACCAACAGTAAGTTCACTAACCTTATCATCGAACTTGGAGTACTTGTCGGTCTCCTTGCGGAACAGATCTCCCGGAGGGATCTTCTTCAGTTCGTCCTTGAGCCGCTGCGCTTCGGCCAGCTCCTGTTTCTTCTTCAACTTCTCCGCTTCCGCTCGCTTCTTCTCTTCTCTCTCTCTTAACAATTCATCTTTGCTCACGAGCTTCACGACAGTGCGGTCTGATGAAAAATTAATTTAGGTTATTGCGAGTTGTAGTGATTCTCACAAATAAACGTTATTTTTAATTATTTCTTCACTGTTGTGTATTTCTTCGTAATTGGGAATGGATGATTATTGTGTTTGGTGATATTTCTATTGATAGGAATAACCATCCTTAGCGACAGAAAAAAGTTAAAATTTTTCCGTCGAGTCATATATTTTATAAAAATAAAAACATTTTACTCAATCACTCGGCGGCCCCTATACGGCTGATAAGCAGTACGCCCAACGCATATCAGGGGCCTTACCATGACGTCCTAATTCCGACTCAGTTCAAGTTTTAGTTGTCACTTTTACTATGAATCTGACAGCGAGCGAACCTAAACTGAATCGCATTAAGACGTCATAGTAAGGCATGGGTTGTATGTGTCTAATACACATGTATGTATTTTCACTACATCAACACAGGGATATCAATATACATATATTCTAAATTGCACCATCTGCTCAGATCTGTTCTGTTCTCCAATCCGTTATGGTTGCCTGGTAGAGATCGCTCTGTAGCGATAAGGCCGCCTTATTACCTTATTACTTCTGTATACCTTTTTTCTGTTTTGATTGTTATATGTGTTGTTCAATAAAGAGTTATTGCATTGTATTGTAAGGCCCCAGTTGAAGACAGATAAATCCCTGGCTCGTACAGGTAGCGGCAAGAAAGTCTAACGTGGTGTACGCCCGCCCGCGACATCCGCACTCCGCCGCGATACCTTATTTTCGACTACTGCGCATCAACGGTCATCGCTAGAGTTACGTGCCGGCACTTGTAAAGTGGTGCAGCTAGTCTCACCGGGCTTGTCCTCCAATCGCACGCCGAGCTCGGGCAGGTCGACGTCCCGCAGCGCGTCGCAGAGCGCCAGCACGTCCGTGGCCTTCGCCGCGCGCGCCGCGTCCCGCACGCGAGCGCGGAACGCACTCAGCGCCTCTAGGTACGGCATCACCGCCTCTTCTAGCTGTGTACACGTACCAAATATTGCTTACGTTCCGATATGACGAGAAACCTACATGACGAAAGATGATGATGAAAGATGACTTATTTAAACAGAAGCTAAGACAATTCTAAGCGTGTGTTGCACCGAGTCACTTTAACGATAACTTTAATCATAGCCGACGATTCTGCCATAATATTTCATAGGTGTACTGTTTATTACTTCGATAGCTCAACCGAATTGATTCCCCGTTCAGACAAATCACACCGCCAACCGATACAACGTGAATGAGGAGGTACTTGCCTGTGCCGTATTACAAGTCCGGGTACTTATAGCAGCCAGGCGCTCCGCCGGGCGCTCCAACGCGTGCGCCTGCACTTAGTTATGGTCGTCGTCACAAACACAAAACTCCAGTGCCCAGATATTCTAGGCTACTTTGAGGTCTCACAAACACAATATAACACAGCACAAAAGGTTCCTTTCACAATAAATGTTAATCTTTTTGAGAGCCGCGTAAAAAACGTGCGCGCTCCATCGTCCATTGCCGAGAGAGTTCCTTGTTAAGCCGCGACCGGCGCTAGTGTCGCACGGTCGGCGGCAGGTCATTGGCCGTGGCGCGGCCGTACAAAAACGGCGGCAAATTTGAACCATCGCTCAATCGGTTGCACAATTGACAATAATGAAATGCCTGAACAATAGGACTTCTGTCAAAAATCACGATCGTAGTCAACGTTATTGTTAAAGTAACTCGGTGCAACTCACGCTGAGACAGTATGCTTAGTGTAAGTTTTCGATAGGAAAATACGTCTCGATCACGTTTGCGTCACTGTCAAATACTATGTGAACTGTGAGTTGCCGTTTCGTTCCGCTAGCGGCGCTGTCAATTATCCCGTAGTAATTGAGACGTTTACGCGTTCGGTACGTTTTTCGTGTCAAAAACTTACACTAGAAGCTCAGCATGTGACTCAGTGTCAGGTGGACTCACGTTAACGGCGTCAGCGTCGCCGACGGGGAAGCCGATGTCGCCACGCCCCACGCCCACGCCGAACACGGCCAGCACGTGCGTGACGTAGCGCGCGGCCGCCAGCAGCAGCGGCGCGGCCCGCGGCGGCGCGCGCAGGTACACGTGGCTCGCCGCCACCAGCTCGCGCAGCGCGTCCAGAGCCGAGCGCGTGTCTATGTTGTCTGCAACCATAACTTACGTCTTAAGGCGCTGTCAACTGCCAATGACCTTGAGCAACGCCACTCTTCACACATACGGTTCGCGTGCCTGTTAGTGAAAGAGAAGAAACTATTCCGGCAGCGTAGCGCACGTCTAAAGTCTTACAAATAAGAGACAAATAATAAGAAATAAAAAAAAGTATGGATTATTTGTGAAATAGGACTCGTTAGCGGTTTAGGTATGAATATGTTGACTTCATGTTTTTAATTGCAGACTCATATGTAGGGATTGCAATCCCGCAAAGCGGGATCCCGCAGCTTTTATTAATCTGCTGGATCCCGCACCTTTAAAGCGCGGATCCGCGGATCCCGCAATTTAAAAATTTGGTGCTCAAACTAGCGATAAAGAGCGTACTATCACCATAGTTTGATAACATAGTAATAGCATCTAAAATTATTAGTCATTAAATAAGACTGAATTAAAAATATAAAACTACAAAACTATTAAACTATGCCAAACATTTAAAGATTAATCTAAAAAAACAGATTACTAAGTACTTATACTTAACTAGCTTTTTCCCGCGACTTCGTCCGCGTAGACTTCATTTTTATTGACAAATAGCTTTTGGCCACGGCTTCGCTTGTGTGTACCAGGAGTATTTCAATCCCGTTTTTTTCCCGTTCCCGTAAAATTTCGTGAAATGCTCTCTTAATGCTCCCTGCACTCCCCAAAGAACCCACTTGCCAAATTTCAGCTTTCTACGACCAGTAAAACGAAAAATCCCGTTTTTTCCCGTTCTCGTGGGAATTTTGGAAATTTCTCTCTTAATGCTTCTTTATACTCTCCAAACAACCTAAATGCCGAATTTCAGCGTTCTACAACCAGTAAAACGAAAAGTTCAGTTTTCCCGTTCTCGTGGGAATTTTGATAAATGATCTTTTATAGCTTCTCTACACTCTTCAAGCAACCTACATGCCAAGTTTCAGTTTTCTACAACCAGTAAAACGAAAAATCCCATTTTTTCCCGTTCCCGTAGGAATTTTTGAAAGTCCTCTGTTAATACTTCTCTACACTCCCCAAGCAACCTACATTTCGAATTTCAGCTTTCTGCAACCAATAAAACGAAAAGTCCCGTTTTTCCCGTTCCCGTGGGAATTTCAGGAAATTGTCTCTTAGTGCTTCCCTATACTCATCAAGCAACCTACATGCAAAGTTTCAGCTTTCTACGACCAGTAAAACGAAAAATCCCGTTTTTCCCGTTCTCGTGAGAATTTTGGAAAGTCCTGCACTGCAGTAGGTATAACAAAAAATCCGGTTTTTTCCCGTTCATTTCCGTCAGAATTTTGGGAAATTCTTTCGTAATGCTCCCCTATAGTCCCCAAGGAACCTGAAGGCCAAATTTCAGTTTTCTACGATCATTAAAACGAAAATTCGATCCCGTAGAACTGAATATAAATCTCGTTTTTTCCTTATCCTGTTGGAATTTTCGAAAATCCTTAAAACTGTTTTTTACTATTATAATCACCTACTTCTATGCCAAATTTGAAGTCTAGTAATTATAGTTCGTAGGATTTCGTTGAACTGAATATAATAAATCCCGTTTTTTCCTTATCCCGTGAGAATTTCCAAAAATCCTGAAATCATTTTCTTAGTTTTGTAATCATCTACTTGTACGAAATTTGAAGTCTATATTTATTAAGTATAGTTACTGAGATAGGGTCACTCGGAATCGAATATAATAAATCCCGTTTTTTCCCGTTCCCGCGGAAATTTGTGTGTGTGTGTGTGTGTTTCAGGTAGGTATGTGTGTTGTTTTTTTCGTAATCAGCGACCCGATAAACCGTACAAACAATACTACCCACTATAATATAATAATAATAATACCCACGTTGATTTTCAGACTTTGTCACCCCCTATCCTCTTTTAGGGGTTGAATTTTCAAAAAACCTAAAACAGGTATTTACTCATTTATCGTTAGGATTACTCATGAGAAGTTCCGAATAAAATAGTCTAACTAATCTTGTTTCACCATACAAACTTTGGACCCCCATTTAACCCCTTTAGAGTTCGAATTTTGAAAAATCCTTTCTTAGTGCACCCCTAGACCTTATAAGGAACCTACGTGCCAAATTTGAAATCTCTAGAACCAGCGGTTTGGGCTGTGCGTTGATATGTCAGTCAGTCAGTCAGTCAGTCAGTCAGTCAGTCAGTCAGTTTCTTCTTTTATATATTTAGATTAATAGCGAAGAAATAATTTATATTGCTTAAGAAGGTTTATTCCTATTGGGCTGGCAGCGTCGCATTTTTGGTTTGCGAATGTTGCACGGAAATTGAATGAAAGTTTGAAATGTCTGTCTGTAGTGCACTTTGTTTTTTGTGTATTTTAGTGTGTCTAATGCAATAATTGATTGACTTTTATTTTCTTATTAAACGATATATTATATCATTTTATCCCTTTAATACGAAAATAAAAGTCCATCACGATTAGTTATTGCGTTGGACACATCGATACATTAAAAACGATGAACTTGTATACTTAGACCACATTTTAAGCTTTTATTCAATTTCTGTGAAGTGGTTGTGGAGAGCACTAGGAATGCGACGTTGCCAGGTCGGTATGGATAAACGCTCTTAATTTAAGAAATGTTTAATAGAAGTTGGTTTTTACACAAAAATTATGTAGTATCTATTTGATTTTATAACATAATTTCAAAGTTGCGGGATCCCGCGGGATCCCGCGGGATTGAGTAATCCCGCATACCAATCCCGCGGGATTGAATAAGCTGCGGGATTGCAATCCCTACTCATATGTCGAAAAAATATAGACATAGAACCGTTTAATGATGATTTTAAGACCAATTTTTGCAATTATTTTCTATCGAGCCGATTTCGTACGATCATGTATCGAGTCCGTCCACGGTCTTTGAAATATAATGAATATTAACTTGTTTTTTTTTTTGATGTGCTAGAACAAATAGTTTTTCTTAAAAAAGTGCTTAAATAACATCAATTTCAACAAAATTAGGTATTGTCAGCCTCTTAAGGAGCGTTTGTGTTGCGTGGACGTCGAGCCGAGCGTTACGAAGCTTACATTGATTGCTCGTTTATTTTGCAGCCTTGCACACAAAGTAACTATTTGACTGTTAGCGCTTCAAGCGTTTGTAGTGTGAGCTGTGGTACACTCACACTCTCCTAGTCTGTAACCTATATTAAGTGTAAGCATTTAGTATAATAAGGAGCAATATTAACTCTAAACTCGGCCTTATTAGTTGCCTCCCAACGCCCATCCTCACATGGCGATCCTGCCAGGATCAGGTTACTAACCGCACAGGGCAGCATGCACTTGCTCCTTGGTGGCGGACAGCTTGTCGGCCAGCACGCGCTCCTCGGCGCGCCACTCGCCGCCGCAGCCCTCGTCGTAGCCGGCGCGCATCGCATCCTTCACCGTCAGGAAGAATTCCTGTCACACAACATACCAGTCAAAAATCATCCACATAGAGCTGAAGAAAAGGCAACAAAAAACCCCTAATTTGCCCTACATCCTACTAATATTATAAATACAAAAGTTTATGAGAATTTGATGTTTGTTACTCGTTCACGCCAGTACGGCTTAACGGATCTGTATGAAACTTGGAACAGAGATAGATTATGGTCTGGAATAACACATACTACTTTTTATCCCGGAAAATTGCGTAGTTCCCGCGGGATAGCGATAAACGAATTCTTTGCAGACGAAGCCACGGGCAATAGCTAGTACGTACATAAATCAGGTCTTTATCCCTTACAGAGTTGACAGAGCACAAGGTAACGAGACCCAAAGGCCACCCTTAGCATAGGCAGGGCGTATAGGTGGAAAGGCGAATCAAAATAGTGATGGGTCGCTAGCCACATCGCCTATAACATGATTCTTAAGATATTGACCCATTCCCTCGATGGGCTTTTACCATCTGCGCGGGAAGAGAAGCAACTGGTACATTCTATGTTTTTTCTTTGCTCCCAGACCAGCATGGAAGTAGTTCCTAATTTGACCTAATTTCGTAAATAGATCTTTTTTATAAGTTAGGGGATAAAAATCAGTGGCAGTTATAACTAAACAATCTAATGGCTGCATTTCACCTATACGTTGTTAACGTAGCAGCGGTTCGCTTGATAATTCCTAGGAAAAACTGCTAAAGAAAAAAAGGTTGGTTCCCCTCTGGCATAAAGGGGTAAG
Organism: Pandemis heparana; assembly: GCA_963854515.1. NCBI lineage: Eukaryota > Metazoa > Arthropoda > Insecta > Lepidoptera > Tortricidae > Pandemis > Pandemis heparana. The sequence continues at coordinate 10,258,795 of OY978012.1, read as the reverse complement.
AGTAACGTTTGAGCAGATGCACCTTGGGCGACAGCGGTTAACTAAAGTAGTTAGCCACAATAAAATTGAAACTGATAGTCTCTTTGAACCTCGACAGGAGCGAAACCATTGATTGCATCGATAAAGCTATTAAAAAAATATAAACAAATAAAATGAATCATTTACAGTGTAGGGAATAACCCCCTTATTCATAAACGCTCTATAGGCTTCTGCTAACTTAGCAATCGTTTGTCCTTATCTGTGAAAGGTAAATGTCAATGTGACAGATAAGGACAAACAATTGTTAAGTTAACAGATGCCTAGAGAGCGTTTATGCGTAAGGGGGTTAAATGTTACTCACATTAAACAACTTCTCGGTCTGTATAGCCATCTCCATAGTATTGCTGGAGTAATCGAGCGTCTCCTTCCACCCGTGCAGCAAGAAAGCGATCCGGAGTTGCCGCGCCGTATGCCGCTTAAGCGCATCGGATATTGACACGAAGTTCTTTAGCGACTTAGACATCTTGCAACCGGATATCGTGAGGTGCCCCGTGTGGAGGAAATAGTTGACCCAGCCAGGCTGGTCGAAGTGAGCCTGTCGATTTAAAAAGTTTAATTAAAATAACACCGGGTAGCACTCCAGGAGTGCCGGCAGAAGTGAAAACAGCAGCTTAGATTAGACTTTAATGTTATAACCTTCATGATGCTCAATAGGCGTACCGTACTGGCCGCTTACAAAAAAAAAGTACGTACATATTATCTATATTGACAGACCTCTAACAATGTGCTGATGCCTTAGTACTTTTTCTCCACGACTCAACAAAAAAACACTTCAAAAATCGAACGCGATTCATTCGTATTTCAAAATAAGCTCTTAGAGGATCCTGATATCCTGGTACTTAAACTCGCCCTCCGTCTTACGTCTGTCGCGAAATTATCATTATTTACCCATCCCAAAAAGCGTTTAGCGTCGCTAAAGAAGTTTACATTTAAAATAAAAACAAGTATAAAGTCGTTAAGAGATAGGGTGCACGTCAGTAAAACTTCTCTTTTGTTCGAGCGTTACGGTTTACCTATGAGGGCGGAAAGAGTGCCGTTTGGGTCGGTGCACCTTGGGCAACCTTAGTTGTTAATACAGGTATATGAAAACAACGGTTATATGAAACTAATATTCAATAGGTACATAGTTTGTCATATTTTTTCTCAATAGGGCCAAATATCAACCTATTTTATTGAATCAGGCGTTACTTTGCGGAGGTCCATTTCAATGAACACAAAATATTTACCTTGCTACTCCGCTACTTACGTGCAAGTTAACCAAGCCTGTGCGAAATATGTACGTTTTGCATGCAAGCCCTCCCACCACTACTACCACACAAAACGCACACAAATCCCACAAACTTAATTAATCCTAACACCACACAAACACTGACGCGCGTTTCGATCCCTCTACGGGATCATTCTCAAAGTTAGAGCACAACCGATGCACATGCGAACAACGACAACAACAACAACGTACAACGTTGGTTCGCATGTGCATCGGTTGTGCTCTAACTTTGAGAATAATCCCGTAGAGGGATCGAAACGCGCGTCAGTGTTTGTGTGGTGTTAGGATTAATTAAGTTTGTGGGATTTGTGTGCGTTTTGTGTGGTAGTAGTGGTGGGAGGGCTTGCATGCAAAACGTACATATTTCGCACAGGCTTGGTTAACTTGCACGTAAGTAGCGGAGTAGCAAGGTAAATATTTTGTGTTCATTTAAATATCAACCTGCACGCACATACTTTAAAGTTCAAGTTCGCAGTTAACATTACGACGACGTAGCGTACGTATAGTGAAAACATTTATTTACGTTATCATAATGATGATTAATCTTTTATTTTTGCTAATTTGCGATACTATCTGATTATGACTCAAATGGTCGATTGCAGATTAAAAAAAGAAAAAAAAAAATCGACAACGTTGCACAAATAAATCGTAGAAGTTAAGTCGTACTACTTTCATAAGATAATCAGTTATCAACGTGCCAGGGAATCTTTAACCTTGTTTATATCCCAACAAAACGCATTTTACAGTAAATTCTGAACACTGGAATATCCCAGCTGCAGTTATCTCTGGAAATAACTTACCACGCTTTAAGTCACTATTATTGTAGGATAACAGATCAATGCCCCCCAGCCTGAGTACTGTTACTGACTTGCGTATCTATAATAATGTACAGTCAAGCAAGCAAGTCAGATGAAAATCATAAGAATGACTTTCATACTGAGTTGCAAGCAAAAATAGTATTCGATGTCACAATTCAATATAAATGCCGTTGTTCCTTGAGAGTGCTAAAGGAATTATTTTGTCAACAAACACAAGTTTTACAGCTTTAGGAAGAAGATAACGATCTTAACCTGTTCTTTAAATGAAAAATCTTACAAGGAACAAATAATTCACATTATTCTTATGGCTTCTTAAGTAACATAGTAAAAAAGACAGTTCAAGATTATTTACCTTTTTTGTAACACAGAAAATACTGAAGTAGAGTAGGTAACTATTTTTAGGTAGATATTTTTAGCAAAAATTCTGTACTTGCCTCGCTCTGAGCTAATTCATTGTCATGGTGAGGAAATTTGAGATCAACGCCCCCAGTGTGGATGTCCAACTTGTCTCCAAACACGTCCGAGGCCATGGCGGAGCACTCGATGTGCCAGCCGGGGCGGCCTGCGCCCCACGGCGACACCCACGAGGGCTCGCCCGCTTTGCTGCGCTTCCACAGCGCGAAGTCGTTCGCTGAACGCTTTTCAGACGTGTCAGCACTGAGATCACCTGGAAATATTTATGATTTGGTCATTGAAATTACTGAATTCTTATTTTTGGTGGAGTATTATAACTACTACTTTTATCACTGATATAATAGATATCATAAATGGAGCAGAAACAGCCATTCAGTGGATTAAAATGGATGTTTACAAAACCCAAGCTTAAATATCCAAATTGAGAATTATTTTATTTTAATTTATTGCTAAAACCGTTGAGTACCAAATTTACTGCAATTGATTTATTTTATTTGTTTATTCAGTGCTGCATCTACATAATTTAATAAATAACTTTTAGGGACTGGCGTATATGCGAACATCATATTAAGCAATCATCTTAACAGAGTTGTATTGTATGTTTTGTATCATACCTTCTCCTTCCTGTAATGAATTAGTGTCACCATATGCTTCAGGGACTAGCCGAGCGTAGTGGTGTTTGTCCTTGCTGTCAAATTCACTAACATTAAAGTAGACAGAGCCATTAGATTCGTATGCCAGGCCGTTTTCAATTATCTTCTCTATAAATTTAATAATTTGCGGTACATATTCACTAACTCTTGTTAATACATCTGGTGGTAGGACCTGTAATTCCATAAATTGAATTAGTATTTACAAAGGATTTTTGGTGGTATATAGTATTTTTATATCATAGAATTGTTTGTTCTGATTGAACTACAATGCATTGCCAAAACTATGTAGTTCAGAAAGTTAAAATTTTGACTGAAAATAAACCAGCCCAGCAGTCAGCAGGCAGTGCCTGTCGCGCCTTGACTCCCGTCGCACCATGACTAAGAATCGCGAATAGATTTGATACTCGGACCTTTTCCAACATAATAAAACGTGAGTTATCCGTTTGTTTACATTAATATGAAAAAAAACTGATAAATATTCCTTGTTAAACTGTTCCATATGTTTTGGCAACAAATAAACTGTCTTGTCTTAAATCTACGGGTCCCTATGGATACACTTCGACCCATTTGTGGATCTTTTGTGTAAATAGACTGTCTTAGTGATAGTGATAATTAATAAAAGGACATAGAGAAGAAGATAAGTCTGCATCCCGGTTCTAATTATATTTTACTTATAATACTCACATTTAATGCTTTCATATCTTTATGGAATTCATTCTCCCAGAACCTTGGTAATGTGGTGAATATTGCATTGTCTGTGACGGTAGCTCCGAGCCTACTGTCCAGCCACTCGGATATGGGGTCCTTGGCGGACTTCAGTAAGGTGCTCTTGGCTTCAGAGACGTTCTCTTCATTTTTACCTTCTACTGCAGTTTTGAGCGCCTGAACAGCAGATGCAACGCTGAGAATCAAGCAAGTAAAATATTATGCTAGAATAAGCAGAAATTACTAACTAATAAGTGTTACAGTTAAAACACCTACAAAATTAAAGCACGAGAAATGCAAATTCAAACAATAACATTGTATTTAAGGTGAGTACTTACTTATCAAGCATTTTTTGCATGGCAATCTTTTTATCCGGGTCAACAGTGGTTTTAACAATTTTCTCATAGTAATTCACCACTGCTGTTGCATCATCTATTAGATCATTTAAACTTCTTTCCTCTTTAACATATTTCTCATATAAATGATTTTGTCTAGCTCTTTTAATTATTTTGTCATCAATATCTGTTATGTTCATAACATATAAAATATCCAGTCCAAAATAATTAGCCATTACTCGCCGTAATATATCAAAAGATATATATGACCTGAAATATAAAACAAGTAGTACTATACTAAGTAAAAAAGCCGTGGTAGCCTAGTGGTTTGACCTGTGGCCTCTCAAGCAGAGCGTCGTGGGTTCAAATCCCAGGCTCACACCTCGTTTTTCGGAATTTATGTGCGAAAATTACATTTGTAATTTGCCATGAGCTTTTCGGTGAAGGAAAACATCATGAGGAAACCTGCACACATCTGCGAAGAAATTCAGTGGTGTATGTTAAGTTCCCAATCCGCACGTGGGAACTATAGCCCAAACCCTCCAATACACGGAGGAGGCCTATGCCATGAGGCACGCCGAATTTCGCGACAATTTAATAAATAAATAAAAAATAAAAATGACAATAAAAACAACAACAACAACATGTAATTACTGAAATTGTAGCGAACTCGGAATAAAAAGGCTTATAAATAAAAAATAAATAAATAACTATACTACTAAAGGTTTATTTTTTATGACTATGGAGTATTCATTCATATTACAACTATCTTATCACTAAACTGTTGCTTATTTTAATTTTTGAACTGTACACATTAATGATAAATCTTTTTTATTACACTAGGTGTCATCCTCTGATTTTAGTATTATTTCACAATTTTCACTTTGATGACTAATTCTACCTTAAGGCGAAATTTTGTGTCCTGCCAGCATGGTATGAAAGAGGCTGTGTATATTATTTACCAGCATTCTACCACCAGGAGCTAAATGAAATGGATTAGAACTTCTGAAATCAATCTAAATTATACCCTTAATGTACCTGGCGTGACCCATATGGGAGGCATCGTAGACGGTGGGCCCGCATGTGTACCAGTTTACCCGGTTGCCACTTTTGCACACGAACTCCTCTTTCTGTCGCGTCAGACTGTTGTACAATCGCAGAACCGGCCTCTGATCTTTCTTCACCGGCGGTGACCAACTAGGCTGACTTCTTTTAGACATTTTTTAACCATGAAACCACGTAAGCCGCAATCTGAAACACTTTAAACTAAAGTTAAAGCCACTTAGTACCGACAGTATTCAAGCTTATTTATTTCCATTTGAAGATTATGAGCCACGTTTTGATTTCACTATCATCAATTTCTTATATTCGCTGCAGATGCAAACTAACCTTAAGGAGGAAAACGAGCTCATGCAGTTTCCTTTGATTGATTGAATTTCCACGTCCAGTGCATTTATGACAGCTGACAGACGTCAAAGTAGATTTAACTAAGCTATTTGAGATAACTTAAATAACATTGAAATATGACAGAAGCTAGTGTGTCTGGAACAATTTAAGGCTTGTTAAACATGACTGTGAAAGGTCTTGACCTTAAATAGCAAAGGTGCTATTTCTTTCTGACACCGTGCTTCCACGTATGCTAAAGAGACAAAAATAGCTTGACAGAAGCTACGTCTCCAAATTGAAAAGCCAAAACGTGCCATAATATAAATATCTACCTATCCATATACACATGAACGTGTATTAGTATTTTGGTACATAAAAATATAGACAGGTGTGTGAGTGTGTGTTTGTTGTGTGCGTGCTATATGTATTTCTATCTCTGGACTACTTAGTACAAATTACGATTGTGTATTTTTATAGAATTTTGATCATTTATTAACTTCGCATTTCAGTCATAATGGCTCTCTTTGTTTGTAAATGCTTAAATGTAACATTAGGAAGTGATAAAGTAGAAGATAACGTAGATATAAGCAAATTGGAGTTAACATCTACGGAACAAAGGGATAATTTTTTCAGTGAGGTAGGTACCGTCGGTAAACATATCTTGACCTTGACTTTTATGAAGGGATATTGTTTTGAATTAAAACTAAATCAAACTAATATCATGATCACATGCCGAAATACAGTTCTTATTGGGTAAATATACGGCACAGTCCGACGTAATTGCGATCAAAATAAGGTTATTTTTGAAGTCGGAATGGTTTGAATGTGTACGTGCTGTTTACCAGGTTCGCAGGACATATTTGGAACTCCAGATAAAAAGGATTGAAATGTATTTTTTTAATATTTTTACAGGATTTAGTAGTAATATTTCGGTTCTACATTTGATTTTGTAGAAATTGCTGTGTACGGCTTTGAGTGACCTGAAGAGCCAGGTAGTGCAGCCGGCCCTGACGGGGCAGCGCGCCGCGGGCCGCTGGCTGCTGCACTCCTGCCTGGCCTGCGGGCACCTCACACACGCCACATCCCAGGACAGGCCTGGCGTTGTCCTTATTCCCGCCGCTATCCAAGTATGTACACAAACATTTTCAACTCAGTACAATTTAAGAAAGCTAACACTTAAGTAGATCTCTTTCAGCTCTCTAACTTAGTATATTAATATAGGTACAAAATAGGCATGACATGCTTTGCTTGCCTGGCCACAAAAGTGAAGCCAGAGCAGCATCAGCAACTTACATAAAACCAAGATATTGGTTTACAATTTTTCTAGTTGACTCATAATATGCATACAAAGCAAATAATTTTATTACAGCTGTGCATCATAGTAGTATTTGCAGTTAAATGTAAACAATTGTTTTTTTTTGTTTACTCATTAAATTATTCTTTTGTTTAATGCTCTAATGACTCTGTCATACTATTTTTCTTGTTTATAATGATTTGTAATGTCAACCAGAGAAATTAAACAATTGATAGGAACCTTTTTGTTTCAATTCTTCTGCAGCAACAAGTGATTTCAATTAATAGCTCGGAGGAATAAGACATTAATAGTTAATAATAATTTCCTACTCACTATGTTCCTTCTACAACTGAAAATGATTGAAGTTTGGAGTCTGTTCTGGTTTATTACTTAATGTAATTTTTAGTTAAGGTTTTTAGTTAACAATATTCAGCATAATTCTAGCTGATGAACAAAAACATTAGCACAAACCAATTTACCTACTTTTGGTGCAGAGTAACAAGGTAAATGTTTTTTGTTTGTTAAAATTGGCCTCTGTAAATCAACACGTGATTCAATCAGTAATATTATTCTAGCTAGCCATTACCTAGTTTTGTAAAATTTTAACTTGGATCAACACTACTACTAACCAATTTGGTACATCTTTACTGCTTACAGACAACACAAGAGCGAGTTAATAGTCTTAAGAATTCAAGCAATTTCTCACCAGTCTTCAACTTACTGGTGCCAGAAGTGACTAGCATAGATATGAAAGAGAATGTGGACACAAACAACTTAGTAAGAGATAAGAATGGATGGCAACCAGCTCACCAGGCTCTCGGCACTCTGAGCAAGCAGCTCTCCCATACGCTGCAGTCCCAACTAGAATCCATCGAGGAGACTGTCAGGCAGTTCAGAGACCAGAAGTATGCTGAGTTTGAGGCGTACAGAGACAGAGCTCAAAGGGATCATAAGATATTAGCTAGGTATAGTACCATATGCTAGTGTCTTTATTATCCTATATTGTGATAGTATGTAACTGCAGTCATAAATTATATTCTGTGACATTTTAACCATCTATGATGCCTATTTCTGTGCTTTTTCTGTTGCTTTTTAGCTTCAAAAAACTGTTGAAAATAGATTCAAAAAGCATGTTCTGTGTAGGCTACTGTCTGCACTGATCTGAGCTAGCCCCACAAGTAAAAACAATCCCTTTATTATGTTTTGGTTGAAATGCTGATGAATTTCTTAAAATATTTACAAAAATAATAGTATTTTTTTATATAAATGTTTTAATAAAAATGTTCAACGCTTTCCAGTATTGTAAGCAAGCCCAGTGGCGCCCTCCCCGGTGACGGCTGCCGCGTGGACCCGCGCCTGGACAACGGCCCCCCCTCCCCGCAACTACCTCCACTACAGAGAAGAAGACTGTCCTCATTCAAAGATGCCAAAAAGATGTCACACAATATTATTAAGGTAATTAGAGTTTGTCATTTTGCATGGTTTTAGAAGTGGCTCCCACAATACTACTGCTACTACTACTGCTAGTTACTGAGTAATATTGAAAAGTATAAAAAAGATTAAATCCACCAAAATGTTACCTGATTCATGGACCTAATTATTTAATTACAATCATTTCAAACTTGCTAAACAAGTCATTAAGTTCGGAAAACATTACCATTGCCTATACTTAATTATAATTATAATTTGCACAAGATCCAAGACAAGAGGAGAGGCCTTTGACATAACAATAGGCTAATTTAAAAAAAAAAAATCTGCAGGAAAGCAGTGAGCTGCCCCCAGAAGAAGATTCCCTGGAAGTGGAGGACATCTTCGACCTGGAGGGCATGGACTCGCGCAACAACATGATCTCAGACCAGGAAGACGACTACGACGACTCTGATGGTAAACAATTATATAAATTAAAAACCTTGTTGTCAATGCTTTTAAAAAATGCTTCTTTCTGGTCATTTATATCTACATGTTCGTGGGTTAACTTACCGATTTACCAGTGGCATAACATAAGCATAAGTGCCGGCACGTAAGTCTAGCGATGACCTTGTATGCGCAGAAGTATACAATACGGTATCCGTGGGTGCCCAGATCCCCTCCACGTGACTCGTCATCGCTAGACTTACGTGCCGGCACGTATAAAGTATGTCCCAAGAGGAACTTCTTCTTCTTCTAGTGCCATCTTCTATCGAAGGTTGGCAAGAGGATAGTTTCTATAAATCAAATGTTTTTTTTTATTATGTACTTGCGTTGCTTTTTCTCGCTTTTTCAATACATGAATCATGGCTGGCTCTTATCCTTTTTAAAATACATGATTATGTAAAAAAGCGAATCATTTTTTTACGGTTAATGCAAGCAAAATAAATACAAAACATTATACACCAGACGTGTACAGCCTGGCAAAAAAGCGTGGAAATTAAAAAGCGGCAATACAGTAGTGTCGTCCCGTTTTCTTATATATGTCGGAGTCAGTTGTCAACCAAATGTAAGGTACACAGGATTTTTATTTCTTTATTTTTGTAACTCGATTCAAATACCCTACAACCGTTATGTACTGACTAAAAGTTGTTATTTTGATATTAAAACTGGTCATTAGATCATTGTAAATTAGTTATGATAATTAATGATCGATTATTTATTGCTTTTAGCGTATACAGAAATGATATTTAGTTGTGTATTACGATTTAAGTTTTGAGTAAACAATTGACGCGGCAAACCGCCCGCCAATAGGAGTGGGTTGTCGGCAGCGAGTGGAGGAAGGGATTGCCTATAAATACGGCTTGCAGCCGCAGTATCATCAGTCTTGCCTAGTCTTGACTCAAGAGCACTCGCTCCCGACAAACCAGTCGGTTTACTCAAAGGGTTTAATACACCCTCTATACAGGTTGATGCACGGAACTCTGGAAATACTAAGTACATTGTTACTCTGCCTCCCTGTACCTACCTACCCCTGGATAGTGTTAGGTTGATGCACGGTACTCTGGAAATACGAAGTACATTGTTACTCTGCCTCCCTGTACTTACCCCGGGTGGTGTTATCTACTATAACACTAAATTAAAAATAACGTGTGTTGGATGTAACATTAGCTTATTGATTGATGGGTTGATTTATTAAAAGCAATGTAATCATAAGTTGCGCCTCTCATTTTTACTATCAAGAGCATCTTTTTCCCAAAATACGGGTACCCGCAAGTAGGATCATGAGCGCCCTTGTTGCCATCGATCCTACATCAGAAGTGGGATCGCAATTGACACGCTTGTTCTACAACATCGGAGTTGGAATTGTGAATACGTGAAGAAAGTCAGAATTTTGATTGAGATGGAAATGTGACTGCTGTGACCGACGCGAGCCACGTGAGCTTGCTGTGACTCTGCAACGGAGTCTTCCTGCTACTGCGGTTTGCTGAGTTTCCTGAGCATGTGCTGTGCACGTGGCTTCCTGTGTGGAAAGCTAGAAAGGACAGCACCTAACTCCATGGATTTTAAAAGGTCATGTGTTTGTTCATTTTTTTTAAAAGCTTTACTTTTCGGATTTTTATATGTGTGCTAATTTTCAGTGTCGTTTAGAAATTAAATTGCTAACGGTAAAACCGTAAAAGTAAATAAAAGAAAAATAAATCAAGAAGTAAAATTATTGATTCATTTAATGATAATAATAATACTAGCTTTTATTTCCGACCAACATGGGTCATTGAGTTAGTAACAGTTCAAAAACTTATTCTAGTATTCATTTGATACTTCTTTTAATTTTTATGACGGAAACAAATTTATCAGTCTTACAGCAATCAAAGGCGATGTATTTGCATTTTCCAGATCTTGCCTGTTGGGTCGTGCCAACGTGTATTGTCATGCCCCGGACTGTGCTTCCAGCTAGTGCGGATCTAGGGTCATGTGGACCTCTGCTACATCGGACGGATGAATTTTGCCTGTGAGCCGTTTTCATTTTGTTTAAATGAGTGTGAAATGGTTTTCGTCAAAATTTTCGTGACCAAGGTTACGAGATTCAATTAATAACGACTGCTAGGTAAACATGCCCATATGATGAGTGAATATTGTTTTTTTTTAACCTTTAGTTTAATTTTTTTTTTTAATAAATTTTGAACCAGGTTAAACTATTTTAAATAGTTAGTTGTGAATAGTGTCTTTGTCTTAGGATGTTTACACCTCGAATCATTCGTAGACTTCCGCGTATAAGTACCGGGCTCATACCGGGCTACGTTATTCCTGTTGCCGTGCGGCCACGGCTGTGGTCGAACATAATTGCTGGAAGTAAGCGATGGTTTGAACGCTGAATTGGGTGCACGGTAACTGTTGCCGAACGGAGGCGACCGTTGGTTCGGCTACCGGATGGAGGTGGTTCGAATCATCTTGGTTTATTGTGCTGACTATCAATCAATCAATCATTTGTTTATTGTCAAGACTGTAAACAAGTTCACATTTCAAAATTACAGTATCGACAGTTTATCCATTTTGGACGTACAATACAAAATTAACTTAAAGATAGCTTAAACTTAATTATTTGTCTGAGTGCGACTTGTTCCACAACTTTATAGAGTACTAAGTGTACGAGAATTATTTCGCAACACAGACCACCTCGTCTGTGTTTCACAATGTTTCAATGCTTCACAATGATCAGATTGTTTTTTGCTACAAATGTAGTTTTCATTGTTGGTTTATAACTGTCGCATAGTCAAAAGTTTGCTGAGATCGTTACCAATAAAATTGGTTGTAGTTACCTGCTTTTTTTGGTGATAATGGTGGGTAGAATTATTCACATTGATTCATTGTTTTAAAGATTTTGATGTCTTAATTTAATGCGGTCGAGTTGGACATTCAAAATTAATGAAAAATGAAGTGTGTAATATCACCGTTGTTTGTTGTAATTATTGAGCATTCTTTCAAACTGAAATGATCGTAGTGTTGAACTGATGTCATGAATCGGTGTGTCATTGATCCCTCAATTGACAATTAAGTATTAAGTACAGCAATCCTGTTACTTTTAGTTTTAATCAGGATTGGCCGAACGGAAATTGTGCTGTTTCGTTTTCTATTTCAGATGCACTCACGGGGACGTGTGTAACACTGGATGGCCATGTCGGAGCGTCATTACAATGACTAAACTTATGATAGTTAAAAGAGATATCCTTTGTGATTACGAACATTTGTTAATTGTACTTCGTTGAGTGTACCCTCATAAAGTTATTGCTTTTATGAAACTTCAAGCGATGACAGCTGTTATTTCGGTATAGCTTGAGGGTGGTAGATGCTTGGCTCATTTGCAACTGCCTGCAATGTTTGTTAAATAACGAATTATTATCTGGTAATAGAACTTGTAAGCATGCCCATGATCATGTGCAAAGAATACCTGAATGTCCTGTTTCTGTTTGACGATGACGATATTTGACGATGATGATGACGAAAACATTGATAGTTGTACCGCCACAGACGTAATAACGCTTTTGGATGTCTATGTTGACTCCACGGATGTCTATCTTGACTCCGTCCGCGCTTTTGGATGTCTATGTTGACTCCACGGATGTCTATGTTGACTCCGCACTTTTGGATGTCTATGTTGACTCCACGGATGTCTATCTTGACTCCGCGCTTTTGGATGTCTATGTTGACTCCACGGATGTCTATCTTGACTCCGCGCTTTTGGATGTCTATGTTGACTCCACGGATGTCTATCTTGACTCCGCGCTTTTGGATGTCTATGTTGACTCCACGGATGTCTATCTTGACTCCGCGCTTTTGGATGTCTATGTTGACTCCACGGATGTCTATCTTGACTCCGCGCTTTTGGATGTCTATGTTGACTCCACGGATGTCTATCTTGACTCCGCGCTTTTGGATGTCTATCTTGACTCCGCGCTTTTGGATGTCTATCTTGACTCCACGGATGTCTATTTTGACTCCGCGCTTTTGGATGTCTATCTTGACTCCACGGACGTCTATTTTGACTCCGCGCTTTTACTTATTTCTGTGACGTTGCAACTGTTTTGTTCAATGCTGTTTTAACTAAGTAATTTGAAATTCGGTTTCTTACTAATATGGGTCTAAAAGGCCGATCATTGCTTACATGATTGTATTTTTTTGCATGCCCACATGAGGACATGTGATTGTCAGTTCTGGCCGTGTCGGAGTCAGTTGTCAACCAAATGTAAGGTACACAGGATTTTTATTTCTTTATTTTTGTAACTCGATTCAAATACCCTACAACCGTTATGTACTGACTAAAAGTTGTTATTTTGATATTAAAACTGGTCATTAGATCATTGTAAATTAGTTATGATAATTAATGATCGATTATTTATTGCTTTTAGCGTATACAGAAATGATATTTAGTTGTGTATTACGATTTAAGTTTTGAGTAAACAATTGACGCGGCAAACCGCCCGCCAATAGGAGTGGGTTGTCGGCAGCGAGTGGAGGAAGGGATTGCCTATAAATACGGCTTGCAGCCGCAGTATCATCAGTCTTGCCTAGTCTTGACTCAAGAGCACTCGCTCCCGACAAACCAGTCGGTTTACTCAAAGGGTTTAATACACCCTCTATACAGGTTGATGCACGGAACTCTGGAAATACTAAGTACATTGTTACTCTGCCTCCCTGTACCTACCTACCCCTGGATAGTGTTAGGTTGATGCACGGTACTCTGGAAATACGAAGTACATTGTTACTCTGCCTCCCTGTACTTACCCCGGGTGGTGTTATCTACTATAACACTAAATTAAAAATAACGTGTGTTGGATGTAACATTAGCTTATTGATTGATGGGTTGATTTATTAAAAGCAATGTAATCATAAGTTGCGCCTCTCATTTTTACTATCAAGAGCATCTTTTTCCCAAAATACGGGTACCCGCAAGTAGGATCATGAGCGCCCTTGTTGCCATCGATCCTACATATATATAGATTAGCAACGGACGACACTACAGTATTGCCACTTTTTAATTTCTACTCTTTTTTGCCAATCTACAGATCTGCAGATGCTCACTTAACCCACATAATTATCTATCTTTTAAGTAGCCTTTGTTCTCTTTTCTTATAATAAGTTTAGTACTCTTCGGCAGAGGTGTATAGAATTTTTTGTATTACATTTTTTTTTCTTTTTCTTCAAACGCTGGTTTGATGGATACATGTCGTGTTCGTAGCGGACGTGAGCCACGACGAAGGCATAGCCATATCGCGCGGGCGCGGTAACGCGGCGGACTTGGCGCGCTCGCTGCCGATCAACGTGCCCGTGTTCCCCGGCGACCGCACGCTGCCACGCGACATAGACGACGATGTAAGTCCACTAACACTAGCACGAGGGCGCGTGACACCTGTATCTACCCTGTCCTACTTGTACCAGTCTTTCTAGAACGAATTGTTAGAAAATTAATGTTCATTAATTATTATTAACATTTACAAAACAAACGCATAACTGCACTCGCGTTTGTCGTTATATTGAGTAAATTCTATTTGGGCTTAATTGTTTTTGTTTTGAGTACTGTTAGAAATAAGAGCACAAATTTATTTTGTGCTCTTATTTCTCTGGCCGTTTTCAGAGTTATCGCGTTGAATCTAGTTGTATTGTTGATCGATGAATCAACTGTACAACTTTTGTGAAACTTTTGTCACCTGAGTTATGGGACAGAATAGCAACAAGAAATAGTTTATTTATAGAACTCTGGTTTGCGAAAACCCACTAAGATTGTCATACTTTTAAAGATTGTACATCGGACCATGTTTCTATAAGTTTACTGCACTGCACAAATCTTATTAATGTTTTATCTTTTTGTCAGGAGGAGCCGGCCGACATAGCGGCGAGCATCAAAGCGCTGGCGCGTTCCGTGCACGGGGATGTGTTCGAGCTGCCGCGCCCGCGCTTCTCCACCATGATCTAGCCGCGCCCTCCCCCGCTACACCAAGTGAGCTAGTCTCGACTTATTCCAACATTTCCAACGACCGGTTCAGCTTTCTTTCCACTGTAGATGAGTGTAATTTTAAATGAAGACAAATATAAATGGCAATAACGACGTTAATAGTTAAGAGGAAGTCTAGGAGTGATCATCCGCGAAATGCTGTGTATGGATTTCGTAACTCAAGTCCGTTCAATAGGTTCATCTAAACCCGGGTCAGCTGAAAAATAAACTTCAGTTGCATATGAATAGCCTAAATCTCTTCTTTGGGGCGTACAAATAATAATAAAAAACGGTATTTGGTACTTTACAAAATAAGAAAACGATGCCACCTGCCAAAGTTTAAAAAACTGTTGTTACAGCAACAAGCAAACAAGGCGACATGTGAATATTTTAGCCTGTTTTTTTTTTGTTTCGTTTCTCTTCTTTACTAAATATAGGATCCCTGCGAGCCCGGCGTTGGATGAACTACATATATCTGTCAATTACTGCTAAGAATTGTACCTTACTCGTACACGAAACCAGTGGTACTTATAGGAGTACATTTATTATTCACTAAAGTAAACTGTATGTTTAAAGTTGAAATAAAAAAGATAAATCAAACAATTGTAATAATAAACAATACGGACCATTATCATCTGAACAAACTTTTTAGCCGCGAAATCCAAGCTCAATAAGCGGCAAACCTAGGGATATTTGCTTTTAAGATTAATATGTGCAGCTAAACAAGAGGCTATCCACAAAAATATATAAAATTATTAATAATAGATTTTTTATTGACATCCAAAAATGTATGGAACTTTCTATTACTCTGAAACTAACGGATTTGAATAAACATTGCGCTTGAATCCTACGTGTCCCGTTATATATAGAAATGTTTTACAATGAATTTTTCTACACATTTTATAAAGTCGTATTTGTATTTTTAAGTATGTTTTTTTTTCTACTTAAAAGAAAACGCAGGGGCAACTGTCTCGTGCTGACGGCGTGTTAATGTATGTACATAAAATTATATGGAGCAATGTAATGTAACTATGAATTGTTAACATCTAAGTCATATCGCTGTTAATAGAGACGAGAGTTTTCTATTATTTTATCTGGTGTTATCTTAATGGTAAGTGAAATGTGTACAAAAAATTATAAAATTTGCATTTCTAACTAGTCTTTTAGGGTCACGAAATATGTTCTAATTCTAATCATTGATATAGTTTAGCAATCATAGCTCATGGAATGCGAAGCGAGCGATTCTAATATAGTGCAGGAGCTTAGAGTTCTTTGTTGCCTCTAGTGTACCCCAATTTAATTATCAGTTACATGATTTCAAACCAAATACTTGTATACTGAATGTCTGAATGGTCCGTGTCATAAGCTGCGTGAATTGTATAGAAAAAATCATTAATAAATTGATGAATAAAAAATAGTGAGCTCCAAGTTATACAATGAAGAGATCATTAGTTATACGGAGACGCCCATTTGTTATTGCTTTTGACGAAGATACTATAATGTTTATAATGCAGTTATTTTTGTACCTGATGTTTTGAATGGAAAGTCGAGTCAGGATTGGGTTAGAGGCGCTGTAGTTTTGCCATCACTCGTTTGCGTTAATTATCTTATGAAGTTTAAGAGGGAGGATTTAATTGTAAGTAGGTGTATCTCTATGATCCAAGCCGTTTCAGTGTCTTCCATAACACTGTTCTTTCTAAAGGAACACTGGTGACCGGTGATTATTATTGTGATGTCAAATTTCTCAGTCATTTGTTTATTAATTAAGTTTCAACTAATTACATATTGTTTCATTGGTGTGACGAAGAAGGACCTTGATTGTAACGAATATAAGTGATCATGTAATAAAAATTGACCGTGAAATTGATCTTATTTATTTCAACCAACTATTTTAGAAATTAGTTTGGAGCTTGACATAACCTGCTATTAAATTAATCAGTACTAACCATACACTAAATATGGATGGTTTGCATTGTGATCGAAAATAAATGACGAACTTAGTTTATATTTCAAGTTCAAAAACTTTAATTTTTTCAATCAATTCAAATTTAGGAAAAGTGACTCCATCAACTTTTTGATGATTCTGCCAATGTCAAGGTTGGATGAGACGAAGATAATGAAAATAATACTAGTAACTGTCGCCATACAATGCAGCCAGAGCCACGCCAGGAAATATAATATGAAATAAAGAGTACGACGATAAATAATAAAGAGTACAAAACAGATAACCAAAGTAACCAAAATTTTTTGTACAAAAGTGTTGCTACGTTTTGCTATATCGGAGCTTTTCAAGTAGCGCCTTAATTAAATTTCTACTCTTTATTACCGGACTCTCGCACGATTTTTAATTTTTTATTTAAACAGTTTCAATTTCCATCAATTTAAATGGCAGTGAACAGATCAACCAATAATGTTACCTGTTCAAAAATCTAGCTTTATTATGACAAACGTTGCCATAGAAACGGCGTCACAACAAAGGCGCGCCTCGCAGTTTTAATTTGCTACTTATCCTGCTTTAGCATGTTGAGTTCGCGATATTACAGTGCATCCAGGGTTGGCACTGACGCCAAGCCCCGGACTGCTATGATAGTGGATGATGAGGATGAGTTGTACTCGGGGTTCAACGACGTGGCGCCCGCCCTGGACACTAGGGCTCTGAGGGAGGACCAGGCGTTCCAGGAGTCGCTGAAGACGGCTGGTATCGGCCGGAAGGCGCCTAGTAGGCTGGGTACAGGGGTAAGTGCCTTTTTATAAGGTTACAAAGTTTTATTTAAATTACTATTTACGTATCAACAAAGCGTACGCAACTTCTTGCTTTGACCTACTTCTAACGCTCGGACTGACCTGAAATTTCAAAAATTCATGCAAGCGCAGTCTGCATAAAAACGGGAGGTAAAGTTTATAAAATGTCATTTTGAAAAACCAACTTAGTGCGAACCGGGCTCACTATAAGGATGATGATGATGCAAATGCCCTTGAGAATCAATCATATTAGTGACTCATTGGATTTCTCGAAATTCCCGTGGTATTTTTAATTATTGAGCATAAATCTGTATGTATATAGTGTAACTTGTACAATATGTATATATTTTTAACACAATGTATCTGTATTCGACATAGCTCGAAGGATATGTAAGTTGAAGTGGCAATAAATAGGCCACGTCGCTCGCAGAACAAGGCAACCGTTGGCAGAGATAGTTTCTCGAGTGGCGACCACGAACCGGAAGACGCAGCATTGGCAGTCGCGAGAGTTACAATCGGTGGATGCATGTGGCGAGTTGTCATTATGGACATCTAAGAGTTGTTCTTTGTGTGTGTAAGGGCCGAGTGGACGCTCGAGTTGAGCGTACGGCGAGGCAAGGCGTGCGGCATGCATGTTAAACAAGTGAAACTCATACTGGGGCCTTACCATGACGCCTTAATGCAATTCAGTTTAGGCTCGCTTTCTGATCCATACTAAAAATGACAGCTAAAACCTGAACTGAGTCGGAAATAAGACGTCATTTTAAGGCCCCTGGTGTCTTGAATCGACGCTGCACAGAGCTGTTTGCCGCTGCCTGCCACGTAGCACACCCCGCGCGCTTCGTTTCGAGCGTCCACTCAGGCCTTATCTTTGGCGAACAGTGACACGGCAGATGACGATGATGGTCTGTGTGTGTATATAGATGTTCCGGCTGGGCACGGTGAGCGTGCGCGGCGGGTCGCGCGCGGGCACGGCGGCCGCGCGGCCCGTCACGGCGGTCCGCGCCGCCGGGTACACCTCCGCCGCCAGGGACCTGCCGAGCCGCGAGGACCGGAAGGAGGATACGTAAGACTTGCCTGGAACTTGCTGTGATTCACTCAATCCGCTATTAGCGATGTTCATCCCTACTAATATTTATAAATGTGAAAGTAACTCTGTCTTTATGTCCGCCTGTCTGTCTGTTACGCTTTCACGCCTAATCCACTGAATCGATTGAACAAATCTAACTAATATTATAAATGCGAAAGTATGGATGGATGGATGGATGTTTGTTTGTTACTCAATCACGCCAGAACGGCTCAACGGATCTGGATGAAATTTGGCACATAGATAGAGAAAAGTCTGGAATAGCACATAGGCTACTTTTTATCCCGGAAAATTGCGTAGTTCCCGCGGGATAGCGATTAACGAATTCTTTGCAGACGAAGTCGCTGGCAACAGCTAGTTTGATATAGAGATAGTTTCAGTCCCGGGGAAGGACATACATGTAATATATATGACTGATGTCGATTGCATCATTTAATCTCTCGCCATCGTGTTCCAGCATCGAAGACAAAGTGAAACATATGGAGGCACGCATAATGTCGCTGGTGGAAGAGTCGTGCATGCTGAGTGCCCGTCCCGACCCTGACGACGAGGCTCCCGTCAAGGGGGAGTTCGATTTGGGACAGGTGAGTTAATGTAAAGGCCCATTTAGACACATGCAATAATTGCATGCAAGTTTCATTACATTGCGGTTTGCCAGGGTAAACCGAATTCAACCGATCTGTCAAACTTCGCAATGTAACTAAAAACTGCATACAAATATTGCATGTGTCCAAATGAGCCTTACGTCATTACTGAAATAAACTGGACCCTATTTTATAAAGCTACAGGTTACAATTTACTGACCCTGTGTTATATATTGTGATGTGCAAAGGAATTTTAACCTTAGGGTGGTGGACCACATATTTGGCTGATGGTACTTATCAATATAGAACAGCATAGTGTGTAATATTAAAAATAGCGATTGAGAGCTCTCCACTTTCTGCCAACAAACTGCTATGCAGTTTGGCAGAGGTATATAGATATAAGTATTTTGTACTTCTTTTATATTCTATTTGAGTCAAATAAATTGAAAAAAAAAAGATAGTGACTTCCGCTTGTAAATTGTAACTTTTAGCTTTATGAAATAGGGCCCTGGTCGCTCGTTGCTTGTTCGAGCTGGCTCTTCGTTAAAGTCGGTGCCATTTTATTTGACGCAATTTCTTTCTACCCTCATCGTATTCCTATACGGTTTGTCAGAAAGAAAGTGTGAGTACGATCGTGTTACCGACTTCGTTAGATGACATGGCTTCTAGGTGCAAGAATGGTCAGGTGGCAAGACTTGCTGACTCACGATACGAGTATTAAATGCAACGTAAAACGGCAATATTTTCCATTCAGACCAATCAGAAGCTAGGTGCTCTAAAAATGATGAAATTAGTGTGACGTACTTTATGGACGGCCCCTTACCTACTTTCTTCTAATCTAACTAAAACTAAATGTTTGTTTGTTACTCAATCACGCCAGAACGGCTCAACGAATCTGGATGAAATTCGGCACATACAATACAAATACTCTTTATTGAACACCACAAATCAGTACAAAACAAAACATACACATACACATAGAACACATAGATAGAGAAAAGTCTGGAATAGCACATAGGCTTAAGTTTCTCTATAAGTATCACTTCTTTACATAAAGCTTCTTTCGCAATGCAAAATGTAGGGAACAATTTGAACCATAAAATGATAAATTGTAATTTTTAATCATTGTGTAGGCTCTAGCGAAGGCGCAAGAAGCGTCTGCCCTGGAACGGCAGCTGATTCGTACGCAGGAGCAAGCCAACCTTGGAGACTCGCACAACCTGGATCTTACCTTTGCTGTAAGTTGGTTAATTGTTGTTAAATCATCCTTATCCCTCTTGGGTATACTGATTTATTTACTCAATAAGGCACGGCCCTCAACAGGGCCCTATTTTATAAAGCTACAAGTTCCAATTTACAAGCGGAAGTCTCTATCTAACACATAGGGTCAGAAAGAGACTTCCGCTTGTAAATTGTAATTTGTAGCTTTATAAAATAGGGCCCAGCTCTGCTATTATGTGTAATAGAATAGTAGTCCTAGAGCGTCCCATTCATTAATAACAGCGACTCTCGTTTACAGGTGCTTTGCAATCTAGCCGGCCAGTACGCCATGAATGAAATGTACACCGAAGCCTTAAACACTTACCAACTGCTCACAAGGAATAAATTGTTTCCACATGCTAATCGGCTCAAGGTAAGATATTCAATTTAAAAAAAACATATAATCTTCGCACATTGGTATAGACCAATATTAAGAGCGTACATCCCTACTGAGCTGGCAACGTTGCATTTTTGGTGATTTTTTGCGATTATTTCACAGAAAAAGAATGAAAGTTTCAAATGTGCGTCTGTAGTGCAAGGGATAAAATTCTATATCTCGTTTAATAAGAAAATAAAAGTCCATCACGATCAATTATTGCATTAATACACTAAAAACGAAGTGCACTACAGACGGACATTTGAAACTTTCATTCATTTTCTGTGAAATAATCGCAAAAAATCACCAAAAATGCGACGTTGCCAGCTCAGTAGTATTGCACCCTCTTAAGAGATACGCGTGATGGAGGCTTTTCTTCAGTACTTTGGCGCATTTGGTAGTTAGGATTGAATCATGCCCTCGCTTATTGCTTGGGCCGTCAACTTAACCCAGCGTTAAAGCGCAGTCTTATTCAGGCTTAGTAGAGCTGCCCAGAGGATGTTGCTACTCATTCAATCTCATTCAAAACGAGCAAACATAAGAACCAAGAATTCCTGCACAATAGATGTTTAGATCAGCCGAACGAACGCTCATTGCGATGTCAAATCTGTGGTCTGCAATGCTTTAAGCCAGCGTTTCCCAATCATTTTCAGCCACGGACCCCTAGGAATTCAAGCACAGTTTTCACGGAGACCCCCTTAATAAAATAAAGAGCAATGAACACAAAATATTTACCTTGCTACTCCGCTACTTAAGCAACTACCGCTACGCTACTTAAGTAGCGGAGTAGCAAGGTAAATATTTTGTGTTCATTGAAATGGACCTCCGCAAAGTAACGCCTGATTCAATAAAATAAATAAAGAGCAAAAAAAAATTCGGATTAGGTATTTATTTTAGTTATTACAGATACAAAATAGGTATTTATAATTAGCATTTATATGGTCCCCCATACATATACTCGCGGACCCCCACACAGGTTGGGAAACACTGCTTTAAGCAACTGTTCGCACGCTCTAGTGCAGTTTACATCGAGTGAGCGAGCATTCTTAGAATATTCCTAGAATATATCTCTGCGAACGCAGACAGAACAACGAAAGAATGCTCTACGACTGTTTACACTAAAAGAATTTGATATAACGTGGATAGAAAGAGCGAATGCTCTATATGTATATACCCACTCCGACAAATTTATTGTGTCGAGCAAAAATAACGGGTCGCTTTTTATACAAATTTGTACGGAGTGGGGATAGAATGAGCATTTGGTCGTTTGGTCTAACTCCACCTTCAAGATTAAGTTTTCTTTCAATACGTACAGAAAGGTGTTGTTAGAAACATTTAATCAAAGACGAAATTGTAGAGCTCGTATTGCTGATTCCGAATATGTATGTAATTCTAGTTTGACAGAAACACGAGTTACTGCACCCTTTATAAGGAGGGCAGATTAGGCGACTGGGCATTTACGAAAAGTTTCCTAAGAAACAGGCTTACTCTGAAGAATTGGATCATCCGTTTATTGGAGTTTATCTAATTTTCAGGTCAACATGGGCAATATTTATTTCAAAATGGGTGAACATCCTAAAGCACTGAAGTTATACAGAATGGCGTTAGATCAAACTCCGACTGCTGAAAAAGATTTACGGTGAGCACTGATACCGCTTTAGAAAAATCTCGCGTTAAAATTAAGTCTCCGTGAGCATTTTGGTGTAAAATGTACTTAATGATTTTTGTCTTCATTCATTTATCAGTGGTACGTTTTACGAGCAAGTCGAGTAACTTATTTAAAAGATGTTTTATCTCACGCTTTTTCTGCAGAATGAAAGTGATGCACAACATAGGTCTACTCCTGGTGCGCATGGGCAAGTTTCGTGATGCTGTCACTAACTTCCAACACATCATGCACGAGCAAGGGGACTTTCAAACGGGTAAACAACATTGACGCTTATACATAATTATAATGTAGGATATACATATACTTATGAAATTAAACAATCTTGAAATGGATACATACATACATATCGTCACGCCTCTTTCCCACAGGGGTAGGCAGAGACTACTTTGTTCCACTTGCTACGATCCTGACATACCTCTTTCGCTTCATCCACATTCATCAATCTCTTCATACATGCTCGTCGGTTTCGGGTACTCTTGACCTGGCCTTGAAATGGATCGTAGTAAAATATAATAATTCTGACTGACAGAAATCAAATACAAGGTTTTAAATGTATGCGCCAAAAACAAGGGCCGTGGCTTCTGGCCATTCTGCCGCCTACAATAATATTTATAATAATTAACACTAAAGCGAAAACTGACTTACTGAACTATGGTTCAGTAAGTTTGATTTAAATGTGATAATTTACTAATATGTAATATTTTGTATTATAAGTAATCGAGCTTGTGTTCAAAAACATCCGAACACTAGTCACCTGTTGTCATTTGTTTTTTTTTCCAGGTTTACATTTGGTTCTGTGCTCGGTAGCTCTGAACGATGCGGAAGGCGGTAAAGCTGCGTTCCACGCGATGCTGGACGTAGAACCACCTACTTATCACCAGGATATTGCCGTCGATGATGTAAATACTTATAGATAAGATGAAAGTATAGGTTGATCCTATAGAGTGCCAGCAAGTGCACCTTTACAGTGCAAGCACAACAGAGTGAAATTAGATTGAAAATTATTAAAAAAGAAACTTATTTTCCTTGTTATAATGGTAGCCTGGCTAATTGTCTTCTATTATTGGGAAACCAGGGGGTAGGGGGACTTTAAAATTTCTTGCTAAGTTGTTCAACAGATGTAGCGTTGGCATCTCTTGAAATTAGGAAACAGAACTAAAAAAGACGGGAGTTTTGGGGTTTAAGGCCGAACGCTATAATAACAAGGTTTTTTAAAATATATTTATAACTCTACACTCGCTCGACTCGTTCGCTCGATGGTAAAAATAAGAAAATAGGAAAGTCTTGACGAAAGCCTGACATGAACGCAGTAAAGTTAAAGACCGGACAAGAGATCGGAGAGCATCACATCGTTCCGCCATTTTGTGACAATTTATTTATCTGTTGTTTTTAATATGTGTTATAACTATTTTTGTGTTTGTCATAAATAAACTTTTTCTTTATTTCTTTGCCAAGACGGGTGACAACGCTAACCCCTTATTCATAAACGCTCTATAGCAGCAATCGTCACACTTTACTGGCCAAGGGCCACATACGACAGTGTGAGTTCCAGGGCCGGGCCGCAGAGTATGTGAAGGCGCTCCAAGAGCCTTTGTACACTTATACACTAGATATTCAGCTTATTTCGTTATTTGAAACAATTTACTTTGCCGCGGGCCGCACAAATAACGGCCACGGGCCGCAATTTGACGACCACGGCTCTATAGGCTTCTGCTAACTTAACAATCGTTTGTCCTTGTCTGTCACTTTGGCATTTACCTTTCAAAGATAAGGACAAACGATTGGTAAGTTAGCAGAAGCCTATAGAGCGTTTATGAATAAGGGGGTAACAGTATACGGCATGATGCAGGAGAGCGACTCGTACGGCTGCGTGTTGCGCGACGTGGTCCGCGCCGACCGGCTGTCGCGCTGGTCGCGCCGCGCCGCCGCCGCCGCCGAGCGCTGCCTGGCGCTGGCCGCCGCCGCGCTCGCCCCCCCGCCCTCGCGCGACCACGACGCGGGGTCAGTACACTACAAAACAGATTACATACATACCGTCACGCCTCTTTCCCACAGGGGTAGGCAGGGACTACTTTGTTCCACTTGCTACGATCTTGACATACCTCTTTCGCTTCATCCAAATTCATCAATCTCTTCATACATTCTTAAATGCAGCCTATGGTTTATTACCGTTTTTATTTTATATGACGCGTCATACGGTTCACTTTTCAATGACGTCACACCTACCCTGGACATTAACCACTAGCCAGCCACCGTCAACCCTACCATCAAACAACACTGTCATATTTGTGTTATGCCATTTGAAATTAATGATTTAGGTGAACTCTATAAAGCAAATAAAGCGGTCATTTTAAACGAGCAACTGTTGACCAGATGCAATTCAGCTACTATATTAAATAAGATACCGACCCGACCTATACTTCCTTCGTTATATTCTATTTGATTTCATTCAGTCAGATCCCTTTGAGAATGCTCCTTTCGCTATGTGGCGAGGATCAACGTAATTGTGCCTTCTCGCAAATAACGGCAACTGGTGTTAACTGAGCTTTAAATTTTAGCTAACCACGTATTAAGTACTAGACGCTAGCATTACTTTAAAGAAATGTCGTCTACTATCTACAGCTGTGATTTTCAACGTGTGGGTCTTGCGTCCTCTACGCTGCGGTGGGGCCGCTAAACCTCTATAGTGGGGTCGCAAGAGGCCGTGAAAACTAGATATCTCAGAAAAAAAATACCTATTGGTTAAAATAATAAATTAGTAAAGTAATAAGTAAAATAACGTAACATGAAAAGTGCAGGGTCGAGGGTAGCACACTAGTAACAACACTCTTTTTCACTGGATGTTTTTTTAATGCAATCTTATGGAATAGATAAGATCACCCATGATGGTGTATAACTTAGATTCACAGATAATATTTACTAAGTAAACTATTGTACCAGAATCGCGAATATTTTTCGATCTTTTCAACATAAGAATAAAAAAGGAAAAACCTAAAATAGCAACAAATTAACAATGAGATTTGAATGAGATGTACGCGTAGGTATGTATTTAGGCATTTATAAAGTTTTGGTTTTATGAACAACAATGACTGATTTTTGATAAAATTCGATGAATCAACAACAGCAATCTATCAACGAAGTAACCAGGCCACTTCACTGTGGCGAAAAATAATATGCAATCTTACTAAGTTATAGCGTTATTGAAATCAACGTTCCTATTTGTCGAATTCGAATGGTGTGTTCCATTACGGGCCACTCATGCGCGGCTCGTGGCTAAATCATTTTCACATCGATATACAGCACCATAATCTTTGTGGTCACCTAAGCTAAGCGCCAAAATACTTTAGCATGTTCTAATCTAGATTCTAGATCATCAGTACTGTATACACTTATATTGAAATCACTTTAGTGATATTTGGATTATCGGAAAGGAAACCGTGTGGTGTGCTTTTTGCTGATAACTTATAATCGCTTCGCTTGTGAAAAACAATTTGTTATGATCGTGTCACGTTTGGGTTTATCGATTAAGTTGTTGCTGTGACCGATTAATTTCATAACATGCTAGATGTACCTAAATCGAATTATCACTGTACCTATTTATAACTGCGTAATTTTTTTAAATCGTTTAATAATACGATCTAAGAGTTACCGATTCTTAACTTAAACAAAATTGAATCAGGCGTTACTACTTTGCGGAGGTCTACATGAACAAAAACAGTTAAGTACAGATTATTATTTCAGTATATTTATTTATATTTCTTCCATGCCGGTCTGGGAGTAAAGAAAAACATAGAATGTACCAGTTGCTTCTCTTCCCGCGCAGATGGTAAAAGCCCATAGAGGGTATGGGCGAAAATCTTAGGAATCATGTTATAGGCGATGCGGCTAGCAACCCATCACTATTTTGATTCCCCTTTCCATCTATATGCCCACAATCATGCTAAACGCGGCCTTTAGATCTTATTACCTTAGGCCCTGTCTACCCCGTAAGGGATAAAGACGTGATTTATGTATGTATGTTCATTAAGTGCCACCGAATGATCTGCTTTATCTAACTAATAATTATAAATGCGAAAGTATGGATGGATGGATGGATGGATGGATGTTTGTTTGTTACTCAATCACGCCAGAATGGCCCAACGGAGCTGGATGAAATTCGGCACATAAAGAAAAGTCTGGAATAGCACATAGGCTACTTTTTATCCCGGAAAATTGCGTAGTTCCCGCGGGATAGCGATAAACGTATTCTTGGCAGACGAAGTCGCTGGCAACAGCTAGTTTATTATATTTTTAAGACAACGTCGTGTTGATGTCATCAACGAATTCTAAAGGTTATCCATGTTATCTAGTTACCTAGGTTATTTTAATGATAAGAAATAATAATTACCTGCCTATTTCACATTGTTTGCAAAAGCATAAATAGTAAATTTAATACTTTACCGTTACCGAAAAGATCTTTGTCTCAGAACGACCTAATATTTGATGATTAATAACAGTTATTTGTTATACAAGGGGGGAAAGTTGTATTTTACCTGCGAGTGTTCATTTGAAACACGAGCTAGCGAAAGGAGTCTATGATTGACCACGAGCGGAGCGAGTGGTTCAAAAATAGAATCCTGAGCGTAGCGAGTGTTTCAACACACGAGGCGTAAAATAACTTTTCACCCGTGTATAACACAAAACTTTTCACCTCACTACAGCGAGGAAAATAAGAAAAAGGGTTTGTACTATCACTCATTTTTAATAACAAAATAACTAGAAAAACATGCAAATATTTAACGTTGACGGCTTAATTGAATAGTTTTGACTTAATTTTTTTTTAATTATTTTTAAAGAAAGAAAACATTTATTCGTGATATAAATTATTTACAGAAAAAAAAGAAGTATAATATATACAATCACGAAATGGTTCCACCTCAACATAATGCTGGCCTTACAACCAGCGCTGGTCTTCCGTTGGGACCATCAAGTGCTACTGTGAGCACAAACAGTGAGCCGGCATTAAAATCTTTAATATGGCTGAATGGACAATAATTCCTTTACCTATCCCACAAGGGATGAATTTTATAAAAAAAAAATTTCGGATGCGTTTTGTTCACATATTGACTTACTTGGACCGTGAAGGTTAATGTTGAATATTTATGAATTAAAATAAAATTATAAGACTGTATTGAGTGTTTTTTACTCGATGCAATTCATTAATTGTGATATTAAAAATTCTGCACTTTTAACGTTTTACGTTTTATTAGCTGTCAAATATCACTTAAGCTCCCTTCAAATGTCAAAACCCTGTACTATATCTGTCTAATCTGTGGTCAAAACTCTTTCTCCACATGAGGATAAAAAGCGATTTTCTCAATAGCTGTCAAACGAACAAAAAGTGCTTTCCGAGCTAGTGAAAACAAATGTGTTGCGTCTCAGTTACACAGGTACCTGGCTGAAGCTGTTTATACACCATGCAATGTTTGTGACCATATGAACTAATGGGCGGAAACTTTTGCCTATGACAAATTGGCTTTCCTTCACTATCATAAGTCTCCCATCACCTACCTCACCCGCCTCACCGGCCAAACGTCATTTTTTCGTTATTTTTTACGCTTGAAACTTAAAGTAATGCCGGGAACTTAGAACAACGACTTCAACCTCCACATTTTCGAAATCATCGACAGTATCGATGGAGCTATGTTTTCAAAAATTGAATTTAATTGTAGGATCGTAGTATGAATAATTGGTCGGTGATTTTGACAGAGGTATGTCGTGGTGCGTGGAAGCGTTGCGGGGTTACTCGGGCGGCGCGGCGGGCGCGCGGCTCGAGCTCGGCGGCGCGCTCGCGGCGTTGCGGGCGCAGCCGCGCGCGCCGCTCGCCGCCGGACAGAAGGCGCTGCAACGGCTGAAGGTACACTGCACTGGAGGGAGATTAGGCACTGGGTTCCAATATTAGCCGGGTAACTGCGTGTGTTGCGAGGATGCTTCGCACGGCATGGCGGCGTTACAGGCAAAATCACGCGCTGTTCGCCGTCGGGCAAAAGGGGTTGCAACTGCTTAAAATTTTATTTGTAGTATTAACACTGAAAAGTTACGATTTAACATATCATGTTTATTCATTCATACATCAAATCCATCAAAGTTCCTCAAATCAGAAAAAAATTGAATCCGATTTTAAATTTTAAAGGCGGTGGCTCGAGCTCACCCCAACGACCGTGTTCTCCGAGCGGAGGCAAACGCTGATGCCGCTTTCGTAGCGTACGCGGTAAGTTTTGCTTGGATTATAATTAAAAGAAAAAAGCTGTATATTGAAAACAGGGGCAAAATAAAAGTAGTTCCTAGATCCTTGTTTGCTATAGTGAAAGTCTAACCTAAGTTAAGTGCCTGTGAGTGGGTGTGGCAACCTTCGCCGTTTCACTGCCACTAGTGTTTATTCTTACGCACTAGTCTCAAACCGTAGCCGTATTCCAGCTGGGCAACTCGTCCGAGGCTCGTGCGCTGAGCGAGTCGGCGTCCCGCGACGACCCGTACTCGTGCCCGGCGCGCGTCACGCTCGCGCTGGCGGCCGCCGCGGGTGCTGACGACGTCGCCACCTGGCAGGAGGCCGCGCGGCAGCTCGCCGCCGCCAGCCATCTCGACCCGGCCGATCTCATCGCGATGCACGACCTGGGTACGTTCGGGGAGACGCTCGGTTCGTTGCTACCTTAACTGCAGGCCTTTTTTAGGCTAGAATAGCGGGATCGGCAAAGCGGGTACAGAGTCGACTCACACTTAAGGAGTAGAAATTAAATGAGGGTAGAACGGTGGTACATTTTGAATTTTGGAATTCTTTAGCTTTGGCGATGGAGCGCAGCGAGAGCGGAGAAGGCGCAGCGGCGCGGTGGCTGCGCCTGCGCAGTGCGGGCGGCGCGGGCGGCACGCTGCGCGCGCTGTGCGCCGCCGGGCTCGCGCGCCGCGCACGCGCCGCGCCCGACGCCAGCGCCGCGCCCGAACACTGGTAAGCGGAGCGGGGGCAGCAAACAAACTCTTCTAGTTTAGCAAAATAACATCACATGCCATTCTGTTTCTGTATCGAAATCTTTATTTTTTCAACCTTTATTCTTTCAACGAAAATAAAAAAATGTACCTTTGGCGAAACCGAACTGAGAGTAACATACGTTGCTAAAGCGACGACTCTCATCTCTCATTCCGTATCGACGGTTACGTGCAGGTACAACTCTGTGGCGAGCTGGGACGCGGGCGCGACGTGTGCGCTGGCGCAATGGTACAGCGAGATCGGCGACACGCAGACGGCCAAACATCATTACCAGGACGTGAGTAACGATACCAATAAAGTTTGGGAACTTTTATGATGCGCTATGAATGCCTGTGACACGGCACGGATCAACCGTTGCAATACTATAGACCGACCGCTTAAGAGTCCTCGCCCGCGCAGGCACAGAGGCGCAGGGTAGGAAGACAAAGGGAACCGATTAGTACGCCTGCCGCCCGCACCTCTTTCGGCCCCCTTTGTCGCCTACCCCGCGCTCCTGTACCGCGCGGGCGAGGACTCAGTTAAGCGGTCGGTCTATAGTTAGTCGTTATACTAGCAATATCTCCCGTGTGCAGGTGGAAGCGGTGTGGCCGGGCGAGATATCCGCGCTGGAGTGGCTGGCTGCCGAGGCACGCGCGAGCGAACCAGAAACAGCACTGCAGTACTACCGCCGCGCGGCGCGGCTGCAACCTAACAACGTAACGATCATGTTTGTTTTTAATTTAGAAATAGTTTTTATTTTACCTTAGAACGTCCTGGTAATGTAATATAGTTATGTACGGGGAACAAGCGAATGTTTTACCGCTCGGGTAAAACGTTATCCTCCCACGGTTATTTCAAGGAAGGACGGTCTCCTCAAATCAAATAAAAAGTCAAAATGGAGTCCTGCGAATGGCGAAGTAAATCCGGTTTAAAGTACGCCTCGCCGCTTGCGTGTGCGTTTGCTTGGCAAATGTTGGTTGCGCATGTGTGCGTGCAACTGTATATTTATTGGGTCAGAGCAAGTCGCAACAACTTTAAACCGGTAACACGGTACGGTACCATCTTTCGATTTCATATAAAGTTATCTTTGAGCATCATCCCTATCGACAATATGAGAGGACAGTGACAGAATAACGCCATAAAACGCTCTATATTAATCCTGGTTACAGTTTTTGGTGTCGGTAGTTCCTCTCCTCAAAGTCTGATTTGCTAGCTTTTACCCACAACTTTGCTTGCGTGTTCTGGTGGGTCTTTACTGAACTTCCATGAGGACTTTCGAAGAATATAACAAAATTGTATTGTTTAGCCGCAATGGGGACTGCTGATGGGCGGCTGCCTGCGCGCAAGTGGCCGCTACCAAGAAGCGCTGTCTCTCTTCAAAAAGATGAACGCTCGCTTCCCGGATAACGTTCAGTGTAAGTTAACTTGCCGTACCTTCGATGCGAAGACCGTTGGCTTGGCTGGCTTGGAAAACGGCACAGTTAGCAAACCATCCTAACTGGGCAAAACTAAGAAATTGATATACACATTATTATTATTATATTAGCCTAATTGAGTGTCCCACTGCTGGGCAAAGGCCTTCCCTTTTTTCCGCCACTCGTCCCGGTCGAGGGCATGCTCCTGCCACTCTATTTGATATGCGTCCAGGTCATCCCGCCATCTTCCTCTGGGTCTGCCAACGCTTCGATGGAAGGATGGATGGATGGATGGATGATCATGGCAAAGACCGCTAAGCTGAAATGGGACTGGGCTGGTCATGTTTGCCGCATGAATCTAGAACGATGGGCCTTTATCGCAACCCGTTGGGTTCCACGAGATGGCCATCGAAGCGTTGATATACACTTAGGGTGCGACCACACCGCCGCTTAAAAAACGGTGACGGTACGGAATCGCAACAAAATGTATGAAGAAACGGTAAGAAAACGTGACACATACGGCACGTCACTGCGTATACGCGGCGGTTTGGTCGCACCCTTATACGTTGGAATATTTCGTAACTTTGCCGTTATTTATTTCGTGCCAGCTACGTTTATAAACGATCGCCTTTGCGTACTTCACTTGCCTTTACGTTCGCAATCTAAGGATAAGAGTGAAAGCTAATAGCAATTTCTTCTTACTCCTCTTTTTTTTATTAGTTATGTAATTGATGAGTTTTTTTTTTATTTAGGTCTGAAACTGATAGTGAAGCTCTGCGGTGATCAGGGCTTGTCCGAGACCAGCCAGTGGACGCGGGAGCTGCAACGCGCGCAGGCCAGGCTTAAGCAAAACGAGCGAGGTACGTCACATAAACTAAAAGTTGAGCAATTGAGGATATTTTCTTTTCATAATACATTGACGTGCTTATGTTTCCATATAATTATAACGTTTATAATTAGGCTTAATATTAATTACAACAAACGGGATAAATCACGTATAAAAGCCGAAGGAATGCTCCGACAATTGTTTTGGACTATTCCGTAGTTCTTCATCAGAGCAGTGTTCGTTTCGCTTCCGCCGGGGCGAGCGCTCTCTGATGAAGGACTACGGAATAGTCCGAAACAATTGTCGGAGCATTCCTTCGGCTTTTATACATGAGTTATCCGATTTGTTGTAATTTTGTTTGAGTCTCACGGTAGTATCATGTTGAATGAGGCTTAATATTTAATTTTATCGACTGAAATACTTTCTTTAAGGCATATAATCTTCTTCTTCTTCTTATTTTTCTTATTTATAGTTAGTAATGTATTACAGCCTCCGTGCCTTCCGCTGGTAGCGGATCGTCGGGCAACAGCCAATCTCCTATAGATCAACTACGTGGTGAGGAATTAACTTTCAACTTAGTTTTTTTATAGGTTTTTTGGACATAATTAAAATTACGCTGTCTCTATTGTTAAGCACTTTACTCTTCAAATCGTGCTTCGAAGAGTATTGTGACTTTCTAATTTGTCAATATGATATTGGAATGTATTGAACCATAAAATTTCTTCCTTGCGGCGCATATTAAAATAAATATGCGCCACCAAAGATAAAAACAAACGACGTCTATTTACAATAGCTGGTTTGAATGCAAGGTGTTTATTAAGAAAATAATATAAAATTATCATCAGTATAAAGTCTTGCCAGTCATTTGAGTAAACGATGACGCAATGTTTGTTCATAAAGGGGGCCCGTCTTTGTTTCCAAAGGTGGGGCACTTTTATTATTGTTTTTCTCCTTCATAGTTATATAATTAACGTGATAATATTAATC
This sequence comes from Pandemis heparana, assembly GCA_963854515.1. NCBI lineage: Eukaryota > Metazoa > Arthropoda > Insecta > Lepidoptera > Tortricidae > Pandemis > Pandemis heparana. Next base: position 10,226,041 of record OY978012.1, on the reverse strand, counting down.
TTGTTTGAATTTTCATCAACAAGATAACTGTTGCTGAATCATACCAGGGAGTCGTCGGTTCGTTGTTGATACGTTAGCATTGGCAGTTGGAATTTTCCAGAGATAGGGAAAAGATGAAGTTTGATGCTATTTTTTGTCCCAAATAAAAAACTTATGACTGATACTTTGTAGTTAACGGCATGCGCCTCATTGCTTTAAAAGACTGACATTTTTTATGGTCGCGAGTTTTCACAAATACACCACGCAAACCTTTTAAACTTCGACATTTGTACCTATTTGCCACACTCCCTAGAGTCTCTACCAGTGGCGTGGCGTCCATAGAACTCGATTCTCGCTGGCTTGCCTATTTTAAGGCAGTTGGGCACTTTATTGTGCAGAATAGAGGAAAAGGCTAGTTAAATTCTCTTCGGCTTGCCTTCTGATATACTTGACGCCCCGCCACTGGTCTCTACCTACTTTGCTCCAAATTTTTCTGAAATCTCGGATCGCCACCGCCAAAACTATAGAAAAGTGAGAGCTCGGCTTTTTATTTAGCCACTTTGCGGCCCTAACGGCTCAGGGGTTGAACCTTTTTGGCCGTACAGACCAAGATCTAGATCGGTAAATAGCTAAGCATTATCTTATCGGCGGCAGGGGGCGGTCGGTCGGACAGTGCGGGCGCGCCCGCCACGCCCGCGCCGCGCTCCGGCGCGCTCTCGCGGGGACACACGTGAGTTCACCACGGTTGATATAAATTTACAAGTTTTTTCACATTGCATCAAGGTAAAATAGCAGCGTTACTGTGTTATAAAAACATCATTTTAAAGTGAACTGGGGCCTTACCATGACGTCCTAATTCCGACTCAGTTGAAGTTTTAGCTCTCACTTTTGGTATGAATCTGACAGCGAGCGAACCTAAACTGAATCGCATTAAGACGTCATGGTAAGGCCACAGCTCGGCCTTTTCTTTGTTTCGACTTGTCTACATGTTTTTCTATATGTTTCGTTTTGGACTTCGTAATGCGGTAGTGGACGCTTGAGAGGAAGGCGTTCTCAGGTTTACCCTAGCGCATTCAGATGAAGCATTAAGAACGACACCCCGTTCTTAACTTTCCTCAACACACGTAGGTACAGTCGAGGGCATAAATATCGATACAGCAATAATGTCAAATATATATGTCACCGACCTTATTGTTTGTAGCATAAAGGTGGATGTTTTTGACGTCTTGGTAATACATACATATATTTATGCCCTTGACTGTGCTTTCCAGTTTTGTGTGTCAGGTTGCAGAGTAGCAAAGTATCAAAGTAACTGATGTCTTTTGTTCAATTATGTGGAGGTTTGCGAAGGCGGGATTATTTGAAAGAATTAACAGAAAAATACATAATAATTATAATGTCCGTCAAGATTGCCTTTTCTAAAAAAAAAACTAAGTGCGGGCTTAAGGACTAGGGGTACTGATTTTGGAAAGTACAAATCACTCGAAAGTGCCATTCAGAACTAGGTAAAATCTGTGTACTGCTTAAATTTTTTCTACTTAATAGTATTTCAAATCTGCCACTATTTATCATTACTTTCGAGTGATGTGATGAGCCTCATGTAATAATTAGGCTATCCAAAAATATACAATACCAGTGTGTAAGTGCACACAACACACGAAGTTTCTTGCTGTGGTTGTTAAAATAATCAGAAGACATCCGACTCAGCATTATGAAAAAAACTTCGCCATTGCATTCATATTGTTACGTTATCCGAACTCTGATGGTTTTTAACGTTATCTGTGACCTTTGTCGAGTCTTCGCGCGACTATTTATATTCATGGAAAGTAAGTACAAGTAGTAAGACGCAATAGAATAGTCTGATTGCATCGAATTTTGACGTCAGCTGTAACAATACGAATCAACGTGCGTCCGGCGTGCCGCATTTCACCGCGTGGTTGCGTGGCGTCACGAGTTCGTCTCGAATATTAAACTCGTTAATTAATTAAACATTTCACCTTCATGCATACGCTTATGTCCCCGTTCACTAAATGCGCAATAAGAACACGCAGTTGAATCGACAATGGCGGATGCTTTTACGCTACGATGTAACCCGTGACCCGATGCGAGTGTGGAATGAACCACGAAAACTGACGATGGGCGAATTGGCTTGGCACAGAAACGGTTCCGTACCCAAATGATGATTTTTGCGGGTGGTTGGGCCTTGTGCAAGGTCCGTTTGGATCGCTACCACCATCTTACTCGCTAATCCTGCCGCAAAGCAAGCAAGCAAGCAAGTGTTCCGGTGTGGAGAGTAAGACAGCCGGAGAAATTACGGGCACAAGAGGCATTTCATCTAAGTCCTCTAGTTTGGCAACGCATCTGCAATTCCTCCGGGGTTGCGGGTGTCTATGGGCAGTGGTGATCGCTTACCATCAGGTGACCCACTTGCTCGTTTGCCTTCCTATTCACATACAAAAAAAAATGAATTGATGATTAACGTTACCTTCGGCTTGCTGCTCAACAAATGTTACTTTTACCGGTTAACTGTCGTTTTAAAAGCTGTAATAATGTAATACTGCGGGTACAAATACAAAACGTTAAAATCAAACCATAATAACCTTTATTAAATGTCTGTTAAATATCGATATTTAACTGTGGTACCTACCTGTAGCAACCTTAACAAGCCTTATACCATACCACGGTACATTAAAGACGTTGAAAATAATAAATTTGTTACGTCATTCAGCCTCTATATATAGTAGATACCTATCAGATCCGTTGTTCGAATAGGTAATGTAAGGAAGAACTACATCTAACTTCCGCTATTTTACTTCGATCAAAGGATACTTTTAATTTGACTTTATCACTGACGGACGGCCAAGTAGCGGATCCATACTAACAGGTTACTGTTTACCCTTCTAATAACAAACTCCAAAACGAGGTTTTGTCGTTTTTTATTTTTTTTTATTTTTTATATGAACAGAAAGGCAAACGAGCAAGTGGGTCACCTGATGGTAAGTGATCACCACTGCCCATAGACACCCGCAACCCCGGAGGTATCGCAGATGCGTTGCCAACCTAGAGGGCTAAGATGAAATGCCTCTTGTGCTCGTAATTTCCCCTACTCTCCACACCGGAACACAGCAGTGCAAGCACTGCTGCTTAGCGGCAGGATTAGCGAGTAAGATGGTGGAAGCGATCCGGGCGGACCTTACACAAGGCCCTACCACCCGCAAAACTACACAGGTAACTTCGTCTAACGTACTCTGAATCATAATCGCTTTCTGATAAAGGATTATAGTAGACAGAGATGATGAATATGATCACAAGCGCCCGCACGTTATAAATTACTAGCTGTTGCCAGCGACTTCGTCTGCAAAGAATTCGTTTATCGCTATCCCGCGGGAACTACGCAATTTTCCGGGATAAAAAGTAACCTATGTGCTATTCCAGACGTTTCTCTATCTAAGTGCCAAATTTCATCCAGATCCATTGGGCCGTTCTGGCGTGATTGAGTAACAAACAAACATCCATCCATCCATCCATACTTTCGCATTTATAATATTAGTTAGATGACAATACGATAGCGTGAGAGTGTTGTTGGTGTTCTGTTGAATCTTTAGAATGTCATAATTTTGTGTTGCAGTTCAATAATAACGGACCTGTCACATACATGAAATAAAGTCAAGCAGGCAAACAGCTCTTTTATATTCGCCAGCTAAAAGAAAATCAAAATTATTCGTTACAATTTCAGTGTTAGTTATGAGAATTATTCCTTGCCATAATTCTGGACAATGAACAAAACACAGTTACCTTAGTACTCGCGTGCCACACATGTACAAACCTGTCCTCCTCCACTTCCACATAAATCAACACATGTAAGGATGTCACACAGTTCCCCACTATCATCAAAACTCCATGCACTCACTCTTCATGCTTTGGGAATGAACTCCTAGCGTTTGAAACATATTCTGGGTGTCATGCATACTCGTAATGTTGAAGAGGGCGGCTTTTGCATATGCTAATGTTGAATTCCGCAAAGTAACGACGGATCTACTCCGCAATTCGATTTTCGAAGTTCTTATCATACCGTCCCTCTCACTTTCAAATGCAGGCGCATAACTTCCCTTTGTCCCTTTCGCGAAATGTCCCTTTCCTAAATGCCCCTTACGCAAAACGACCCTTCTGCAAAAGGGCCCGTTTACAAAACGACCCTTCTGCAAAAGGGCCCGTTCACAAAACGTCCCTTTCGCAAAACGATCCTTATCCCATGAGAAGACTCCTAGTCTCTACTGAAACTAGCTTTTTTCAGACGGGACATTTTGCGAATGGGTCATTTCGCAGACGGGACGTTTTGCGAAAGGGGTGGGACCTTTTGAGAAAGGGACGTTTTGCGAATGGGGTATTTTATATAAGGGACCATTTGCAGAGAAGACGTTTTGCGAGTGGGACGTTATGTGCCCAAACCATGTTGTAATGCTTCACACTTTGCTTACAGGTATTCAGGGGATTCGATGCAGCAGGAAGTGCAGTCGCTAGGCCGAAACGTTCATCGCCCCGAAGGTAGAAAGAAAAACGTAGACCAATTTGATGAAGATTTGCCCCTTCCCCCGGAATAGCATATTTTAAGACCACTTTAAATTGTATTGTATTTATTAACACTACTATTCAGTACATTTTTCACTTTCAAACGATAACGTTGTTTTCTTTGAAGCCAAGTGTGACCCTTTTACAGTTCATGCATATATAACATCATCCAGAGTTGCTTTCGGCGCAATCGCACCTGGACCAGCGACGTCACAAAATATTTAATTGTAATTAAATTGTACGCAATGTTCTATCTAGATTATAATAGTACATTATGATACAAGTGTGCTATGTTGATCATGAAACACGAGGCATGGTTGTAGGCGCCAGCGGAGCTAGCGCGTTAATGGTGCCGAGTGTGGTAATATCAATGCACACGCGTTTCATACGACGTTTTTCAACACATTTGCGAGGAAAAACAAAAAGAAATTCTTAATAAGTAAGTATAAAAAACTTTACTTTACCTTTGTTGCCAAACATTGCTTAACTGGAGGCTTTAGAACTTTTCTTTGTCATTTGGCAATTAACACCTTGGATTTCTTACTGACATAACCTGTCCGAACATATTTTAGTATTTCCGGCGATGGACACTATTTACATTTAGTTTTTCTTTATTATTTCAACTAGTAATTTTTAAACTAATAACAAGGTAAAATAATCAACAAAATCTGTGAGTGTGAAAGATGGCGGCAGATATCATTTCTCCGCGCCAATCCGCGCGCAGCACTCACGCATGCGCGCTGTGCACTTTGCACGCGGGCGACGAGGCACTGACAAGACTGCTAAAGAGCCTAATATTAAAATAGTAATAAAATAATTAATCTGGTAGCTGGTTGGAAAAGGTTCATGCGATTAAGTAATAATAAAAAAATGTTATTCGTAAAACGTATATTTTTTATATATTTAACAACTCATACAGATTCTCATATAGTAGACTAGAAAATATAAAAATGTTTGCCGTAAATCATCCTCCTGTGACAAGCTGTCAGTCACGCGGCTAACCACAATCGTTCAAGCACGAACTTACTCGCCAATTTCTTGTAAAAATACAATAAGAGAGTAAATCCTGAAACCCGACTGCAGGTGCCTCACGTGTTTACACAGTTATCTATTAACTATAAATGCATTCATCTTTGCATTTAAACTTTCATTTCAAAAGCGAAAAGTCTCAAAATAGAGAGTAGATGCATTTTCACATTATACAATAATGTTCGGCCGCCATTCGTATCGGCAACCGATAACCCGGGCTGCATGAGAATTTTGTCTAAATTAAATTACATTAAATTAAATAATAGAAATACCTTAATATTTTCTAACGTTCGTACTGAACACTGGCGTAATGCAAAACCACGCAAGTCAATTAGAAATACGTGTTGTATAGAGATTGCAAAAAACTATTTTTTTCTAATGTCACAACATAAACCTAGTACATAGTATGATCTCACTAGAGACGTCTTGGTTCATTGTCATGACACTCGGTAACAAAATTAATGTCACAATTATATCACTAAATGACACTCATTTGCCTTAATTCTAACTGTATTCCCTAAACTTAGCGCAAAACTCACGGGAACATAAATACTTTCATGACAGTTCACAAATAAACAGGCCTTAGCTCACTGCAACGTTCGCGAACTTTTCACTGCTCGTCTTTCACTTATGCTAATTATTAAATATGAGTGTTCAGTGCTAGTCGCACACACAATGTCCTTTCACTTCACTTAATATTGCTGGAAAATCAATAGCACCACATATTGAGAGCATCTTTCTCTTCAAAGTTATCGAATGTATCGATGCTGTCACCAAAAGCGATCACACTTTTCTCTACTATCAATGCTACACAGAAAGTAGATTAGATGCAGCAAACAAAAATGGCCACGTTATGTATATACTAGAAAAGAACAGAGAGCCAAAAAAAACCTTGAAAAGTAGACACTTTTACTATACATTTGCCGCAATCGAAAATATTAAATCGCCTTCCTTACTAATGATTTATCTTAGAAACCAATCACTAAGAAAGTATGTTTCCAGCAGTATTATTTCCATTAATCCCTGTACAGCGAGAGTAGCGGTAGGCACTATCAATCGACAGTCTGATCTGTTCACTATGAGATGAGGACCGTGAAGGGGTGCTCTATGTGTCCGTACTGGATGGCCAGCAGCGTGTCCTTGACCCGCTGAAAGACGGACTGCGACTGCTGCATGGTGGGGATGTTGATGTTGTTCTCCAGGAAGCCGATCCGGCTGATGGGGCTGATCACCGCTGCCGTGCCCGCGCCGAACATCTCCAACAACTGTTTACAAACAATACACTGTAACTACGCGGTGTATGTGTGCAGTTGCCGGCAAACATCTTGAACATGACCTTGAATGCGCAGAAGTGAACTTAGCGTCTCTTTGGTATAAAAGTACATGCGCGAACTTACCCCTTCCACGTCGTTCTGGCTAAAGAAGTTTGCCGTAAGCTGTATTGTACAATCTATAAAGTGGATCGCCTTATTAGATCTATCTAGCTACTAGTTGATCAAAAAGATCTCAACACACACGCCATTGACGATACGGTCGTGATCAGATGTGTTTAAGCGTCTAGACATATTCGATATAGATATTTACACAGTCATTTTATTACACCAATAACGTATTGTTGGAACTTAGTGCGGATATTTATTTTTGACACTGACTGTCAAAAATACTTTTAGGTTGGTTTCTAACACAAAAAACAGGCGTTGTTTCATTAGGGACTAGTTTTAGATTGGTAGATATGTCTTAGTTAGAGACTACGACTATACAACTATACAAAAGTTGTAACTTTCACGCCACGTCATCAAAGTGCCAAACGTCATCCGACCATGAGTTTGGTTGTGTTGTAAGCACTACAGTTCTCGACAACTTTGTCACGCCATTGGCGTCAAATGATCAAGTATAATTTTCTGTCAAAACTTCTAAAGCACTGCCTTGGTCAGCTTCGTAATGTTACTTACTCGTCCTTGTTTGTTGAGAGTGATGACTTGGTCCATAGTGATGACTTCTTCCTTGACCGTGAGCTCCTCCCACTGGCTGGCGAGCTCGAGGATGGACCGGCGCGTCACTCCAGGCAGAATCAAACCATTCAGCGGCGGCGTGCACAACTGTTTATCTAAAATTAAAAACAATGTGGTAAAACATGTGCACAGAAGAAAACAATAGATAGAACTACCGTATTGTTTCAACTTGAGCAAATCTAGTTGAATCGTGCCCGACGCGACTTAGATACCTTCTCAGGTAAACTGTCTACGTTTTGCCACGTTCGTTCACTTGGCATTGCGTGGGACGTTCGACACATATCTCCATCTATCCACCACACGCCATCTCTTCGAGTAGCAAATCAACGTGAGAAGCGGACGGGGCGTATCCTCCAGCCAATAAGGATCGACATATGCTAGTTGGCTAATTTCGGTGATTTTGCACGTAACGTCATCGACAAAAGCACTTTATTCATTCTATTTGACACTCCCTCTCCCTCGCCATGATAAGTGATGGACTTTTTTTGTATAGATACAGAAATTAATGGCGTATAACAAAGTTGGTGTAAAAAGGTATAAGGTTAGATTTTTTTTACAAGCCGGTTCGTGCTCAGTGGACCGAATAACTTTATATGCTAGCTAACTATATGACAAGGAGCTCTTTAATCAGCTCAATTAAAACTGAGATACAAGGCCCGTCTGTTCCATGTAAGACTGATGAAATTCATACATTTTTACATCAGTACCGATACCGAACGGTCACGTCTGTCTTATCGTTGAGTTACTGACCTCTAAACGCCCGTTTACATTACGCGTGCTTGTAAATAAAATGTATTATGTAAAAGTGCACTCTTCTCATGAGGTTTACAAGTCACCTTGCTTATCTATTGGCATCATAATATACTCAAAAGTCCCGATGGACCTAATACTGGTTCAACGAATTATTACACGCGGGTTATGTGTATGTGGTGGTAAGGACCATGTATAATTTTATTTCCTACCTTAGAAGAGCAATGTTGAAAAAATCTTTAGTGTGATGAAAAGTTATTACATATGTCATTCATGATCTTCAGACATCTTTTTTTCTCCTGTCTTGTAATCGGTGGCTTACACAGCCAGTTTAATAATATACTACTAAAGCGTTCAATGCATGTTAAATTGACAACACTGGAAAATATTATTAAATAGGGTTCAATTTCTCAGTGCCGATAAGAAACGAGTTTATACCGGTCAGAGGTCTAGGGAGTCAACATCGCACTAGATAGTAAATGACAATATCGGTCACGCATTAAAACAGTGGATATTTGCTGTACCTAAATCTTGCTTCGTTAATATTCCTAGATAAGATTATAAAAGCATATCATCATTAACGAATGATTATGAATAATTATAGCACCTGAAAAAAAAATGTAAACACGCTCGCTCTATATCTACAATTTGATAATATGTTTAAACAAGAGGTAGTTAATTTTCGCAAAGCTTACGGTAATATTTTAATATTCTAAATTCTTGAGTACAAAAACATCCCGACATATTTTTGGAAATCTTACGTGCGGAGAAACCAAAGCTAAACTAAACCTATCTGTCTTATTTTTTTAACTGTATCTGGCCTTAAAGTACCTTAAAGATGTAGGATAATATTTACCTCCGTGTTCATTGATATACACCATGAAGATGTTCATAGCACCGACTTCGGTGAGTTGATGGTCGGGCCCAAACAGCCACAACACTTGGTGATGGCCCAGTTGCGCCGCGCGCGTCGTCGCCTCTGGAAACAGAACACGCGCGCTACAGATACCATGTAATCACAAACCCGTGGCTGGATTATTTTTCATACCAGATAACAATAACCCTTAACATGGTTGAAGCAAGTACGTTTGTTAAGTACAATATAATAAAAAGTTATTTAACCCTAAGTATGGCTGGCGTAGTTTTGATACCAGATTCCAAATATTTATTGATACCCTGTATAGCTAGAATATTTTTGTCAGTAGATACCAAATAATTATTAACCCTTAATTAAACTTTATGAATTTGTTAATCTTAAACCAATGATATATTTTTACTAGTTGTGTTTTTAAACCGTACCTTTTTGCAGATGATTATTAGATAGAAAAGGATTTGGCTACTTCTGATTTATGTTCGCGCCAAAAATAAGCTCATCAATTTCAATTCCATGTATAAAGTTAAGTAGCATAACCGATTTCTTGATTCCAATAACCGAGTTGCTCGCAACCGGTCACATCCAGTTATTGCACACAATAATATAAACATCTAATATCTTACTTAATAACAGATTGATAAAAATACAAAATGAACTGTCGTCATTCGTCATACCTAATGGGCTACAGTTAATTCATCGAAAACAAAGTCTACGTCACGATCATAAACAATTCATGACGACAATAAACAATATTTTGAAGTGTCCGTTGGAAGACAGTATTGCCAATAAAATCTCCTTTTAAACACGAGCAATCTGATAAAATCAGAGCAAGGCAACCTCAAAGTTTATGTAGAAAAAGAAGAGCAAATATCAATTTAATTGAAGATGCTTGTAGCTGTCGGGGCTATAGAAAATAATATTATAGTCAAGCCAACACATCTCATAGCCCTCTGAGAAATTTATCAAATTAGTGCATTACTTTACCTACAGTTGATAAGTTGGCAACTGCAAAACTGCGCTTAGCAGCCAAGTGATGGCTTTAATTTCTACAAAAGTTGCTGAAGTGCGTTAATCACAATGATCGACGATGATGGTAAAATTTTCATTCTGATTTTTTTTGGTCTATTCTAAGTCAAAGAAACTGAATTAGTCAACAAACGATGGATTCAGGAAGGATTGCTGCAAAAAGGTTCCACATAATGTAACAAGATAGAGGAAATAAGTTGTAACATGACATGATCGAAGTCCGGTTCAGTTATTTCAACAATGTGTAAATATCGCGAAAATTAGCAATTTATTCTTCAGTCACATATCCAATGCTTACCTATAGTAGGTCCATAGTTAGAGCCGACTTTCCTATTGCCGACTCCTCCAGGGAAGGCGCGGACCACGTTGGGGTCCGCGAATATCGAGACCGCACCGTCGCTGCTCGTCTTGAAATACGAACTGACTGGGCTCATTACTACGAATAACAGCGCTGATTCTGGGGCCATCACTCCGAAAGTTGCCTGGTGAAAAAATAAAAAGCGACTTTAGTACATATAAATATGGTCACTATGATGTGTCCTCTTTGCTATGCTGCTAGCGTTCCTAGGTCACTTTGAAACATTGAATACCCGTACTTTTAACCGACAGTAACTAGATTCTTAACATCGTATCGCTGTTTTCAAATGCGGGAAGACAAGTAAATTTATAAATAGAAATGAATGAAGTCATGAATCCGCGACCAGTTTTAAGTAATTGTGCAAAGTTTTGTTTAATAAACAATAAACAAAATAGTACGAGTACATTTGTTTTATTTACAAATTCGTGATAGAACGTATTGTTCATAGGTAGGTTCTAAATATGTTGATCCCTATTTTGTTCTGAATAATAATAATTATGTTTAACCATTATTGCCGTTAAAAGAGACAAAATTGTGCTCCGAGCACGAACCAGTTGAACAATTGAATAAATATTATTTGCAGACCTTGAACAAAAATTTCATTTTACTCAACAAATACGTCACTTCAATATTGATTCAAATGTTTAATTTCGCAAATACTGTGATGTTTGTCGTCGCTGCCGATGGTTCGAATATCAACAGTCGCACCCATGTAAATGGTGTAATTGAAAAGAATTGTAAATCATTAATTTCCACATTAATGGGTTTAGGTATTCAAAATAATGTTTGACAATGTACAGTCAAGGGCATAAATATATATACGTTACCAAGACGTCACAAACATCTTACATTTACGTCACAAACAATAAAGTCGGTGACACATATAATATTTGACATGAAGGCTGCTTCGATATTTATGCCCTCGACTGTACTCAATGGACTCATCAAAGCCATCTCTAAAAAAAGAGTTAACAGTTATTCTTAACCAATTTGTTTAGGAAAATGTCTCTCATATTCTCCCAGAATATTCGACGTCATTTAAAAAGCGTAAAGTAGAACGCAAGTTTACAACGTCCCAGTTTGACGTGCCTCCTCATGATTTGCAAAGTCGATAAGGAAAGGCTAGGCTAAGTAGTCGCTTATTAACATTTTTGGCGCCTCACGTTAAGATATCTGACGATTTAAAGATAATTATTTGCTCTTTTTATCAGTTACTGATAAGCTTTGCTTTTAATGTGTAATGTGGTAAATACGAGAAGGAGTACAGATAAAACGGAAAATAGTGCGCATCGGTTTTTTGCCGGATGATTCAATAACAGTAAAACCTTCGAGAATTAGCTACTAAACTTACCTCCGTTCCGATAAGCGTGGGCCGGATGTAAAGCGTAGAGGCTTCGGTGTGCGGAACCCACTCTTGGTCAATTTGAATTAGTCTTTTCATGCAGTTTATGAGCTCTTCGCCATCAAAGATGGGTAGGCCGGAGCGGTGCGCCGCGAGATTCATCCTCTTCATATTTAAATCAGGACGGAACAACCGGATTTTGTCATCCACGCCCCGATACGCTTTCATGCCCTCGAACAACTGCAATAACGAATTCCAACTTTGAAAACATCCCACATTTCTCCTATTAAAGAATCAAATACTGATAAGACTATTTGTTTATTGTTAACGTTGCGTACTACATACGTAAGCTAAAGCGAGCTGTTATTCTAGAAGGCGGGTGAAGTAAACACGTCAACGTACTTGTATCGCGTAGTGCAGCGCTTTGGCCGCAGGGTGGATGCTCAAGTTTTCGAAAGGTGTGATCTCTGGTTTTTGCCAGCCGCCGAGCGGCGCGTGGTAGTTCACTTTGAGCATGTGGTCGGTGAAGTATTTGCCGAAGCCGAGGTCCCGCGCGTCCGGTTTGGCCTGTAGCTGGTAGGGTGCTGCCAGTTTCACTTGTAAATCTTCATACTGTAACAACGTAAGCGAGTTTGAAATTATCTGGCGGATGTTCAGTTTTTATACACACAAACATCTTATTAAACACCTGTCACAAACTAATGGCTGTTGAAACGCTGCAACCGTATTCACTGTGCTCCTAAGTATGATGCAAGTCATGTGCTCTATGGCATGTTCGACATGGAAATTAATTGTTTAACTTGTAACTGATAAGCACGAACACTGCAGGATCGATCGCTTAGATGTAAATAAGCAGCATCCAAACGTAAACATGATAAAGGTTCAAGAAGCTACATGAGGGGTTATCCTGCAATCCACATTCACCCAGTAAATTTAGCGTTTTTTACTGGCTGACGAACTACTAATTGATAGTTGCGTGATGACCAGTTTTAGACGATTTTGTTTATCTTTTTGGGCCAAGAGTCATTGCACTGTATATAAGGTGATTAAATTAGCGATTTGACCAAGTTCTATTTGCTATCTTCTTTACGTTAAATTCCTAATTCGCAAACCGTGACAACTGCATCAAAAAACCAAAACAAAAATACCGGACTTGGCAGATTTGATTGACTACGAATAAACCTTGCATCGTGCAAAAGATGTCGTGTTATCTACCAATTTATTAGTGCTCATAGAGAGTACTCGCGTGTCAAAACGATAAAAATGTAAGTAAATAAAGTAATTAAGATCAAAAGATAACGTATGCACGTTTCAAAACTTTCATCGAATCAAATGTTTACGAGTGGATCGAGCGCGTTACCTTGAATGTGTTTTCCGGCGCGCCGTGGGGGCACGGCTCATCGAACTGTATGGGGGGCGGGACGACATACTCGGGCTGGACGGCCGCAGAACTCTCTTCCACCTCTTTGTAGCGCAACGAGGAACTGCAGCGACGCACCGTCTGCAGTTTGTGCTGATTCTCGAAGATCCATTTCACCAACACCTGAAAGTATAGTCCGCATTTGAAAGCCCTCAATTTGTATCGTTGTTATCGTGTGTCTTTTCCATTTGAAATTGTGGCGCTCGGTGTATTTAGTTGCTAGATAAACGTTTCGAGAAATCTATTCGATACTAGGGAGAATGTCTGAAGTTATGAGGAAAATATGTTCAAAAAAAGCGTCCTGTTACGTCATAAGAAAAAGACGAAAAATGTGTTTCGGTTGTTTTCAATCCATTGCAATTCCATGTAAAAAGAGAAAACTAAGCATTTCACATTCTTGGAACACATTTTACTATATTTTATATTAAGTACCAGAATTCCTTATACCGACACAAAATTCCCTGTTTATCTAGCAACTACTAGTACCTACCGAAAAAAAAGTTATCAACATTATTTTGACATGTTAATAAACCTATGCAACAAACTTTGGTAGGTAAGTTTACAAAATGATAAATGAGCGCATCGCCATGAGCGTGCAAAAATAAAATAAATTACTATTCAATATTATTATTTAATAATAGAACTCTATCAAGTACAAAAATATTCACGACTAACCTAAATATTTATTAAAAATACAAATATTCTTACCTGGCTACGACGAATAGGCATTGTCGGTATCCTTATTGAAACGTATATAAAAAACACAATACAACACCACAAACCGTTTTAAATTAAAATACTGTAATAAATTATTTTCGCTTTAATATCCGTAATAAATATTCAAACACTGCTGGATTTGTATTTCGATTCCTCGCTCCGAGTTAACTGACTTCACTTGACTTAAAGCACAAACATTTAAAGAGCAAATGATAAGATATTGTGGGCTGACCTATGACGTACCGCTTATAATCAACAGTAATTATAAAACATCACTTGATAACGCGACGTGGTTGATCAAAATATGATTACGCACTTGGTTAGTTGGAAAAATAAATCGTAGTTAGTGCGAAATTACTGTATTAGCAGCGGGGGGCTCGTGAGGTCGCGGAGTGTGGCTGCGACGACCGCCGCTGTCTTCGCGCACCGAAATGAATATGTTAATGCCGCGACAAACGTTTCAATGCTCATTTGAGCACACCGACTATCATTTACATTACGAATTATTCCGCATAATAATACACGTGGCCGACAAAGACGGCGAGACTCCCCAATTGTAAGAAATACCTACGACGCGCGTTACGCCTGACAGAAAAACAGTTATTTGTACTATAATATTAAACTTTAATCATTTACTTGGTAGCGAGATTTTAACATACTAGTTCGTAATAAATTAATATAATATACTTCATTAAGTACAACAGCAATAATATTCAACTATTAACTAAAAGCGTTTATAATTTGTAACTGCAGACGGTATCTAATACAGGTCAGGCTGGCTAAGAGCCACTCTATCTTCATTTTTGGCGTGTTTTTTTAGCATCTGCATGATTTCGTTGTCGAATTCTTCAGGCGTAGGTTTCTTCTCAACGATCCAGTAGAATATGTCCCAGTCGTTGCTCGGCGAGTTGATGAGACGGTCGTACATCATGGTCTGCTGCTCCGAGAAACCATCCAGATATTTCTTCGCGAAGGTGCTCAGCAGAAGGTCATTCTCCAACATTCCGCGTTTACGCGATTGGTAGTGGAGCCTGGAAGAAAATAGATTTGGTGAATAGATTGCCGCGTTTGATGTTTTATGCTAAGAACCTATTGTATGTCAATAGACAGTGGCACACGCGGGTCGCGGGGGGAGGCTGTATGGAAAAAATAAAATCAATTACCTACCTATATACATTCCCACCTTTTCTGGCCTTCCGATACTCGCGATACTTCTGATACTCTTAAAGAAATACCCACATGCTTTTGGGAAGTCATGCCAAATCTTATGTCTACTGCAGGAGTCGACAAGTAGTTTTAGGTGGGGTCCAGATATTGTGAGAAAATTTTAACGAGATCGCGACAGTTGCGTTAATGTATAAGCTTTCATGTGTATATTTATAGTACCTGGATGACCGAGAATTTAAAAATCAAACATCGAATCGACGAAACAGGACAGCCGGATCTTGCGGTACAAAGAGTTGCATAGATTCGTCAGGCGTTGGTAGATTAAGGCCAGAGACGAACCTCATTGGAAACAATGTTGACATGAAGGTTCGCGAAGGCGAAGTATTCGGGTTAAGGCGATGTAGCGTGCCGAGCTCGATGTTAAGCGTGGAGAGTCAAACAGCAAACAAACTAATTCTACGACTACTTATACAGAATGTTGTAGGAAGTAGTTACATATTGCTATTGTATAAGTAATTGATGTAGGTTTATTGAGTTCTAATAATACTTAGGAATTCAAAACAGCAAGTTATATAAATAAGTACTTAGAAATCTGAAAATGTGAATTGTAACTCTATTGGGCACGTTTTAAAACATTATATTTGTTATCTTTTGATTTGGTATCATAAAAAGGAGCTCAATCAAAGTAATTTGACTGATAAGTATTATCATGAAATTTGCGGCAGATTACAAAAAAACTATGTTATTTTTCATTTTTGTAAAAGTTGACTTAGTGACATTCTTTTTTTTAACCCGACGGGGTTATAACGGTTATATTTATTGTGATTTTCACTTAAATGCATTACGAAACAAATTTCTTCATAATGGAATTAATTATGCATAAATAAATTATTGACCTATTATTTAAAGGACTTGATAAACAAGTGATATTAATCATTATCAAGAAATCTGAAGGCAAATGTTTTGCAATTAATTTGCAGGCAATCCAAGGTAACAGATAACATAACAATGTTATTATTTTCAAATATATATATAGTATGCAGTATGGAGATAAGGATTTCCCACTCTGGTAAATTGTAAAGAAAAACAACTAGAAGATTCTACCTGATTAGAATCAGTTTCTCGTCACAAAGGTTTTTTTTTTTGTAGTCTGTCTTTTTGTTGACTGTACTTGCATAAGCAGCTGCCTACCATGGGGCCAAATCTTGCGAGTTAAATTTGAGTCACTTCTAAAAACAACTTAAAAAAAACTTGTAATCAAATATGTGTATATTGGACCAATAACACTTATTAAAAGGTTTCATGGTCAAAATAAAGTTTACATGGTTTTCACAAAGATTGCTAGCACCAATAATCAACAAGAATCAATAACCAACAATTTCACCCTTAATTCATAACAGTAAAGGTGACTATTAATCATTGTGGATGTTAACATCCAACTGAGGAAAATAAGCATGTTTTTGACAATATTTCAAAAACTACAACACCTGTATCGTCCAAATAAATTTTCATTGAAAATACTCATTACACACTACTATCTTGATTTACCAATTTGTTACGCCATTGTAGAAGAGTTGAAAGCTACAGATAGGGATATTCAACTCTTAGGTCAATTATTGAAACTATATTTAAAAAATGCTAAGAAACCTCCAAAACATTTTTTAAGACCTATCTAACAATGTGCATTTCAAATTCCTGACATAGAATCATTATCATTGTTGTAACAACTTATAAATAAGGCTTGCCTTTTGTATAAAAGTGTGTTTAAAGTGAGTAAATGCTTTGGTTTAAGTTATGTTACGACAGAATTGACAACATTTCATATTTTTGAGTCTA
Organism: Pandemis heparana; assembly: GCA_963854515.1. Lineage (NCBI taxonomy): Eukaryota > Metazoa > Arthropoda > Insecta > Lepidoptera > Tortricidae > Pandemis > Pandemis heparana. The sequence continues at coordinate 10,208,962 of OY978012.1, read as the reverse complement.
TAATTTTAATGGTTTTCTGTATTTTGTTTGAAAAGATGAACATGCTGACAGTTTAATTTTTTCGCTAGGGCTTGTATTTAATTTATAATTAATTTATTAATTTTTGCTTATTATAAAAGGGCGTAACTCCGATACTATCACAGAATACACACTTATCCCTTTGTCTTTTCTCTATAGAAAAAAAAACTGACGTTAATTTCAAATTGACAATGTCAGGCCCTATTCTCCAATATTCGATTTTCGAGGTTCGCTTCGTGCTGTTCCGCTCATACTAATAGTCATTATCTTGAGAGTGAGAGAAAAGGTATGCAACGAACTTCGAAAATATAATTTCAGAGTTGCCCCCCTTGTGCTTTGAAGTTGTCAAAAATACAAAATTATGGTCGCTTATTTTTTCTCGTGAAAAAAGCAAAGGTGTTTCACCCATCCTGTGGTAGTTTTGGTAAAATTAGGACATATTTTTAATTAATTTTTATTTTTTATAATAGGAAATATCAAATGAATCAAGAAATTTTTATTTCTTAATTTTTATGTTTACTTTTACGGTTTTACCGTTAGAAATTTAATTTCTAAACGACACTGAAAATTAGAACACATAGAAAAATCCGAAAAGTAAAGCTATGGCCGGGAATCGAACCCGGGTCCTCGTCATTCCGTGACGCGTGCTATACCCCTACACCACCCATAGCAGGTACCTGCTGGGTTCGATTCCCGGCCATAGCTTTACTTTTCGGATTTTTCTATGTGTTCTAATTTTCAGTGTCGTTTAGAAATTTTTTTTTATAATAAGCGATATTAAAACTATATAAACATATTGCAGTGATCAGGAGGCAAAATGCTTTCAAACCATATACCTATACATTTTCAGGTGTTATAAAAATGAAATGTTGTCAATATAAAAAAAGGTATTTATTAGTATTGATATTGATGCATATAAAATTCGTGACTATCATGCTAACAGTATATGTTCACTATTAAACAAATAAATCATAAATATCATTAAAACCGTGAAACATGAAGTCCCAACTACAAGGTCTTTGTCCCTGCTAAGGGTCTCCTAGGTTGTTAACACATAAATTAGAAGCTAAAATTACATCATAAATTAGGAAGTTATTATACTGGTTTTCCATGGATTGATGAAAGTTAAAAATTATGCATGCAGGATTTTTTACTTCCCACATACAAGAGACCAAAAGGTTACAGTTGAGAAAATCAAATAATAAGTTCAGCATGACTATCCAATTCATATAATTTTTGCAACATAAAGATAATGTTCACCTCGCTTTGCGCTGCTCCAGAGGCTGTGGTTTGTCAACATTGTAAACAGGTATCTCCATGTATGTTGTGTCCATAGTCTTTGCTGTGTCGCTCATAAATGCAATGGATTGCACTCTTTTCACTGCATTTACAGCCTGAAACATAAAAGTGAAACTTAAGTTACTTCACCACTCAGATGAATTATGTTTTTTGAGTTAGTTTCTAATTCAAACAGCTGTAATCTATTTTTAAATATTTCAGAAAGGGTTTTTCTTTAATTGAAAACTTTAAAAAGTATAATTTCTAAACGACACTGAAAATTAGAACACATAGAAAAATCCGAAAAGTAAAGCTATGACCGGGAATCGAACCCGGGGCCTCGTCATTCCGTGACGCGTGCTATACCCCTACACCACCCATAGCAGGTGAGTAAGCGTTCGAATTTTTCTATCTATTACTAACTGTCACGTGACCTTGTTACTATGCGATTATTTGTCGCGAAGCGTCATCTATTTGAATGATGTGTCTGTACGACACAATTACAAACTCCCGTGGAACATCTACTGCTCACCAGGGACGAGAGATGGCGCCGGGATGCGGGATGGCGATGGGGATGGAAAAAGTATGTTCTGGTTCAACAAATTTGTAAAATTAAAAAAAAGAACAGACCTCAAACTCAGAACATGTTTCTTCCAGGGTAAAACAGTTAACAAGGTAAGACTTTCCCCTTATTGGTTAGAATTATTTGATCATAGGTTCATAGGTCTACAAAATCGGTTGACTTACATAAATTGAAAAGGTTAAAGAGACAAGAATTTCGCAATTTGTTGTTGATAAGATGAGTATAGGCAATCCCTTTGTTTAAACATTAAGTGATATTGTTAGCAATTTTCAAGCCTTGACTGCGATCAGAAGTATGAACAATTTCTATTTTTATTTCATGTAATCGGTTAACATAATAACAATGGCGCATTAGTATTTGCATCGCCCAGGCATATAACTACACAGCGCAATCATATATTTCTCAGCATACGTACCGGTCGAAGACGAAACATGTTATTATTTATCCGTTAGCGGGAGCAAAGAATATTTTTTTAATTATTTTAAAAAGTTTCCACCCAAACCAAATATAATGTACAGTTTTTTTTATAAATAATTATAATTGACGTTGACATTGACGTCTATCAATGTTGTTTTTAAAATTCATTCCGCAAGGGAATAGGCGAAGGTTTTGCACCATACAGCCAAGTCTTCATTATTATATTTCTCTTGATGGTAGTTTTTTGTAAGGCCGAGGCCAAGTCTTAAGTCAGTGGAAGTCTTCAAATTTTAAATTGTATAGGCTTTTTAGCCTCGTCTTTAGTGGTAAAATCCGAGTGGAGTCAATTCAGGGTATAAAGTACAAATCCGAGTATTTCGTCAATTCCAAATGATGTGTCAATTCCGGTTTCCTTCAAATCCATATTAAATTGTTCGTATAGTTGAACAGATATATCTATATTAATAATTTCGTGACCGGTTACGGTAGACTCGATCGAAACGTTGCCTGAATGATAGAACGTGAAAAAATAAAAATTTCGAGTCGACAACATGTATCCGCAAAATTCGGATTGTCGAGTATTTTGTAAAATTCTAACGGTGCTGACGGACAAATCGCAGTCGCCATATTGGACACCACCACAGACTAGCGCGAAACTGACACCGGAGGACGACAAACGTTCCGTTTCATGCTAGCGCACATACGCCGTGCGATTTTTCTTAAACCTGAGATTGGCCAACATAACCATAGATAAAATAGAATAATTGGGAATGGATGATTATTTTAAAAGTGCTTGGTGATTTTTCTTTTGATAGGAATAACCATCCTCAGCTACGGAAAAAAGTTTCCGATTTTTTCCGTCGAGCCATATATTTTATAAAAATAAAAACATTTTATTCAGTCACTCGGCGGTAGTGATGTAACGAATGTCATATTTTCGACATTAGCGAATGCAAATGCGAATGCGAATATTCAGTTTTTGTTAAAATTTGGCACCATTTGTCTATGGCTTGGTGACTTTGGTGGCAGTCCCGTACAAACGAAGTACGTTCCGTTTGTTTTTTGTTCCTAGAATAGCCGAGTTCAGACGAACGAACGCATCTGATTGAAATGTCATTCCACTCTATGTTGCCAGATGGGCTATTTAATTTAGCGCCAAGCCAATGGGCTATCTCCCTTACCGGGCGGCGAAAATTTTATAATTAAACAACTACTAGATACCCTCAATTTTTTTTTATATTCGCATAACATTCGCAGTAATTTTGCGAATGGGAATGCGAATGCGAATACTTCCAGAAATATGCGAATATTCGCGAATATGAATGCGAATGCGAATATTCGTTACATCACTACTCGGCCCTTATACGGCAGTTAAGCAGCAGTACGCCAATGCATGTCAAATTAAAAAAAAAAACTGCTTGAATCTGTATTAGAAATGTCATCACATTTCTAGCTAAAAGAAGCAACGGCTAAGTGGCGCCGTCTGTAGATTGTTCGTGTTACTAAACCACTATGGTAATTTTTATTGAAATTGGCATTGTTCATTTTTTTTAGCTGTGCTTTTAACACCTTTATTTGATAGAATGGACTTTTTTAAGAAACTAACTTGAATATTATGCTTCTACGTATCTTTGTTTATCAATAATAAATATAAATATTTTTCGCTGTTTGATAATTTGTTAATTTTGGCAGGATCCCAATCGCCTTCGTACAGAAATATAAAGAAAGATTTTGTCTATATGTCAACGTCATAGATCTGTAGATGTGTGTGAATTTAACGGCAAACTCACGTTTAATGTCAACAATGTTCGCGTGTTCGAAATTATTTCCGTTCGTTGGCGTTGTTATTGTTTTCCGTGCTGTATTTGCTTTTTCGTTTCACCCCTGCACATATTTCCTGACTTCTACTTACATTAAAATGGTCTTCGCAACAATGCATCGTGTAAACTTTGAAATATTCCACATTAGCTTGCGTACACCATTTCTTCTGCAAAGCTTCTCTGATTTTCACAATGATTTTGTTGGGGCTATGGTTCGAGTCATTGTTGCATCCCGGCAGAAAACATTTTTTTATAAATATCCATTGTTTGTTACAGTTTTATACTTTGAATTGGCTTTTATTTCTAATGTTTGTAGGTTAAGTCAGAATGTAATGTTATGATGTAGACGTGACAGTGATAGCGTGACAGATACCGTAACTAAACTTTTTTTTTTTTCATTTTTGTGGCAAACATTTAATGGCCGATTCTTACATAAAACATAAAACCCGGTCGTTAGATCAAACAAAAGTCAAAACTTACTACGTACTTTTACAAAAATATCTGCGATCGTAAAGTATTTTTGAAATCGGACAAGATAAATCGGTTATTTGATGGTTTTCCTCCAAATGGTTTTCGAATTGAAGCATACTAAAAAAAAATAACAATGTCAATTAGTAGTCAATGGTAGTAACACAAACAATCTACAGGCGGCACCACTTAGCCGTTGCTTTTTTTAGCTACAAATGTCATCGTTTACCACAGATTCAAGCAGCAATTTAAAAAAAAAATATATGTCATTGGCGTAGTGCTTATCAGCCGTATAGAAGACGCCGAGTGACTGAGGAAAATGTTTTTATTTTTATAAAATATATGGCTCGACGGAAAAATAAATAATAATAAACAAATAAATATCATGGGACAAATTACGCCAACTGACCCAGTCCCCAACTAAGCAAAGCTTTGTGCTATGGGTACCATGCAACGGATAAACATACTTATATAATTTAGATAAATACATGCTTAAATACATACAACATCCATGACTCGGGCACAAACATTCGTATTCATCATACAAATGTCTGCCCCTACCGGGATTCAAACCCGGGACCTCCAGCTTCATAGTCAGGGTCACTAACCACTAGACTATCCGGTCGTCAAATCTGAAACTTTTTTCCGTAGCTAAGGATGGTTATTCGTATCAATAGAAAAATCACCAAACACACTTTTAAACTAATCCCCAATTCAAAATAAAAACGGATTTTCAAACTTTAAAATGGCCGCCCTGTAAAATTGCCATTTTGGACTCATCAAGTTGTTCACGCCATGCACGGATATATTCTTGCAGATAATTTCAGTTATTGTGAATGCTATCACATCTACCTATTTTTGTATTAAAATGATAAACAGTGATTCGAAATAATGGCTACACATTCTACCTACATTTTGTACCTACAAGTGTATTATGATTCAAATTTCACCCGAGCGAAGCCGGGTTTTCATCTAGTTCATAAATATGATTGTAAGTTTCAGTATTCTTGAGAAGCTCTTGAGTGCCGCGCGGGATCGGACTCGGATGATAAGTAGTCATTAGCCCGTCAATTAAGGCTAGGCGTTGAATGTTATAAGCGGGACATACAAAAATGATGTGATCCAAAGTTTCATCTAAATTAAGGTTGCATTCTTTGCATTTTGATGACTGGGCTATTTTCATTCTATGTAGATGTGCGTTAACTCGACAGTGACCAAATCGTAAGCGGGATAGAATAGTATAGAATTTTCTTCCTTTATACATCTGTGCTTTGGAAAACCAGGGTTTTTTACCGACAACTTGATTAATGGAAGCATACCAGGCACCTTTATGAATTTTAACATCGTTCCAATAAGAGGACCATTCAGAAATAATTGTTTCCTTGATCTTGGCTACTAAGTCTGTATAGTGGACGCCATGTGAGACAGAGCTGCCCTCATCACTGCCCTGGCATCCACTGAAATTGCATGCGGTCTTCGCAAGGAAATCTGCGTTCTCATTCCCTTTCACACCAATGTGAGCCGGAGTCCACATAAATTCCACAAAAACATTATCACAATGTAGTTGCCACCACAATTGCTTGATGTCATATATAATGTAGTTAACTTTACAGTTGATGGATGTGTTTTGAAGAGATTTTAAGACGCTCATGCTATCCGTTACTATTAACCATCTATTGGTGTGTCTGCTTTGATTTATAAACTGTAGGACTTTAAATATAGCCAGAGATTCTGCATAGAAAATACTAAAGTATTCTGTTAACTTCTCTCCATAACCGAATTTAAAGTGAGGTACATAAAAAGCAGATGAGCATGCAAAGGTAGACTTTGAACCATCCGTGTATACTGGTATAAAGTTTGTGAAAGTTGAAATTTTCTGGTATACTTCTTGTTTATTTTTCATATGTGGGTCAATATGAACTGGGACAGTGGTATATTTGCTTTCATAGCTTCCATTAAAACAAGCCCAATTTTGTTTGTTTGTAAATAATTTGCTACGCAATTTTAATTCATTCAGATATGAAAAGTCATGAAGAATATATGGGACGGAAGAAAAGTTACCATTGGTAATAGAATTATGTAAGGAAGAAATCTTTTTGAAGAGAAGATTGGAAGCTAATGAACTTAGTTGAAGAAGAAAATTGAATTTTGTAGCACGGCAACCCCGTCTCAATGACAACACCGGAGCGAGCGAATCCCGCGCCGCCGTTTTAAAACCAATCACGGCTCAGCAAAGCGCCCCGCGCGGGGACGCACCGATAATCCGATCCCGCCGCCCCCGCGCAGTCCGACCGACGCCGCGATACGAGCTCTAAGCAAGCCTACAGATAAACTGTTCCAATTATTGTTAGAGTTAGAAATTCTTATTTGTGTCTAGTAAGACTATTATTTCTGTGTCAAAGTGTCAGAAAATAAAACTGTTTTCTTTACGTACGTCTCGCATTTTCACTCAAAATCACCACAGGCCTTCGCGCACGAACAACCATACATAGCAAGCTAGCCGGTGCTACAAAATGGCTGCCCAAGTGTGAGGCTAAAACTGTGAAAAAGTGACTTTGTTTCATTGTGTTGTGACTTGTCGGACTCATAATCATGCCGCCGCGAAAGAATCGTGCAAAAGAAAATCGTGAGATGTCGCAGGAGCGCGATGCTCATGCTGACGAAGCTTCGTTCTCGAGAGAGGACATTGCCACGCTGGTCGAATCGCTGCAACGGTCGCAGACCGACGCCTTCAAGGAGTTACTTGAAAGCGTTATGACCAGACAAGCTACGTCCACATCTACGCCGTTTCCATCTGAGGGAGGAAATTTTTCTCGCTGTAAAGCTCGATTTGCCGGCACACCCGAAGAATCCATTGAAGGTTTTATTGACGCCATCGAGGCATACAAAGACTGTTCCAGTATTACTGATGAGAACGCCATAAGAGGTTTATCGATGTTACTAACCCATTCCGCTGCAGATTGGTGGCAAGGTATAAAATCTGAAACCAATTCATGGGCCGACGTAATAAATAACCTACGATATACCTACGGCGACAGTCGCGCGCCGCCGCGTATTTACCGCGATTTATTCGCCACACCTCAAGGTGAAGAAAACACACATGTTTATGTTGCTAAATGTCGAGCCTTGTTGTCGAAATTGCCGTCGGACGATTTGTCGGAGAAGGTACAGTTAGACATGGTGTACGGTTTGTTGCACAAACGTATTCGGAAGCGAGTAAAACGCGAAGAATGCACAACATTTAGAATACTACTGCAGAAAGCACGTAGTATCGAGGACTCGCTTAAAGAAAGCACAGAAGTGCCTTCAAAAAGCTCCGCCGACATGAAGAGCGCGAAACATGTTGCGCCGACTCATCCCGCCGCGACGAAGCTGCCGCGTGCCGCCTCGGGCGCTCCGCCGCCTCGCGAGCCGCGCGCGCCGCCGCCGCCGAAGCGATCAGCTGACGATAACAATACGAACAACAGTGCGAGTGCCGCGAAATCCCAAAGTGATAAATCGTATTCGTATAGTAAGAAGTGCGCGTATTGTAAGCGTTTCGGTCACGTAAAAGACGAGTGCCGTAAATTGTCTTCTAAAGACTCTAGTGCATCTAATGACAATAATAATACTAATACGTTTGATGTTAATGTATTACATTGTTATGGTTGCGGTCAAAAAGGAGTGTTACGTCCAAATTGCGATAAATGCAACGCTGCTTTCTGTTCGGTCAGCTGCAGTCAGGATTCGTTCGCTCCGGGGTCGATGACCTCTGGTAAGCCGTGTTCCCCGGTGAGTAATTCTATTAATTCAGTACTTAACTGTCAAAATGCAAAATTTCTAGACGATGCTGTGTCTCTCATTGATTTTCGGTATGCGCTTCCTGTAAATTTTTTTGGTGACGGTTTTACGACAACGTCGGCGACGTCCCGCGTCGCCGACGCCGCCTGTGACGACCCGTGTGTTGTTCACAATCCGGTCATACAATTTGCAAAGCCTTCTGCTACCGTTAATTGTTCTTTGAATGTGTCTCAAACAGTGGATACATTATTTTGCACTGAGTTAGTTAGCAACAGTATAGATACTGACAGTAGAGTAACCATGCTACCAGAACAGGTCATTCACACTGATCCTTGTATGACACGTGATGTTCATCTTCATAATACTGCAAACAGTACCATAACTAGTTGTCATAATATAAATGAAAACAGTAGCACACCTGAGTGTCATAGTATAAATAAAAACAGTACCACACCTGCGTGTCATAGTATGAATAAAAACAGTAAGTTAACCGTGCCTTGTGAGGAAATTATTTTTTCATCGGTGGATTTTTTAGGATCTTGCCAGGAAGTTAAGGGCCCATTACATGGAACAATAAACCATGAAAATTCACCCAATTTCCCCACAGACTACATCAGCTGTTTAGAGGCTACTGTCGAAGAGTATGCCTTGGAACCAGACATTTCCACTAAACATCAGCGCCCTATTTTAGGAATTGAAATTCTCAACATGCGTGGAAGAGCATTGATTGATACAGCTGCTAAGAAGAGCATTGCTGGACAAAAGCTCTATTCATTGTTAATACAGCACAATCAACAATTTAATGAGCATCAAATGAGGATTAAATTAGCTGATGGTTCCTGTAAAATTGGAAAGGTTCTTACAATCACCTTAGATGTCAAGGTTGATCAGAAAATAATACCTACAGAGTTTTTGATTTTACCTGAAGCCGAAGATAATGAAACTTTATTGGGCATAGATTTTTTGAAAGCATCCCGACTCAGTTTGGACTTTGCAACTTCAACATGGTGCTTTCCTGGTGGTGAGAAACAACCGCTGCAATTTGAATCTGGTTCTCCGACCCAATTAGCCCTCGCTGCTACAAGCATACTTCGTGCTGAAGAAGGTTCCATGCTCTGTAAAGAAGAAAGTATGAAATTAGCCGATATTTTGGAGAAGAATAGCGCAGTCTTCAGTCTAGGGGGAGCCCCGACTCCAATTGTGGAACATCACATTGATACCGGAGACCATGCACCAATATCTGTCCCTCCATACCGGCTCACACCTGCAAAGAAGGAAATAATGAAAGCAGAAATTGAGAAGATGCTCCAGGAAGGGATTATAGAGGAATGTGAGTCTGCGTGGACCTCACCAGCAGTCCTCGTGCCTAAAAAGGATAACACTGTTAGATTTTGTGCTGATTACAGAAAATTGAACAGCATAACAAAAACAGATAACTATCCCTTACCTTTAATAGATGAGTTACTTCAGTCAACCGGAAAACACTGCTGCATAAGTACAATTGATTTAAGATCTGGTTATTGGCAAGTCAGCGTGAATCCAGGTGATCGCGATAAAACCGCCTTCATAACACCTTTTGGGACTTACCGATTCACCCGCATGCCATTTGGGCTCAAAAATGCCCCTGCCACGTTCCAGAGGCTGATGGACAAATTCAAGTCAGGTGCCGCCTTGCAAAACACTACCATCCTCGCATACCTGGATGATCTTCTGGTGATTTCAGACAGCTTCGAAAAACACCTGGAAGACCTGCAGCTGGTCTTTGATAGACTTCAGCAGTTTGGGTTGCGGGCCAATCGTGACAAATGTGTTTTTGCCTGCAAAGAGGTCAAGTATCTTGGTCATCTCATAACACCTGAAGGTATCAAGCCAGATAACAGCAAGATAGAAGCCATCTTAGCCATGAAGGAGCCGACCAATCTTAAACATCTGAGAACATTTCTCCAAACCTGCGCTTGGTTCAGGAAGTTCGTGCCAAACTTCTCAGCGATTGCTCAGCCGCTTACCAAGCTCACCAGGAAAAATGAACCTTGGAGTTGGAAAGAAGATCAACAACAAGCGTTTAACAACCTTAAAGAAAGATTGACTTCTGCTCCCATATTAGTGCAATCTGATTACAGCAAACCATTTGTGCTGCGCACTGATGCCAGCAGCTATGCCTTGGGAAGTGTCCTGATGCAAGGAGAAGGACACAATGAGCACCCTATTGAGTACGCCAGCCGGTTGCTCACTCCAGCTGAGCGCCGCTACAGCACAACCGAAAGGGAGGCATTGGCTGTAATCTGGGCAGTTGAGAAGTTTCGCCCCTATATTGACGGTCATCCCGTTGTTGTTAAAAGCGATCACCAACCCTTGAAGTGGTTATTGACGCATAAATCGCCTAGTGGCCGCCTTATCCGGTGGGCACTTAAACTGCAAGCGTTTGACATCAAGTATGAATATACACCTGGAAAGGTCAATGTCATAGCTGACACATTAAGTCGTCCAGTGTGCGACGAGAACTCCAAAAATGACTGTGGAGTCTGTTCAGTTATAGTTGATGTCCCTCAAGTAAGCCCGACAGAACTCCGTACTGCACAGCTTGAAGATCCAGAAGTGGCCAAAATTATTCAAGACCTGGAAAGCACAGATCCTCTTACCTCAACTAGATGGTTAGAGAGAGGCTACCTTATGGCCCAAGGGGTTCTTTATTGTTTCAACCCCAACTCGGATTCTGAAGAAGCACAGCTTGTAGTACCTCATTCCATGAAAGAGTCCGTTCTTCAAGAATTTCATGATGCTCCCACTGCTGGACATCAGGGGATAGAGAGAACTATCGCACGAATAAGTCAAAAGTACTTCTTCACCGGAATGCGTAAATTCGTGACTGATTATCTCAAAAGATGTGAAGATTGTCAACGATATAAAATAACCAATCAGAAGCCTGCTGGATTACTGCAGACGCCAATTCTAAACCAACGAGGGGAGGTTCTAGCTATAGATCTTTTTGGCCCTCTCCCTGAAGGGGATAATGGGGAAAAGTGGATACTTCTGATTGAAGATACTGCTACGCGCTGGGTGGAACTGATAGCACTTGAAGAAGCCACTGCAGAGATTTGCGCACCAGCCCTTATTGAACAGTATTTTTTACGATATGGTTTCCCAAGAAGAATCATCTCCGACAACGGAGTTCAGTTTGTCTCTGCTGTCATGCAACAAACAATGTTCTTGCTGGGGATCAAGCAGAATTTGATTCCTCTGTTTCACCCAGCTGCAAATCCAGCGGAGCGCAAAAACAGAGACCTCAAAACTCAACTCTCCATCCTGGTAAAGAAAAACCATCGGTCCTGGCCTAAGTTCCTTCCAGAGATCAGATTCTCCATGAATAGTGCCATGTGTGCCACTACTGGATGCACTCCAGCTTATATGATGTTTGCTAGAGAGATGAGGACCCCATTTGAGGCTCAACGTGATCTACGAGCTATCCTGTCTAAAGAAAACTTTCTGCCGCAAATTACTCCTTACTTAGAGAAGTTTATAGACAACTTAGAGGCGGTAAGAGAGAAGTCTGATAGACAACAAGAGCAGAAGAAAGATGGTGCTGATCAACATCGACGGCCGTCACCTCGGTACAGTGTTAATGACTTAGTTCTGGTAGCCACTCATTTGCTTAGTAATGCTGCTAAAGGTATAACCAAGAAGTTCCTACCGAAAAGAGATGGTCCATATCGTATAAGTAAAATCGTTAGCCCCACTTCTTACGTCATTGCTGACGTTCAAACCAATACTGATCTTGGTACAATGCATTGCTCTGATTTGACTTTGTTCAAGCCAGGCCAGAGTGTTGACTCTGGGCCTATTCATCCACGGCGACTTCGTGGTCGCCCTCGTATTTTTCCAAAACCCGTGCAACCTGTTAGTGTTGCCAAGTCCCCAACGGGACGTTCTGGGAACTTGGAGGGGGAGTGTGTAGCACGGCAACCCCGTCTCAATGACAACACCGGAGCGAGCGAATCCCGCGCCGCCGTTTTAAAACCAATCACGGCTCAGCAAAGCGCCCCGCGCGGGGACGCACCGATAATCCGATCCCGCCGCCCCCGCGCAGTCCGACCGACGCCGCGATACGAGCTCTAAGCAAGCCTACAGATAAACTGTTCCAATTATTGTTAGAGTTAGAAATTCTTATTTGTGTCTAGTAAGACTATTATTTCTGTGTCAAAGTGTCAGAAAATAAAACTGTTTTCTTTACGTACGTCTCGCATTTTCACTCAAAATCACCACAGGCCTTCGCGCACGAACAACCATACATAGCAAGCTAGCCGGTGCTACAATTTTAAATATTTAAATCTCATTATCAAAGGAGGAGTATTACACTCTACCTGCAAGGAATTAATTGGAGTTGTCCTGAAAGCGCCAGTGATAGTCCTTAAGCTATGATTCTGAAGAATATCCAGTTTCTGGACCAATTTATTATTTGATGCGAAACAAAGAAAACCATACTCGAAATGGCTGCGTATTAATGCTTTATATAAATTCAAAAGAACTTTAGGATCTGAACCCCAGTATGTAGATGATAATGATTTTATAACATTCAAAGCCTTTGAGGCTCTCAGCGTAATATGATCGACATATTTGTTCCAAGACATGTTTTTCATAAAAGTAATACCTAAAAATTTTACGGAGTCAGTAAAAAATAGTTCAGAATTATCATAAAAGATTTTGTAATTTTTTTGTTTAATGCCCACTCCATTAAAAATCACTACTTTAGTCTTATCTGCATTGATGTCTAAGTTTAAGTATTTGAAATAACTATTTAGCTTTTTTAACGCAAGATTTAGGTTGTAAACTGTAACGCGTAGGTCAGACCCTGAGGCATAAACCACAAGATCATCGGCATATTGCAAGTTACTAACTTCTGATCCTAAAACACAGTTAAGCTTATTTATGTACAACAGAAATACTAATGGACTTAGTATTCCACCTTGACAAACACCTTTATAAGACTCTCTTGGGCCAACTAGATAGTTTTGAATTTTAGCATACACTTCTCTACCATGCAGAAAATGAAATATCCATACATCCATAGTACGATTTTTTTAGGCAATCCTAGCAACATTAACTCTTTTGACAGTATCTGCAGATTTACGTTATTAAACGCACCTGTAATGTCAAAAAACACTGCAAGCAATGCGTTGTGTTGTTTATATGAATTAAAAATGTCTAATTGTAAATGGGATATGCTCTCTCGAGCAGATCGGCCCTTTCTGAAACCAAACTGATTGGAAGGTAGAATGTTATTGTGTTCTATATAAAATTCTAACCTCTGTTTTAAAAGTTGCTCGAATATTTTTCCCATACAAGATGTTAGAGTAATTGGCCTATAAGATTCGTAGTTATCCTTATCTTTGTTAGGTTTTAAAGCCGGAATAAGGCAGTCTGTCTTCCACTGAGTTGGTATTAAACCTTTAAGCCACAAAGAATTAAAAATATTCAGTATTACTTTTCGGACGTTATTACTGGCGTACTTCAGCATCTTGTATGGAATACCATCGAGTCCACAAGCTGTATCTTTTCGTGAGGAAATGGCTGCATTAAACTCTGCTAATGAAAACTCATTTGTTAAGTAATCAACATGAGAAGCTGATGTAGGTTGTTCGCTTAGATTCAAAGGAGACTCAACAGTGTCTGGTGTATATTTCTTAAGAAAATTGCTTATCAGGTCTAAGTTGGTTGTAATATTATTGCTTTTGGGCTTTTTATTGAATTTTCTCATCATAGCCCAGATGTATGACAAAGGTGTTGTTCTATTAAAAGTTTCCGTCAGAGAATACCAACTTAGCTTTCTCTCATTATTCAAAATGAGTTTCCTTTGAGCTTGCTTATGTTTAAAAGATAGGTAATTTATTTCAGTTGGGTTTGCTTTAAAATTCAAATATGCTTGTTTGGCAGCATTTACAGCATTTGTGCAGTTTTGATTCCACCAAGGCAGTGGTGTTCTTTGTTTTCTTTGTTTTGTCAAGGTGTGGTTTATCGTGTTTGTAGATACTAATTTGCGAGGAACTAATGCACATTCCTCTGCAGCAACATTAATAAATGCAGTTAATTCTGCATATGATTTTAATGGGTCAGACAGATTAAAATCGTGATTTAATACTAAACTATCCAATTTTTTTGTATATTTTTCTAAATCAATGTTTCTGCAATTTAACTGTTGTGGGAAGGGTTTATGTGTTTTACTGTTAAATACTCCAGAGTCATGAAAATTGTCATTAATAATTATTTTTGTCATTACAGGTAAATGAAAGCTACCAAGTGGATCATCAGTTACCATCCAGTCGCAATTAAGGGCCAGAGAAGGTGAAACAATGGTTAAGTCCAAAGCATTGGGCTGCCAAATATGGGAGCCAACAGTTGTAGGATGTCCATTATTAAGAATGACTAAATTATTTTCATTTGAACTTTCATAAACATCTCTGCCCCTCGCATCAATAGATGAGCATCCCCAAAGCAGGTGGTGGGCATTAAAATCACCTGCCAGGAAGATTGGTTGGGGAATATTATGTAAAAGTTTATTTAATTTTCTCTTTGAAAACTGAGGTGTACAATTACCAGGACTATATAAACTAACTATGGATAATTCTTTGTTATGATATTGTAATCTAATTGCAATATTTTGAAGTGAGTCATCATATTGAGTTTGTATACTAGTGTAATTCAGTTTAGTATGTATAAGTATGGCTACACCATTATGAGTGTTGCCTGAATCTAATCTTACAATATTATATTCTTTAAACTGTAATTTGTGATGAGGCCTGAGCCACGTTTCACAAATCACAGCAACATGTATGGAATTTTCATATAAAAATTTAGAAAAAATATGTCGATGGCACATTAAACTCTGAGCATTCCATTGAACAATGTTCAAAGAATCCATTAACTTTTTAAGATATTTTTCTCAACATTAAACGTCTCTATGAGGACATCTTTAATGGATTTCGAGTTGATTTCCTTTTGATTTGATTTGTTGAGGGATATTAATTTAACTATTGAATTAAGTAAAATGTCTAAGATTTTGTCTGAGTTGAGGAGGGACATAAATTGGTCTGTTTGTGATAAATGAGGAAATGACTTATCATTTACTACAGTATTATATGATCTTTTTTGAAATAAATCTGTGTTTTCTTTTAATTTGCGTATTTTTACTGGGCAATCTCTTGAAATAGATATGTGCTGACCCTGGCAATGAACGCAGGTGGCGTTTTTTGTATCAACTGTACAAGTTTTAAAATTGTGATTATCTCCACATACTGAGCATCGTTCTGAATTCTTGCAAAATTTACCAATGTGGCCATACCTTAGGCATCGCAGGCATTGCTTGATGGGTGGGATGTATGGTTTTACTGTGAAGCGCCAACTGTTCAGGTCTATGGAATCAGGCAGGATTGGGCAGGAAAAGGTAATTGACACTGTTTGGGTGGGTGTAACCTGAAAATCATCAACAGTTTTGTTACGTCTCATAAACCTTCTTATTTGCACTACATTTTTGGTGCTGGAGATGGCATCATAAATTTCCTGATTGGAAAGATTTATTGGCACGTGCGTAATGACGCCCGTGACTTCTGTGGCTCCGGCTGGGATGGATGCTCTCATTTTGTGTGTGTCCAGATATTTACTATTTATGAGGGCAGCATTTGCAAATGAGGCTCGCTCAAATATCACTCCTATTTTATACTTATTCATACGGATAAGTTGTTTGACTCCCTTGTTATATCGCTTAAGGGTTGACGACATATTCATCATATCCCTGTCGCCTAGAGGCTTCCCGGCGTCAGTGGATTCGAAGAAAACAATGTATTCGAAGTTACCGCCATTTTCTGGGTAACTACGGATATAATTTAAAGCTCTGAATGGTTCATATTTGTTTTGGTCTTTTGTAGAGCTATCCGAGGATACAGACTCGTTGTCTGAATCCGTCTTTCCAGTTGATACTTCTCCTTCCTTTTTCCTTTTCCTCTTCCCCATTGCAAAACCCCCCTAAATTGACTATTTAAACTGTTAAATAATCCGATATTATATTATAAAAAATTTCAGATCAAAAGAAACGCTGTTCACTTCGTCGTAGTTTCCCGCGCTTTCTGACGTCTATCAATAACGAGCCAACCAAATGTCAATGTCAATTGTAACTTTTTTTACCGTTTCTATGTAAGAGAGACAAAGGGGTTTAAATTTATACAGACAAGTGATGTGCATATTGTGCATTGAAACTTTATATTTAATTATAGTTAATGAAATCTGTCGATATTGCAAATAGACGTTGCTAGACGATAATTATATATTAATAGTTTACTTTTATATTCGCAGACCCAGAATGACAAATATTGTTTTCACTTATTCCTCCGAGAATCAACACCACTTAGAAAATAATAATAATAATTGAGTTTACGCAATATCTATCTATAGCTAGATTTAGTGGCATCCCAGTCACAAAAAATATACTTAAGTGCACTCCAACTACACTAAACTTTTGACCCTCACCTGCTTGTCCTTTTGGCGGGAAGTGAATATCAATGACTTAATAAAAACTAACAGGAAAAACCGTCTCTCAGACAATGTCGCCGTTGTCATGACAACAAAAATGTCAAAATTATCAAAACAAACTTTTAAAAGTTTCAGTTCAGTTGCGCTTGTAATGATTGATTTTGTGTCGCGATATCTCAAAAAAGAATTTCACTTTCT
Source organism: Pandemis heparana (assembly GCA_963854515.1). NCBI lineage: Eukaryota > Metazoa > Arthropoda > Insecta > Lepidoptera > Tortricidae > Pandemis > Pandemis heparana. The sequence continues at coordinate 10,191,883 of OY978012.1, read as the reverse complement.
ATGAAACCATTGACATATTGTGATCTTTGATCAGTGGTTATTGATGGTGAAACAATGGCTCACATAAGGCAATTTGTAACTCATACAATAGGTAAGTTAACAGAACAGGTAGGTATTCGAATAGAACTTCTAGTTGGAAACTGATTTCCGACAATATCGAAATTATACTGCATACTTCCCAAATAATTTATCATATTATGTTTAGATTTTAGATATGTAATATAAGATGTGAATGGTCCAAATTGTAGACTTGAACACAACAGTCTCATTTCAACGGGGGTTTTACCTCAAATGACTTTTTTTCTAACCAATCAATACACCGTCACAACATGATAGCTATATTTGCTGACTCATCTAAGTAGTATTTTTTCCATGTTTTAGAACAAAACTACAATAGGCATGATCTTCAGTTAGACAACAAGTCTGAGGAAGAGTTGGTTAACTTTATACATAATCCTCAAGTACTCTTGCTCCAAGGCAGTATTGTGAAGGGAGATTGTATCACTCTGCGGTCAAAAGTAAGTCCTGCCTGCTGGCACATCTTATAGGGTCCAAATCTAAACCAAATTCCTAATATTATAATAGTAATATTTGAGTGGATCAACATTTTCTAACACTTGTTATTATGGTTACATTCTACTGCATTACTTTTAAAATCATGGTGTGTAGTTGGAGAGGTCTATGCCCAGCACTGGACTAGTACAGCCTGATGATGATGATGGTGACTCTTAAAATCATTGGTGGATAGGATGTTTTTTTTGGGTAGTTTTCAGCACCTTCCGCAATTAGTAATCTACCAAGCGTGTTAGTATAATGTGACAACATTTCATCTAATAAACTGTACTACTTTTATTCCCTTTGTTATGGGACAGAATAAAAATAAGTAATAGTTGATCCCCCCAGTTACTCTGTTTGATTATGTTTTGACACCTAAATTACTGAACCAATTTTGCAAACTTCTCTATTGGAACTTGTACACACTTAAGATAATGCATATAATATGTTATTAATTTACTCAATTTATTGTTATAGTATGTGTGTGATTTTTTTACTTTACATTATTTAATTGCAGGTTGAAGATGATAAAAACAAATCAGTGATATTCTATAAAACAGCTGCAAAAGATCTCATTGAAGAAGATGCTGTTAACAATTTAAACATTATTACCTTGACAAGTAGTGCTGCAGAGTCTTTGTATTTAATTTTAAAACAAATTTACTCACCTCTCTTGGCTACTGTAAGAATATATATAGTTATAATAAAAAAACACAATATTTTGTCTTATAATATTTTAACTTTGTAAGTCTCAAGTCTTAACATACTTTTTTAATTTACAAAGTAATAGCAAGAATTATTGTATATGTATACATAGCTGTATGGAAATGTACTTCATACATAAATAACATGGAGTACAAATTATTCAATAAAAAATCTTTAAATGTAAAGATATAGTATCATTAATCACGAAACTGAGACTCACTGTTATATAAATAGTTGGGACTAATAAGGTTAAAATTTAAACTGACAATTTTATTGGTTAATAATTGTATTTTTTTTCAGACTAATGATTTATATTCAAGTAAACTTCATAAAAATATTACAGACCTGCAGACAGTTTTAAGAATTCTTGCCTATGGAAAAAAAGATCAGGAAATTAGTGGTAAATATTGTTTGCACTTTAACTAATGAGGTGCCTGGCAGTGTGACAAGCCAAGTTTTAATGGTTAAAGTAATATACAAACAAATATGTATACAGGTGTTTGGAAGCTAGGTAAATAATTTTCTTAAATGAGGTGATAAACCCTAATCAGCAAAAATCATCTTAGAAAAGCAGAGCTACTCGGCTTTTCAAACATTCCCCCTGGTTTCTAAACAATGTGCATACTTTGTATATATTTCATGACTTGTATTAGTTTCTTGGAGATATTATAATAAGTTTTTTTTATTTACAGTCATACAGTCCGTAGAAGATGAAGTGGACTATTGGAAAGCTTTGGCACAAAATAAAGATGCGAACAAAAAGGAGAGAGAATCTGCCTCTTCCTTTTGTGAATTGTTTGAAGATATCAGTGAAGAAATTCAGTAAGCTCATCAGTTCATGTTTAAATTCAATAAAATAATGTGTTTCTACAATGAACACCAACTAACCTAGTTTATTAATTTTACTTTACTAATTATTATTATTCACAGATCAATGTCGTCACTTCCGATGTCAGAAATAAGGGAAGCTGTGGAGAATGTTGGAGGAACACTTGATGACGTATGGAGGATCACAGTAAAACCTTACCTTCAAGACAGGATGGTGCACATCTTTGATGTTATTGGTAGGTACAACATACAGGACTTATATTAAAACCGATATCATTTTCTACAAAAGAACTGTTGGTTGTTTCCAAGTAGAAAAACTGGTATACATTTTAGATTACTTATGGTATTAATTGAATTTTTACAGGTCACACAATTTGTACGATAATTGAGAAAAACTTTGGTAATGTTCAGTTGTGGACAGTGTCAGTTGAACCAAAAGACAATGAAATTTTGATACTACTGTCAGAGAGTCTTCGAGTTATGGAGACTTGGACTAGTGCTTGCAGGTCTTTAACTGAAACGTATTGGCCTAACTACGCGCTTCATCCCTGGAATGGCAAGATTTATGTTCCGATATTTTGCTTAAACTTTCAAGATCGACTGAAACAGGTATAAAAATGATTATTATGCATATCGGTTAAGTCAATATTTTTTTAGGAAACCATAACAATAATAACTTGTATTTATTTATTTTATTTCGTTTATATTTCTTTTACACCCATCCAAGGGAAACCTCTAAAATAACTTTTGTTTTCAGATAAATGAAATAAGGTCGACTTACAGCCAATTAATCAAACTGCTTACTATTAACGAACGCAAAGAACTAAAAACTGATAAAATGTTTGAACCCTTTCAAAGTAAGCATGTGCATCACTTCATTACATGTGTAGCGAGATGGGAAAATTGAATACCTTATACCTTATACCTTTGTTAAAAAAAAATACTAATTTTATTTTCAAATTACTGTGTTTTCAGATATCAATGTATGGATTTGTAATGGCCCATCCCAGGCATGGGACTCTGCCATCACTAGGTTTTCAATGAACTTACGCCCAGCCGAAACTAACATTTCGGAAAAACTGAGACCAAGATTACATAATACGTCTACCAAACAGGTATATATGTATAACTTCGCTAGTTTGTTCAACATTCAGTCCACTGACCACTAAAATGTCGAACTTTTTGCTTTATCCGCAATGAAATCACAGGGAGTTAGAGGTACCGTGAGTCGCTGCAAGAAAAATATAGTTACGGCTGTGCTTGACTTGGCTGTAGCACTGCCGTTCCTCATGGTTTAGAAGCCACATAGTATTATTCTGTGCATGACTACCTACTGTTTTATGTTGATCATTCCAACTCTAAAACACAAGCTTTATATTTTTATTTCATTAAAGATGCTGTATGAATTCATACGCTACAAGTCTTTGATTGACCGGCCTCTGGTTAAAATAGCACTGAACAGTGAACTGGAGATATTTATATCGTCGCTGATATCCATGCTGAAAGCAATACAAGCTCAGCTGGATTCTGACGAAGTGGACGTGAAGATGTACCAGCCGCCTGAAATGTCTCCTGTTGTGCAGCAGGTGCAATGGGCTAAACAAATGGAAGCTAAAGTACGTAATACGATTTTAAAAATGTTAGTACATAATCATACTAAACGTGGCATTGAGGTTTTGTTACCTCTGTCTCTGTCTACCCCGTAAGGGATAAAGACGTGATATATCTATGTAAGTATGTGTGTATGTAGCAGTGGCGTGGCGTCAAGTATATCAGAAGGCAAGCCGAAGGGAACTTAACTAGCCTTTTCCTCTAATTCTGCACAATAAATTGCCCAACTGCCTTAAAATAAGAGTTTTACCTTAAAATACCTTGTGCCTTAAAATAGGCAAGCCGGTGGGAATCGAGTTCTATGGACGCCACGCCACTGGTATGTAGTACATAATGTACCTACCGTCTGCTCTATGGAAATGAAAACGACCATTGCGGTTGTGATGCGGTATTAGTAGCGAGAATCAAATATCTCTAACAGAAAAGCAGTCTATTTAGGCAGATGACATTCTTGAATTTTTCAGCTAAATAATTTTCAAAGATTTTTTTATCTTAAGAGTGTGCATCCCTACTGAGCTGGCAACGTCGAATTTTTAGTGATTTTTTGCGATGAATGGTTCAAATGTGCGTCTGTAGTGCATTTCGTTTTTAGTGTATTAATGTGTCTAATGCAATAATTGATCGTGATGGACTTTTATTTTCTTATTAAACGAGATATATTATTTTATCCCTTGAATACGAAAATAAAAGTCCATCACGATTAATCATTGCATTGGACACATTAATACACTAAAAACGAAGTGCACTACAGACGCATATTCGAAACTCATTCAACTTCTGTGAAATAATCGCAAAAAATCACCAAAAATGCGACGTTGCAAGCTCAGTAGGGATGCACCCTCTTAAGACCAATTTTTCATTTTGTATTTCAGGTAAAGGACATACAGATGTGTGCCGAGAAATATTTGAAAGAGTTTGAAAGCAGTGCTGAATTGCAAAAGCTTGCTATCCAAGTGTTGAAGGATCTTAAAACTATGTACACACAACTGCATGAAGAGTGGTCCAGAGACTTACAGGTAAATATTTATTACTTGACTAGCTGTTGCTTGCGACTTCGTCTGCAAAAAATTCATTTATTGCTATCCCGCGGGAATTTTCCGGGATAAAAAGTAGCCTATGTGCTATTCCAGACTTTTCTCTATGTGCCCAATTTCATCCAGATTCGTTGGGACGTTCTGTCGTGATTGAGTAACAAACAAACATCCATCCATTCATACTTTCGCATTTATAATATTAGTTAGATGTTGCCTTTTCAGGAACATTGTTTCGTCAGTCAATTTACCATTTTTAGGGTTCCATACCTCAGAAGAAAAAAAAGTCGTTATAATTTTAATCAATGAAAACAAAAAGACCAAAAAGTACAACAACGCGGTTGAAGCTACCGAAAAAATTGTAGTCGTACCTAGATCCAAATGTCAACGCCTTCTTTCCAATTAAAGTGAACTGACATTTGGATCAAAGCCACCTTCGTAAGTGCAAGAATTTTCAGGCGCAGGTAAAAAGTGGCACGCTCCAGCTGTCTCTGAACAAGCCTGTGGTGGAGTTCTCGGCGAGCAGCAAGATGATGGTGGTGAACTTTAACCCCCGCCTCGTGTGGGTCGAGCTGGAGGCGCGCGCGCTGGCGGCGCTCGGGCTGCCGGCGCCCGCGGCCGCCGCGCACATTGACACGCTGGCCGCTGCGCTGGGACACGCCAGGGCTCTGCAACAGGTACACACGCTATGGCTCGAAGCAGGGAGTTGCCAGGGTAGGCAATTCAAAAAAAAAGTCAAAAGTTTATTTTGCAAATAGGCCGCCAAGGGCTCTTTTACATGTCTTTTTTTGAATCTACTAGCGCATTCGGAAAGACCATCATTGCCAAGAAGAATTGTTTTAGTCACCTTACCGCTGCCTTGGCAAGGCCCACTGCACACCGTTGCCTATACAAAAAATTTACATCATTATGCCGTCAACAGCAGTTACAATCAAATTCCAACTCTAAGACGTTAAATATTTGTGATTACCGGTTGGCGCCACTGTCGAATAAGATTCTATCACTTAGCTGTTTTCAAATGTTACAGTCTATTATTCAGAATTTGTGTTAATTATTATTTAATAGAAAATTATTTATTATCTTCAGTATTGCGCAGTCTCTTTTATCTTCTGAATAAGCTCCTTCTGAATTCCTTTTTATGCCGTTTAATTTGGCACCTATTTTTCTTAGCACTTCTTTTAAAACGTTGACATAAGTACATGAATTCGTCTCTTATATCTGCCATAATAATCGGGAACAATCTTTACAAAAAATCCTAGAAATAAAGCTTGAAAATGCAACTTTTGCTACTAATTGACGTTTCTTTTCTGTAGACCTCGCGCCATACGCGATAGTAACCATTTAAGGTCTCTTCCCACTAGTTCCATTTACTTTGTATAGTGATAATAGAACTAGTGGGAATAGACCGCATTTAAATTTAAACCCAGCCATGGTATCGGTTTGGTTACAGGTGGCCTCGTTCCACAACACCCTCGGCGAGCGCATGATCCCTTCGACTCGCCCGATGATGCTGCAGGCTGCGTTGGACTTGTCCACTTTGGTCCAGGACCAGCGCGCGGTGTACTGGAACGACACTGAACAACTGCAGAACTATACCGACAAGTTAAAGACAATTGTGCTGAAGCTGGAGTCACAGGTCATTAGTAATTTTTTTTTAATCCAATTTACGCTGAGTACGAGTACCTACCGAATCGTCTATGTATCAGAATTACACAGATGTCAGATGAGATGATCTATAAACCAAAATATCCATCACTTATTACCATTTTGTAGATTTATAAAATTCACACGTAGCATATCCTACTATGTAATATTAAAAATGCGATGTACATGGTAGTTTTGTTACTTTCACGCCAGAATGGCTGGACAGATCTGCATTAAATTTGTACAGAGATAGATTATAGTCTAAAATAGCTCAGGCTACTTTTTATCCCGTACCTAATTTTGCGTGAATACCAGGGGTACTGATATAGTGCTTGGAATAACGGAAAACATAGTTCACTTCCGGATACCAGCACCAAATTTTTATATGTTACTAGGCATATCGTCTGAACCCCAAAACTGCCGGGAGACAGTTTCTGAGGTGTCAGGGTCACCAGATATGACGTCATCAAATTGACCGCCGCCGCGTTGTGAAAAATTCAAATTATACCCAACATATGCAACGCACGTGTACATGTGGGGTATCACGTGAAAGCTAATTAAATAGACTATATTTGTGCCCTAAACTGTAATTGCATTAATGTTACCGTTTAAGAGCTACTAATAGAAAAATGATAATCTTGGAAAAATATTACGGACTTTTATTTCTTGCACCAAAACTAAAGACTCCAGACTAAAATAATGTAGTACAATAATGAAAACAGATTATTAAGCTGTACATTACAATTCAAAGTTTGAAAATCGGATATGAAATGTCGAAGTTATGGTCAAAAACTTGACGACGCTGCAGTGTCTAAAATTACGAAAAAAAATATTTTTTTCCGGAAACCAGCACCAATTTTTTATATGTTACTCGGCATATCATCTGGACTCAGAAACTGCCAAGAGACAGTTTCTGAGGTGTCAGGGTCACCAGTTATGACGTCATCAAATTGGCCGCCAACGCGTTTTGAAAAATTCAAATTACACCCAACGTATGCAACGCACGTATACATGTGGGGTATCACGTAAAAGGATATTAAATTTGCTGAATTGTTTTCTTTAACTGTAACTGCGTAAATATGAAAACAACAAAAATAAAGAATAAATAAGACAAATTACTTTTTTTTTTATTTATTGAAATGGGAAACAAACAGCATCAAATTACACGTATAGTTAAATGAATATAGTAAATACATAAGCCAAAACAGTTTCCACTTATAAATCATACAGCTATTTGCTCGAAAAGTAAGACATGCCAAATCAATTTTGAATTTTAATTATAAATTAGAATATTAAGAAAAAGAGAACAAAATACAATTTAGGAAAACAAAAGACAATAATATTGGAATAGTACCAAACGGCACCTGAGCTCAAAAAAAAAAAAAACATCTACAGAGACACCGGTTTTCTAATCCAAAATTCCTCTCCTGATTGCAGAAGCAAATTTACGATGGTTGAGTTGAAACAAATCAATATTAAAGTATTTTTCATTATAAATTTTGCACGCTCTTGCCAACCATTTGTTACCTACATATTTAGTGCGACTGAAAGGCACTGAGAACAGACGAGTGGACCGAGTTCGAAAGCTCGGGCATCTAAATGAAACCTTGCTCAGAAGATCTTGGGAATCAATTAAATTATTTAGTAATTTATACAAAAACGCGATATCTTTTTTCTCTCTTCGCAGTTCAAGAGACTCGACATTTTTGTACTCGAAGTGCTTAAATTTGTACTTCATTCTTTTAATAAATTTATTTTGTATTCGTTCTATAGAATCGATATGCACTGAAAAGTGTGGACTCCAAACCGTAGATGCATATTCCAGATGTGATCTTACAAAGGCATTATATAAAAGCATTAAAGTACTAGGGTCTTTAAAATCCTTACTCTGGCGAAATATGAAACCGAGCATTTTGTATGCTTTAAATGTAATTTTTGCAACATGAGACGTCAGCTGAACCTCGCTATCAATAAATATGCCTAAATCTTTAACCTCATTAACCCTTTTAAGTATTTGGTTCCCAATCGAATAACTAAATTGTATAGGATACTTCTTACGAGTGAAAGTTATTACAGAACACTTCGCAACATTCAAGTGTAGTTTATTCTTTACACAATAATCACTAAGTCTATCTAGATCGCTCTGCAAATTTACACAGTCGTCTTCGGACCTTACCATTGTAAAAACCTTTGTGTCATCGGCATACAACAAGATCTTGGAGTGCAAAAAACAGTTTATGACATCATTAATATAGACATTAAATAGTAGTGGTCCCAAATGTGACCCTTGTGGGACGCCAGAGGTTATTGGAACAAAACTAGAGGTGTAACCTTTAACAGTTACAGCTTGCGTCCTATCCCTTAAGTAAGATGTGATCCATCGCAGTAAATCTCCATGAATACCCAAACATTCCATTTTCTTTAATAATATCGAATGAGAAATCTTATCAAAAGCCTTAGAATAATCCGTGTAAACAGCATCAACCTGACAGTTATTATAAAAAAATATTGCATATTTATTTTTATAGCCAGAGAACCATTTGTATTGGAGAGAAAAATATAGAGTACAAATAATTCTACGTTATTCTTTTATGGTATAAAATTTAAATCATCACAATCAGGTAAAAAAAGACATAGCTATACCGGTTTAAAATAAAGCGCGGCGGATGCCATATATTCAAACGACGTCGCCGGCGCGTTTTAAAAGATTTAAATTAGACAAATTACGCAGTGTATATGCACGTATGGGGCATGAAATGAAACGATATTAAATTTTGCTGCATTGTATTCATTGATTATAACTGCGTAAATATGTAAACAACAAAAATATTAGAACAAATAGACAAATTAAAGAAAAAAATGCATGTTTATTTTTATAGCCAGAGAACCATTTAAGTTGGAGAAAAAAAATATATGGTTCAAATAATTCTACGTAGTATAAAACTAGTATAAAATTTTAATCATCACAATCGGGTATAAAAAGACATAGCTATGCTGGTTTAACGATAATTCGGCGGCCGCCACAAACAACGTGACATGTCGCGTTATGCGCATAATGTATACGCCCATGCCAACTGGTGTTTCAAGGTATTTTTGATGAATTCAATTATTATGTAGCCTCATAAAGAGTAATTTTAAATTATATATATTTTTTATTATAAATGTAAATATAAATAAATATTATACTTACGCACTTTGGATTTATATACCTATACCTCCTTCTTCGAACAATAAGTATACTTACTACTATTACTACTACTACTATTTAGGTAATTAATATGATAATTATAATAAAATAACCAATTGTAACGTCTCGGTGCAGAAAATTAATAACTTACCTATTACATTACAATTCATCGTCAGTCATTGTTACTAGGCGCATAAATACACCACCACCGAATCATTCACGCGTCAAATTTTGGAGCAGACTAAAATTCGAAGTGAAAATATGTAGGTATCTACAGTTTTCAGCGATGGCGGCAATTTCGCGCGCTTTATGTATTTTCCCTTAACTTCGACATTTCATATCCGATTTTCAAACTTTGAATTGTAATGTAAAGCTTAATAGTTTTTTTTTCATTATTGTAGTACATTATTTTAGTCTGGAGTCTTTAGTTTTGATGCAAGAAATAAAAGTGCGTAATACTTTTTCCATGATTATCATTTTTCTATTAATAGCTCTTAAACGGTAACATTAATGCATTTACAGTTCAAAGCACAAATATAGTCTATTTAACTAGCTTTCACGTGATACCCTACATGTATACGTGCGTTGCATATGTTGGGTGTAATTTGAATTTTTCAAAACGCGGCGGCGGCCTATTTGATGACGTCATAACTGGTGACCCTGACATCTCAGAAACTGTCTCCTGGCAGTTTCGGGGTCCAAATGATATGCCTAGTAACATATAAAAAATTGGTGCTGGTTTCGGGAAGAAAATTTTTTTTTTTTCGTAATTTTAGACGCTGCAGCGTCGTCAAGTGTTTGACCATAACTTCGACATTTCATATCCGATTTTCAAACTTTGAATTGTAATGTAAAGCTTAATAATTTGTTTTCATTATTGTAGCACATTATCTTAGTCTGGATTCTTTAGTTTTGGTGCAAGAAATAAAAGTCCGTAATATTTTTCCAAGATTATCATTTTTCTTTTAATAGCTCTTAAACGTCAACATTAATGCAATTGCAGTTCAAACCGCAAAGATAGTATATTTAACTAGCTTTCATTTGATACCCCTCATGTATGCGTGCGTTGTATAAGTTGGGTGTAATTTGAATTTTTCAAAACGCGGCGGCGGTCAATTTGATGACGTCATATCTGGTGACCCTGACACCTCAGAAACTGTCTCCCGGCAATTTTGTGGTCCAGATGAAATGCATAGTAACATATAAAAATTTGGTGCTGGTATCCGGAAGTGAAATGTTCCTACCCTTTTCGGACGTAAGGCCAGGCGCTAATAAAGCGACACGGCAAGATAATATGTCTAAACATATGAAATGTCGAAAATAGGGAGATTGGGACAGGTGTTTTTGAAAAGATTTTACAATGTGTTATTATTTCAACTTACAGGGTTTTTGCTATTTGGGTGTTATGTTAAGCGTTTTGGACGTTATTCTACTTTGGCAAATTGGGTTTATGTTCATGTATTTGTCCTTTCAGAATACTTATTTGACCAGCCAGCACATTGCCATTCGAAACATTGTTGAAATTCTAATGGATACAGAACTGTTAGCGAAACAAGCCGAGTGGAAGAAACATGTCAAGAAGATTAGAGACATCATTGAGACGGTATAATTCTCTCTTATTTTATATTAATAATAATAATAAATAATACACAACTACAAAATACAACACAACACACAACAACAACAACAACAACAACAACGACAACAACACGTGCCCGCGTGCGTGCGTGTGTCGTGCGCGTGGTGTGGCGTGTCGTGACGTGTTACAACTTAATAGTTCCAACAAATGTGTTAAATAAAAAATATGTGTCCTATTTCAGGTGGAAGCGAACGGATATAAGAATACGGAACTGTGGAGGTCTCACTGGGACTGGCAGCTGTACAAAGCGCTCGAATGCCAATACATAAAAACCCTCCTGTCTCTACATAAGCACTTTCCACTGGTCAAAGTCGATTTGGTTCTACGGTAAGAATTGTTAAAACCAGTTTTATCTGGTATGTGCTGTTCTCCCATTTTCAAAAAAAAATGTTTTTATGGGATAACCGTTTCGAACGAAGATTTTGTTTGAAGGAAGTTCTTGGTGTCTCTATTGTTTATTATTATTGCTATTGATTGTTATATGAGCTTGATGCAATTCACTTACTACTTAAACTTACTTTTTTAATACTTACTTTTTACTTGTTTAATTTGTACTTCCACGCTGGTCTGGGAGCAAAGAAAAAACATAGAATGTACCAGTTGCTTCTCTTCCCGCGCAGATGGTAAAAGCCCATCGCAATGGGCGAAAATCTTAGGTATCATGTTATAGGTGATGCGGTTAGCAACCTAACACTTTTGATTCCCCTTTCCCCAGACCCACAATGATGCTAAACGTGGTATTTAGGTCTTGTTACCTTAGGCTCTGTGTCGAGGGGTCCCAAAAATGATACGCACTCACACTACTAAACTTATGTTTATTTAATCTATGTAAATATGTACAGATGCTTTTACTTATATAGTAATACGTATTCTTTTAAATTATGAATGGATTAATTTCACAAACAAACACCGAGACTCTTTTCATATCTCAGTCAACCAAACGTTCACTAGTTTGCCCGTGTTACAGCGACATCTAGCGGATTTTTATGGAACAAATATTAACATTTTAAATAATGAGTATAGAATGCTGAAATTTACAAAACATGCTTTTAGTTTTTATAATAACATTGTGGTAATTTTAGAATTTTAGAATTGTCAAAATAAATCCACAAAATCAGTGCCAACTAGCGCCCTCTATTGGCAGACTGCATGAAACCATACAGTAAACATCAATTATATGGTTATTTTTCATTGCGTTCTAGTAACGGTTTAACATTCCGCCCACCAAGGACCAAGGAGACAGTTGTCCTTTAGTCCGCCCACCATGGCACATGCATACAACAACCTTATAACCTACGATAATCTTATAACTAACAGGTGATGTATCGCCTTTGATACATTAAATGCATAATAATGTACATGCATTTTGTATTACACCTTAAATTAAACAACAAATAAGAAAATACACAAAAAAATGTACTCAATTAACTGGCAGCAAGCACAGTTAGACACAAAAATTACTAAATTAACTGGCAGAAAGAACAGTTAGAAACAAAAATAACTTAGTTAACTGGCAGAAAGCACAGTTTATTTACAGATCTTTTTATGATATTGTCTTTACACTTTAAACTGACCACTCGTGTGATGTTGTCCGCACCTGGATGTTTCTGTGCTATAATGCCGTACAACCACCTAGATGGAGGGAGCCCATCTTCCTTGATCAAAACGACATCCCCGACAGATGGTTCGGGACTCTGATGAGCCCACTTGTATCGGTGGTAAAACTGCGTCAGATACTCACTCGACCAACGACGCCAAAAATCTTGCACAAGTTTCTGAGTCAGCTGCCATCTTTTAAGACTGCTGATAGGAGATGTCTCATAATTGGAGTCAGGCACTGACACGAGGGGTTCTCCTATTAAAAAATGGCCTGGGGTTAAAGGACTAGGGTCTTCAGTTGAGTCACTACCTTTAGATATGGGCCGTGAATTAAGGCAAGCTTCGATTTGAGCTAGAACCGTCGCTAATTCCTCAAATGTGAGGGTTGAGTTGCCTATAATCCGTTTTAAATGGTGTTTCGTCGATTTTATTCCTGCCTCCCAAATGCCTCCAAAATTTGGGGCATGAGGCGGGATGAAATGCCAAGTTGTGCCGTTGGTTGCTAGTTGATCGGCTATTTCAGTTGCTAAACTTGACTTTTCTTCGATAAATAGATGCTTCAACTCGCGAGCGGCGCCCACAAAATAGGTACCATTATCGCTCCATAAATCAGAGCAATGGCCACGTCTAGCCACAAAGCGATTAAAAGCTGCTAAAAATCCCTGAGAGGTCATGTCGCTCACTGCTTCCAAATGAATCGCTCGTGTAGACATGCAAACGAATAGGCATATGTATCCCTTATAGGAGTGGTGGCCTCTTCCCTTTGACGTTCGGATGCTTATAGGACCAGCATAATCGACTCCGCTGTTACGAAAGGGTCGGTTAGGGATCCCTCTGGCAGCAGGCAGTTGCCCCATTAAAGGGTTGTTGGATGAGGCTGCATACCGGATACAGGTCACACACTTTCGTACATGATACTTCACCAAATTCTTGACACCCAAAATGAAGTATTTGGATCTCAAGTAGTTGAGCATTAAGTTAGGACCACCGTGCAGCGTTCTTTCATGAGCATCAGATATAAGCAGCTTGGTAAAATGCGTTCGTTCCGGAATAATGATTGGATGCTTCATCTGCTCATTTACTTGAGCATGCTGCAGGCGTCCACCCACTCTCAAGATTCCTACGTCGTCAATAAAAGGATTTAACGAGGTAAGTTTGCTATTTTTCTTAATCTTTTTTTCTTTTTTCAGGTTGATCATCTCATCTTCAAAACTACTGCTTTGTACTAGCTTAATGCATGTGGTTAAGCCTTCTTGAATTTCTTCCGTAGTGAGCCATGCTTTTGTTGCTTCCTTACGCGTTTGTTTAATAAATCTTTTGCAGTAAGCCACCACTCGGAGAAGTCGCTTGAGACTGGAGAATCTTCCGATGATGTCTATTTCTTCTTCTGGTTTGCAGGTATTTATTAAACATATTTTGTTTGTTTTAACTTCTAGATTTGTATCATGGTGTATACTCTTTTTATAATTTATGTGTTTTTCTTTCAGCCACGTTGGACCCTCCTTCCACAGATGTTCCTCGTGTATGCAGCGTGTACCCCGTGAGGCGCAATCGGCTGGGTTTTCTTTGGAAGAAAAGTGGGACCAATGGTGAGGATCAAGTGAGGTAAGTATTTCCGCCACTCGATTGGCTACAAATGTTTTCCATCTGTTGGGTCTGCTGTTGAGCCACGACAACACTATGGTTGAGTCAGTCCATGCTTGAATATTTGATTTGTCTATCTTCATAACTAGTGATACTTCTTTTAGCAATTTGGTAAGCAGCACCGCACCGCACAGTTCCAGACGTGGGATTGAGACTTGCTTTATCGGCGCTACCTTTGTCTTGGCTGTAACCAAGGAGACATTCACGGTTCCGTCTTCACTTATGGTACGTAAGTAAACTACTGCGGCGTACGCTTCGTTTGACGCATCGCAGAAGCCTTGTAATTCCATTACCTTGCTGCTTTTTTCTACGTGTACCCATCTTGGAATACTGAACATGGTGATTTGATTTAAGTTGTCTCTATAGTTAAGCCATTCTGACATCAATTGATGTGGAACTTCATCGTCCCAGTCAACACCTGATAACCACAACCTTTGGATAAAGATCTTGGCACAGATGATGACTGGTGCGAGCCAACCGAGCGGATCAAATAGACGAGCAATGTCTGATATCATCCGCCTCTTTGTTATAGGAACCTTAAGAGGAGGTAACTGGACAGTGTATTCAAACATATCCGATTTTCTGTTCCAGGTAAGACCCAAAACCTTCATCACTGCATCCAGCTTGAGTTCTACTTTGCTTTCGCCATCTGCTGTATCCCTATTAATTATATTCATCAGTTGCTCGTTGCTAGTACTCCACTTTTGCAACTCAAAGCCTGCCTTCCCCAGTAACTCATTTAACTGTCTATATATCTGTTCTCCTTCTTCTACCGTCTCACAGCCTGAAAGGAGGTCGTCCATATAAAAATCTCTTAGGACCCTGTCAGCTGCCAACGGATAAGAGTCACCGTGGTCATATGCCACTTGTTGCAAGGTTCGAACAGCCAAGTAGGGGGCGGCGGCTGTCCCGAAGGTAACTCTGAGAAGCCTTAAATGATTTACAGGTTCGTCTTTGGTATCTCGCCACAGGATTCGCTGAAAATTGGCATCTTCTTCATAAACCTTTACCTGTCTGTACATCTTTACGATGTCAGAAACAAGACTTATTGGAAAACAACGCCAACGCATGAGAATATGGCGTAAGTCTTGCTGCAGTTGTGGACCAACTAAAAGGTCTTGATTCAGAGAGACACCGTTTACACCCTGGCAAGAGGCATCGAAAACTACGCGTAGTTTTGATGTGCTTTTATCCTCTCGGATTACGGCATGGTGAGGCAAATATACTGCACCTGATTTATTTTGCTCTTCCTTTGGAACTGCCTCCATGTGACCAAGTTCTTGGTACTCTTTGATCACTTCCGTATATCGCTTTTTTAGTTGAGGATCTCGATCAAGCCTATTTTCTAACTGGCAAAAACGTTTGTTCGCTACGAGGTGAAATTTTCCTTCCTTGCAGCTTGGATTTTCTTCCCGAAAGGGCAGTTTGACGATGTACCTGCCACTACTGTCCCGTTTAGTAGTGGCAGCATAGATTTCTTCGCACTTTCGCTCTTCTTCACTATAATCGTCCTTAGGTGAAAGAATACAAGTGTCAGCTTCCAGCTCCCAGAATTGTTTCAGGAGATCGTTATCATTGACTTTAACGTGATTTACTCTGACCTTGTTGTGTAACATCGCCTTGTCATCCTGAATTGGACCCGAAAGGATCCATCCCAATGCAGTTTTTTGGGCAGTGGGTGCTCCTGGGGATCCCTTTATGACTCCTTCTAGCAATATCTTACCATAGATATCTGCTCCAAGAAGCAAGTCGATTTTGTTGGGTTGATGAAATGAAGGATCCGCTAAAGTTACGTTTGTGAACTCTGACCATAGCTGTAAGACGATTCGTTTTCCTGGCAGAACCGACGTCAGCTTGTTTAGCACAAAAGCATTGACTTCAAACTCAAGTGAGGCATCAAGGAGTGATTGAATTTTAAAATTAACTATCGACTTAGAGGCTATCACAGCGCCCTCGTCACTCCCTAAACCTGATATTGTGCTTTTGTGCGCTACTTTCCTAAGTCCTAAAAGCTGGACTGCGGACTCCGTTATCAACGAAGCCTGTGAACCTTGGTCGAGCAAGCATCTGAGTGTTATGACTTTACCAGATTTCGACTTTGTGTTTACTAGCGCAGTTGCTAGCAAAACCTGTCCATGAGTAGTCGAAAAATGGGTTTTGATGCTAGTAGTGGGCTCATCATGCGATGATGAGTGAGATGTAGTTGCAGGTGCACCTACATTGTCTACAACTGAGGGATTGGTTTGCTTAGATTCAGTTGCTGATGAAACATGTTTGGGATGTAGTAACGAATGATGTTTCCGATTGCAGATTCGGCATCTAGATGATTGGCGACAAGAATAAACTGTATGATTGGACCCGAGACAGTTGAAACATAGGTTATGTGACTGGACAAAACCACGACGAGCGTCAGTATCAATTTTTGAAAAATCCTTACAGTTACTTATTCTATGGGTTTCGGAACAATAAGCACAGGGTGGGGTTGTCACATGATGAACTTTAGAATGTACAGGGGCAGTAGAACCTCTATTCACACTGATACTGGGTCGAGAAGCTTTAGGATCAATAAATTCTAAAGCGCGAAAACGTGTTTCCAAAAATGTTTTCAATTGATCATAAGTAGGTAACTCATTACCTAACTCACTTGACTTGAGCTCCCATTGCTTCCTCGACTCAGCATCCAGCTTCAAACAAATAATGTGTACAATGATAATGTCCCAACTTTTTACGTCTATGCCTAAGTTCATCAACGCCTGTAAACACTCGTTTGTGGTGTCTAATAACTCTTTAAGAGCATTTGCAGATTCACTTGTCAAGTTGCGTTGGCTCAAAAGCCTCTTCAGGATATTGTTCGATAAATATTTTTTGTTGTTGTATCGATTCTCTAATTGCTCCCAACTTGTAACATAATTATCCTGAGTGATTGCAACGTGCCTCAATAACTGCTCAGCTTCTCCCGTTAAATGGCCCTTTAAATAATGCAGCTTCTGGACATTGTCTAAACTCTGGTTTTGGTGGATCAGTGAAATAAATAAATCTCGAAAACTAACCCATTCCGAGTACTTGCCAGAGAATGTAGGTATTGATATCTTGGGTAATCTTATAAGTTCATCCGATTTGTTTGTTACACTCTTGGACTCATTTGCTTCGAGACTGTTAGTTGTACTTGTTGTGGAAATAACCTTGTTCAGTGTGGATTTGATAAGTGTCTTGAAGTCAATATACAACTCTTCGGTATTATCATAAATATTGTTCGCAACATAAGTACTTTTCTCCAATTGCTCTAGATCACTATTTTGTATAATTGTTGTATGTTTGTGTGAAAATTGAGTCCATAGTGCCTCCAGCAAATCCAATCTAGCTTGGAGATATTCGGCTGAACTTCGCCGCTCCCTGGGGGACTTCTTAAAATTATCCAATGCACGTTCTATTCTATATTGCAAATCGAATTGAACTTTAAAATGCGCCTCCATCGTAAATTTTCTAAGTGTTTGAAACTGTTTCCTTCGGACTTAAAACGGGCGTGGATTCCCCGTTGGTTCACTTTTGTTGAAACTATTCTAAGTCCTGACTAATGATGATGATTTGACGAAATTTTCTAAGTCCAAGATTGATTTATTTATTCTAAGTCCATTTATTATGCAAACTGTGCTAAGTCCCTCACTCAATAGTAATAGATTAAAGTACTCACAATTGTCCACTGATCACACTTCACCTTTCGTCGCTTGTGACGTCACACTATGTCGTCACCGCTGCTGTCCACCTTGATGACGTCCGGCCGCTGCGTCACGCTGCTGCTGCTGCTTGCCCGCACTCTTTGCTGCGACCCACAGCAGTGCTGGGTGGCGCCCTCTGTCGTCCAATCCTACCGAACCCGAATCATCCGGTTCGAAGGACCATGTCGAGGGGTCCCAAAAATGATACGCACTCACACTACTAAACTTATGTTTATTTAATCTATGTAAATATGTACAGATGCTTTTACTTATATAGTAATACGTATTCTTTTAAATTATGAATGGATTAATTTCACAAACAAACACCGAGACTCTTTTCATATCTCAGTCAACCAAACGTTCACTAGTTTGCCCGTGTTACAGCGACATCTAGCGGATTTTTATGGAACAAATATTAACATTTTAAATAATGAGTATAGAATGCTGAAATTTACAAAACATGCTTTTAGTTTTTATAATAACATTGTGGTAATTTTAGAATTTTAGAATTGTCAAAATAAATCCACAAAATCAGTGCCAACTAGCGCCCTCTATTGGCAGACTGCATGAAACCATACAGTAAACATCAATTATATGGTTATTTTTCATTGCGTTCTAGTAACGGTTTAACACTCTGTCTACTCCGTAAGGGATAAAGACGTGATTTATGTATGTATGCAATTCACACTAAGGCCCACTTGCACAGTCCAGAGTTAAAAAATTAAATCGCTAACTCGGGGTTAGGTTTGACAGTTCCATACATTTTTGAGAGAGAGAGGGAGAAACATTTATTTACACACATTCGATACACTTAGATTTCAAATATGAAAAAATACAATATACTCAAGGATAGTACCGATATGGTGTAAAATGGGCCCAACTCAGCATTTTGACACTACTTAGCCCCGGGTTAGCATTTAACACGGGGTTAAGTCGTTAACCCTGGTCTGCGCAAGTGGCCCTTATAGTTGTTGTTGTTGCGAAGCGGTCGGTGTGTACGCGTGCAGCCCCCGCTGGAGGAGATACGGGTCCAGCACTACCAGCAGCTGCGGCGGCTGGCGGCGCTGCCGGCGCACCTCGTGGGGCTGCGCGCCGCCGCCGACAACATCTTCGCCGCCATCGTGGACAAGTGAGCATTCTAAAATGACGATTGAAAACGACTTAGTGTTACCTGTGATGGTAAGTAATCGCCGCTGCCGATGGGCTTGCGCAACTACATTACATATGCGTGGCCAGCCTATTTCTTGTGCTTAGTAATTTCACTGGCTGTCTTATTTTCCACGCCGGAAAATAGCAGCGCAGTACTACTGCAGCTTTGCAGCAGAATTATAGCTAGTAAGATGGCGGTAAAAAAAAGCCGTGGTAGCGTAGTGGTTTGACCTGTGGCCTCTCAAGCAGAGGGTCGTGGGTTCGAATCCCGGACTCGCACGCTCGCTCAAAATTACATTCGAAATTTGCCATGCGCTTATCGGTGAAGGAAAACATACACACCTTGTACACATCTGCGAAGGAATTCAATGGTGTGTGCGAAGTTCCCAATCCGCACTGAGCCTGCGTGGGAACTATAGCCCAAACCCTTCAATTCTACTGGAGGAGACCTATGCCTGGAAGCACACTGAATTACGCAATTTAATAAAAAACGCAAAAAGTGAAGACATGTAACAAAAGTCAAAAAAGTCAAAAGTCAAAGTTTATTTTGCAAATAGGCCGCTGAGGGCTCTTTTACATGTCTTTTTTTGAATCTACCAGCGCATTCGGAAAGACCATCATTGCCAAGAAGAATGCGCCGCAAGAAACTTGGCAGAAAGTCATTTTTTCAAAATAAAATAGATTTACAATAGTACTTAAATTCTACTTAACTTACCTAATACAATTAATACATTTTTAAAAAGTTGTAGTTAAAAGGCTATAAAAAAAGATGGTGGTAGCAACCCGGAAAGACCCTGCAGAAGGTTCTAGCGGAAGTTCCTATATGTTTTGGTAATATTTGTGTTTTCTTTCTAATTTTACTTAGAAGCGTTTCCTAGGCCACAGGTTAAACCTCAGGTCAGGCCTACCACGGCTTTTTTTTGATGAGGCACGCCGAATTACGCAACAATTTAATAAAAAAAAAACCAACAACAACATGTACTTACTGAAATTGTAGCGAATTCGGAATAAAAAAGGCTATATTATATTATTATTATTTCCTAGGCACAGTTGGCTTGGTAATAAAGCCGTTAAGCAACTAGAAGCGGCCCTGTCGGCCCTCGAGCGCTCCCGCGAGGCGTGGACGCGCCGCGCCGCGCTCGCCTGCGTGCCCGACCTGCACGCGCTCTGTACTGACAACTTGAAGGAACCCGGCGATTGGGAGGCCAACTTTAAGGCTTGTAAAGCCTATGGGCAGGCTGTCGCTAAGATGTCCTTGTGAGTTATCAAAAATCCATTACTATTTTGCGATCAGTATTTCTGCGTACAGTTGCCGGCAAACATCTTGAGCATGACCTTGAATGCGCAGAAGTGAATTTAGCGTCTCTTTGGTACATGCGCGAACTTACCCCTTCCACGTCGTCAAGAAGTTTGCCGTAAGCTGTATGTGTTTTCTTTAGGCAAGTAATTTGTAGCTATTTTGCTATATTGTATGGGGTTTTAGGGAGCGAAAAATCTATCCTTACGTTTTATCTCACGTTACGTTTTATCTGTAAATCGAATGTAATCTCCTGACATCGTGAATGATTTAGTATTGACTGTTAATTACTCTGTAATATAATATAATAATAAATTCAACTCTGCTTTCAACAAATAAATTATTCTTATTCTTATTCTTATTAATTAATAAATAATCTCCGGAAAAAAACATTAAATAGGTATAGGTAGATATTTAAAATTAAATGTGTGGCGCCATCTTTTTATGAATGGCCGTACTACCTTGACTGACACCGGGTAGTCAATGATATGCTAATGTACTCGAGTATTTTGTGTAGGTTTGATCCTAGAATCGCTAAAATTTGGTAACAGTAGAAGAAAAACTATGACCCAGGGAGCGTAACTTTGATGCGAAAGACGTCATTATGGTGCGACCATACCGCCGCGTATACGCAGTGACGTGTCGTATGCGTCACGTTTTTTCACCGTTTCTTCATACATTTTGTTGCCATTCCGTAACGTCACCGTTTTTTAAGCGGCGGTGTGGTCGCACCTTTATGGCGTAAATTCACATATAGGATGCTTTTATATAAATTTGCTAATGTCTCTAACAATCTTCTTTTTAATGACAATAACTGTCAATTAAAAACACTCTGTATGTAGCATGACGTCTTATGCCTGTCATCGGCACCAAAGTTACGCTCCCTGACTATGACTAAGTCACAAAGATTTCTAACACTTTTCCATAATTTCAGC
Organism: Pandemis heparana; assembly: GCA_963854515.1. Taxonomy (NCBI): domain Eukaryota; kingdom Metazoa; phylum Arthropoda; class Insecta; order Lepidoptera; family Tortricidae; genus Pandemis; species Pandemis heparana. The sequence continues at coordinate 10,170,343 of OY978012.1, read as the reverse complement.
GAAGACGAAAGAATAGACTGGATAGTAGTGGTAACAGCGACGCTGCGTCACGAGTTCGAAGCTCAAGCTCGCAACCTCTGGACCTGCCTCATGTCGTCCCTACAAACTAACTGCCGTGAGGACGCAGCCGCTGTCGACACGTTTATAGCCAACGCTATGGTCATGCTAGAGAACAAAGTATTGCCCAAAAACGCTAAGGAGCTCGCTGAGATAAGCGGGAAACAACAGCTGTTACAGGAGAAAATGCCTGAGGTATGGTATATTCATCCTTACGTGTGTTATCTTGTAAACAAACATAGCATCAAAAGTGATAATAGACTGACTAGTGATTGGAAATGTTGATAAAATATATGTACATAAAATGTGACCGATAAAAAAACGATTTGACAATAAATAAAATTTGTATCAGGTTTTCGATTTTGTGGCGCTACTCAGGTTGCAAATATTCTCGAGTTGATTCATTCTTTCCTCCGATTATTGAAGAAAATATTACATATTTAAAATGTTATTTTGCAGTGGTTATTTGGTTAATTTTAATACTTTATGAGTTTCTTTAAGCCTACAACAACATAACTGTTGTGTAATCCAAGAGAAAAGTGTGACAATGTCTTTGAGAAGTGTTTGTTTACATGATAAGACACGTAAGGATGAATAGACCTTAATGTATCTATTATAAGGATTAATGGCTACTGGCAAGCGTGCTCCATCTTCGATCACATCTTCGCTTACCATATCATGATGTGACCACTTCTTTCTCTTTAGCAAAAGAGGTCAAACAAAAGAATATAAAACAGTAAGTATTCTTGTTTATTTGTGGCAGATGGAAAAAACTGTAGAAGGTTTAAAGAAGAAAGGTCACATGCTTCGCACTTGGGGCGGAGACGCATCGGTGGACGGCACGGTCAAAGAGTGGCAAAAGATACGAGAACTGATGCAAAGTCAGAGGCAAATGTTCGAGCATCAGGTGAGGAAGTTGTAACACATTTTACTTGTGAAATAAATAAGGCGTAGCGGGAATCACGCATAAGTCGCGTATTTTGAAATACATAATACTTTGATTTCAATGCGCATTTTAACCGCAGTTCGAAAATACGCGTAATAATTTTGCCACCTGGGCCCTATTTTATAAAGCTACAAGTTACAATGTACAAGCGGGAGTCTCTTTCTGACCCTATGTGTTAGATAGAGACTTCCGCTTGTAAATTGTAACTTTTAGCTTTATAAAATAGGGCCCTGGACTAGCTTAGCCTTAAATTCACTAGGTACTAAATGTTTCTAGACAGAGTTTATTATATTATTTTACGTCGCCCCGGGCTGTAAGTAGTAATTTACCACTCGCTACGTAAAATGGTGTACACACCGCGGGCTGTGGTAAAGAAAGCCTCAGGTTGCATGTTTATCGCCCTCGCCTTTCACTCGTGTGACAAGTTCCTGCGATCTGAGACATCCATTTCACCACCCTTGGAATGCGATGTACTATGTAACTGGAATTGTTAAATTGAATGGGAATTGTCTATCTAGGCTGAAATAGTAAAGTCTAGTCTCAGCGGCGAGTGGGAGAATCTAAATACAAGTTTAGAGGCGTGGGCGTCGCGATGGAGCCAAGCCCGCTCTCGCTTGGAGGACACCCTAGACGTGACGTACGCTGACATGCTCAATAGATGTCGCTCTGTGTTCGATGCGCACGAACATTTCGAGAAGCTACTAACTGAAAAAGATGAACTTCTGTAAGTTTTTTTAATCATTTTGAAGTGTATTTGTCTGTGTTAGTTCAGGTTTTGGTTACTCGTGGACTTTTAAAGTGTATCAATGTAAACTCTACAGTACATAAAACACATGAAGATGAATACAGGACAACAGAAATTAGCGAAATTATCCCTAAAAGTGATTTCTTCCAGTTAACCCACGCAGAATAAATAAAAGAAGTGATCGAAACCTAAAATAATCCTAAAGCCCTAAATTTTAAAAGTGTATAAACATACCGATAGAAGTCGCTTTGTGTTCGATGAGCAGAAGCGTTTCCAGAAAGCCGATAAAGATGAAGTAATGTGAGATATAATGTTGCATGACCTGAGAATAAAAGGTCCATCTAATATTTTTGGATAGTTTTAGTATGAGTCTTGTGGGATTTACTTGTAGCATATTTTTTTCCACTCGAGAAATATGTGTTAAAATACAGACCCCTATATGATGTGATGATATATTAACAATACCATATGTAGCATGCTCATGAAATCATGATACTTTTGTGGCCTTGTGTGGTAACGTCACTTTATTCTACACATTGAAAAAAAAACATGTCGTTCACGAGAACCACTTGAGCCGGTAACGATTACGAGTATGTATTATTGTTACCGCTGATACTTAAACTGTCTTTACTTTATGTTTCGGGGATTTCCATCCGCCATTTTGATATATATCCTTATTTATACCTACAAAACCTGCACAATGCAGCTCTATTATTTATGTACTAGCTTCTGCCCGCGACTTCGTCAGCGTAGAATTATCAATTGACATATGTTAATCGCTATCCCGCGGGAACTTTGCAATTTTCCGGGATAAAAAGTAGCCTATGTTTTAATCTGGACTACCAGCTATCTCTGTTCCAAATTTTATCCAAATCCGTCCAGTCGTTTAAGCGTGAAGAAGGAACAAACATACACACTCACATCGTCACTCACAAACTTTCGCATTTATAATATGTATATTAGTAGGATTTAGACATGTCAAAAAAGAACGCACGACTATACTCTTAGGCCGGCCGCTTAAATGAGTCTCGCCCGCGCGGCACAGGGGAGCGGGGTTGGACGACCGCGGGGACCGAGGGAGGTGCGGGCGGGTAATACTAATACGCCTCTCTCGGCACCCTTTGTCGTGCCAACCCGCGCCCCTGCTCGAGCGAGGGCTCATTTAAATGGTCGGTATATATGTACACAGAATCATACTATCTTTTTTGACGTATTTCATCTGTTCGACTATTTCTGCTGACTGTACATACATCCTCAATATATTACAACTGTAACAAGACCCCTTGTGCATCTGTGAGTCACGGGTTACGAGCTACGTTGTCTTGTTTTTATCTTATAGGAAGGAATGTGAGAAATTTAACATGACTCCGAACGTGTCTGATACATGGCAGCAGTCTGAAAAACTTGTCACGGAAGATTTAAATCTATGGACGGTTATGAAAGAGTATAGCGAAGGTAGGTTGATATTGTTTTTACATTCATGTTTTACTTTTGTGTCGTTCATGTGAAATACGATATAATGCACCTCTTTCGGTTGTCGACTTTACTCAAATTTCTTCGATTACGCAAATGCAAAAAGACGAAACTATAAGTGAATTAACACCATAAATACCATAACGTAACATATGGCAACTTTGTACTTTTCCGGAATAAAAAGTAGCCTATAATAATGGGGGATAGTATAGTAAAATAATTCAAGACAATTGAGAATAAGTTCAGTAGTTCCGGAGACACCATACATGGTAAATAAAACCCTTTTTACTATTCATTTTATTAGGGAATAATGTATGTTTTTTTTTTCGAATTTATAGAGTTTGAATCTATCGCTGTACAAGATTGGATAGTTTTTCAAAAGAAACTGCATTTACTAGATGAATTTACGTCCAAATGGAACGCCAAACTGGAACCGTATACAGCGGTCACATTGTATTTAAAACAGGAGCTTGAAAAGTATAGCGTATGTATACTCTCATATTCAGATTACATTTTACATGTATGTTTTCATCAACGTATATGTAATGGTATGTATTTTTTAGGATCTCACCACATTGCTCAAATACCTTCGCGGCACTGACTTCACTGAACGCCATTGGCACGAGGTTTACAGTCTCTTAGAGATGGAGTACAAAAAACCAGATACGCTTCAATTCAAGGACCTTTTGAATGCTGCTGACAATATCAAGAAACAAATCAAAATTCTGCAGGTACACGAGCGTTTAGAAAGAGAAAGCAACAGAGAGACTTGTTAGTTGTCTATTGTATAGGGCTCACTAGAAACGTTATTGTTCTTTGGGTGTCAATGACTGATAGCCAGGTACAGTTCGCACATACACAGAAAATAATAATAATTTTTCCTAATGGAACTCTTTCATAATGAACTTACACTGTTAGCTACGTCTATATCTATACCAGTATGTTTACTCTCATAGGCTTCGATGCATTAGGTATGCCAGCGTCATGTTACTTGGCGTGGTAGTCTTATCCACCAAAAATGCTAAAGATTGTTACTAAGATCACCGGTAACGTTCTGGGTGTCGCTCCACGCTTTCCGCGTCCCCATCAATGTGAGGTTAGATTCTGACAGCATAGTTTGCCTTTACTGTAGAATGTTATTTGTGTTCTCTTAGAAAATCAGCGCAAATGCGTCAAGCGAATCGGCGATCCGTAGTGCGTTGAACGAGTTGGAGCTGTGGTTCGCGGGCGCTCGGTTCGCTATTATCTACTACAGCGACAAAGCGAAGCGGCCCGTGCCCATTGTGAAAGACTTCAAAGAGATACTTACCAAGGTACGGCATTCATATTAAATGCGATACCTACTTAAAATAAGGTTTCCCTTCCATCGATAAGCTTATGTCAAATTAGTTTGTAGACTGTAAATCAAAAGAAAATACGTACTTCTCTAAACAGCGAACAATAAAAAACTGGCTTCTTATTTTTAACGATTTGTTACTTTTGACCTAAATCAATGCTCAATATCTTCAGTTTTAATTTAAATGTTTGGTACATCTCAAGTCCTGAATAAACTGGTAGCGGAGAGGTTAAACGTATGATGAATATGGAATATGTTTTACAATCATTGTTCGCATTTCTGTAATCAGTGCGCATCCGTCCAGTGTTGAATGTAGGTGCTCCTTATCATAACTGACTATCCAACCCTTTACACTGAGCCTGAAAACATCTAACATCAGAAATCATCATTAGCACACGAAAATCTGCCTCGCAGAAATCGGATCTGGGCCCTTATTGTCTAACTCGCTCGCAATCGCCATCGTGTTCCTGTTGGTGTGTGTGTGTGTGTGTGGAGATCGCTATTAAGCGATAAGATCGCCTATTGTATACTTTGTTATTTGTTTCTGTATTGTTTTGTACTAATTTGTGGTATTCAATAAAGAGTATTTGTATTGTATTGTATTGTGTTCATTTTGACAGTTCATGTATGGGCTGACAATTGGCATCGGAATCAGCTAGCTGTCACATTCATACAATAACTGTCAAAATAAACACGATGGCGATTGCGAGCGAGTTAGACAATAAGCATACTGTAGCCTCTAACTTCAAAGGTTTAAAACTTGACTTATATTTAAAACGTGTTTAGATCGAAGAGCAGCAATGGGTGGTGTCCTCAGTGAGTAGCGGCAATGGCGGCGGTGACGCTTGCGCCGCTTGGGACTCGAGGTTGAGAGCAGCTCGGCTGCTTGTGAGGGCCGCCCATCATGCGCAAAGGAGGTCAGACCACTATAATCATACTAATTATGCACAACAGCTCATAGTCATAGTAAAGAGTAACCAGGGGCCTTACCATGACGTCTTAATGCGATTCAGTTTAGGTTCGCTCGCTGTCAGATTCATACTAAAAGTGACAGCTAAACCTTGAACTGAGTCGGAATTAGGGCATCATGGTAAGGCCCCTGAGCGTGTATTAGATTAATGGTTAAAACACCGTGTACACGTAAAAAGAATAATTAACTAGCTTGTAGCAGGAATGCTAGTGCTAAGTACACTACCAACAAAAACCTGTTGTGACATAAGATAAAACCTTCATTCGGTAAAATTCGTGGAATAGTAACTACGAAGATAAAGTTGCGGTAGACTATGTTTGAAACTTAAATCTGTTCGTAATTTGGGTAGCATTGTGGGATTTGCGCTTCGCCGGTGACACGTGGGCCGCAGATGGGTCGCGCGGCATTTCGGAACGCTCGCTCTACCGGACTCCGATTGTTCTCGCAGTTTGTTTATTTCTATTGTTTTACATTCCTAAATACCAAACAATTATTATTTTACTGCGTGGAGTCGAACGAGGTTTATAATGCGTCTACATTCGATGGTTTTAATATTTCTAGTTTTTTTAGCGTTTATCCAAAGATAATATGTCCATTTCAATAACTCGTCTCAAATGACTCGCTAAGCGGCATATTGGCAAGTGTGCTCAAGTCTTTTAAAAAACAAAAACCTTTTACAGTGGGCGCCACTCACGATGACGCCCACCGTGATTCTTATTGCAATATTGTTAAAGGTTCATTTTGATAAATCTACGCGTCTTTGTGAGTGGTACTAAGTACTATCTATACGCATTTGCAGTATTACATACTTCTAATAGTTTTGGATAGTATAAATTTATTTGACCAAGTATAATTTTATCTACGAGTTTTATTGCTGTCACTAGCTTCTGCCTGCGACTTCGTCCGCGTACAATTAACTAGCAATTTTTAACATGTTTATCGCTATCCCGCGGGAACTATGCAATTTTTCGGAGTGAGTTAAACTGTCGGATTCTCACGAGAGCATAGTGAGTAGTAATTTTTTGGCTCACACTAGCGTCTATATTTGGTATAAAGACACCATACTACCGTATCCGGCATATTTAATTGCAAGTGCGCTTCGGAATGAACTTTCTGGCCGTGTCGTTTCAAAAAGGTAAAAGAGATAGTAAGCCCAAGTCATTACTCTTACAATGGAGATGGTGACCAATGCAATCCGTCTCTCGACTTTTACGATACTCTTTGATAGGTTACTTATCTGATATACGAGTAAGTACCTAGGTACGTACTATTTTCTGTCAAAAGCGTGTCTTAAAACAAGTGACGCGCTTAAATAAATGTAAGAAATCTTTATTTCACTACAAATAGGATCGGCTGGTACAAGTTTCATTCATCATTTGCCGGGTTCTATGCTGATATTACGTATATACCTATGTAAACCTGTTGAAAAGACAAAGGCCCATCCAAAATAAACCTCTGTCTTTTCCTAAACACTTGAAGAATTTAGAAAAAATATCCCTAGAACCATCGGTGAATAAAGGAGAGCAACAAACTTATACCCAATTTAAAATTCTGCTAAATAACGTCGTGACGCTATAATCGTGTTTTGCCTAATTTACTTAATTACTACACACTTCAATATGACTTCAATACTTGCCGCATTGAATGGCCGAGTGAGTAGGTAGCTATATCACCACAGCGACTGTAATGGAATAGAAATAGGCTAACTCGAGAGATACGAGCTTAAAAGTTTATAGTGTAAGCTCAGATTAGACATTGAGGTTGGGAGCGGGTGTTTGTACGTAATTACCTAATCTGTCTCGATAACACAGGTCACTGGCCTGAGTTCTTAAATAGCAACACATCATCCGAAATTAGGCAACAAACTATGGACTTATCTTGCATCCTACATTTTTAATAATGAGTATAATATTGAGATTGAATTTAAAATTATTTATCTTAGCAATACCTACCTATTATACAAGATTCGGGACATTCATTTGTTTTATAGATAAGATGATTGATGTGATGATGTTGTTTAACTAGACTTTATTTGCTCGCAATTAGCTGTTTTTTAAATTTTGCAAGCGTCAGCAAACATGTAGTAAGTTAGTAACCTGATATATTACAAGAAAGGGAAATGCCGCGTAGTCATTTGGCTTCCGTCAACTCAACTAATGCGTGAACGAGCAATCTGCCACGTCGGTGGTTTACGGCTGTTACGGCGTACTGCACAACAGGACCCATATAGCGTTCACTACTTAAATTTAGACTCGCTGCCCTCTTCCTTGTTTACTAAGATAAAAGCTAGTTTGCGGCCCGATACAGTTTTAATACTAAAACTGTTTATTTTTATTTTGAAGCCATAAATTGTATGTATAAAAGGTACATGCTGATGTTGTGCAATACAGATTGTATCAATACAATTTTACCCAGTACGTACGTATACGTAGACGTGTAGCTTTCGTATAGGTGTTTTACAATTGTCGTAAAACCAGTACCGGCGTTCGATAAAAGAAAAAATTCTTAATAAGTGTTTGCGAACTATGTCCTTGATTAGTTACGTGACAAGGGCCTGCTTTATCGATGCATTGCACTGTATCTCCGTCAGGACACTCAATACGCTTTCAAATTAACTATTTCTGACGTATAATTTTGTGTGATAAAATGCCCCGATTCGGTGGTAGAGCGCTTATCATCTGTGACCTTTAACACCATAACCGCCTTTTCAGAGTGAACTTTTATCGAAGCCGAAAGCGTTCATTCACAGTTAACAACAAACGCTACTTATTTAATTATTTCAGTAGAATAGGCGATGATGCTTTGTTAATCAAAATTATATTGATGGTATATATTTTAGGAAAAATAATCAGTCAAATGGATTTAAAAGCCGTAACATTTCCGAACAGTTTTAAGAATTTATAGAAATTTGTAAGTGCTTATGAAATTTCTAAATAACAACTTAGCGTAGGGATATTATAAGCACAAAAGTATCGTAACATTCCTACAAGTTTCTAGTCAATTTGACCCCGATAGTAAGAGGTTATCTCCGAAATGTAGAAACGATTGAAGTTGTCTATTAACAAAGTTAAACAAAGTATTTTTTGATTACTTCATGAATGAAATAATTTATTCAACGTGCAACAACAGTAAGAAAATAGTCCATATTCCTGCCTGAAGAGATATCTATCTATTAATATTCAATGTTATAATTGCGCCGTATAAAGAAATTTAAATGAAACGAAAAAAGCGCTGTAAAAAAGTTCGTAGTTTATGGATTTAACAAAATTAGGTTAAAGCTTTTACAGAGCTACAGAGACGAAAGAAATTTAGGGAGCAAATATTTCCCTTGGCATTAGGTTGGCCACATAATTTCGACGTTTACGTCCCGTGTAATTCTAAATGCCGACTATTGCCGACCGCCCTTTTCACTCCCAAATTATATTAGGATAACTTACCGTGATCGCTAATTGCCACGCTAGAAGCCTTGTGAACTTGTTGAACCGGAATCTTGCTCAATGTATTGTCCTTCACAATACCCACGTCCAGTTCATTGATCAGGCAAGGGCTTTTATAACTAGGAGGCGCTTTTATTCTGACGAGACACGGGAGAAGTCTCGTCTTTCTGTTGAAAAAGCCACACGAAAATATGTCTGAGTTTTTGAAAGTACTGTTAGATCAAAATGTTGAGTATAAATGATATTTTGACCTGTTACTTAATTTCCCTAACCAGCATTTAAATTTCTTAAGAAAATCGAATTAAAGTTTTAAAAACGCCAGTTTACGGTTATCGTAATGAGAATTAATTGGGTATACTTCTTGATATTTGGACTTGGCTCGCGATTGCTTATCAGGGACGGATGTGTAGGGCGGAAGGCCAACGGCTCGCTTTGCTGTTGGTGACGGTATCACACGACTGACCAACAGAGCGTACCCGCCATTTTGTGTGCTCCCATTTTTGTAACTACATACTTACTCTTAAAACCTGTACTTAATTTGAAAGTTTCTTAAGTACTATCCAGATGAAATGATAATGCGGTATACTAAGAAAGGTCGTTTAATGTTCGTGCGCCCAGACTAGGAAGCTTGTTGCCATAATAATGACCAAAACAAAAAAGCGCATCCCGAAACGCTATGTTATTTTTGTTGCTTAGTGCCCATTTCGGAGAACGGCACGAGCGGGCGCGCGGGCGGGAGCGGTCGTCGCCTCGCTCAGGGCCGCATTCTGACTACTTGTTTTATTTCGATAACTAACATAACTTTTATCTTCGCAGCTTTTTATCATTGAAAATATTTGGTGTTTTTTTTTTGGTTTGTGACGAATAACTTAGCTTACTAATAATATATAATGTAGATGCAAAAGTTTGTGAGGATGGATGTATGTATGTTTGTTATTCTTTTACGCTAAAACTTCTGAACGGATTTTAATGAAATTTGATGCCTACACAAATAGTTTATAGCTTGATTTAAAACATAGCATAGATACTTTTTAAACCGGAAAATTACACAGCTGCCGTGGTATAAACGAATTCTTCGTAGATGAATTCTCGGGCAACCTCACTTTCTCTAACGCTGAAAAGTTGCCAGGTGCTCGAATTAATTAATAATGATAGTATGGCATACTAACTAGAAGGATTCAGTTGCTCTATAAATTGTATACCTATATCGGTAGCTAGCTCTCCGTCTATTATTACTTATTGTAAAAAGCTTTTCAAAAAACATTACTTATTTAACCGTATTTCCATTATAGGTTCGTGTTTCTTGTGACTAAAAATTAATTGAAGCAGTAACTATCAACGTAAAAATATTCGTGCAGGTATTTAACATAGTATAATTCGTGTTTTAAATTAAATTGAAATTAGTTTTTCATTAACATAACGCAATCTTTTATACCGAGTGACACAAAAATTACAGTCACAGCTCGAATAAAAGCTCTCTCGGAGTGGGTCTCTGTTTAAGTAGGGTGTAGGGGAGGCGGGGAGGTGGGATGGGGGGGGGGGGGGGGGGCGACAGGCGGGGCAGCGGCGGCGCGAGAGTGGCGCGGCGCGGCAGTGCAGTGAGCGGCGCGCGGAGGGCCCGCACCCGCACAACGATGGCTCTGCGCGCCTTGCTACTCGTGTCCGCGCTTATCGCCGGCGGCGGCGCCGTGTACAGCCGCGAGCGCGACCGGCAGCGCGCCGACCCGCGGCTGCTCGACCGTGCTTGCGAGCTCAGCTCCTGCTACCCCGCCACCGGTGACTTGCTCATCGGCCGCGAGTCTCGCCTCTTCGCCTCTTCCACATGCGGCGCCTACAACAAAGAGCGATACTGCATCGTCTCGCATCTCGAGGACCGGAAAAAATGTTTCTGGTGCGACTCCTCCAACGCCACCATCAACAACCCGAACCTGAACCACAGAATACAGAATATTATATACAAATACTTCCCCGGAACCCGCACTAAGTCCTGGTGGCAGTCCGAAAATGGCAAAGAAAATGTTACGGTTCAGTTGAATATGGAAGCGGAATTTCATCTCACGCATTTAATAATTCAGTTCAAAACGTTTCGCCCCAAGGCTATGTTCGTAGAGAGGTCCTCAGACTTTGGAAAAACATGGCGCGTGTATCGTTATTTTGCTCACAACTGCGACGAAGCTTTCCCCGGAGTTCCGAAACATACTCAGCGTTCACTAACTGAAGTCGTGTGTGAATCTCGCTATTCTGGAGTTGCTCCATCCACTGAAGGCGAAATCATCTTTAGAGTAATTCCACCGAACATTAACGTCACTAATCCATATTCCGAAGAAGTGCAAAACTTGTTGCGTATGACCAACCTCCGAATCAACTTTACAAAACTACACACACTCGGGGACGATTTATTGGACAACAGGGCTGAAATTCAAGAAAAATATTATTACGCTATCTACGAAATGACAGTGCGCGGTTCTTGTTCTTGTTATGGGCATGCATCTAGATGTTTGCCGTTGCCCGGCGTTGATTCAAAGAGCAACATGGTGCATGGGCGCTGCGAGTGCACTCATAATACTAATGGACTAAACTGTGAATATTGTGAGGACTTTTATAACGATTTACCTTGGCAACCTGCTGTAGGAAAGACTTCTAATGCTTGTAAGAAATGCACATGTAATAATCACGCTACGACTTGTCATTTTGATCCTGCGGTTTATAATAAAACCGGTAAAATTAGTGGTGGAGTTTGTGACAATTGTCAGCATAATACTATGGGCATAAACTGTGAACGGTGCCAGCCAAAATTCTATAAAGATCCCAGTTTAGATATCCAAAACTCTGAAATTTGTAAACCGTGCGACTGCGACCCCCAAGGCACAACAGATCAAGAGATACTATGCGATGACGAAACAGACCTTGCAAATAACAAAACCGCCGGCCGTTGCTTGTGCAAAGCGAACATTGATGGGCCACGATGCGACCGGTGTCGAGATGGATACTGGAATTTCGACCCTCTCAGTTCCGACGGCTGCGAGGAGTGCACATGTGACAGGTTAGGTACTGTCAACGAACGAGGCTGCGACCCTTCAAATGGCATTTGTTTCTGCAAACGTCATGTTACGGGAAGAAATTGTGATCAGTGTTTGCCTGAATTTTATGGATTATCGGATAGCGATGACGGGTGTTCGCCGTGTGATTGTGACCCTGGTGGTGCCTTGGACAAAGACTGTGATGTTATAACTGGACAGTGCAAATGTCGTCCTAACGTCACCGGCCGCCGCTGCGATCAACCTTTACAAAACTTTTTTGTCGGAGCTCTAGACTCATTTGTTATTGAAGCAGAGTTGAGTCAGTGCGACTCACAAATAGACGATAATGCAATTCAAAGTCAGCTTTGCAATGTTATCATTAGAGAAAACTATCCCGATGGAAGAAAGAAACCATGGACTGGTCCTGGTTTCATGAAAATTCCAGAGGGCAGTACGTTAGTATTTATTGTTAAAAATCTAAAAACTAGTATGAATTATAATGTTCTAATAAGATACGAACCTCAGTCTTCTATAAATTGGGAAGAAGCTACAATTTTAGTCAAACGACCACTGCCTATAGATTTTGATTCTCCCTGTGCCAACGTTCGCCCTGAGGATGACACTCTTCATACCACTTTGCCAGCTAATGAACGCAGCGTACTAGTAAAACCAGCAGTTTGTTTGGAAAAAGATAGGGATACAGAAATTCGCATATATTTAGGAAGACAAGATGGCAGGACTTCGAATTCTAGAGCGACTGTATTGATAGATTCAATAGCTCTGATTCCCTCAATTGACGATTTGCCATTCTTTGCTAATGAGAGTGCCGATCGTGAAGAGTTTGATCGTAATAATTGCGGTGATCCATACTACTATAATTTGAACAGAGAAAACGTTCTGGAAATCTGTAAAAAATATCATGCCAGTATCGGGTTCTATATCAGAAATGGATCAGAGGCATGCCAATGTGACCCATCGGGATCTAAAAGCCACCAGTGTGACCCCTATACAGGCTACTGCCAATGTGTAGAAAATATTGTAGGAGCGAGGTGTGACCGATGCGCTCCCGGAACATACGGATTTAGCAAATTTGGTTGTAAACGCTGCGACTGTAACAGTATTGGTTCTCTGGATAATTTCTGCGATGCGACTAGTGGCCAGTGCAAATGTAGAGCAAATACATATGGCCGTGCTTGTGATTTGTGCCAACCTGGATATTTCAATTTCCCTAACTGTCAACAATGCGATTGTAATGGTCATGCAGTTGAGTGTGATGATAAAACAGGCGCATGTCGAGAGTGCAGGGATTACACAGAAGGCCATCGCTGCGAACGATGCGTGGAAGGGTATTATGGAGATCCGCGACTTGGCATCGATATACCTTGTAGATCTTGCCCATGTCCTGGAGTAAAAGGTAATCCAAACAAAAATAGTCACGCTGATCGCTGTGAATTAGACCCAGAAACAAAGGACGTGGTCTGTGACTGCCAAGAAGGCTACGCTGGACCGCTATGTGATGTTTGTGCTGACAATTACTACGGGGATCCCTTGAAAGGCACGTGTGAAAAATGCGAGTGTAATGAAAATATAGACATAACGAAACCTGGAAATTGCGATCCTTATACTGGAAAATGTTTGAAATGTTTACACAACACAGCAGGTGACAGCTGCGAAGTGTGTCGTGAGGGCTACTATGGCAATGCGTTAGAAAAGAGTTGTTATAAGTGCAACTGTTCGGAACTGGGCACAAACTTCACAAAAGGCCACTGCGACGGCATAACAGGACAATGTCACTGCCATAATAATGTTATGGGTATAAATTGTGATCAATGTACAGAAAATTATTGGAGAATAGCACTAGGAACAGGATGCGATCCTTGCAATTGTGATCCTGTCGGCTCGACGTCTCCTCAGTGTAACCCTTACGTTGGCAAATGTAATTGTATACCTGGACACGGAGGAAGACAATGTGATCAATGTCAAGAAAATCATTGGGGTGATCCAAACATAGAATGTCATGAATGCGAGTGTGACGTTAATGGAGCTGTATCACAGCAATGCTTGCGAGATAATGGATCATGCGTTTGTAAACCCGGTATCGGTGGATACAAGTGTGATTTATGTGCCAGAGGATATCTTGGTGAAGCACCTCAGTGCTACGCATGCGGCGAATGCTTCGACAATTGGGATCTTCTGATAGGCGAACTGCGCACACAAACCGAATACGCCATCGGGAATGCCAGCAAAATAAAACTTGTCGGTGCTACAGGTGCTTACACAAGAGACTTTGAAGAAATGACTAAAAAGTTATCTGAAGTTGAAAGTCTTCTTGAAAGTTCCAAGCTTGGACAAACGACTGTCAGGGATCTAATGTCTAATGTTACAGCGTTACAAAATCAACTAGCAGAAGCAGGCAAAAAGGTCCAAGATAGTAATGATAACCTTAATGCTATTACATCAAAAATTAACTTGGGAAATGTCACCTTGGATAGTCTAAGATCAAGCATAGATCACCTCAAGGCGAAAACTCTAGATTTGAGCAATAATGCAACAAAGTTACAGGAAGCCAATCTAGAGGGTGCTCTTAATTTGACTAGAGAAGCGAAGCAACGTGCGATCAAAGCTTCAGATGATGCTGAAAATGTCCAAACATTAATTGCTAATACAGACCGACAGATAAAAAATACAGACCGATTACTAGAAATGCAATACGCTCATTTTAATAGCACGCAAAATGAAAATGACAAAAAACTTTCAGAACTGCAAGAGCAATTATCTTCATTAAATGCTCAATTCCCAAAATTAAATGAAAAAATGTGTGGACAAGAGAGTGACAACTGCGACATATGTGGTGGTGCAGGATGTGGTAAATGCGGCGGCATATCTTGTGATCAAGGTGCAGTCACTAAAGCAGAACAAGCTTTGGATTTCGCAAACAAAACTGAACACCGCATTAAAGACCATGAACTTACTGCTGAGGATTTGTTTAGATCTATCTCACAGGTAAAACAAGATACTGTTGCAGTACGTTCCCGAGCGAATGAGTTATTTACTAAGGCGAATGATTTTAAGTCATCTGCCGAACGCGTCACTAATGAAAGTCAGGATTTAACAACAGAATTGAAAGGATTTTTATCTAACACGACTAACACACCGGCAGATGTAAGAACTTTGGCCAGTGAAATTCTGAACTTATCAATTAGCGTAGAACCTAAAGAAATAACTGAACTGTCAGAGCGTATTAATTCTACTGTATCCCAACTAACTAATATTGAGAATATAATATCTGAAACTAAGCCAGATCTAGAAAGAGCCAAAGCACTGAATCAAAATGCAACAGCTGTCCAAAAATCTGCCAATCTAACATTGGAAATGGCAAATAAGGTATTAGAAGCTCTAGACGAAGCTCAAGCTGCCCAGGATGCAGCAGCGAATGCCATAGAAAACGCGAATAAAGACATACAAGCTGCGAAAGCAGATTTGGTTCCCATAGCGACTGAAACTGAACTAGCTCAGAAAAAAGCAAATGAAACAAAGAAAGAAGTCGAAGATCTTCATTCGAGACTTTCAGATTTGCAAAAAAATGTTCTTAAGATTGAAAGTGACGCCGAGCAAGTGAAACAAGAAGCAAATGAAGTTGTCAATGGAGCTGAATTAGCCGAGCAGAAGGCACGTCAACTTAGACAAGAATTTAAACAAACTAACATGTCTCTTGCAGACCGCGCGGCCCAGACATCGACCTCAAGAGAAAAAGCACAAATGTTGCTTGACCGCGCGACTAAACTTGCTAGTCACACGCAGAATCAACTCCAACTTCTTGCCAACATGGAAGAATTGTACAATGATAATAATGAACAATTGAATTTGTTAGAAAAAGAAATAGCTGACTTGAATTTGCAAATGAATTATTATCTATCAGAAATTACAAAACAATCCGATAATTACAGGTCTTGTACAACCTAAACAGGTCATATATGTATAATTATCTAAAGTAAATGAAATGTTCTCAATTTTGATGTCTTTCCCATGAGTGCCATAAAACTGTTCGTGACAGTGTTAGTCATTTTTCGTTAAAAGTGTAGTTAGACTACAATCTTGGCCGTACATCAGTGTGTGGCTCAGGCTAGGGTATATACTATGATACAGTTCAATTAAATTATGAAGTGTGACTGTACATATGGAACTAGTTAACGTTTACTTTTAAACAACGACTTGTTTAGTATATTTATGTAATTAACTAGCATCTTAAAGTTACCTCAACAGTTTAATTTAATTTAAACATGAATTAAATGTATTTTGCCTTGATTTAAAATTGCTTGTGAAGTATTTCATACATACATACGTTTCATAGACCTACAATTGAGAATAAAAATCGAGACTTCTTGTCACTATTCCAAAGAAAATACTAAGTTCTGGTAAGGCTATGTCTGTTTATATGTAATTTAGTGATAGCAATTTATTTTAAAGTAGAACTTCTGTGCCTTAGTGTTAAGTAACTTATATTATGTATTTTGCGATTTTTATATTCCTAATTCCTATAATACGATTTACACTGCTTTTCGAATGTGTGTGTTTGTATAAACCTAGTTCAATTGTATATCTAATAGATGCCTAGTCTGATAGTATATTAAATACAGTCATTTTAGCATTTTTATATGGTCTGTTTTGAGGTACTATTAGATAACACCGTGCATTTAGAATCTGGTGATGTATTAATGTTTGGTGCATGCAAATTATGTCTTAATTATAGCATTTGAGGCTGGCCGTTCAGCCAATTCCTACTTATATTTTATATATATAAAATGTATAGTACCGTTAATAAAACTTTTCTATACATGGTTGTTTCTATTTATCTAAATCTATAGACCTATCTCTACCTATTAGGTACCCCTAAGATAAAAGTATATAACACCAACTTTAAAGATAATGAAATAAGTCATTATTCGTTTTTATAAACAATGTTTATGATATACTATTTTGGTTAGGGGCCAAGAGATAGGGCACATCCGTTCATTTACGTACCTATACCATTTTACACAACATATAACATCGACTAAACTAAAATGTAATTATTATTTAACACAATTTGCACCACAAAGCAAAATTTTCGCAAGTATTTTCTGTTTATGTAATTATATACGTAAATAAAAGCCCGGCGAGTTTATATTGTAATTGATATCTACGAAATGATCTTTGCAGATGGTTGTATTTAGAGCCAATTTTGTCCAACGACGAAGGCGAACTTGGCATCAAATTCCGGAAAGTGGACCAAGGATTTAGGCAGGTCACCCGAATCTTTGAGGCGGATCCTAGATTGTCGGTGCTGCTGCAGTCTGCTCGTCTGCAGCCCATGCTGGATTCGATTTCGGAACAATTGTCAGCTTGTCAATCCGCGCTTAGCAAATATATTGACGTAAGTATATAATTGTTCGTATAGACAGCAGCAAAAGTAGATGGTCAAGAGATTTCAGCACGGTTAACAAGAGAATAGCATTTTCTGCTAATAAAGATAGAAATGTTTGATTGCTATCGTTGTTTACTTTTTCTGTAGCTCGAATAAATGGATGTATGTAAACGCTCTCCCCTCTATAGAGACAATCTTTGAGTAGATGAGAAGAGATAGATTTAATTAGGGACCGACAAAGTGAGTAAACTACGTGTATTGACCGAAATATTACAATACATGCTTATTACATTGCTAAGGTGATGACTAACTATAACGACTCTAGTATCAATGTCAAAATTCGAAACATTTTGTTGCTCATAAAAATCGGGCACTACGCGATTTTATAGTCTTGTTAATGTTTATACAAACCGTCCTACGTTGAACTGTCAATGTTCTAGGAAAAACGATCTACGTTCCCGAGATTATATTTTCTAAGTGATGACGACTTATTGGAGCTGCTTGGTCAGGCACGGGCCGGTGCCGAAGGAAGGGAAGCCGTCATGCAAACGCATCTCAAGAAACTGTTTCCGGGAACGACTGGAGTACGTTTAGGTCCCGGTAGCTTGTCCATTACGGCTCTTTGCAGCCATTACGAGGAAACGTTCCAGCTCGACCATCCTGTTGACATAGATTGTCCTGTGGAGGTAATTTATAACTATCTTGGCAGTTAAATGTGAATTATTGAGGTGCTAATATAGTACAGCGATTCAATCGTGCAAATCGAATGCTTTGCCGAAACGTTGCACGATGTTACCGTTTTAAATTAGTGCAGTAAAATAATGTAAGTATATAGTGGTGTACAAGTCGTGTAATTGTTGTTGCAGGTTTGGCTCAAAAATCTCGAAACGGAAATGCGTTCATCTTTGAAGAACATGACACTCAAATGTGTTGTGTCTAACTCTCTTACCGAGCAAGATCCATTTTCTCTGCCAACGCAGATACTTTGTCTAGCGCAGAATGTCCGTTTCACTGAACAAACTGAGAAGGCCATTAATTCAAAAGGTCTGCATGAACTGAAAGCTAACATCGAAAAAGAAAGTTTATATTATGCGGCCGCTGAGACCGAAGACGATAGTGAGCGCCAAAAGCGGCAAGCGCTTATTTTACAGTGTGCCTATTATGATAACGTAGTCCGCGCCCTTATTGACAGTAATGTTGTCTCGACAAGTGATTGGCTGTGGCAAAAACAACTAAGGTGATCATTGTTTTTAAGTTAATCTAATTTTCTTTTGGTGCCAAACTGACAATAGCGAAGTAACTCATAGCCTACTTTTCAGAGTTCCTGATATCGCGGAATGAAATTCTAGTAGTTTAAGTGCTAATTTTAATAGTTTTTATTTTTCTTAAAAAATCTGATACTTTAGAAAGCGTATGCTGTAAACAAAGTACCTGCAGAAACGTAGTAGGTAAACGTCGTAGTCTAGATTTGTGTGGGTGATGTTTAGTGCACCGTTTCATTTCATTACGTAAGTTGCTGCGTTAGGGAAATATAATAGGAAGGGACATATGTAGTATTATTGAGAGATAGTATCAAATTATTGTTTATGTAACCGCAATGTCAAAATCATCATTAAAAGGATATATCTATTTTCGCTGCGATTTTTTAAAACTCTTAAACGCTTTATCTGCATCTCACATAGTCATAGTCATAGTATATCAGTGTCAGTTATTGCCACATTACATGAGCGATTTTTGGGTGCATTTATTGTAATATTTGAATATATTGTTTCACAGATTCTACATCTTGGGTTCCAAAGAAGTGGTAGCTAAAATGGGGTTAGCCCAGGTTTCCTATTCATACGAATATCTTGGTGTGAACACGGGCCAGTTTGTTCGCACTGAACTAGCTGACGAATGCTTTTTGATGCTGACTCAGGTAAACACATTACAATATTATGTGCATTGCTATATTTTTGTGTAGCTATAAACAGTTATCGGTTACACGTTTAATTTGCCTAAATTAGCCGAAATAAATTACGTATCAAAAAAACGCAAAGCAAGTACCACTATCGAGGTTTTCTTTACTGGGAGATTTTGTGCGTATACCTTCGTGATAAAACTCCCCGATTCTGCTGCCAAGTAGCCGGGTATATACTACACCTTAACTAACCAAATGTTACTCCTTAGCGATGCATAAGAGGCCCAAGTCTTTCTAGCCAATTATATATCGATTTCAGTCGTTGCATCTTGGACTGATGGGAAACCCGTTTGGTCCCGCTGGCACCGGGAAAACTGAATCAGTAAAAGCTCTGGGTGGATTAGTTGGTCGCTTGGTTTTGGTGTTCAATTGCGATGAGGTAAGTAAAATCGTCTGCTACAAATCAGTTTATTTTGTAAGGTCCATTCATCCTGACGTGTCTTATCATGTAAACAAACACTTCTCAAATACATTGTCACACTTTTCTCTTGGATTACTCAGTAATTATGTTTATGTTGTTGTAGGCTTAAAGAAAAGAAACTCACAACATAAAGTATTAAATTTGACCAAGTAACCACTGCAAAATATCATTATTAATAAGATTTTCCTCAATAATCGGAGGAACGAATGAATCAACTCGAGAACATCTGCAACCTGAGTAGCGCCACAAAATCGAAACCTGATACTTACAAGCTCTATTTATTTTTAAATCGAAATAATCAGTCACGTTTTATGTATATTTTATCAACATTTCCAATCGCCTAGTCATTGTCTGTTATCACTTTTGATGTTACGTTTGTTTACATGATAAGACACGTAAGGATGAATGGACTATAAAGTTTATCAATCATTTTGTTACTTAGACTAAAAGTTGATCCTCTTTACCTAACGCTATATCAGGCAATGGACGCAGAATGCATGGGCCGGTTGCTAAGCGGTCTAGCGCTGAGCGGTGCTTGGGGCTGCTTCGACGAGTTCAACCGTCTCACCGCTGACACCCTCGCCAACGTGTCGCACCAACTCGCATCGCTGCTGCAAGCTATGCGGGCCTCGGACGGGCAGAGGACAGCGCTGCTCAACGGAAAACAAGTACGTCACTTGTTCCTTTACTTTTCGTTAGTCAGTTCAGTGACCTAGCATGGGTGGCAACCTGGTGCGGATATTGTAGGTATCACCCCAAAAATCAATTATTTTCGTTATGCAACTTACCACAATTTTAAGTTTTTATAATTTTTCCATTTACTACTGATTTTCATAGTCGGGTGTCTTCTGCTGCATATAATTCAATTGGCCAATGAGAAGTCGTTTTATTTTTTAATAATATTCATCCTTTTATGGATAGGCAAAGGAATCATATTCCATTCAGCCATATAGGTATGTCTGTTTTTAATTATCTGAAATATAGTTTTCTTCCACTTCCTTAAAAATAAATCGAAAAGATATTCAAACTGTCATGCTGGGTGTTTTAAACTCAAATAAATGTTTAAAAACACTTTGAAGTGCTTCTCTTAATTAACATAAAATGCCTTTGAATGACTGGCCCAAGACTGGCCACTAAGAACGGTATCGTTAAAAAAAATAAGAAGAAGAAAGAAAAAATTGGCGGGACAGCGTAAAATTTTTGTGTTGAATTTTCAATACGATAATTTTTGGTGATAAGTTCAAATTTACTATAAGAATTGATGTTTATTTCCTCGCAGTAGTCGTGAAAAGCACTGTGTTAAGCCTCGGCCGAAAGTGCAATAGATGGACGAGTCAGTTCGTGGGCCGACGCGTAGCTCACTTTCCGTCCTCTACAACAATGTACTATTTCGGTAATTCCAGATCGCCGTTTCGGAATGGTGCGGGGTGGCGGCGACCATGAACCCCGTGGGGCGCGGGTACGGCGGGCGGCGCGCGCTGCCGGCCGCGCTGGGGCGCGTGCTGCGGCCCGTGGCGATGGTGCAGCCGCGCCCCCACCAGCTGGCGCGCCATCTGCTGGCCGCGCGCTGCGTGCCCCGCGCCGAGCCGCTCGCGACCGACCTGGCCGACGTGTTCTCCATGGCCAGGTGTGCGACTGTTGCAAGCGTGTCACGCTCGTCCAACGGTTCTAGCGATCCCTGCTAACAAAGCCTGGCAACATTAAACATTTGATTGCAGCGTGTGAACGCCGCTGGGCATTAGTTATTATGATTATTATTGTTGTTGGTACGGGTTTCACGGGCCCATGGGGACCCGGTCGTTTGAAAGGCATTCATGAAGAGGCCTTTGGTACCATTTAATATAAAAATGTGATGGGCGCAACTATGGAGGTCTGTCCCCTAATACACCATGAAGATATGCTAGCGGACAGTCCTCCACAGTTGCCAAACTATTATTGTGTCCCACTGCTGACCAAAGACCTCTCCCCCACTCTTCCACTGCTCAAAATGAAAGCGCTTGGGCTGTAGTTTCCATGCAGATGTAAAAGATCATGGTAAACATCAAATGTAGTCTTGCAATTGACAGCTGTCAGTGTCTTGCAATTGCTGCATAATTAAAATACTAATCCACAGATATCGGGTATTGAAATCGAGCGTGCCGACTTTTTACCACTCACTATGACGCCACAGCCGAAACTTAGTGACGGGAAATCTAATCCGATATAAAAACACCAATGTCTCTCAGCCCTGCTGCGATTAAAGCAATTCAACTGGACCAGCCGCCCTTTAAAATGTCTTCGTATTGTCAAAATGTATGGAACAAACCTCGACGCTATCTGATGTCTGTGGTGCTGGTTCATTCTTGACTTAAACAAATCAGCATTGCCGTTTACAAGTATCCTCCATCACCATACCAGCCTACTACCATTCCAGCCTATTGCTAAGCGGGCAGCGGCACTACGACTGGGGCCTGCGCGCGCTGAAGGCGGCGGTGGGCAGCGCGGGCGCCGCACTCGCCGCGCAAGCGCACTCCACGCTGCGGGAACAACGCGCGGCGCTGCGCAGGGTGCTCATGCTCAATAACGTGTCCAAGCTCACCAGTCATGACGCGGCCAGGTAACTGATGTTAGACTATATCTCATAGACTACGGGTCAATTCACATGCAGCAAAAAATAATATGGACCTAGCATTAAAGTCACTTAAATAGTTAGTGCTAAAATGTACTGAAATATCAAACTAATAAATATCTAACCGGGTTCCGGTTAAATGTCGTTTTATTTTTCCTGCAAGTGACCTTTTTCTCCATTACATGCCTGTGCCGAGACTTTTATAGTTTTATGTATTTTTTTCGTCAATTTTTATCTGTAAATTTGACACAAATCACCAAAACCTGCTTAATTTATTGAATACATACATACATACCGTCACGCATCTTTCCCACAGGGGTAGGCAGAGACTACTTTGTTCCACTTGCTACGATCCTTACAAACCTCTTTCGCTTCATCCACATTCATCAATCTCTTCATACATATAAATATATATTTTCTCTATATATGTATATCGTTGTCTAGTACCCATAACACAAGCCTTACTACCGCTTACTTTGGGACTAGGTCAATTTGTGTGAATTGTTCCGTAATATTTATTTATTTTATTTTTATTTATACATGCTCATCGGTTTCGGGTACTCTTGACCTGACCTTTATCCAAAACGTCCCCAATTTGGTCACGGAACGTCCGTCTAGGCCTTCCCCTCCCAACGCACCCATTCACACGCCCCATATAAATCTGTTTAGTTAATCTTATATCATCCATCCATTCAGTTGCAGTACGATTAAAATTATCAAAAAAAGAGAAGTTCACAGTTACGTCACTTTCCTATTTCTATGAAACTTTTCATTTTCTATTACAGTTTCGAGAACATTTTATCGTTAGTGTTTGCCGATATCCCTAAGGAAGAATACACAACGGACCCGATTGTTTCCGCGCTCGATGCGTCCGTTGGTTCCCTCGGCCTTGTTCATAATAAGCTCCAGGTATGAAATCTTTTACAAAAGAATAAAGAGCTGAAAAGATAAAACGCAGTACTTATTAATTTGTGTATTTTCAGTGATTTGTTTCTCTTTAATTTGTTAAATTTACACTGAAAAATTTTTTAGATACAAAAGTGTATTGAGCTCTACGAACAGCTGCAACAAAGGATGGGCGTTGTGATTGTTGGTCCTCCGGGATCAGGCAAGACCACTATCAGAAGACTACTAAAAAATGTATGTATATTTTAAATACTGTAATGTACAATCAATAACGGAACTAATAAACGCCTCGCGTGGGTACCTTTTGAAACAATCTGAAATAAGTCACCGTCAGTCTTCACCTCAGCCTTAAACCTCTTTATTACATGCCTATTTAGCGTTAAAAGGATTAAGCTTCCACTCCCGGCCCTGGTCTCGAGTAGATAAGAGAGTAGGGGTCTACTCTCAAAACCGAAATCCGAAGTTCGTATGATGTCGTCCATGTCACTCTAATATTAAACTCTATAAGGCCCACTTGCACAGTCCAGAGTTAAAAAATTAAATCGCTAACTCTAATTTTGACACTTCTTAGCCCCTGGCTAGCATCTAACACGGGGTTAAGTCGTTAACCCTGGTCTGCGCAAGTGGCCCTTAGTATGAAGCAAACGGCACGATTACAACTTCAACTTTAATTTTTGGGAGTATAAGACCAGAGCCGAGCTGAGAGTAGTAGATCAGCGCACTGCGATATGGCTGAAACATTTTGGCTGAAGATAGCTTGAGGCTTAAACAATATTATGAGTGTAGTGTTAGCGATTATTAGTGAAAATCGTAAAAAAATATAATGTTTTGTTATGTCTTTCTTTTACAGGCTCTAACACAAAGTGGCAAGAACATAGTGGAATACACGATATGCCCTAAGGCGATGAGTCGCAACTGGCTGCTCGGTAATATCGACCACGACACTAGACAGTGGACCGACGGCGTCATATCTGCCACTGCGCTGGAGGTGTCGAACCAACCTTCCGGTATTTGTTTAGCTTTTCTTGTTAACCCTTTTAAAGTTTTTGATAATTTTAGGCATCGAAGCGGATTTAGTCCGATGAAACACACACACACACACGCACACGCGCAAACACACACACACACACACACACACACACACACACACACACACACACACACACACACACACACACACACACACACACACACACACACACACACACACACACACACACAGACACACACACACACAGACACACACACCCGCGCGCGCGCGGTCAGCGCGTTCACACATTAGTTAAGTAGGTAGTTAAGTTAGTGAATAGTGATAGATAGAATTAGTTATGGAAACGAAAAAAATCTGCTAAAACATTCGGAAGAACGATTCTTCTCACATGTCATTTGGTGTTAATTGTTTCTTCTGTTTACGGATAAATCTGTGGTTTTGTGTGCTTTCTGGTTAACAGCAAGTTTTACCTTTTGTCAGATGTATGGTCCTGGGTAGTTTGTGACGGCGACGTAGACCCGGAGTGGGTGGAAGCGTTGAATTCTGTGCTCGACGACAATCGTCTGCTGACGCTGCCTTCGGGCTGGCGCATACAGTTCGGTGCCAACGTCAACTTTATCTTCGAAACACATGACTTGCATCACGCGTCGCCAGCTACTATCTCTCGAATGGGGATCATACTGATAAGGTTAGTTTATGTACGGTAAAAAAAAAATTGTTAAACGTTGTTGCTCATGGTGCACGAGCACAAAAACTACTTTTCTCCCTTTAGGCTTCGCTAAAGGGTCACCATATGACTGCCTATAGACATCCGCAACCCCGGAGGGATTGCAGATGCGTTGCCAACCTAGAGGGCTAAGATGAAATGCCTCTTGTGCCTGTAATTTCCCCGGCTGTCTTACTCTCCACACCGGAACACAGCAGTGCAAGCACTGCTGCTCAGCGGCAGGATAAGCGAGTAAGATGGTGGTAGCGATCCGGACGGGCCTTGCACCCGCAAATATCTATCACCACTAGATTTTATTCTAAAAAGCGGTAGAACCCAAATAAATTCTACTGCTTTTAATGGATGGAATAGAGTGGACTAAAATATAATCATTAATCAATTATAATATGTATGTATAAGGTGTATTCGGGTAATTCCGAAAGTCAATAAAATCAGTCATATTCCGTTGTAATAAGAGTCCCATTTCGATTACTCGATTACCTATTTCTGAAATGGGACCTAAGTATTTATTGAGGTTACGGCGACTTTTTATACTGTAAGACTTAGGCCCACTTGCACAGTCCAGAGTAAAAAAATTAAATCGCTAACTCGGGGTTAGGTTTGACAGTTCCTTACATTTTGACACTACTTAGCCCCGGGCTAGCATCTAACACGGGGTTAAGTCGTTAACTCTGGTAAGTGCAAGTGGCCCTTAGTGGTTGAATAATGAAAAAAAAAACTTAAATAACTTGATTAATTTACTCCTATTATCAGTGAAGAAAGCAGCTGTGCTCAAGAAGTTCTAGACAACTGGATGCTAAAAGCCGAGTTTGACGTCGAAGTTGTGAGAATGGCGCTCCCGTTGCTACAGCAAGTCATTAAGAAATGTGTGAATTGGTTCAATTCGCATAGATCTGATTTGCTTTTGAAACTTTTCAATTTGTCTATGGTACGTAACCAACGATTCTAAATAAATAAATTTTATTTCTCCATTTGAAAACTGACTATCGTAACACAAAAAACTTGAGTAGACTAGACGTTCGTGTTTTTGATTTTAAATATTAAAATTAGCAATCATTTGTGCTAAACTAGTGCCTACGCCAAATCTTGGGATTAGGTTGTCAAAGCGGACCCTAAAATCGGAAAAAAAAAGCGGAAAAAACGCTAGAAAGATGAGTAATCATTTCCGCTATTCATAAAAATATCTGTTATTAATATGTTTATAATAATTTTCATTTCTAGGTGAATAGTATCCTGACTCAATTCGAATACATAGCTCAGACGGAATTGAGCGGAGTGCACAAATCGCCGGAAGAACTAGTGTACATGGCGGTGGATCGTGGCGTTGGTAGCGCGGTCAAACCCAACGCTGAAGACTCTTTTCATGAAGAGGTAGGTTTTGCTGTACTCACAAGATCACATGCATTACAACAATACAATACGATACAATAACTCTTTATTAAACACCACATATAACAATCAAAACAGAAAAAAGGTATACAGAAGTAATAAGGTAACGATAGGCGACCTTATCACTACAAAACGATCTCTACCAGGCAACCATAACAGACTGGAGAAAGGAACAGATCTGAGCAGGTGGTGGAAATTAGACGTTACGTATAAGAACCAAGTCTGTAGCCTCCATTTATTCCTCATGATATTTTTTCAGATGTCAGATGTGCTAGGTCCGCCACTCTCTTACCCGGTCGTATCGAACGGATGGGTGACGGACTCACTATACTTGTCGCCGCGACTTGCGACCGTCGAGCCTATACTACGCGCCTGTGCGGCTTCTGATGACTCGCATCTGCTTATCATTGGACCTGATGCTAGTGCGAAAAAGTATGCTTCGTAATATTTTGTTTTACGTTACATTCACATGCCTGTCTGATTGTGATAGATAAATTTCATGAATGGGGGAGCTAAATGTTTTGGATATTGTGCTCCGACTATGCCATGCCATGCAATTTGTCTTCTACAATCTACTTGGCTTTGGCTTTATCTAAGTACCTTTCTGTGTTCTGAAGGAACATAACTTTGTTTATATTTTAGCTTGCTAGCAGAGTACGTTCTTAAAGAAATTAGCGGGCCGTTGATAATTATAGACTGCACACCAATACTGGAGCCCACTGACATTATCGCAGAGCTGAAGAGGGTAAGCATTAAAATTTTCTCTCCCTTATTTTGTTAAATTTTTGGATATTATATACCTAATATTGGTAAATTGTTTTGTTTAGAATAATGTGGTGCGCTCGGGAGGACGCGGTAGTAACACTCGTTACACCCTATTGGTTCGCTCACTGGATCGCGCTGCAACGGACGCGTGGGGCACTAGCGCTGTTCAATCCTTTCTGCTGCAGGTGATGAATTAAAAATTATAAATTTTGCCTCTAAATTTTTTTTAACATTTAATTTTTTAAGTACACCTAAATATTCTAAGTATCAAAAACTCAAAATACACTCAGGGGCATATTTATCGGAATACAAAAAAAGTTAGCAAAACGCATACTTACTGCCTTTTTTATTTTGAAATATGAAATGAAAAGTAGTGTTCAACTCGGGTGAAATTACACATTTCACTCTCGAAATATTGGCGCTCTCACTTCGTTCGAGCGCCAAAAATATCTCAGGTGAAGTAGGTCAATTTCAACCCTTGTTTATCAATTTACTATTTAGCAAAAAACTATTTCCAGTTGATAAAAGAGTCCGGGTTCTGGTGCCTGGGCAGCTCGGAGGAGGGCGGCATGCAGTGGTGCGGCGCGGGGCGCGTGCGCGTGGCCGCCGCCGCCGCCGCGCCGCCAAAGCCGCGCCTCGCCGCGAACCTGCACACCATACTACTGCAGTAATTATACACTATACTTTACACTATAGTTTAGTTCATACACTATTAGTACATTATGATACAAGTGTGCTATGTTGATCAGTACACACGAGGCATTATTGCTCGCGAGCGACAGCGAGCGAGGTAAGAACGCCGAGTGGAGTAATGATCAATGCACACGCGTTTCATACGACGTTTTTCAACACATTTGCGAGGAAAAATAAATGAAATTCTTAATAAGTAAGTAAAAAAGAACTCTAGTTTACCTTTGTTACCAGACATTGCTTAACTGGAGGCTTTAGAACTTTTCTTTGTAATTTGGTAATTAACACCTTGGATTTCTTACTGACATAACCTGTCCGACGATAGTTTACTGGTATTTCCGGCGGTGGACACTATTTACATTTAGTTTTTCTTTATTATTTGAACTCGTAATTTTTAAAGTAATAACAAGGTAAAATAATCAACAAAATCTGTGTGTGAAAGATGGCGGCAGATATTTTCTCCGAGCCAATTCCGCGCGCAGCACTCGCGCATGCGCGCTGTGCACTTCGCACGCGCGGAACGAGGCACTGACAACAGACTGCTAAACAGCCTAATATTAAAATAATAATAAAATAATTAATCATTGTCTTAAATATGCAAATTATGGTCACTTTTTAGATAAAAATTAATACATTGTCGAAATTAAATGTTTATTTATCATCTTTAACCTAAAATAGTTTAATACTCACGAAAATATTCCTTGTTCCTATACATTACTGAACTATTTGCTGAGATTAAAAAAAAAAACATATTACCGCACTCGTGCGGTAATAATATTACGGCACTTGTGCGTAATAAGCTGAATTATGAGCTTAAATGCGGTGCAATAAGACTCAATTTACGAGCAACTGTGTTGCAAACCATATGATATTAACGCTCCTGCGTACGGTCGAAGATACTGTGTACCTCTGTGGAACCATTTCTTATACGATTTTGCAATAATTTGTTTGGCAAGTGTACGGTAGTCATTATGACATTTTCATAGAAAATGTACCGCAGTCGAACGCGATTCTATTTCTTTCACTGTACTAAACGAAATAAAAAAAACTTTGGCATCTCATTTTTCAAGGGAGCCGGAAGACGACGAGTTATTGGAATTGGCAAAGGTGTACCTCAGACAGAGTACCGACAAAAATATTAATGAAACAGACTTATCTTCTCTGGCTGCCACCGTTTTGTCCATGTTCAAAGAGGTAAGGGCATCAAACCAGTAAAGCGATAATTATGACCAATACAAAGTCATGAATCGATAACTTTTTTTCGGTCATGTGTGTCATCCCAGTATGTTAACTTGAGTGAGCTTCATATTTATGAGCGTTATTGAGCCGCAAATACGACTCATTACTCGCTCCTAAATACTAATCTACTAAAAACTAATCATTAACCTCCACGTTACATAACCCTCTTTGTTTTTATCAGGTTACCGAAACATTCCAATCTCGCCCTCATCATTACTGGACTACGTCTCACTTCAAGCAATGGTGTAGTAACGTTCAATTGTATTCCCCAACTAACTTGGCGGAATTGACAATGGTAAGCAAACTTGTAATATCTATGCGCTTTTACTCGTAATATAATTATGTTACATTATTTGTAGTATCCATGTATGTAATGTGTTTTTAGGCATTGATCTCTGAAGCGAATAGCATATTTAAAGACCGACTGGTCACTGAAGAAGAAAAATCTAGTTTCAATTCAATATCTAAAAAACATCTAAAGGGAACTCAGATCGAGGGAGTGTTCTTTACAACTAAATTGCGTAGCGACGGAGTTTACATGAAAGCTGTCGATCATAGAGAATGGTACCAGACCACTCAGAAACACATCAACCAATGCCGTAAGTGTATATTAAATAAACAGATCCTGCGCGCGCATTTTTCGGTATTTTAAAAGTAGTTATTTTTATTGCAGTGACAGAGAGCGAGCGGAATGTATTTGGTGACAACGGTGCAGAAGTGTGTTCGGAACTAGCAACGCTGTGTCCTGCATTTGCAAGAGCGGTAAGTCAGTAAATGAAATAAGTCATATTTTACAAGAAATATTATGTTATCTTAAAAATGTTTATTTTCGTTCAATTAATTTCTTTTCTACACACGAAAATATGCGATGCGCGAGTTCGAATCGCATTTTTATTATACAACATGGAAAGCAAAAGAGCAAGTCACACCCATTAGACTAGAGATAATTTCACTGGCTGTCTTATGGTTGTCGCACTCGTAGCCGCTCGGCACCGGACCGAGGCCAACCAGGCGTCAATCATACGCAAGCACGTAACGGAAACGGCTCAGCACCACCGAGGTGTCCGTGCGGCTGCTGCTAGGTGACATCGCGCTTACGGCTGGTCGACAGCGTGCTTAAAGCGAGGCGGCGACTAGAGCAAGAGTCCATATTGGTCATTCCCCGCGGGGGTAACGATTGCAGTCTGTGCGCCGTCATTGTTCCGGCGGCGAGATGCAAGCGCGGCGGCGGCCCGACGTAAGCGGGCCAAACAGACAATTCAGAATTTCTGGCGGGCCATTGATGGTTACTATTTTAGTTACTTACTAATAAGACTTATGTATTTTCAAGCTTATATCTAATAACTTTCATTTTGTGTATTTTTGGTGTATGTTATAAAGTAGGACGCGTCGTGTTACAGACTAACGGCGGTATAGTAGTGGTGGTAGGCAGCGCGGGCGTGGGCCGGCGCGCGGCGGCGCACGTCGCGAGCACGGCGCTGCCGGCCGCGCTGTTCGCGGTCAGCCATGCCAGGGAGTTCAACGCGCAGCTCAAGAACGTACGTTACCTGTAGGCTGTAGGCTTACAGCCTTATTCATAACAAGTTACAGGCTCGCTATAAGCTCGCTATAGGACCGATGCAAAAAAACATGATTCATAAACGTCCATTAGCGCTAATCAGTCCTTCAAGGGTCTGTTAAATGGTCCGAAAGTTAGCGGACCGTAGACCCTCCTTTATCTCTCTGCTAACTCACAAAATGGCCGCCACAAATGTGAACAGCTGATTTTGGCAAGAGCAAAACCATACGCAAGACAGTTTTTTTATTTTAAAATTTTATCCCCTCCGGGAAAGGTAAAGGAAACTAGATCCACACTGCCTAGTCTGTCGTGTTAATTCGCTGGTTTCCCGCTAATTCGCTGCCACTGCTGTCAATTTTTTTTTTATTTCACTAAAAGGCCATTTTTGGTTTATGATTTGTCAAGGTGACAACATAACGCGTCTAATCCATCCGTCAACAGCTCATTAGCTAACCGACTGCTAGCAAGCCTTTATGAATCATACTTTTTAACAACTGTCAAATAAGCTTAATCAGTCTGTTAACTAATGGACCGATCAAAGCTCAATTAAGGATGTTATTGTTTAACTCGCTCGCAATCGCCATCTTGATCTTCATCTTCATTTTGACAGTTTTGACAGTTCATGTATGGGCTGACAATTGGCATCGGAATCGGCTAGCTGTCACATTCATACAACAACTGTCAAAATGAACACGATGGCGATTGCGAGCGAGTTAGACAATAAGCCTACTGCACGTTGGGCCATATATGGCACTACCTACAACTACTGATAATTAAAGTTGGACATTTATGTCTTACGGGGTAAACAGCCCATTGTGGGCGTATAGGAGGCGTAGAGATGCCTAAATTTTTCGCCGCGGAAAGAAAATAAACTGGTACATTCTATGTTTTTCTTTCTCTCAGACCAGCTTGGAAGTTGGACACGAACTTTCGATCGGGTCACTTTACGTACAGTCGCGAACCGGCATTGTTGAGCCACTTGCCATTGTTCGCAATTTAGTCGTGTAATCAATTACTGATGTTCCCGATTAGCTGACACCTATTCCTGGGCAATTCCAAAAATAGTGGCACCTTAACCTGTCATTTAGTTTTTGAATAGAAACTATGCTCAACTTGTCGTTTTTTGAAAAAATTAAAATGTTCACAGGTATATACCAATCAAATACACAAAGGCCAGGCCTTTTTTCTTAAATTTAAATTTAACAATTTAATAAAAAAAATAGATAGTGCCAGTTTTTACTGTAACCTGCCTTGTCCAAACGCGACACTCTTCGAGTTTTGGTTCTTTACTTTATTCATTTACGATTCTATGTAAAAAAAATACTATGCTATATGACAACAAGATTATAACGTTATTAAAAATATAGTGCACGGATTTTTTATATCATTTTTAAACAACAATATCCATGCCCGAAATTTGTCCAGCGATATTTTCACTGTTATCTGTGTGTTCACAGTACAGGGTCTCACTGACACACAGATAATCATTTGTAGACATAAATCGCGGCAAAACATTCAGTCAATATCCATCTAACCGCCTAGCTAAGCGTTTGCGACCATACGAATGTAGTTTTGTGGCGATAAGTGATCGAAGGCGGGAATCTGGAGTTTGTAACAGGTATGGTAACTTTAGCTTGTCTTGATTATTTCACGAAATTGGTATGGAACGATTTTTATATATGTACTTAAAATGCCCTATATACTCATATCTTGTCACAATGAGAATGCGGCATTGATATTATTAATGGTTTTTAAGTAATCGTCTAGTATACCTACTTTTCACTGTAACCTGTGTCACTTTCACTTGTAATCAATATACAGGTTAACGTGACAATAAGCAGGTTAAAGTGATAAATAATATTGAGTGGCAATTACGAATTAGTTATTCGGTTATCTTAGCACCTAAAGTTAACAATAACGTGGAAATAATGATTTGTGGTTGAGTGGAGTCGTCCTTATAATAATATTTATAAAAAACATACCTCAGGTCCAGTGCTTCAAAAAAAATGTTAAAAGATGGTGATGTGATTCATCGGTCAAACGGATCTTCACTACTTAACTTACTATCATTAACTTCTCTACTTAATATAAAACGTTTCAATTATTCATACATTCATCAAAAATTCACCCTATCATATTCACTCTTTTCATGGCGTCCACAACTTCCATACCTATGTCATTTTCCTCACTTTTTTCACTCATCTCTCCGGCATGAGCCGGTACTTGCACTGATTCTTCTACTTTTTCAATCAAGCTTTCATAGTATTCCTTCCATATCTTTAGCACACACTCTTCTCCTTTTACAATACTTCCATCTTGGCTTCTGATCTCACTCAGCCCCGACTCCCGAGGCTGTATTTTTGCCCCGCGCTGTCCTTATAGACTTCCAAAACATCTTAATGATACTTTGGAAATCAACACAAAGCCTCCTATCAAAATTATCTTAATATTCTTCCTTCTTTCTGTCGCAAGTCGTCTTTACTAAACCTTTCACTCTTTTGTATTCATCTTTCGCTCTACGTACTTCTTCATCTTACTTTTGCATTTTTTGATTAGCCTTTTTGGCTAACCAATTCGCACCACCAGTTGCACTTCAGCATTTATCCATACGTTCCTCTCCTTTCTCCCTTTTCCTCTTTCGCACACCCCACACATCTCAGTAGCAACACTCACAATTCCTTCCTTAAATGCATCCCATACCTTTCCTATCTAACATCAATCAATTATCATATCAGCCGAAAGACGTCCACTGCTGGACATAGGCCTCCCCCAAGGCTCTCCTTTTGGACCGGTCCTGTGCCTCCCGCATCCACCGCGATCCTGCGATCCTGATAAGCGGCTCGGTAGCGTTCGGGTTCGGGGAGCTTCACAGTGTCTTTTCGTCCAAATTTCCGCAGTGTTTGAAGTCGAAAGTCTTTGACCAGTGTGTGACAGCCAGTGATGACATATGGATCTGAGACATAGGCGATAACGATGGGCCTCATAAGGAAGCTCAAGGTCACTCATAGGGTTATAGAGAGGGCTATGCTCGGGGTTTCTCTGCGAGATAGAACCAGAAATGATGATATCCGCAGTAGAACTAAGGTTATGGTTAAAGAACTTTATTTCTCAAAGAAATTTACATTTCACTTATTGAGAGGTTACCGAGAACCGACATAGCCCGAAGAATTGCGAACTGAAGTGGCAGTGGGCGTGGCACATTGCTCGCAGGACCGATGGCCGATGGGGTCAGAAGGTTCTCAAATGGCGTCCGCGGACCGGGAGACGAGCTGTCGGTAGGCCTCCAACAAGATGGAGCGACGACACACAATATGCCTCATCTAAATCACGAAATCGATCCCTTAACCCGTTCATGTACTTTCCCTTACATTCTTGTCTTGCAGATTCTCCACTTTTATTCGCTCTAGGACACTAGATGGCTGTTTGACCCAGTGCCATCATCATTTAAACAGACCACTGATTCGGCATATCACTAGGTGGTGGTCTGTATGGATGCCGACATCGCGGTATGCGCGCGTGTCCCTGACTTTCTTTCCCAATCTTTCATCTACTATTACAGAATTTATCATACTCTTCAAACCTCCTTTCTCCCTCGTATACATAATGGATCTTTTTATGTGCAAACATAGTGTTCGACACACAAGATTCCATTCCAAATACACCTCAAGTACACTTTTCCCATTTTCATTCACTCTTTCATCACCAAACACTTTTTCATATCCCTTATGCTGTCTTCCTACCCATCCGTTAAAATCACCTAACATGATAATCCTTAATCCGAAAGGATTATCATGTTAGGTGGTATAATGAGAATTATACTTGCATTTATTCAGAGCATCTCCCACTCTATCCACGAATTTGCCTCGTTCGGTTTTATCTTTACAGACCCACTTGATCCTACGTCTGTCGGTGCATACACATCAAGGATGTAGATATGGAAGTGAGACCAACCTCTTTTTTCTAACACAAACAAACCTGGGACTCGCACACTAACACACTCACACACTCAGCCACTCTTGCGGAAAGTATGACACCAACTCCCTGACAGCCTCGATTGGTACCAGACCAATATGCCCTGTAAGAGTCCATGTTCGGTGGTGTCACATTTTCCGCTTGGTCTCAGTCACACACACAAACATTCAAACATTCAAAATAGCGAAGCCGCTCTCCGTAGCCCATTTCTCGTCCCCGTGGTGAACGAGACATGACGGGTTGCGAACCTCGTTGCCGCCATCCTGGGCATCATTTGTTTCATAAATGGAATCATTTCTTACCCACGAGAAGCTAGGGAACAAAATGTCCATCCTGGCAGAGCTCCGCATGCCAGGATAAGGCAGCCTTTAACTGGGGTTGCCTGGTCCCCAAGGCTAATTGAACGCTTACCACTAGGCACGCCTCTTCTAGACACGCATCTCTCGGCACGGCAGACCTTAGATTGGCGGACAGGCAAAGGAAAACGGAGAGGTAGGATAGAAGGGTGAAATGGGATTAGTAGGATATGGTTTGATGGCATACTACAGCAACGGAAGACTGATGAAGCGACCGTAGTAGCTAAAGGAGGCCGGGGTCGCATACCCGTGTACTAAATCACAAAATGCCGGACAGGCATATCCTAATATCTACTCTTTCGTACATAACCTAGAAAAATTAACTTTAACTTGTATTGTTTTCTCTACTAACCTGTTCAATGTAACTTTAACCTGTATCCCCAAAATTTCAACAAGCCTCAATTTCTATATTTTTATGAATATTGTGGTGCCTTTTACAAATATGCCCAAATTGTAATATTTTAAAAATATTTTTCATATTCCGTTGGTAAAAAAGACCCATTTTATTTTTACAAAAAACTTTAACCTGTCGGTGCCACTATTTTTGGAACTGCCCTCCTATACTTACCTAAAAGTCGCTATGAAGACTACACATTTTGCGCATTTTGGTACTAACTATAAGTTAGTTGACTGCAGCCTGTACAAATTAGCGACGTTATCGACAAGCTTTCTAGTTCAGCCGAATTAATCTAGATGGCGCTTTATCGAAAATTCGCTCAACGTTTTACGGCACTTGGAAGACAGATGTTTATTTCCAACCGAAAATGAAATTAATTTCAGGCTCTATCGTCGTCAAATGAAGGCACTCGTACACTAGCGCTGCTACGGGAAAGCGTGATTGACGACGCGACGCTATCTTGCATAGAGGCATTGCTGCGCGCGCACTCCACACACGCTATACCAGCGCGCATTATGCCGGCACTCAACAACACGCAGCAAACGCCACACGTGCTACAGAGTTAGTATTTTTTTTTTTATGTGAATAGGAAGGTAAACGAGCAAGTGGGACACCTGATGGTAAGCGATCACCACTGCCCATAGACACCCGCAACCTCGGAGAGATTGCAGATGCGTTGCCAACCTAGAGGACTTAGATGAAATGCCTCTTGTGCCCGTAATTTCTCCGGCTGTCTTACTCTCCACACCGGAACACAGCAGTGCAAGCACTGCTGCTTAGTAGCAGGATTAGCAATGTTAGTATGAAATGCCTTTATATGTATTTTCAACCCTGAAAAAAGTACAGTCAGGAAAAAAGTTCGCGTCAAATCTTGCAGACATATTTGATTCACTTGTGGATGATGACTTGAAATTTGTAGACGACATTTCAAATACCGCCAGAAAAACTTGTGTTAAAAATGGAAAAGCTTCCATCTATGCCTACAACTAAATACGCGAAGGGTAAAGGTACATTTTAGTGCCTTTGACCTGCACGCTTATTACGTAACTCGCTCGCAATCGCCATCGTGTTCATTTTGACAGTTCTTGTATGAATGTGACAGCTAGCTGATTCCGATGCCAACTGTCAGCCCATACATGAAATGTCAAAATGAAGACGATGGTTATCGCGAGCGAGTTACGTAATAAGCCTGCTGATAATAACAGTACGGTTAGCGACTTTCAGATACTTTAATAATGATCGTTTATCTCCTGATCGTTGCATATTCTAGACGTAAAACGAAACTTGGGTATAGTGATATGCCTCGACAAAGATCAGGAGAACCTCTTTGAGTTGATGGAGAAGTACCCGTTCCTTTACAAAGAGAGCCATCTCATCTGGATGGAGGGTTGGAGCGACGAAACGCTGCGGCAAATGCCACAGCTGATCATACAGAGGTGACGGTATTTGCTGTATGCACCAAGTGATTATACACCAATGCACAAAACAACACTGACTGAAATGCACTGACTTGTAGTTGGTTTTAACTTAAGGCAACGCAAGCGAGCACTGTTCACCATATCTTGTTTATAAATGGAAGTTTGGAATTGCATACACATACATTGCATAGAGATTAATAGTAATTTACGTTAGTTAAATATGTATTTAGTAAACATGCGTTTAACGCACATCGTTTTATAGGGGTGGAAAACTGTCATTTCGTTTGTCTTGCATGTATACAACGTGTTACAAAATACCCCGTAAAGTATCAAAGCCAAAAATATTGTCAACCCTAGTAAACTGTCATCTCAGGAAACCATACTGGGGTTCTTAAATATTGTAAATGGACTTGTTATAAGGTCACATTTAACGTCCTTTCGGCTTTACAGGTAGTTTTGTAACACCCTGTATAATTTTTTGTAGTAAGACCTATTACTTATTCTGTGTGTTGCGAACTCTTTACCTTTTGATACTTTTTATATATTTTTTAATTGTTTTTGCTTTTTGAATCTTTCTTTGTTATGTCTTGTCAGTTTGTCAGTCTTGTGGAAGAAGTAAAAGAGTGGTTCAGTTTTGCTGGTGTTCTCATTTTCCATTCTTTTATTCATTTCCTTAAATTGTAATACAGTCCACATTTCCTCATCACATTTCGTACTCTTCACTGTGGTAAGACCAATAACTTAAAATTCCATAATTTACTATTTCAGACTTATAAAAGAGAATGTAACTGTCACTTCCAAAGAGCAACACGAATCAATTCCCGTAGAAGGGTTCTTGAGCATTTACTCCAGCCTCGATATGGAGTCGATGCGAGCTCCGTGCCGGTACATAGGCTTTATCAAGACGTACTTCCATATCGTCAGCCGGAAGAAGGAGGCATTGGTACAGAGGAAAAATATGCTGACGGTATGTCAAAATTTATTTGTACATTAAAACACGGATGGGTAAAAAAACTCGCGTCTGGCGTAAGACGGAGGGAGAGTTTAACTACCAGGATACCAGGTCCTCTAAGAGCTTATTTTGAAATACGAATGAATCGCGTTCGATTTTTGAAGTGTTTTTTGTTGAGTCGTGGAGCAAAGGTACTATAGGGCATCAGCACCTTGTTAGAGGTCTGTCAACATAGATAATACGTACGTTTTTTTGTAAGCGGCCAGTACGGTACGCGTCTTGAGCGTCATGGAGGTTACAACATTAAATCTAATCTAAGCTGCTGTTTTCACTTCTGCCAGCACTCCCGGAATGCTACCCGTCGCTTTTTTTATTTGTTATTTTGAAGTGTCGACCTTATCTTAATCACATTTCATAAGAGACAGCCCTGTGGCAGACCGACGGAAGGACAGACAAACAGACATGTTTATAGACAGAAACCCTAAATATGAGTGTGCAAGACTTCATCTTTTTAGATCTCTTTTAATTGTTTTATAGTTTTTTGACTTTTTTGGTTATACGTTTTGCTTCGACAAAGAAAAACAGTGCCTTTTTATTGTAGTCCTAAATAATGATGAGGTTTAAGAGTCGGTCGATTTACACGACTTCATGTATATAAGAAGTTTAGTAATTGTTTATGGTTAGTCACTCTTGAATTAACCCTACAATTATTTAAAGGCGGGCGTGGAAGCTCTCCGTCGAGCCAGAAGCGAAGTGGCAACTTTGCAAGCAGAAGCAGCGCAACAAGAAGCCGCGCTTTCCGACAAGCAAGCGGCGGCCAATCAGGCTTTAGACCAGATAGGTGCGACTGTCCGGGCCACTACCGACAGGAAGGAAGAAATGCACGCGCTGAAGAAAAATATTGAGGTCGAAAATGAGAAGCTGCAGATACGGTAAGAGCTGCGTACATAATAGGCTGGTGAGAGAAATAAAAAATGCAGGAAATTATGAAACTTTTGTTTTTTTTTCAGCAAAAAAGAGATTGAAACTGAGTTAGCGTCGGTGGAGCCAATAATAGCTGCGGCTCGTTCGGCAGTTGGAGATATACGACCCGAATCACTAAGCGAAGTGAGTCACTATCATAGCATAGCATTACGCTCCGTGAAATGAAACAAGATAATAGAAACGATATTTGATGACGGATTTGTCTGTTTACAGATTCGCTCCTTACGAGCACCACCGGATGTCGTTAGAGATGTATTAGAGGGAGTGCTGCGACTGATGGGCATAGCTGATACTTCCTGGCACTCTATGAAGAATTTTCTTTCTAAACGCGGTGTAAAAGAGGATATAAGGTAGACAAATGAACATTTTGAATTTATTTATATTTTTCTACATCGATTGAACCAAATTTGCTTGCAAAGTGTGAATGGGTACGTTGGGAGGGGAAGGCCTAGAGGCCTAGACTAGACAGACGTTCCGTGATCAAATTGAGGACGTTTTGAAAAAAGGTCAGGTCAAGAGTACCCGAAACCGACGAGCATGTATGAAGAAATTGATGAATGTGGATGAAGCGAAATAGGTATGTCAGGATCGTAGCAAGTAGAACAAAGTAGTCTCTGCCTGCCCCTGTGGGAAATAGGCGTGACGGTATGTATGTTGAACCAAAACAGTAAGTGAAAATACTAGTCGTAGTCGCACAGAACACGAATAAACACGATCCGACGAAAATTTTATTATAAAGTAATGTACCGTTATCAAAAAAAAGTTACAAACGTCATGTACCCCTGTAGATGCTTGGACGCGAGCCAGATCAACCCGGAAGCGGCGGCTTCGGTGCAGCGTCTGCTGGACAAGCGCGGCGCGTCGTTCGAGCCGGCCGCGGCCAAGCGCGCCAGCGCCGCCTGCGCGCCGCTCGCCGCCTGGGTGCGCGCCAACCTCGCCTACGCCGCCGCGCTGGCCCGCGTGCAGCCGCTGCAGGCGCAGCAGGCGCAGCTGCACCGGTCAGTGCGCACCAGAGTATTACTGCACGGACACCTCATCAAGCGCGATAAGCCCAAACTTACGGATTGCAATCCGGATAATCCAAAATCCGAAATAACCGGATAAATCCTGATTTTTGTCGCCTTTTATAAATTCGGATTTTTAGCATAAAAATCCGGTTTTTTCGGATTTCAATTACAGTTGACAAAATTGGCATTTAACCAGAATTTCCTATTGGATTTCGTTTCATTTCATTCATTCATGCGTTCGTTTCGATCCCCGCCACGTAGCATAATATCTATCCCTCTCCCCTCCGCGCTTCACTGGCTACCTCATACCTAGCATTAGATCTAGCTAGTCGGCCGGTCCGGTAATACTGTACTGCAGACACAGCAGTACTGGACTAATTAAACGCGGATTATAATTTTTTTTTGCAGTTTTATTTTATATATTCTTAGGGAAATTCTAAAAACAATAAAATTGAACACCATTAGGTTTTCAAAAAACATGTAATTACATGAAAATTTCAAAATATTAATAAAAATCCGAAAAAACCGGATAATCCGGATTTGTACAAATTAATAATTTGTAAATCCGGATTTGAGAAAAAAACCGGATTTGGCAATCCCTACCCAAACTACACCTACGAATTAAATTTGAACAATCTGTGACTACCCTTCAGAAACCTACAAGAAGCGGAAGCGCAGTTGTCGGCACTATCGAGCGGGCTGGCGACGGTGGACGAGCGCGTGGCGGCGCTGAAGGAGCAGCTGGGCCAGCACACGAGGGACGCGGCCGCCATCGAGCTGCGTCTGACCAACGCCGCCGCCACCATACAGGCGAGTGCGGGCTGACGACAATGGACGAGAACTTAGTTCCAATGATATTATTGAAAAACTTATCTCAGTTTTTTTTTACACAAACTAAAAACTAATTAAATTTACTGTTATTTCACAGGCGGCAAGCGCGTTACTTGATCAGCTCGCGCAAGAATACGGCGTTTGGGAAAACGATGTAAGACATTTTAAACTTTTCATATAACAGTATCGAGCATTCTTTTAATTATTTTATTTTCATAATATGCTATACGTTATGTAATGTACGTATGTATTTAATAACAGAAATATATAAAACTAAATTTTGCAAATAATTTTTAACACGATAGATGTCTAATAATGCGTCTTATGGGGAATTACAGCTTGAACACATATCGAAGGAGATAGCGGAGCTTAACTTAAGGTCTTTACTTGCTGCTGCATATATCGTCTACCTGCCTGATGTGACCGAGCAACGAGCGCAGTTAGTACCTTCATAATTCATAGCTCGTGATTTTATTGTAACTCTACTAATCCATTAACTTCTGTTGTTGCCTTTTTCAGAGAATACATCAAACAATGGGGTCTATTGCTAGGTTTTGAAGATGAATCCTTTTCGCCGATCAATTTCCTCGTAAACACGGAGAAGCAGTTGAAATGGGACGCGGACGGGTTGCCCTCTGACAAATCGGCCGTCAAAAATGCTGTTATAATTGACCAAGTATTAAACTATAAAATTAAATATTAACCCCCTTATTAAACGCTCTATACGCTTCTGCTAACTTAGCAATCGTTTGTCCTTATCTGTCACATTGACATTTACCTTTCACAGATGGGCCGTCCATAAAGTATGTCACACTAATTTCATTATTTTTAGAGCCCCCCTCCCCCCCGTGTCACAGGGTTTACTATGAAGACTATGATTATTTTGTTCGTGTGTCACAAATTTCCAGGAAAACTGTGTGACGTACTTTATGGATGGCCCCTAAGGACAAACGATTGTTGAGTTATCAGAAGCCTATAGAGCGTTTATGAATAAGGGGGTAAATACTTGAATATCTGCGTGTAATGAAACAGATAGGTACCTACTTCAAAAATTCATTATTTTTTTAATTTTTTTTCCAGTATTTGGAGTCAAATAAATGCGGTTTCACGCCATTGATCATAGATCCCGATGGAGATGCCATTGCTTGGCTGAAAAGTACTTTAGCCGATTCGTCGTGCGACTTTGTCGCGCATCACAGCGAAAAACTTCAAACGGCTCTGCAATATGCTGTCAGGTAATTCAACAATTTCTATAGTAAATTTTTGTAGAGGCTAGAAAGTGAGTAATAGATGGACGAGTTAGTTCGAGAGCCGAAATTACGAGTCCATCTAATTGCACTTTCGGCCGAGGCTTAACACAGTGCTTTTCACGACTACCGCGAGGAAATAAACATCAATTCTTGTAATAGAGATATTAATATGAGCGTTTTACCCCCTAGTAGCCACTACAGTCGCTCGCTATAAAGCTTGCCATAGGCCTAGGCCGCACTACGGTTTTTTTCCGCACGCCGATCTGTTACAAATCACGGTTTTAAAATCAGTCGCGGGAAAAAACCGCCAGTGCGGCCGCCTGCTAGTTTACATAATTCATAAACTCACGCGGTTAAAAAACGCAGCGGTCTAACCGCAGGGCGGCCTAGGCCATAATAGTACATTACTGCAGAGGCCGTGAAGTAAGGGATTGCAGGACGAGATTGGGGTACACGGCCGAGTCGTAGACGAGGCCGGATAAAGCGAGTCCTGCAATCCCTGTTTCCGGCCGAGGATTGTATAGTGCTTTTCTCAAGCAATGCGAGGAAATCAAGTAAAAATTGTTTAATTAGCCGCATTATTAATTTTTGAAACATGCCATTTGAACAAACTATTGCTGGCGCCATGTTCCCCGCGCACCCGCCGCCGCGCCGCCGCGCCGCGCCGAGCGCACCCGCCGACCGCGCCACATTACTTCTTGGCCTAGGCCGTAAATGTAAAACTTCTTGGCTTCATTTCGACCGCGCCACATCACTTCTTGGCCTAGGCCGTAAATGTAAAACTTCTTGGCTTCATTTCGACCGCACCACATTACTTCTTGGCCTAGGCCGTAAATGTGAAACTTCTTGGCTTCATTTCGCGACATTAACGCGTACATTTCCGAGCATGCTTGAGAAAAGTTATTTTTTACGGCCTCGGCCAAGAAGTAATGTGGCGCGGTCGGCGGGTGCGCTCGGCGCGGCGGCGCGGGGCGGGTGTGCGGTTAAACATGGCGCGAGCAATAGTTTGTTCAAATGGCATGTTTCAAAAATTAAAAAAGCGGCTAATTAAACAATTTTTACTTGATTTCCTTGCATTGGTTGAGAAAAGCACTATACAATCCTCGGCCAGAAACAAGGATTGCAGGACTCGCTTTATCCGGCCTCGTCTACGACTCGGCCGTGTACCCCAATCTTGTCCTGCAATCCCTTAATTACTTCACGGCCTCTGCAGTAATGTACTATTATGGCGAGCTACGACGAGTGGCCAGCGGGTTGCTTACGGATTATTTGTTTGTTATTGATTTCTAGCCTTTACAATAATGTACTAGTTCATCGAAATGGACCTCCGGGAACGTGTGATTCAATAAAACTATTGTTTCGTTTCAGATTGGGTCGTACTCTGGTGATAACGGACGTGACGTCGGTGCACCCGGGCTGGGTGGAGTGCGGGTGCCGGCTGGTGCTGCACTGCCGCGACGCGGCGCTGCCCGCGCGCCTGCCGCCGCCCGCCGCCGCCGGCCTCGCGCGCCTGCGCTTCACGGCGCGCCGGCAAGGCCTCACCGGTACCCTAACAATATAAGAACATAGTACAACGGAAACTCCCGCTCCGCCCGGACTCGAGGTCACGATATTAGAGTACTCGCTAAGCGGGTACACAGTCAGGCTGGCACGGCCGGCGTCGCCGCGCGTTTGGCTGTTTGCGCGTTCCGTACCTTCATCTTGGAAACGCACCTAATCACTACATAGTATAAAACAAAGTAGCTTTCTCAGTCCCTATATCCCTGTGTTCTTAAATCTTTAAAACTACGAAACGGATTTTGATGCGGTTTTTTTTAATAGATAGAGTGATTCAAGAGGAATGTGGTAAGGTAGGAGGTAAGTAAGTAAGGAGGTACAATACATGGATAATATGCCGTGCGAAGCCGGGTGGGTCGCTAGTGATTTATAAATCACATATTTTGTAAAACTAGAATAAAATAATGTTTTCAAAGTAAATAAAAACTTATATTATAGCGATATTATCTTTAGACGTAAGTATAATATTTAACAGTAAGCAACCCTAGGAACACGCCTGGACGACAGAGGGGTGTAACGACGAAAAGGGGGAAGTAGGTATATAAATGGCGGCGTTTTGGACGCGGTCAAAAGAGATTCCGTTCTACTCTGTTATTATTTATTCTTACGCCGGTATACTCAAACAAACCGAATCGCGTACCTACCTGTCGACCCTTTTTACTGAAAACGTCATAGTGACTTACCGTACCTGCCTAAGAAATTATTGCGAAATTGTATTAAAAAGGTTCCAAATAGATACATGCTTCAGTTTCTTCGACCGTACGTTCAGTGTCGGTGACGTCCGACCCGGCTGGTTGGGTTACCGGCTTGGCTATTACTAGTAACACTTTGTACGGTTCGAGGTATTGAAACACTACATATTGAGTAGATACGTGTTTATTCAATGAGAGTAGCTTAAAGACTAAACATACAAATGACTACACAACTTATATATTAATCTATCTAGCTAGACATACACCACACGCCCCGCGGGGCATAATAAAAAAAAACTGATATAGTAAGTTTTTTTTTTTTACCTAATATTTATTATTAACAAAAATACAATTTTGTTCTA
This sequence comes from Pandemis heparana, assembly GCA_963854515.1. Classification (NCBI taxonomy): domain Eukaryota; kingdom Metazoa; phylum Arthropoda; class Insecta; order Lepidoptera; family Tortricidae; genus Pandemis; species Pandemis heparana. Next base: position 10,125,923 of record OY978012.1, on the reverse strand, counting down.
TTTTTATGGAGAGTTTTCTCCTTATTATTATTATCTAAAATGATTACATTTGGTTCAATGTCCTTCACTACTTTAAATGGACCTACATACAAGGGGTCCAGCTTGTTAGAACAAGCTTCATTTTTAACTAAAACTAGATCTCCTTCCTTGTACTCTACAGTGTTTACATATGCGTCATAACGCGTTTTCCTTATCTCTTTACTCTTACATAAATTTAGTTTAGCATCTAATTGCGACTTCTGTAATCTGTATTTTAGTTCATACGGATAGTCATTAAAATTATACAATGGGTCTAAAGAGTTTGTTAGATTATTTGGAATATTACATGTTTTTCCGAATACTAGTTCATAGGGACTATATTTAGTTTCCGTATGTATAGTGGTATTGAAAGCAAAACTCCAGTAGGGTAGCCATAAGCTCCAATTTTGTCCTGTATTCTCAGTTTGAATGCGTAGAAATGAAATTAAGTTTTTATGGCTGTTCTCTAATGAACCAATAGTTTGATGATGATAGGCTGTTGATTTTAAATGTGAAATTTTTAAAAGCTTGCATACTTCTTGCATCGTGCTTGAGATGAATTCTGTGCCTCTATCTGTAATAATTTCTCGCGGTATGCCGTAGCGTAATATGAAATTATTTACCAATGCTATCGCTACGGACACTGTATCTTTTGCTGTAAGGGGATAGGCTTCAACATATTTCGTAAGGTCGCATTGCAGGGTTAAAATGTAACTATAATTATAACTATCCTTAACTAACGGGCCCACTAAATCTAAAAATACTCTATCAAATGCTGACTGACCTGTGTCAGTTATAATCATTGGCTCCTTAACAAGCCTAAAATGTTTTTGCCTTTGACACGCGTCACATTTCTTAACAAAATCTGTGACGTCATGTTCCATACCTTGCCAGAAGTAACGTCTCTTAATATTATTTAGCATGCGCCTTATGCCAGCGTGTCCGCTGGTGGGCAGCATGTGATAGTCATTTAATATGACGCGAATTGTGTCACTATCATTTATCTTTTTGATTCCTCTTAAAATATGTAAACGTGGACCGGTCCATTGTGGGAATCCATTTATAGAACGTGTTAGATTCTGTACAGCTTCTTTATTAGATTCATTTAGAATAACATATACATCGTATATGCTTATCTTTCTACAAAATAAACTCAACGACCTCGCAAAGGCAGCTCGTGCGCTTTGTGTTAGGGCTATTGGTTTAACACAAATTATAGATTTACTTTTTATAAATGCGAATTCAACGCTCTCCTCAACTATATGTGGCTTTGATTTTTGCCATTCCCTTTCATTGAAAAATACTAATTCTGTATAATTGTTTGGTTTTTTCAACATGTCTACGACCCTTGGGTGATCAGTCCAAATGTCGGTAGGTAGGTTATTTACCGAATGATTTTTACTTTCATTATCCTTTAACTTTCTTCTCTGCGCTCTTGTCATCACAGAAATAATATTTTCATGCATCTCTTGCAATTCCTTACTACTTACACGCATGCGAGACAATGCGTCAGCGGCTACATTATCCGCTCCTTTTACATATTCCACATCAAAATCATACTCTTCTAACAAAAGTCTGAATTTCATTAATCGGCTTGACGGATTTGACATATTAAAAAGATAAATGAGAGGTTTATGATCTGTTTCTATTTTAAACTTTTTCCCGTAAAGGTATGGTCTGAAATATTTGATTGCCCATACTATGGCTAAAAGTTATTTTTCCACTGTGGGATAGTTGACTTCGGCTTTATTGAGAGTACGGCTCGTGTAAGCTATTGGTCTGTGGTCTCCATTACTCAAAATTGCGCCTATTGAATGGCCGCTGGCATCGGTTGTTAAAATAAAAGTATTATTATCGTTAAAGTTTGGGTATTGAAGAATGGGTGGGGATACTAATAATTTCTTAACTGCTTTAAAAGCACTGTCGCACTCTGCTGTCCAATTAAATTTAGAATTTTTGCGACATAATTTGTTTAATGGTAAAGTTATGTTTGCAAACGATGGGATGAATTTTCGGTAATAATTTGCGAATGCCACAAATCTGCGAACCTCATCTGCGTTTTGTGGAGTTGCATAAACTTCAATGGCTTTTGTTTTTTCTGGATCTGGTTTAATTCCTTCCGCAGATACAATGTGACCTAAATATAGAATTTCTTTCTTTAAAAATGTGCATTTATTCGGATTTAATTTAAGGTTCACGTGTCTAAGTCTTGAAAAAATTTGCAAAAGATTTTTGTTGTGTGTTTCCAAATTTCGGCCATAACAAATTAAATCATCTAAATACACGAGACACTTTTCGTGATTTAGGCCTGCCATTGCAATTGTCATTGCTCTAGAAAAACAACTTGGGCTGGTTTTCAAACCCATTGGTAACCTAGTTAGTTGGTAATGACCCGAGTGTGTTGTAAATGCAGTAAACTTCCTGCTATTGGGTTCTAAATTTAACTGATAATATCCCTGGTTAAGGTCAAGGTGGGTGAAATACATTGCTCCAGAGAGCGAGTCTAAAATATCCGTTATATTGGGGAGGGGAAATTTATCATCCAAAATTCGGTCGTTTAATTTTCTAAAATCAATAACTAATCGCCATTTTTTTGACTCGTCATTAGATTTTTTAGGTACTAGCAAAACTGGGCTAGACCATTCGCTAGACGATGGTTCGATAATATTTTCTGTCAACATTTCTTTTATTTTCTTATCTATCTCATTTCTATGGGTTCGTGGTAACCGGTAGGGTTTTACATAAACAGGAGAGGCATCAGGTTTCAATGTTATACTTGGTTCATAAATGTCTGAAATAGTTAATTTGTCGTCTGGTAAATGGAAAATGTCTGAGAATTTCGCACAAATATTCTGAATTGATTGCCTTTCCTCTTTATTTAAATGGGTTAAATTCAACAGCGAAAACATTTTCCGAACGCGGTCACTATCAATGCTATCATTTCTTTCATACTTGCATACGTAGTAGTCATTCAAATTCTCAGTATCCGGACTAAAATAACTCAGAGACACACTGTCCTCTCGTGTGTTTAATATTTGAATTGGTATTTTTCCGTTCACTGGTTTACTAATGCCTCCTGCTAAAAACACTCCCTTGCAAAGCTCTTTCGAACCTATTATACATTCCTCATTTAACTGCGTTGTGACATAGAAATTTTTTTCGCAACGTGGTGGTAACGATAAATATTTCATATAACTAGCTTTTCCTATGTTTAAGGGCAATGTTAACCTTTTACGTGACTTGGTATTCGTTAGTGAAAAAGTGTTGCATTCAAAGTTTAAAGTGCAATTAAATTTCTGAAGAAAATCTTGACCAATTATTCCGTCAGTTAAACATGCCAGATTTCTTAGTATATAGAACTTGTGTACAAATTCCTGACCATGTAGAGCAAAGTTTAGGTAAACATAGCCTTCGGTGTCGAGGTGGCCGCCGATACCTTTTATACGGATCCTACTTTGGGTGATCGGAATGCCGAGTTGACTAATTGTTTCATATTTCACTGCCGATATCGTTGCGCCTGTATCTACGAGCCATTTATAAGTTTTGTTACTAAGTGGTAATTCAATGTGATTACTGTTGTCACAGGAAAATATACAGTTATGGACGAAAAAATTCTGAGGCATTTTGCGAGGTAGTCACATTTGCGACCTCTGGATTTGGTGAATCGTTGTTCTCCATATAATTCATAACGGGTCGGTTAGAATAACCACGATATGCATTACGAACGTAGTATCTATTTTGGTACGTACGTCCCCGATAGTTGTCATGTCCCCGGTTGGCGCTACTATTTGTCTGTCTCGAACCGTTTCGAGTTTCGAGTGAGTAGGTTTGTCCCCTACCACGATGGGTCTGTGAATTTCCCCTGCCTCGACCTAGAAATGAGCGGGTGTTATAATTTAAATTACCTGCAAATCGATGACCCGCGAATATTGATTCCTGTTGAGTCTGTGAACGTGTATTAGACATCTCCTCGTCCTTGGCAGCTCGTATTGTGTCCTTCAAAGTTGGATAATTCCTTGCACTTAATATAACGCTCAAATCACGAGATCTCAGGCCGTCGGTGAAACATTTAATGGCTAGTTTCTCGTTGATAGGTTTGAGAACGCTATATACGCTGTTTTTGCCTTCGGCCTGGGATATCGTTAAATCCACAAATAACGCCTCTAACCGCTTACCATATTCTTCTATGGTACTGGTGCCCTGACTTTCCCGAATGAGTTGCGAATGAATTGCGGTGGGTGACTTTGTCGTCATTAAATGCTTTTTCATGTCAGCAACAAGCTCGGTGCAAGAAGTATATGACATAGCTAAACGTAACTTTGCGTTCTCTGATACGCGAGTTTTTAGGATAAATTTTATTAGAAGTGGCTGACCTTCCGTATTTATCATCTCGCTATATAGCTCTATAGCGTCGATTAATTTCTTAACGCTGTCTTCATCCCCGGTCATTATGGGTAACAAAGACACAGCCGTTTTTAAATTAAACTTCTCCTTCTCCATGGTGTTTTGACTTTCAATATCTCTTTTATTACAAAAGTTCTCTATTTTATGGTATATATTTTCTATTCTAATACAAATTTCCTTAATGAGAAGTATATCACTGCCCTTAATTTTATCATCGGCTATTTGCTTATCTAATATATCAGAACAAGTTAGATACTCATTAAATATCCCGGTGGCATTGCTCAAATATCTCTCTAAAGTCGGTACAGTGCGTTTATCCCTTGCTAACTTAAAAGCATTCTCCTGCAAGCGCTTTATGTTTTCGTATACCGTATTAAGTTGTTCAACCATTACATACTGTTTCTATTAAGCAAGTTGGTTGGTTAATACTTTTAAGATAATTATTTCAATTACGTATTGAAAGAAGTACACTATAAAAAAAAATAGCACAATCACTCACTCACTTCAGTTTCATTGTTGTTCACTTGTACCTCACTAGCGTCGCGTTGCTCGCTGTCCTCATACGACCTCTGGTGCCCGTCTATCCGCCCTTCCGGATCTCCTAAAAATGGCGTGATGGTTCAACTCCCGCTGGATCATCTTCTTGTGGCAAGAATGATAATTTTTATAAATACCATACAGCAACACCAATAGCACTACCAACAATATAATGGCCAGTATTATATTTGTCGTGGACAAATGAAACTTCAGCTGGTCCAATTGTGCACTGTTATTTCCTCCTGCTGCTGTCTGCGCAATTATAACTTCATCTTTTTCTGTAGAAGATGAAGATCCCATTTTGAGGTTTTTTTTTTTTTTTTACTTGCAGCTAGCACGAGAACAAAGTTTATATAAAACGGCCAATATTATCACAGCGAGGACCCCCCAGAAAAAATCTGTAGTTATTTTCATTAAAATGTCCTCCAATTCCCTCAACTTCACATTGTCCGTTTGGCACATACTGATATTGTTTATAGTTCACATTCCGCCGTAAAAGGAACACTCGCGGCGCGCGACGACTGGCAGGATCGCCATGTACGGTTCGAGGTATTGAAACACTACATATTGAGTAGATACGTGTTTATTCAATGAGAGTAGCTTAAAGACTAAACATACAAATGAATACACAACTTATATATTAATCTATCTAGCTAGACATACACCACAACTTAAAGGTTCGACCACTGTATGACGAAACGGTGAGAAAACGTGGCGCATACGACACGTCACTGCGTATACGCGGCGATTTGGTCGCACCCTAAATTATCAAGACTTGGTAGAGAAGCATCTAACTTTACTTTTCAGATCAACTAATACATCATGCGTTGCAACAGCAAAATCCCGAAGTTAATGAAAAATCCAAAGAAATAAAACTGAAGAAGGCCGTTATGCAGAAGCAATTGCACGAATTGCAGGTATGTAATTGCAGGTTCGTTGAAGTAAAATGTCGGCAATCATAAAATACATTTTTTTATAAGTACCAATTTCCAAACAGGAAAACCTCCTAAAAGATCTATCAGCGAACGGCGATATACTCCACGACGCTAATCTCCTCGCGTCGTTGAACAAAACACGAGCGACCAGCGCGACGATCGCAGAAGCCCTGGCGGCCGCTCGGGCGATCGAGGAGCAGACGTGCGCCGCGAGCGCTGCGTACGCGCCGGCCGCCGCGCTCGCCGCCGCCGTCGCGCTCGCTGTGCGGGAGCTGGCGGAGAGGAAGCCACTACTGGCGCTACAAGTGGATACGGTCCTGGATCTGTTCGTGGACGCACTGCGCAGTGCCAGGGTTAGTATTACAATAGGCCTCAGCACAAAGACAATATAACCACTAGACTGCTCATGCGGGGGGAATCCGTACCGCCAAACATTAGCTCCGACAGAGCTAATACAGGCTCGCCCCACTCAAATCTTCGTTAGTTCCAATTCCGTACTACGCTAGGAACGATCGCTCGAAAATAATAATAAAAAATATAAATATGCCGTTCTGCGCCATCAAGTGGTGCGGTAAAAATAGTAAAACATCGAACTATTCCACTGATGGTGTTACATTCCACAGGTATGTACAATTTCATTTATAAATTCGAAAAACTTATTTAATAAATTAAATACCTTCGTTTTTAGCCGTCTCTGTCATTCCCAGGCTTAAATACATATAGCCATCCCGCTTTAGTGCGGCACGTGTAAGTTAGTGATGTCCCACCCGCTTTTAATAATTACTATCGAGGAATCTTAAGTAACAAGCTGCAGGATTACGCAGTGGAATAGTTAAATAAAATAATGATTAGGGTTTAGTCAGAGTATGGGAAAGTGGTCACCATTCGTAGACTTTATAGATTTCATTTGTTATTTTTTATTTAATTGTCAAATTTAGCTAGTTTATGTACATAAGTGTAAAGTGTAACAAATATAATTGTAGTTTGTTACAAAAAAGTCCGAAACTATTATGTCAAAATGTTATAGCCATTTTTCAACGATAATGGTGACCACTTTCCCCTAGGTAATAATAATATTGCAAGCTTTTTTTTAGTTTCACCTGTCCCGATGTTTGTCTGTAATCAAACCTTGCAAGTTAGATTTGATCCACTTCCCGGTTACCAATTGAGATGAAATTTTGCATACACATACAATTAAAAAAATTAAGTGTCAAACATGTATTGGTGCATTAATAGGCGACACAAATACTAAAAGTTTAGCACATCAAAAAGACGTTCAAAAAAAACTTTTTTACGGTTCAAATACAGTCCTAGAAATTTGTCGCCGGTGTGAAATCAATATTAAAAGAGCTATAAATGAAAATGGATCAAAAGTATTGCCACCAAAATATAATTCAGATTTCTTCGAAAGAACTGTGTTAAAGTCGTTTATAGGGTACAATTTGTTTCCTGACATACATTTTCATCAATTTGAAGTTGAAACCGAAAATCACATAATTGAGCTGACTAGGTGTGTTATAAAGAAATACGTCGATGCGAGGTTGTCATATTTTACCAAAAATTATAAAGATCCTAAGAAGTTCATTCGTAAAACTTTGTCAAAATTAATTCATTTTAAAAATCAGTAGTACTACTATGTAACGTTAGATATGTTCCGATGCCGATTATGACTTCGGCTGACACTAATAATACTGTTAGTGTATTCATTAAAAGTGTTGCCTTTATAAATATTTTTTATATTTGTTGTTATTTAATCCAATTCCTTCTACATACATAGCCGTCTTTATTGTCTTCTACAAGCCATGCTATTAAGTTTGGTAACGTCCCATTTTACGAATCGGTTCACGGGCTGCGTTCGAAATCGCTATAGTAATCGTATGGTTTGGCTATGACATGGCTATAGCGATTTGGAACGCAATTTTTTTGCAATATCTAAAAATCTATGGATAATATGCCAAAGTTATCGTAAATCAACAAATACACAGTGTCTAGGCCGGGATGATGACGATGATGATGATGATATACAAAGTAAGAAGCCGGATACTGGGCTCTCTTTGCCGGATAGTCGCCGATTATGTTAGTTGCAAAATAGTCGGCTTTACCGACTAGTCGGCACATCTCTAGTGAACATACCTACATCAAAAAACGTACAGTCTAACATAGAAAGAACCTCCTTTTATTGAAGTCGGTTAAAAATAATAAGAGGTAAATGGGGAAATTACACACTAAAAGGTAAAAAGTAAATGTTTTATCGATAAAAGTCCAAAACGCGAATGGCACATCACTAAATTCTTTGTTGACATTGGAATGGCCTTGAGTCAGCCAATGAGAGGCTTTGTTTACCCCCCGCAGTCTTCACCAAACTGGCGAAACGGTTTTAAGGAACAAATGCGTCTTTTATCACTCCACTGGTTTACTGCTTCGTGCCTCAGCATCAAGGGCGTCTCCAGCCGACGATCAAGGGGTGGGCTAGTAGAAGTATAGTGTCTATCGGTAGATCAAACAGCGCACGGGTCAAAAAACAAGGATTTATTCTACAGTTGCCATCGAATATAAAGGTGCTCAAAAATATCTGAACACGCTATTGTGAATCGCATTGGTGTTTAGATATTCTTAAGCGCCTTGACAGCTCCGACGTGCCTTAACGGCTATTTGTATGTATTTATCTACATTATATAAGTATATAAGCAAAGCTCGTACCCATAGTATAAGCTTTGCTTAGTTTGGGACTGGCTCAATTTGTGTAATTTGTACCATGATATTATAAATAAAATATGGCGTCTACATGACACCTTTATCTTAGCATAGTTCGTTATTCTGAATTCGTGCAACAGTTTAGATTAAATAAGAATTAAAAATATTTCAGGACGCAAAAGAGATAAACAATGAAGCTGTGGTTAAGTATTTGATGAGAAGAATCATAGAGAGAGTGCTCCTGAGTTTGCACAAGAAGGATAAATACATTGTTGTTCTACATCTTTTGAGGCAGGTCTATCACCATGTTATACCAGAACAGGTATAGAATATTGGATTACTTTGTTAATTATATGTAAAATTAATAATGTAAACTAAGATAAGATGAACTTGATGACGAATTCAACTTCCAGCTGTGGCAAATATTCATTGGAAGTTACGAAGTTGTCGAAGATGTTACGATTGTCAACGAAATAAAGAAGACTTATCCTTGGATTCAAAGCGAATTGGTCAAGAAAGTAGCACAGCTTAAGGTAGGTCTTTCTATGATTGTTTTGCTGACCTATTGTTGAATTTCTTGTTCACCATTTAACTAAGTAAGTTTTTTTACAGATGGCCAGTGAAGAGCTATTCAATAAGCTGACCTTAAATGACGAGGGGACGTGGAAAGAGTTCCAAAACTCTGGAGATTTGACAGTTATTAGTAAACTAAATCTTACCGGGTTCGAAACGGTCGTAGCGGTTGCTCTACTGCGGCCTGATAGTTTGTATAGAGCGATTGTGACCTTCGTGGACCATTTGCTTGGTGAGTTATTGTTGATTGAGGAACACATGTTGTTAGATTTATTTTGTGCAAAATGAAGGAACACATAAGTTTTTCCTATCATAAGCTTTTCTGAAAAATGCTCGATAACATCGCAAGTACTTTCAAGAAACAAGATACAACTTGATACATTTATGGATGATCCAGTTCTCTGCCAGGCCAAGGTCAACAATAAGTATGAAAATCCATTCTTGGCCGCTTTGCAAATTTCATATTGTAAATGTAAAATGAAAATTATCAAAGAATCATCCTTGCTGAGCCAGCTGGCGCGTGGTGTTAGTCGCAGCGCAGCAAATGGAGCGCAAGAAATGAGAAATGAGGCAAGAATTCTGCCATTCAAACCAAAAAAATATATGGGTTTTTTTTTTTAGTTTTCTTAAACATGTCTTTTTATTCGTTCAAAATATCTGAGATAAGCACTGTGTCAACCTCGGCCAGCACGGTGATCGCCGGATTCGTATCATGCATAGAGGGCTTCGCTAGCGCTCGGCCTTCTCATACGACAGCCGCTTTCCTGCTTGCTTCTGCAAGAGTACGATATTATTATTGTCGTGTAGGTTCGTGTGTGATGGGCGGCGGCGACACGGTCCCGCGCGCGGCGCGCTGGGGCGGCGGCGGGCGGCGCGCGCGCCCCGTGCTGCTGCTCGGCGCGCACGCGGCCGACGTGCTCGCCGCGCACGCGCACGCACTCACACAGGTGACTGCGCTGTCTAACATTGCCATAAACGAGCCGACCCTAATGAGATGGATATCATGAACGCAGTCCGAGAGCTGAACGCGGACCTCGTGTCGATAGGAAAATGGTCGGAGGGCCATGGGCTCGTATTGAATGCGCAAAAGTGCAAATATATGGTTCTTGGGACAAAACGCCAGATTGATATATTTCGACAGTACTCTCCTCCTATCATGGTTAATAATGCTCCGATAGAGGAGTCATTAGTAGTCAGAAACCTAGGAATGCTGTTTGACGGTGGGTTGAGGTTTGAAGACCATGTCAAGGCTATGACTGGTAAGTGCTATGGTGCGCTCAAGACCCTATACAGGATTCGCCCTTTCCTAAGCACACCCGTTAGATTGCGGTTAACGGACGCATTGGTGTTATCGAACCTAGACTATTGTGACGTGGTTTATGGTCCCTGTCTTTACAGGAAAACGGAGAAAAAGGTGCAGCGCGTTCAGAACTCATGTATGCGATATTGTTTCAATATTGACCGGAAATCTCATATCACGCCGTACTTGAACACATACGATATCCTCAACATGCAAAATAGGCGTAAATTCAAGTTGGGATCACTGGTTTTTAACTTAAAATGGAGTGGTCGGCCGGGTTATCTGTACGACAAATTGAAGTGGTGCGATGAATACAGTAGGACTGGCTCATTGCGAGTACCGCGTATTCGTAGGTTAGTATCGTTTAGGGGCAGCTTCCGATTTGCAGCAACAAAATGCTGGAACGATCTGCCCCCACCCATAAAGAAAGCTAGATCGCTGTATAGTTTTAAGAGACTTTGCAAACAGTGGCTTTTGTCGCAACAAAAAACATCCTGTGTCTGGACGACCGTAAAGCCCCTTAATTGATTACCTTTTATTTTGGTATGCTTTGGTTAAATTAACAACGTTTTCGACTGCTTAGTGTGAAGGTGAAGTTTGCGTTTGGTTACTGGACTGTGGTTTGCAGTGATCAAAGTCTTTCTGTTTTAAGTAATTTGGTTTTGTAAATTTAACATCATCCTGGTTTGTTGATTTTGATTGCTGCCTCTAAACGTGTTTAATATTGTTCTCGGTATATGTATTGTATCTACTATTATTATTATGGTGTCATGTTGTCGCTGTGGCAGCGCGACTACCGTAGTTTAGTTTAGTTAAGTTAGTTTTAGTTTGGTTGGAGGCCGAAAACCAGCGACCTCGCTGAGTCTCCCTTCCATTTTACCTTCGCATATAATTCTTATATTTGGTTTTAATCACTTGTATTTTTGTTTCTTCTGTTTTGAATTGTTGTGTTGGTGAATAAAAATTTCTTCTATTCTATTCTATTCTATTCTATAAACTGTGTGCACACTGCTCATTTTGTTGAGTAGCTATGCGTATGCCGGCGGCGACACTGCTAACAGGCTGCCGAAAGAACAATCCTACTAATATTATCCTACTAATATTATAAATGCGAAAGTTTGTGACGATGTGACGATGTGAGTGAGTGTGTATGTTTGTTCCTTCTTCACGCTAAAACTATTGGACGGATTTGATAATATTCGGAACGAAGATAGCTGGTACCCTAGATTGAAACATAGGCTACTTTTTATCCCGCATAATTGTATAGTTCCCGCGGGATAGTCATAAACATACCAATTGCTAATTCTACGCGGACGAAGTCGCGGGCAGGAGCTAGTATTCTCATAATTACAAAAACGTATTCGTTTCGCTACCGCCGGGGTGAGCGCTCCATGAAGAAGGACTACGAGTTAGTCCGAAACATATGTCGAGCATTATTCGGTTTTTATACGTGAGTTATCCGTTTTTGTAATTATGATTGAGTCTCACGGTAGTTTCACGTTGAAAACAACATTCTCGACTAAAATGTGCTGAAAATGTATTCAAACATTGACACGTTCGGTTCTCGTACATTTGGCCACACTTACGTTATCGGCTTCGATATAATATAAGTCCATAATGTATACTGTAAGGTATTTTCATTCTTACGTGTCCTATTTTCCGAAAAATTTATTGCCGAATTTCACTTCCCAACCAACGTTTGGCCGAATTTCATTTTGCCGAATCATCATTATGGCAAATTGTTAAAATGATTAGTTGCATTTTCCAACCTCACGATTGCCAACTCAACGTTTGTTTTTTTTTTTACATGGACACTTATTAAATAGTAGATTGTACAACAAGAGCATAAAACAAGCCATTTTAGCCGAGACGTTCATATAGACACCCGAGCCGGTACGGCGAGGGTGGATAGACACGTCGAGGGGAAAATGGGTTTTATGAACGAGTTATACACTCTGCTTTTCACTTAGATTGCGAAAAAACAAAACAAAAACATTGCAAAAAAGTTAAGTAAAATCAAATGTGACATTGGAACAATTCGATATATTTAATGGTTTTTCCCGGCAAATTGACTGTGTTAGGAGTCAGTGTTATTTCCTCTTCACTTGACGAAATTATTGAATATTAATCGTAAAACAGTAACAAATTGCAACATAAATATTATCCTACTAAGAGAAAATAGGACGTTCCCGCATGAGTTCCCGCCAATTAACTTTTTTTTCTTTTTTTTTAAACGTGATACTGTGGTAAGGTTCGAGTAGGCAGGTGTTGAATTATATTTTAAAAAGTTTTATTTATCATGTACTTATTTTATAATAACTTGTCAAATTATTGTTACCTAGTTTTAGTTACTAATTAAACAGCTTAATAGACCGCAGATTATAATAAAAAAAAATACTTAAAAAATAAATAAAATATGCTGTCGTAAAGTTTTAGTGTGTTTGTGGCTGTTGGCACCCGATTGTCTTGGTCTTAGACGAAGATTTTACTTTATGCACAAGAGCATAAAATGCCATTTTATGCAGCCTACATCCAGCATAAAGTCGAACTTTTTGAGCATGAGACGTGAAAATGTAATTTTTTATATAGCCAAATGGTACTAAATAACCATTAATAAAAAATAAGACATTCTAAGCTATAATAAAGACTGTTTATAAATTAAAACAAACATGTCCGCGGCTAAGGGGTGGCCCAAGGGCCACCCCCCCCCCCCCCCCCGCACCTAAACCTAAATTAATCCAAATTAATCATAAGAGTTTTTCGGCCCAGTGTAACATTTGCCATGTGAAAGATATTCCAAAAGTTTAAAATCAAAATGATATTCGTCTTCATGAAAATTCGGCCAAATGAGAGGTTGGCATACAAAAATTTGCCAATTGTTAGTTGTCAAAGTGAACATTCGGTGAAATGTTGGTTGCCAAATGAAATTCGATCAAATAAAATTCGGCGAAAAGGCAGAAAACCCTGTTCTTACCTTGCTTATGCCTATTATTGTACTATCACAATCCCTATTTTTTTTTTTTCAATTAGGAAACACGATAATATTTCGACTCCTACAATAAGAACCAGCAATCTGACAGTTTATTGCTTAAATTAAACCCTATGTGTAACGTAGTACACTATTGTTACATATCCAGGTAGGCATAGACGCTGGGCTAGCGGCGTGGCAGGCGGGCGTGGACACTGCAAGAAATGGAGGCTGGCTTGCCATTATCGTCGGCGCATCGCCTTTCACGCAAGAGCTCCAGGCTTTCCTCACCTCTATTGCTCAAACTCCAGTAAGTACTATGTACTACCTTAATTTATATCCCAGTCTGCAATCACGAAAATAATAGTAGTATGTTAGATGCTGTGTGTATTTGTTTTAGGCTGAAGAGTTTCACCCTGAATTCCGGTTGTGGATTGTATCAGAAGACCGTGACATCCCTCCTCTTATATCCAACGTGTGCGTCAATGTCATAATCGAGGTATGGATATGCAAATGGCGAAATAGAATGTAGCTTACAGTTGAAATCCTTTTAATCTTTGACCTGGGGCCTTACCATGACGTCTTAATGCGATTCAGTTTAGGTTTGCTCGCTATCAGATTCATACTAAAAGCGACAGCTAAAACTTTAACTGAGTCGGAATTAGGATTAGGACGTCATGGTAAGGCCCCTGTATCGGAAAGCAGGAGAGCTACAAAATTTTAAGTTTGACTTTCATACGAACAAAATTTGGCTAACGGCGTTTCAACGTGTGATACCTGCAGGCTCCGGAAGGCGTGAAGCCGAATGTCCTTGGCACTCTGTCAGCGTGGGGGCAGTACACTGGCGACACGCGCGTGGTGCGCGCCCACGCCTGTCTAGCGCTCATGCATGCCGTCATACAGGAACGGCGCGCGTACATCCCGCAAGGTGCGTCATTGTACCAGCCGAGAAGGTTACAATACCTATCACCGTACAGCTGCCGCAATGGAGCTATGGGAGGTTACGATCCGTACACCAGGATTTTGATTTCCATTACATTAGTATTTAGAAATCGCGTAATTCTATTTTTTTACATTAAGCAACTTTGTTTACAGACTTTTACTGAGCTTGCCCTGGTTTTTGTTGGTTTGAGTCAAATTAGTAAACGGAATTTTAAATACCTTTTTTTATTAATTTTATTTATTGAAAAGCTCGTATTAAACATATTTTTTTAACAAAATGTTTCTATCTGATAACGATTAACGAACGTTAAACCGATGTAAACTTAACGCGCGTTTACCAAAAAGGGGGTAAAATCGTTATACGGTTCCGAACTGTCTCGCAGGTTGGAGCCGCTGGTACGCTTGGGAGTGGGGCGAGGTCCGGGCGAGCGCGGAGGTGCTCCGCTGCGGCGGCTCGGGCGGGCTGGACGGCGCGCGCGCGCTGGTCGGCGCGCTGTACGCGGCGCGCGTGCACGCGGCGCCCGACCGCGCGCTGCTGGCGGCGCTGCGCCGCGCGCACCTCGCCGACGAGGCGCTCGCGCACGGCCGGCGGCTCGCCGCGCACGCGCTGCCCTACACCACGCAGCTGCAGGTGGGTCGGCGCGCTGTACGCGGCTGCAGGTAGGACGTCCATTGTTGGACATAGGCCTCCCTTACTGACCTCCGGTCGCCTCGGTCGGAAGCGGCTCGCGTCGACCGTGAACCTGCGATTTTATCCAGGTCATCCGTCCATCTCAGTTGAGTGCGCGCACCTGTCGTGGTCGCATGTTTGCATAAATTCGTCGTTCAATATTATTCTATTGCGTTAATTTTTCCAGCGGTTCTCAACATTACTTTGAGCAATTTTATTTTCTAAAACCACTAGCAATGCAGTGTGCTGTTTGTACCACCTCTATCGGCGATGGTGTCCGGTGTTCGGGTTGTAGCAAGGATATTGGGTTTTGTTGTGCTAATATATCGGAGCAAGGCTACAGAAAACTCGGTGCTGATCGTAGAGCGACTTGGAAGTGTCTCACATGCAAAAGGGACGGATCACCTTGTCCTTCAAGGCAAGTCAATCTGGACAATGTTATGGACGAGCTGCGAGAAATTAAACAGCAACTTCTATGCCTCCCCAAACTGGTGTCGGACATAAACTCTCTGAAGACGGAACTCAATGAGGTGAAAGAGTCTTGTGAGTTTACTAGTAACAGGATTGATGACTGCACTTCGCGTATCACAGAGGTTGAGAAGAAACTTCCGGAATTGGATGCGGTTCATGAAAAGGTACAAACCCTAACAGGTGAACTATCCTATCTCAAAAGTGAGCTTGCTCGTAATGATCAAGCATTACGTCTCAATAACATCGAGATCAAGGGAGTTCCTTTGAAGAAAAATGAGAACCTATTCTCGATTGTGGAGAAGATTGGTGAACTGGTTGGTTACCAAGTTGATAAAAAATTTATCAACTATATAGCAAGGGTACCAATACATGATTCGAAGGAAAAGTCCATCATTGCTAGCTTTACGAATCGATACGTAAAGGAGGATTTCATCGCGTCGGCCAGAGCCAAAAGAAGTTTCTCTGCCAGTGAAATTGGCTTCCAGGGTGCCTCGCAGAGCGTGTTTGTCAACGATCATTTGACACCGGAAAACAAAAAATTACTAACACTAACTAAATCTACTTTAAAAGCTAAGGGCTATATACATGTATGGGTGAAATATTGTAAAATCCATGCTCGAAAGGATGATAATTCGAAGGTCCACATGATATTCAATGAGCGTGATTTAAACAAATTAGTCTAAACTGCCTCTTTAATATAAGATTTGTAATAATATATACACAACGTTACAAACTTAGCTTACGTGTTTATTTGTTGTTTGTTGTCACAAGTTTGAGTATTACTGACCGAGTCGCTCGGCCGGCCGGTCTCTTTTGTTCGCTAATTGCCCCTTGGAATGCAGTCGCTGTTGATATTATTGAATACACATTGATGTACGCTTATCTCTTTCCTCCGCACTCGCCTACCGCTACTCTTAATTACCTGCCTTTTTGCACTTACGGACTTCATTTTAACTTTGTTATCGATTCTTGCTCCTTTGACCGCTCGCTCATATTGAATGCCTACCCTTTTTCTGTTATAAATATACAACTATTATCCTATTTTACATTTAATACAAATTTTAATGGCGACATTTGATGGCACAAGTACTTATCCTACTGTCTACTATCAAAATGTGCGGGGATTACGTTCTAAAACGCTCGTATTCTACCGTAACCTTGCACTAGCTTCGTATGATATAATAATTTTAACAGAGACTTGGTTGGTGGATGGGGTGTTGGACGCGGAGTTGTTCGATGATCGTTACGTTGTCTGGCGAAGGGACCGTAACGCAGCGCTGACGGGCCAGAGCCGCGGCGGGGGTGTTATCATTGCAACTCGCCGTGATTTAGCAGTTACCCCGCAGCCGTCCTATCAATCTTCAGCTGAGGACCTATGGGTTACTTTGTCCTTTGTAAGTGGTGTAACTGTTCCGGTTCGTATTCATATATGTGTATTATATTTATGTAAACAAAATCGCGGCTTCACGTTTTCTCAACAACTATCAAATTTTTTAAGTCGTATGGGTGATGTGGTGCTCAATTATCCTGACGATAGGTATTTGATAGTTGGCGACTTTAATATGAGTAGCATTGTTTGGGTGACTGAGGGATCTTCGCTGTCTCCAAGTAATTACGTGGGTCACGATGAGTGTCTGCTTGTAGATGAAATTACCACACATAGCCTTTGCCAATATAATTCTATTTTAAATCAACATGGCAAGTTGTTGGACCTAGTTTTATGCAATGACGTTGTTGCTGTCAGTGAATGTTTGGACGCATTGGTTCCTATAGACCCTTATCACAAAGCCCTAATCATTTCTATTAAGTTCTCCAAGACTGATAAATTAAAACCAGCTGAGCGCTTTAAATATTTTTATAATAAGGGTGATTATGTAGCTATTGATAAAGCCTTGTCTGCTATTGATTGGGAACGGGAGTTCGCTCGACTTTCTCTTGAAGGGTGTGTTGACTTCTTCTATGAGACCTTTAAAAGGGTTAGACAGGATTTTATACCGTTCAAAAAAATTAAATCAGACCTTTTTCCTGTGTGGTATTCAGTGCCACTTAAAAAAGCGATAAAGGAAAAATATAAGTTTTTAAGAAAGTTTAAAATTTATCATAATAAGTCAGACCAGGTTGCCTATGAGGTTCTTCGGGAGAGAGTAAAACGGCTGGAACGGGATTGTTACGACCATTATATATATAAAATTGAAAGTAACATTGAGAGAGATCCCAAACAGTTTTGGTCGTTCATTAAGTCGCGCTCCGGTTCCAAAGGAATCCCCTCCCGTCTTAAGTATAACGGAAGATTAGTCAGCACAGGGACTGAAATTTGTAATGCATTTTCTGATTATTTCTCCTCTACTTTCGTAAATCCAGGAGGCAGACCGCTGCATCAAGCTTTTTATTCATCAGATAACACAGGGACTACTAGCATTTGCAATATTGTTGTTGATCCAGAGGAAGTTACAAATATCTTAATTAAGCTTGATCCTTCTAAATCTGCGGGCCCCGATGATTTACCGGCTCAATTTCTAATTAACTGTGCTAAGAGTATCGTGCAACCTATAGTTTTACTCTTCAGACGTTCATTCTCTGAATGTCTCGTACCATCAATTTGGAAATCCGCCTTTATAACACCGGTTCATAAAAAGGGCCCTAGAATTGAGGTGGATACATATAGACCAATATCCAAGTTATGTATATTAGCTAAAGTAATGGAAAAAATTGTATATAACCAAGTCTTTAGCGCTCTGAAAAATAACTTTAGTCCTAATCAACATGGTTTTATCAAGCATCGGTCTACAGTATCCAACCTTGTTTTGCTTAATGATTATGTTACGGAAGGGATGGACAATGGTTTTCAAGTTGATGTTATCTATACTGATTACAGTAAGGCATTTGATAGGATTGATCATGGCATTCTTATTTCTAAATTGTACAGAATGGGGGTTCATGGAGACTTGTTGAGATGGTTTTCATCCTATATAGATAATAGGTCGCAGGCTGTTGTCATTAATAATTATATGTCTGGATGGATACCTATTCCAAGCGGCGTCCCTCAGGGCTCCTTACTTGGACCGTTGCTTTTCAATATCTTTGTTGATGACATCAGTAAGTGCTTCACATTTTCAAATTTATTATGTTTTGCTGATGATATGAAAATATATGCCAAAATTAAGACGGAATCGGACTCTTTGCTTGTTCAGTCCGAACTTGCATGTCTTGATGATTACTGTCGCCTTAATAGGCTTGACTTAAATGCATCAAAGTGCTTTTCTGTTACTTTCTCTCGCCAGCGCGAAATAATTAAAACATCTTATACCTTAAAAGGCATAATACTGCAAAAGTTGCCTTCCATGAGAGATCTTGGTGTTGTGCATGATTCTAAACTATTATTTGATGTACATATTAACGGTATTATAAGTGATGCGTTGAGGATGCTCGGATTTATTATGCGCTGCTCAGCCAATTTTTCTAAAGCGAAAACACTTAAAATATTATACTGTTCGTATGTCAGAAGTAAGCTTGAGTATGCATCACAGGTTTGGAATCCTTGCTATCGGACGTACATTGACAGAATTGAAGGTATACAAAAGAAGTTTATTAAATTTCTTTGTTTCAAATTAAAAGTTCCTTACAATTCTTCGGATTACTATGCCCTATGTAAGAAGCATCATCTTATTCCATTGCATAAACGGCGTGAGATAGCTGACATTATCTATGCCCTCAGTATAACAAGTGGCAACGTTGACTGTCCCCAACTGCTGTCCAGTATATCGTTCAACACTCCTAATAGGTCTAAAAGATACCACCCACCAATTTGACTTAAATTTGGCAAAACTAAATACAGGAAAAACAGCTTTTTGAGGCGGGCTTGTCGTAGTCTGAACGAAGTGGCGGAGGAGCTAGATATCGATGTTTTTAACTGTAACCTCTCTACGGTGAGACGGCGTCTGGCGGGGAGGTGGTTTGAGTGAGCGTACTGTATGTTTATTATGTGGTCACTGCGGTTTCATTGGGTAATTCTTCTTTTTTGTTTTCTCTCTCTTTACTATGTATAATACTAAGTGAGTTTTGCTGTGGTGTTTTTGTGTGTTTGCGTAGTGCATCTTTGCGACCATGCGCGTACTTTGTTTTTCTTAATTGTATACAATTTGTGTCTAGTTGTGAGATCCTGTAATTGGCTTTATTGATACTACAGAAGTAATCCATTTTGAAATGTATAGCTGTTGGTTCTCCGAAAATAAATAAATAAATAAATAAATAAATAAATAAATCTCGTTAGTGGACGTTTAACCGATGTGTGTTGCCAGTGATGACTGATGACATATGGATCCGAGATCTGATGCTTCACTATAGGCCTTATAAATAGGCTCAGAGTTGCCCAGCGAGCTATGCTTGGGGTTCCTCTACGGGAATAAGAATACGGCGACAAATAATTATGTAATCATTGTTTGCCAACCAAAAAAATGATCTCGGTTTAAATCACTAATCATCAAGCGTTGTTGTAAAACTGTCCTGCTCGACCCCTTACTTTCCAATTTATCATTTACATTTCGTTACATGAATATGTCTATCGTCAGGCATACAACGCAGCATTCAGCGAGCTGCCAGACATAGACTCGCCGCAACTGCTGGGGTTGCCTGCTAACTGCAGGCTGGCCTGGGAAAAGAATGCTGCTGAAGACATTATCGCCGGACTCAAGGGTAACTAAATCGTTTTAGCCTGCGAAACATAATACCTACTGCCCTAAAAAAAATGCCCAGTTAAGCAGGTACCTGAAAAAGGCGTTGATTGATCTCTGTATACCCTAAAGGGAAATTATGTACTTATGACAGTTTACATTCCAGAACTCAACTCGACTGTAGTGTCAAACAAAAAGCGTGGTGATTCGACGGCTTTGAAAGGTCTTCTGGCGTTATGGAAGAAATTGATGTCAGGGAACCCTCTACTTAAAGCAGATTTTCAACCGGAACAGGTATGATAATATTATTCCGGTCTAAGGTCGGCATTCGTTCCGTTTGTTGTTTTCTTCTATTTATGAAGCCGGATTTCCCGATGATGTGCGTCATTTCCCGATGACTGTTCAGATGGAGGTTATCAGCACAGTTTCTATTGATAAAATGTAATGTCGGGTTCTTCTTATCTAAATTTTCCCACCATTGTGATACAGTCCAAATTGTACACAAAGCGTTTGATTAATATTTTCCTAAATCTATTTGATTATACTTACTATAATAAATTGGGTTGAATGTTCAGCAATGATTGAAGCGTCTTAATTGATAAAAAACAATTCGTCGTTAAAATATCATTTTAAAACCTTAATCCCTCGGTGAGTCAGCATCATGGCTTATGTAGTTCTTCCAATCAATTTGCGTCAAAGTCATTATACGATGACGGTACAGCCTCAATTTTACGTCAGAAGCAGCCAGGTATAACGGAAACTGCGTTGGCAGAGACGTTCAAACCGGTAATGCACGACGGGGTGTGATATCAAGTTTATAAATAAGTATTACATCAATAATTTAGAATGACGAAATTGAAATTCTTCAAGGTCCTATTTCTTCTATGGCGTGGTACGGTATTTGATCCAAGACGTGGAGATTTTCGTGCGTTATTAAGGTTCTGACAAAGGGTGCCGACAGGATCCTTCCTATTGCTGAGGCTCCCTTGCCTGTCTGCCCGGCCATCAGTCAGAAGGGTGTACCTGTACCTCTATTACGTCTCAATAGACGTAATAGGCAGACGTTTGAAAATTTAACAGATTGATATTTACTAATCGGAGATAATTGATTCGCTGTTTAGAAGCTAAGGTAATAATTACTAATTTGTACCTACTGTGTAGCTCAGCCGTAAACTACGACTCAATATTTAGCGGCATAAGTGTTAAAGTTAGATCTTTATCGTATTTAGTTTATTTTCTACTGAACGGTATCTGTGCGAGCTGTAACCGTTACAGTTTAAACGCCACAAACCGATTTTTTACTAGTATTTCTCCGTACAGGGCAATACCATATTGGTTTCGCACAGTGAAATAATACAAAAGCTTTCGTAGGCTGTGCACCAGTTGTGGTAAGAGTAAAGTCAGGTACATATATACACTAGGGGACAAAACGTACCACATGTCAAGCGAAGCTGACCGATTTCACCTGACATATCTGGCGACATCGCACGACTCACGTAAATAGCGGTACACGTGTCCCGTGATGTTGCCAGACATGTCGAGCGAAGTCCGGCAACGTCGCGCCACTTCACCAGACGTCGCTGGTCATTTTTCCCCAAGTGTATATCTGGTTTAAGGGGGCAGTATTTTCATAATAACGCTTGTTTTGTGTACAGGGTGATGGCGGATGGTGGAGCATGGTGGCGGGAGGCGAGGCGCGAGCAGCGTCGCAGGCGGCGCGCGCCATACACGCCGCGCTGGCGCAGCGAGCCCGCGCGCACGCGCACACGACACTGCTGACGGTTAGTACATAGGGGACGGCGGGGCTGGGGTGGTGGTCATGCTGGCGTGTTAAAACCTTAACAGCCTTATTCATAAAAAGTTAGAGGCTCGCTATAAGCTCGCTATAGGACCGATGCAAAAAAACATGATTCATAAACGTCAATTAGCGCTAATCAGTCCATCAAGGGTCTGTCAAGTCTTCCGAAAGTTAGCGGATCGTAGACCCTACTTTATCTCTCAGCTAACTCACAAAATGGCCGCCACACATGTGAACAGCTGATTTTGGCAAGAGCAAAACCATACGCAAGACAGTTTTTTTTGTTTTACGTTTTTATTCCCTCCGGGAAAGGTAAAGGAAACTAGATCCACACTGCCTAGTCTGTCGTGTTAATTCGCTGGTTTCCCGCTAATTCGCTGCCACTGCTGTCAATTTATTTTTTTTAATTCACTAAAAGGCCATTTTTGGTCTATGATTTGTCAAGGTGACAACATAACGCGTCTAATCCATCCATCAGCAGCTCATTAACAAACAGACTGCTAGCAAGCGTTTATGAATCATACTTTTTAACAACTGTCAAATAAGCTTAATCAGTCTGTTAACTAATCGACTGATCAAACCTCAATTAAGGATTTTTTATGAATAAGGCTGTAAGAGCGTGCATCCCTACTGAGCTGGCAACGTCGCATTTTCGGTGATTTTTTGCGATTATTTCACAGAAATTGAATGAAAGTTTCAAATATGCGTACAGACGCATATTTCAAACTTTCATTGCGAACAAATACCGACACGAGATAGACACGGTCAATTTGGTTTCTTATTATACCGATAACAAACTTGGCCAAAGACACCAGTCTATTGCATAAAGTCGTACCCCAAATAGTTAAGTTAGTTTTAGTTTGGTTGGAGGCCGAAAACCAGCGACCTCGCTGAGTCTCCCTTCCATTTTACCTTCGCATATAATTCTTATATTTGGTTTTAATCACTTGTATTTTTGTTTCTTCTGTTTTGAATTGTTGTGTTGGTGAATAACAATTTCTTCTATTCTATTCTATACCCTTGCAAAAATAGAGTTGGGTTGGGTACATATAGGTATGTACAATGATCTCAAAAATTTCTTTTGAATTGAAAATAAAAGTCCATCACGATTAATCATTGCATTGGACACATTAATACACTAAAAACTTGTATTTTAAACTTTCATTCAATTTCTATAAAATAATCGCAAAAAATCATAAAAATGCGACGTTGCCAGTTCAGTAGGGATGCACCCTCTTAAACGAAACTGTTTTTAATGATCCACTGTTGTAATACTTTGAATTTTTATTAGTGTGTAAGTCTGTCTCGTTCCACCGGTGCTTACGTTTGGTTGCGGGCAGGTGCCCGAGGAGTGGCAGCTGCTGTGGGCGGGCCCGAGCGCGCCGGCCGCGTTCGCGCGCGAGTTCTGCGCCCGCGCGCGCGCCGCCGCCGCGAGGCTCGCGCAGCCGCACCCGAGGGACTACATGCCTGAAGGCGAGACAATAACTCATACAATATATTCTTACATGACTGAATGTATCATTGAGACATTGAATTGCGATATTTTCGCATATGAGTTTGTGTGTAAAGAACCACAAAAGATTTACTGGTGGATTTCTGTCCACTTCCGAGGGTCTTAATTGATTTGAGATATTGATAATTATAATAATATTGGTGAGTGGTATACAGAAGTGGATCTCCGTGAGTTCCTGCGGCCGGAGCGCGTGGTGTGCGCGCTGCGGGCGCGCGCGGCCGAGCGGCAGGGCTGCGCCGCGCACCGGCTCGCGCTGCACGTCGTCTGGGACCCCCACACTGGTACTGCCCACTGCTCAAACACATCTAATTGATCCTAGTATTTCATATTATAAAATAAAATACATTCGACTTGAGAAGAACGTCACGAAGGTGAGTTTCATAAAAAGATCACGCAAGTCTTTGAATGCCTAAATATAATTATGATGTAAATTACATAAAAACGTTAATGTGACCCTAGGGTTCTGATTTGTAAACCTTGTATATACTAGCAGACGGCGGGGCAGAGCGCGGCACGCACGGGCTGGACGGGCTGGTAGTGTCGGGGCTGCGCCTGTGCGGCGCGGGCTGGACGGCGCGCGCGCTGCGGCCGTGCTGCCCCCGCTCCGCGCCGCACGCGCCCGCGCCGCCGCTGCTGCTGCGCCACGCCCAGGTATACACTAGCAGGCGGGGCAGAGCGCGGCATGCACGGGCTGGACGGGCTGGTAGTGTCGGGGCTGCGCCTGTGCGGCGCGGGCTGGACGGCGCGCGCGCTGCGGCCGTGCTGCCCCCGCTCCGCGCCGCACGCGCCCGCGCCGCCGCTGCTGCTGCGCCACGCCCAGGTATACACTAGCAGGCGGGGCAGAGCGCGGCATGCACGGGCTGGACGGGCTGGTAGTGTCGGGGCTGCGCCTGTGCGGCGCGGGCTGGACGGCGCGCGCGCTGCGGCCGTGCTGCCCCCGCTCCGCGCCGCACGCGCCCGCGCCGCCGCTGCTGCTGCGCCACGCCCAGGTATACACTAGCAGGCGGGGCAGAGCGCGGCATGCACGGGCTGGACGGGCTGGTAGTGTCGGGGCTGCGCCTGTGCGGCGCGGGCTGGACGGCGCGCGCGCTGCGGCCGTGCTGCCCCCGCTCCGCGCCGCACGCGCCCGCGCCGCCGCTGCTGCTGCGCCACGCCCAGGTATACACTAGCAGGCGGGGCAGAGCGCGGCATGCACGGGCTGGACGGGCTGGTAGTGTCGGGGCTGCGCCTGTGCGGCGCGGGCTGGACGGCGCGCGCGCTGCGGCCGTGCTGCCCCCGCTCCGCGCCGCACGCGCCCGCGCCGCCGCTGCTGCTGCGCCACGCCCAGGTATACACTAGCAGGCGGGGCAGAGCGCGGCATGCACGGGCTGGACGGGCTGGTAGTGTCGGGGCTGCGCCTGTGCGGCGCGGGCTGGACGGCGCGCGCGCTGCGGCCGTGCTGCCCCCGCTCCGCGCCGCACGCGCCCGCGCCGCCGCTGCTGCTGCGCCACGCCCAGGTATACACTAGCAGGCGGGGCAGAGCGCGGCATGCACGGGCTGGACGGGCTGGTAGTGTCGGGGCTGCGCCTGTGCGGCGCGGGCTGGACGGCGCGCGCGCTGCGGCCGTGCTGCCCCCGCTCCGCGCCGCACGCGCCCGCGCCGCCGCTGCTGCTGCGCCACGCCCAGGTATACACTAGCAGGCGGGGCAGAGCGCGGCATGCACGGGCTGGACGGGCTGGTAGTGTCGGGGCTGCGCCTGTGCGGCGCGGGCTGGACGGCGCGCGCGCTGCGGCCGTGCTGCCCCCGCTCCGCGCCGCACGCGCCCGCGCCGCCGCTGCTGCTGCGCCACGCCCAGGTATACACTAGCAGGCGGGGCAGAGCGCGGCATGCACGGGCTGGACGGGCTGGTAGTGTCGGGGCTGCGCCTGTGCGGCGCGGGCTGGACGGCGCGCGCGCTGCGGCCGTGCTGCCCCCGCTCCGCGCCGCACGCGCCCGCGCCGCCGCTGCTGCTGCGCCACGCCCAGGTATACACTAGCAGGCGGGGCAGAGCGGCCGGCAGCCGTCGCTCTGACCTAACAAATCGTCTCCCACCGAGTTCTCTAAATATTGTTTGTATTATCGCCCGTTCTACCAGACTTCTCTCTCTCGCTCTCGCCTTGCCTGACGGTAATTTTCACGGAACGCGACTGTTACTAATGGTATAGACAAGGATGGCAGAAAATCGTCCCCGAATTCGAATATGATTCCATTTAAATCCGGTACTCTTCCAGGAGGCTCCGGTAGCGTGTGAGAACACGCTGGAGGTGCCGGTGTACAGCAGCGAGGCCCGCGAGGAGCTGGTGTTCACCGCGCTCGCGCCGCTGCACCCCTCCTTCCCCAGGGACACGGCGCTGCTGAATGCGGTCGCTCTCTTCATCGGACAGGTTGACTAGAGACCTCTCCATACTTTCCCCTAGTTTCCCGTTTCGCACCTTAATTTTTAACTTTTCTCAACAAATACAGTTTTTGTTTCGAATATAACACTTTCTAAATATATTATATAATTTCTATATCATGAGTTCGATCTGCAACTGTTTTTATTTTATGATTTATGTTTCTAAAACTGAAATTGTGGATCAAGATTTGTTTTCTTGGTTTTAACCCAAATGTCATCGGAAATGTAAGACTGTCATGCTCGTGCTGACAAACTATCAGTGCGGCTTCAGCTACAAAGTTTCATTAAGTATAATCTATGATTGAGGCGTACTTGGGATGACGTTTTTGTACAACATCCAAGATGACCAATAAGTTCGACTCACTGTATACCATTTCTATGGTGTACCGAACTATTTGGCCGACTTGGATGCTTCAAACTATATGACGCTGGCTGTACTACTATTTGTCACAAATCGGTTTGTAATCAGATTGTTTTATGTCGAGTCATTAGTTTAGTTCTTAATTTTGTTGTGTACCTACTAATACATACATGGGCGTAGCCACGGTAGGGCAGGGTGGGGCGCTTGCCCCAACCTGGAAAGAAAGAAAAAGAAAATATTTATTTGCAAGAATGCGGTTTGTTATAGGTACAGGTCTTAGATGTCTGACTCTGTAACTTTCTTGTATGAAAAAATTAACCGGGGTAAGACCGCGGGTATAGTTTGCTAGTTACGTATTATTTTAGACTGCTGCCCCACCCCTGAGCCTATGGCTGGCTACGCTGCTGAATACATAGATAGATCACTACTACTAATCATTTAAAATTTATTTGTACAATTGATTATTTTAATAAATTATTTGAATTATTATTATTATTATTATTGTATCCAATCAGAAAACAAAGTACATTTTAGTTTGTCACATAAAAATGACAAGGACAAAAATCCACCCGAATATAGCAGTTTCATTTTACGGTAACGTTGTTTTGTTATACTTATGATGGCAATGGTAATTGGTAACGTCATTTCGAGCATTAGCATAGTTATCTGACAGAAGCGGTAGAAGTTGAGGTAAAATCGGTTTAAAATTTGATTAGCCTTCTGAATGACCTTATAGACGTTATACTTATCTACTATAGACTAATATATGTAATTTAAGGTACAGTCAGCGTCAAATAGTTCGTGACACCCAAAGTAGCCGAATAGTTCGCAACACGTCATTGTTACAGTTGAAATAAGGTCACTTTTGATGTAACGAACTATTTGACGCTGATTGTGTGTATTGCGTGTCCCATTTATAAATGTACAATAAGTAAAGTGGAATTTAAGTGCCTATTGTTGTAAATTTATACACCCCTTTGCAAAAAAATCGGGCATTGCAACTATGGTTTTCAGATTTTTAGGCATTAAAGCTTAGAAAGTAAGCTTTTATGCACATAAAATACAAGAACCATGGGTGCCCGTTTTTTTTAGCAAGGGAGTGTATTATTTTGAAAGAAATACTTTCTACCAGGTTTCTTGCGGCGCATTCTTCTTGGCAATCAATGATGGTCTTTCCGAATGCGCTGGTAGTTTCAACAAAAGAGCCCTTGGCGACCAGGGTTAACGACTTAACCCCGTGTTAGATTCTAACCCGGGGCTAAGTCGTGTCAACAAAATGCATGGAACTGTTAAACCTAACCCCGAGTTAGCGATTTAATTTTTTAACTCTGGACTGTGCAATTGGACCTTAGTAACGTATAAAGTAATGGTGTCTAGTCATAGAATTATTTCTATTGCGATTATCGCGTTAGCTTTGTGTTCTTGAAAGTTATGTTTAGGAAATGTGTTTCATTACTTAAATAAACAATAGTGATGATAGAACACAAATCGTTTTATTTTGAATCTTCAACTTTTAAACGCCGACTAAACAGCGACTTACCCGTGGTCCACATAATTTGTCTACCCGGAAAAGATGCTGCCATTATTTTGAATCAATCAATAATATTTTAATACAAAATTAGGTAAGTTTTTACCTTACCCGAAGGGCAAAAATTCAGAAAAAGCAGCTCCGCCCTTAAAACTAGGTGACAAACTGTAGGAGGGCCACGGGTAAGGACCGGATTAAACTAAACGTGACCGTGCGGGCGGAGATCGAGGTACAAAAAAATACTTTTTGTAAACAAATGCTTTATTTGTGAAAAACCTACAGAATATAGGACAATCCTATAACAACTTCCTTACAATTGAGTCTTCCGACTAGAAACATCAATTATTAGTATCTCAAAGAAGGATGTTTGTTATACAATAAAAATACGAATTAAAATCTACTCAAATTAAACAGTGGATAATTAATCAGTGCGACACAGCCAGCTCATAGTGATTGATTAAGCACTTGTTTTGAAGACTATTTAAAACTATATTTACATCTACGATCGTGTTCCAATCATTTGTATGGCTATTAAGTAAATTTGTTCGATTATTCGCAATTTAAATTGACGCGGTAAAAATAAGTAGCAGACTAAAATATCAACATTAGCTGCATCAGCTGCATGCAATTAGTAGTGTAAAATCAATGGAATTACATCAAAAAAGATATTGTAATACCTACTTGTATTTAATTTGTGATTTTTTATTTGAAACAAGATTTTTCACTAAATCGTCGATTGACAATCAATAACTTTTTATAGCTTTTAATTTCTAGATGCGGAATCAAGAATTGGTCAAATGAAACACTATAATAAAACCAGAAAGCGTTATAAATTAATGATTTGTAGTATTGTTTCGACAACTAAATTATGTTTAAGCATGTTAAATGAAAATTAAATAACTGTCATATCAATGAAACTGAGAAATCCAATAAAAATATAGATAACCTGACTAACACAACAACTAAATCAAATTAGATAAGACTCTGTTCTTGTCAGAATTGTTTGTATTAAAACAAATAAATAAATTAAAGTATTTGGTGATCTGTCTCTGTGACATTAAAAACAAATACAAAATAAAGGAAATCCATATTACAGCGCAGTAACATAATATCACGAAATCTGTGAAAATTCACAATAAAAGACGGAAGATAAAATATCAATCACTTGATCAAATAAATAGCATTCCAAACAAAAACCGATATCAATTTAAAACAGCTGGTATAATCTGGACAGCTACCTTTGCTTTTTCTTTACAAAGAAAGCAGTTAAGATTACTAGCAATTTTAGTGAAATTGATATCCTAAGTTAGGTTTTAAGTAAGTACCTACTTATTTGTATTTTTAAAATTCAAATATTTCCTTTTCTTTTTATTATGTGGAAGACAAGATTTTTCCTTAACAATAATCTGACCAGAAATATATAGGTAAGGATCTTACGCGCAGTAACGCGCCATCCATTGTAATTGAAGCACCATTAGACACAAGAGCATTTCTGGTCAGGTTCTCACAAATCCCTACTTAAAAATTAAAACAGAAAATTCCACTAAAGGGCGTTTTCAGCTACCCACTACCTTTCAGATCCACACATCAGATTTCCTATGTCATCATTATAAACGAAGCAGCCAAATGGGTACAAATAAAATTATTTTGGAAAATTTTGGAAATATTTGAATATTTCCTTCCTGTTCATTCTTCATTGCCTGGCTTCTTGGCACATAATTAAAATTGGATATTGTTAGAACATAATGAAAGCAATTTAAAATCAAACAAATCTTGGAACCAAATTGTGAAGTACATAATGTCGTTCTAAATTGATTGAAAATTAGATACATTTATATTATTTTAATATAAAACATGAATTCCGCCAGACAAGATAAGTTATCTTTATCTACCCTCAAATAGCAATGTTAATACCTATACAGCATTAGGCCTTGGCGAGATTAGGATTGAAGTCAGTAGCCTCACCAGGTGAAATCAAGGCCAAGTGCGAATCCTTAAGATATGCCCGCATGAAATATCTCAACAGCGGCGACAAAAGTACGATTCACGCAACAGAGACAAAAAAATAACCTTTAAATGCGTATTCTCTATACTGAAATATTAGGAAATTAAATTGACAATTCTTGTTATACAGATTTATAGGCCTTGCCGGAAAAATGCATAATATATCCATTAATGTAACTAATGTAAGTAATAATCTCGTTTTACAGTCTATTATGAAATTACAGAAGAAAGCGTTATTACAGAAGTGCTTCGTCTTTGTGGAACTTGGGTTTGAGATTCAAAGTAATTCAACCACTGACAATAATCGGGTGACCAACTGTCCAAAACTCTATGTGAACTCGAGTTAGGTTCCTAGAGTAATCTACGATTTATTTTATGGAGACTGACTCGTTAATGTTAGCATAAAATTAAACAAGGATCATGAAATATAGAAAATAATATTTTTTTCGTGTTTGTAGACGTAGTTGAGTTTGTTTACAACAAAACAGCTCACCGATATCAGCGGGGGGAGAGGCGGCAGCGAGTAACGTCATTGGATTGTTCTATGGCGTGGGATTAATATAGAGCGGGGCTTAAAACAATTCCGACTAGCATGCGCTTCTAAAAGCGTATGTTTGGTCAGCAGGACTGCTCCCGCATTCGCTCTCTACTAATTTGTTGTTCCATAAGCAAAATAAATATCTTAAGAGCTTCTACAGCAATAACAGGGCAATATTTTTTTCTAATAAGTCGCATCTTTTTTGATAAACTACCTCCATTTTTTTAAATAGTCAAATCTTGCACAACTCTTCGACAAGCACAGTGATCTTCCTGCTTACCAATAATAACGCTTCTTCTGTTATAAAAGATTCTATC
Source organism: Pandemis heparana (assembly GCA_963854515.1). Classification (NCBI taxonomy): domain Eukaryota; kingdom Metazoa; phylum Arthropoda; class Insecta; order Lepidoptera; family Tortricidae; genus Pandemis; species Pandemis heparana. The sequence goes on along the minus strand of OY978012.1, from coordinate 10,095,269 downwards.
TATGAAATTATTCAAACTTATTAGTTGTAATATCAGATCAAATTAAAAGTACAGACTGAGAATTGCGAACGACACAGTGAGTCAGCTCTAAACCACGATTCGCATCGTGCGTTAGTTTACTTGGCGAAGTGTGGTTGTAGTTGTGTGCGTGCTAACGTATGAACATGGTAAGGGGTAGTTTAAACAGTTGTTGCCTTTCGCAGAAATTCGTCTTTACTCTTTATTTGGTCTGAAGATAATATTAATAAGTAATTTAAGATAAGCATTGTTCCTTCGTTTAGGATCCCAGAAGTATACAAATTGTTTAATATTTATAGATAATTTGATGAGAAAAAAACAGCTCTTTATCAATTGAGCGAGATACAACAGTACCACAGTGGTAGTAGCTGGAAGCCTTTTTTTTTTGCACTATTACACTCAGATCGAATTGAACTTCATCAACTCTCATGCGTATTTAATATATTTTTAAGTATGTAAGTTGTTGCAGTTCATAAATCTCTGAGTGCACACAAATATCATATCATTATGCTGTTTATTATACTATATGGCCAATGTTTTAAACTTTATTTTTAATAACGATTTACACTACATTAAGTACCTATCATTGGCATCGAGATCGAACATATTTATAACTTAGATTCATAAAACTACGAGAAACGTAACCGAAATTATGGCCTAACCAGGATACATTAGCTTATGCTCGTATATCCTGTGATATATCTAGGAACAAACATAATATACATACTACCCTGTTACGGGATTTCAAGTGTTCAAAACAGTATAGCATGCTTCACATAATATTCACTCGTGACCTTATAATACTGTATCATATCAGGAAAAGGGGCCAACGTTTTACAATGTTACAGTTACAGGATAAGTCACTGCCACTATATATCCACTAGCTCCACTTTTCTATTAAATATCAAATTCGGGTCTCTCATTTCTCATTAACACTAGCTAAGCTTACGGTTTAGCATCGACACAATAAAATCTAATAGTAATAATGTAATAATTAACATATTGGTCCTAAGACAAGGCACGTTCACATAATATCTAATAACTTGCGCATTTAAATGCGTCGTTAAATCTCAGTAAATTGAGCAAACAATGGTTTGAGCGCAGCACCGAGCCTGTAGCAAGCAACAACACAAGTCCGTGGAAAGGTCAAGCCAAGTCTTTCATAAGAGCGAGCCAGCAGCCAGCTCAGAGTTTAATGTCATTGACATTAATGTGTATATTAAAGGTGGGCCCCCCACTGGATCGCGACATCGCTTCGTCGTCGTCGTCCTCGCGGTTATTTCTGTTGTTGTTGGTGTCCTGTAGAAAAAAGTTACCTTTTAGTAATGCAGAAGGTTACCTGCCACAGGTCCAAGATAACATTTTCAAGGCTTCAACATATCGATGGGAAATTTTCGTGGTATTGTTTTCCGGTTGGCATCTCTACAAATAAGCTAATATCCTACACTATAGGTTACTGCGTGCCACTATCACCAATAACAGTCGCACTGCGAGACCTCTAAATATTCATATTTAATCGTAACAACAACATAGACTTACTGAAGTTGTATCGAATTCGGAATAAAATGGCTATATTATTATTATTATTAATAATAATCGTTAATTATACAAATTACGATATAAGAAATATGCGTACTATATAATTAATAGAATCAATCGAAGAAAGTCACGATACAACAGAAGATCAAAAAATATAAAATTAATCAATCATCCACTTCTAAGCCAACCTTCGCAGCTTCGTAGTGATTGCAGGCGAGTGTGATTTTCCCGGTTTTGCCATAAACGACGAATTGTATAAGTATCAAATGTTCGGTTCGTACTTGTCTCAGTCTTGGTAGCTTAGCGGGCGGTGCGACGTCGGTCCTCGGCGGGCGCACGAGCGTGGCGCCGCGCGCGGCCGCCAGCAGCGCGGGCAGCGCCGGCGCCGCGCCGCTGCCGCCCGCCAGCTCGCTCGAGCCCTCGCTCGCGCTCATGCTGCCGCTGGCCGACTCCGACCTGGAACACGAACGATCACGTCATCACCTCATCTACAGGGCTTTTTAAACTGCAGCCATAGAGGGCCCCAGCGCCAATGGAATAGCCGAATCGATCAATAATGGAGTATATGTATAAAATGAATCGTCGTCCAATTTGACGACCGGATGGCCTAGTGGTTAGAAGGGCAGATATTTGTATGAAAAATACGAATGTTTGTTCTAGAGTCTTGGATGTTTAATATGTATTTAAGTATGTATTTATCTATATAAGTATATTTATCCGTTGTCTAGTGCCCATATCACAAGCTTTGCTTAGTTTGGGACTAGGTCAATTGGTGTCAATTGTCCCAAGATCTTTTTTATTATTATCTATATTAATAATTTCGTGACCGGCTACGGTAGACTCGATCGAAACGTTGCCTGAATGATAGAACATGAAAAAATAAAATTTTCGAGTCGACAACATGTATCCGCAAAATTCGGATTGTCGAGTATTTTGTAAAATTCTAACGGTGCTGACGGACAAATCGCAGTCGCCATATTGGACACCACAGACTACCGCGAAACTGACACCGGAGGACGACAAACGTTCCGTTTCATGCTAGCGCACATACGCCGTGCGATTTTTCTTAAACCTGAGATTGGCCAACATAACCATAGAAAAAATAGAATAATTGGGAATGGATGATTATTTTAAAAGTGCTTGGTGATTTTTCTTTTGATAGGAATAACCATCCTCAGCTACGGAAAAAAGTTTCCGATTTTTTCCGTCCAGCCATATATTTTATAAAAATAAAAACATTTTATTCAGTCACTCGGCGGTAGTGATGTAATGAATGTCATATTTTCGACATTAGCGAATGCAAATGCGAATGCGAATATTCAGTTTTTGTTAAAATTTGGCCATAGGGCTTGGTGACTTTGGTGGCAGTCCCGTACAAACGAAGTACGTTCCGTTTGTTTTTTGTTCCTAGAATAGCCGAGTTGAGACGAACGAACGCATCTGATTGAAATGTCATTCCACTCTATGTTGCCAAATGCCTATGTTGGGCTATTTAAGTTAGCGCCTAGCCAATGGGGCTATCTCCCTTACCGGGCGGCGAAAATTATATAATTAAACAACTACTAGATACCCTCAATTTTTTTTTATATTCGCATAACATTCGCAGTAATTTTGCGAATGGGAATGCGAATGCGAATATTCCATAAATATGCGAATATTCGCGAATGCGAATGCGAATATTTGTTACATCACTACTCGGCCCTTATACGGCAGTTAAGCAGTACGCCAATGCATATCAAATAAAAAAAAAACTGCTTGAATCTGTAGTAGAAATGTCATCACATTTCTAGCTAAAAGAAGCAACGGCTAAGTGGCGCCGTCTATAGATTGTTCGTGTTACTAAACCACTATGGTAATTTTTATTGAAATTGGCATTGTTCATTTTTTTTAAGCTGTGCTTTTAACACCTTTATTTGATAGAATGGACTTTTTTAAGAAACTAACTTGAATATTATGCTTCTACGTATCTTTGTTTATTAATAATAAATATAAATATTTTTCGCTGTTTGATAATTTGTTAATTTTGGCAGGATCCCAATCGCCTTCGTACAGAAATATAAAAAAAGGTTTTCTCACGTTTAATGTCAACAATGTTCGCGTGTTCGAAATTATTTCCTTTCGTTGGCGTTGTTATTGTTTTCCGTGCTGTTTTTGCTTTTTCGTTTCACCCCTGCACATCTTTCCTGACTTCTACTTACATTAAAATGGTCTTCGCAACAATGCATCGTGTAAACTTAAAAATATTCCACATTAGCTTGCGTACACCATTTCTTCTGCAAACCTTCTCTGATTTTCACAATAATTTTGTTGGGGCTATAGTTCGAGTCATTGTTGCATCCCGGCAGAAAACATTTTTTTATAAATATCCATTGTTTGTTACAGTTTTATACTTTGAAAATTTGCTTTTATTTCTAATGTTTGTAGGTTAAGTCAAAATGTAATGTTATGATGTAGACGTGACAGTGATAGCGTGACAGATACCGTAGCTAAACTTTTTCTTTTCATTTTTGTGGCAAACATTTAATGGCCGATTCTTACATAAAACATAAAACCCGGTCGTTAGATCAAACAAAGGTCAAAACTTACTACGTACTTTTACAAAAATATCTGCAATCGTAAAGTATTTTTGAAATCGGACAAGATAAATCGGTTATTTGATGGTTTTCCTCCAAATGGTTTTCGAATTGGAGCATACTAAAAAAAATGAACAATGTCAATTCCCCATGTATGGTAGTAACACAAACAATCTACAGGCGGCGCCACTTAGCCGTTGCTTTTTTTAGCTAAAAATGTCATCGTTTACCACAGATTCAAGCAGCAATTTAAAAAAAATGATATGTCATTGGCGTAGTGCTTATCAGCCATACAGAGGCCGCCGAGTGACTGAGTAAAATGTTTTTATTTTTATAAAATATATGGCTCGACGGAAAAATAAATAATAATAAACAAATAAATATCATGGGACAAATTACACCAACTGACCCAGTCTCCAACTAAGCAAAGCTTTGTGCTATGGGTACCAAGCAACGGATAAGAATACTTATACAATTTAGATAAATAGATGCTTAAATACATACAACATCCATGACTCGGGCACAAACATTCGTATTCATCATACAAATGTCTGCCCCTACCGGGATTCGAACCCGGGACCTCTAGCTTCATAGTCAGGGTCACTAACCACTAGACTATCCGGTCGTCAAATCTGAAACTTTTTTCCGTAGCTAAGGATGGTTATTCGTATCAATAGAAAAATCACCAAACACACTTTTGAAATAATCATGCATTCCCAATTCAAAATAAAAACGGATTTTCAAACTTTAAAATGGCCGCCCTGTAAAATTGCCATTTTGGACTCATCAAGTCGTTCACGCCATGCACGGATATATTCTTGCAGATAATTTCAGTTATTGTGAATGCTATCACATCTACCTATTTTTGTATTAAAATAATAAACAGTGATTCGAAATAATGGCTACACATTCTACCTACATTGTGTACCTACAAGTGTATTATGATTCAAATTTCACCCGAGCGAAGCCGGGTTTTCATCTAGTTATTAATAAGGTGATATCGGACGGTTCACTCGAGTGAATGCTTCATTTTTCTTTCATTCATTCGGCACTTTTCTTTCACTTTGCGTTCAGACGTGTCACTTTGAGAGAAAGATGCAAAATGAAATAAGAAAATGAACAAAAAATGAACTGTCTGATATCACTAATAGGAAACTCACATGTCATTGGTGGGGTTGTCGCTGGCGCCGCCGGTGGGCGCCCACGGACTCTCGGCGGTGGTCTCGTCGTGCAGGTACTCCGGCTCCTCCTCGCTCTCCGCCGCGTGGTAACTAAAGTATTACAATATACAATTAAAATAGATTCGCATAGTTTACACTCGGAAACAGCGATCTTAAAATAAATATGTCAGGCGCCGCACCGTTCGAATTCCAGCTATTAATCATGGGAAAGTATTCTCTCTACTAACGTTTTCCTCTTATATGTCCTTTACCTAACTTCTTCCTTTCCAGATCTTTTACTTTTTATAGCTTTGGAAATTACACTTTGTAATTCAAGTGTACATATCCATCCATAGCTGCTTGCCATCAGGTGACCTACGTACCAATATTCCAACGACTTAGTATAAGAAGTGTAATTTGTGTATAACTAACTTGTTGGGCAAATGCGGTCCGCGCACGTACGACGGGTTGTTGTAGACGTTAGCAGCCTGGCTGCCCGCCGTCTCACGCGTCGGCGCCGCAGCATACGGCGGCTTTATGAACGGAGCCGCTGCTTCTGCTAACAACACAAAATAAAACGTATTAAGCACTAATAGTTAAATTTTATACTTTGACTAGCTTTTTCCCGCGACTTCGTCCGCGTAGACTTCGTTTATTGACAAATAGCTTTTGGCCACGGCTTCGCTTGTGTGTACCAGGAGTATTTCAATCCCGTTTTTTTCCCGTTCCCGTAAGAATTTCGTGAAATGCTCTCTTAATGCTCCGTACACTCCCCAAAGAACCCACTTGCCAAATTTCAGCTTTCTACTACCAGTAAAACGAAAAATCCCGTTTTTTCCCGTTCCTGTGAGAATTTTGGAAATTCCTCTCTTAATAATGCTTTTTTATACTCTCCAAACAACCTAAATGCCTAATTTCAGCGTTCTACAACCAGTAAAACGAAAAGTTCCGTTTTCCCGTTCTCGTGGGAATTTTGGAAAGTCCTCTCTCAATACTTCTCTACACTCCCCAAGCAACCTACATTTCGAATTTCAGCTTTCTACAACCAATAAAACGAAAAGTCCCGTTTTTCCCGTTCCCGTGGGAATTTCAGGAAATTGTCTCTTAGTGCTTCCCTACACTCATCAAGCAACCTACATGCAAAGTTTCAGCTTTTTACGACCAGTAAAACGAAACATCCCGTTTTTCCCATTCCCGTGGGAATTTTGGAAAGTCCTCTCTATACTACCCAAGCAACCTACATGTCGAATTTCAGCTTTCTACAACCTGCACTGCAGTATAACAAAAAATCCCGCTTTTTCCCGTTCATTTCCGTCAGAATTTTGGGAAATCCTTTCGTAGTGCTCCCCTATACTCCCCAAGGAACCTGAAGGCCAAATTTCAGTTTTCTACGATCATTAAAACGAAAATTCGATCCCGTACTGAATATAAATCTCATTTTTTCCTTATCCTGTTGAAATTTTCGAAAATCCTTAAAACTAATTTTTACTATTAAAATCACCTACTTCTATGCCAAATTTGAAGTCTAGTAATTATAGTTCATAGGATTTTGTTGAACTGAATATATAAATCCCGTTTTTTCCTTATCCCGTGAGAATTTCCAAAAATCCTGAAATTATTTTCTTAGTTTTATAATCATCTACTTGTGTACGAAATTTGAAGTCTATATTTTATTAAGTATAGTTACTGAGATAGGGTCACTCGGAAACGAATATAATAAATCCCGTTTTTTCCCGTTCCCGTGGAAATTTGTGTGTGTGTGTGTGTGTGTGTGTGTCAGGTAGGTATGCGTGCGGTTGTTTTCGTAATCAGTGACCCGATAAACCGTACAAACAATACTACCCACTATAATATAATAATAATAATACCCACGTTGATTTTCAGACTTTGTCACCCCCTATCCCCTTTTAGGGGTTGAATTTTCAAAAAACCTGAAACAGGTATTTATTCATTTATCGTTAGGATTACTCCTGTGAAGTTTCGAATAAAATAGTCTAACTAATCTTGTTTCCCCATACAAACTTTGGACCCCCATTTAACCCCTTTAGAGGTCGAGTTTTGAAAAATCCTTTCTTAGTGCACCCCTAGACCTTATAAGGAACCTACGTGCCAAATTTGGAATCTCTAGAACCAGCGGTTTGGGCTGTGCGTTGATATGTCAGTCAGTCAGTCAGTCAGTCAGTCAGTCAGTCAGTCAGTTTCTTCTTTTATATATTTAGATATTAGCTCCCATTTTGCTGAGTCAATAAGTATTGTTAATTGTGGAATCCTTCCACTATATTTGGAAAAATAACACAACTGCGTGCGACGGTGCGTGCCTATTTAAGTGCAATCGTCACAAATATTCATATTTAAACAGTAAACAGCCATACCCTATCCTAGCTAAAACTTTTTCCTGAAGAAATCATATTGGCTTAGCAAAAAAAAATGCACTAATCCATCCGTTTGATGCGCTCAGTGAAATTAATCATAATGTTAACACACAAATACAACACCGTATTACAAGCTATGCTTAGTTTGGGACTAGGTCAATTGGTGTCAATTGTCCCAAGATATTTATTTATTTTATTTTAAATTTATGAATCATTCGTTTATTAACGCCAAATTTTATTCATACAGCAGGCAATCGTACTACGAGTAAACATTACATCCTAAATTAATGAGTAAAACCACAAATAGGTGCAATTGTTCTGGTAAATGAGTATCAACATAACACAGGCCTACATTTGCAATCAAGATACATCAACTTAATGGCAGGCGCAATTAGAGAACCTATACTAATAAACAAAGCAAGATAAGATAACCTTGCCAAAACAGCCTCACTTGTGGACTCTCGGAGAGCAATGACTAATAATACGGCGTTACGTAAGTTATTGAACTAGCATTTGAGGTGCCTGCATTATTTACACAGTTTAAACTTGTGTTATACTTATACCTGATGGCTGATGCTTTAAGGTGCGGACTTCTTTCCTTAGTGATGTAGAATTAGAAGAGGTTAAAGTCCATTTAAAAATTTCGGCGAACAAAATCTAACCATTAATTTAATATACCTATCCCTGGGGTTGCCATACGTCCCGTATATACGGGACTGTCACCGTATTTTAATATCATGTCCCGTATTTGTCCCGTTTTATCAATATTTCAATATACACGTACTAAAGGCTAGAAGCCGACGGCAGGCGAGAGACGCGCGGGGGCGCGCGGATGCCAGGAGAGGTGAGGGAGGGGTAGTGCGGACCGCTCGCTCGCTCGCTCGGTGACTATGTCCCGTATCAGTTCTCAACAATTATGGCAACCCTACCTATCCCAGGCCTAACCTTTTAATAATATTACTTCAAGAAAATGTGCGAATTCACTGAAGCTCCATTGAAGTCTAGGCTGGTTCGTGAGTCGTTCTTACTTTGTTTTCCAAACCGTTAAACTTATCCTAAGTGAGCAGTTTATGAGTCAGTATCAATGCGAGTTACAAAAAACCAGTTTTCCGTAGGTACCAACTTGAAAACCGGCGGCTGTTCTACAGCGATAGCGACTACTCCACAGAAAGTAACTATCTGTATGATTATGTACATGTACCTATAGAGTTAAAAGTAATTAAGTTGCCTGCTGTATACCTATTATACAGCAGGCAACTGGCAGGTAGGTACTAAGGTACCTACCTGACTTGACCTTGGTTCTTTGTACCCTTTGGACAAAGTTAGTCATTACTTCAACGAAACATATATTAATTAGATCGTTATTTGCATTGCAAGGCTGTTGTGGGTAATTTATGCATTGTTGTTTACTAACCGCATTTAAGGATAATTGGCAACTTAAACGTAGGTATTCTAAGATATGAATAATCAGGATAAATATAACTGATCATTTCAATGCCAGACAGAAAAACACGTCGTCACTTCGTCTTCGACTATTTAAATTAGTAGTTTTAGATCGTTTCATTTCTGTATGCAATATATTCTTACATGTAACTTGCGAAATATTTTTCTAAACGTTGCTGATTAATTTCGTCGCATTCGAAGTGAAAAGCAGAGTACACGTAGTTTCGTTGACCAAACCTATTTTATACACTTGTTATACAATATACATAGTATTAAGTCCTAATTCATTTCAAAGCTTACGAGTTTACATAATACCTACTCTCCTACTAACACAGATGTTTGTTTAACATCAACATTTCTCACATTTATGTAAATTATTGGTCACAACTGCGTAATTAAGTACTTAGTAATAACGTGAATGTGACGCGTTCCGAGATTATGGTTAGTTGTGACGTCACCACGCCCACTAACACATACCGTATAGCGTACCGTGTAGCGTTCGGTTGTCCTGAGTTCGACCCCGCAGATTTAATTATCGAGACTTTATTAATCGTACTATAATATGTATATTGGGGGGTACAATCTCAGGATTAGATTTACATAAAATCAGACAATTCCAGTAAACAGGACTATGAGGTGTACAACTATTTGATGTTGGCGCAGTTACTTAGTTAGTAATCATCAGCGCTGGCCCTAGATCTTAATCAAAGTTAGTCTGGTTAACTCTTCCTATATCCCCAGACCTCAAAACGCACTGTTCAAATTTCATTTCCTCATTTGGTATCTAAGCGCTTCCACACCTGAAGCCTAGCGTGACCGTTCCACGCAATCGTACTCTAGAAAAAACTTTTTACTCTACGAGTAAGTACCTCAAGAGATGATTTGATGAAAGGCCGGTTTTACCGTCTTTCCACCACCAGCACTTAGATCAAGTCATCAGTTCACTGCGAGGGGACCATCCAATGCTTCCCTTGAATCGCTGTCAATGATGACAGTGATCGGTAATTGCCAAGTAAAATAAAATAATTCCTGTGTATAAGTACCTAAGTATAATAAATAATGTTGATATTCTATTCACACAAAAGCGTAAATACACGTTTATGATCATGAAATAAGGGGCTAGCATAACCCAGAAATAGTTTCCATTGCGTAGAATAAGTTATCTCTTTGTTCAACGCGATCCCTGCAGTTACCATGGATAACAAATGTGATTGATTGTTTGTTTGATTGTTTGTTGCCCTTCTTAAATTATCCCCGTGTGTAGTAGGTAGTGGTATTAATTTACAAAGATCAATCACGTTTACATTTTATACTTAATTGAGATAGAATAGTAATTCATACGAATTACACAAGTTCACAGAAGCTAAAAAGATGCAGGCACAAAATACATACATTATAATGACGTGATCATTGAATGTTAGGGAGGTGACAAATTTGAAGCTCTAGGTTATTCATAAGCTTCTTGCTTTAATCAAATCGATATTAATGCGCCTTGAATTTCTGAAATCTTGCGTCCTTGAGCTGAATCATTTCTGCGTAATAAAGTCATTGTCTCTTGACGTTTTACGTAGACGATGGCCTCACTTATCGTCGATCCGCTAAATCTAGACAAAGCTGCCCGCGTCTTTGACGAGGCGACACGTGATTGGTCAGATTTGACAAGTTAGGCACTGAAATATGTACTATTGAGGTCGGTTGATGATTATAACTACGTAGCTTCGATAGGAGATTCACTGGCGGTGTTATGTATGCAAATAAGCTCAGGTGCTAAAAATTACAATGTGCACGTTCTTTTACACGAAGTTTTACAAACTCGTTCTTCCCTGAATATCTAGTGATACTGACTAATACTCTAATTACGAGAACAACGTTATCTCTCTTATATAGCCTGTTACTGGAAATATAAACATAAACACTATAATACCGCAATCGGGTAAATGTGGCGTGATTTTAATATTAATACTCTTAAAATATTACGTGTAGGAAAATATTACGTACCTAAGTATAGGATACGTTTGATTTACAGCGAAAACATTTTGAACCTAGAGCGATTGAAACAAATGTACAAACTCAAATTTAATACATACAAAGTTCAACAGTTTTGTACTTAGATAGGTGAATGATATCAATTTAATATTTGTTTACGAGTGAGTAGGTCACTTTTCCTCGTGAAATTGCAGCCAGAGCCTTTAGTGAAGTTTACCAAAACAAAAATCGTCTCATACAAGTTCGCGTAAACGTCTGGAAAAATTGGCAGCGCCACTACCGACAGGAAATGGCAACCAATTAATCTCATATTATTTAATACTTAAATTCGAAAGCGTTCGAGACTTTTTTGCAACGAAAAACTTGCAGTAAGCGCTCGGTATGTTTTCGAGTCCAATTGCTAAAACGACAAACGACAGCAATGTCGTTTGTTGTCGTTGACGCTACAAAGCTTGCGTAATTAACGGAAGATGAATGAATCCTCAACGTGAATCACGCACGTCCCAAGTTTTTAGGAAGCGCTGCGCGAGTTTTGTTGGTTGGAATTACCGCCCGTTGTTTTGAACATCAGCAGGCATACGTAGGCTAGACCGGAAACGGTCAAACCGTTACATAATTTTTCAGTAAGTACGAAAGTAATCAAAAAAATAATCTGGAATATTAATGTAAAAACATACGAATAAATTTACTCGTATGTACTTTTAGTTATTTTTCATAGCATAAGTTAGGTACCTATTTTTATAGGTTACTAGCTTTTTCCCGCGACTTCGTCCGCGTAGACTTCATTTATTGACAAATAGCTTTTGGCCACGGCTTCGCTTGTGTGTACCAGGAGTATTTCAATCCCGTTTTTTCCCGTTCCCGTAAGAATTTCGTGAAATGCTCTCTTAATGCTCCCTACACTCCCCAAAGAACCCACTTGCCAAATTTCAGCTTTCTACGGCCAGTAAAACGAAAAATCCCGTTTTTTCCCGTTCCCGTGGGAATTTTGGAAATTTCTCTCTTAATGCTTTTTTATACTCTCCAAACAACCTAAATGCCGAATTTCAGCGTTTTACAACCAGTAAAACGAAAAGTTCCGTTTTCCCGTTCCCGTGGGAATTTTGAAAAATTATCATTTATAGCTTCTTTACACTCTTCAAGCAACCTATATGCCAAGTTTCAGCTTTCTACGACGAATAAGACGAAAAATCCCGTTTTTTCCCGTTCCCGTGGGAATTTTGGAAAGTCCTCTCTTAATACTTCTCTACACATTCCAAGCAACCTACATTTCGAATTTCAGCTTTCTACAACCAGTAAAACGAAAAGTCCCGTTTTTCCCCGTTCCCGTGGGAATTTCAGGAAATTGTCTCTTAGTGCTTCCCTACAGTCATCAAGCAACCTACATGCCAAGTTTCAGCTTTCTACGACCAGTAAAACGAAAAATCCAGTTTTTCCCGTTCCCGTGGGAATTTTGGAAAGTCCTCTCTAAATGCTTCTAGCTACACTCCCTAAGCAACCTACATGTCCAATTTCAGCTTTCTACAACTTGCACTGCAGTATAACAAAAAATCCCGTTCTTTCCCGTTCATTTCCGTCAGAATTTTGGGAAATCCTTTCGGTAGTGCTCCCCTATACTCTTCAAGGAACCTGAAGGCCAAATTTCAGTTTTCTACGATCATTAAAACGAAAAATCGATCCCGTAGATCTGAATATATAAATCTCGTTTCTTCCTTATCCTGTAGGAATTTTCGAAAATCCTTAAAACTGTTTTTTACTATTATAATCACCTACTTCTATGCCAAATTTGAAGTCTAGTAATTATAGTTCATAGGATTTCGTTGAACTGAATATATAAATCCCGTTTTTTCCTTATCCCGTGAGAATTTCCAAAAATCCTGAAATTATTTTCTTAGTTTTGTAATCATCTACTTGTGTACGAAATTTTAGATAGGGTCACTCGGAATCGAATATAATAAATCCCGTTTTTTCCCGTTCCCGTGGAAATTTGTGTGTGTGTGTGTGTGTGTGTGTGTGTGTGTGTGTGTGTGTGTGTGTGTGTGTATGTGTCTGTGGGTGTGTGTCAGGTAGGTATGTGTGTTGTTGTTTTCGTAATCAGCGACCCGATAAACCGTACAAACAATAGGTACTACCCACTATAATATAATACCCACGTTGATTTTCAGACTTTGTCACCCCCTATCCCCTTTTAGGGGTTGAATTTTCAAAAAACCTGAAACAGGTGTTTACTCATTTATTGTTAGGATTACTCCTGTGAAGTTTCGAATAAAATAGTCTAACTAATCTTGTTTCCCCATACAAACTTTGGACCCCCATTTAACCCCTTTAGAGGTCGAATTTTGAAAAATCCTTTCTTAGTGCACCCCTAGACCTTATAAGGAACCTACGTGCCAAATTTGGTATCTCTAGAACCAGCGGTTTGGGCTGTGCGTTGATATGTCAGTCAGTCAGTCAGTCAGTCAGTTTCTTCTTTTATATATTTAGATAGGCAGGTATTTATTTTTCAAAAATGTTACAAATTCGATTAAGTCATCCGTTTTACTTTGAGCCCAGACATGATACCTATTCTTAAATATTATTCATACACTCATAGATGAACGATAACGGATGGATCCAGCTACAGCTAAGTAAATTTTTCATCGGCAAACTCCCAACATAGCAAATTTTATTGGTACCACTAGTCGTTTTCGAGATCTCCAAACAAACATGTGTACATTTGTACGTTTGTGGTCGTTTAACTACCACTATAGTCTATTAGTAAAGCATATAAGCATGTGGTATGGTAGTGACCTTCATCGAGTGCGGGCGGTGAGGCGGGCGGCGAGTCGTGCCGCAGCGGGTTGTAGAGCGTGTTGTAGGGCGGCGGCGGCTCGGGCGCGCTGGGCGCGCTGGCGCCGCTGCCGCACGGGGACTGCACCGACGTGCGCGTCGCTGCACAACAAATATTCTATCAGTATTTAACGTCTTTATTAAAGATGTTATACAATATACTTAGTATTAAGTCCTAATTCATTTCAAAGCTTACGAGTTTACATAATACCTACTCTCCTACTAACATAAATGGTTTGTTTAACATCAACATTTCTCACATTTATGTAAATTTCTAGCTGTTGCCAGCGACTTCGTCTGCAAAGAATTCGTTTATCGCTATCCCGCGGGAACTACGCAATTTTCCGGGATAAAATGTAGCCTATGTGATATTCCAGACTTTTCTCTATCTATGTGCCAAATTTCATACAGATCCGTTGGGCCGTTCTAGCGTGATTGAGTAACAAACAAACAAACATCCATCCATCCATCCATCCATCCATCCATCCATACTTTGGCATTTATAATATTAGTTAGATTAGATTTATTATAGACTAGCTGCTGTTGCCCGCGACTGTTGTTGTCAGAAGAACTAAACTGTTTTATGAAATAGAAACGAACCGGCTGGAGTCGGTTAACATTTCGTCTTTACGATAAAAGATCACTTCATCTCGGATGTCGACACACGCCAGCCGTCAAATCACTGGGTCCTTTTACCCACTCTAGATTCTAGCTCCTTTGAATAACGGCTAGGTAATAAAACCTCTCCTACATCAGTGTTTCCCAACCTGTGGTCCGCGGACCCCTGGGGGTCCGCGAGTATATGTATACGGGTCTGCGGTTTCATCTCTGGACCATACATAAATGCTAATTGTAAATACCTATTTTGTATCTGTAATAACTAAAATAAATATCAAATCCAATTTTTTTTGCTGTTTATTTTATTAAGGGGATCCGTGAAAACTGTGCTTGATTTCCTAGGGGTCCATAGCTGAAAAAGGTTGGGAAACGATGTCCTACACTATACTGTTTTGTAGCGCCCACTTAATGGCAATACGTCGTCACAAACGGCCGGGTAGCTAGTTACCATCAGTCGCAGCCACCAGAATCTGGGTGCGGTCATCAGGGCGACCACTACTGGCTCGACTAGAAGTTTCTAGATGCAGCAGCGACTGTGGTCAGAACGCAGACGGACGACAAAGCGGTTTAGTATAAAGTGTACTCACAGGCCAGAATCCTGAATGTTTGCGTATTACGAAGCGCATAAACAACAATCGCGATGGCGGCGACTAAGAGCAGCGTCCCGCAGACGGCGATGAGCACCCACATCCAGCCCGGCGACATCGCGCCCGCCGAACATTTCTCGAGAAGGTTGCCGTCCCCGCTTTCCACCAACCTACAACACAATGCATTAAGTACAACTAGTCTATAATGGTGACACTTGAGCCGCGTCTCATTTGCGCGAGCACTCAAAGGATGCACATACAATTTCGACAGACATGATGATAATAAAGAAACATGATGATAATTAAGAAACATAAAAATGAAGTGGCAAGGACCACGGCGCTTTAGTTAAAAATCCTGTATGATGTCGATATCATAGGAGGTTTCAGCTACATACCTAACCTACGTATCGCGATAAATCAAATCAAAAACAATCGATTAAATATAGTGAACCCGACCACTAGATATTAAATTAAATATTTAAATTGTCTTATCAGTTGACCCAAATTATCTGGACGGGTATAGGTAGATACTTTACTGACCTAGTAGGCATGTACAAAGACGTCAAGTAAATTGCTACATCTATTAGGTTACAATGTGTTAGCATGTTTTTCAATTTATTTGTTAGCAAACATGTCGGTGAGATGAAAGAATATTTTAATCGGTCTCCGATAACAAAGCCTCTCTTTTAAATTTTGTTTTTGAGATAATAAATCACAATTGGATTCTTGGTAGTACTCTACGATTCATACATAGCCTTACCCTTCAAAGCATGAGCCGCATTCGGAAACGGTAGTTATGCAGGCGATTGGCGTTGAGGGAGGATTCCGGTTAAACTCCTTGCATTGCAGACACTGCGCGCAGTGCAGCGACTCCCTGTCACAGTAACCCTCGCCGCATTGATAGTCTTCCTGGCAGGCCAGCGGCTGACTCACCCCCGCTGCCAAGCCTACCGCGAGCAGTAGCAGTGCCCTGGAATAACATTGCTAAATTAGTTATGATTATTCCTAACTCATCTTTGTGATATTCTAGTCTAGAAAGTACAGGTTGAAGTCCACGCGACGAGGAAACTTTATTGCAGAAATCTCGCATTCGTCATAATCATTACGTTACGAGCATGAACAGCGATTCAAGTGGTCCTTGTGTAACAAATCCACGATAAGTAACTGTTGCTGCGTGGCGTACTTAGTAACCACTAACCAGGATTTGAAAAGTGATGTACCTATTTTCAGAAATCATCGGCAGAATTTTATTTAAGTATCAAAATTACACAATTTCAGACTTGTAACATCGAGGGGTCGAAATCAAAGGCTATCATTGTAGATCAATAAATAATAGCCGGGCATAAATGCAGCTGTAAATTAGGCATTCGCGTTTATTATGATTAGGTACATGAGCTTACTTAATATTTTTTTTACTAAGTAGAAGTACTTATTAGAAAACGTTATAAAGATGAGTAAAAACCTAATTTCATTTTAATTAAAATCAAGAAAGCACCAAGTGTAATTAACAATCAGCAGTTCGACAAATAACAATCCGGTTCCAACCTTGCATCGAGTTTCGACCTAACAAGAAGGACCATAACAATAAGCATGAGTCATCCTTGACTATAACGATCCGTAACAACATCTTAAGGATCAAAGTTTTTACCTGTTCGACTAATGTTCAGTAATAGGTGAGATTGTTTTTTTTATCAAACAGCGTGCGACGCTTTCGCGTAAACAGGATGTTATTAGCGGAGAAATACCTAACCATTGAGTATAGATAATGCGCTTGCAAGCAAAGCACTTGCGGAATACCTACCTACCTACCTAACTGTAATTTCGGATGAGTAACATGTGGCTTGGGTAATTTGTAAAGAATCGGTTCAAAGAGACTACAGATGTCCTTCACAGCTCATTTTACGTAGGTGTATCATACATAAATATCTACATCATACGTTCAACCGGTCAATGCTAAATAAAAACGACTTCGAGTCTCGAGTGCTAGTCGAATTCGAGCAACAAAGGTTCCGTACCGTACATAACCATAGTTACTAATAGCATTACTCAAGTTTTTAAACCAAATAAGTAGCAATTTTTTTGGGGCAAAGAAAAAATAAGTCGGACTGAAAGACACCACTTCATCTGAAATCTTTACTTATATATTTAAAAAATATATATACTTAATGTAACTAAAAATTTAAATTTTCAGGTTCTATCCCTTAGTGCTTATGCTGTGATACCTATCTTGTTTAATACAAATCGTCACAAAAGAACGCCTATTGTCTACCTTGCTTTTGAATTTTTCTGAATTGTTTTATTTTGTGGATATGTTCTTATACTTATAGGGTGGGTGTAGATTTTGATTTACTTACGAGTGCCTAAACTCGACGGACACAGACCGACAACGAAGTGATATTAATATAATAATAATAAGATTAATAAGGGTTACGTCGAGGAATGGAACTCTAATTATAATAGTACGCTGAATGATACTCAGAAAGTCTCGTATCATCAAAGACCATATGAATAGGTACGGTGACACTGGTCGCTAAATAAGCTTAACCGACACTTAATTACAGTCTGTTTCAATATACGGCTGAGACTGGCTGAGACATTTATATTGACAACTCTAGAGGTGAGGCTTCATTGTGATTGTGAATATGTGACACCCAGCATATGCAACGATTATCGATTATATTTTAGTACTAACAATCGGTTCCATAAAAATATTGACTACATATAAATTTATAAATAAATGCTATTTCGATATACTAATACTCAAGTCAGTTTCAGTTTCCACGCTTTTTGTCAAGTTCTGCTTTTTCAACAAAATAGGTTGTATATAAAATAATGACAAAATTGTCGTGAACGCTAACAGTTACATTTTATGTAACTGTCAGACATACCTTCCTTATTGAAACAGACCGTAACATACAGTGAAAAACATAATAATAATGTCGCAGTTATGGGTAGCAATGATACTTGACAAAGATCTTGTTACGCATACGTGGAGGCAATTAAACTAAGCTTGGTTTTATATGACCGTCGATCAGGCGGCGCGTGCGCAGTCTACCAGACCTGTTTACACCGTTCAACATAATTAAATAAAACTATAAGCAACTACTGCGAGGCATAGGTACGTGTAAATAGTTGACCGCTGAGGCTGCGGTGGTTATGTCAGTCATGTATCTATGTATTTTATGACGCATAGTATCGCGTGATACTGGTCCGATCTTCAATACCGTTTCCCTTATCAGTCAATTAATTGTACCTACCTATTGTGCCTCTGTCTGTGTAAATCATTATCCGTAACACAATTTCGCAATGGTCATATTAGTAGCTACATAGATAAGCACTACAGCACTCTAGCACAGAATATATAGTACTAACGTACTCTAGGTAGGTCATGTAATGTACAGTACATAAGGCATAAATATATATGTAGATACTGCACATAAGGCGTATAACTACTACTAATAATAAACAATACATATACCTACCTAATTTGCGAATGTGAACAGATAAAATTAACGGGACAGTTCGGTAAAGTCAGAAGTTAATGGTCTAAACTTTTAGCGTGGCACAAAATAAGGAAATTGTTATTAAAGTTAATTCACGACAGTTTTATGCGTACCTATTCAAATGATTTGCAATGCAGAGATAATACATAAACGTTGTTGAAGAAACCGAAATACAAATTTCCGTGGATGGAACCTTTCCTCGATATCTTTAGCTACCAAGGCATATTATTTCAAAATTAATGGAGAAAAGGTTCCAAACGATTCCGTGTTTTACAGATGTTGGTCCTTAAAATTGAAGCAGACCTAGCTAACATAACCTTTTATTTTATATCCATCAAGACAAGACCAACTTGCATTCAATTGATAGGTAGATTCCGTGTTTATTGAAGACGTTATCTTAATCCGATTAATTACATTTATAGTCCTAATGTAAGACTACATTTGACTCGCCTTTTCAAGCGTTAAAATAAATAGGTAAAATCAAAATGTTATTAAAAGAAAATAAGTGAGTAACGCGTACGTTCGGGAGAGAGGACAAAAGAGCAAAAGGACACCTAGGTTTAGAGGTAGCGTGCTAGAGAGGGAGGCTGTGCGCTCGTCTCGGGAGGGAAGAGCGCCGACAACGAGTCGTCGTTCTGCTTATTCACTGCACTATTTTAATTCTGAATCCACACGTGTCCTTAGGCAGGATCCCTCGCACGTCGATGATGCAATCACTGCTAATGTTAGTGAAAACTAAATCCATACACAAACGCTTGTTGTTAGGATTAGCGTTAGTGGATGATAGTTATAGGTTGTTGTAGGTATTAGGAGAAGCGTGCCAGAAGCTTGATTCTAATGAAATTGACAAATACCTTAATCTATGCAAATAATACCAACTGGTAACTAAATAGGTACACAGAGGTAGAAAAAAAAACACCTTAATTATTTATCTGCCGACTGCTAGACAAAGGTATAGGTACATTTCTTTCCATCCGATAGAAGTAACATAATATTATCGAGTTGTGCCTTCATACCAAATTATAAATTTCTAGGACAACTGGAAGTATCTCATAGGTTTTGTAACGGCAACTTTGTAGGTATTGAAATAGCTTTTCTAATAACTTAAATTTAATTTTCTAATCATTTAAATTAGTTGACTTAGAAGTTTCATTTTCTCGACCGACGGACGGGCGGACAACAAAGCGTTCCTGTAATCTGTAATACATAAGTAAACATACATGATATAAGGGTTTCATTTTTTTTCGAGGCACGGAACCCTAAAACCAACAAAATATTATGATGAAATCAACGAGAATATGAGAACGAATACCAAAAATTCCAACGTGAAAATCAGTTTTACGAAAAAGTTTGAAAATACCTAGGTACTTCAATGTTTCTTTTAACCGATGACACAGTAAATAAATAGAGCAGTATGGAAACTACGCTTATTTTTTGAAATAAGCACCTACCTAACTAGGCTCCAATAAAGCGTTAGGGTTGTCAATTATTCTTTTGTATAATTGAAAAGTTTTTTGTTAAGTTAGCGCTATAATCTCAGCTAGTAACGCCTGTCTTAAAGTAACTAGCTACACTTAATTAAGAGTATTAGGGTTGGCATAGGCACCCTTAATTTCTGTAAAAATGAAACAAACGTTTATTTGTGTTCTATAATAATTAAATAAATAATCGGATGATAACTGGATACGATACCCAAATCGATATCTAAGTATTATTTCTATCTATTTTGAAAACAAACGGTCGGATAACCAATAAACTTGATTATGATTTGTTTCGTGTAATGTGTGTGAAAGAATGTAAAATACTCACTTCATATTTTTGTAGCTTGTCTTTGGATTTTCGATTATACCCGATTTTAAGCGATTACCCAATTATACATAGCCACTCAATTATATGTATATATACACTGTGCCGATGATGGCTTCCTTAAGCATACCTACGGACGGAATAAATAAAAGCTTAATAGAAAATACTCTCTCTCCAGCCTATATACGTCCCACTGCTGGGCACAGGCTTGGGCTATAGTTCCCACGCGGGCCCAGTGCGGATTGGGAACTTCACACACACCATTGAATTGCTTCGCAGTTGTGTGCAGGTTTCCTCACGATGTTTTCCTTCACCGAAAAGCTCATGGTAAATTTCAAATGAGATATCGCACATAAATTCCGAAAAACTCAGAGGTGCGAGCCCGGGATTCGAACCCGCCCCGCGACCCTCTGCTTGAGAGGCCACAGGTCAAACCACTAGGCTACGTACCACGGCTTTTTTTGAAAGAAAATACTAATTGACAACATTTCATTTTCATCTCTCATACTCTGAAAGTAGGTCATCTGGATATAGGGTTGAAAGTGACTCATCGCGACCCTTGGGTTGAAAGTAATTTTTTTTTCTAGCTAATCCAAATGAGGTACATAGCAATGGAAATACGTATACAGCCATGTAATCTATGTTTAAAATAATAATCTATACAAATAGTTCCTTTTTAATTGTAAAAGGCAAAATAATCTTAAAATAACAATCCCGCTATATATAAGCTTATGCAAGCGTATACAACGAGAATTAGTAGAAATTATTACGTTCGGTAATTTTTTAAGCTTGAAATATTTAAGTCGACAATTAATTGATACCGACCTCCGTGTCTGCAAGTTTAAAAAAAAACTAGCCGGCCGGCATTGGTGCGCAGAAGAAATGCGCAATGCGCGCAAATCGCGCAATAGAAAAAAGAGCGGGAAGAGAATGACAAACGTAACAAATATTAAATGCGACCATGCGACGTTAGTGAAATTTTAATTTCTTCATATTCGAAATGAAAAGTAGTGTTCAACTCGGATGAAATTACCCATTTCACCCTCGAACTATTGGCACCCTCACTTCGTTCGGGTGCCAGAAATATCTCAGGTGAAATGGGTATATTTCAACCCTAGTTTATCAATCTACTATTTTATAACACCTGAAAATTTATATATGGTTCGAAAGCATTTTGCCTCCTGATCACTGCAATATGTTTATATAATTTTAATATCGCTTATTATAAAAAATAAAAATTAATTAAAAATATGTTCTAATTTTACCAAAACTACCACAAGATAGGTGGAACGCCTTTGCTATTTTCACGAGAAAAAATAAGCGATCATAATTTTGTATTTTTGACAACTTCAAAGTACAAGGGGGGCAACTCTGAAATTCTATTTTCGAAGTTTGTTGCATACCTTCACTCTCACTCTCAAGATAATGACTATTTGTATGAGCAGAACAGCACGAAGCGAACCTCGAAAATCGAATATTGGAGAATAGGGCCTGCCTGACATTGACAATTTGAAATTAACGTCAGTTTTTTTTTCTATACAGAAAAGACAAAAGGATAAGTGTGTATTCTGTGATAGTATCGGAGTTACGCCCTTTTAGAATAAGCACAAATTAATAAATTAATTATAAATTAAATAGGTACTAGCCCTAGCGAAAAAATTAAACTGTCAGCATGTTCATCTTTTCAAACAAAATACAGAGAACCATTAATATTATAGGCTCAGAAATATGAAATGTTGTCAATTACTAGTAATTACATCTGACCTAATTACCTACCTAATTCTAATTTGTATAGACAATAGAGCGCGTGTAAAAACTTTTTGAGCTCTTCGTCTGACGGAGACAGAGTTAGGTATCCTAGCAACCGTTACGTGGGTATTGTTGTCATCGCAGGTACGATAGCTGCTGCATTGACGACGTTGACGTGATATTATAACAATGTCAAACCACGGGTCAAAACTAAGTAAAGTCGTAAAGTCGTCAGCGTCCGCAATCTTATAATGGGATACATGCAGAATGGGTTCCTTCCTTCTTATTCTTATTTTTCTATATAAGTATCTATATGTTTATCCGTTGTCTAGTAGCCATAGTACCTACAGGCAAAGACTAAATCGATTGGTGTCAAGTGTCCCATAATATTATTAATATTATTATTAAAAGTCATAAAATTGTTTGACATCACCACTAAAACAATTCTCACCTTAACATTGTGTTTCATTTAACTTATTAGCTACCAATAATAACACGTCACTTGCTATTTTAAATAACTAAACCACAGAGAACTTTCGCACATTCGTAAATGACAATAACTAATGCGCCACCTAATAACTGTGAAGGTTCTAAGCATAGAATAGCAACTGTCCACCTGCCATTGATAAATAAACAAAGCAGGCACGGACTGGCACACCGATCCGGTCATGTCCTGACACGTCATATTATTGCTACCCCGCAAACCTGCCCAAGTGCCCTACTATTGTTTTCAGAGAACAAAAAAAAAAGTCTAATTTTACAACTCTATTCAGTAGGTAGGTAGGTAGGTGGTAGGTACGTAAGTACTCGAATAACTGGCTAAATAAATACTACTTAATGGAATAGGGAATATTCATACAAATTTAATTTGTGTTAAACATTTTTTTCTCGAATCTTTATTATCGTCACATTATAATGAAAGGGTATTTTTTTTATTTTGTTATTATTTAAACCCATATTGTATAAAACCCGTATTATATAAAAAGTGAAAAATAAGGCAGGAAAATTCAAACTTACCAAAAGCTTTAATTAAAAACTTAAACTTTTACTTTAAAAACTCAATTCGTGTGGTGATTTTGAATCTAAATTTGACGTACCTACCTACCTATTAATTATCAAAATTTCGTAAAACCTCAATATGAATATGAAAGGTTTTAAAGAAAGTTTTACTGAACTGGTTAAAACCTGTGATCTGTATTGCAATCAAAACGGAAAATGTGTATGAAGTACTTAACTGA
The DNA here is from genome assembly GCA_963854515.1 of Pandemis heparana. NCBI lineage: Eukaryota > Metazoa > Arthropoda > Insecta > Lepidoptera > Tortricidae > Pandemis > Pandemis heparana. Next base: position 10,071,848 of record OY978012.1, on the reverse strand, counting down.
AATGCTTAGAGTAAACTAGCCGCCGCCCTGGCTTCGCACGGCTAGATATATTTAACAAAAAAAATAAGTCAAAAAGTATATTTTTGTGTCGGGACTTAATAAAAAAACTGGCCAAGTGCAAGTCTGACTCGCGCACCGAGGGTTCCGTACAATATCGGCTAGCGAATACATATAAAATCCATTTTTAGCATTTTTAGTTGGTTTTAAGCAAAATGTACGCAGCGTGAGGTCATTTTGTACTGGTTATTTACATAGAGAGAGACATTATAGATTATTATTATAGATTTAGATTTTGATAAAGATCACAGGAGACAGGACAGGAGAGGTTTTTGATTTAGGATTTGATTGTGACAGCAGTGTTGGCAAAAAATCAATTCGAATTGACGATTGACGATTGACGAAACTAATTCTAAATCTACTGATTGAAGATTGACGATTACTAATCAATAATCATTAATTCGAATCATTCATTCATTCATTCATTTATTTATTCATAAACAATACAATTATTGTGTTTGAATTAAAATATATTAATAATCATTATATTAGAATCATTAAAACTCATATCTATCATAAAATGCAAGAGGCAGAACGACATAAATTAATTACTAAACAATGTAAAAAACAAATAAATGATCTATAATATTATCTACTTTTTTAATTGTACCCTGGAAATATTTCATTAATGCTGTAGAAACACTTCTTCAGCAAGAAAGCCTTTAACTTATTTTTAAAAATATTGTGTGCAGTAATGCTCTTAAGATCAATCGGCAATCGATTGAAGGCCTTAATTGATTGGTAGCGACTACATTGGTGTGAAATTTTAAGTCAATCGAATCGAAAGAATTGATCGATCAATCCTCAATCGTCAATTCGGATTGACGACTACTTTATATGTTCCTACCTAATGTCCTTTTTATTTAGGCCATTTTTCGAAACTGACCAAATGCGTTCAAAAGCGGTGTCTGAGTTTACCAAAGGTTCCAAAACATGTTTCCGACGGCAATATGAAGGGTGTCCTTTTTGGAACATATTCTGGACTTTCCTTGAAATTAACCGATAGCGTTCAAAATCGATATCTGAGGTGCCCAAAGGTTTCGAAACTTGTTTCCGAGGGAAATATTGAGAGATGTCCTTTTTGGGGACATTTCTAGAAATTACCCGATTGCGTTTAAAATCGATGTTTGAGGTAACCAGAGGTTTCTAAACATCTTTTCAATTCTTCTTCTTTTTCTTCTTTTTAGGCCCTTTTACGTCCACTGCAGGACATAGGCCTCCTCTAATCCTCCACAATTTCCCTGATATACTGGCGATGTCGTCACTCCAACGAGCTAGTGGTCTGCCTCTATTCCTGAAGCCAGTTCTCGGTCTCCAGTCCAGCACGGTTCGAGTCCACCGTCCGTCCTCCCTTCGGCACACGTGGCCCGCCCATTTCCACTTCGGTGTAGACACTCTGAGGGCAATGTCGGCAACACCAGTTCTTTTTCTGATCTCTGCTATCTCTGATATCTTTTCAACTGCAATATTTTATATATCTCAGATATCGTTTTAAAGTGCCAACGATCAATTAAAAAAAATGACCCGAAATGGAAGGGACATCTTCCAATACTGACGTCGGAAACAGTTTTCGGGACCTATGGTCGACAATTCGACATCGATTATTATTATTACGAATATGAACGTTATCCGCCAATTTCGAACAATGTCCCAAAAAGGGACATCAGGAATATGTTTTCGAACCTCTGGGAACCTCAGGTATCGACTTTAAGTCCAGTAAGTAAGTCCCAAAAAAGGAGACCTTTGAAAAGTAATCTTAGGGAATGGTTAATCTAGATTGAGAATTGATTTAATCCGAATTGAGGATTGATGTTAATTCCAATTGATTCAATCGGATTGACGCGTTAATCAGAATTGAATCAATTCGAATTGATCAATTCGGATTGACGCGTCAATTCGATTGATCAATCCGGATTGATTTAGTTCAGATTGATGCCAACACTGTTGTGACATAACTGTAATAGTTAAACGTAGTATTGCGGAATTTTTCATAGATTTTGGTTTCTTCATTGGTTTCTTCTATAAAACTGTATTCTGTAGTATACATCCCTTTGCTATATTATCAAAAGTTTCTGCAGTCGTACGCGTAGTAGGTATAAAAATCACTACTTATTCGTATTCGTTAAATTCGCTTTGCACCGAACATCTGCTACATAAGTAATTAATTATATATAGTCATACCTACATACTTTAGGTCAATTACTTGCAGAGTTATTCCCACAGACATTTTGAGATACCTAGGTTTTCTGACTCTACACTTCTACAGTTTAAAAATATAATAAGGCATTAATTCTTCGATAAAGCGAAAACGAATAAAAATTATCTCTGGTCAATCTAACATCTGCGAATAAACTTCACGTATGATAATGTCCCTGACATTGTTTTGGACGTTAACCGCTCAATCCGGTTTCGAAGTCTCCCGCGACTCGCTCCTAGGACGAGGCAGCCATGACTCACGATCAACGGCCGGCGAGGTGCCACGCACGGGCTTCCACGGGAGAAACAAAAAACAACAATGTTTATGCCAGCCTCCACGACAAGTTGCATGCCTACAGAGGGCCAGAGAGGGCTGAGGGAGGGAGACGACAATGTCCAGGGAAAGGATTGTATGATGCAATATGGTGAAACCGCTGATAGCAACTCTGGATTTTAATATCTGTTCGGGCTGCGAATAATAATGGGAATTTAATTTATCACTGAACTGATAATTAATTTCGCGCGAGGCGAGCCTTCAAGATAGGTAAGTAAACGTGATTAAGTAAGTATATGACATTCGTTTTAACACTTTATCGGGCACAATTTAAAATAATAATCATTGATTTACACTTAAGGGGTAAAAAAAAATCAGTTGGTGTGGGTTACGATGTGAGCGTAGCAAACATCGTCAGAAATACGCCAAGAGCTTTTTTTGACTTGCTTATACAACGTTGCATACAATACTTTTTCAATTAGTAGGTACCTAGGTACCTAGATACTAAAAATGATAAAAAAAGTGTTCAAAAGAATCGGCAATATACCGCTAGTTACGTCGTTTTGTTTACGTAGTGTTGAGTAGATAGGTACGCAGTATTTACCAGTGCTAGTTACGTTACGCGGTATTGCACTATGCCTGACGATATTCAAGCTCGGAAAGCCGTAGTCACATGTTACTTATAACGTAACATGAGATACCTACCATAACACAATGTAATGTAACGTCTAACGTGTGATTACGATTTTTCAAGCTTGAATATGTGTCTCTACACAGTGATTATTGTGTGCTAATGTACTTAATGTGCTTTATAGTGCCATATCGTATGACATTATTTGTTGTCGTCAATTTGTTTCGTAATTTTTCACCGTCGTTTTTTGTCGCATAGTTGCGTTTTAGTTTTCTTCTTTTTTATAGGTAACTAGCTGTTGCCCGCAGCTTCGTCCACGTAGAATCAAATATAGCCTATGTTCATCAGGGATAATTAAGGATTCCGACGGCGTACATGCCATTCCTGTCAGAGCGGGGCAAGATTTTTTTTTTTTTTTTTTTTTTGAAGATTTTATGGCCTGGATGCTAGGTCCTTTAAGCCAAGTCTATATATTTTGAGAACACTTGATTTAGAAGAGAAAAAGTAATATAGCTTAAATTTGCTCACGACACATCACACTAAATTTTTCCCACTGTAGTTTTGATAAATTTAAAAATTGCTTGATAACAGTCATAGTTTTTAAGAATGTCAATTAAGCGGCGGGAGGAATCACTATTATTCACTTCATCACTCAATTCACTAGCTAATATTAATCTTTGAATACCAAACGCAGAGCATTGAAGCACGATATGTTCCACATCGCATACATTGCCATTCTGGCAATGAGGGCATTTGCTGTCCGTTACAATGGAAAGTCTAGCCAAGTGTGCCGGGGCAGTGTTATGTCCAAATCTCAATCTATTGATGGTAGTGATGAATTCTCGAGAACCTTCCTTAATTCTATCATACCATGGTTTCGCTGGAAAGCTATCTTGAATACTCGCGTACCATCGTCCTTTAGTTTCAGTGTCTCTTCTCCAAACGTCCTCCCAGATCTTCATGGCTACCTCTTTTGCTGCCGATTGACAGTCAGTCATTGGAACTTTAAATATTACTCTTAAATCAATTTCATTAATGCCCAAAAAAGCAGCCTTATCAACTATCTCATTGCCAGTAATACCAGAATGAGAGGGAATCCACATGAAATGAATATTTACATTGCTTATTCTAAAGTAAGTTAAAAGGTCTCTTATCTTATACAAAATGTAATTGTTCTTATAATGTAGTTGTTTGTTCTCTAAACTAGTTATTAAACTAAGAGAATCTGTAAATATTATGAACTCTTTAAAGTTCGAAACTCTTTTAATACACTTCAGAGCTTCTAGTACAGCATACGCTTCTGCTGTGAAAATAGTACATATACTGTCAAGTCTAAAACTCTGTACAAATTTAATCTGAGGGTCATACACAGCACTGCGTACATGTGAATTTGATTTACTACCATCTGTATACAGCTTGTAGTAATTTGGGATTTCTGAGAGAAAGTTTAAAAAGTCAGTGTTATTATTAATGGCTTTTGTTTTAACATAAATGTTTTCAAATTTACAGTGGAAATTATCGGAATAACATGGCCAAAGAGTTTGCTGGTAAACATTGGGATACTTCTGCTCAACATAACACAGGATCTCGGACAATTGCGGCACTCTGCTCATCACTTCATTATTAATAATAATGGAAGGACCAACTTGGAAATGGTGAGTTCTTATACTTTTGATAACATTGTGATTCTTGCTAGCAAGTATCTTAATAAAGTATCTTTGGGCTAACAAAACCCATCGCACAGGTAAAGGCATAATTTTAGTTTCTACCTCCATAGCTCTTATTGGAGTAGAACACATAGCTCCTGATATTATTCTAAGAGCTTTATTTTGAATTAGTTGTAGTTTACGGGTATGAGCTGTGTTCATATGAGCTAAAAAACTGTAGTCAAAGTGACTTCTAACCAAAGCCTTATAAAAAACAGATAATATCTTAGGATCTGCACCCCAAGATATACCAGCAAGACACCTCATTATGTTTAAACCCTTAAGAGAGTTGATAATAACACTTTTAACATGCTCATCAAAACTTAACTTATTATCTATTGTTACCCCCAAAAACTTGTGGGAGGATACTTCATTTATAACTTCATTGTTATAAACAATATTTACATCTGAGACATCTTGACTTAATACCAAAGCACTACTTTTGGTAGGATTTATATTTAAATTCAGAATAGTACTATAATACAGAAACACTTCATGTAATGCAGCATTTAAATTATTTTTAGCTACATCTAAATTCTTATTTACACTATATACAACAATATCATCTGCAAATTGAAGAATATTTACATTAGCAGTATTTACATAAGATACTATCTGACTAGTGTACAAATTGTAAAGCAATGGTGACAACGTTGCTCCCTGCATAGTACCCTTTGAAACCTGTTTTGGACCATGTAAAATATTGTTGTGTCTTATGTACAATGTCCTATCATTTAAAAAGTTAAAGATCCACTTGCAAATCTTACCTGGTATTTTTAAATCAGATAATACTTTGACAAGAATTGTTGGGTCAACATTGTCAAATGCCCCTTGTACATCTAAAAATGCACAGGCAGCGTGAGACTTACTATTTTTGGCTTGTTTCAGATCCGATAAAAGAGAGACAAAACTATCTGCGCAGCTCCTGCCGCGACGGAAGCCGTTCTGAATAGGGGGCACGATACCACTAGACTCGACATACCAGTCAAGCCTAGTTTTTAACATATTTTCAAAAATCTTACCTACACAAGAAGACAATGAAATGGGTCTATATGAATTTGCTTCATTATGTGGCTTATTAGGTTTAAGTATTGGAATCACACACTGTGTTTTCCAGGACACAGGAATAGATTGATGTAACCAGAGTAGATTCATAATTTGAAGTAATACTTTTTGTGCTGTAATATCTAAGTTTCGGATAAGAATGTATGGAATATCGTCTAAACCTGGTGTTGTGTTTTTCCGGGACTGAATACTTGTTATAAATTCCTCCCAAGTAAATGGTTCGGTGAGATACTTAGTTTCATTTTCATTATTATTAATTTGAAATAAATATTCTATGTCAGATGAGTTATTGAGGTTTATACCTTGAGTTAATTTAGCCATAAATGGATCTATAAAGTCATCAGATTTATTAATTTGAGGTAATTTGGATCCCTTAAACCTTTTAATATAGTTCCAGATTTTGGAAATCGGAGTAGTTCTATTAAAAGAAGCACATAAATCATGCCAACCAGTTACTTTTTCTTTGGAAATAGTCCTTTTTTTAAGTGCATCTAACCTTTTATAGTTGATGAAATTTTCTATAGTTGGATTGGCTCTATAATGTTTTAACGCCTCATACGCTTTCTTAACACTCTCCTCACAAACTGTATTCCACCAAGGGGCTGGTGATCTTGTTACATAATTATTAGTTTTATGAAGTACGGGGATACATTGCTGTTTAATTTTACTCAGCTCATTACAAAATCTATCATATGTTTCAATAGGTTTATTTTCATCAATTAAAAATTTTGCAAATGTAGAACTCGAAAGTTGTCTATATTTATCCCAGTCAGCTTTACTATATATAAACTTTTTAATAGGGTCATTATTTTGATACCTTTGGGGAGACAAGTTTAAATCAATAATGGTGGGATAGTGGTAACTACCCATTGGGTCGTCGTGTACACGCCACTCACATAAAGCTGATATACTTGCACTACTGAAGCTAACATCTATTGCTGATGGATTTCTATTTGGATAGGTAACCGTAGTTGGATGCCCATCATTCAATATACATAAGTCTAAATCATCTATGATATCATACAAGCTCTGACCACGAGACTTAGTAGAAAAACAGCCAAACGCAACATGATGCGCATTGAAATCACCTGATACAATGACTGGTTTTGGTAAATTTTGAATGATATTTTGAAGTCTATTTAATCTTATTCGGCTACTTGCAGGAGGGCAGTATACACATAAAATAGATAAAGGACGCCCATTTGTAAAGATAGATACAGCTATGGTTTGAATTTCTTGGTAAAAAAGAGTTTCTAAACTATTGTGTTTTAAAGTATGTTTCACAAGTATAGCTACACCACCGTATCCATTATTAGAATGTTTACAGTATGCATAGTAATTCGGGATTTTAATACTATGCATGTCTTTTAGCCAAGTCTCATTAAGGAGACATATATCTATATTTTCTTTTATTAAAAAGGATGTTAATAATGGTAATTTAGACTTAATAGACTGAATATTATATTGAGCGATGCGTAATGATGAGTGCTCCACCGGCAGGGGAAGCCGCTGCGGCGCCGCCGCAACACCTCCTCCCATCAGCGAAGAATCTCTATTTAGCAATGTATTAACCATTGTGTATATTTTTAATTAGCGTGTCTTTAATAAATGAAGTAGTAATTGGGTTGTCGTCTTTTTGATTACCTAGTTCGACTAAAGTGCGAACTAGAGCATTTAGAAGTTCAGAGTTATTAGCTAGTTCAGACTTAAGGTCAACTTTTTTTGCTGTGGTTTCAAAATTGAGTGTATTTTGAGTTTTTTTGGGAGGCAGGTCTGGGAATTCACACTTAGACTTAGTATCGAGAGCTTTAGCATACGTAATGTTGGACTTCTTTTCCAAAATCTTTTTCATTTTTATAGGGCATGATTTAGAGATAGCCAAGTGAGGGCCACCGCAATTAGCACAACAAAGCTTATCGTTATTCTCACAGTCTTTGTAATGGTGTTCACCTGAGCATATGGAGCAACGCTGCTTGCCATTACAGATGTTTGCTGAGTGATTAAATTTAAAACACTTGAAGCATTGCAACAAAGGAGGTACATACGCAAACACTCTGTACGAAAATAAATCGTACTGTACACAGTCAGGGAGCGAGTGGGACAAAAACGTTATGCTCACTGTCTGAAGTGGCACACGCTCTTCTCCGACCCGCTTTGTAAATCGCCTCACGGCGATAATGTCATAATACGAAGATAACTTCGTATACAGTTCCTTGTTGGATATGTTTGTTGGAACAAACCTTATTATTCCTGTCTTCTCGATTTCCTTCGCAGGGATGTATGCTTTCAAATTGTATTTGGAAAGGAAGGTCTCATTTAGGAGGAAATTGTTGGCAGTATTGAATTGCTTGAACACAACGGCCAGCTTATTAGCATTGACACGATGTACGGACAGCACGCCTTTCACTTCATTGGAAAAGATGTGGTTGAGATAAATCGGACTCTTGTTGCCCAGTCTTTCCTTGTTAGTACTCTCAACAAAAACTTTGAACTCTGAATGAGCACAATGTTCCGGGTAAAGTCTTTTATATCCAGGCTTAATAAAAGCCGCATAAAGTTTGTCATCGCTTACTGGATCACTTCCACCGCCGCTTTGATTGAAAGTCCTTTTCCTAGGGGGTCCCTCGACGACCCCTCCGGGGTCGTCATCCCCAGCCATATTTACAAATTTATCTGCAAAATTGCACCTATTTACAACTTTTGGGAAAAAAAATTTAAAATTACAATTCACAGTCAACTTTAAAACACCCGCTTCATTCAAATTCCCGCCAAAGAATCCAGCGGGGCAAGAGATTAAAAGAAATCATTGCCATGTACTGTGCGGATGGAACGTACAGTCGTAGGTAGATACATTATATTCAACCTTATTGTGCATATACCATCATCACTGGAAAACGTCCACTGTGGAACAAAGGCCACCCCCTTAGAAAGCAACAATGAACAACAACTTGCCACCTGCATCCACCGATTTCCCGCAACTATCGCAATATGTCGCCGGTCCACCTAGCTAGCTAGTGGTACAGTGGTAGGCCTGCCACCTTCACCTTCTGCACCTTCTGTATGCTTGGTGTCTTAATGTAAGTTTTCGGTCTTAAAATAAGTTTCGAGCGCGTTTACGTTAATATGACAAATACCTACCTACTATGAGAACTGTTTGTACCTATTCAACCTTATTGTGCTTAAACCATCGTCACCGGAAAACGTCAACTGTGGAACAAAGGCCGCCCCCTTAGAAAGCAACAATGAACAACAACTTGCCACCTGCATCCACCAATTTCCCGCAACCATCGCAATGGCGCCGGTCCACCTAGCTAATGGTAGGCCTGCTAATTCTGCACCTTCTGTATGCTTAGTGTCTTAATCAATTATTTTATATCGACTAACACTAGCTTCGTAGGCACGGACTAACATACTTAATACAATTAATATGGATCATGGTTATCTGAAATAAAAACATTTATTTTTATTTATTTATTTTAATGTAAGTTTTCGGTCACAAAATAAGTTTCGAACTGTTTATTGCCATTTCGTTCCGCTAGTGGCGCTGCCAATTTGCCCATATACCTAGTAGGTAATTGAGATATTAACGCACTCGTTCAAGCAAGACGGTCTCCGTGTCAAAACTTAGAACTAGAACTTTTCTTACCGTATCGTATAGCATGCATGCCTACCTAATTTATAAAAAATATATATTCTTTATTGTTATTAGTTAATAAAACCGTTAGATACTTCATAAAGCGTTATTAGACCGGTACCACCACCCAATAGTCCCAGTACATGTACACGCTTAATTGAAAAAGAAACTCTATTAATTTAGTGACACTCCGACACCTTTCATTACGTATTTGACTTTATCAATAATAAAATTATCTTTATAAAATGCCTATCATACCATAATCTATGCACGTGAAAGAAATTGGGGCCTTTTGCATGTTTATTGTAGCACGACATGAATCATTAATTTATTAATACAATGGCAGCGTAAGATACGAAAAAGATAATAAGGCTAAGGTAAACTATCGAGATTCAATTAATTTCATTAACGATTGGATAATGAACTAGACAAAAAACTATATTATTTACAGTAGGTATGTGTGCGTCAGCACTGCATAGTATAAAACAAAGTCGCTTTCCGCTGTCTGTCTGTCTGTCTGTCTGTCTGCCTAGAGAGATGTCTCTATTGTGATGCTCCCTACAGTATTGTCGTTGTTGTGTTGTAGTTGTGTTGTCTTCGTGATATAGTGAAGTCAAGTCGTGGAAAACAGGTACACTCCCGTTTAATGGTCCGTCGGTCTGTCTGTATATCTGTCTGTCCCTATGTATGCTTATATCTTTAAAACTACGCAACGGATTTTGATGCTGTTTTTTTAATAGACAGTGATGCAAAAGGAAGGTTTATTATGTAAATTTCTACGCAGACGAAGTCGCGGGCAGAAGCTTGTGTAATTATAAAGAGTAAAATCTAGAACCTCAAAGAGGGCGCCACTTTCTACGTTAATGAGTAGGTATTCATTATAGCAACACTTTGTATAAAAATATGTATTTAATTCCGTTTTTATCTGTTTTGTATATAATATACACGTAAAGGTAGGTAAGTGTTAGTAGTAATAGAGTCTGACCATACAGTGACTTTGAATTAATACCTATACAGGTGCTATACAGCATGTGTGAAAATACCACTCGAAAGTGGTGGAAAATTGTGCTGAATTTGAAATACGAGTAGTTTAGAAGATACTTACGGCTCTCATTAATCATGTGGACTAGTCAAAAGATTAGAGCCGTAGTTTTGAAGATATAAACAGATTTATACCACCTTCGAGTGGTACTTTCGAGTGATGTGCTTTCAAAAATCGCCCCCCAGGAACCATTTTTTCTTTCTCAGTAATCAATAGCAGATTATTATCACCCTAGCCTGGTCACTACGGTTTTTGTTTAACTGGTAGTAACTAACTGGCATAACCAGGCATAACATATGCATCTCACTCAAGTAATGTAGGGTGACCATACAATTAGTCTACATAATGTTATATCAGTTTACTTATTATTAATTAAATTATTCATGAATTAATTAATTATCCTCACACATGCATAGTTAGATTTAATTTTGCCCAAACAGCAAGATAAATTGTTATCTGTATACTAATTCAAAATTCAAAGTCACCGTGTAAAGAGCTTACTCTTACTTGTCAGACTTTAATAAGGTATCTTTGGAGTCTAACTGTTCCACAAAATTCATGCTGCTATATTCTGAAGTAATAAATGTCTTGTCTTGTCTTGTAAAATACTTCAGACTTATCCCATCCCATGCAGCATCCCTGCTGCCTACCACGAGACACAGTTACTAACAATTACAATAGAAGAATTAAGGCAAGAGGAATCAGAGGCAAGTTGTTGCCGGTTTCTGGTGGAGGAGTGTGTGAACATGCCAGAAACTGTAAGCGCTATGTGGATGAAATTTAGATGGTAGGTGCATTTTGTTGAGCGCTGCATATTCCTGTAATAAAAATATGGAAAAAAATTTTTTTAGGAAGGATCTCCATCTTTATCTATACACATGCAAGACATTTTTTTTATTATATGTATAAGTATTGTAATTTATAAAACCTAAGTCATTAGAGATAGTTTTTAATGTTATGTATTCAGTTAAAATATAAATCAAAATTAAATACAAAAATCTATAAACAACCCTTAAATTTCATTTCATTCACCATATTTTAAAAATTTTCCATAGATTAATTACATAACATAATTGATTTCTGCAAAGTTTAACTTATGGCCTCTAAAGCAGAGGGTTGTGGGTTCAAGCCTGGCTCGCAACTCGGAGTTTAGCAGAATTTATGTGTACCATGACCTTTTTGGTGAGAAAAAACATTGTGAAGAAACCTGCATACACCTGGGAGGCAATTCATAATCATCCCCGTAAGGGATAAAGACGTGATTTATATATGTATGTAATGTATGTAAAATAAGAGATTTACTAAGTGTTAATTAAAAATAAAATTAAAACAAATACAATACAATAGAGTGTGGTCCTAAAGTTGTTAGAAAACTATAATGCAATGGTTAAAAATTTAAAAATAATGACAAGAATTAAAATAACAGATTTTAATTACTTATAATTTTTTTTTAAGAAAGTAGGAGTAGCAAATCAATTGTTTTTTGGATACATGATACATCAATTAAAAAATGTGATGAAAAATTACAAATTCATAAAATAATATATTTTGCTTAAAAAATCATGTTTGTTATGTCATTTACTCGTATATTTATAACTCAAGAATGGCTGAACAGATTTTAAAGATTATTGATATTTTTCATTTGTATCTCCCTAGAATAGCAGAGTATGTTATTAAAATATGGATATCAAATTAATTTAAAATGCTCTTCATGCAAATACAATATATGTATAAGATATAATTATATAGCGTGTTTTTTTAGATTTCCGATAACTTCGGCATATTAGGTACTTGGTTAAAAAAATATTTTTTTGCAATATTTAAAAATCTGATCTACTACTTAGTTTCTATGGATGCACCTTTAATATGCCGAAGTTATCGGAAATAAAAAAAACACAGTGTATAAGTGTGTGTTGTAAGCAGAAATCGAAAAAAAAATCGTATTTAATAATCGTAGACAAAAAAATCACGATCTCTCGTTTGGAGTTGTCTGATTTTGCCGAATATGTAGAACAAAAAAAGGACTAAGTTTATAAAATACTTACTGAATCATTTTGTACAATCCGACCATGGAATCAACTGGCTAAAGTTCTACAATACAAACTTCTAAGTACAAGGACTACGCTACTGCTAATTAACTACCATTTGTTAATTTCAAGCGAAAACAAACCATTTCACTAACACTTCTTATACCGCTAGTCATTAATTGAAGTAATGAACACGATATTTAAACTTAGGCACTGATTCGAACACTTCAGAAATTTTATTAAATGTTTTTGAATGCGATATGACTGGCAATAATGCAGCAACCGCTCGCCCGCGATCTCCTTTGACACTGACATTTGTTTACTCGATCGATATGTCGAATTCATGGCACCATGCGCCGGCGCACGCTGCCGGCAAATCAGACAAGTTTCGACCTGTATTGATATTGCTGTCTTTGTTATTCTTAACCGGTAACCCACGATAGAAGGAAACAGCTATATTTCTATTACATAAAACAAAACAAAAGGCATTGTTTCGTGTGTTGCCACGACTTATTTTAGGACCCGGATTTTTTTAATTAGGAAATGGAGTAAGTACCTACCTAATATCAAATTTCGAAGAAAGTAAGTTAAGGAACAGAAAGTGTCATGTCGGTACTTCTTAACGTTGGTTCCTTCTCAGTCCTACTGTATGCAGTTACTAAATAAGTACATTAAGGTCAGTGTGGCTAATTCCGTCTGCGGGGTATTTCTGTACACGGGTCTTTGCGTCCATTCTAACGACAGTACGCGGTTGCCGGTTGCTGTCTCGATGGATAAAGCAGTGAGGGTATTTAAATCCAACTGTCAATAGCAGATGGCGCTACGTAGTCAGCGGTTACGCATATTTCACTTTTAAAGTTTAGTTGCGCTCCGAACTCGTAATGCGAGTGTCGGGTCTTGTCAAGTTTTCGGACGGTGCGATCGGAGTATGCAAGTTACGAATATGTAAGTATGTATTTTATATTATCCGAGATTTTTGTTTATTGATAGTTTATCCATCTTTCATTAAAGTGTATTGCTGAGAAACTATTAGCGATTAAAGATTTGTAGTTCCAAAGCTTTCAAGTGGGAAAATCCGTCCAATGTAAAAAGGTCAAAAGCGTCATATGCCGGAATTTCCCTATTTCATAGTTTGTCAACCTTTTGGATTCGACTGACTATTTATATTAAGAATAATAAAGATTTTTGTTCACTTGAACCCTGAATTTGAAAAGTATGTATTTAGTATTTAGCGAATATACTGTTTGCTTTTTGTACGTTTCGCGTGTTTCACAATATGTGTTGTGTACATTGTGCGAATTGTACATTTTGCTATTGGTAACATTTGTATGTGTGGAATTGTACATTTTGCTTTTTGTGAATTTTGCTGCGAAGGGAGCTGATCAAGATCTGAGAACACAAAATGTTTGTGTTACGTTATCAACAATTTTTTTCTTTAATTTCAATTATCTATTTTATTATTTGTCTATTATTTTAATTTTATATTAATAAAAAAAAGTTTAAAAAATAAATATTACGTTGACTGTTACTCTGTGTTTTTATTCTAGGATTTAAAAAAAGGTTCCAATTTATCAAAATAAGTTCATTACATAATATACATCGTTATTAAAATTAAAAAGAGCAATATTTTTATACTTCGACAAAAGGTTTACTACACCAGATTTAAAAAATAAGCCGGATTTGCCCCGAAAATTCATTTTTGCCCATAAAAGTGAAGATCGTCCCTAAATTGAATTCACTAAGGTTTACTTTGGAATAAAAGTACACTGATGTTTGCTCACTTAACGTATAAGCTTGTAATACTATCGGATATAAGAGAAATAGATGTTTTTTTTTTATGCGAATAGGAAGGCAAAGGAGCAAGTGTTAGACGGATTTGACCGATATCGTAGGAAAAATCCGTCTAGTGTCATGTTTTTAAATAAAAAATCATATTTAAATAACCTGAAGCACTGACCAGCTTATATACATAATTTTAAAATCTTAGTTAAATTCTCAACCCATTACAGGTGTAAGTTTATTTAAAAGTGTATAGTTAACGTTGTTACGATCAACCAAAGTCAATCTACGAAAAAATATGACGGTATTGCCCTCATTGACCTTACTTGATTACTAACTAAATTTCCCTGTTTTATACAAGCTTGTATCTACATTATGTATGTACGCTTAAACATAAATGTGCACACCATTTTTAGTCACTTCAAATACGCAGATTGAATAACAATTCAAGCACAGTCAGCCACAAAACCTTGTTTCAGTTTTTTTTAACAAAAACTTATTACTTTTTGTTTTATTGTTCGGATACATTACTCCAAATATTATAAACGGGATGTGAACCGCGATTACCTTTATTGACCTCCCGATATTTCGATACAGTTGCATGTATCATGATCACGGGTAGACTGAAGAAATTGCGAGTGGATGTTATTGTTGGGTAGACCGAGCTCTGTCTACCCTCATTCTTGCGCGTCGACTGCGTGCACTCTCGTTACCACTGAACCGTGAATCATTAAAAACTCTTACGGATACATTACTGTCTCACAGTCCCAAATAGTTACAAACAAATAGGCTTAATTAAAGCCTATTAGCTCGAATTAACTTCTCTTTATACATTAGATTGCTTAAGGTCATAATCAAATCAACGCCATCAAAAATTTCTGTCTAATCTGAATCTGAATAAAAAAATCTATCTGTAAAAAGGGTTCGTTTATGTTACATTAGATTTAAGAATCAACAACCCTAAATTAAGCGATTTTTCATGAAGTAGCAACACTGTTTTTTTTTCAGTATTTAACAGATTCAGTTCATTCAGTTCCTTCGAGTTTTCAACTTTCAATATTTTAGCAATTTTCGGATCTTCGGCGGTAAACCTGGATCAGACTTAAAAATTAAGTTAAAATTTTATAAATCAAAACATGAATTATTCTCTACACAATATTTTACAAGAAGTGTTTTTTAGGAACAAAATAAGACGATATTATGACTAGAATGCTAGTATTGTAAATGTCAATGTCAAAAGTGTTGCCATGTTCAACTTTGGCGACATTTAGCTTGTATAAAAATAGCTACTTTACTTTATGTAAGATCGAGCTAGGCGAAAGAAAAGATCGTAGCTCTGTGGAACTTCCTTGAGTTGATTAGCTGCTGATAGAGATGGGTACCAGAAGCTGACGAAAATCGCCTGTGTTTTCATGCCACTTATCTGGCCACATTTTGGGTTTTCATCACGATCATTTGAAGTTCCTTTCAAACCATTTTCATCTAGCTTAACCATTGTGACGTGACAAGATAAAAGTACCTACTTATCACACTTATATTTTCTATACATAATACTTTATGTAGTTACTCTCCCCAGTCTGAACTTCGGTCAGTAGATGCCTTCCATTTTTAACTGACTTCAAATAAAGGAGCAGGTTCACGATTCGGTTTTTTTTTTTTTATGTTTGTTATCTCAGAACTCCTTCAGTTGTGAACCGATTTGGAAAACTATTTACCTATTTGTTGGATGGGGAATACTTCCAGTTTGGTCCCATTAACACCAAATCAAGATCTGACATTGTCATGACGAAATCTAGGAGAAACTGAAGTTACTTACTTACTTACTCTTGAAATCTTATAGGCATAGCGATAGCGATTAAGGTATATTTTATTGTAAAAAGTGATGAACAGTTTGCATTAGAGCGTGGTCCCACCCACTGTTATAAAAATCCTCACGCCACGACACGATTCACTGACAGGCTCTAGCTGGAAATAGCTACTTTTTGATCCAATGACTTGGCAAGTGCAAGTGGCAACACATCCGATCTGTTCTGTCATATTCATATTCATATATTTAATCATATTATCTTGTTTTGTTGTCGTCACGAGAAGTCAATAATCCGACAGCATCGTTTTGTAGATTATTTGCGGGATACGCCTTTTTCAAAATACTTAATAACAGTTGTTGCTGTGCGAATACCAAACACCCACGTCACCTTTTGACTTCGGATGGAGAGACTTGACGGTGAAACGGAAATGCCAGCAGCAGAGCAGAATTCTGAGCAGTCTCGTCTAATAGGCTCCAATATGCCTAGCAGAATAAGTTACATGAACTTAGTCGGTAACTGTAGTGCCCTGATATTCGTCGGTATAATTACCTATTGCTGCTTTGCAAAAAATAATGTGTTATTTGCATTTCATCCAATATTAATGGCCCTGGGGGTAAGTGACGCGTAGATAAAAATGTTTTGTTATTTTACAAATGTAGGTACACCAGTAACATATAACATCATTGAGGTTCACTGTTTCATGTCCCTACATACATACGACAGCGCTTCCACCCCTAAATATTGACGTATTTTGACCAATTTGCGATATTTTGTCAGTTAACACAAAAGTTAGGACGCTTACTCACCTGCTATGGGTGGTGTAGGGGTATAGCACGCGTCACGGAATGACGAGGACCCGGGTTCGATTCCCGGCCATAGCTTTACTTTTCGGATTTTTCTGTGTTCTAATTTTCAGTATCGTTTAGAAAACAAAAGTTAGGTTTGTTTATCAATTTAATGAATGAATATATTCAATTTTATCGTCACTGAAATGTTTCCACGCTAAAACTACTATCACCTATAACTATAGTTTATTTATAATGAAATATTATGTAAAAAATTTAAATGTTCAGGACAGATTTAAATATTATTCTGGCTAATTAACATAATCAAGAAGTCAAAGTAAGTTGGTTAATACATATTTAGGGGATGAAAGATGGTTATGGTTTCACTGTTTGTACAGAAGGGTAGTTTTCGTGTCTACTTTACAGTGCTCTAAAAAATTGAGATACTTAGTATAATGGTTTGTTTTCAATAAGTATAACAATTTTAAATTCCATAAAATTAGCATAAAAACTTTTCTGTGACCAATCCTAGTTAATCAGAAATCTGTTTGCTGTATACCTAATTTTATAAAATTAGATTTTTAATAAAAATAGATTATTGAGTTGACTTTACTTGCTTATTTAAGCTATATTAATCTACTTAACAGTTTCAAAAGCATACTTTTCTTTTCAGTGGACAGTTCTCATGACTTCAGCTGTGAACTCAATAACTCCAGGAGATTTGGCAACAGAATGGATGCCTATTCGTTTACGAAGTGCGCGCCACTGGGTCTTACAAGTTATTGCTGCTATAGTTGTACTGGCTGGGTTTTTGGTTATACTTTCCAACAAAATCATTAATGGCAAGGGTCATTTTGAGACCCTGCATGCTAAATTTGGATTAGCTTCCCTAATATTCATGGTTATCACCATGACGGGAGGGCTAGGGGCTTTATACAGCCTGAAGTTGAAGCAATACCTGGCTCCTATTTACACTAAACTGCTACATGCGTCTGTCGGTCTCCTGACAATTACCCTTGGCACAGTGACCATTATTCTGGCCTTTTACTCAAAATGGTTTGATTTCGGTGAAGTTTTACGCTACACTAATCTTGTTTTGGTACTCATTGTCATGATCTTCACAATATTGCGTCCAACTTTAAAAGTTTACTTCCGCTTAATGGAAAGAATTGAAAATGGAAATTAGTTCAATCATTCAATATGTACTTAACAATGAGTAAACATATTTATATGTGTTGCTTTGGCCTTGCATTGTGTTTTATAAGTTCGAGTCTGTTACTATATTTTATGATAAGGAATTTTACAATTTTACCACCACATTTTAAAATAATATAAGAATATTTTATATACTTTGTTATACATATTAGATAAGTAGAATTTGAATGTTGGTCCAATAACATATCTCGCCTGATATTTTTGATTATGTTGAGATGGGTAAAATAACTTGAATAATGCTGATATGGCTTTTATGTGTAGTCTTCCTAAGTACAGGACTATTATATTATAACTGAAAGAAATATAATCAATGTTAGGTGGTTTAGTGTACATGTATCATGTTAAAATTATGTACCAACAATTATTAGCTCTGCATCCCTGTGAGTCATGATCTCTGGTAGAAATTAGTTAATGGCTCAAATTATTCAAGATTATCAATGATACTAATCTAGATTTTGTCTATAGCACAATGTAGATCGAAACGTTTTATTGTAGAAATAGACAAGACATTTTCAGATATTAAAAAAGTTAATGAATTTAAAAAATATATTAATTTTCGTGAGTGATTAATTTTACACTGGTACAGTCAACCTCTAAAGTACCTAACTAAACACTAGTGATTTGTCATTTTTAGTACCTAATTTGATATATATCAAACTGCCCTATTAATATTGTTGTTTGCTACAAAGGTACAAAGGTATTCAGCTACTTTTGAGCTTGACTGTGAAGTAAATAGTTTAAAAATATGATATTTTAATAATATGTTAGGTTCATATCATAATGATTTGTTTGTTATTGTTTTAAATTTAAAAACTTAAAAATGGACCAATTGATGGAATTTGATTTTTAACTTCTGGTAAGCATACTAAAACAAAGTTGGATGAACCTAAAAGTAATCGTTTGCCACCAGCTATGTTTATGTAGGTAAATATTTTATATGATTAATTTTGTGCAAAAGGATGGAAACCTGCACTCTAAATACTATTATCTTATGAGATTATAAATTGTCATATATACCACAAAAAGTTACGTTTTGAAACTATTTAAGTACCATTTTACTGGCATGTGTTCCACAATATTAATTGTTATAAGGGAGCTACTCCATTTCTTATTTTGATAATTTATTACAACTACATACTTATATTTCGTCTACAATATACATGCAAAGTGAAAAACTAAAGCATTTCCATGCAAATATGTATTTACCAAAGTGTGTGGCTCCCTTACGGTTCTAGTCATACGAAACTCATTAGCTATATAATATAGCAACTTTAATTATTATCGTCGTATATATTTCATATTCAGATATATCGCGCATTACATAGGTATTTTATTCAATTTATATCATTGAACCGGGTTTTAATGGGTGCTTTGAAAACTATTATTTAATTATTCATAAGTTATGTTATTATTATTAAAGAAACAATTAGTAATAGAATAAGAGTTGGATAGAAAATACATGAATATGAATTGTTATTTTATTTTAAAAACATGTTGTAATGAAGCATTTACTTGTCTTGGTCCTGTGTGACAGCTGTGCCAAATTGTGAAATATGTATTTTAGTTGCATGTTACAAAACGTCCAAAGTCTATTTAGATCTAGAATATCTAGATTTACACCGATAAGTCATTTTGCCAGTCATCGTT
Source organism: Pandemis heparana (assembly GCA_963854515.1). Lineage (NCBI taxonomy): Eukaryota > Metazoa > Arthropoda > Insecta > Lepidoptera > Tortricidae > Pandemis > Pandemis heparana. The sequence goes on along the minus strand of OY978012.1, from coordinate 10,051,982 downwards.
TTCATCTTCATCATCAGCCGGAAGACGTTAACTGTTGAATAAACGCATCCCCCTCAGAACGACACAATGACCGACGACCTGGGGCCCTACCATGACGTCCTAATTCCGACTCAGTTCAAATTTTGATGAATGAATGATGAATCTAACAGCGAGCGAACCTAAACTGAATCGCATTAAGACGTCATGGTAAGGCCCCTGCTATCTGCAACCACCAGTTGTCCGGAACTCTCGACTCTGACGTCAGCCTGCCAATGCTGTCTTCCGGTTCGCGATCGCCACTCGAGAACCTATCTCCCCTACCAGTTAGGTATCTGTTCTTCGAACGATGTGGCCACGCCCATTGCCACTTCAACTTAACTTACATATATGGTTTGAGGTAGGTGTATGTCTTCTAGTTCGTCGGCGAATTTTCGTATTCCGGATTCTACCGCGCAAAGTTAGCTCTCTCCATAGTTCATTGGCGTTACATTATGTGCTATAAGTAAAGATACGTAAAATGTGCGCTAAGTATGCGACGTGATAGCTGAAAAAAAGTATAGGTACCTACTGTGTGTTATGGATTGTGCCGAAGTTGGTGCTTCATACGTTTGCATGTGTTATATATTATATTTTTATATACGTCAGTAAGACTTCAGTATTAGTTTTTACACCGTCCGCGTAAATTTTTTAATATTATTAAAAAAGTAACGCGCGACTCGGACATTTTACCGAACAAAACAGGTTAATTACCCATTTTGGTATTTTTATTGGCAAGGCAAAGCTAGACATGTTTCGGCCAAATAAGTTGACTTTTTTCAATCGCAGCTCGCACGGTCTGTTTTGTTCAGTAACATCCTACAAGTAATACATAAGCCATAAGCAAACAGTTCCAAAACTTCTAAGTTTTGTTCTAATTGTAATTATATAGTTAATTATATTAACATTTATTCAGTGATTTGGGAATAATACCTATATTTTTGTAACTCTAGCTCATCTCTAGCTGTACAACAATATTTTTTCGATTTGTTTATTTGTGGATTTTTAAGTGAGAAGTAGTAAATAATATCTACTTATTCCATAAGTTTGTAGAATCTTTATTGGTCATGGACTTTGCAGTTTAGCCTAAAATGCTTGTTGTCTAATGTCTATACAAACATTTATTAAATATTTATGCAATGGGATCAACTTGTTATTTCTTTTTTTATCACGAAGTTCGGATAAAAATACGACTTTCATGTAGGTACTTCTTCTTCTTTTAATAATATGGCCCCATCGATCGATGCGATGATTTCGCCAATGTCAAAGTAAAAAATACAGTATTCAAAAATCTTGTGACATAAAAATGTCGGCAACGTTGTACGGTAGAACACGGTCAAACGACCCCCTCCCCCCCTGTCGGGCTCTTAGCCAACGGACAATGATATCCCACGGAGACCGCCAGGAAATCATTAACCGAAGCCCAGGGTGCACCGGACCAAGCACTGCTCTTCCCCTCGGACGGATCCAAAAACGAACCGCAGCTCTTGACCACACGTGAAGGTAACCCGACTCGCACCCCATGTAGGTACTTATTTGACCTGTGCATGATGTCTAAAAAATGAAGTCCTATTTTTGTAATTGTGGCGACCATAGCGCCACCTAGTCATACACGGTCGCATATGCTCGCACTGGTGACGTCCGTGTTTTGAATCAGTATCACGCTAACGAAGTTTCTTAACGTGAAGCATACATACAAATACCAACTCTTTTCCTTTGGACTTCCTGGAGAGAGACATACTCTCCACACTACGATGGTGGTGGCGGCACGTAAGATAAAATGTGGAGGGGAGATGCAAAGTATGAAAATGATGTTGTTTTTCATAGCATCTCCCCTCCACGTTTTACTTACGTGCCGCCACCTGTAAAAAAGTTATAACGTGTTCAAGACACCTGTGACAGTGAATTGAACTGTGTGAATGAATTTAAGATCTCTTTAATTTACGCAGATTGCCCTAGTAATAATACAGTTACATATATTATTGTTCACCATGTTAACCTGCGGTAATCTATTCGCCACTAGATGTCGTTGCTGCTATTGTACTTTTGACATGTATTATACACAATTTTTTTTTTATATTATGACTTCGCCATAATTAATTTTTTTTTAACGCATTTTGAGCAAATAGATATTTTTTTACATACCTAATAGTAATAGGCTTGTGATCAAGGCATACTAGCGCCATGGAAGTAATAAGTACTACAAACTAGCGGACTACGCACTATTGTTTTGTTGTGTTATCTGTATCCGTCCTCGGGCAATGCTGCCATACGCGTAAAAATTGACACATATTACGTAAATTTTGGCTTCGATTACTTATTTATTTATAAAACTTAATTAAAATTTGTTACCATTCAACGCCTCGTAATATGAACCACACGTTATACCAACATAACAAAGTCACAATGTTTTCGTTCGTTGATTGTAATAAATCGTTTTTGAGCCATCAGTACAGAAACGATACATATTTTTATACTATATCAGTACACTTAATTTGCCATGCAATTCCATTCTATTCTGATCTCTTGAAACTGTATTTTCGAAAATATACTATGGGTATTAAAAAGAGTAGTTACTTTCCGATGACACCTTTAAGATGCTTGACTATTGAAACAACTTTATATGGAAATAATTTTAAGTCCTCTTTAATTCGTTTTGCAGCCTTTTATATGGGGGTTAAAAGAAATAAAATTATTTTGCTGCGTGCGAGTGCGACTACCACTAGTACCACTAATTATTGATAACTAAATCGGAATTTCACTCAGAATAGTCTGGCAACCCTGTTGGGAAACGCCATACCTGCGAGCGCTACCTACTTGTATTTATAAATTGTGTGTGTACTGTACTGCACAGTGTTGCCGTTAGCGTACATTTTACACATTTGACGTACCTTTTTAGCCTCCAATGTGTTATGTGTAATGGGGTCCAGTTTACGTACCTTTTGTTCAAATCCAAAACTATGTGTAACATTTTATAAACCGCCGCCAAACAGTTATGGCAAAACTGAGAGCGATAGAACCTGTGTTAAGAGTTGAGTAAAAAAAAGCTTATGTACCTTTTTATCCCAAAATGTACCTTTTCAGAGCTGGATATGTACCTTTTGGGAACTCAGTTGTGGCAACACTGGTACTGCAGCAATAGCGCCTCAAACGTTGCTTGCGAACTATTCTTAGTCTCGCTCATCTGAAATATCTTATAGATTTTTTAATTTAATTCATCTACGAAGTGCACTGAATCCGCCACGGTGAGTATTTTAATTGTAAAATACCTGAAAACAACGACAGACTTGGTAGATTTTGATTAGAAGATGGCGTTCGCACAGGTTACTGGTGTTTGTTAAAAAAAATATTTCTTTGTTTTAGATGCCGAACATTAAACTTCAGTCTTCTGATAACGAAATATTCGATGTTGACGTAGAGATTGCCAAATGCTCTGTCACGATCAAAACCATGTTGGAAGACCTCGGAATGGATGATGACGAAGAAGAAGTCGTGCCGCTACCTAACGTTAATTCTGCTATTTTGAAGAAGGTAATTCAATGGGCTACCTATCACAAAGATGATCCTCCACTACCAGAAGACGATGAGAATAAGGAGAAAAGGACAGATGACATTTCATCGTGGGATGCAGACTTCCTAAAAGTTGACCAGGGAACTCTGTTCGAGTTGATTCTAGCAGCTAATTATTTAGATATCAAAGGATTGTTGGACGTGACGTGCAAGACTGTAGCAAATATGATTAAAGGTAAAACACCAGAAGAGATCCGCAAGACATTCAACATTAAGAATGATTTCACTGCAGCTGAAGAAGACCAGGTGCGCAAGGAGAATGAGTGGTGCGAGGAGAAGTAAAGAATCTTTTTGACATGATACTAATTCAGTTTATTTATGGTACATTCAAGCTGTGGATGTGAATTCGGAAAAAACAATAATTCATTACCACCTTTAAAATTAATGCCTATACATTGCTAGTTTTAATTTCTCTGATAGATTAGTTTTGTCAGTGTGATCAAAATCGTGTGAAGTGTTCCAAACTTTAAAGATGGTGATGTTTGTTGAAGAAAACCGGGAAACTCATTTACGTAACAATTAACTTAATTATTGTATAGACCATTAACAAATTGATTATTTTATTTAAAGTCTAATGTTTCTTGTCTCGTCTGGATCTAATCACTTTTATATTACAGTTAATGACTCAGCAAATTAACAGTAGTAATTAAGACACAAGTCCCACAATAACTTTCATCAGTCCTTTATTACCTTAGAAACTACATAATATGATTATCATTATTAAGTCAGCATTATTTTCTGCCCCATGCAAACTGTCCTATTTGGTTGTGGAACACTTCATCAATTTAATTTAATAATTTATTTGTACTGAAATTGTAATAGAATGTGTAGATGTCATTTTAACTGCTGCTATTAATTTCATGGGAGGGTAGTTGTATCTTTGATATTCATTTGGACTAGCAATCAACTAATATCTATATTCAGTACATGACAAGATTTATAGAATTATAAACACAAGGAATCTAATTTCATTTGACAGCGGCTACTTATTTAAAATAAAAGAACACTGGGTCCCAAATATTGAATAGTTTAAAAATAAATGAATTGCTTAACATATTGCGATTTTTATTGCTACATCACATGGATTTTATATATGCTAATTCTAAGGTACTATGATAAATTACAATAAAACTAGATATATTTCTCAAATTTGCTGCCTCAAATATACTTTTGATGGCATTTTCTTTCGATATCATTACCAGATCAGCTTCAAGTAACTTGACTGGTCCACCCGGAAAATATGCTGCCATTATTTTATCACGAAAATAGGTACGTATGTTAGGTTAGTTAGGTATCTTTATTTGCCCAAGGGGTAAAATACCTACCCGGAAAAAAGGGGCTCCGTCGAATACCACGTGGACCACAACCCATAGCCGATATTGAATAAACTGCCTCTCCTTGACCTCATGAGGCAGCTATTTTTGGGAGGGTGGCAGCAAATTAAGTACCTAAATAAAAGTTTCTTCCCTATGCAATGCTACGAAAAGTATCCTCAATACTTATATAAGCGTCTGGCACAAAGTAGTTGTCAATACAATTCAGTATTGGACTATTGAATTGTCCCAAGCTGGTGCCACATGTTGCTGCTCCAAGGAGTAGGCCAAAGAAGAAAGCCAGAAAAATCAAACCAACTAGAACACTTTGGCTCTTGTTCTGGCATAAGGTTAACTCCTTGCATATGCATAGGAAGTTGTAAAATGGGCTGAAAAAAAAGAGATGACATTAATTTAGTAGACCTTTAGCCAATATACTTATAGATTGTTTATCTATATCTATTAACGCATTCACCTGCCAAGCCCAAGACTTCTTCGGGTGCCACTCATGCAGTATGCGTTCAATTGAGTTTTTGAATCAAATTTTTTTTTGTCATAAATGGAAAGATCATATATAAGTTTTGTTAGAAAAGTATTTTTAGTTTTTTTTATTCGCTATAATTAACGAGTTATACCGATTTGAAAATTGATCGTCGAGTACCGCACCGAAAACGCACCGACAGTTCCCGAACAAGGCCGAGCCGCGTGTGACGTCACAATGTTAGTTTCCACTCGTAGTTAGTATACAGGTGATACCGTTTTTTGACTTTAATCTACTCTATTCTGTTACTATCCTACTATTATTGTAAAATGCTATTGTTTGTGAGAGCGTATTGGTTTGTGACTCTTTCACGCTAAAACGGCTAAACAGATTTCGATAAAATTTGCCATACACGAACTTTATAATTTATAATCTGGATTTACGTACCGGCTATAGTAGGTGTCATTCACGATGTATGCCATCCACCGTGGTTCTTATTAATTTGTAGTTAAAGGTTAATTTTAATACATCTACGAGTCTTTGTGGATGGCACTATCTATACTTCTATCATGCTTCTATCCCAACTTTCCACGGTACCGGGATTTAAAACAATAAAATTAGATGAGAATAGTGATGAGTACACTTTGGTAGTAACTATTTATATGAATAAGTAAATAAGTCGTGGGATTTCAGTTCAAAATCCCGTTGATTTTATCCCAGAAGAATTTCATAAGAAAACCCGGAATTTCGAGCACAAAGATGGCGGATGACATTTTGACACTATGACACTAAAAATGTTTATGGGTGTCGTTTTTGAGTAATTTGATGGCTCTGAGCCCGATTTTGGCATATTTTTTTAGATTCAAGATGGCGAATGACATTTTGACACTATTGACACTGACACTAAAATATTAATGGGTGTCGTTTTTGAGTAATTTGGTGCTTCTGAGCCTGATTTTGACCTACTTTTTTGGATTCAAGATGGCGGATGACATTTTGACACTATGACACTAAAAGTGTTTATGGGTGTCGTTTTCGAGTAATTTTGTGGTTCTGAGCCAGATTTTGACATAATTATTTGGATCCAAGATGGCGGATGACATTTTGACACTAAAAATGTTTATGGGTGTCGTTTTCGAGTAATTTGGTTCTTCTCAGCCCGGTTTTGGCATACCTTTTTGGATCCAAGATGGCGGATAACAATTTGACATTACTGACACAAAAAACACAAAAAAGTGTAAAATGTTACTCGAAAACGACCGATAAACGTTTTTAGTGTCAATAGTGTCAAAATGTCATTCACCATCTTGGATCCAAAAAATTATGCCAAAACCGGGCTCCGAGCCACCAAATTACTCGAACCGACACCCATAAACATTTTTAGTGTCAAAATGTCATCCGCCACCTTGAATCCAAAAAAGTATGTCAAAATCAGGCTCAGAAGCACCAAATTACTCAAAAACGACACCCATCAATATTTTAGTGTCAAAGTGTCAATAGTGTCAAAATGTCATCCGTCATCTTGGATCCAAAAAATTATGCCAACACCGGGCTCAGAGCCACCAAATTACTCGGAAACGACACCCATAAACATTTTTAGTGTCAAAGTGTCAAAATGTCATCCGCCATCTTGGATCCAAAAAAGTATGTCAAAATCAGGCTCAGAAGCACCAAATTACTCAAAAACTACACCCATCAATATTTTAGTGTCAAAGTGTCAATAGTGTCAAAATGTCATCCGCCATCTTGGATTTAAAAAATTATGCCAAAATCGGGCTGTTTTACTCTCCTCACCCGGAACACATCAGCGCAAGCATTGCTGCTTGGCGGCAGGATTACTAAGATGCTGGTACAGTCGACGTCAAAGATATCTTTACACTTTAGTGCCTTGTCGCTCCAAGCACTTTGACAACTTCATATGAAACTTCAAACATATAGTTACAACGACAAGGTACTAAAGTGTAAAGATATCTTTGACGTTAACCGTACCTAGCGATCCGAACGTACCTACCTAGAACAAGGTTAGGCTCTTACACCCGCAAAAATTCCCATTGAATATAACTATAATACAATCCCACGGGATTATAAAAAAATCTAGAAATACCTATCAACCACAAAATCTAGCCATTAAAATTTACGTACCCACGGTCGAAGAAACTGAATCACGTAACCTACCTAATAGGTACAATTTAGCAATAATATCTCTGGCAGGGTGTATGTTAAAATTCCACAGTGGTAGGTAAGCGATTCAGTATCTTTCACTGTACTTAGGTACTTTATTGTGAAATCTCAGGTCCAGTAAAATCAATCCAGTTCACATAAATCAGAAACATTATCAGGATTAAGCTTTTATTACCTACCTACACATGACTAAAACAAAAATTTACTTACTATAAGGTGATACGCGTGCTCGTTTGCCACCTTATTTCATAAAAAAAACTTCTGCAGATATTTTTTGTATTAAATTTCGGATATTTTTAGTGAAATCAGCCGTTAACCCAGTACTGTCGTGAAATTGCTTTAACATTGTGACGTCACAGCCATGGCGACCAATCATGGCCCGTTCCCGGTCAAGTGGTCATATTTCAAATTTCATCAATTTTGAATTGCTTATAATTAATTTAAAAAAAATATTTTAAGATTTCTTTGAATTAGATATTATATAATATGCTATAAAGTTTTAAAAAACATAAAAAAAATCGATATTTTTTTTAAATTCAAAGACTCAATTGCCTGACTTAGTTAATTAAGACAGCGGCACCACGCGGCACTGAGCGCAAGTCACGAAAACGCATATATGCGTCGGTGGCAGTGAATAATAACTTAGGGTGACGGCACCAGTGTTGGACACTTTCAAGCTGACAAGCACCAGTAATGGACACTTCATTCTTAATTTAAAGATGATAATGGTTTGACTGTTGTAAAATAAATGACCATGCCTTTGTCTTTTATTTAAATAAGAGTTATTGTGCATTATTGGGTCCATGTCCATTATTGGCGCCGTCACCCTACGAGGTTCGCTCTCTAGTTAAATTAATAAATGGGTTTCTGGAACTTTCCATAAAGACGAGTTATGCCAAGGCTAACTATAATACACCTAGTGGGCAAAAGATGGCGCCATAAGGAACACAACAGTCAGCACATTAATTGAATGAAACGTAGGTATCAATTTTTTTTCTCCCGGACACCTAAAAATAACACGGTTGGTTTGGTAGAAAAGTCAAGCAAACTGACCTCCAATGTCTATTATTATCAACAACTATCTTATTGGTTTCATCAAGTAGCCTCACAAGCTGTTGCTGGGCTAATGTAATGACTGGACACTTCTTATGCAGAATGTTGGCTACATCCCCTTCGCGATCCAAGTCGCAACTGCATCCAGGGGAGTCTACAGTATACGCTTCGCTTCTAGGTGAATTGTCAGGAACATCGTTAGTTTCCTCGTGTGAATTAAAATCTATGTCCTGAGTACCTCTTCGATTCTTATTGAAACTTTTCCTGTAGTATCGGTAGATATTCTGTACTTGGTGCTCATCTGATGACATCACAGAATAACCTTAAAAATATTATAAATAAAGTTTATAAATATTTATGTATGTCTATAGTAGCACAATTGACAGTGACTGCTACCTGTTATAGTTACGTCATGCAGACAAAGTTGCGTCACGCCGCAAGTTTTCTTAAATTTATGCCAGGTACCTACCTATAGTAAAAGATTTGACATTTTAAATATAGGTAGGTACTTAGATACGCACCTTGTTGGTGTAGGCCATTGGGCGTCCATTGGGGATAGCTCAAACGAAACGAAATGTGTCAACCTTTACTATCCATTAAGAGCTCTTAGGCACCTATAGACCGACCGCTTAAATGAGTCCTCGCCCGCGCATTGCAGGTGCGCGGGGTGGGACTAGGGATTGCAAAATCCGGTTCTTTTCTCAAATCCAGATTTACAAATTATCAACTTGTACAAATCCGGATTATCCGGATTTTTCGGATTTTTATTAATATTTTGAAATTTTCATGTAATTACATGTTTTTTGAAACCTAACGGTGTTCAATTTTATTGTTATTAAAATTTCCCTAAGAATATATAAAATAAAACTGCAAAAATCTTGATAACCCGCGTTTAATCAGTCCAGTACTGCTGTCTGCAGTACAGTACTACCGGACCGGCCGACTAGCTAGATCTAAAGCTAGCTATGAGGTAGCCAGTAAAGCGCGGAGGGGCGAGGGATAGATAGTGCTACGTGGCAGGGAACGAAACGAACGCATGAATGAATGAAATGAAACTAAATTCAATAGGAAATTCTGCTTAAATGTCAACTTTGTCAACTGTAATTGAAATCCGAAAAAACCGGATTTTTAAGCTAAAAATCCGAATTTATAAAAGGCGACAAAAATCCGGATTTATCCGGTTATTTCAGATTATCCGGATTGCAATCCCTAGGCGGGACGACAAATGGGGCCGGCGGAGAGGTGCGGGTGGGTAGTGCGCCTACCGCCCGCACCTCTCTCGGTCCCCTTTGTCGTCATACCCGCGCCCCCGTGCCGCGCAGGCGAGGACTCATTTAAGCGGTCGGTCTAGAACTTGTTCAAATCTTGGCAGATGGTGGAAAAGAAGCCCAACAATCTGGTCGTAGAAAGTACGTGAGACATAAGGGACTATACCTATTTTCTTCGGTAGAAAGACGCATCTAACACAAAGTCATTGGAATATCTAGGATCATCTAACAAATAGGCACAGAGCTTTCATTTACTCGTTTTAACTAGTTTTCTAAGAACGAGACACATAAAGTCAGGTACAGTAAGAATCAGTTATTTTGTTCCATGAGCTCTTGAATGCCACTCGGGTTTGTCTTGCTGTCCCCCTCACTCTTATGGGTTCGATAGGTACTTGAATTAGCCGATGGTACCCGAAACCCGAATGTCATTCTAAGAGTTCACGGACTGTACCTGCGTTGGGGGCGCTCAAAATACTTGAACAATAAAGCCAAAAGCACTTTTGAGCGCCTTAAGCGCCTATTGCCTGCTCGAGTCAACAACTAATACAAGTAGATATAAAAATTAATTACTTCCTGTAATTATCGCGTAAACAATGCAAGTTCTACTAACCTCGACTGGAAGTTACTCGGAACGAATGTAGAAATTACGTCACGACTCGTTAAAGGAAATAGTCAGCTTATTTATCATTTATTCAGTTTAAAGGTTATCGCTGTAAGGACTAATGAGTGTAATGACGCAATATTACAAATTTTTTAAATTTAAAATTTATTAATTTTACAGAAATTAAGACCTTAAAGTAATCTTAGGCAGGTAACTGTTACCTTGTCATTTCACAGCACTTTATTACATAATAAATTAATTAGTATACCCTTACGAGTAACAAAATGGTTGTTGTACGTTTCATCTCATTATCACATACAAGCACAATGGTTTTTACAATAAATACATAATTAAGCTCAAATCTCCTTTTTTTTTAAAGTCGTTTCTTTCAATTTCATATTGAATTAACGTGGCTATTATCTCTTCTAAAGAAATTTGATGAGAGGATAATTACGTAAGAACGCGGCCTAACTACCTGGAACTAAGAAATAAAAATAAAATAAAATCTATTACTAAGACATTATACAACTTCAACTGAGTCCCCTAGACTGTGCATTATTTTCTTTGAATATTCGTAGACTACGAACAAAACTGCGGTGGCGGGGATTGTCCGGACGAGAGTAGGTTTGAGACCGTTATATAGCGCAAGCGCACCTGTAAAGGACAATAAAACATTATTTACATTTAATTTCCAGTAGAGTGAGTGCACCAGTGTTGTTGGACACTAAGCTGACAATCACCATAATGGACACTCATTCTTAATTTAAGGATGATATGGTTTTAAATTGACTGTTGTAAAATATGACTATGCCGTGTCTTTTAAATAAGAGTTATTGTGCATTATTGGGTCATGCCCATTACTGTTGCCGTCACATTAAATCGAGTTAGGGTGAGACCAAACCGCCGCGTATACGCAGTGACGTGTCGTATGCGTCACGTTTTGTCACCGTTTTTTAAGCGGCGGTGTGGTCGCACGGGCACCCTAAAATGGTAACGATGCGAGTCGTAAAACTTTATGCAAGGACCATTCAAATCGCTACTATCATCTTACGGGCTAATCGTGCCGCTAAGCAGCAGTGCATACGCTGCTGTGTTCCGGCGTGTAGAGTAAGACAACCTGTGAAACTGGCACATGAGGTATTCATGCTTAGCCTTCAAGGCTGTGAACACATCTGCAATTCTCTAGTGTTGCGGGTGTCCACGGGTAGTGGTGCTATAGACTAGTTAGTTACCATCACGTAAACCACTTGCTCGTTTGCCTACTTCACAATAAATATAGTAGTATTTAAATACTATACTTTTACTTTTTTTGCTGGAAGAGATCCCTTCTTAGGGATAAGTTCGCCTTTGTACTATTTTCTGTGTACTTCTGTATTTTAAAATTTGTATGAGCAATAAAGAGTTTACATTTACATACATACTTATGAAATGGGCTATGCCATGAGTGTTGGACTCACTCTATCTTGATTGGGCATGACAAGATGAAGCGTAATTATTTAATAATTATCAAAACATATAGATAAGCGTTTCAAACAAACTGCGACTATTGAATCATTGGTAGGTATTTCCGTTGCATGATAACTAATACACAACGAGGAGAACAAAATTGAACGCATTAAGCTTTTATCGAACTTATAACATAACTTCTATTAATCTTAGTTAACATAACTTCTTTTACGAGCGTTTTTATTTTATGTGTTCTGAGACATAGCTATATGTTGTTAAAATTTAATGCATAAATCACTATCGTTCGTAATCGTTTTCAACCGTTTATGCAAGTAAAATATAAAAAAATAATATTTAAAAAATTAACAAATTTAATGAATAATAAATACACCGACCATACCTACCTACACTGTGTATAAGTAGAATAAGTTTAGTATAATCATGATGATCAGTTTATAAATACATACCGTACCTAACTGATCATTATAATAATAAATAAATAAATAAATATTAGGGAACAATTCACAAAAATTGACCTAGTCCCAAAGTAAGCGCTAGTAAGGCTTGTGTTGTGGGTACTAGACAACGATATACATACTTTACTTATACAGATAGAAAACATCCATAACTCAGGAACAAATATTCGTGCTCATCACACAAATATATGCCATTACCAGGATTCGAACCCAGGACGCTTGCTTCGTAGGCAGGGTCACTACCAACTAGGCCAACCGCGGCGTTAATGGCATACAATGTGTCCTAAAATGATTAAGGAATAATCCAGCGAGTGTTTGGGTTATTTTAAGTGAACACTACTCTGCACATGAGATTTTTTTATTTCTAGTTTACAAATTGTTTCCATTGTACGGCGTCAAAGGGTTGACTTAATTTTTAATCCAAAATTTAGATGAAAATCCATTACAGTGTTCAATTAATAAACTAACCGATCCACTGAAATTAAAGATTACCCATGAAGATTGCATATCAGTCTACTCGGCTAATTTGGGCTACGTAGAGCTTTGTCCGCTCTAACTTACGCGACGCCATTTGTCTCTTTCCAAAGACCAAAGTGCAATCTTTATGGCCGAGTACTGTATCATCAATTCATCACTTTCATCAGTTATAAAAAAATGTTGATGTCGTGATGTGTATATACTGGGTGTATCAGATAGCCCCTAACAATAATCAACTGGCCATAGCCATACATTCTATGGCTAACCATAGCCATAGAAGCTAAAAAAAGATAAAAAAAAAAATTGGAGCAAATTTTTTTTTATGTTTTGTATTGGAATGATTACAGTTAATACTACCATTCTTATAGAAAATATAAAAAAAAATTACTCCAATTATTATTAAAATTTTTTTTTTAGCTTTTGTAGCTATGGTTATATACCCCAGTTGATTATTGTTAGGGGGTATCTGATACACCCTGTATGTGAATATGAATAGTAAGTAAGTAAGTCGATGCTACTGTAATAGTGATGTTGGTATATGTGTGGATTATGACTGTATAAATAAAAATATTAAATTGCTGACCTTCTTTCTTTACAATCTCGTATCCCACCGTGAGGAACTTCTGGCTCTTGTTTGAAATCTGCACCCTCGACTTGATGACGTCAGAGGGGAATATGACAGTCCACAGGATCAGGCCTCCCACTGCGCCCGCGATCATCGTCCGGATGGGGCCGATGTCGTCCTTTGACTGCCCCGGCTTTGCAAGGAGTTCCCTTGTCCCTGAAAACAAATTGTATGTGCTTCTTTAATTTTTGACTTCAATAATGAAGGTTATGTTTTGGAAACGAAGTCCTATAGGGAACGTCTCACTGTTCATCCCATCCACTAGTAAAGGAACTGCTGGAGCCTAGCAATCTAAAAAGACTAAAAAGGGCAAATGTGTTCCCTTAAAGAAGTGAGAGTTGGTCGATGGTCCACCTCCTCACAATCGCCACTAACCTCTCAAAAGATCTGATTATAGTCTTGCGACTGATGGTAGCTATAATAATAACAATAAAAAAAAAGTTTTGGAAATTATTATTATTTTCTATAAAAGGGTAAAGTATTTTTTTTTAACTGTCTTCTATAAATTAATAAAACTATAGGCCCTATAGTATAGGGAATAACTAGTACCAGGTAAGCATCTACCTACTAAGTTATTAAAGAAAATAGAAATGCTTTAGGTACAAATCAAAGCTTGTGAAATGTATCAAAACATTAAGGTAACTGCACCAGTGTTGGACAAGGACCCAGTAATGGACAAGGAGTCTTATTAAATAGAAACTAAGGGGTAGGCATTTAATTATTTTACAACAGTCAATTTAAAATTTCGTATGATTTTTAAATTAAGAATGAAGTGTCCAACACTGGTGCCGTTACCTTATGTAGTCTAACCTTAATGAAGTGAGTTTTTTTTTGTGATGATTTGCTCGCAATCGGAGCGAGAAACATAGTGTATAACTCTTTCATTAAACAGGATAAAATAAAATATTTTTTTTCACAATTCGTTTGCATAACTTACACGTTTTTGTTTTCTACATGAATTCCTCCACCTAATAAGATAATTGACAAAGATAACGATAGGGCAGGCCCCCCACGAATTGCCTGTGAAAATTGACAACACATGCATAACTGAGTTGATAAAAGTTCTTCAGTAGCAACGCAATATCGGAAGATATGACAATCCCCCTTCCAACCCTAAATGGACCCAAGATGGACGAACGAATGATCTGTTAAATGTGGTGATACAAAGCTGTGGAATGCTTGGTCTACATGGCTTTCAAGGCACTTAAACCATTTTTATGTCTCTAACTAAAGCGTGACAGGGTTTAAAACAATGTTTACCTTCATATCCTCCAAAAAAGAAAAAGTATCCTGGCATTTCTCTCATGATAGTCGGCACTAGGCCCCTAAATAATCCCTGGATCCCATATTGCCTGAATATTTGCTGTGTTAGCTGGATCGGCGTGATCTTGACCTTCAAACAAGATAAAGCACCAAGGTTAATTGTGTGTAAACATGATATCAATTGATAATACTTCTAATGATTAGAATTACAAGCTCTATTGTAAAATAAGAATGCAATTAGTTTCGTCTTTGTTACATTGCGTGGCGTCGAGTTTGTTTGGGAGAAAATTAATACGAGTCATCACACAACCTCATATGATTTGTGTGATCAGACCAAGCAGACGCCTAAGCGCGACTGTCGTAGTAAAGCTTTTAGAAAAAAAAAAATATTAGGACAAACGCAAAGGGAAATATATACGTAGGAAATACCCAAAATAGTTATCATCATACAGCTGTTTGTGAGCCTTGCACACTGATTTCCCGCATGGCCTGCAGCTGGCATTTGATCAGCTCGGTGGGGCACAGCGTGAACGAAGAGAAGAAGGCCGCCAGGAAGCCCGCCGACGCGTTGCCAAATGCTGAGAGCTGCTCCACATTCTGTAATAAAAATTTTATGCACTTAAAATTTTCACCAAAGTCAACCATTTCACGGATTTTTCAAAGGCATGTGGTGTAATATGTCAACAACAAAGGCGTTTTTAGTATTTGTTCCTGTGGTGTTAATATTTAATTCATAAACCTAAATGTTAGTCCAATATATTTATGTACTTAGTAAAATTAACTGTAAACTAAGATATTAGGAGCAAAATTGTGACAACATGTTTATATGTTATATTAGGGATATAAAATATATACATAGATTAGACTAAACTTTGTTTAACAGGACTAAGGCTTAAAATGAAGGTTGGCTGGGGACAAGATTTTTTTAAAGTTAATTACGTTTGAATAGTGCACACAGCTGACACACAGTATTTGTGTCTTTGTTTACTTTTTTTTAGTTTGATCTGTAAAGTAGATGATATATTATACCTGATTTTGTATTTACCTCTGTTCCAGTGAGTCGACAGACAAATTTCTGACAATAACCATAAGCTGCAAAGAGGACAGAATTTTCTGCGACATTGGCCATGATGGCCGGTGTGGTGCCTGCATAAAGGCCTCTAATTACTCCGTCATTTCTCAGCGTTTGCTTCAAGCAGTCATACATGCCCTTGTATAGGTGCGGGAACGTTTGCATCTTCACTTTGACTGTGTCCAAGGGCTGGCCCACATAAACTACTGCCACACCGCCTGCAAAACAGAAAGGAATTTTCATTTTTTTTATTAGATATTATTTTTATTTGTGGAAAGTTGATTTATCAAATCATTTGATAAGTTAAACGATCCATGGGGCCATTTCCACATATAAGAGACATAAATATAAAAACAATAAATCAAATGGACATACAATGTAAACATATGGTTTAATTAATTAATGAAGGATATAGTTAACATTCAAAACTCCAATCAAAAGTCTATCAGGTCATAAAATTAAAAGTACATAACAATTTTAGGATAGTTAATAGTGGCAAATAATGTTTGAGCATCTGGAGAATATAAATGTAATGAACTGGAAACAGCTTTTAAGTTTAATTACAACAAACCGGATAACTCATGTATAAAAGCCGAAGGAATGCTCCGACAATTGTTTCGGACTATTCCATAGAAGGACTACGGAATAGTCCGAAACAATTATCAGAGCATTCCTTCGGCTTTTACACATGAGTTATCCGGTTTTTTCTAATTATGTTTGAGTCTCGTGGTAGTTTCAAGTTGAAATTTGATGTTGATTGAATCACGTGAGCGGCCAGTAACCTTTCAGATGTTGGTCCACTGATGCAATAGCTGTGAGACCAGAGTAAGAATATGAATATTGATCCTTTTTTGGTAAGTATGACTGATCATTTTTAGATAACGTTAATTTTGAAATACTGTTAACAAAATGTTACAATAAAACTAAAACAGTTTTAAAAAATTACCTAGTGATCCAGCCGTAAAGTCGATTACTCCATTTTTAAGGTTCCCAGCTCCCGAAGAATGTGCCATGATTATTAAATATAAATTATGCTAGAATTAAAATAAACAAACACTATTTTGATTTGTTTTACGAGTAAAACCTAATTTGTCGTTTAATGCATAATCGAGTTTAAAAAATAAGTGCAGCACATTCAGCAGCAACGCTTCAAATGATAGATTATTCACCAAAGAGCACGCACAACACACTTTAAAATCTTATCTCTTTTAAAGTCCCTTATCTTTCATTCATTTAATTAAAAGCAATATTTAACTCAATTTCCTTGGTGAAGTGTTTTTATTAGCTGTGTAGTAGTCTTATAAGCGTGCAAAATTCTTCGTGATATTTACAATTAAACTATGGTATTAACCGTTTATATAATTTTATATAAAACTTTTATTACGATTTCAATTCAAACTTAAAGGAAGGAAACGCGTGCGTACCGATGCGAATGAATGCGACAGTGTTGCCACAATTGAGTTCCCAAAAGGTACATATACAGCGCTGAAAAGGTACATTTTGGGACAAAAAGGTACATAAGCCTTTTTTTTACTCAATTCTTAACACAGCTTCTATCACTCTCAGTTTTGCCACAACTGTTTGGCGGCGGTTTACAAAATGTTACACATAGTTTTGGATGAGCTCAAAAGGTACGTAAACTGGACCCCATTACACATAACACATTGGAGGCTAAAAAGGTACGTCAAATGTGTAAAATGTACGCTAACGGCAACACTGGAATGCGATGCGGTCACGTCAATTTGACAGCAAACCAGACATCACTTTATTTAGTAATTTTTCAGTTTTGTAGCTTTTTCAGCGTTTTTATCTATGACTCGACATGGATTCGACTTTGAAAAAAATCAAATAGAATATGGCCAACACCAACACTACGTTTGAAAAAAAGCGCGGGAAACGTGAAACGCGGCGGTTGTGTTTTTTGGTTTTCTTTTCTGGAAAAATAATTTAATTAGTTTAAAGATCAGTTAGGTGACGGTTTTGTATATATTTTGTTTCCCTCTTTTCTAGTTTATATTTATTTTTGTATATAGTGTTTGTAAATACGTCGAATTAGGTAAGTTTTCCATTTTTATATTCTTGCCCAATGGGGGATAAAGAACCCCCAGATCCTGGAGGTGCGAACCTCCAGGTTGGTTATAATGTAGTTGTCGATTCTGATATGGACACGGATGCCTCCGCGTCATTTACTAATGTTAGCGATCGTAAAAGGGTATTGAAAGGCCAAAAGTTTTGCAAGATGTGTAATAAAAAAAGGAAAAGGAATAATGGCGGTGGCTATGAATGCGATTGTACAGTTAAAAACGTTTCTGTAATACCGGACAAACAGGAGATTAATACAGAAAAAGATAAAGCACCAGGGATTGGCAGAGATTTTTTTAACAGTACGGATGTCAGTCCGTTTACAATTCACGTGCAAATAAAAAAAACTGATGTAAACTCGTCCTTACACCCAGTATCATTCGGGAAGTTTTTAATGAAAAACAATATTCGTAACATTATTAATGGGAGCGTAAAGCGCATTGGACGCACTCGTATATCAATGGCTTTTTCCAACATGAACGATGCTAATGCATTCATTACCGATGCTCGTTTGGAGGCTGAGAACCTCAATGCCTACATTCCTACGTTTTCAATTACTCGAATGGGCTTAATCAGAGGTATACCTGCACAGTGGTCTGAGGAGGAAATTTTAACAAACATTTCGGTGCCTATCGGGTGCGGAAAGGTAGTGTCGAGAACTCGGTGGAGAGCTGGTATTTTTAGGGCACTTCACTGATTTAATAATAGAAACACCGTAAAATTGTAAGACGCGTTTTATTCGCCATTGATATACAAAAAGGAAGTCGTAAACAAAAAAGGCAGTAGTGCCAACTTAATAACTATAGTGTTGGGGTTGCCAACATGCTCCCGCCGACAAGGGATGAACACAATTATGAACACAACATAAAACATAATGCACATTTTGTGCAAACAAACATGAAACAAATAACATTCTTGATGTTGTTTAAAGATAAATTTGACATAGAAAAACTAAATAAATTGTTGAAACAAACTACTTGGTTCCTTTTCTTAAGACTTGTACCATACAAAACATAAAGCACATTATTAAAATAATATGTATGAGATCATTTCTTAACATACTAGCGCCATCTATTGGCACTAAACTGTACTACTTATTTATTTTACATTATTTAGTCGTCTATTTTGTAATTTAATGAGAGATACGATAAATTTAAGAATTAGTTTTATCACAAACAATTTACAGTAATCATTATCAGTAAATATTATTCTGTATCTATAGGAAGCAGACAAATCTTAGTAATGGACCGCCTATGACTTTTTCCATTTGGTAAGGTTACCTCCACAGCTCTTACGTTATTATCGAGCCCAGGGAATACATTAGTGATTCTAGCCATGGGCCAGTACAGAGGCTTTATATCATTATCTACCAAGATAACTAGAGAACCTATTTTTACATTGGGTTTTACAGTTTTCCATTTTGGCCTAGATTGCAGCACATTCAAATAGCTTTTGTGCCATACCTTCCAAAATTGCTGATACATATTGCAACAAATATTCCAAAATTTTAACCTATTAAGGGGTACATCAGTTACATCCTTTTCAGGGTAGGCATTTAAAGCGGTGCCTATCAGGAAGTGGCCGGGCGTAAGGTAAGTATAATCATTTATATCTGTAGACATAGGGGTCAATGGCCTACTATTTAAAACAGCTTCTATTTGTGCAAGTACAGTACACAGCTCTTCGTAGGTAAGTAAAGCCTTTAACATGACACGTTTTAGATAATATTTGGTCTGCTTAACACAATTTTCCCACAGGCCAGCGAACACAGGAGAATAACTGGGAATAAAGTGAAATTTGATACCCTGTTGAGTTGCATAAGCTTGTACTCTTTGTTGAAAGTCGTGAGAACCATAAAGTTTATAAAATTCAGCCAGTTGGTTCCTTGCACCTTTAAAAGTTGAAGCATTATCACTGTAGATGTCGCTAGGTAATCCTCTCCGTGCAGTAAATCTTTTTAAAGCAGCTAAAAAGGCAGATGTTGTTAGGTCAGAGGTCAGCTCAAGATGAACTGCTTTAGTTGCGAAGCAAATAAACACACAAATATATGACTTCGAGACCACGGCGCGCCTAACCCTCGACTGCTTGACGGAGATGGGCCCAGCGAAATCTACGCCAACTTTTTGAAATACTCTGCACGCGTTTACTCTGTCGTGCGGCAAGGAACCCATCAGCTGTTCAGCTACTTTAGCCTTTATCCTGAAACAGGTAATACATTTACTGGTGGTTTTCTTAACCTCCCTCATGCCATTTATAATCCAAAATTTTTGATTTATTGATGACAAAGTGATCTTGGGGCCTGCATGTAAGTTTCTTATATGTTCACTATTTATAATTAATTTAGTGACTCGCGATTTGTTAGGCAGCACCGCTGGATGCTTTTGCGAATAAGGTATTGTCGCGCAGTCCAGCCGTCCTCCTATTCTAATGAGCCCTTTGTCATCAATAAATGGATTTACAGTAGCTAAACTGCCCTTTAAGGGTTTATTTTGTGTTAACAATTTAAGTTCAGCATTGAAGTATTTTTGTTGCTCATGTTTTACAATCATAAGCATGGCATTGTTCAACTCTTCAGTAAGCAAATAGTTTGCTTTATTTTTGTTAGTCTTTAAGTTGTTGCAAAAGCGCAATACATAAGCAAGAACACGTTGCATTTTGTTAACATCAGAATATTTATCAAGAAAATCCAAGCATAGAGAAGGATTAGCTTCAAAAACGGAGCACACCGTAGCGCCAGAGAACTCAGAGCCATTGCAGCCAGCCTTTAGTTCTGGTAAGTCAGCAGGTATATCAAGTTCGTTACCTTGAGGCAGCTTATATGAGCTGTCTAGCAGAAAGCTGGGCCCAGTCCACCAGAGCGGATGCCCGTCGAGCTCATGCGGCTGCGTGCCTCTGCTGAGGCAATCGGCAGGATTTTCGCTCGTTCTGACATATGACCAAATGAATTTATCAGTGTGTTGTAGAACAACCTTTACTCTGTTCGCAACATAAATGTTGAGCTTCGTTATATCAGTCTTTAACCATGCCAAGACTATTTGTGAGTCTGAGAATAAAAGCACATCACTGACTTTTAACTTGAGGCTCATAGTGGAGTGTACTCTTGAGACTAATTTAGCCAATAATAAGGCAGCATTGAGCTCTAGCCTAGGCACGGTTAGTTTCTGATGCAGTGGATTGACTCTAGATTTTGAACAGAGTAGAGATTGTTTCACTGTACCTGTATCGTCAACGACACGCAGGTAAACGCAGCATCCGTACGCAGCAGAACTGGCCGCATCCGCGAACCCTACTAATTGTACAGACTTGGTAAGTGCAGTGTCAAACACAACATTTCTTTGAATTTGAATAGGCTTCATTATTGTTAAGCTATTATAAAATTCGAACCAGAGCTCCTTTAATTCGTTATTTAAGCAAGAATCCCATCCCATTTTAGTCGACCATAGCCTTTGTATGATCAGCTTGGCTGACACGATGACGGGTCCAACCAGACCTAATGGGTCATAGAATTTGGCTATGTGACTCAGTATCTCGCGCTTAGTTTTGGGGACCTTATCTGCTGAACTGGGGCTCGTTATGTTGATTGTATCTGTCTTGGTGTTGTAAGATACACCCAGTGTTTTGAGACAGTAGTTTTGCTTTTGTAAGTCAACTTCATCAAAATGTTGACTCGCAAGTGGTATGTCCTGCAGTAATTGTGGGCAATTAGATGACCATTTGTGTGCCTCAAACCCTCCCAGCTCAAGAATTTTTATAAGTTGCCTTTTCATTTCATTTAGTGATTCTAATGAGTTACTAGAGACTAAAATGTCATCACAGTATGATTGATTGAGGAGGATTGAAGCTGCAGCAGGAAACTCAACCTGATATCTATTTGCAAGCTCTGTAAGGCATCGAGTTGCCAAGAATGTGGAGCATTTCATTCCATATGTTACTGTATTTAATTCAATACATTTAATACTCTCTTCGGGAGTGTCTCTCCACAGTATGAGTTGCAATGACCTGAACTTTGGATCAAGATCAATTGAGCGGAACATATTTTTCAAGTCTGTGCTGAAGACATAGCCACCTATTCGGAATGACAAAAGTATGTCAAACAGCTCTTTTTGCGTGACACTGCCATTCAATAAAATGTCATTAAGTGACCGCCTCAAACGTGTAAGCATTGAAGCATCAAATACTACTCTACACTTGGTGGTCTTCTTATCAAGTCTTATCACAGCATGGTGTGGTAAGAAGAAAACTGGGTCTTTGGTGAGGTTGTACTTGTCAATGTTCACAAATGAACCATGGCCTAGTGCCACATATTGATATATGAAGTCTTTGTATTGCTCAAATAATTGAGGTTCTTTTTTAAATCTTTTTTCCAAGTTGTAAAACCTTTGCAGTGCTTGGTTAAATGAGTCACCTATTGTTTCATTGACCTGATCTAATGGCACTTTTAATGGCAAAGCTACTTGAAATTTTTTATTTTTCAAAATTACAGATTCTTGAAAAATTTGCTCGCATTGATCAAATTCAGAACTTTTTTCTGAAAAGGTTTCAGGCACACTTTCGGTCAGCCAGAATTTGGAAACATTTTCATTGATATCTGAGTCACATTGCCGACAAAATAAAGTTACTTGCTGATTTTGTTGTGAATGACACTGGTTTGGTAAGGTACCTGCGACAACAAAGCCAAAACGAGTGTTCAGAAAGTAGGGCTGCTGGCCGCTCGTGTGTGCATTGTTCTCTGCTGACTTCTGTGCTGACTGATGGCTACTGGGTGCCCATGGCTGAGGGACGGCTCCTTCAGTTTGGGGTAGCAACACCTGGAAGAATACATCGGCAGCCATTAGTATATGTATATTACTTGGCACATCAAAGTCTGCATCAGCAAGTTTTATGTTAGTGGGCAGTGAAATATCCTCCCTGTTAATTCGCTGTTGAGGGAGTTTGGAAGTTATTTGATCCAGAACATAGCATGTGATGGGTATTTTAAATTGTGACACCATTGAGTGTACTTCAAGTTGAACACACTGATTTATTGTGCTATGTGCATTGCCTATACCTATAATACCTGTATTTAAAGTCTTTGGTTTCAAATCGAGGAGCCTCACTAGTTCTGTAGTAGCAAAGGAAGTTTGTGAGCCACTATCGAGCAGCGCCTTTACTATTACTTCAGTGCCATTGCTGGTCATCAATTTGACCCGAACTGTTGGTAAGAGAACCTGTGTGGAGGAAGCTTTAGACATCATGGTTACAGAAGGAACTGTGGTATCTTCATGCAATATTGTGTTGTGCTTGCCTTTACATATATTGCACTTGAAGTGGTATCGACACTTTTGGGTATGTTTATTCAAGCAAATATTGCATAAGTTATTGTTGGCTGCAAACGTTATACGTTCAACAGCATGCAATAGTTTGAACTGGGGACAGTTAAAAAGTTTGTGTTCACACTTACAGTATAGACAAGAAGCGGTGTTTGTTGCTATGTTGGACGCAGCAGGGTACACAGGCTTCTTTTTGTTGAGGTGGTCGAAGCGATGCTGCTCAACGCGATTTGTTTGCTCCAGACGCTGCTGCAGAGGCGCTCGGGCTGCAGGCTCTGCATTCTCTAGCGCTAGGGCACGTTTATCTAAGAAGTCAAACAGTTGCTTCAACGTGGGGTCCTTGTCATCCTGACGACTGAGTTGATACTCCTTGTTGGTGTATGAATCTAATTTTTTAGTTAAAATGCACAGGATGACAGGATCCCATGTATCAACAGATTGGTTTAAATTCCTAATAGCAGCTAGTTCTTGCTTTGCATTGCACACAAAATTTCTTATGTTTGTTGAAGTAGATTTAGTTATACATTGCAACTCCAACAAATTATTTATATGCTCATTGGTTATTCTAAATTTATTGTCATATCTGTCCTTTAATATGGCAAGAGAATCTTTGTAACTTTCACTCACTAAAGGTAAGTTTTTTACGAGAGCATATGGCTCGTCGGTGAGATAACTCCTGAGATAAAACAATTTCTGTATGTCTTCCAAAGCTGGGTCATTGTCAATTAGCGACTCGAACAAACCTCTGAATGTCTTGTACTCGTGGCATTTCCCACTGAACGTAGGAATTGTGATAGTGGGCAGTTTGATGGACGCGGCAGAAGTACCCTTAGATTCGGCGACTGCGCGGGCGGGCGCAGCGGGCGCGGCGGGCGGCTGGATGGTGAGCTCGCGCAGCATAACCAAGGCGCGCGTGTAGGCCTCCTCGTAGTCGTCGCCGTCGTCGTCTAGGATCTCCATGCAGAGCTGCTCGTATTTGTTGAATAATGACGTCAATCGCTCCTGCTTCACGAGTAGGTTTTGCTGGCTAAGCGTCGCTAATGATGTTGGATTTTGTAGCGACTTCACTAGCTTTGTAAGCGAGGCTTTTACATAACCTCGCTTTGCAACAAGGTCGGCTTTTCTGGCCGCGATTTCTTCGCTTGACGACATAATGGAAGTAATCTCACTTTCCAGGTGTTCAATGTAAATTCTTGGGACTGCACGCGGGGTTGTACTCGACGCGGCGTGTGTGGAAAAAAAATTAGTACCGGGACAACACGCGGTTTTGTATGACACGGCGATTTACGTCTCGATGCCTTCTTAAATCAGTGTGAAATCGAAGTCCCATTGTAGGATCGAAGGACCATGTCGAGAACTCGGTGGAGAGCTGGTATTTTTAGGGCACTTCACTGATTTAATAATAGAAACACCGTAAAATTGTAAGACGCGTTTTATTCGCCATTGATATACAAAAAGGAAGTCGTAAACAAAAAAGGCAGTAGTGCCAACTTAATAACTATAGTGTTGGGGTTGCCAACAGGTAGTAAAGGCGAGAAGACTTAACAGAAGGGTTACTGAAAACGATTTGGTTAGATGGCTACCCTCAGAAACAGTCGTCCTGACTTTTGACGGACAACAATTACCCAAGCGAGTGTTTTCGTGCTACAATGCCATCCCAGTAGAGCTGTATATTTGCCCCACGGTGCAATGTTTCAGCTGTTGCAAGTTTGGACACACCAAAACGAATTGTAGATCGAAGCCTCAGTGCTATAAATGTGGTCAAATGCATACGGCTGAGACTTGCTCTGTGGTGGAAGACAATGCATTCTGCTTTATGTGCAATGGTTCTCATTTCGCGATAAATAGATCATGCCCAGAACACAAAAGACAAAAAGATATCAAAGTGACTATGGCTAATAGCTGCGTCTCGTATGGTGAAGCTGCAAAGCTTCATCCTCCAGTAACAAAATCTTTTGCAGATGTTCTTTTTCAGCCAAATCTCTCACCCCATCAACCAACACCCCAGCAAACATACCGCAATAGTAATGGACAAGGATCTAGCCAAAATACATTCAACCAATCATACAGAAAAACAGTGTTTGGTAAACCCCGTGGCCCCCAAATTAGAACAAGTAAAGGCTATGATCAAGCTGCTCACAATGCTCTGTTAAAGGAATACGCTATTCCGGCTCCAGCCAATGGTTGCGCACTGAAGGATTCAAATAATTCTGAATCGCAAACTCAATCTGTAGCTGAGGCTATAGTTGCTTTGATTACGTTGTTAACCAAATCTAACCTAGTTTCATCGTCCCACGTCGCCCCCTTGCTTGAAGCACTTGCTGCTACTTTAATACAAAATGGACAAGATTGTTCAATGGAATTGTCGAAGTGTAATTAGTAAAAAACAAGACCTAATCTATCTTATAAATAAGTTTAATCCCTTCGTTCTTGCCCTCTCGGAAACATGGCTTAAGCCTGGAGCTCTGTTTAGAGTCTCCGGCTACTCATGTATCCGAGAGGACAGGCCTGACGGGTATGGTGGAGTGGCATTACTCATTAGGAGTAATGTAACATTTTCATCAATACCTACTCCATCACATAGCAACAATGAATTGTTGCTGCCATTGTAAATAACATCTGTATCATATCTGTATATATTCCTCATCCATCATCAATTATATTTCATGAGCTTGAACGAATAATATCTTCCCTCCCAAAGCCCATCTTAATTCTAGGTGATTTTAATTCCCAGCATCGCTCTTGGGGTAGCTCAGTCTCTAGTTGTCATGGAGAACAAATTTTAGATATTCTGGATAATCATAACTTGTGTGTTCTCAATAATGGCTGCCCCACTAGGCGAACTGGCCCATTGGAGTCAGCTAGCGTGGTGGACTTATCCATTTGTTCTGCACAACTGTCATCATCTGTATCCTGGCAAACATTGGAGTCATCATATGGTAGTGATCACTTTCCAATTTTAATTTCCTCTTCTTTTAATATTATGTTACATCCGAAGCCTAGTCCCATGCTTAAGTACAATTTAGGTAATGCAGACTGGAAAATGTTTACAAACTGTGTTGAAATGAGACTATCAAATCTTCCTAATATTGATGAGGGGGACGTAGTTACGTCCTCGGCTGCCCTGGCAAAGATAATTACTGAAGCAGCTGATGAAACCTTTCCTGTTAAAAATAGTGCAGTAGGTAAAATTCCTTCTCCACCTTGGTGGGACCATGAATGTTCCCAGTCGATTAAAAACCGGAGGGAGGCTGAAAGACGTTATCGCCACTCAATGACGAATGAAAACTTTGAATTATACATGCAGGTTGCGCGGGATACCAAGAAGTTGTTGCGAAAGAAAAAATATGAAGGATGGAAGCAATTTTGCGCTTCACTTTCTCCCAATGTAAAGCCTTCTATAGTGTGGAATAATGTAAAAAGATTTAGATCTGCATTAAACGATTCCCCTAGGCGAATTCTTCCGCCTAACCTAGCTCAACAGTTTATGGACCGGTTAGCTCCTGCATCAGTTCCTGAAGAGTATGTTTTTCAACCTTCCTCCATTCCCAGTATTACTCCCCAATATGGTCTCGATTCTCCCTTCCAAATGGAAGAGTTAAAAGGTATTTTAGGCAATTTAATGGATTCGGCACCAGGTGAGGATGGTGTTCCATATTCTTTCCTATCAAATGTTAGTGATAATATTCTTTCTTATTTCCTTAATATCATAAATACAGTTATGTTTACTGGAATTGTTCCGGAGGCATGGAAATCCCAAATTGTAATTCCTATTCTCAAGCCCTGTAAACCAGTTGGAGATGTTTCCTCTTATCGCCCAGTTGCTCTCTCTTCTGTGTTTGCCAAAGTGACAGAACACTTGATCAAAAACAGACTAGAATTTTTCATGGAAAGCAAACAGCTATTGGCTCCAAGTCAATTTGGCTTTCGCAAAGGCCGGTCTTGTCATGACAGTCTGGCGATAATAACATCCAATATCCGATTAGCATTCTCAAAAAATGAGTCAGTAACAGCTGCTTTCCTTGATATTAGTTCTGCCTATGATAATGTGATAGTTCCAGTACTGAGGGATAAACTCTACAGGTTAGGTGTACCCATATTTTTAACTAACTTCATTATTAATTTATTGGCAGAAAGATCCATTAGTATTTTACTAGATGACAAGAATCGAATTACCCGTTCAGTGTGGCGAGGACTTCCACAGGGTTCGGTACTGAGCCCCTTGCTATATAATATTTATACATTTGACTTAGAAACATCTTTAAATGGATCAGTAAGGGTATTACAGTTTGCTGATGATTTACTATTATACTCAACAAACAGCTCCATTGAACAAGCAAGTAATAGTCTCACATCCTCTTTAAGTTTATTAAAGATATGGTTAGATACCAATGGTTTGGAGCTTTCTGTGTCTAAAAGTGCAGTCGTTTTATTTACAAGAAAAAGGCTTCCTCCCCCAATTAATGTTAAATTTGGTAGTCATGTCATTCCCATTAAAAATCAAATGAAATTTTTAGGAGTTATATTAGATAGCAAATTATCTGGTCTTGCTCACTGTGACTATATAGTTGCAAAATGTGAAAAAAACATTAACATTCTGAGATGCGTATCTGGGGTTTGGTGGGGTGCACATCCTTTAAGCCTGAAGTTACTATATAATGCTTTGGTAAGGAGTATTTTAGACTATGGTACTTTTTTACTAGAACCCGGAAGTGCTGCTGGTTTCAAGAAATTGAATAGTGTCCAGTCAAAAGCTCTTAGAATTATCTGTGGAGCCATGAAATCCAGTCCAATTAATGCACTTCAAGTGGAGTGTGTTGATCCTCCACTATATTTACGGCGTCAATATCTTAGTGATCGTTATCTTTTTCGTTGTGCTCAACTATCCAATCATCAGCTCTGGTCCATTCTCTCTTGCCTGTCTATGCAAATAGCCTCATCAAGTTATTGGAAACATAAGAACACTCCATGTTTGATTAAAAGCTTTGACAGATTTAAATCTATTTTAGCACCCACATTCAATTCTTCAACACTTCCCATTTATCAGTATGAATATGAATCTTTAACTCTTGTTCCATCCATTTTAAAAACAGGTATCTATAAGAATGATGTGGAACATAGCCGCCAATTTTTGGGTTTCATTGGAACAGAATCAGCTGCTCGGGATGCCCAACATATTTACACAGATGCTTCAAAGGTCTCTCCAAATGGGTGTGTTGGTGTTGGTATAGTGCACTCTCAGTATAACATTGTACAAAAAATAAAACTGCCACCGGAGTCTTCTGTGTACACTGGAGAGTGTTTTGGTATCCTGAAAGCAGTAGAATATATTCTTTTAATGAAACTCAAAAATTGTGTAGTATTCTCAGATTCGCTGAGTTCATTACAGGCTGTTTCTAAATTTCCTTTTAAAGCAAAATCTAACAATCCACACATTTATAAATTACGGAGTTTATTATATAAACTAGATGAAAACCCGGCTTCGCTCGGGTGAAATTTGAATCATACATAATACACTTGTAGGTACAAAATGTAGGTAGAATGTGTAGCCATTATTTCGAATCACTGATTATTATTTTAATACAAAAATAGGTAGGTAAGTGATAGCATTCACAATAACTGAAATTATCTGCGAGAATATATCCGTGCATGGCGTGAACAACTTGATAAGTCCAAATCCAAAATGGCAATTTTACAGGGCGGCCATTTTGATTTTTTTTCCGAAATCCGTTTTTATTTTGAATTGGGAATGCATGATTATTTTAAAAGTGTTTGGTGATTTTTCTTTTGATACGAATAACCATCCTTAGCTACGGAAAAAAGTTTCAGATTTGACGACCGGATAGTCTAGTGGTTAGTGACCCTGACTATGAAGCTAGAGGTCCCGGGTTCGATTCCCGGTAGGGGCAGACATTTGTATGATGAATACGAATGTTTGTGCCCGAGTCATGGATGTTGTATGTATTTAAGTATGTATTTATCTAAATTATATAAGTATGTTTATCCGTTGCTTGGCACCCATAGCACAAAGCTTTGCTTAGTTGGGGACTGGGTCAGTTGGTGTAATTTGTCCCATGATATTTATTTGTTAATTATTATTTATTTTTACCCGTCGAGCCATATATTTTATAAAAATAAAAACATTTTACTCAGTCACTCGGCGGCCTCTATACGGCTGATAAGCACTACGCCAATGACATATCAATTTAAAAAAAATAAATGCTGCTTGAATCTGTGGTAAACGATGACATTTGTAGCTAAAAGAAGCAACGGCTAAGTGGCACCGCCTGTAGATTGTTTGTGTTACTACCATACATGGGGAATTGACATTGTTCATTTTTTTCAGTATGCTCCAATTCGAAAACCATTTGGAGGAAAACCATCAAATAACCGATTTATCTTGTCCGATTTCAAAAATACTTTACGATTGCAGATATTTTTGTAAAAGTACGTAGTAAGTTTAAGAATCTGCCATTAAATGTTTGCCACAAAAATGAAAAAAAAAGTTTAGCTACGGTATCTGTCACTCTATCACTGTCACATCTACATCATAACATTACATTCTGACTTAACCTACAAACATTAGAAATAAAAGCAAATTCAAAGTATAAATCTGTAACAAACAATAGATATTTATAAAAAAATGTTTTCTGCCGGGATGCAACAATGACTCGAACTATAGCCCCAACAAAATCATTGTGAAAATCAGAGAAGGTTTGCAGAAGAAATGGTGTACGCAAGCTAATGTGGAATATTTCAAAGTTTACACGATGCATTGTTGCGAAGACCATTTTAATGTAAGTAGAAGTCAGGAAAGATGTGCAGGGGTGAAACGAAAAAGCAAAAACAGCACGGAAAACAATAACAACGCCAACGAACGGAAATAATTTCGAACACGCGAACATTGTTGACATTAAACGTGAGTTTGCCGTTAAATTCACACACATCTACAGATCTATGACGTTGACATATAGACAAAACCTTTTTTTTATATTTCTGTACGAAGGCGATTGGAATCCTGCCAAAATTAACAAATTATCAAACAGCGATATAGATAGTGGTTTAGTAACACGAACAATCTACAGACGGCACCACTTAGCCGTTGCTTCTTTTAGCTACAAATATCATCGTGTACTACAGATTCAAGCAGTTTTTTTTTTATTTGATATGCATTGGCGTACTGCTTAACTGCCGTATGAGGGCCGCCGAGTAGTGATGTAACGAATATTCGCATTCGCATTCGCATTCGCGAATATTCGCTTATTTCTGGCATATTCGCATTTGCATTCGCAAAATTACTGCGAATGTTATACGAATATAAAAAAAAAATTAGGGTATCTTGTTATTTATTTAGGTTATCTAGTAGTTGTTTAATTATATAATTTTCGCCGCCCGGTAAGGGAGATAGCCCTATTGGCTTGGCGCTAAATTAAATAGCCCATCTGGCAACATGGAATGACATTTCAATCAGATGCGTTCGTTCGTCTCAACTCGGCTATTCTAGGAACAAAAAACAAACGGAACGTACTTCGTTTGTACGGGACTGCCACCAAAGTCACCAAGCCATAGACAAATGGTGCCAAATATAACAAAAACTGAATATTCGCATTCGCATTTGCATTCGCGAATGTCGAAAATATGACATTCGTACATCACTACCGCCGAGTGACTGAATAAAATGTTTTTATTTTTATAAAATATATGGCTCAACGGAAAAAAATCTGAAACTTTTTTCCGTAGCTGAGAATGGTTACTCCTATCAAAAGAAAAATCACCAAGCACTTTTAAAATAATCATCCATTCCCAATTATTCTATTTTTTCTATGGTTATGTTGGCCAATCTCACGTTTAAGAAAAATCACACGGCGTATGTGCGCTACCATGAAACGGAACGTTTGTCATCCTCCGGTGTCAGTTTCGCGCTAGTCTGTGGTGTCCAATATGGCGACTGCGATTTGTCCATCAGGGGGGCTACCCCGAAATTCGATTTTCGAAGTTCGTGTCACGTCGTCCCTCTCACTCTCAAATTAATAACTATTAGTAAGAACGGAACGGCACGAAACGAACTTCGAAAATCGAATTTCGGAGTACAAGACCAGCACGGTTAGAATTTTACAAAATACTCGACAATCCGAATTTTGCGGATACATGTTGTCGACTCGAAATATTTATTTTTTCACGTTCTATCATTCAGGCAACGTTTCGATCGAGTCTACCGTAACCGGTCACGAAATTATTAATATAGATGTCACCAGAATGGATATGTGGTTTCCTTTGCTTGGATCCCTGGGCATAGGGGTATTAAGGGTAATGAACGCGTGGACCGGGTAGCTCGTGAAGCCATTGATTGCGGTGATCTTCATCCATACAAAAATATTGCGGAGGATCTCCTAGCCCTTCCAAAAACATACTTACTTGAGGCATGGAGCCAGCTCTGGTCCGCCCCTGGTGTAAGGACTGGTTTGCGTTATCGTGACATCCAACCTAAAATCCCTGCCAAGCCCTGGTTCTCAAAAATCTCACTTTCCAAGACTGCAACAAGTATGATATCTCGCATGAGGATTGGACATGTATGTACACCCGAACATCTTGCAAGATTGGGAATTGTTGATAGCTCAACATGCGAGTGTGGAGCTCTTTCCAGTGACCTTAATCATATAGTTTTCGCGTGCCCTCTTTATGATCGTTATTCCTTCTTACAACAGCTGTCTCTCCTTGGCGTTCCGTTTCCCATATCTGTCCCACCCCTTCTTGTCATAAATGACAAGTCTTTGTATATATTTAAAGTTTTATATACATTCCTATCAGATAACAATATTAAATTATAAGTAATGTTTAATTATCCTTTTAACCCTTCCTGATCTTTTCGTCTCCTTTTTTCCAAATTCCTTTCCTTTCGTATTTTCCGTTCTTAATTCCGTTTCCCCGTTTGGCTAAATGCGCCAAGAGCGCGAAGCTATAAAAAAAAAAAAAAACACTACGTTTTAAGAGACGGAACTCTCATACTACTAGCGAACAGAATCAGCTGACACAAGGTTTACACGGCAAAACCACAGTATATATATAAGCTAAAGCAGTAGGGAAGCTAGGCCTACTTTTTGAAATAAGTACCTGTCTACGCTCCAATAAAGCGTTAGGGTTGTCGATTTAATTTTTGTCAAATTGAAAAGTTGTTTGTCTAGTTAGCGCTATAATCTCAGCTGGTAAGGCCTGTTTTAGAGTAACTAGCTACACTTAATTAAGAGTATTAAGGTTGGCACCCATAATTTGTGTAAAAGAGAAATAAACGTTTATCTGGATTCTATATTAATTAAATAATTAATCGAATGAATTAACTATTTTTTAAATAAAATAGGGTATTTAAAAAAAACTTCAACAGCTTAAATTTTTTTATTTATCGGTTGCGGTAGGTAAGTATTACATATTACTTTCTAAAAAATACTTTCGCCTGCTACGACACGTTCGGAAAACTCTGTTATTAAATTTTATTGTATAAAATATCTCATCCAAATGAATAGCTTTCTTAAAATAACCTATTTTGAAGCTCCGGTTTTGAAGAAGCCGAAGCCGAGTTCAAGCAGCCGTACACAGCGCAATTCGAGATCCGCTTAGGTTAGGGGCCGTGTAGATGCGCGGTCTATGTGTGCGTTCGTTTCGGCCGTTTTGTTCGTAGATTCCCTACTGCTTTAGCTTATATTTATACTGTGACGTAGATGTCGCTTCACTGCTTTACATAACAATCAACAATAACTTGAATCGAAATCTAAATAAATTTAGGAAAAACATACGCGAGCCGCAATGACAAACAAAAGTAATGTGGCTGACGCTGACAGTTGACTTGACATATAGAGACACTAATGTTTTGTGTCAGTGTTATGGCAATAGATTTCCGTGTAAATTCCATATACATTTTATTTTGTTCCTAGTTGCGTAGACTGATAGAAATATCCCATCAGCCAATAGTCGGTTCAGAAATTTTGGTTTGACCATTTGGACCAATGGCGTGGCCTTAAAGTCAGTCTCATATTCCACGTTTATAAAGTACGGTAATGATAAAAAAAGTTAAAAGACAGGAAAAAAAACATTTTTTTTTGGAATAAGATTATGTTTCTCGATTCTTAATTAGTGTATCTAATTGATCACAAATATTTAAGTCTTCAGTATATATCATTAGAAAACCATAAAATGAAAAGCAATTTAATTACTTAGGTCTTAAAGCATTCTTCGGATATGCGCCTTAATATGAAAATCAGATGAATGAAATGAATGAGCGAAGCGAAGAATATTGCTCGTAGAAAACATGGTTGTTTTTCAGCTTTCATAAAAGACTAAACATAAATGTGTTTACTTTAATTTCTGTTAATGTTTAACAAAGATGGAAATATAAAAATATTAATTATAATTACAAGTTTCGTTATGTATAATTTATGTAAATAACCTAGCGGGTTAGCGTCTAGAAGTGCTTATGTACTGGTGGAAGTTTGTAGGAAATAAACATGATTTTTGTGTTTATTCAATGATATAAGTGAGTGTCACTGAAAGCCTAATTATTCCTCCGTCTAAATTGTTGACGGTATTCTCAAACTAGGAGTCATAATCGTGAAAAACTAAAAATTTTGACGTGTCGTTTTTTGGGATTCGTGCTCGGCCGCCATGTTTGTCCTTTTATTATATTAGAAATTATCAGTTTGTTCTGTTAGTGAGTTTATTTGAACACCTGACACTTCTGTGGACAGTGTTTAGAGGATAGTTTAGCATGCCCATTTATCTACCAGTGTCAGAGCCTTTGTAAAAGGTTAGCATGATCGTTTAGATTAGGGTCTAAAAGTCGCGTCCTTTGTTGTGCAGGTATTCAGAATGGTTGTTGGATCAGCCAGTTATCCAGGGAGGCAAGTGCTCCACAAGATGCAGCCCATGGGCATGACGCCGCGCGAGCTGTCCGAGTACGACGACCTGGCCACGGCGCTCGTCGTGGATCCCTACCTCGGCATTACCACGCACAAGATGAACATTCGCTACAGACCTCTTAAAATGAACAAGGAAGAGCTGAAAAATATTATCAAAGAGTTTATACAGACTCAGGATTATAACAAAGCCTACACGAAACTAGCTAACGGCGAGTGGATGCCCCGACATTTTAGCAAAAACAAACATCAACAAAACAAGCTCAGAGAACATGTTAGTATTTACATTACTCTTTTTATTTACATTCTTATAGGAATGTCTTCTTATTTGAAACAATAATTTCCACAGCTGTTAATTTTTGAAATTTACACTGTGTTAACTAAGTAGTTATATCTGTCATTAGTGTTAGTATTTGCAGAAGAATACATATTATTGTCTGGCAAACTTATGCCTGTTGTTGTGCTGAGACTAATACAATCCTAAACCATTTGTTATGTTATAGTTAACTGGCATATTAAAGCTTACCTCTTATGTTGTTAAAAGTAGCCATTAAGGATGTTTTGGTTTGGACTGTCTTATATACTTACCAGTCATGAGACAACTATAATTTATTTTTCTGTGCACAAATTAATGCAATCTGTGAGTTATATTTATGCAGTGCCTACCTAAATTACCGTAAAATAACATATTTTGTTTAAATTTTCAGATATATCGCTATTTGCGAGTGTTTGATAAGAAGGCAGGGTTTGTTATAGAGCCATGTTATCGGTACACTCTGGAAGACCAAGTTGGAGCTAAGATTTCAACAACCAAAAAGTTTAACAAGCATGAAAGAATTGATTTTTTAGTTGGGTGTATTGCTGAAATGACTGAAGAAGAAGAAAAGCAATTGCTTCATTCTGGGAAAAATGATTTTTCTGTTATGTACAGTTGTAGAAAGAATTGTGCTCAGTTGTGGCTCGGCCCTGCTGCTTACATCAACCATGATTGTAGACCTAATTGTACTTTTGAAGCTACAGATAGAGGTAAAGCCTTTGTTCGTGTGTTAAGAGATATTGAGGTGGGAGAAGAAATCACCTGCTTTTATGGTGAAGACTTCTTTGGAAACAGTAATTGCTATTGTGAATGTGAAACATGTGAGAGACGAGGTAAAGGGGCATTCTCTGTAAAAAGTGGTGACAGTGATGAGCAAGCCACCAGATACAGATTTAGAGAAACAGATAATAGAATTAATAGAACAAAAGCTAAACAAGGACAAAAGACTGTTAATGGGAAAAATTCTGGAAAGTCACGAATATCCCGGAGACAAGACTCTAACATTGTATCACCACTCAGTATGAAAGAAATGAAGCAAAAGGGATTAACAAAATATGACGCGGAGTTGTTGATAGCTCAGGGTTGTATCGCAGATGTTGTAGACGGCTCTATAGATAAAGAAGCACAAGGGAGTAGGGAATCGTCGGCGTCGAGCCGAGGCGAGCGGTTGCGGCGGCGCACGGACAGCGCGCGGCCCGCGGGCGCGGGGGGGGCGGGGGGCGGGCGGCCCGCGGGCGCGGGGGGGACGGGGGGCGCGCCGCCTGAGCGCTGCTGCAGCACTACCAGCTCGCGCAGCAGTCGTGACTCGCACACCGGTATAGTATTGCGAAGTCACAAAAGACTTCTCGATAACTGTTCTCAGAATGCTTACACAAAACCGAAAAATGCCACTAAAGGAAATTCCGAGTCAAAATCTGGAAGACTCTTGAACACCCCGAAAGAAGAGCCCGATCCGCCTGGTATATTAGAAGAAAGTGAGGCTGAATTGAAAACTGTGAGCTCATTAGAAATCCAGAAAGAGAAGGATGTAAGAGTAGATTGCCACGCTGACAATGCTAAAACCAATTTAGATAACACTGAAATAAAATGTGATATGCCCGAATCTCTCCCCCAGATAGCTGCCCCTATTATACCGACAGAGGTCAAAACGGACCATGCAGAAAAAATACCTGAAGCTAAAGAGAAAGAACAAAATATTGATGTGCCCTGTGAAACTAATACTACAAGTTTGAAAAGTGAGATTTGTGACTTTAGAGAAAATGTTAACCCCAGTGAATCAGCAGACAGTAAAGTGAGCAAGAACAAAGTGGAAATAACGAACAGAGTGGAAGAATTGAAAAAAGAATCGGATTCGGGTCCTCCATGGTTGGTGGACAACTCTAACAAGAGCAGTTCGTGTCCGTGCACGCCACCGCGGCGCGGACTGAAGCTGACGTTGCGCGTGAAGCGGAGCCCCGTGGCGGAGGAGGAGCTGGAGTGCGGCGCGGCGGCCGAGGCGCCTGAGTACGAGGTGCTGCGGCTCGAGGGCGTCGACCCCGACACGGCGCGCCGCCTCAAGAAGCGCCGCCGCTCCAAGGAGCGCCACCGCAAGCACAGCCCCGTCCGTCCCCTGCCCCCCATGAAACGCTTAAGATTAATATTCGGCAACGAGAGCCGCACCATCGACCTGCCTGCCGCTATATCAGCCGACTGACAGCCGCGACTGGCCTATGGGTATATAATTTCCACCGTTATTATTCAATTATTAGTTTAATTGACACTGACTAGGATTATTTTATCTAGTATTTATTTTGTGATGTGAAGTTCTGATTGTATTGAGTGATAGGCGTCAGTTTTTTATTTAATAATTCCAATGAAATATTTATTAAAACAAAAACTCTAAATCTTGTTATTTCATTAGCTGAGATATATTTTACAATTCCTGAATTTTAATCATGATTATTTTGCATTCTTTAGACATGAGTTTGATGTTTTACTAATGATACTTCTTGCAAGATGAAATGATAATGTTTTAAACAAAAAAAAATGTTTAGGTAGATTGACTTAACAAAGAATGATAAGCCAGTTCTTCTAATAATTGATTTGTCAGATTCTGATGATGAAATGTTGGTGTTGACTGCATACTTTGTGCTTTTGTTAATGCCCTTTGAGGAGTCTTTAAGTTAATGTATACTTTAAAACATAAACATGATCTTTTTAACTTGAATACATTACAAGTTGCATTGTTGTAGGTACATACATACTTTTGTTATGGAGTCAACAATCAGTCTACATTCAACGATAGACAAATGACAATATTCTTTTATAATTCATTATTTTAATCCATTAATGATCTGTGACAAAATATCTGCATTTTCGGGTGAAAAGCAAATATAGAAATCATGCTTTGTCAGAGAAATACCTAATAGAGTTAAGATTTTTGTAGAATGCACACTAGTAATACTGGTACTGCAGTTCAGCTTCAGAATCCATATATTGTCTAACGTGCTTGCTTCTTATCCGCCATTTTATTGTTTGACGTATAGAAATGATTGTATGATTGCAACCGCGCGCGCGTTAGACAATAGGCCTACAGGTTAAATGTCATGTCATACAGTCAGCGTCAAATAGTTCGTGACACTCAGTGGCCAAAAAGTTAGCAACACGACCTTCTTTCAACCAGGGATGTTATGGATATATCATTTCGGATACGGATATGGATATTGGTAAAATATTATATCGGTTTCGGTTACGGTTATGGATATTAAATTATTTCGGATTATCCGATAGTTTCGGTTACGGATATGGATACCCATAACAACACTGCTCTAAAGTTGCCGGCCGGGCAAAAACAAAAACTTGTCACGACGTGTCATATTTACTTTAAAGTGCATATAACCCATACGAATTAGCTGTGCACCTCGCGCTGTGACGTCATTAGGTAGCGAGAGAGGTGTCGCATTCCAGCGGAGTGCACAGTTAATTCGTACGAGTTGTAGTATTTAGTTAGACTCCGCCCTATCCGAAACTTTTATTTCGGATTCGGTTACGGTTACGGATATTTTTTTATTTCGGATATCCGATAGTTTCGGTTACGGATATGGATATCCATAATAACACTGCTTTCAACTGTAACAATGACGTGTTGCGAACTATTTGGCTGCTTTGGGTGTCACGAACTATTTGACGCTGACTACATAATCTTCGCAAAGGCGATCACAATTTAAACACCTTTGTCATTGAAATGAT
The DNA here is from genome assembly GCA_963854515.1 of Pandemis heparana. Taxonomy (NCBI): domain Eukaryota; kingdom Metazoa; phylum Arthropoda; class Insecta; order Lepidoptera; family Tortricidae; genus Pandemis; species Pandemis heparana. The sequence goes on along the minus strand of OY978012.1, from coordinate 10,013,801 downwards.
ATAACTAGACACCCAGTCGCTAACAAGTTCCTCCAGAAACGTCCGAGTTGCGTTGTCTATGTGTTGTGTGTGTCAAGTGAAGTTGACACTGTCAACACATCAAGCACACATACGGAATTAGGGACAGACACAGACAGACAGACAGCGGAAAGCGACTTTCTTTTATAGTATGTAGTGAACATAATATAGCCCTTTCTCTTGAATCACTATTTGAAAAAACCGCATCAAAATCCGTTGCGTAGTTTTAAATATTTAAGCATACATAGAGACACACAGACAGACAGCGGAAAGCGACTTTGTTTTATAGTAGTGATGACGGGTCGGTCGTCAGCCGTCTCGGCACTTAACGCCTCACTTGTGGAGTGAGGTCTTGTTTGGAATAGTTGTTGCCAAGATCGTGAGAGTAAGATACTTACCTACTGCTTTGCATATATGTGAGCCGTAATCTAATCTAAGTAATATGCGAATATATTGGCGATAAAAACTTAATTGCCAATACTGCGATGATAATCTATGGTAAAAAATAGTTCTGGCGAAAACAACCGTGTAAGTAAACCAAGCGGATGTTTTCAAAGAATTGTCATCTAAAACAAGTCGGATGTATTAATATTGGCCTCTTTTTAATATAAATTAGATATTTTACCTGGGATATGGAGTTAGGTCATCTATTGGCAGATGCAGTCTAAGTTAATACCTAATTTATTTGAAGCTTGACGGTGTAAAGTAAATGTGATCGCAGTTGCGAAAGATATGTACGTATGTAGGTATTAGTGTAAGGTGTATAAAAATTATTTGGCCAACGATATATTGCTGATGATTAAAGGTACGCATATGCGGTAGACTTCAATATGTATCTACCGACAGATTTCTAAGCAGGTTCTGTCATGTAAAGTCTCACGTTTGAACTATTTGTAAGTACAGTCAGCGTCAAATAGTTCGTGACACCCAAAGTAGCCGAATAGTTCGCAACACGACCTTATTTCAACTGTAACAATGACGTGTTGCGAACTATTTGGCTACTTTGGTTGGGTGTCACTAACTATTTCACGCTGACTGTCCTAACTAGGCAGAAACAAATGATGTAAGTCGTTTTCAAAAAAATGTAGGTATTTTAAAAACGACAACTATCTAATGGCTCGGTGTATGGAACCTTCCGTGGGTTGGAATATTTTTAATTTGTATGCACTTTGATTCGCCGATATTTTTGATCCTGACGCCGCTGTACCTACTTGAACCAACCTATCCATAATAATTATGTGTTTTTGTACTAATTGCCCTCCCAAGTTATAAGAGACCTCCATTTGTCTCTTTGAATCTACCGAACTCTGAAACTGTAATTTTGTTTTGAGCAATATGTAAATGGGAACATTTCTGGGACAGAGGTTTGCACCTCTGATATTACATAAAGCAATTTACTCCACTTAAAGCTATGATATCGAGACTTCGTATAGGTGTGTATCTTAGCCCGATGAATTACCGCTAATGATTTGGCATTTGGTAACTACATAATATGTTAACTGGACCTTTGTTCAGCCAGGCTCCATATTTAAAAGAATATATCTAAACTGCACAAGAAAGAGCATCAAGTCGTTGCCGTTAATCTTATTCCAGATTCCAGTATAACATGGTTTCTTTCGTGCGTTTTCTACAACAATCACTTTCAAGTTACTTATAATATAGGCCAGTTAGGCTCTCTACCAGAATGACTAACATGCCTGTTATTTTCTAGCTTGTCGATCATTGGGGCTATTCCTAATCTCACTCGTGCTAGCAGCCAGGTGCCTTGTTGCAAAGAAAAACTCGACCAAGAGATCGCTGTGCCGTCTAAGGACGGGAATGAAGGAAATTGATCGATCTTTTCATTGCACACCGACTTGGAAAACTAACCATATTTATTAGAGCGATACTGTATCGATTCATGTACAGTCAGCGTCAAATAGGTCGTGGCACCCAAAGTTAGCAACACGACCTTGTTTCAACTGTAACAATGACGTGTTGCGAACTATTTGGCTAATTTAGGTGTCGCGAACTATTTGACGCTGACTGTACGGTCCGTTCCCGAACATAAATATCCACTTTTTCAAACTTACTGCAAAGAAAACCGGATACTTAAGTTGAGGAACCGACTGCTTGTTATTAAAGCCTTCTGGCGGAGACTGATATAAGTATATAACAAAGCGTTTAAATGGAGAATGATTTGCTTGTACAGTATCCCATACAGCAGCGATATCCTGACATAATGACGCGCGCGATGCCGTGTCGCATCAATGTATGATGGATCTAAGACTACCTAAGAACAAATTTAATGTTTATGCTTGTGTATAAACTGTATCTCCGACTAAAAATCAAGTTCCTGTATAAATCGCTTGTATAACGATGCTAGGGTAAGTTTGAAAGAGATTATAGCTAAGGTAATTCAAGAACATTTTTAGGTTTACAGGTTTTAGCCCTAATTTTATGTTTAAATGCAGGCTGAAAATGCATGTTTGAAAATTTCTAAAAAACCTAGGCTATCATCACTTTTTAAAACTTGTACCCTAGCTTCCATACAACACAACGATCATAGCTCGATGCTACTTTATTTTCATTTTAAACCTACTTACTCAACATAAGTACGCAATTAGTAATTAGTTTAAACATTGTGTAGGTGTAGGACATTTTCGAATCTTTCCTACCCAAAGAAAGATGAGATGAATAGTTTTAATGAAGATTCTGTAGGTAGGTGCACTGCCACTCATTTGTATATAAAATGTGATAAAAACTAGATATATACTGAATTACTTTTCAATCAATTATAGAACAAAGCTAATGACATTACTCGACAGCTCTGCTTGTGCACAAGCAGCGGATAATTAAATTTGTTTGGCTAAAGTTATTGTTAGTTGAAAATAAGGACACAACTTATTTGTAAATATAACATGAAGTCTTGCTGAATAATAAAATGCATTGAAAAAGTTATTTAAAATGTGATACCTACTTACATCAAAAGTATAGTAGGAAAGAGCATATTCAATAAATTCATAGTAAAAGTATTTAAGTGTATTTATTTTTCCTAGTGAACAGTTAATCACAAAGGTATATTCCTGCAATGTTAAGGCAGCGGATTTGACATCATGTCTAAACAGCAAGAGATCCATCTATAGAATAATATTAACTTAAATTTGTTTTTTATATTTTCACTATGAAAATGTTCTTTTTTCCTGGTGATACAAATCATCAGTCTACCTTTTCATACTTATTTTATAGATGGTCCCCAACAGGTAAGCGTTTTAATTATAATAGATTAGGCACGGTCCCCTGCCAATTAAAGTTGTTGTTGTTTTATGTATATTGTGGGAAAATCACAAATTGTCTGCTTTTATAAACATGGTAGTCAATTTAACAAATTAACTGAATTATCCTTCGCAAAGTAAAGATAACACTGCTCTTTTAATAAAAATAAACAGTAAGCTGAGTTGAGATGGATTTTATGTTTTTCAATTTTTATTACATTTTCAAATAATTGTTTACAAAAACTCCCAGAATTAATAATCAATTTTTTTATGAGTGAATTTATTAAACCCTTAATGAATTATTGACATTTTACGCCCAACACTACAGGAGGAGGTTTAACGTGGCTGGGGACTGCTGGTTGAAGTCTTAATGCCCATACCTGGAACAAAACATACATGAGCCAATATCCAATAGCATTAGGTACCTTTTTTCTTTACAACCACAAGTAGGTAGTCAAAGAAATCATTATTATCACATAACATAGGCAGAAATTTGCCCCAAAAATACATTTTATACACAGACACAAAAACCAACAAAACCTTTGTTGTAGGCTGAAAATAGTTTGTTAAATTAAAATGTTTCTATAAAATTAGAAATAATTAATTCAGTGAACTTTCATTCAACAAATTCTCTGATGACCCTCATAATTACAAAAAACCAGTAAATAAAACCATATACTTACTTTTGGAACTCCCACTCTCTGTTGTCAAGAGGACACACTTGGCGAGTCTTCAGCCAACGTGAGATACAGTGGAAGTGGAATGCGTGCTGAGAAATAAAAATTTGATCAATAACAGTATCTTTAAACTGTCCGAAGTGTTTCTATGACTAATTAATATTTTTAAGCTAAGCTTACATTGCAGACTCCCCATGCTACTGTGCACTCTTCGCTTGTGGCAGATGCCTGGTTGGCCTGGCACTCTATGCATAGATCCATTATATGATTACGGCAGATAGCGCAGTTATCGACGACAATATCTAAACCACACAAACAAAGGCTTGTTATATACAATTCATTAAATGACATATTCAAAGATGTAAGGTTACAATTTGTTGACAATGTTACAGTTTTTACATACCCCATGCCCATAATGCAACGGCGTTCCACTGGAATCGAAAAAAAACATAATTAATAAATATTACGCATGCAGAAATGACAAAGACTTAATAAAAACCATGATGATGCTGCGAATTACCTTTTTCACTTCGAATCTCTTTTTGTCACCTTTGCTGCTGCTACACGAAGCCATTTCTACCTCCTCTTCATCAACATCCATAGCAGAAGCCATTTTTGTTTTAAAAATACCGTTTTATCTTGGAAATAATTAATAAAAACTGTACAACAATTTATGTTTGACGGCGGTAGGGCTGACTTGCTAGTAGGTTGTTTGACGTTTATTTTTTTTTATTGCGCTGTTCCACAGATAGTGACTGAATTCTTACTGATTTATTATTTAAGCCAAATGATTAAACGTTTGTTTTGTCAGATGAAATTTTGTTTGCTTCACGAGTGACATCTAGTTAATATTTAATACAACTAAGGTTGGTTATGGGCCCATAAAGTAGGGTTTCTTTAAGCTTTTATAATTAAATAGAAACTTGATAGAAACTCATAAATTTCCTTATGTCTTTCTATCTATACACACGTACCATACGTCACAAACAACCCGTCTACTCGATTATTGGTTAAGTAAAAGAAATAATAAAATTATCAAATAATATATGGATTAAAAAAAAAAACGGTCCAGTAAAAACTCAGCAAGTGAATAAAAAATAATGTGTTGGCAGAAAGCCCTGCCCCTTAAGCAAAATGTAGGCAGTGTGAGCTCATTTTATATTGGTTACTTAATAAATAGATAAAAATATTCTGTTTTAGTATTTGTTATTATAGCGGCAACAGAATACCTACATCATCTGTGAAAATTTCAACTGTCTAGCTATCATGAGATACAGAGACGGACAATGGAGTCTTAATAATAGGTTCCCGTTTTTACTCTTCGGGTACGGCACCTTAAAATGAAATAAGGCGTATGTTTGGTAATGATGTAATTATTAAAATAGTATTATATTAAAATAGTAATCATAAAAACTTAAATCTTTATTGGACTCTTAAGCTACGTGATAATTTTTCAATTCAATGTCGTCATTATCAGTATCTTGAAACTCCTTCTTCCTCTTGTAAGAATTCTTCCAAATCTCATAAAAGCAGACCGTAGCTTGAAATCTGTAGCATACCAGCAGGGGGACGGACACGTGTGTGATCAAGGTCCAAGCCCACACGCCGAAAAACTCCATCTAAATAAACAAATGTAAAAATAAATAAGAATACGAAGAAGAGAAAGAACTGCTTTTACCTATTTATCTTTCAAGTTTAATCACATTTTAGGTGCTTACATTTTAAGGCACGACATTGTCATTGAGCCATAAGCCGTAATTTTATGGAATAGGTAGTTTGTGGCAAACTCTTGATTATTGAATGCCGTGTCAAAGAGAAAGTTTGTGCGTTTAGGTACTCTGCTAGTAAACTGACGAACACGAGGCACAAATAGGCACGAATCACTTCATGCAAAAAGTCAATTAAAAATTGATTAAAAATAAAAACAAGTAGAAAAGGGCACCTATCGCCAGTTGGTACCTAGCAACATTAAAATTAATATTAATATCTTCAGTTATTTTTGTGGAATGGCCAATCAACCAGCCGCCGCACCAGGTCAAACGTAGAATCGAAAAATCGAGATTTAGATCTCTACTATGCAGTGTCTCTATGGCAGCATGGACCAGGATCCTCAGCTTTAGATTCTAATTCAAAACATCTTAACATGAACCTGCAGCGGATGGAACTCAGCTCGCGCATTCTTCACGCGGTTAAGTAGCCACAGCGCGAAGTTGCCCACGAGTAGGAAGGTGACGAGTTGCCGGCCCGCGCGCTGGCCGGTGTCTGCGCAGCGCCGCGACCACGCGTCCAGGACTAGCAGCGTCTGGCACGAGCTCTGGATCACAGCGCAGAGGGGGGAAATTATCCTGTACAAGGGAAAATGGTATAAGTCAGCGAACAAACTTAAATCGTAAACTATTACTTTATTGCTTATGCTTAACTAGCAGCAAATACTTGAAAGGATCTAGTCGTATTAGGAATTCTGTTTGGAGTGACTGTAACCAGTAGCGTGCAGTGGCCCCCCAGAGTAGGCAGCGGGAAGGTGACGCACAACTATTTGGTACGTGCTGCCAACTCTCCACTGTACACCCTACTTTGTAACCAATTGGAAACCTTGCATGTAACCATAGATCGCATAAGATTAAGGTCTACTTCCATGGAAGCGAATCGGAGACGTGAAGAATCGGCTAAACTCACACTGCCGCTCCCCGACTCCACAATGAAAGCGCACTGTTGGCGGTACGAGCTTTTTCACGGTTCATTGCGTATGCTACCAGCTAATCACTGGCTCGTAACTCTAGGTTCCAAATTAAATTTTGGGATAAACTTCATCATCTTCCTAGCGTTTTTCTCGGCATTTGCCACGCTTCAGTGAGCCTGGGGTCCGCTCGCTTTGACAACCTAATTTTACTTAAATAAAACTTGACTGAAAATATACCTCGTCGCTCTCCTGCCCTCAGGGTACCGTTGTATCAAAAAGCCAGCTCCGATGATCTGGAATAAGTAGTACAAGTACACGCCGCACTGGGTGACGAGGAGTAGCGCGTGCTCCAGCGGCATGGTGGTGACGGCGCGCCGGAGCGGCAGCGTGCGCATTCGCTGGATGCACGCCGCCGAGCTTACGGCCATTAGGATGAAGAGGATCGTCTCCCAGACGTTGATCTAAGTAGGAAATTATGTCAATCTCGTACTTTTTATTTAAGTATTTTCGTAACATTGAGCGTCATGCAGAATGGAAACGTTATTTGGGATTTTTCAAACCCGTCTACCTGCCAAAGGTCAAAGGTCAAACAAAACACTAGAGTTGGATTAGTAGGTATATAACGTCTGTATCCTACCTACTTAAAAATTTATACATATAATAAATATTTTGGGATAATTGACACCAATTGACCTAGTCTCGAACTAAGCAAAGCTTGTAATATGAGAGAGAGAGACAGAGAGAGAGAGTGAGAGAGAGAGAGAGAGAGAAACATTTAATATGGGTTTACTAGACAAGGGATAAACATACTTATATCGATAAATACATAGGTATTAAAAATCCGAGACTCGAGAACAAACATTCGTATTTTTCATATAATTGTCTGCCCCGACCGGGGATCGAACCCGGGAGTTTAAGCTTCATAGTCAGGTTCTCTTGCCACTAGGCCATCCGGTCGCCAGTAGGGTTAGTTTGACTGAGCACTCGTCTCGTGTCAATTTTTACAGGTTTTTTTTTTAAATAAAGATGAAAGAGTTTTACAGAACGTTCAAAGTACTTAACCCAACCTGCTGAAATACTTATTCCGAAACAATTCTAAGATGCTTAACTAAAACGCATTTTCTTTTATATAAGAGGAGGCAAAAGAACAGACGGATCACCAGGGGCCTTACCATGACGTCTTAATTCGTTTCAGTTTAGGTTCGCAAGCTGTCAGATCCATACTAAAAGTGACAGCTAAAACTTGAACTGAGTCGGAATTAGGACGTCATGGTAAGGCCCCAAGTATGTCAATGAACTGACCTGTAGCAGAGCAAGCTCCACATGCTTGGCGTTTTGGAACAGCCCATTAAAGAGCATGAGACTGACGATGGTGCCCGCGAGCACTGCCACGCCCATAAACAGCCCTTTATGCGCGCTGCCGCAGTCCACGGAGAAGTGGTTGGATGATTTCACTCGCATAAGCGTTTGTTTTATATCTCTGCTCAGTGCCGGGCTTGGCGACCACGATTTCAGTGATTTCTGGAAATAAAATAGTCGTATTTCAGCTGTATTAACCATGCGGGAACAATGTAGAGCTGTTTTAAGTTTTCTCTGTCTGTTTTAAGTCTAAATGCGAGGTTTTAGTCCTTTTCACAAGGTTGTAAGGAACTTGTGCTGTTAGTATAGATAATAATAACGACATGTCGAACTGACCCACATTTAAAGGTCTTGTTAAGAACACATTGACATAAATTTTCTTTACGAAGAAATAGACCGCTCGAGCTCGTCGGCCATCTTGCTCGTGCCTCGTAGAGTGAGGCAACTTTTTCGTGCCTACACACAGCTACACACCCATAAGAGCGCCTTAAAGTAGGTAGGTACGATATTGTGATATACCTACCGATCCAGGTACCGTGCACAGATCATTCCAAATTACAACAATAATGACAGAGCAGAGCAAGCTATATTCGACTCCACAAGGCCTTAAATAGGGATTCATATTCCGTATTAAAGGCGTGATCATATCGGAGACGTTGCATTGCCACGTTTCATTCTTGATAGTGATATTTGCAAATGTGGCATTCGTTTTGAAATGTTGCTCTATGAAGGTGATGTTGTCTACTTGGTCTGCTACGACGAGTTTCGAAAGTCCGCTGATATTAGCGTATCTGAGTAGCGCTGGTCGATCGTAGGCAACGGCAATTATGTCGTCTCTAGTCTCCTGAATGACAACGTTTAGCCATTCACACACGTTCGTGGCGATTAAGTGCATTAGCCCGAATCTGTCGAGCACTACGCCTCGCATCGGATCCAGTATCTGAAAGCAAAAAGACGATTAGTCAATTTGTCCTGGGAAATTTTCGTTCCCTAATTCTGCGTTCTTGTATGAGTTGGTGGAGTTCATGATTACAAAATTGACTTCGGAACAAACTAACTAAGTAGTTACCTATAATACAAGTACGTACGAGTAAACATCGTAACCTTTAAGACAAGTTTAAGACCATCCATGGATGTTTTTTACACAGCTTTAATGCGTGTTAAACCGCTCGTTTACAAATGGAAAAATACTAGGCAGTAAGTATACATTTTCAAGGTCACGCCGCAATTGCAGTCCATAACTTCAGTGTGCAAAGCAAACAAGGGAATTGATACAATTACTTTTGACGTATTTTTCAAAAGGGCGTCGTACGATTTCTATAAAATGACATTTTTAAACGTAAAAGCAAGGCCATAAAGTTTAAATCTAATATTTCATTCAAATGGTTTTATAAACTCTTCCAAAGTCGTTTCTCATCAAGTGACAGCTGTTTGAGTTAAGTATTAGCATCTTGTACTTGGCGTGCATACATATTATTATAATATCGAAAACGTGATTTTTCCATTAGGGTAGCATTTGAAACTATTGGTTCAACGAAAGCAACATGTTTGTTATCACTACATCACTACATAGTATAAAACAAAGTCGCTTTCTCTGTCCCTATGTCCCTATGTCCCTATGTCCCTATGTCCCTATGTATGCTTAAATCTTTAAAACTACGCAACGGATTTTGATGCGGTTTTTTTATATATAGAGCGAACCAAGTGGAAGGTTTATATGTATAATACATGCATAATATACCGTGCGAAGCCGGGGCGGGTCGCTAGTAATTATTATAAAACTAATACCTTTATAAGTTTCACTCATTTTAAAAACACGAAAATAATTACGGTTAAGTTATTAAATTTTGTTCAATTCGAATTCAAGGAAACATTTGCAAGAAAATATTATTTCTTTTCATCATTGTATTAATAGGTATGTTCTGCAGTGTTACCAACCCTACTGTTTTAACAGTAGATTTGCTGTTTTCACATTGATGACCATGTTTTCTGTTTCATTCCTATTTTCTACTGTTTTTCGCGTTCAGCGCCACCTAATACACTACTATGCAAACATTTTTTGATAACCCCTACGCAATAGAATATCGACTACAACTATTAAAGGAGTATTACACACTAAATCCGAAATAACTGATTGCTATTCATTCGAAGCCACAGAAAAGCACATGAAGAAATTCAACAAAAACATAAAAATGAGTGTGAAAATATTGAAGATGAGGCAATTGAAAATGAAACTGAAAAATAATTTTACTTTGATTTTTGTTTTATGTTGCTGTGATTATAAATATATCAATTGATGTGAGTTCTAGTAACTAAGAAAGTTGTTTATTATTTAATTATATGAGCAAAATTATGAAATCTGCCTTTTTTTCTTTACCTACCGCTTTCTACTGTTTTTTTTTAGGCGAGTTGTGGTTTTTTAGTTTTTTGAGGTTGGCAACACTGATGTTCTGTTACTTTAAATTATTTTTGCATTTTGGTCCAGAATTTGCGCCCGCGCGATGTTGGTAAAGAGCCAATCCCAGAAGAATGTATGAACTAAAACGTTCTCGGAGAATATGAACACTGTAGCATTCAGCAATCTGCAGTACCCGTAACGCTGCAAAGTGCAAACGAGCAGTCCTCATTGCGTCAATCGGCAATGGGCTGTACTCAGATCAAAAACACTTAGTCACCGATGTGGAAGAAAGAGTTTAGTCACAAACACTAGCTACAACCCTAACTTACGTCAGTGTAGGAGAATACGAACACAGTCTGTGCAACCATGAACAGGATACGCATCGCTGGTTTGATGGCGACAATCAGCAACTGACAGTCCCCGGAGAGATCGAAGTAGCCACCGATTTGCAGGACCGAGTAGATGATGGAGCCCACGCTGAATCCCGCTACTCCCATGTGGAGATAGAAGCTACCGTAGCGGGTGCGAGGTGCATTCTCTGTAAAATGTAACAGGTTAGAGGAGAGTTAGGGAGAGATTTAGAGAAAAGTTAAAGAGAGAGAGTGAATTAGAGAAGAGCAAGACAAGGAATTTATTTAAGTAGGTAAAACATTTGTGAATAAACGACAGTTCTTACGGCTTACTATTCAAAGGCAACGAAATGATAAGAGTCAACGACTATGCAACAGATGGTTTTAATTTTTTTTTGTAATAGGTCTTCAACTTTAAAAATTGTGAGTGTGTAGCAATGTATGATACTAAATATAAAAAAGTCAATGAAGTTAAATTACAAGATGGTAGACACAGTACTATGTATGCGACAGATTATGAGTTTCTAGTTAGTGAGATTACGTAACAATAGTAGCTTCATTTGAATAATAGTTACACAAATTAGCACCACGCCGAGTTCAAACAGAGGCATCAGCAGTGGTGATCGGGTTGTCACTAATTACAAAGCATATGTGATAGTTTCAAGGCACATGATTGTGTTCTTACCATTAGCTCTTCTGGCGACCCTTAGATGATTAAAAGTGTACGCCAGAAACACCATGCTGACTATGTATAAGTATATCGTGAAAATCTGAAACAAAGTGAATAGTTAAATGAAATACATACCTAATCTTGAATGCCACGAAATTGACGGGTTATCAATGTACGTATGTGGGTTTGTAACTGGAGATTGACTTTAACGATATGAATGGTCTAAGTAGGTACATACTATATTGGATTTGTCTTCGCAGTGAAAGTCAAAGTGTCATAGTTAATTGTTTACAATGTCAAAGTACTGGTAGGTAGTAAAAACCTAGTATTGTATTTAAAGAAAAAAACTTACATCTGATGTGAAATTTGTGTTAACTTCATTTTGAATAGTGCTCGTGATGGGTAATGCTACTCCTAAAACTATTAATAGCTTTGCATAAAATGCTGACAGGACCACCGTCATAGATTCACTGAAACAAAATGATACATTGCTTCAATTAACGAAATAATATGTTACATGGAAAATTAGTTAGAAATGCTTACTGGTTAAATTAAATATAGATTTGCTGATGAGTGGAAAAACGGCTGGTGTCCATAAATATTTAACAAATAATTATAGTACATTATTGCAGGCGGTGTGTAGTTATTGTTATGTTTATGTACAAGTATGTAATTAGGTACCTATTATTGCAGTGGATCTTCTTCAAAGTTGGTCCCGTTCAAATTCGATACACACAAAAACAAAACCGAAACTAGGGATATTTTTTTACCGCCGAAAAGTGCAGTACATTAAATAAACCTTTTTCTTTCTTTCTTTTTCTTTCATTAAAAATTATGTTTACAATAAATTTAAGATTTTCACGCGACTAGCCCGCTAGAGTTTGTGAATATGTGAATGCTTTAGCTTTATGTCCGCGATAAACAAGAGCGTGCCTCTACCCTAGACAACGTCTTAAATAGGGTTATCTTCACCAAAATTGCTGTTGTCGGACGGTGACTTCAAAACCCTCGACATTTAGATTAAATCTCTTTTTTCCCCGGACGGTCATCAGCGACGGTTATGCCCGGAGACTTTATAAAAACCCCGCTCGGACGCCCTCCAAAGTATGTAGAACAAATCCGGGGAAACCCCGGACGACTGGCGACCCTAATTCACAACATAAAATGTACGGTCGGCCAAATAAGTGGTTTATCTTTTTTCATCCAACTTCCTATCAAATTAATATTTATGTCGCTAAAGTCGATCTTTCAAGTTGACATCCACGTCTTATTGACATTTTATTTTATGACGCGAAAAGCATTCTCAACCTTAGAGTGGCAGACCACATATTTGGCTGATGGTACCTACTTATATTAATAGTACACCTTTTCACGAATTTAACCACGGATACACTGTAGAATTGGTTATAAAACTACCGTGGAAACGTACGCGTTCCTTAAACACGCCTTCATAATTATAATTATCACATTTGTTGAACTGGAGCAGTCACCCTGTGAGACTTTTTAAATTTTAATGATTCACGGTTAAGTTCATTCGAAATATTATAAACGGGATATGAACCGCGATTACCTTTATTGAGTACACAATATTTGATTAGATTTGTCTACCCGTGATCATTATGCATGCAACTGCGTCGAAATATCGGGTGCTCAATAAAGGTAATCGCGGTTCATATCCCGTTTATAATATTTCGAAGGTCACCCTGTGATCGTCGACGAATTATGCTGACGAGCAAAAATAAAGGGTCGTTTTCCTTACAATGTTGTATGAAATTTTTTGTGGGTAATTTTTAATTTTTTTTTGCTCGTCGGTGTATAAAAGCGGCCATACTCGCCATGAGAGAGCTGCACGCGCGGCGGCGGCAGCGGGTCGACGCTGGAGCTGTGGCTGCAAGGCGGCACCACGCTCAGCCTGGGCAGCGAGTGCGGCGGGTGCTCTCTGAAAAGTCCGTTACATATAGCGCTTGGCCTTACGTCCGAAAAGGGTGAGAACATTTCACTTCCGGATACCAGCACCAAATTTTTATAGGTTACTAGGCATATCATCTGGACCCTAAAACTGCCGGGAGACAGTTTCTGAGGTGTCAAGGTCACCAGTTATGACGTCATCAAATTGACCGCCGCCGCGTTTTGAAAAATTCAAATTACACTCAACTTACACAACGCACGTATACATGTGGGGTATCAAATGAAAGCTAGTTAAATATACTATATTTGTGCTCTGAACTACAATTGCATTAATGTTGACGTTTAAGAGCTATTAATAGAAAAATGATAATCTTGGAAAAATATTACGGACTTTTATTTCTTGCACCAAAACTAAAAACTCCAGACTAAAATAATGTACTACAATAATAAAAACAAATTATTTAGCTTTACATTACAATTCAAAGTTTGGAAAACGGATATGAAATATCGAAGTTATGGTCAAAAACTTGACGACGCTGCAGCGTCTAAAATTACGAAAAAAAAATTTTTCTTCCGGAAACCAGCACCAATTTTTTATATGTTACTAGGCATATTATTTGGACCCCGAAACTGCCGGGAGACAGTTTCTGAGGTGTCAGGGTCACCAGTTATGACGTCATCAAATTGGCCGACGCCGCGTTTTGAAAAATTCAAATTACACCCAACTTATGCAACGCACGTATACATGTGGGATATCACGTGAAAGCTAGTTAAATAGACTATATTTGTGCTCTGAATTATAATTGCATTAATGTTACCGTTTAAGAGCTATTAACAGAAAAATTATAATCATGGAAAACGTATTACGCACTTTTATTTCTTGCATCAAAACTAAAGTCTCCAGACTAAAACAATGTACTACAATAATGAAAAAAATTTATTAAGCTTTACGTTACAACTTTAAGTTTGAAAATCGGATATGAAATGTTGAAGTTAAGGGTAAAAACTTAAAGCGCGCGAAATTGCCGCCATCGCTGAAAACTGTAGATACCTACATATTTTCACTTCGAATTTTAGTCTGCTCCAAAATTTGACGCGGAAATGATTCGGTGGTGGTGTATTTATGTGCCTAGTAACAATGACGACGATGAATAGTAATGTATTAGGTAAGTTATTAATTTTCTGCACCGAGACGTTACAATTGGTTATTTTATTATAATTATCATATTAATTACCTAAATAGTAGTAGTAGTAATAGTAGTAAGTATACTAATTGTTCGAAGAAGGAGGTATAGGTATATAAATCCAAAGTGCGTAGGTATATATTTATTTATATTTACATTTATAATAAAAAAAAATTAAAATTACCCTTTATGAGGCTACATAATAATTAAATTCATCAAAAATACCTTGAAACACCAGTTGGCATGGGCATATACATTATGCGCATAACGCGACATGTCACGTTGTTTGTGGCGGCCGCCGAATTATCTTTAAACCAGCATAGCTATGTCTTTTTATACCCGATTGTGATGATTAAAATTTTATACTATAGAGGAATAACGTAGAATTATTTGTACCATATAATTTTTTTTCCAACTTAAATGTTTCCCTGGCTATAAAAATAAACATGCATTTTTTTCTTTAATTTGGCTATTTGTTCTAATATTTTTGTTGTTTACATATTTACGCAGTTATAATCAATGAATACAATGCAGCAAATTTTAATATCCTTTAATTTCATGCCCCATATGTGCATATACACTGCGTAATTTGTCTAATTTAAATCTTTTAAAACGCGCCGGCGACGTCGTTTGAATATATGGCATCCGCCGCGCTTTATTTTAAACCGGCATAGCTATGTCTTTTTTTACCCGATTGTGATGATTTAAATTTTATACTATAGACGAATAACGTAGAATTATTTGTACTCTATATTTTTCTCTCCAATACAAATGGTTCTCTGGCTATAAAAATAAATATGCAATATTTTTTTTGTAATTTGTCTTATTTATTCTTTATTTTTGTTGTTTTCATATTTACGCAGTTACATTTAAAGAAAACAATGCAGCAAATTTAATATACTTTCACGTGATATCCCACATGTATACGTGCTTTGCATAAGTTGGGTGTAATTTGAATTTTTCAAAACGCGGTGGCGGTCAATTTGATGACGTCATAACTGGTGACCCTGACACCTCAGAAACCGTCTCCCGGCAGTTTTGTGGTCCAGATGATATGCCTAGTAATATATAAAAAATTAGTGCTGGTTTCCGGAAAAAATATTTTTTTTTCGTAATTTTAGACACTGCATCGTCGTCAAGTTTTTGGCCATAACTTCGACATTTCATATCCGATTTTCAAACTTTGAATTGTAATGTAAAGCCTAATAATTTGTTTTCATTATTGTAGTACATTATTTTAGTCTGGAGTCTTTAGTTTTGGTGCAAGAAATAAAAGTCCGTAATATTTTTCCAAGATTATCATTTTTCTATTAATAGCTCTTAAACATCAACATTAATGCAATTGTAGTTCAGAGCACAAATATAGTATATTTAACTAGCTTTCATTTGATACCCCACATGTATACGTGCGCTGTGTAAGTTGGGTGTAATTTGAATTTTTCACAACGCGGCGGCGGTCAATTTGATGACGTCATAACTGGTGACCCTGACACCTCAGAAACTGTCTCCCGGCAGTTTTGGGGTCCAGATGATATGCCTAGTAACATATAAAAATTTGGTGCTGGTATCCGGAAGTGAACTATGTTTTCCGTTATTCCAGGCACTAATATATGAGTACTTTGTCAAGACTTTGTCACATCGACCGGCAGTTCAGAGAAATAAGGCTCGAGATCGTGTAGAACTAAATTAAACACATATTTTTGGTCAAACAATTATGGATAATACCATCACTTGTTGAAAGCTCTAACAACCACTCTACTTCCGTCGTTATGGCGAATCGAATTAATAGTGTCGTGAAACCCCCTCTTCTTGCTCTAAGTTATTGTAACTAAGTATTATAGTATTGTGTTAAGGTGTTATAAGTTTAATAATAATCTCAGTGAAACAGCAACCGTTTTGATTTACCGATCAGCCAGAATAATAACCACAGTCCACGCTCTCAACGTATCTAAATACCATTTCAGTCAAGAAAAGAGGCTCAAAACTATTTATAAAAAGATAAAAACTTTTCATTTAGTTATTTTGGCATTTCACTGGTGTTGACAAAATTTCTAAATAAAAAAAAACTGTTCGGCTCCTAGATGGCTCTCAAAGATTAAATAAGCTACCGTCAGTTTATTTGACGCATAAACGGTGGAAGCTTCTGAGTTGTCGATACGAGTACAGCGTTACGGCAGCGAGTTGTTTTGTTTGCTTAACGCTTAATAGTGGGTTTAATGAGGCGCCGCGGACTCACCTTTCATCCTCAGGCACGGCCAGGAGCGGCTCGGGCCTCTCCCGCCACTCCTTAGCTGCATTTTGATTGGATTTCTCTTTATTTTTCGTCATAGATCGCTGCCTGGCACAGACCTAAAGCGTCTCACGGATAAATTTTGTATTTTGATATTGGTCAAAGCCAAAAATTTCCTCAGACTGATTCTACTGTTAAATCGTGGTAACTGTATTTCATAACATTTATTTCGAAAACGAATTAAACGTTCTAGGAATAGAGCGTTCAATCTTTCAGCCTCAATTTGTTAAATGCCGAACTTTTAAACTCAACTATCACATCAATACCAACTGTCATCACCATTAAAGCACAACAAATATAAAACGCTAAATCAAACCGTGAGTAAGCCACTTCTAATTTTTATACCATCCGGAAACCATGTCCACGAGTCCACGACGTTTTAAAGGATTTTAATTACTCTGAGTTAAGATAGAAATGCGTCTGGCGTTTATCGAGACCGCGTCGAACACTTCTTGGCTGACCGCTGCGAGTGACTAATGCCCCTGTACTACATTAACGTCAACAAGTCAGATTTTAACAAGCTGCAGCTAAACATGTGAATTTCAGATGGCTGATACATCATGTCATTATATTGATTCTTACATTTACATTGATTTACAACTTAGCCGAAGGTATTAATGTGAGTGAATAACACTAAGTGTGCGCCCAACAGATAATAAAATTAATGTTCCTTAAAAAAGAGTCACAATCTCACGCTCACTTATCCGTAAAGAGAACATGAGTGAAGTTAATACATTTTCCGAATAGGGCATCAGCCCACACTCGGATTTCAGTTGCCATCCTATAAATAGTGACGATTATAAGGGCCTGTTTCACCATTCTCTGTATAAGTTCCTGATATCTTAAGTGTCAGTTATCTATGATTCCGTCTCTATTTATTACTACGAATCAGACAGAGAAGTCATGAATGCCATTATAGATAACTGACAATTAAAATATCAGTACGTTAACAGAGAATGGTAAAACAGGCCCTAAATGTCACAGATACGTTCATAAATGGTGGAGATGCTGGGATTTGACTGGGATGTAACAATCTTCAAAACAACATATGAACGAAATAGCGGTCGAACCATACAAAAACCCCAAACTACCTACTAATCCACCTGTATAATTTAGAATTCGCAGTGGCTAGAAGATGTTGTCCTCACGGGTAATTAGCGTCACCGGTGTCACTTTCAGAGCCTTCCTAACGAGCCGCATGCTCCCTCCCCCCTCATTGCATCCTTTACCTGACTATTTAAAAATAGTCTTAGGTAAAAAGATAATGCGTGCAGTATACCGGGTAAGTTGATTACCGAGACGGTGGATGAGATGATATTCTCGTTCACTTTTTATGCAGAAATTAATATGAAAAATTAATATTAAATATTATTAATAAATTAACAATCTCGTGGGATATCAGGTGATCAAAGCATTTTTCGCGAATGAAATTGCGGAATACATCTAGACGTTACAAAAGACTAAAGTTATAGTGATCATGATCAATTGATCATAAATGTTTTGATTGTACTTTTTCATTCAGTGCAGTGTGCGCAATAAGGATGACACACTTTGTAGAAACGGTAAAAACTATAGTGTCACAACATATTGCTCTTACAGCATATTGCTCTTAGATCAAAGTAAAAACTAGTATAAAAAAAAATGAATTCCGTTTACTTTGCCAGAAACCATCTTCATTTCATACCGTTATGAAACTATTGCTAACATAACACTTCGACGCTCTCGTTTTCTTAACGAGATCATCAGCAACATTCAATTCCTTGATTTTTTTTATTTTTTTAACTACCGGTGTTTTGCAGAGAAATTCACATTTTTTTAAAACAATCTGTAGTAAGAAGCCGTAGTAAGACAGCGTATGCTATAACCCAGTATAAAGCCCGAAAACTTTTTTTTTAATGACTGCTAATTATAATTAACCTTACCGGCTGTGGCGTATCTTCCGTTCCAGGCTGGTGCTGGTTTGTTTCACCGGATGATAATGATGCAATCCATGATCATAGTGATGCAATGACGACTTGCGCTCCTTTAAGTCGGATACCCTGAGCGACAGTTAATTACATGTCATTAAACAATTTTCAAAAAGTGAAACGCTCAAGTTGGTTTTTTCTATTTTGAATTTCAGAAGACTAGTCGACGTTCGCTTAATTTTGATTATTGTTCCCGGCACAGATTAGTTAGGTACTAAGCCGATTTTTATTGTTTTATTTTTATTTATGCAACTACTTACCACTCCGTGTCTTCTTCGATGACGTCTTCCATATTGCTTTTGTGCACGTGTAATGACAATCTTCGTTTTGTTTTATCGCAAGGCATTTGTTTGAAATTATCTTCAGTAACATTTTTACGCTGCATTTTCGGCTACAACAAAGCGTTGTCGCTGGATTTTTATCAGACTTGAAAAATAAGAGCAGTAGGTAAGCACTTATCTCTAGGATTAGGCTTTTGAGAGATATCAGTGACGTTCTCCAGCATCACTGAGATCTGACGTCAACTTGTAAGGCGTACCTATACAATTACTGGCAACAGCTAGCTGGAGGCTAGGAACTGAATTTCTAAAAATCAGTTCTTAGTGGTTGCTTACGTCTTACATTTGAAAAAATCAGTTTTCTAATTTGCTGGGGGTTTTAAGTTAGTCACCCAGGACTTTACGGTTAAGTATACATATAACATATACATATAAGTATGTATCTTACAAAGGTTATTATCCTTGGATTGAGGAAACACCAGAGTACTTAACTATTCGATGGAATAAGAGTTTTTAATGATTCACGGTTAAGTTCATTCGAAATATTATAAACGGTAAAAAAGGTAATCGCGGTTCACATCCCGTTTATAATATTCGATGGAATATCCTCGTATCACGCGGAACTGAATTTCCGTTACTTAATGCAGTCATTTTTTCATGCCTTAGTTGCCATGAATAGACTGCAAAGCTTACCGTAAGTCAGTACCAGGGGCCTTACCATGACATCTTAATGCGATTCAGTTTAGGTGCGCTCGCTGTCAGGTTCATACTAAAAGTGACAGCTAAAACTTGAACTGAGTCGGAATTAGGACGTCATGGTAAAGCCCCAGTTTGTTTTTGGATTGTATGCCCATATTAACTAACACTCAAAGCCAGGCCGACTTCATGAGATAAGTAAAAAATCTGTAATTGCTATGAATTGGCGCGTTTTACTAGGTAATTTTATTATATGCATGAAACTTTGCGTAATGAAAATAATTATCAGAGCCGTGGAGTTAATGCAAACAGTTAAGCCGGGCATTGTGGGCTGGCGGGCCGTGAGGCCGTGACAAAGGGCGTCCGATGCGTTAATTGAAGCTCACGGCTAGCACAACCTGTCGCGACGCTTGTTTGTCGCGGTCGACCTACAGTATACGTTCTAGTCATAAATAAATAGTATAAATATCTGTAATGGTAAAATTAACTCTATTTGACTTCTTGTTGACGGACCGATGAATATATTCAAAAATATTTACTTAAATGTACCTACATGTATATTGTTTCTACCATGCTTCTTGTTAGTGGATGTTTTTACAAATTTTATCTAAAATTGGTCTTAGGTTTCATCGTAATACGATGGATGCTTAGAGTAACAATTACATTGTATACTCTAAGGATGAATGTAAAAGCATGACAATAAAGGTGGAAACACATTATTAACACGCGACGCGACCCGATGCAACGAATGTATGCGCATGGCGTCGCGTCGGATGTTCATAGTGTGGTTCTGGTCATAGAAAATAATACAATTTGTTTCGACTCAACACGCGTCGCATTGCATCGGGTCGCGTCGCGTGTTAACAATGTGTTTCCACCTTAAATAGTAATAATTATATTTCGGCTATGGTGCCAAGAATTGAGTACAAAGTTCTTGGTTATATCATTACAAATTTGACTGTAGGTAATTAATGAAAATCGACCTTGCTACCTCTACCTATTTAGTTAGACAGTTCAATCAGTCACTAGACTATAATTTATATGATGCTGGTGTTCACGTTGCAAATCTGAATACTGAAAAAGATATTAGTACTTATCGATTTAATGTCTAAAATGTCATGTGTAATTTTCCCTAGAATTATCCAGTTGTTGTTGACCTCATAATAAATTCTCGCCTCTTTATTTGCTTGGTTGACGAGTAAAAACCTTAATTCTAATGGTCGAAAGGATTTTGGAGTAAGAAAAACAAAGCGGACACCATAAAAGCTGTTTTATTTTTAAATTATTGTACCAAAAATTGATTTGTTTACTGTTATAAACAGCCTTAACTTCTCATTATATTGAAGTTAAACTACCTTCGAGAATATATTCCTATCAATCGAGATCTTATTACCGTTAAAAACTTTCCTAAAGTTATCGAACATACTGAAATTAAATCAATCATCTGTTCTGTTTGCTATGCGGATACAAGACTTTTAAGCGTTCTGGGGCCTTACCATGACGTCTTATGCGATTCAGTTTAGGTTCGCTCGCTGTCAGATTCGTACTAAAAGTGACAGCTAAAACTTGAACTGAGTCGGAATTAGGACGTCATGGTAAGGCCCCTGTTCTGTTACCATACGAGTATAAGTACATATTTAGGACCATCTAAAAACATAAATTACCTACAGAATTCCTCATCAAGCTGTCTTTTAAAGCTTACTATATATTGCATCAATGTCACTCTTATTTCACAAAATGTTTTCATCTCTCCGTTACGCTATGTACAAGGGCTTATTCTTAAAACAGTTCTTCCAAATCTCGAAGAGGCAAATGGTGGAATGGAATCGGTAGAAGATGGCTAGCGGCATCGAGACGTGGGTGATGATCGTCCAAGCCCAGGGGCCGTAGAACTCCAAATGAGCTGGCCTGAACTCAGCACGATTCTGAAAGAAAAGCGTATTAGAAATAGCATCAAACTCATTCAGTGAGTATTAATGAGCTATGTAACAAAAGTCTCGTAAGAAGATGTAACCCATCAAATCAATTTTAGTTTTTGAAGTCCGAATTAGACTAGGCGACATGTATTATACTTATTTTTTTTTAATATCTGCATACATGCATATTCAAAGTTTGCAAGCGAAGTTGCTCGCATTGATATTACATGACACATTTTCAAAATGTGAGCATTGATCTCAAAGACGGGCTTAATTTCACATTTACACCTATTTCAATTATTTTGATTTCAATAGAGACCTTTTCAAGGGTGTTGATAGCCCACATGGCCATGTTGGCAACGAGAAGGAAGGTCACGAGCTGCCGGCCCGGCTTGTCGCGCCGCTGCTCCGAAGTGCTGCTGCGCCGCCACCACGCGTCGATTATAAACAACGATTGAAGTATTGTCTGCAATTTAAATGGAGTTATTGTTTTAAATCAGCGGTCGGCAACCTTTTGACTGGCAAGGGCCACAATGTGGCAAAATAAACTAAAGGTGGGCCTGCACTTGTGATACTAACCCTAAAACCCCACATTCACGGGCTGCAAGTAAAGGTGGAAATACATTATTAACACGCGACGCGACCCGATGCAACGCGACGCGTGTTGAGTCGAATCAAATTGTATTATTTTCTATGACCAGAACCACACTATGAACATCCGACGCGACGCCATGCGCATACATTCGTTGCATCGGGTCGCGTCGCGTGTTAATAATGTGTTTCCACCTTAAGACGTCCGCGGGCTGCCTGTTGCCGACTGCTATTTTAAATAATCGGTAAAAACTAGCAATTTCAGTTTTTTGTGTGTTAAGTTCTATACCTGGTTTAGTGATAAGAACTCCGAGAAAAATCCAGTAAGGCCGGCGCTAGAGTCGCTCGACAGAGTGTGGTGGCACCCGATCAGACTGAACATACAGTATACAAACATCCCGGACTGAGCGAGGATCAGGAGGGATGTGTCCAGTTGCAACACAGCTGGAAAAAAGAAATAAATTAGTACCTACGCCGATTATAATAGTGGGATTGAACTCATAACCTTGTGCGGCACGATACTTACCTTGAGACTTTCTTTTGTACGGCAATACTCTCATTTGCTTTATCGCGGCACAACAAGCAAATATCGTCAATGTATACAGGATCAACTCGCATATATTCACTTGGAATATGGCATCCTGTACAATTAAAGGAAAAATTGGTAAAATCTTAACTTTGACATCAAACCTATGAAACTAATTAATTACCTATTTACATACAAAAACCATTTTCGTGAAAAAACTGATACATTCATTCAATATCGATACATCTTTTTGTTTATGGCCAAAAATAATGAACAAAACAGACTAGAAACATTTAGAACAGTGCCTTAAACAAAGTGTGGTACTCACATTGATTGTAGCAGGATTACTCGAGAGTACAAAGAACATGATGAGTGATATGATGGTGACCACGATGAGAAGGATACCGGAGAAGAGGCCGCGGTGCGCGTGCGAGCAGTCTACGGAGAAGTGGTGAAGGGCGGCGCGGCTGCCATACGGAGAGCCCACACCCAGCATACCAGCTGAAAGGTGGAATTTAATTACTGATTTGCAATTTGCCGAGTGGATGTTGTGGGGCATTTTCAAGTGAGCTGGTAACCAAATAGTCAAAGGAAAGGCACTAAAAATTATGTATCATATTTGTGAATCTGACGAGGAACCCGTCAATGCCGAATATTTCAACGTAGATAATCTACATAAGTATTAGGTAGTAAGTCAGTATGAGATGTAACGGTTACTTTCAATTTTACATTGTTATTGGATCATTAATTCGCCGTCGAATTATTTACTTTGCTAGTTAAGAAGATATAAGTAATAGAGCTGTTTTTACTTTACCAAATTGTTGAAGGATTTTCTCTGGGGTGACTGAATTGTTTCTCGATTTGCTTTTAGTGACGTGAAACTTTTTCTCGAAATCTTCGGGAGTGCATTTAACCTGGCATAAAAAGACAAAATATTCCAAAAGATTATCGCATATTATTATCACTTACAACAAATTATAGGCAGGACCAGTTAGGTTTCTCCTATATTATTATCATAAAATTAAGAGCATTATCATAGTACCTCTTTCCACATTTCATAGAGAATCACAGCAACAATCAGAGAGTATTCTATTGTGCAAGGAAAGAGAAACGGCGATGCATTTTGCAGCAATGCTCCCATGATATTAGCCCTTCGACACGGAATTTCTGTGCTTTCATTGTGAGTGCTGTTTACTTGAGACATGACATGATTCAAATGATGGATCTCGTGTTTAGTCTCTTCTACAAGAACGTATAACCACTCGCATAGGTTCGTAGCGATCATGTGCATGAACCCAAATCTTTGTATCATTTTGTAACTGCCAGATTCAATTTCTTTGCTCGTGAGGAATATAAACTGCATTTGCAGCAGTGTCAGCGCCATACGAAGTGCTGGAGTTAGTGCAGATAGTACTGTTCGACAACCATCCCTCATCTCAAAGTATTCCCCGAATTCTAAACCGCTGTACACCATCGAGCCTATACCGAAAGCTGTGGAACAAAAAGTAATAAATTAAAGAGTGTAAATTTGGAAAGGTAAGATGCTGTATCTACCTATTGATTTTTTAGCTCACCAATAGCGCCAAGTCTCAAGTAAAAACTGCCATAACGTGATATAGTTTCTTTATTTTTTGGTTTTTCACTCGGTGTAGCCTTTCCGTCTTTGCCGGTTTTGTCAGTTTCCTCTGAAATAGCAAAAGGAAAGTTAATTCAACCTATTGTAGGTAATTAAAGAACACATGCATGTAAAGACTTTTTTGTGAAACATTTATGCGAATAGAATCGTCGAGAACGCCCGTAGAATGCAAACTAAAGAAGGTAATATTCATTGCGGCCGCAATTATGCAAACAAGATGTGATTTTAATGTCGCATTTTGTGAAACTAATGCGGATAGTTAGTGAAGCATTTATTTTCTTATCTCGTTCATAAAACCAAGATAAACATAAGAATTCTAAACACTTACCATAATCGTGGATGATTGTATTGACTGCTTTCTGACGCATTAAGTTAGCGTATTGAAAAACGACGAAAATAACGGATACCAGATAGAGATATAAATAGAATCCCTGTTGAAAAGATAAGAATTTGTTAAACATTAGTCATGATAACACTAAGTGCTTGTAAGAAGAAAATTGTTTGTCTGTGACCTGATAATATGCGTCTGGAACTCCTTTGGCGATAACTTCTGTGACCGGAAATGCAAGTCCCAATACAACCAGTAATTTCGCGTACAGTGCGGAAAGAGCTTTACTTAAAGCCTCGCTGTGAAATAAAACAAGCTTTAAATTATCCATAAATTATGTTACTCATTGTATAAAGTAGTTACTTTAATTTGATTCAGGTTATAGTTAACACATTGTGAAATTCGTGTCAGTTTTTAATCATCATTAATTTGAATCCATTTTGTGTTTACAATTAATAAAGCATGTAAATTATTTTCTATCGTCCTCTCGTATGAATTTAATTGTCAACTGCCTTTGCTACATTTATTTCCATTTAACTCGGTATGTGTCGGATTCATTTCCATATTTAAATCATATTCACCGGTTGGAAAGTACTCAGAATCATTGTGGAGCTGTCTATCCTTTAATAAATGGAGGTTGTGCTTTTGAATGGTGTTGACGCGTTGTAGTTGTCTCGTATTGTGGGTAGCATAACATAACACAGGCTGTGACGCTATCCGCCGGGGCCTGCTCGTGACAATGCGTTTGTCGATCTCACTGATAGTGACTGAGAAAGCTTGTGGAATTTGTGAGGTAACTATGTAAATGTAACTATGGTCTTGGGTAACAAACAATATTCCTTCATTACCTGTATTTCCCCGCAGTTTGCTTGACTTTTCGTAACAAATTTTCACAAAAATTTTTGTAACAATTCACACCCGCATTACACATAAATATCGTAAATTGAAAATTTCAAGTTCATGATTTTGAATCTATCCTTTCTCTAACCGCTCGTGTTTGATTCAATTTTAATAAAATTTTGCGAGTGACAAATAAAAAATATGCACATAGGTACTTAATAATATTAATAATAATAACTTCATTTTTGAGATTAGAAGCGTTCGTTGGGACTAGAAGCCTAAAGACACAAAAAATTAACATATTATATTCTGCTAGCAAGTAGAAATCACCCATTGAATCCGAGAACAACGGCTCATATTCAAATTTGTCAACGCGTGACTGAATAACACGCATCTAAACATTTAACCATTTCCAAAAACTGCTACATTTATTATATTAGTGATAGTTTGAGTGGCCGGTAAGCGGCTGCGGTTGCCGAGCGCGTCAGCCGGTAAGACGTAGGCTCCGCCGGTGTCACCGGCAGGCGTCGCGCGTGTCCAGTCCTGATTTATGTTCGGCTTTATAACTATTTACATTGAAAAGCTTTAAAAGTTTAAGAAAATTTGCAAGCCGTACAAGTTGAACTGAAGCGAACAAGGCTAGTTTGTGAGTAATATTTAACTTTTTTACCTGACTTCGCAAAGGAGGGTAATAAGATTGTGTTTTATGCTTTTACGAGTATTTGTTTCTACCTGTGTATGTGTCTACAGTATTTTCATTCTTACTTGTCCTATTTGTTAAACAAAATTCTAACCTCAAAACGTCTCATTTTTGATATTTTTTAACTATTTCATCGCAAATAAAGGAACTGGAGATAAAATATCAGCAAAATTATGTACAAAATATTGCCTCAGGTTTATTAGATAGCATAATACACCTTATTCTTTAAAAAAATTTGCACATTGAGGTTAGAATTTTGTTTACCAAATAGGACAGGTAAGAATGAAAATAGTTTTTATACCTACGTCAATCGATTCATTTTACTCGTGCCATTGTCACTCAGATACGGCAGTAACCAAAACTCAACGTGCCAACCACCATACGCGTTCGTTTCGTTTCCCAACTATAAGGGAAAGTGGTCACCACTCGTACACATACCTTATCGTTGAAAAATGGCTATAACCCTTTAATATTTTGACATAATGGTTTCGTACTTTTTTGTAACAAACTAGGATATATTTGTTACCACACTTAGGTACATAAACTAGCCTCGATCTCTCGCTGCACAGCGTAATCGCGGCCATGCTGAGCAGTGACAGATCCTGGCAGACGGTGGCTTCCTTTTGTGAGGACGTAATCTCGCAGAAGGAGGCCAGGGAGCGGGAGCGCGAGGACGATGCCCACGCGCCCCTGCTCCGGCGGAGACGTATGGGGCGAAGGCGGCGGCTGTTTGCTGCCCGCCTAAACCCCTAGTGGGACCAGCGGGCGGGAGACGGGGATCTCCTGCCCGCATTGCACGGTCCTGCACGTCTGGGACGGGGGGTCGAAGCGTCGCGATTCCCCCGTCATTGGTGCGGGCGGCCCTGGTGAAAGCCGGGGCAGCCGGGGGGCGCCGTCGGCTGGAATCTCCGGGATCCCACGGCGCCTTCCCAAACCCGGCAAGCGGGCTTCGCCGGAGTGTTTTTAGTGGGTATGCTCCCCCCGCCCCTTTCCGTGCGGAAAGAGGCCGGGGGAGAGAGTCCCACATAACCATCCGGGCCTCCCCGGGCCCGGTGGTACTCGTAAAGAGTTTTCACTCCGTTAAAAAAAAAAAAAAAAAAGGTACAAAATCTAGCTAACTTTTGACAATTAAATAAAAAATAAAAAATGAAATCTAAAAAGTGTACGAATGGTGACCACTTTCCCATACTTACTGCCCCATAATCTCTGCGGCGGAAGGCGGCGTCTCATGTATGGTCGAGGCCATGGATGTGCGGGAGTGCGGCGAGAGTTCGGAGAGGAAGCGACGCTGCGTGGCCGCGCACAGAGCAAGCGCCTGCGATGGTCTTCGGAACGCCGCGATGATCGCCGACGGTCGCCTGGATTGATGATATTTTGTTGATATTGTATATGCCTTACATACCACCTTGTAAACAAGTGTGTTTCTACATATACTGGGGAATTAATTGGCAAGATCGTTCTAGTCTAAACGCTACTCTGTGAGACGAATAATACCTTCCAATTGCCATCGTTTATACGTCAGCCTTACGCTGCCATTCATTAAATAGAGCTGTGCGATATATACCTAAGCCACAGAACTTAGGAATAAGATAACTTCATTTTCCTAACCTCACTTACCGCAGCTTTCTTAATGGTACTTAATCTTATTTCAATTCATGCGGACCGTAACGAGTAAGAGAGAAATAACTTCGCGCTTACATTTACATCGCCCAGCGTCATCACATTATGACTTGCCGGCATCTAATCTACGGGCACACGCATACTCCGAAGTTGAACTTCGATGTTCGCACTGTGCCGTTCCACACATACTAATAGTCAGTGAAGGAACTTCGAATTTGGGAGTAGACTGGGGTTGGGCATCACCTGGTGTTGAGATTGGCGGCGAGCTTGGCCTCGATGTCGCTGGACACGCGCCGGCTGTTGGGCTGCGAGTGCGCCTGCACTAGCGGCTCCGACGCCGGATTCAGCATGGCGTGGGTGCGCTCGCGCAGCTTTTGGATGTCCGAGTACGAGGACTCGTCGCTGTAGAGACATAATTTTACAGTCTACGTTACGTACACTTTAATAAGTTTAGTAGCGTGGATGTGCCGTTGCTGGCAATACACACAAATATCTACCATCAATGTTCAGAATGTAATAATACCAGTGCCGAAATTACCAGCAAAGAGAAAAATGGGAGTACTGTATCGTAATGTAACGACCCTCTTAAACTACTCTAGTTAAATAATTAGTACATATCTTCAATGAACCTAAGCTAAAAGAAAATGAATAGAATACGTGTTTATAAATAAAAAATAAGGAAAAAAAGCACTTTTTCAAAGTACTTTTTACGCTAATTGCCTCGATACTGGTGTTTGGTCTGTCAACTAGGTGGTGATAATGTCGTTAAACATGATGTTCAACTATTTTCATAAGGTACTGATTTATTTTTATGTTAATTATTCAACTTGATTTAAAAACTATGTAAGTACATACAATCTACTTAGCTGACGTCAGTAGGCACTGTTTTTTTTTTTTATTTTTATTATTGGTTATTAGCTGGCAGTCCGTGTCTTAACAAACAACACTTACGTTATGGTTAATATAATGGTTAATAATTATTATAGGAATTGTGGTATTTGTAGAGAAATTATTGACTCCCATCATTAATTATTATATTTCATGATGTTAAGGCGATAATAAATAATTTAAACTAAGTTTTTTCGAAGGGATTAACACAAAGTGATCGCTTTTCGCCCAACAATTTTCTGATTTCAATTGAGACTTTCCTTATATTTATTTAAATCCAAGGAATGGGACGTGTATGGAAATGATCTATGAAATATTACAGCAACAGCCTGTAAATTGAATATTTAAAGGTTCATACGCCTGAAGTATTGAACTACTTCAACGGAATAGCTTTGAGCACAAAATCTTCAAAATATGCATCTGTCCGCCGGAAATGTCTTTCTGAGCTTTCTGCCTCGCCACACTCTACTTTGAATATCAAATCGTAATATAAGTATTTGAACCTATTTTATTCTTCTTTCTGTCAAAACTAGACGATATATTTCTAAGTTTCTAACTTTAAAGGTAGAGCTGTAACTCAAAAGATAAAACTGTGCGATTAATACAAAGAAAGGTGCAATTTTAAAAGAAACTTTAATTAAATGTTTGATATCTCCAGTGTATTTATGAGGAGCAGCGACTAGCGGGAACGCCGCTGTCTACCACCGCGACGTTTCATTTCCACGTTTGAAATAAAAGAATGGTTTCAACCGGAATCTAACAATGGACACCGCTCTCGCTGGCATAACGGCGTAGGAATAAAGGCCCCGCGTTTTATGCATTTAATTAACTAGAAAGGATTAAAGAACTGTTTGATCATAACGCTCTCTAACATTCTCGTTTTCCCCACGATATTAACTATAAAGTACGCTAGTTAGTGGCTTAATGGCATAAATTATGTTTAAATTATGTTGTTGTTTTATGGACTGCAATGTGATTCTCGAGGAAGTGAGTAGGTGAATAAAATATCAGCAACTTCATACCTACTCTATTAGGTATTCTTACATACAGATTTTACAGCTGTCAGTGCGTGTACGTCTTTGTGTGGCCTTTGAGCGTATGTAAGAACAACGGCCTCGCGAGCTAAAGCTAAAAAGTCTTTAAAAACTCATATTTGGCCTTTGTCTATCATAGACTAAAAAGTTGTTTAAGTTTCTGATAAAAACTACATAACATTAAATTAAGTACCTAAATATCAGACGCACGCAAACATAGCAAGCGTTTATGAGACTGGGGGTGATCTTTTAATTATTTTCCAGTGGCCTATTGATTCTCTATTTCATAAAGGTGTCAGGTGACAAGTTCCCTGTTGATCCGGGATTCACATTTGTTACGAAACGTATACCGAAATGTCAGTGTCACCTGTCGTCTGTCACATTTACAAAGTAGGTCCCCTGGTCTGTAGCTGTTCTGTAAGGTACCTGTCATTGTCGTTTTCTTCGTGAACGGTGTCCATGTCGGTGACTGTCACGCTGGGGCGAAGCTCGCTCGTCTCGGCCAGGGGACGCCTGCTTGGACTCATCTGGGCATAACACATAACCACAGTACATATAAGCACAAGCAGTAGGGAATCTACGAACAAATCGGTCGAAACGAACGCACACATAGACACGCGCTTTTACACGGCCCCTAAGCAGATCTCGCGGTGCCGTCAGTCGCGCGTGGCGCATTGAGACGAGCGGCCGTGTTCGTTTTAAACATGCCAAGAGCGTATTGCGCAGTGTACGGCTGCTTGAACTCGGCTTCTTCAAAACCGGAGCTTTCGTTTTTTAAACTCCCTGCTGAATTGCTAATGTTGAAAGGTACTATATTATTATGAAATAAAATGTATATATTATTTTTATAACGAGAAATGTTAGATGTCACTTCTCCGACAAATGCTTTTTCTGTTAAATAAAACGTTTGGCTGTTTAGATGATAAGTAAGTAGTTGCCGTATATTATAGACCGTGTTTTTGGTGAAAAAAAAATTCTACGGACTTTCATTGTTATCATCTTGGATCTATAGTATATGTACTAATATATTATAGAAAACTACACTTGAAGGATAACTTGTCAAATACCTATAGGTAGGGCAAACCTTGGTTAAAAAAAACTATTCAATTTAACAAAAATTAAATCGACAACCCTAACGCTTTATTGGAGCGTAGGTACTTATTTCAAAAAGTAGGCCTATCTTCCCTACTGCTTTAGCTTATATATATACTGTGACATAACCTTAAAAATCTAAGATCCCTAAAAGCAACCTTCACCAATCTGATAACTGGATGAAAGCTAAACATAAACAAAAATCTTCGCCAAACACCCGATAAATAGATGCACGACATGGTGAATGATAATTGATAATGCAAGGTTACAGACACCATTATGAAGTTAAGTTCATTTTATTTGCTCACCCAAATTGTAACAATGAAAGTTATTATAAAAATTCGAAAAAATAAACTTATTTTAAAACTTGTATCTATTTAAGGTTAAAAGTATTCTAAAGTGTTAATTTTGATTCAAAGTGCTTGAGCATGGCATCAATTTAGTCCCTCTTTCATGCTTTCTTACGCTTTTTTGTGAAAAAGGTATGTAGGATTACGTATGTTTTTTCATATTTTTCAGCTCTTCAGTGTTATGAGACGACTACCATCGAACAAATAGGCTCAATACATATAAAATCCCAAATCAAGCTTCACATTTTATAGTTGAGCACAAACATAAAGATGTAAAAGTTTTATTGTTGAAGAAGTTCCTCGGGGATTAAACGGCGAGCCTTAATCGCGTCGGACGCACGGCTTAACGATCATCGCCACTCTATGCCGCTTACGGCTTGGCCACGCCACGCCACTACACGCGACCGGCGACGCAACGCGAGCTGGCCTTATTATTCGAAGTTCGTTTCTTGCCGTTCCGCTCTCACTAATAGTGATTAAATTGAGAGTGAGAGGGATGGTGTGATACGAACTTCGAAAATTGAATTTCGGAGTAGTCGCCAGTTCATTGCGCGGGCATGACGCACGTGCACTGTGGCTACCCGCCAGCATACGCAATGAATAAAAAAATGCTCGCCACATTACTGGTCGCGTGCAGTCGTGTCCAGGCCTTTAGAGGTAAACTAGGTACTTGCATTTGCAACAATTTCAATTTACAATACTATTTCGAATGAGGGTATTTGGGTTTTGCAATACAGTCGATACATAAAATAGTGAAAACTCTTCTTAGGCATTTTCTGGTGTAATTTTTTCTTTTAGCAAGAGATCAGATATAATGAATTAAAAGTTCGCAAAGGACAGCCTATATAGATAGAACGTTTGCTTATCCCATCGCAGTCTCGTGACTCATAGTAAACCAACGTGCGCAACAAAATTAACTACTTGTGTATAAGATTTACTATAGATTACCACGCGCCCATTTTTCTTAAGTTATCTTTTCTGCTCGATATTCTGTACATTTTATGGTTTTTATATTTTAATGTTAAGCCGATCAAAAGAAGAATATTTGAATGTATAGAGTTGAATTATAAATTGATTTGTTTGCTGTGACTGGTCTTAACTACTTTAGTTTTCTCTCTACTGTATTACGACTTGTTACGCATCGTTTCAATGTAACATTATTTTCCAGTTTCCAACACTTCTTCATTCACACCTTCATATTATTGTTGTAGCGGAATAAGTAGAATATCTTGCCGGCACAATGACGACAAAGAGAACAAGTAAAACATTCGTCACAACTATATCTAGGTATAAGTAAGTCCATTTTAAACTTAATGTATTTTAATACGTACCTACCTACTCGTACTAAGTATACATAAATGATCGTAAAATTAATATTTCTTAGAAAAGGTAATTTAAATCTCTTGGAAAAATTCGACTGACAGGCGGATACCAAAGATTTTGTAATTCTGTTCTTAGTGTTTGGAACCCTACCTTAAAGTGATAATCGCAAGCGAAATCTAAATCTAATAATCTAAGCTTCAGTAATAAACTGCAATAGAAGATTGCTCAAGAAAAAAAGCACATGACATGCACATTGTTCATTGGATTGGATGCTTGTGTTAAGTGACTAGTGAGTGATAATTGAAAAAAAGGCGGAAATAAAAATGTAAAGACGTTTCATTAGATACCTACGAGAAAACGAAATTTTGATTTATTGGCGATAATATCGCAGTAAAAAGTAGGCACTTGTAAATATGTAGCACTGGCTCTTGATTGCGTTCAAATGAAGTCATCGTGTATCAATAATTTTAAAAACAAACTAACCTGTCTATGAAACACCGAGTTGATTTTTTCCTGGAATATTTTCTCATTGCCCAGATTGCCCTAATCTTCAACACGATACTGTAGCGCTCAACGTAATTGAATTGACACGGCACATCCAAATTGCTTCCAGCTAAGGTTTTTTATTTTATTTTCCTATTATGTTTGCCTTTTAACTTTAACGTATACGCAGGGAAACGTTTTCATCGGATGCCGCTAAATTGTAGCGATATTCAGTATGAAACGAGCGGTTATCTGCAACGGCAAGTGTGCAATAGCTGCTTAAGGCGGTTTTGTTTACCGAGATACGAGCGTGTCTCAAACAAGCTAACCGCCTAAAGGTGTTACGCTTTTAATCCTTTAATGTCGCAGTGTAAGCTGCGCGTGCTCAAGCTGTCAATGAGGCGATAAATCCATCAAAGAGATGATAAAACGCGGTTGATATAAAACGTCACATCTGGATATAACTGTTGCGTAGATGGTAGAAGCACTGAATTCACTAGTTGCCAGTCACAATTTAATGTTGGGTCAAATCACTCACAGGCTCATGTTCGAGGTGGTGTCCACTTCGCCGCGCCTGGTCAATGTATGAGACGTGGCGCGGAATGGTCATGCCTAGTTAATCACGTGGAAGTTCAACAGGTACTTGACTTTTATTTGATGCAAAAGTTCGAGACATGCAGAGAGCGACACTGTTCCGCTCTAAGCGTAGCACATAACTGTTTGGCTTTGACTTCATCGTCATGAATAACTCATTGTCTACACAGTCTGTCTAATGGCTCAAAATATTGAAAAATTATGATAATTATTGCCTGTCCTCGCACGAAGTGATTGGGCACAAACACCAGTAGACGACGAGTCCTGTGAGTTTACACGGTTTTTTTAAATAGAATAGTTAACTTACTTCATCAATTATGTCATCTTATTTTGCGTTTCGTTTGATCTACCTTTAAGAGCGTGCATCCCTACTGAGCTGGCAACGTCGCATTTTTGGTGATTTTTTGCGATTACTTCACAGAAAATGAATGAAAGTTTCAAATGTCCGTCTGTAGTGCACTTTGTTTTTAGTGTATTAATGTGTCCAATGCAATGATTAATCGTGATGGACTTTTATTTTCGTATTAAAGGGATAAAATACTATATCTCGTTTAATAAGAAAATAAAAGTCCATCACGATCAATTATTGCATTAGACACATTAATACACTAGAAACGAAGTGAACTACAGACGGATATTTGATACTTACATTCAATTTCTGTGAAATAATCGCAAAAAATCACCAAAAATGCGACGTTGCCAGCTCGGTAGGGATGCACGCTCTTAACAGATTATGATATTACGACATGCAAATTATTACAAACTATGATGACTTAGTAGGTATTTGCCGCAATTTAAGCTTGGCCTAAAACGTAGAATACCTTAGATTGGGACAAGTTAGTCAAAACTAAGAGATTGCCATCAACTAAGACGACAAAGAACGTCTACGAGTGCGTGTGGCTAAATTAAATGTTAATACTGTCTGGTATAAAGAGTAAGATCGTCGTTTGTTTGTTTTGCGTCCGCCGCCGGGCGGTCCGCTCTAAGGTTGTTAGGTTGTTGAATAAGTTTCTGAATTAAGAGAACTGAAAGTTTTCTCATCTCGAGATTACAGCAAAGTGTTTACCGTTTGGTTGTAGGATGCGGCTCGCGCGGCGGCGTGTCCTGCCGCCGGTCGCTTTATTACCCCCTAGTGAAAAAAGGGGTGGTTAAATTTTAAAACGTTTGTCCATTTGCCTGCTTGTTAGTGAATGTAAGGTTTTTGTCTATATCTATGGCTCGAAGTTAGCTTTTGGCAAAGGGTTTTTTTTACCTAAAATACATACTTGAATTTTGAATGGTTTTTTGTTTATGCTTCTCTAACTAATAGGTAACCCGAGCCAGAAAGGATAGGGTAGGTCGGGTTGAAGGACAATAATTGAGATAAAAATAAAAATAATATGTAAAATATAAAAAGTGTGTCAAGTTAGTCGGTCTGAATATCGGTCTGCAAAGTTTGGTACCTACTTTAATTATGAGTTAAAAAAAATACGAATCTAGTTAATGAATGACTACACTGAGAAAGTATTACTAAAATGTATATCAACACGCGTTAGCCAGACAGTCAATACTTAAACGCTTCTTCAGCTGTATTCACCACGACATTTTCGCAGATAAATATTCTTATTCTTATTCTTAAGTTCGATTATCTTGACTGGTATCAAGTAAAATATCATTGATGCTTTTTGTGTAACCCGGTGCATTTATGTATAGATTTTTCTTATGTTCAAATATATCGGAATCTACCTAAATTGTTTTCTATTCTATTCTGTCTCTTTACGTATTAGTTTTAAAGCTAATACTTAGTTTTTTAGCATCCCTCGACGTTTTCACTTAATATAATCGATCCCAAATAGGATCGTCTCTTACTTATAACCGTTTTATTTTTATTTTTTATAAATTATGATTGTCTCAAAAGGGCTTAGTAATACTATTAAGACATTTTGAGAACATTTTGAGAAAATATTTATTATTTTCACCCGACGATATAAGAAAAGTATTATCAATACTATCTCCACGTATGACGATTTGATCTCTGTTTGTTGTGCGAGGACGGATAACAGCGAGACGTCACAATATATCTTTGCATATCGAACGTCTTTATGTTTGTTTATAAGATAAAGTCGACACAGTGCAAGCACATCCCTAGCGTACGAGATTCTCGGTATTTTCATAAAATATTTGCGCGAGTGTATCGCACCTGATGCTTTGCAGGAGTTGCACTCTAAACTCAGTGATTTACCTGAGTTTGAGGTTAATACCAAACATGTATTGTAGAAGTCTAGTTTTAGGGAAGTGCTGGCGACAATCATCATGAGTTTAGTATGATTTAATTAGGTTATGTTTATGATAGTTATGTGGCAAGAAAATGAGGAGGACTGTACGCAGCAGTACATAATCTCTGAGTATAGGTAGCATTTATGTAGTCAATCTAAACATGAAATGTTACTCAAAATTGAATGAAGCTTTTGTCTAATCGATGTAAACACTCACCGTAAAGTAATAGAAGTTGGTGTCGAAGTAAGCGAAGAACTACGCTCCTTCATCGCATTAACACATTTTGTCATACCTTCACAATTAATATGTAGGTACGTACAGCAGATAGAAGTGCTCTTGTTAGCGCTCGGCCCGTCGTGATCTGCTGCAATTTGCGTCTGTTCGACGGTGTAAACTATCCGCGTGTTTTATATATTAATGTTATAGCCGTTCAAATAAACATGTTAACGTATTTGATCAAGTAAGTAAGTACCTACTCGAACTAACAGCAATATTTTTGTGAGAGTGTTTTGAACCGTTTAGCCTTCTTTTGTACAACGCACCAAGCACGTGTTGGAAGAATACTAGATTGTTCAACAAGGGACAAACAAACCATTAATGACTCGAGATGTTACTTTAGTCTCTGCATATCGGAACTAAAGCTTCTTGTTAATCTCTAGGGATTAAAGTAACCTCTAAACAGCCAGTCACGATGTTTGTGATTTGATTGTGTAAGTATAGACAAATTTTAGGGTGTGAAAATAACCTCAAAATGACAACTGTACAAAAATATAAAAAATAACAATTTAATTTCGTGAAAAAAGATTCATGATTACCAATATGCATCTATGCATTTAATTATATTAAGCATGAATTAATTTTATTGTCTTCAATATCTCCTATGTACAGACATCGACCTGTTACAATTAAATAGACACCAACAAATTTTAACTGTTTAATATACTAAGATAGATTAGGAAAGATAAACTTTATCTGACTACAGGTGTAGTGCAAAATAATTTTCCATGACATTTCGTTAAATTTTACCTATCCGGTTTTCAACTTTAGTGACATGTTATTAAAGTCTGTCAGATTACATTGTTTTATAAATAAAAACCTTATTCAAATGTCGTTTAAGTTGAAAAACGCACGGAATTCAACGAAATGTCATGGAAAATCATTTCACACTACATCTGTAGTACCATAAAACAGGGTGAGAAGAGATTGCGTAGGAAGAAGGGATAGAACTAATATTTTCGGTTAGCTCGCTCTAAAAGTAGTTTAGTTATATTTTTAGAAATATAATAATAATAATTTACTTCAGACTGAGTCCATAAAATTGTTAGGGGTAGATTAAATAATATATCTCCTTTTTTCTGGTAATTTGTTATCGTCATTTGTTTTATTTGTTCCTATATCTTCCTACCCCTTAATGTGGTGAGCTGGGATTTGCATATACTTTAGTGTTTATTGTTTGAACTACGAAACTAAACGACAGATAATCATTATTAAACTAAAATTCATACTATCAGAACATTTTTTATCTATAATAAAAATCAACTTGCCACATGCGAAAATATTTTTTTCACACCTCTCATTCAGAAAAGTAAACTGCTCCCTGTCGAGAGGGATCAAAATGCCACTTTTCTGTTCAAGGCTTTTCCAAGTGTTTTTTTTGCAAATGCATTTTTTGAAGTTGATAATTGTAAAACCTCGCCATTTTATATGCTGGTAGCTTTTTAATCATATTTAGAATTCTTTTTGAAGTTTTTTAATGTTTGGTGAGAAAACTTGTATGAGCCACTCTGGAACAAAATTATTTTCATCTTGGGCGTAAACACTTGAATCCCTCATTACGCTTTGGATTCTACTTTAGAATCCCTCGCTACGCTCAGGATTCTATTGTAGAATCCTTCGCTACATTCAGGATTCAATGTAGCGCCCTCGCCGTAAATACATCATTTTGCTCCCTTGTGACACAAATAACTATTTATCGATGGTGAACTTCATTTTTGTCCCTACTCACCCCGTTTTACGGTCTGCTGATGAACAAAGGTCTCCAATCGGTCTCATCTCCTATTTATTTTCTAAATTTAAAAAAACCTTCCTCGTTAATGCATTTAAAACCTTTTTTTCTCAGGACACCATTATATTGAGTTTTATAATTAGCTACCGACCCCTTCGAATTTAACATTAGCTTGTTTTCATTCGTCATTTGTTTCAGTGTAATCAGTGTAAGTTGTTACTCTGAAAAATTATTACGAAATGTTGAACATTTGAAAAGACCATAATGCGGCCTACTAATGTTACTTCTTATTATTTAATGTTGCCACATGTGTTGTTCGGTCTCTGTGTTTTTATCATTACTGGTAATTATTTGTACCAAAGAAGCGATTGCGTTTTATTGCTCTTATTTCAGTTAACACAATCGAAAAAGCCTTGGTTTGTTTAAAAACAAATTTACATTAGTAACTATGTCAGCGTCGTTGGAAGTAGCAGCACTGACGAACCGGAAATGGTTAGAAACTACAAGTTAGGGTTTTACATTTAAATGTTTTAATGTAAGCCGTGGTAGCCTAGTGTTTTAACCTGTGGCCTCTCAAGCAGGGTCGTGGGTTTTTATGTGTGAAATTACATTTGAAATTTACCATGAGCTTTTCGGTGAAGGAAAACATCGTGAGGAAACCTGCGCACACCTGCGACGGAATTCAATGGTGTGTGTAAAGTTCCCAATCCGGACAGGGCCCGCGTGGGAACTATAGCCCAAACCCTCTCATTGTGAGAAGAGGCCTGTGACCACCAGTGAGATGTAATGTACGCTGCAATTTCTGTAGAGGCGCTGTAAGATTAATTTCATAACCTCCAATAATTATGATTAACATGAAAACTAACATGACTAAGACTAACATAACATAAGTAGTGCCTCTTTACACATTATTCACCATTACAAATTCGCTAAGTTATTATAAAATCCAATGTTAGCAGAGCCCTGCTTTTAAGCAAAATGTAGGCAGTGTGAGGTCACTTTATAATTTTATATTGGTTAGTTATATAGAGCGACAAATATTAAATTAAAAAAAAAACTACTTATTAGATCTCGTTGAAACCAATTTTGGGTGGAAGTTTGTATGGTAATGTACATCATATATTTTTTTTAGATTTATCATTCTCTTATTTTAGAAGTTACAGGGGCGGGGGGACACACATTTTATCACTTTGGAAGTGTCTCTCGCGCAAACTATTCAGTTTAGAAAAAAATGATACTAGGAACCTCAATATCATTTTTGAAGACCTATTCATAGATAGGTACCCCACACGTATGGGTTTGATGGAAAAAAAATCAGTTTCAGTTCTAAGTATGGGGAACCCCTAAAATTAATTGTTTTAATTTTATTTTTGTGTGAAAATCTTAATGCGGTTCACAGAATACATCTACTTATCAAGTTTCAACAGCTCTTATAGTTACGGAGAAAAGTGGCTGTGACATACGGATGGACAGACAGACAGACATGACGAATCTATAAGGGTTCCGTTTTTTGCCATTTGGCTACGGAACCC
The DNA here is from genome assembly GCA_963854515.1 of Pandemis heparana. Classification (NCBI taxonomy): domain Eukaryota; kingdom Metazoa; phylum Arthropoda; class Insecta; order Lepidoptera; family Tortricidae; genus Pandemis; species Pandemis heparana. The sequence continues at coordinate 9,974,358 of OY978012.1, read as the reverse complement.
TAAAAAGCCTCTGCTTCCCAATGGGATGTAGGTACTTCAAATACGTCCTTACCAATGACTTAGGTATAATAATATACTAGACTACATATTGCAATCAGACTCAAAGATTAAAGTTGATGGATGAAAACTTACTAAGGGCCGATTTTACAATCCTCAGATACACACTTAACTGACAGGTACTCGTAGAGTTGTTCGTCTAATAGGGCCTATCTGACGATTGAAAAATCGGCCCTTAGTCTAATAACATAGAAAATATTTAAAGCAGGCAATTGAGTCGTGATCGAAGGCGATTTGAAAGAAGATCGTTTCCAGTTACTTAAATGTCACTCCTTTTACGTGCGAAACTATTTACGAACTTAGCATTCTATCGCATTTATGTTTTTGATGGGACTAGCCATACAGCTACGAGCAATGAAAACGGGTCGGCTTCCTGGCGATTTGTATATTTGTAAATTCTGTCAATTTTCATTGCTCTCCTACGGCCATCGTGGGTTTTTTACTCAATATATGCAACATTCAAAATATTACTCACATAATCTCTCTGAATAGACAAAACCACTATTAAAATAATCGATATTACTTATATCACATACAAATCACGTCTTTATTCCTTACGGGGTAGACAGAGCCTAAGGTACTAATAAAAGGTAAAGTGAAAAAGAAAGGTAAGGTGGTAGGTAGGTAGAATAAGGTAGGGGGTAAGGTACTTATATCAATTGAAATTAATTTGAAAACTCACTTTGCACACAAGTCCTGTAATCAGCAGCACTGAATATTTCAACAATGGCTCGTGTCGTCGATATTACTATAAAATAAGACGCACGTTTTCCATCTCCGATTCTGTAGTTGTTACTGATTTTGGCGGTCGATCCCAGCCATTTGTCGACACGCTAATTGCGATAAAGTCGTGTCGCACGACTCGGCGTGGACCACACCACACCTTGTGGGGCTGCGGAGGAACTATGCAAACAACCCACCTAAATATTGAGCGTATTACTTAGTATGATATTTTGAATAAACTCTAGATCGGTACTTTACGATTTAAGCGAACGCGTATTTAGATCTATATGTAGGTCTTAAATGTATAATGTCCTGTCTGTCACCTGTCTTCGCTTGTTTTTTGGATCTGTCGAAGGCGTTTGACACGATCTCGTACGACATATTGTGGGAAAAAATGGAGAGAGATACGAGTGCGCCGAGGGAAGTGATCAACTTGCTCCGTTACTGGTACAAGAACCAAACCAACCGGGTGAGATGGGCGGGAGCACTCTCGGATGTGTATAGGTTGGGGTGCGGCGTGAGACAAGGCGGGCTCACATCGCCCCGGCTTTTTAACCTGTACATGGATGGGCTGATCGCTGGGCTCAGCAGCACGGGTATTGGATGCTCCATTAGTGGTACGACGATCAATAACATAAGTTATGCGGACGATATGGTGTTGCTGTGCCCGTCGATTAGCGCGTTGACTAAATTGCTGAAGGTGTGTGAAGAGTATGCGGTCAACCACGGTCTAAGGTATAATACTAGTAAGAGTGAACTGCTTGTGTTCAAGGCAGGTGATAAATCCCTCAGCTCGCTCCGTCCCGTTTTCCTGTGCGGAGCTCCTCTCAAGAGAGTGTCACGTTTCAAATACCTTGGGCACTGGATGACCGAAAATCTCATGGATGACGTGGATATTGAAAGGGAGCGTAGGGCATTGGCTGTTCGTTGTAACATGTTGTCTCGCAGGTTTGCACGGTGTGATTGGAATGTTAAAGTAACGTTGTTTAAGGCATTTTGTCAGACCTTTTACACGTGCAGCTTGTGGACAAGTTACACAAAAAAAGCATTTAATGCCCTGCGGATCCAGTACAATATGGGCTTCAGGATGCTGTTGGGGCTGCCGCGCTTTTGCAGCGCATCAGGTATGTTTGCAGAGGCTCGAACTGACTGCTTTAAGTCGGTTATTCGGAAGAGAACGGCCTCCCTGATGCGACGAGTGCGTGGCAGCGACAACAGCCTCGTGCGGTCGGTGCTGGAGTCACCTGCTTGCGCTTTTTGGAAACACTGGGATTCAGTGCATATGGGGTCCAGAGGCCCTGTATATGACATTATGTAAACCTAGGCTTAACTAACTAACATAGGATAAGGTAATGTAAACTAACATCTATGGACTTGGTCTGAAATAAATGTTTGTTTGAATTGAATAATAATTTTAAGGTATCACAAGACAACAGATTGGTCGGGTATTAACTAATTTAACCAATTAGAAAAAAGCATAAGTTTAAAGTATCGCCATTTTTAACAAATTTAGTGACGTTATTCGCTTTGTGAACGTAATAACACTTGTGATTAGAATAAATACCCACGATGTTCTTTTTGTAAACTATCGTACTTTATTTACTTAATCACAGTATACCTACCCAGTACACAGTGGGAACCCCTCATGGAACGATTGTAAAAAATGCCACTAATCAATTACCGAAAATCATTTCAGACATGTAAAACGTCATTATAAGTTTTAAAGAGCACAATACGGCTTTTTGTGTGAAAAATTGTATTGATCCATTTTAGAACGTCTAAATGATAACTTTAAGCCTTGACCTATCTAAGTACCTAAGTATTTGGTATAATACACTACATTTAAGGCAAATAAATATATTTCATTTCATTTCATTTTATTTTTAAATGACATTATAATCGTAAGAATAACAAAATTCTGTGTAGGCGAAGGGAATTTTTTGTAGGTAGTGGTAAGCCTTAGTAATCGTACGTACCTAGATACAGTCTGTGTGCTCTTAGAATGCCATTCGGGTTTCGGATAGCATTGGCCGATTCTAAACTTATGAGCATTGATACATATGCCAGATTGTTGGTTTTAAACAAAACGATTTAACTTCTTTTTATTTTTGGTTATAGAAAATTATTTGTTTAATTTATTTATTTTTAGTTATTCATAATATCGTTTCCATTTATTTGTATTTCAATTGTATACAATTTGTTTCTAGTTGTGAGATCCTATAATTGGCTTCATTGGTACTATAGAAGTAATCTATTTTGTAATTTATAGCTGTTGGTTCTCCGAAAATAAATAAATAAATTTATTCTATTTATTAATTTAGTTACGTATAGGTTATTACTTTATGAACTATATATAAATATTATAATTATAACTATACTTATAACTACTGAACTATATTTATTATAGGTATTATCTGTATATCGTTCCGTGAGTCACGAACGGTTCTGGCAGAAAATCATTGCTGCAGGGTTTTAACACCTCAACATGATAATGATACTGAGCCAGCGACCGTTTCACTTTTGCGAAGACACGCTCATTAAATACCCTGATGATCTATTTCCATGTTTGTGTTTTATGTTGCATTTTTGTAAAATTGTGTGTAACGTGCTCTATTTCAGTATCTTTCAAAAGAGAATAAATGTCTTCTTTCTTTCTGTATGTAAAGTTAACACTTGTATCACTGACTCTTACTTACCCTGCTGCTTACTTCCGTACACAGCTTTACGTTCACAAATTATTTAATTTCTTTTGATTTTATTTGGCATTCAATCGTTCACTTAAAACCTTGCTTATACGTTAATCCCGTACGAATGTTCTTGCGTTTGTAAACTGAGCTTTACAGAGTTTATAATAAAGTTGACCATTATCAAAGCGCGGCCTTGTTGCGAAATTTCATTGAAACTAATTTCTAATCAATTTTGTGGTTTTGTCATATAAAGGTGCGACCACACCGCCGCTTAAAAAACAGTGACGTTACGGAATCGCAACGAAATGTATGAAGAAACGGTGAGAAAACGTGACGACACGTCACTGAGTATACGCGGCGGTTTGGTAGCACCCTAAATTGTTAGCGCGATGACTTGTTTATATTATGATTAATGACTATTAAAGGACAGTATTATTATATCAGCTATGCGAAATGTTTTAGTTTAGAGCGAAGCATTATTAATAGGTAATGTGAACAAGAAAACTGTACGGTCGACAAATAAAGTGCGTTTTATGAAAAGGTTTTGCTAAATGAAATTAAGGAGACCCTATTCTCGCAGTCATCGAAATAAACATACCTACATCGTAAGTTTCTATGGTGTCGAAATCAGATGTATCTTATCCTTAAAATGCGGGCCTGTCTTCATGACGGATCTCATTTCAATATCATGGTCCTCCTTGACGTACCTACCTATCCATCAATGGCGAAACTTGCTGGCTCCGTAGGTGAAACGGCTACCTACACAAAATACATCTAATACTTTTTAATTTTATTAACGTTTAGTTAACGAATAAAAAACAAAACAAACACACAAACACAAATCACATCTTCATCCCTTACTTACGGGATAGAGCCCAAGGTAACGAGACCCAAAGGCCACGTTCAGCATAGGTAGGGCGTACCTATAGGTGGAAAGGCGAATAATAATAGTGATAGGTTGCTAGCCGCATCGCCTATAATATGATTCTTATGATGATTCTTATTATGATTTTCCTTGCTTCCAGGCCAGCATGAAAAGTTAATGAAATTAACGTATAACCCGGACAATAATGCTCAAATATACTTCTGTAAATTGACGAACTAAAGATTAAAAAATCGGATCACACCTAACCCGGTTAGAAAAAAGCCGGGCTCGAACCGGCCCGTTAAAATCTCTTTGACGAATCTTTTTGGCACTGGCAGCGTTCCGAGCTGGACAAAGCTGGCTTTTTCAAATAGCTGGTAGGTTGGTGGACATGTTCAAAGCTTTGCCGTCGACCGCAGTGCATTGTGCGCGGCGTGGCAGCGTAGGCTAGTCTGATTGAAAACTGTTCCGCGTCGCTGTCGGACCACGCTACTGGGACAAGCCTGGTGCCTGACACGTCAAATGACGCCATCAATGTGCTCTTTACAGAAGCCTTAGCCTTCTAGCCATTTTTAATGACATCAGTAATCAGTCATTTATTTGTTCAAACATGGTCTAAAAATAAGATGGTTAACATACACATACATACAGGACATAAAGAATCTCTTTAGCTTATTTGTTAGATAGTATAAGCCAAAATCAAAAATTAGTATAAACCAAAAATTTGTGCATATTGTTAAAAGGGTAAATTTAACAAATACATGGGAGTGCAATAGCAGAACTTTACTTCACCAAAGACCGCTTTCCTCTCACGCTTCGACCCAATGCCTGGCACTGGCACTAAGTTGTTTCCCCCACCACCTACCCGGCACAATGTTGCCGTTACAAAAATAGTCAAATGACAACTTATTAAAACTATAGAAATACAAACATGATGTGATTATTGACTTACATTCGATTTCTTTGCAATTTCACTTTTGACTTTAATTACTGACAGTTTTAACAATTATAACCTTGAAGTTGCCTTAAAATAGTAAACAAAGTGTAAAATAATCCAGTCAAAATTAATAACAAACAAACTTAACTGCATAAAAATTGTTCTTAATTGTGTCGAAAAAAAAATCCCCGAAAAATCCTCAAAAAAAAATATCCTAGAAAAATTAGTTTAGAGCGCCAAGTCTCTTTAATTTCAGCGAATAACACGTCGTCGTTAGGTAGGTACGTTAGAAGAGGAAAAACACGACACGCTTTTCAATAAAATTGTTGATTGATCAATATACATACTTTTATCTCTCGGTTTCATAAGCTTTACTTTGATACTGAAACAAATTCTGTCATAGTTCCTGCTAAATCAGTTAAGCACCTGAGTTTAGAAATCAGATCTGTGAAATACCACTCTATATGTTAAAAATCTGTGTATTTGATGTTACTAAACTGAAGCTCATATAAAACTTTTGACTAAATAAATACATAGTTGACAAGATTAAATATTCCAACTGTCATTTTCTTCTACTCTAAGTACCTACCTACCTACTCGTTTGTTATATTCAATACAATTTTTTACCACTTTCGTTGGTACATTCGAGTGTGCTTTCAAAATCGGGAACCCTGTACCTGAAGGATTAGGTACAAATCTATAGAAATGTATCGTAATGTTTGTGAAAAGTAGCAGTAGTTCACATTTTACATTCATACATTTGTATGCCAGCCTGTTGTTTTTAAACAATTTCGATTTCCCTTCTTTTTATTTTTGCTTATCGTAAATTATCTATTTAATTTATCTACTTTTAGTTACTAATATAATAATATCGGTTCCATTTATTATATTTAATAATTTAGTTACATATAGGTTATTAGTGTATGTACTATAATATTAGATTATGTATATATATCTGTGTATCGTTCCGTGAGTCACAGACGGTTCTGGCTGAAAATCAGTGCTGCAGGTGTCTAACACCTCAGCGTAATGCTTCGGTGTCTTTCAAAAGAGAATAAATGTCTTCTTTCTTTCTTCTTTCTTTTAAAGAAATACATACATACATAAATCACGTCTTTACCCCTTACAGGATAGACAGAGCCTAAGGTAACAAGACCTAAAGGCCACGTTTCGTATGATTGTGAGCGTATAGGTGGAAAGGGGAATCAAAATAGTGATGGGTTGCTAGCCGCATCGCCTATAAAGTGATTCCTAAGATTTTCGCCCATTCCGTCGATGTGCTTTTACCATCTGAGAGAAGCAACTGGTACATTCTATGTTTTTTCTTTACTCCCAGAGCAGCATGGAAAAACAGAACAGCATGTAAGAATTAGGTAGGTATCTACCTAATTACAACAATATTCACGATATTTGTACCTACTTTTATTAATCTGAATTTATTTATTTAAGTGTAAGTTAAGTTAAATACATTTACGTTACCGGCGCAACTCGTTCAAGCAGGGGAGACAATTAAACGCAAATGGAAATGAATGTACTTAAGTTAAATGGCTAAATGTAAAAATTTAAGACATTAATGAATTAATTAGGATTCTCCCTTTCCGTGCCACAGATTTGCGTAAATATTTTCTAAGCCACACAAAAGCGAGCTGATGCCGCGTTAAATTGCGTTCCCTAAAAATAAAGTTGAATATTTTTACTCTCCTTTGATGATCAAAGTTGCCGGAGCTAATGCAATTTATTGTCTCTCTTAAAACGAGACTCTGGCGTAATATTATTTATAAGGTTCACCTACGACTTGTTGACATACTCCAAAAAGCGAGTGCAGGAGCGCACCGGGGCCTAAGTGATTCGATACACGTTCAATATGTTTCATTAGGGAGCTCGGTGCGCGCTTATTCAATCATATCGAAGAGGCACGGGGCACCGCGCAGCGCCCGCGCCGCCACTCTCGCACTCCAGCCTATATCGGTAATGAGTTTTCCAGCAGTAATGGTACACAGATACACTGCCTCATTCCAAAATAACAACCTCAAACAATAACACAACTCTCTCAAGTCAGTTGAGATACAGCTAGGTCATCTTCTAAAGAAAGTCAAATCACAGCCGTGTTCGACTGATTTTACTGCACTTCATTTCACCAATAGCATCAATTGTTTTTTTTTTACCTGTAAAGAAACATGTATTTATTTATTTATATCCGATAAGCCATAAGAGAAGAAAATCAAATATCCCTTAAAGCAATTGTTGTCGACAATTTTTCCTTCCTTCGGCCGGAACACTTCCGTCGCTTAGTTTCTGAGGAACAGCTTCTCGAACGTTGTCTGCGTCCGCTGTCACCGGAAATGGTAATTACCGCCTAATCTCGCCCGAAGCGCAGAGCGGCTCGACGTCCGGATATGAACTTCCGTTATGAACAATTTACGGCGCGAAATTGGACGACGGGGCCGCGTCCTGCATTCAGCCTATCGCAGGTGAACAGCGTCTACACGTGCAGCCATTGCACCCCATTCACGCTGCGACCCGCGCCGCGAATTAGTAGCGCCGAGCCTGAATACGAATGGCACGAGGCCTTTTACAAGGTGAAATTCAGGAAATTTGATTTATATTCAATTTTTAAAACGACTTTTGCTAATGACAACTTTAGTCGCTAAGCCCGTCGTTTTGTGAAATTATGACGCGATTTTAAGACCTAATTCAGTACGAGACTTCCCTGATCGATCAACAGATATGGCTCTTGCACCAATATCATATACTCGTCGTGCCGTACTGATAACAGTCGGATTCATAATAATTGTTTATGTGAGCATTTCACTTTGGCCAGAAGTTGAATGTTTGCACGGTATATCAGCTGAATCACGGCTATTTTCGGGACTTACGCTAAGTTGCAGCGCTGTTAAGTTTAAGTTTGAATCTTATATTTGCGAATGTTGCTTGTATATTGCAGGTGTTGCCTTACTTGAAATCTGCTAAAATGAACTGGGGCCTTACCATGACGTCTTAATGCGTTTCAGTTTAGGTTCGCAAGCTGTCAGATCCATACTAAAAGTGACAGCTAAAACTTAAACTGAGTCGGAATTAGGACGTCATGGTAAGGCCCCTGAACATTTAAAGTTTACGTTTAATTTTATGTGTTCCATATTCGTCAAGAAATCCTTAACCTTTCGCCATGCATAGATCAGTAGAACTTCCTGATTCCAACAGTATACGTACAGATAGATATCTATATGTATAATACATTTTTAAATAAGCCATATGGGGATTTATTTAACCTGAAGTCGCAGATAACCTACAATCTGTATACATAAGTACCTATGTATGTATATGTATACCTAATGTAGAAGCTATCGCCTATTTCATAAGTGATGCGTCTCGGATGCAAATGATGATGATAGGAGGTACCTAATGAATCCATTCATTGTGATATGCATTGACCCACAGGTATTATTACTGGACTACACGCCTCTGCCATCAGTACGCCAATTTACTCGACCAATCGTCATTGACGCTAAATCGAAACCAAGATTTGAATCATTATTAGATCACGAATAATGGAAGCTTCGGCCTAGGTGAATAATTATTGGTCATTCATCTGAACGTATTGTTATAACAGACACCTACGAGTCCTTAATTGGCTCTTTAAGGTCAGTTGATGACTCAAATTTAAATTTTATAGTGTTAAATTTCATACACTGCGTCTTAAAATTTATTCAGAATACTTCAGGAAGTGGTTAGGTTAGTTTGACTGAATATTTCTGTATATATTTTTAGGATTTTTTTTTATTTGATGTAAGCGTACGGTACGGCCTCAAACCAAACTAGTCACTTATAGTGTTGAATCAAAAATAACGATGATAAACTTTTACAGGAATATTCACAATGAAAGTAACTAAACGCAATACAATACATATACGAAATAATTAGTATTTTTTTTTTATAAATAATCAATGAGATTAAATATTTTATTGAATTAGGCGTTATTTTGCGGAGGTCCATTTCAATGAACACAAAATATTTACCTTGCTACTCCGCTACTTACGTGCAAGATTACCAAGCTTGTGCGAAATATGTACGTTTTGCAGGCAAGCCCTCCCTCCACTACTGCCACACAAAACGCATATATTTCGCACAAGCTCGGTTATCTTGCACGTAAGTAGCGGAGTAGCAAGGTAAATATTTTGTGTTCAATGAGATTAACATTTTCAAAATTCATCCGACAACTAACAATGATGATCAGTTTCATGCGGCTGTAAATATGGCTCTATAAGTCACAACATGTTCGTTGTACGGTTAATGCGATTACGTCAGTCAACGCTAATGATGTATCATAGAGATTGTTATCTGGTTTTTAACTTGAGCGCTGGAACGTTCGAATAAATTCACGGCGAGGAATAACCGCGTTAATAAAACGTCAGAATAACTGGCATAATTAACTTATCATCGAATGGTCGATTTACATCTGCTCGCGCCCGCGCTCAAATCGGATGGTGTCGGCAAATGCAATGAAATCGAGGAAAAAATGATTGGGATATTCGGAGAGCGAGAAACGAATGGGCGACCGGTTATTGTCGGTTCGCATACAGCCTCCAAATGGACTGCGCTCGTTCAATTTCGATACTTTTACAACACAATAGACGAGAGTAAGGCGTGCTCGCTCACCTGTCAAATTAAAAAAAGCACTAGCATATTCAGAATAAACTGGTAAAAGCTCCGATGAGAATATGTACAATGAGTCTGGATTTAATTTTTGTTTGCTTTTGTAGATTAAATTGATCGAAACAGTCTGGTTTGTATTAATTCGAGTAGAAATTCTTTGACACAATAAATACGGACAATTGAACAGTGAATGCATGCTGTCTTTGAAGGTAAAGGATACAGTGGCTTGTGGAATAGACTTATTAACATTCTGGCCCCTTATTCATCAGCGCGACAAATGTCGGTGACATGTGGCAATTCGGAATGAAACGCGTAGTTAATACGAAGGCAACCGGCGTAATCTCTTGGCGAGTATGTAATGACAGAGTTGTCACCTGTAACTGACTATTTTCGCGTTTGTGATAATAATTAACGCTCAGGTTTGGGGAGTTTAATTAAATGGACTGTATCTGACGACGAATACGATACGAGAAAACGAAACACATAAATTAACGATAAAGTAGCCTTGTGAGAGTCAAGAAGACACTTACCTCGCTTAGCGCTGTGTGGGAGCTTTACAGCAGTCAGGTACAGGGCCACTGGACTTCCTCGAGCTGGCCAGTCTTACCTTCCAGTCCTGGGTTACCTGCTGCCTGACTATACAAGAAGCGGCTGAAGTATCCTCCTGAGTTCGCAAGACACTTGATGATGATGATTTTACACTCAAACGATAATATTATAAGAATAAATCTTTGGATTTAAACTTAACCGTGCTTCTACGAAATATGTACGGCGCGAACTTTACGATACGATGACAGCGACACGACTACTAATCGAGAAAAGGCGAAACTAAAGTTTTGACAGTTATGACATTTCTAAATGTTGCTATAAGAATAAACAAATTACTTAAGCGAAGACGGAACAATAATTAAAAAATCCTTGTTTTACATTTATTTGAACATCTTTTGATTTGATGAATTACACTTTACTTTACAAACATAATTCATTTGCCGTTAATTATCACTATGACATTTTTCCTTCGACAGACAAAAACAAAACATTATCTCTTTATGCTAGGACCTTAACATTCTAATAAAGGGGCAACTTACTCTTTTTTAGAACCAGTTCTTCAGCTTATGTCATTAGCAGACATAATACTTACAAATTATAATGATAATGTTAACAAAATCTGTAGGGGTGCACCATTGTTCATTAGCTGCCAGAAACGCGTTTTAGCGCCTTTCATTCTACAACTTCGCCTGGAACCATTGTTATTAAAAAGTCTTGAGCCTTAATCAAAAAAACACATTGCCATTTTGCACAGATATAGCAAAGTAAGAGTCATTTGATCTATCGTCGTCGTCTTATCATGTTCATTAGAGCTCGTTAGTTTGTTAAACCTTATATCTGTGGAATTTTGTTACAGAATTGCAGGTAAAAACTTATTAAATAATTGAAGTTGACTGTATCCGGACGGGGCGCTGTCTGACCGCACATTTTGCAGGTTTCGTCGACAACGAACCAATTAATGTCACGGTTACATCATCTCGAAACCCGAATCATGTGCGGGTTCTTCATGTCTTCCGGCTTCGTAGAAAAAAACCTTCAAAAGTAACAGAGGTTTTCATTTATCTTGGACGATAATTATCTAGAGAAGGAAATACGTACCTATTCTCCTTTCTAATCTATTTGAACGCATTTTGTAAATAAATAAATTTCATCTAAATTCTCAAGCGATCACTCTTTGTATGGTGTTAGCATCACATTCAACGGAATATTGAAGGTTCATTACTTGATACCTCACAACATTTAATAACAATTATTCTATAATTTATATATTCAAATTTTATAAGAACTTGACGGGACTTGTCTGTTTACAAAAGCGTTAAAATGGATTGGAATGGACTATAACACAATAAATCATTAAATCTTTTTTCAAATTTGAGCACCAATAAATATAATTATTATGACACTTAAATAAAATGTACGGTCACGCACATTAATTGTTAAGCCACTGTGGAAAACTGACACATTTAACATTGCTAATCCCCAGTGTGTTTTTATCACAGGTATATGGATATACATACTCACATTAACACTAGTAATCATCGAATCCCGCTACGACGTTCCATGTATGTTCAATAGTTCAAATTCAACAGTTAAAGCTCTTGACGAGTATTTTAATGACGAGGGATAATGATTAATTACATTACATCAAATATTTTTTAGTTTTACAATTCAAATCGATATTAAAGTCTATTTATTTTAGCTAGATACTAAAATGACATTAACTGCGTTGCCTGTTTTTTGCAATTCAAAAATAGTGATGTGCCACCACTATCGAAAGTTAACGATAAATTAAATTTAGTATAGATTTTTGTATATATAAGCTAGTGTAATAAACTAATAAACCTTTAAATTTGCTTGATTATGATACAATCGTATTTTTTTCTTAAAATATAACATGACCAAACCTCTTGTATTCAGACCACAAACATTGTCGATGGTTTCGAGTACACCACTAAACAATAAAAGCTGGTATCACTACTTCACAATTTGACGTTTGCAATTGTCAATTTAGTATCTAGCTAAAATAAATAGACTATAGTGTTACTAAACTAGTAGGACTAATTATAACCATTCTTCGTAGGACCCTACGATGTGCTACGCCCCGTAGGCCCTCTACGAAATAATGTAGCTTTCTTCTCAGTGTGGCTATGGCTACACAATCATTTTCTATGTAGCCCTACAAAACAAACATATCTGAGGCGGGGACAACGGTGATGTTGATAAACATAATTGTTGCTGAAAAGTAGACATCGATATTGTTGTATCATTAGTTCCAGTATTGTGATGTGACTGCTCTTCTTAAGAAACAGTAAATGCCGATGAGCGTAACACAGACTCGAGCGAAATTCTATCCTTCTTGTATAAAAGTATTAAATTAAGTCTTGTAGGCATCCTGTCGACAGACTCTGACCCCCTCTCCCAGCGATTTCGTTAATACAGGTGTTGACTAGAGGGAGGTCACTATATATAGAGGTACATACCTATAATGAAGGCTACAGTAATTACTTATAGCTTATTCCTGGTCTCATCAACTCGGCTAAGTAAGCATTTCTCTTCTTAATTATAATTAGTGAATGGATGGGCAATTAATTAATTAAGAAAAGCCTTTGCTTGATAAACAAACAAGACTTTAACTGACCTGTAGTGCTTCCTGTGGCCTCGAGTATATTTCTATAGTAAATGAGTAATTATTAACTTTCATATAATAGTAGTAAATAATCTAAGAGTAAAGATCGTGAGGCTCTTAGTTTTTTTATGTCCAATACCGTTATACCTACTTTTATCTTACGAGTTACTCATAATTTTATTAATTTGTTTAAATTACCTGTTTACATTGACTGAAATCATTTAGCAAGGTGGAAACGGATTAAAGTTATTCGTGACTTTAATAAGAATATAAAAAAAAAAATGAATGGAAGCCATTTAAATAGACATTCAGGATTCACATTAGTTTAATTAAATCATGATTAAAACACGCTAAATCTAACTAATATTATAAATGCGAAAGTATGGATGGATGGATGGATGTTTGTTTGTTACTCAATCACGCAAGAACGGCCCAACGGATCTGGATGAAATTTGGCACATAGATAGAGAAAAGCCTGGAATAGCACATAGGCTACTTTTTATCCCGGAAAATTCCCGCGGGATAGCGATAAACGAATTCTTTGCAGACGAAGTCGCGGGCAACAGCTAGTATGATCCATATATGTAAAAAAAACAGAGTATAGATTTGCACGTAATCATTTTTACAACCATTAAGGCTAACACACACCCGCCCGAGGAAAGTAGGGCGATCATTAAACGAAATGCTTGTTTGTCTTGTCAGTTAGGGCAAGATTAACGCACGCTCGAGCATACCCTCTCACGCAACAGATGACCAATTGTTCGCTCTCCCATAACGGCAGCCGCTAAAAGTTTTCCCATTTATTCAGTGCTCATACGTCAAGTCGCAAGTTGTAGCGGCGCGGCGGGGGGACGCGGCGCGTTCCGGCCCGATAAGGCGCGCCATTGTCGCGCCGACGGCGCACGTTTCCTCCGTCGCCGACGGGCCTACCGCATTGTTCCCTCCCGTAATGAACAAACTTATTCCCCAGCCTAATGCAGCTGGCGCCGAATTCGCTCGCATCCTTATCTAGCCCGAATTGTCACAGCACACTTGTCACCTGCGCGCACGCTTGATGGCAATCGTCCGAAACCCATCGGCCTAGTTCTGTTTGAATAGAGTTAGCGAAGTATCGGTGTGCGCACATTAGCACAATGTGGAGGTTGTTTGACGAGGGCCCGTGTGTATTGGGAAACCTTGCCGCAAATTTTAGTAATAATTAGATGTCATGTTTGCGTTGAATTAGTTGCGTAGTTTGAATGTTACAATACTGTGTCGACAACCGCAAGACGTTTATATTAATTAAATGTAAGTATATATAATTCGAGAAAACTGAGTTAACTTCTTTGTTTTTAGTTAACAATTGCCTATAGCAATAATGAATGGTTACCTACTTACAAATACATAAAATAAATTCTGTTGCTAATGGACGGTGTTGAATAACAGTAGTTAGATCAGAATTTATCTCGTCGCTACCTTAAAACAATGTCCGGATCACGACTACGCGTGACTGGCGGCGCTGCGAACCTTTTCTGAGCGCTTAGGTATGTAGTGTAACTTTTTTTTCCAACAAACGTCTGAAACACGTTCGCATTGAAATATCTTATAATCTCATATCTATATGAGATTATAAGATACTAACATTTCAATTATTTAGCAGCGCCACTAGCGACACGTAGGAGCAAGAAACTAATCTATAGATCTATAGATTAGTTTCTTGCTGTTACGTGCCGCTAGTGTTTATGCGAACGCGATCGCAACGTTTTTTTTGTATTCAAAATTTTCATTATATTATTAATATAATATAATAAATAAAAGTACCTACATTCATACTCAAAATTTCACTTCTCGATTTTGGTTTTATATTTTTACCAAACTAATGTGACAAATGTGAAAAATAAATCCCGGACATAGATTTTTTTTTCGTGTCAAAAACTTGCACTAGACTAGAAGAACAGAGAAAACGCTCGCAACGCTGCCGGCCGCGCGCAGACGTGGCCGAGCCGTTAGACGAAGCAGCTTTAATTCTCGTTAGCTAAGGAAATACACTATTTAGTATCAAATAACGTTTACTTTTTTATCTTTTGTGTTTGAAGTAAAAAAAAAACTCACAGGGGTTTCCATTAATAACGATTTTGTCCATCAATTAATAGCGCGAGTGGCGGCCCGGGAGCCTATTATCCGCTGTAGATACACCCGCCCAGCTAAACTCTTGTCGCAGGGTATTATGTATTCATTGTGGCGCCAAATTTCTTATTCATTCGAATACATTCAAAAATTCTCATAGAAGATAGTAGCGCTCCTATTTCAATGGCGAAAAAATTCGAGCGGCGGCAATAACTCTGGGGGAGAAAATCGCATTTGGAACGAAAGAGGGCAAATCTTTTATGTAATATGAGATTGTCATCGCGATTATTACAGGCAAATAGAATACCCCGGATCAGTAAGTAGGTTATCTGCTTGCTTCCTTTGGTCGAAATCACTTTATTGGATGTCGCGCGGCGGTGTCATGTATTTTGCGACCGTCATCGCAAACGTACGATAATGATGCCCGGGAAACCAACAAGTATAGACGACTTACTTGTGTCTTACCCACAGTAGAACATAATCACGACAAAAAGGTGTGACCTTCTTTGCTGCCAATGCTACGAAGTATATTGTGAAAAGGTTCCACAGTAAATCGCGATTCAAAGGGTTTGCCAGTTCCTATCCTCGTTCTCATAAATAAATAACTTTGTCCCAGCTTGTCTTTCAACAAGTACATTTTATGTCTCACACAGGTAATCAGCAGGAGCTTTGAAGCTGTTCAGCCACTTTTCCTGAAAGATATGAATCAAAACTTTTGCCGTGAGTGGGGTGACGTCAATTTGTGAGAAACGCTTTCGTAGTGACTTGACTTACTCCAAAATGTCTGTTACGTTGTTATCCCTCGAGTTTAGAACAAAACTGCGAACCATGATTTTACTTTTGAAACAACTAAAATTGTGTATCGCAAAGGATATCCAAGAGAAACGAGCTTTATTTGTAAATAGTAAAAATTACTGCTCTTGCGTTTTTGTCTTTAACTAATTGAACTTATTTAACACTGACTTATTCACGTATATGGAAAACGGCAGTTACAGACTTAAAACACATTATGAGGTAGGTACCTAAATATTAAAATGGTATTAGATTTCAAAAGATGTCTGTACTGCCTTTACGTATTCGATCAGGGGCCGTACCATGACGTTTTAATGCGTTTCAGTTTAGGTCCGCTCGCTGTCAGATTCATACTAAAAGTGACTGCTAAAACTTGAACTGCGTCGGAATTAGGACGTCATGGTAAGGCCCCAGTTGTGTGATCTCCTTTAGATTGCGTACTGAAGTGAAATATGCATGGGAACTGCGTCGCATTGCAATTTAATTGCAACGCGTCGCAGCCTCCGCCGCGGGAGCAGGGAGCAGATGCGCGGAAAAATCACATGTTATTAGCAGTCTCGAGACGCCAACGACATATTCATATTTAAATGTCACGTTGCGATTTACCGGCTGTGCTCATGTGCGCACTAATTCGAAAATATGCTCGTACACCCGAAGATCATCAGCTCATGTTGCGATTAACAGTGGCATTAGAATTGCATCACATAAAAATATATGATCAGATAAGTTTGCAGTCGTATAATGAAGGTAGTTATTAGAAATATCTTAAATAATTAAAATTAACGTTAAAAAATTTACCAGTCCTACGTAAAATTTGTTCATGAAAACGAATGTTTGAGCTCAAAAAATGTTCCAGTCGCTGACAGAACGCGCGGTAGTGAAATCTTTGAGGGTCCTTAAACCTATAAGCCGAGAAACCTTGCTGGGGACGGGATTATTTTCCATTCTACTTTTTATTACCACAGAAAGTAGTGAAACTAAATAGGTAAGGGCGAGTGAGATTCAGCTTAGGCACTAGTAAGTAAATAGATAAATTATTGAAATCATAGACAAAGTAAAGTAAGTAGTAGATTTTCACAGTTAAACAATAGTCAACCTTGTTTAAAAAATTAAGGCTCACAGAATAAAAGAACAAATTTCAAAATTCAAAATGTAGGTGGCACCCCAAATCGAATATGCTTATTGAAAAATGAAAAAAGTGTTAGCGCGCAAAACAGCGGGGCTGTAAATAAAGTTACTTTCTGGGAAAAAATTGTTCTTGCAAATTTAATTTTCATGCAGGGGGCGGGCGTTCTCGCATATTTTCTTAGAGGACCTCGATGGAAGTCAACTGAGGAGTTTCAGAGTTCAGCCGAGTATCACTTTACTTAAGCCAACTTTGAAGTACAGGGTTAAATCACTTATGCGACATATTGTCACGTACCTAAAAAGTTAAACGTATAAATTGGAAACTTTTGTAAATTTATCGAATTTCAATGATAAGAAGATTATTTCCAACTTCAAGTAAACAATTTGGGGAAGTTTATTTTTCGGAGTCCTCCGACCGCAGTCGGCGGCGCGTTTCGTTCGGGATACAATCAAAATGAGTTACGAAATTACTAAGCTAAAAGGACCTCTTACATTTTCCAACTAGTACAAAGGGATAAAAATGTTCGCTGCAATTTCAGAGGAGTGAGACTCAATCCCGCCGCCGTCCGCGCGCGGCGGGGAGCTAAACCGAATTTATGGTTTGAAAATTAAACTTAAATTGGATATTGCCGAGTTATTTTTAAGCATTTGCATTTACAGATTAATTACGCCGTGATAAATTTGATGGGTGGGTAATTTGATACTGGGTAATTGAATAAAATTTGTAATAAAACTTAAGTTTAATATTTTTTTTAAAACAACTCCTATTAGGTAACCTAAATTACAGCTCACCTTTTAGTTTAACATTTATCCGTTTTCTCCTTTTCATTGTTGTAACATCTTATACTCGACTTACAGTTCGTCTACTCTTAATTCGAATGTTCGTTGATGAATATTTGTTACGAAAGAGTGCTCGTGAAAATGGTACACTGTGCACAAACTATTGACTATGCGTAAAAGTATTGTTTGTGATACGAGGGAGTGACCTATTTACGTCGGGGTGGCCGGTGCGCCGTGCGCGTAACTAGTTCTCATTTCATGGGTTCCTGGATGCACAGAGCTTCATTGAACTTTATATTAATTAAAGTGACATTTTCACAGTCATTGTACACAATCGACATTGTGGTGAAGCTCGTTACATCCCAAATTAGTGATTTCAGGGTTTGTTGCACTAGATCATACCTGACCGCGTACATTTTGGAAACGATATCTATGTATATTATTTGTATTTTTATTCAAAAGTTGCTTATCAATATCATGAATAAGCGCAAAGATCTTTTGATAGGTATTCATAAAAACAAAAGTTTTTTATAGGGGACTATTGAGGACAAGTGTATTTTCTATGCATTTTTTATCCAATAACCATGACAAGTATGGGAATGGGCCGAATGGGACAGCTGATACGGGACTCAAGGTACCCTTTCACCATAGTACTATGGTTTATCAATGGCCCAGCGACTTAATTTAGATGTTGGACGTATATTTTCTCTATATTGTTGCAGATTTCCGATTCATGGATCGGTGAGGTTTCTCTTCTATGTAGGTACATTATAGTTTGTAGGTGACCAGGGCAGTTGGGGCCGATTGTGGTGAGTCTGTTACCGACGTATGTGTGGCTGTCAGTAGGTATGACAAGCCGCCATGGAATCTAGCCCTTTAATATCATTAGTGCGCTTTGCTGCGTTGGTTCGAACACGATATATCGGAATAAGGGGTTTTTAAAGGATATAAGAAAGCTTTTCTCGTAGATAAGTATTAGTATTCAATTTATTCCTCTATTGACAGAAATTTTGTGTCAATTTAGTGCCATTACCTAAGCTAAAATTATTATTATTTTATTTACTTTCCCGTAAATTAAACTTTTTGCGGAAAACGCCTTCAGTTTGTAAACTATTTCAAAAACTACGATCTGCCTATATTTTTAATTGAATCGTCACTAATTGATTGGTTACTATCAAAACTGTCAATTTACTTCAATAAAAACCAAATAAACTGCTGACGGTTTTGTAGTTCGTAAAAATATTCACGAAAAGAAAGCGCAAAGAAAAAGAGAGGTTACTGTTGGGATTACTTTTGTACAGCATGTTGACATTGCAGGCTTTTATCACCCTTTTTAAAGGGGGAGAAATCTCTGACACATATTTAAATATGCAAACAATACAGCCGTGAGAACAAACAGGAATAAAACAGGATAAAAGGGCACAAAAAATAGAATAGAGCTTGATTTTTCTTAATATTTTTTGACAACAAGTAAGCTTTGAGTTTATGAAACTATAAGAACGGCCTCGCTTGTGATACGAAATAAGAAACGAAGCATAACGATTAAAAGAGTTTGACTCCACCGAAAGTAAGTAAATAAGTATATTAAACGAAGCATATGTACCTTAATTAGAATTCAATGAAACAGTATGCTAATTAATAATTAAAGTTTCGTAAATAATCTAGCTACCAAAGGGTTTAAACTTACGAAGTCCGCCCAGCATCTCCTCCGAGTAGCAACTAGTCCGTTTAAGTATCGGATTACAAAAATGAATTTCGCAAAACAGCCGTGAAACAAATCTCGGCGTACAAACGAGTAACCGGAGCCGGGAAGATGACACGTCATATTTTAAGTATTGGAGGAAAGTCGACACGAGGCGACACCTAGAGGAGGAGACAGGTGTTCTCCTCCCCAGGTTCCTTGTTCCACCTTCACCGCCCCTCTTTATTGATATTACGGTCGGCGCATTAAGCACTCCACGCGCTCTGTATTGGCTTTCACATGAGGGCCGCTAAAATAAAACTAGAATAGAGGATCGTGCGTTCCAATAAAAATGTTACTGCCAATTGTTTGGTCGGCTCCCCGGTAGTTTATATCGCGGCATGCTGCGTTAAGTGGACTGGAAAATAACTATCGTTTATCATTAATACAAATCCGCACTAGTTAGTACATAAAACCGAGGCAAAATAAAGTTAAAAGGCTGCAACGCTGGAGATAAAAGCTTAAAATTTAGTTTCCAACATTAATTTGAGTAAAATTTCCAGTTCTTTAATATAAAGTTTGTTCTTTAACTTCATAAAACGTTTTATGACTATCTCGAGCTAAATAACGATTCCGAAGTTAGTTTTATCTTGATTGAATTGACTTTATATCCGTAGCATTCATAAGGCGGGACAGGCGGCGTCGGAGGCAGTGCGCATTGTCGCCGCGCGCGCCGTCGCAATAATGAAAGAGCTCCTCCATTACGGATAAGAGCCTGTATTTCTATGCATCCTACCCTACGGTCAGCAGCCAGGATTGCCGCCTGTAATTGTATCCGGACTCTTTCCACTGCACCGGCTAAGTAATACATACCAATTGCTTCAGCTTTTCCTATGTTGCTCCCGGCGGTCAGCGCCCATTTTCCTAACTTCAAATTAAGCATTTAACTCTGCATTTTCTTCCAGTCGGTCTGTAGACTGCGAAAGTGTAGATCAAGTTAAGTGGTTGTCTGTGGCGGTCGGTTTCTTAGTTTGTTAGTTGATACGATTCGTGGCGTCTCTTTAGGGAGACAAGTTTACAACAAGACGACGTCCAACCGGAACGCCGCAACTGTCAAAGTTGCCAGCATTTTAATTAGTATTCACACTCTTTGCCATTATTAAATCATATTATTAATTACGGGATAGACAGAGACTAGGGTAACAAGACCTAAAGGCTACTTTATAGGTGAAAAGGAAAATCAAATAACAAAGTAAGGTAAACAAATTATAATAAGTAGAAATAGCAACTTTAATGAAAAAAGTCAATTCAAATAGTAAAACGATTTTTACTCAAGCACTCTCGGCTTGCAATATCTTATTCTTTCAATTATAAAGTGGTGAAGGAAAACGAGCAGATGGAATAACGTTTTTATTAAAACGAACACTAATGTTCATAGTCGTGTCGTGAGAGAAGAAAATACGATGCAAGCTTATTAACTGTAGCACCAGGTACCTGTACCTGTACAACCTATTCCGGATTTACCTGTAAAGCCGTTCTCAATAGATAGCGCGCGTAATAAGCTCAGCGATGGGCTATTACAGCGCCATGAGAGAAATTCGTATCGGCGGGTAGCCTACACGGGGTATCGGTAGAGTGCAACAATATTGGAAGAGCGGCTAGATTGGCCGGCTCGAACGAGTCCCACACAATCGCAATCGATTAGGAATAGACGTGGACCAGTCCGCAAATTACAACAATTGTTCGTTCAATGCACCGCATTCAGCTCTGCACCTGCCAATTTTCAATAAAAATTGTCCCGTGAATTTTGTATTAAACGGTCGATGATTATGGCTGTTACTTTTTATGGGATCGATCCAATTAAGTTGATTGCGTGTCCATTGTCACTATTTGTAATAAAGCTGATTCAGGTTAAACAAAACTGAAAAAAAAACAAAGTTTCAAAAGTCCTCCTACCAAGTTTGTAGAAACAACTTTGGTTCCGTAGGTACTCCAGAAGCACTAAATCAACAAGTCCTTTTCTTCGCGGAGATAAATACGGTGTGTCTAATGGTAGGATGTTATTTCAAGTGTCGGCTGACCGTGCCCGCAATGTGCCAGTTCTCTGCTGGCCCGTCAGTAACCCGAACTTTAGCGAGACGCTATAACAACGGCGCATGACGCATCGGTCCACCCCAGTTGTAAAGGACGGTGTATCAGTAAGCTTCATCTTCCCTTTATTGTTTCAGAACTAGAAATGTGTCTTTGAAACGTCTATTAAGTTAAGACGTGAGTAATTGGTTTGCGTAATATTACTAACATTGGTGAAAGTACATATCTAGGTGTAGCTATGGTGTTTTCAAAGGTATGTAACTACACAAAGGACAGGCAAAGGTTCGTTTTGAATGTGTCATGATTTTGAAGCCTTAACATTGTCATGTTGATTGCGGTCAGAATTTCGCTTAGCATAATGAGCACCAACGAACTACGTTTACCAAGTGACAATGAGCTAATAAGCATCATGGAAACTGCGAGTAACATCATTAAATATAATTTAATCATAAACTCTGTTTTTCACGGTAGCTTAGCTGTAAGTTTATCCTAATGAATTGAATGAAAACGATTGTTTCGCTCTATTCATTAGCGCAGTTGTCTAATCAGCAATCTGATATTCCGCGTAAATAGTAAATGCGCCTGTCAACAATCAGAATACACGGTAACTGTTGCGGGGTAACGCAGCGAGTTTACAACTACCTAATCGAATCAGCGTAATTAACGAGGCCACAGGCTGTCACTGCGCCCGAAATGAGATCACTGAGATTGTTACATTATAATGTTGCCAAATTTAATTGAATAAGGCTCGCTTACATTTTATGATACGGCGTGGCGGTGGGTAAAGCCGCGGCGTTAATCTCCAACGTAAAATCAATTGCCAAAAATTGTATTTACCCGGATTCTGGTAAACTGAATCGGAACCTTAAGAGAAGGGGTTAAGTTATCATTTCCTGGATACGGATCCTCTATAAAGGAGAATCATATCAAAGTAAATTATTTCCTCGTTTGCCTTCGTTTACGAAAGTGCACATCTCTCGGGTTTATGTGGTCGTTGCGATGTGTTCTGGGTTTTGTAGGGAAGGTCCTTTTTTGTTTGGCGGCGTATGGACCGGTATTTTATTGAGAAATTTATAGAGCGGCGTTTAAGAGCGTCACACCGCGCGGGCCGCCGGCGCCCGGCGCCGCGCCGGTGAAGACATCTAGCTGCCCCTTTATTGCTTGCTTCAAATTAATGTCTCGACCTCACCGCGAAGGATTTCCTACTTTGTGGGAACGTTTATATCAGATTTTATTACGTAAATATTATTTTTATCACGAACTGAAAATTTATTTTCGGTAAAGGCACTACTGCAAAACTATATATTTTAAAGTGACTTAATGAACTCGATTCGTAATTTTACTGTTTGTTATTTTTCTGTGATGGTTCTTCAATAAAATAAAAATTGCTCTTTAGGTCACATTAAAAGCTTACGAGTGCTCGATTTTTCTTTGCTTATTAAATTATGTTTAACAATCTGGTTAAAATACAATATTTACCTAGGCAGGGCCGAAATTCTGAAACTTGTGAAGTACAAAGGGGGATAGTTTGTCAGTGTTTTGTCCACTATACTCGTGGCCGTGGTGGGAGGGGGTGTAATTTTCAGATTAGTTTGTTCAGCCGCCGCCAGCGCCCGCGCCGCAAATATGCGGCTAATAATGACGCTATGTCGCGCCTTAACCACCCGTTAGCTGCGGAAATCCAACAAATTCTTGCGTCAAATTTGTTTATCATGAATAAAGTAAACAATCATTATAATAGTATGTATGTAGTAAGCCTTACTAGCGCTTACTTTGGGACTAGGTCAATTTGTGTGAATTTGTTCCCTAATATTTATTTATTTATTTATTTAGGTATTAGCTGTGTCATGATTATAAAGTGCGATCTTGATGTTTACATTTCTTTAAGATTTTGGATCACATTAATTTACGGTAGCCGTGGTAGCATGGGGGTTTGGCCTATGCTCTCTGAAGCAGGGGATCGTGAGCTCGAACCACAGCTGAGCACCTTGTGGTTCGAGGATCGAAACAAGAGGGTTTTTAAAAATCCGCTTGGTCCGATGGTCGAACTTTGTAGAATCAAATTTCTGGTAGTCCGACAAGTCGAACAGGAAGAAATCGAAAATTCTCGGCGTCCGACATGTCGGTCAACGTTGTCGTACCACGTGACCGAAGGGGAAAAATGACACCAAATTCGCTCGATAGCGAATCTCTGATGGCAAGAAATTGATATCGTGATCGAATTAATGTTTAAGGCTGCCAGTGATCTAACAGACAGCACCCAGGAGTTTATTATCAGTTTCGCTGGCATTAAATAAAGTCGTATTATATTCTTGAGCGAGCGATCTCATCGTCTATAAATCATTTTTATTGTGCTGTCGTAGGGTGATGGTGGTGGAGGTTAAATTGGGTCGACTCCGCGATATAGATAACACTTGACACTGCAGCCACGACATTGATCAGGGATGAGTGGCAAGCTTGGATTATGCGCGATTTATTGAGAAACTTCGACTCAGGTCTTAACTGTTATTATATCAGCCTTTTAAATTTTAAAGCAATGCCTTACTATTACTAGATACCTACCATCCCGTTTCATATCTTAAATTCTCAACGTTGTTTGTCTGTCTGTCTACCGATACCCTTTCTTTTAATCGTGCTAATAGGATTGTAATCGTTTTTCTATTAGATATTTCTTTACTGTGTTGTACGTTTCAGCTGAATGTAACAAAAAGAAGCGGTTTCCTTGAACTTATAATAACAATTTGAGATTTACAATTTAATTCTTAATTATTGAATTACTTACACCGGGAATTAAATTAAATGCATTGTGCATTATAATAAGGTCTTGCCGTTACATAATGGATATCAAAATAATAATGTTTTATGCATTATGCTTTTTTTCTTCAATAGGAACCACGCGATATAACTTTTATGAGAGCTGAGTTATCGTATCGTGCTATGCATGACATATAATCACCTAGACGCTTAAACATTATTGAGTTTGGCTAAAGGTGATATAGTGAGTCGTTTCAACAAGAGCTGTGTGCGATATAAAACGGAGATATAAAGGGGGTTATTTGGTTTCGCAGGCAATAAAGCGGCATTCTTCGAGGACAATGAAAACTGCAGTTGCCGGTTGCGCCGTGCGAGCATTCACTAGCGGTCCGGTTCACTGCCGGACGGCTGTCTCACTTCCAATACCTGTGCTATTGCCTTGTGTTTAAAAATAAACACTTCGAAAAACATATAAAATCCCTTTTAATGTTAAAGTGTTTTTGTCCAATTTTTACGCGAAAAATACATTATGTGTAATCTACCTAATTATCACATGACTATAAAAATTCATCGTAAATTTACTCAATATACATATTATTTACAAAAAACAAATTAAACTATGATAAATTAGGAAATATCTCAAAGTTAATCATTAAAAATTATAATTCACAAAATATCATAACAAAGCTCTAAAAATTTGATACTTAACAATGAGGACACTAAATAAGACTGTTTAAGAATAATACAAGAGACGTTAGGTCATCAAAGTAAAGTGCAATTGGATAGGGTTCGGATGGCGGCGACAAACAGTACAAAGGGGCGCGCGACTAGCTCGTTATCGCGACCGCCTCCAGACAATCAGCGGTGCACCCCGACCCGACTAGAGGCGAAAATCTTGGTATCAGATCTCAATCTCCTAGTCCTAGTGGAAACGGCGAATCAGGCCTATCCCTTCCCTAATTGGCGCTAGGTACTTATAATGATTAGATTGCCAATGTTAAAATTTTTGTAATCGAAATTGCGAGCGTAAAGCTTAAAACAATTCCCATAACGATTATTGCTCCGGGTAAAAGCGCCAATAGCATTATTTTTGTTTAAACAATCCAATAAATGCACGCACGGTTACGCTGATTGCGAGGATTAAAGCCGGGCGCGCTCGTGTCCGACCATAGCGACAGGAAATCTTAAAAATCCTTTAAATGTTTCTCAGCGGATCGTCTTATTAAGCGAACCTAGAAGTAATTGTGGCAGACTTACAAAGTTAAGCGGTCGGCGGTAAGCCGCTCGCTCGCCCGCGAACGCTCATAATCGTTATTTCGTCTGCGGACTTTATAAAATGTAACCGAGGCCGACCGGCGAACCCGGCTACGTAATTATTAGCCCTTAGGGGAGTTCTTAGTTACTCGTTAAGCTATATGCTAGTTTAAGATGCCGTTCTAAAATGGAATTATTTTGATTACGACACGGCTAGGATTATGATTTCGTTATGGTTAGGTGGGTATACGAGGTCGTATCGCTTGTCGGCCTGTAATAAGTTTGTCCAACGTCCAGTGATGTCATCATATGCGGCTCTCGCGGGAATCCCTACATTGGCTTTAAATCTCACCCGCAGTCTCTCTCAGTGTTCGAGCATCACTCTAAATTATTAATTTTCTAGCAAAAACATGCAAGTTCAGTTTTTAAAGAGGTTTTTTTTTCAAAGTGGCCAGATACTCAAATAATAAATATATGGATAGTATAGAGTTTTATGTTTAAATAATGAAGTTGAACGGAAGTCGGGAACGATTGGTCTGAAAGAAAAATACTTATGCCGGTTATTGACTATTTGTGTTATTTGAACGTTGCATTTGTTATTTATTATACAAATAATTTTGCATTTGTACTTTTTGTACCCATATGTCTTATCTATGTATAGCTGACAAAGTGGAATATTAAATTCATATGCCACCTAAATTTAACTACCAGCAGCATAATAATAATAAAATTAGCCGTCATCGTTAAAAGTCAACGCTCAGTCTTAAACGCCTGTTAGCACAAAGCTAGCCAACATGAACATCACTGCGCTCATTTTGTAGTCAGAGCAAGCGAGTGAAACGTCGAAGTTATGGAATAGTGAGATTCAATGAGAATGTGACACCAGTGCGGCGGCCTATTCACGTCAAGGCGTCTGGCTGCTGCCTCGCACGTGGTGACAATAGCCTTCTGCAGGCAATTCGATCAATCAAGCCCATGCATGCACCAGAATGCGAGAATGCGGCTTACATTGCAATATGCTTTATGACGGGATATGTTTTAAGAGATGCAGATGTTAGTAAATGTATGATTTTTTTAGTACTGAAAGAAAGAACCGTGCGGTGTTGTGAATCTGTGTTTAGGGCCATCGCAAGATCAATAAGCATCAACAAAAATACATTATATAAAATATCGTCAGGCGTTTGTGAATTCGTTGTCAGATTATTAATAGAATTTCAACAGTTTTATCTTTTAGAAATACTTAAATAATAGTTTAATCAATCGTATACCTAGTTAGGAGGTTTGTTTGCAACATGCGACATTTATCTTATTTTGTTCCATTCGTCAACTTGCAAAGAAAATATACGTAGGTAGCTAAGCTAATTTTTAACGAAGAAAATGTAACGTAATATTACACCTAAACATGATTTAATTTGTTTTGAAAGGGAAGATGTAAAATTGCCTTCGTTATTTTATTTGGCTGTCGGAACTCGAAAAAGTTTGATTGACTTCAAATCACAGGAGTCGGGAGGATCGCGGAAACTCATTAAAAAGTAAATATGTAGAGATTGTAGCTACATCAATCAGATGTGGCTAATATTGGATGCAAATACGTATACCTCACTCCATATAGCATTAGACACGTATCACATGAGCTTGCGCTAGCATGTAGGGCTTTCACCGATGGAAGCTAGTCCTATGTAATTTGTTACATTGTTAAATGAGCAATGTTTTGTTTATACTTATATTTAAATATACTTCGAGATCTCGAAAACATGTCTTATAATTCTGACGAAATTTCGTACAGGAGTAGGAGTTTTTGAAGGAGAACAATTAGGTAATCTAAACTTTGCAGCCGCAGATACTATTACGCTGTATGAGAAGCAGTTTGCATTGAATGAGGCGTATCTTAAGAGCAAGGGCCTTTCCATGATGTCTTAATGCGATTCAATTCAGACTCAGTTCAGTGGCCTATCCCACAAAACTTTACAAGTGTACAATTCGACAAAATTGTTAAATTGTAAACAATAAAATGTACCACAATAATTACAAATATGTATTCGTTACAAGTTTGCAGTATACAAATATGACACTTTTGTGAAAGCGTATCACAAAGAATAAAGGTATGTCATGACAGCTACATAATTGTAGGATTGTTGATTTGTAAATATACATACTTTACAAGCTACAAATATGTAGGTAACAATTTATGAGATAATACCATCTATAGTAACTGCGACCCTGGGATACTTTG
Organism: Pandemis heparana; assembly: GCA_963854515.1. Lineage (NCBI taxonomy): Eukaryota > Metazoa > Arthropoda > Insecta > Lepidoptera > Tortricidae > Pandemis > Pandemis heparana. The sequence continues at coordinate 9,946,442 of OY978012.1, read as the reverse complement.
TGATGCTGCAATAAAATCGAGTTTCCATTTGTTGGCCATCTTACTTCACTTTCCAGTAATTTGTCCAATTTGTTTAGCTGTCATTTTTAGTATGGATCTGACAGCGAGCGAACCTAAACTGAGTCGGAATTGAATCGCATTAAGACGTCACGGTAGGACCCCAGTTATTTTTAATTTAATTGTACTACCTACCTGGAAATTGCTGATGTCTTTAGTACAACACTTACTTGATGGCATTAAATTTGTCTAATGTTATTAGGAATGCAGTATAGGTATGTTTAGCATCCGTGCAATATTCACAGTTGGACTGATCGAAAATAAGTGAGTTCAACTTGGTATAATTAAGTGAAGGTTGATGAAGTTGAATGTGCTTCGGCTTTGTTGTGGAACTCTGGGGGATGCAGATGTGAGGATTATTGCCTGAGCAATTTACCTTTAATATTCATCGATTTACATGGAGACTTCAAAATATTTGTATATGTATGTACCTAACTAATATATATTATGTTACTAAGTTCAAGAACCTCTGTATTATCCAGTAAATTCATTCAGTCATTTATATTTTCTTTCTCTGTTTAGTATCGCATATTTCATGTCTTTTCCAGCTTCAAAATGTTGGTTTTCTAATCCAGATCCAGCATTGACCAATTAAAGTTCATTTTTAAATATAATAAAAACGAAATTCAAATGATACCTTTATGAAACGGTGAAAAATTAGTTAAAATACTCGCTGTCCACATTGGAGAGTCCATATCATCATTGAAAAAAAAACTAGCCTCATGAAACGTGATTGTTGAGTGAACAGTGAACGCAGGAGAGTTGCGTCCCCGAGTGCTTGTTTCATTACTAGATGACTGGGCTGCTGAAAAGCCTTTGTTGTGCGTTCAGGGCTCCATGATTTGGTGAGCACATAATGACCGCACTATGTCGTTGCTGTCTTTGTATAGTTGAGGCCAATTGTAATCACTGGCTGATTTTATTTTTTTAAAAGTAACTGGTCATTTTAATTCCTGACTATTGGGACGAGGCATTTTTTAAAGATTTTTTAATTCCTAGTTCATAATCATTCATTTTTTTTTTTTACTTTTTGTTGCGAGACTAATAAAATTTATAATTGTCGAACATTTAGGTAGGAAGTTTGTTGTCTGTGATCGTATAATACACACATCAATGAATTCAAATTTATATCCCTATATTATTATTATATCTAACTAATATTATAAATGCGAAAGTATGGATGGATGGATGGATGTTTGTTTGTTACTCAATCACGCCAGAACGGCCCAACGGATGTGGATGAAGTTCGGCACATAGATAGAGAAAAGTCTGGAATAGCACATAGGCTACTTTTTATCCTGGAAAATTTCGTAGTTCCCGCGGGATAGCGATAAACGAATTCTTTGCAGATGAAGTCGCTGGCAACAGCTAGTTATATATAAATTTATACCCAAATATTTTATATCCCTAGACAAAGTTGATCTTTTGACGCGGTAGTAATATGCCTTATTGAAATTTTCAAAATTCAATCCCTAGATATTTTTGATGAGTTTAGTTAGCCGGTAAAAGTTTAAGAGCATTGTTGTGCAAAATTGATTCATGTATGTTGTAGTTACACGTTTTTGCACGAAATTAAAATAGTTTCGTCAAAGTGTGATTTGTTTAACAAATATTCTGATTCGTTTATTGAAAAATATCTTCTATATAAATAAAAATGAATCAACGAAATGTATGTACGCGCGTAACTTCCGGACGCTGCACCAAATTTGATAATTCTTTTTTTGTTGTGTTTTTTTTGCTACGACAAGGTTTGTATAAAACAAAAAATAATGAAACTAAAACGGGAGCGAAGCCGCGGGCAGCAGCTAGTTTTATAGTCAACGGTAATACTTAGTTGGTTATTCAATAGTTGCAGTTTTAATTAATTTGCTTGCGTATTGTTAAAATTGTATTTTTGTTCCATAAGCAACGACATGTTATTTGCTTTCTCTACTTATATAAAATATGTACGTAAACTTTTACGAATAAAATACGTAATTAATAAAATTAATTGCAAATGATTTTACATAAGTTTGTATCCCATTTTTTGTAATATTAGTTGATTAGTTTTTAGTTCACGCTCGTAAAATTTTTGATCTATTTCCAGTTGGTCGAATTAACATGAAGTTTGTTGCATATATTATTATTATTAATCCCGGGATTTATTTTTATCCAAAAAGCATCGGGTTCTTGGGACTGGATGTCAAAATAGGATGATAGTGTAAGAATAATCAATAAAAAGGTAGTCAGCAACAAAAGTTCCTTGAACACTAGACGCACACACTTTACCGTTCATATACAATTAGGTATACATTAGACGCGCGAGGGCCAGTCTCATTTGAAGAGGAGGCGTGGGTTTGGCAGTGAGATATTTATTAAAGTTTTGTGAAAACGTTTATTTTAACGCAGTAATTGCTCGTTTGTAATGTATTTTCTACATGCTGCTCCAAAGAAAATCACTGCATAGTATAAAACAAAGTCGTTTTCCGCTGTCTGTCTGTCTGCCCCTATGTATGCTTAGATCTTCAAAACTACGCAACGAATTTTGATGCAGTTTTATTAAATAGGTAGAGTGATTCAAGAGGAAGGTTTATGTGTATAATAAATGCATAATATAGTAGAGAAACACTCATTGCACCCGTGCGAAGGCGGTTGCTAGTATATTATAATACCAAGAACGTAGCTGCAAGTTCACTGGGGAATTTAAAACAGGATTTAAATAGTTTAAAACAATCAATATGTGCAAGTTCAAAATTGTATTACAAATAGAAACAAAACATTCAATGGATCTTTTTATTAGTTCAAAGTAATCCTATTGAAATCCGAATTGTAAATACATTTCCATATTTGCGAGATACTAATCCGCGAGTGGTAAAAGGTCAGGCGAGGACGGCTGTTCATAGATGATTCGGCATACGCGGCTCCCGCACAAATTACAATCCTTTGAAGATTAATGTTCCATCCAAATTTAATACAACCGGCGTCGAGGAAAACATCAACCGAGCCCTGACTTGGGCTCGTATTCAATCTTCTGTAAATACATCATATTTACGTATCAATCAAATACGTATTTTATAACGGGATATCAACAGCCCACGAGCTGACTCATCATCGGTCTATCAATGTCCTTCTGCTTTATTGAAGGTAACAATTTTAATTCTGTCGTATTTTTCATTGGTGATCCAATCATTTTTCTAAAGTTTATTAGCAATTAAATTAAAAATATAAAATGTCTAACTAAGTATTTATTAGGACGGGAACATTTTTTTATTGAATGTACCTAGGACTAACTCAAACTATAATTCGTTAACTTCAAACTTCGCGCCATTATCCGTGTAGATTACAAGCGACGGTAAAATAAACCTAATTCCGCGGGACTATATTATTTTCGATAGAATTAAACTGTTTTAAGCGTAAGTATATTCGCGAGAACACCGAAGAAATTGCTTTTTAATCAAATAAAATGCTCACTTACCCTCGAGGCGGCAGGAGCGCTGCTTCGCGTGGCCCCGAGCGCGCGGCCGCGCCGCTCAACCCCGCGACTACAACTGATTTTCCAGCGCGAAAACTTCCCTCCAACGCGTCATAACTCACCCCAGCTCCGAGCCAGCCAATCATAGTCCAATGCTTCCAGCGAAACCTTCCGACGCTCCCCGAGAAATCCCGAGCTTGTAGGGTGGCTTGCTCGTCGGATCTTTTAATCTGAAACGTAAATGCATGAAAAAAGAGAATGACCAAATCGTGAGGACTGAGGCGCCGAGTGCGATGTAGGCCGGGGAGCGAACGTCGTTCGTGCAACAGGTAATGCTTCCTGAAGCTTCTAAAGGTAAAAATACATATCATTAGCAAACTACCATGTTGACTGTACTGAAATAAAGTTTCATACTTTATTACACTTTATGAATAGAATATAGCCGTGATTAAATAAATACATTTGGATATCCATTTCCTCAAAACATGAACGCTCCAAAGATTAGAGCGTACCGTTTTCGGGAGGCTAGAAGTTAATTAATCTGCGCGGTGTACGGAGATATACTAAATATGATAAGGATTAAGCGTAAAAGTACGTGGCTGCAAGACATTCATTAAGTTAATTCTGATTCATAAAGCTGATATTTTGTGCTGAAAAAGAAACAGTGGAGTCGGTGGATTTGTCGGATTACGAATTACCTACTTTACAATTCTAATTATTTGTTTACCGCTAGGAGTGGGACGGAATTAAATTGTTAATTTATTCTTGGGACAGCTTTTTTGTTAATTGCTCGAGGTGAAATTTAGTATTTCCTTAGCAATGAATGAATTATTATCTTGTGGACTTTTGATGTCTAAATTATCTGTTCAGATTTTGTATCAGAAACTTGGTTTATCCTCCTGATTAATTTATTACTTCAGAAAAGTTTTTTTTTGTTGAGTAAAAGTGTTAACTAAAACAATAATTATAATCACCACCTCGAGCCTATAATATACGTTACACTGCTTGGGGTATAGTTTATACGTGGACCCAGGGCGGGTTTTGAGCTTCACAAACACCATTGAACTGCTTCGTAAATTCTGTGTTAGTTTTGTCACAATGTCACTTCCTTCACCGACAAGCTTACTATTTATGTCACGATATTTGCACTCAATTAATCAACAAAATTTAAATTTAGAGTTATAAATACACTTATTACACTGAAAAAAAAAATTGATTTAACAAACAGGTTTACCTATAAAGAACAAAACATAACCAAAGATTTTGGTAAGACATTGCCTTAGTTATGTAGTCACTTTTTTTAACTTACAGGCTGACAAAAGTTCGGTTTCATTTAGCAAATTATTTTTTTCAGTGTAAACAATCATATTTGTGTCCGTTCTTAACAAACGTGTGATCATAATATCCCACGATATGTGTCATTAAATTGAAGTCCGTTCGTCAGGCTGGGGCCGGGCGCGTCACGTACTAGCCATTAGATTACTTGTTTAATTCTTGACCACGGGAGGAGCCGGCCGTAATCTAAGTTGTAAACTAAATCTTGGGTCCCGTCTCACATATCCCCCGTAAGCCTGGCTCGGTTGCTATTTGAATGTGCCACGAACGGCCACGAATTAGTATGCGCGTTCCATTCGGCCGCCAGTCCCATGGGCCGCGCCTACCTATTCCACGCACTGTGCGATACTCCTAAATCATTTTATTTTAAAACTATTTTTCTTGGTAATTTATTAACAGGTGGAAAGCAAAAGGGGGCTTCCCTTTTCTCTTTCCACCTGTATTTATTTATTTAATGCAATTCACATGTCATAGGTACAACAAAATTATGGCAATATATTCATTAAAACATATGAAACCCTGTTGGGCGCAGCATTTTAGAGAGGGAGAGATAGGCCGAAGTTACATGACAGAAATGAGTTTTAATATACATTATGTGAAGCTAGACTTACAATAATTGATAAATTGGATTTAGGTCACAAAAGATAAAAATAGACTATTAAATAAACTATTACATAAATGAATGAATGTGTTATAAGTTAATATACTTTGCCCATCAGTGGGACACCAAATTCAGATTTCAGAACACTTCAGCAGGTCGTTGGGTTTAGTTTGATTTAAGATTTTAGTGAGATCGTGCTCGCCTGTAAATGTTCAGGGGTTTTTTCAAGTTCACGATGGGAACCTTAGGAAATGTTCAATGAAACTCAACCACTTGCTGAAATATTCCAGAATACCTTGAAGGTATAGTTGAACTATTATATCGACCGCAGTTTCACTCGAGCATCAGACTTCCCTATCCCGTGCGAGTGTCGAAAAATCCGTTCTTATTCCGTCAATGGAATCTCTCTGAATTTGAGTTCCCAAGTCCTAAAAGCTGGGTAATAAGTTAAGGAGCGACCACGTTTTCTCACCGTTTCTTCATATATTTTGTTGCGTAAACGCACCGTCGATGTCTTTTACGCGTCGGCGTGGTCGGACCTTTAAGTAGTACAGTCACTTCAGACGTTTTTTTCTTAATTTAAAATCGATTTACCTATAGCTGGCCAGCTAATTTTACACTCTTTTATGCGATTCACATCAGATTCCCTGCATTTATGGTAATTAATGCGTGACGACGCTCATATTTATGCATACGTATTTTAGTTATGTATATGCACTTTTTCACAGTAATTTACATAAAATCAACGATTGTCCTATGTTATATTTTCCGTTATTATTGTTTATTATAACTACAATTAAATAAACAACTTAACCAGAATAGGACTGCCACGCGTTCAATTTGTAAGCGGGATCTTGGGATACGCTCATTTCGTGTATAAGGGAACTAGCACGGAATCATTCCCGGCGAGCTAGAATTATGTAAATATGCATTCAAATATTTGTACAAATAAATGGCTTTCTATTCAGTAGCAACCAAAGTTTGGGACGTATGGTACGAAAATTATTGCTGTTGCAATAGTAATAAAGATATGACTAATATAATATGTATGTATGTATGGAATAGTAATTGTTATTGAACCTAACCCAACACAAACTTGATAAATAGTTATGTTTTGTCTGACATAAATTTAATAAGTGTTTATAAGTAAAGGGGTTAATCATTAAACCTAGTTGGAGTTTGACAGCTAGGTGCATAATTATCCCAGCTAATTTTGTACAAGGATTTTTCCGCGATGATGTTTTTAAAATTTTTATGCATCGATCATTTGTACTATACATACAAAAAAAATCCTACAATTGTATTATTTTTACATATTTTGAGTCATCGTTTCGCGTTGGAGGTCGACGTGCGTCGTTAATATGCGTACACTTTCGAGTGCCTTGATTAAATGATCGAATCTTTTATAAGCATTAAAATACATTTTTGAAAAAAAATACGTTTTGGAAAAAGGCCAGGTCAAGAGTACCCGAAACCGACGAGCATGTATGAAGAGAGTGATGAATGTGGATGAAGCGAAAGAGGTATGTCAGGATCTTAGCAAGTGGAACAAAGTAGTCTCTGCCTACCCCTGTGGGAAAGAGGCGTGACGGTATGTATGTATGTATACATTCGAAATTGCTTACGTTGCTACTTGCAGCAGTACAAAATATACGGCCATAGTTTAAATATACAGTTCAGCAATGTAGGCTCCGTGGTTGATACGGAGTCGGCAAGTTTCGTATCAAGATGTAGTTACCCTATCTGGTCCACACAGCATTGTTTCCGTTGTGGATACAACTTTGCCTATAAAATAGGGACAGCTGGTTACTTTGCTTGCATTGATTCAGCTATCTGCCTCAATTAATATTATGTAGATATAATTCACTTCTCTAATAACGTCGTCAACACAATATGTATAGGTATTTACTATTTTTTTAAGCAAAATGGGGTGTCACTCAGTCCGTAGCTAAGTTTGTCTGTATAGATATAACAATTAAGTTGTTAGGATTTCGTACGGTCGCCCAAATAAGTGGTCTATCACTTTTCATTCAACTTCCTATCAAATCAAAATGTCGCTAAAGTCGAACTTTCAAGTTGACAGCCTGTCTTATCGACGTTATAATATTGTGACGTGCAAAGGAATTTTAACCTTAGGGTGGTAGACCACATATTTGGCTGATGGTACCTTAAACCCTAAATTTATGTAATTAATGTGAACAAATGTATTTTTTATACTGAATTAATAATAAACTAAACTAAACTAATAAGATCACTAGTTATGTCTGTCTGTCAGTTTGTCACAGTCAATTTAGTTCGTCTCTACTAGACCAACTAAATATATTATATATAGTCCATAAGTTTACCGTTTTTGAGATAATCATGAATTTGTAACGTAACGCAGTAAGTATTGTATTTTAGGGGACGAAGGTATTTTTATTTTTTATTCTTCTTTTTATGGTGCCTCTCCAACTAGTGAAGGTTGGCAGTCAGCTCCGCATACTTCACACGGTCTCTGGCCAGTTTGAAAAGCTCCGCTGCACTTGTGATTCCAGTCCATTCCCGGATATTTCGCAGCCAGGATTTCTTCCTGCGCCCTTTATCAGCTGTAAAAGCTCGTATTATTGCGTCGTTTAAGCTCGTTTTTATTCTTAAGTAAGGTTTTTCTGGTGCATTAATTAAGTGCGAGTACAGGGCGTCTATAAGGCTGCGAGGCAATTTAAAAATTTGTCCCGAAGGCGTCGTCGTCGGGCGTTGTCTATATTATGCGGCAGGTACGCAGCAACCCCGCCCGTGTAGCGCTACGAACGCTACGAACTGCTACGTGGCTACGGACTGGTAAGATGGTTGCAGTTACAGTAGGCGGCAAATAAGTAAAACGTGGAGGGGATATACGCAGTATGAAAAACAACATCACTTTCATACTGCGCATATCTCCTCCACGTTTTACTTATTTGCCGCCTACTATACAGGTTTCGCGTTAATCACATTCAACGACACAAACCTGACAGTCGTGTTCTCTGTTTGTAGGCAGTTTTCGCTATAAAGCAGAAAGCTGCTACTAGGCAAATGTAGTGCGTAGCAATGCGTGGCAGCGAATTGGTTAAATCCTAAGCTTACAAATTTTAGGTGCCTCTAGCGCCATGTATCGGCAACAATTTGACGCTATATTAGACGTGTTTCGACGTTTGATAGGATAATAACCTAATACTGTTAATACGCTCAATAGATTTATTTGTCAAAAGGACAACATGTCTGTAGAAAGAGATGGTCAATGCGGTTATGACTGAAGTGCGAGTCAGACAACTTCTTCGTGCGTATGCAACAACAGTTAACTGTTTTTATTTATTAATTGGTTAACCATTAGCAATTATCCAACCTGTGAGCGACACCAGAGTGACAAGTTATCGTTACGTTTATTCATAAATGTTGTAATGTAATTGTTTTGTTGTAATTGTTTGTTTCTAAAATAGGTATCTAGAAGTGACATCTAATTAGGGTTCATCATCAAAATCGATGCGGTATCATATGCTGTGAATTTTTATTTGCGATAAAAAATATTTTGGCCAAATATAAATTTTACTTTTGGTCTCATAAATTAAAACAATCTGTCTAGCCCTTGGCAAGTCTGCGAATGTTCCTGTAGCGGGCGGACGGGGCGCGAAGCAGACTTGATTGGAAACCCTATTCCATATTTATTATGGGCCTATTTTGTCATGTTTATTGACGCGGCTGTCGGGAAATAACCGGCTTATTTCATATAATATTATCCTATTGCCTGGAAGTTTTGCAGAAACTATGTAATGTAATGAATTATCTATTGCCTAATTATTAACACACTGTTTTTTCCACAGTTTTCTCGTAACTTTTTTGTAAACTGGTGTATTTTATTATTATACATACACAAATCACGTCTTTATCCCTTACGGGGTAGACAGAGCGTAAGGTAACAACACCTCATGCAAAGTTTAGCAAGATAGTGGGCATAAAATAGTAATGGTTTGCTAGCCGGATCGCCTATAACATGATTCCTTCCTATGATTTTCGCCCATCCCTTGTTGGGCTTTTACCATCAGCGCGGGAATTGAAACAACTGGTATATTCTATGTTTTTTCTTTGCTCTAAGGCCAGCATGGAAGTATTATTTATTATTATCTGAGTTATTTGTTTATCACTTCACTACATATTACAAAACAAAGTTTCTCTGTCCCTATGTCCCTCTGTATGCTTAAATCTTTAAAACTACGCAACGGATTTTGATGCGGTTTTTTTTAATAGATAGAGTGAATTAAGAGGAAGGTTTATATGTATAATACATGCATAATAACCGTGCGAAGCCGGGGCGGGTCGCTAGTTAAAGATAAAATTAAGTAAGTATATATGAAAGAAAAATATTTTGATTGCTTCCAAATATTTTTTACTTAGTCAAAATTAAATCATGAGCTTTCCTTAAAAATCTGTTAGTTATTGGTGACAGAAACAAACAAGACTATAATTATTTAATGTTCATATAATACGCTATTAAAATTCGTTGTATACCACAGCTGCACAGGTATAAAAGAAGTAAATATTATTTAAGGGTTCCGAGAGGATTCCTCGAGATAAACTTCTGAACTAAAATTGCCGAAAACAATATAGTATATTTAAGCTCCGAGGATGTTCAGTAAACACTTATTGTAAGGTGGAAAGTCTATCAACAAGCAGGCAGCATGACTTGAAGGCTATGCTGTGGCCGAGCCTCGTTGGGACTGGTAACTTGCTGTTGCTTAGCTAGTACTGGCTTGCATTAATGTTATTAGTTGATGATAAAGTTTATCAGTTGGGCTGTCATGTAACTTTTTACACTAACTACTTTAACTATAAAAATCTGAGTGTAGTTGGAAAAGTTGTTGGAGCTGCGCATTGTGGTGAGAATTGTTTACTCTGTTTTATTGTTAACCGAGATGTTGAAAGACAAACCTGACAATACAATCAAGTACATGATGCTTGACAGCGCCAAATATTGCTGTAACGAAAAGATAAATCAGACTGAAAGACAAACGAACCTTACAAAATTGTTGGCTTAAAATTACTTTTCGATGACTGAATCCGGGATATCAAGCTTCATAGTTAGGATTTCTTACCACGAGGCTATCAGGTCGTCTCTAAATGTCACAATATTCATACAAAAATATATGCGTCGAATAGAGAACCTCCTCCGTTTTTTTCGTCGGTTAAAAACCATTAACACCTAAACATCGTTGAAAAGCCAATCACTAAAATCACGCCGCAAGTGCTCAACAAACAAGTATTCCAACTAATACTAAACCACTAAGCTCCCTAATAGCGAGTGCACTAGCGCGGCATACGCGCCGGCGCCGGAAGCGCTGTTAAAGGCATTATTATCCGGACGGTCGCGCCGCAAATAAATCGTCTGCCGAGCGGGGCTCTTTCGATTATCCTCAAATCTTCATTACATCGACGTATGCCCCTCGCCTCTTGCGCGCCTTGCCGCTATATTCTAGACGATAGTGTAGCAACCTTAGCAGTTATTAATTAAGGTGTTATCCCGTATGATTTTATTTTAGTTCAGTTTAAAGCTGTTGTTGCTTTCATTGTTTAACTTGAATTAGTATACATGTACCGGAGCTGGAATGCTGTTAAAAAACAAGATCAAAATTATATTGTGCTGACGTCAACGCAATCATTGGCGTCAGTAGTATGCAACAAACTGCTGCTGGCATTGTCATTTCAATCCGACCACCAAATACAAGTGTGAAAAATTTGACTTGTAAATTTTGGAGACAACTTACGTATTTGTCATTTTATCACAAACGCGTTGAGACGTGGGTATTTCGTGACCGAAAACTTAACGTAAACTGATTGAGTTTTCGAAATATGTACATAACTTGATTAGTTATGAACTTTTTATGCAGTCGCTGTTATAGGTATGCTCCGATAATGTATATTCGAATACACTACTTACAAAGTTGGAATAGAGTAAACATTTTGCTACTCATTAGTTCGACTTACAAGTGCGTTTCGCATCAAAGCTTAATAGTTATTTTGCTCGAACGCTCGTATTACGGATTGAACATTGCAAGAAAATTTCGCCCGACATGTTTCCAACTCTGAAGCAATGAAACTTTGGCTCAATAACAAACTTTTAATGAAACACTGTTAGTTGATCTCCGGACAGAGTGTTTTTCATTAAAATGGCTTTAAAATTCTATGTTACGGTATAACGTGGATTTCTAATATTGAGATTTATTTAAGACATCATAATCATCAATAAATACTTGGTAAGGTCATCACTTTTGTTTTAATTGTGATGTACATGCTCTAAATATAGAAATATTCATAAGTTATCGAGCGAGTCGCAAAATTTAGGGCGGCAAATTAAGAATAACTTTGTGTGTAAAAGTCGCCCCTTTTGTATCTCTTTCATACAAAGTTGGGCAAAAAAAGGGTTGCGTTGACGGACTGCCGGATCAATATGTTGTATTTATTTATGCTAAACTATACAAGTGCAAATATGCTCCAGACAATCTGACAGTCTTACTTGCTAATCTTGCCGTCAAGCAGCAGCGTTTGCGCTGCAGTGTTTCTGCGTGGAGTAAGACAACCGGTGAAATTACTGGCACACTAGGTAAGTATTTTATCTCCATCTACACTGGCAACGCATTTACAATGCTCCGCTGTTGCCGATGTCCATGAGCAGTGGCATTTAGCACTTCTGCTTATAATCAGGTAATCTCCTCGTTTGCCTTCCTTGTTGTAATGAAATGAAATGAAATAATTTATTTTGCTTTTGACATGGTAAAAAAGTGGTCTAGTAAGTATATATTATTAATGTCCAGCGACACGTCTAACCGTTGTATAAAAATAATAAGTACTATTTATTTATTTATTTATTAATAGGAACACAAACAGTCATACATGGCATGGCCTCTACATGGCTCATAAACAAACCATACATACATACAGGATGCATATAGGATACTTTGCTTATTTTGTGAATAGACCAACTGTTCTTTCTTTTGAGAGATGGTAATATCTCCTAGACTTAACTCCTTCTATGATGGGTGAGTTTAATTAAATTTACTTGGAGCTAGTGGCTGGAAGTAGTTAGTGGCGTTTTATTCGCCGTAACGCAAAGGCCGGTGACAGGCGCGCCCACCGGATATTGATTTACAGCGGCCATTCGAGCTCGGTTCCGGGTGCAGCCTCCGATACACATCCACATTTGCTTTGTGCTTGTGTCCATGATTAAATTAAAGTTCATAGGTAAGAGTAAACGAAATTGAAACGCTAAGTTCTTTAACAAGCTGTCGGCATCGCACACATTTTGAAATTTTTTATAACACAGACTCTGTGTTTCAAAGATGTTTAAAATCAGCTGATTTTTATAAAAATATACTTTTTTGTGCTAAAAACAAAGAAATATTACATCATAATTTTAAATTAATTGCGAATTACCACAAAGGATCTCGGTGTAATAATTTGCAAGCTTTATTTGTTATTGACCTGAGTACTGAGAAATATCGATGCGTTCTTATAAATTTGTCAAGATCTGTGGTGTGGTGTCTTCGACAGACAACCATAACTTGACTTCTTTGTAGGCAGCGTGAGGTTTCCCGATATTGGTCGTGCGTCGACGTTGAAACGTCAAGCCTCTAGTGTAAGTTTTAGGCATGACAAATGTCTCGAACTCTTCGTGTTAACGTTTCAATTACTATGGGAAAATGAACAGCGCCACAAGCGGAACAAAACGACAGCTAAAATTTCTCATAGTATTTGACATTTCAACGCAAACGCGGTCGAGTCGTATTTTAAAACTTACACTAAGCATACTGATTCCGTAAAAGAAGTACCTACGCATGAACGAGTCATATTATAATAATATTATAATAATAATATCATGGTTGCTTGTCGAGCATAGTGCTGAATCTACAGACGACGGTTTAGGAATTATATTTTTGATGATAGAATCCAGAAAGTTGTGCTGTTATTTCTATTTCAATACCTTTTTTATCAAAATTCGAATAGGCACTGAATTCAGCGTAAATGTTACTACACTATAAGTCATTTTTAAGCCAGTTGCAGTTGAAAGTAAGTTACTATGCTATGCAGATTGTAAATTGTTCGCTGTGCCCGCGCCTCGCCCGGGCGGGACGGTAAGCCGGCCTGATATAATAGCAGAGCGGCGGCGCCTGTACGTAATACATACACATACGTAACTCCGCTAAACATCCACCAGTTCCCACTGGTGAGGGATAACAGGTAAATCCAGACAGTGGGAATCACTGTAATGCTCGGTAAACGTTTGATATGGTATGAATAACATCACAGGCCCGTTACAAATGGATGAACCGCATACGGGACCGTGCTTACGGATCACAGTTGAAGCTATGTTGAATGTTTGCATGGTTTGTAGATGCGGCATCGGTGCCTAATTTTATTAATGGTTTGAATATACCTACCTAATGTGTAATTAAAAAAAATCCTGTGTAATAAGTAGTTGCACGCATTTTTTATTATTAGTAATTACTTATGCTTAATTAGGTAACAGAACTTCACTGCTGTTGCCTAAACGGACACAAAGACGGACGGAAAAAAGTTATGCTTGGTGATGCATAAAAATATAAATAAAATGTACATAGGCGTCGAATTGAGAACCTCTTCCGTTATTTTACCCGACTGCGCCAGAAGGAGGGTTATACTTTTCGTTAATAAATTATCTTGCCGGATATTGACGTTGTTGTTGTTTTTTAAAAAATATGGCGCTGTCTATTGGGTGTCAATTTTGACAGCGTAGAAGTAAAAATTATTGGTCCGGTTGTTATTTTTTTTGAAGTAGAGTTAATTTTGAACTATAGTCGCTGGCCGTTATGAAGTCAATCCTGATACATTGCACAACTATGAAGTTCCTGATTATTGACAATGTCAATCCTTTGTCAACCACAGAAGAAAAATGCTAGACTTGCTTGTTGCGTGTGATAGAATAGTGAGTGGCAATATAGTTTTCTGATAGCTGTACCCGTTTTCATAAAAAATAATAAAAAACACGATTTGGCACATAAAAAGGGGGGGAGGGGGATGGAGGGAAAAAATAATTTCTTGACGTGCTTTCATATCGACATTGAAGCACATATATGACAGCTACATTCATGCCAAGTTTCATGCTTTCTTCAGGATGGGACCGTATTTTAAGTTAAGGACCCGTACTAATCAATTTTGATGACTTCAAACAAGGATTCGCTTTCATGCGGTCACACTCAGCACTCTGCTTATCAAATCTAATTTTAGTAATTTCACGGCAACGTGTTTCCGATAGCTGGCCGGGCGCGGGCGGGGCGCGAGGCGCGATTCTCTCACTCGACAGATCACCTGAAAGTGTACCACTTAATAACTCACATCCTCTCTCGGTTCACTGGGCATCCGCTGGATCGTCACATATCTCTAAATATGGCCGGCGGAGCGTGCGCCCGTGCCCAGCCGGCTCACGGGCCCTTTCGCAACGTGATAAAAGCAAATTATACTTACCATTAACACTCCCTTTTTATTTCTGGATTATTTATCTTATTTACTTGGGTCGCTAATTTGTTTTGAGGGCATCTTGTTCACAAGCACGCTGTAGGCGTATGTATAAGGACAATGTTTACTTACATTTGTTAATAAATTTGTGTAACTCGAGCTGCTTTGGGTTGTTTGATGTACTCAATTTTAAAAGGTAATAAACTGAAGTAAGCATAAGCATGGCATCAATAAGTACTAATATTAGGTACAAAGTGTGAAAGTATTTCAGTCTGTTTGTTGCCATTTCACAGCAAAACTATTGCACCTATCTGAGAGGCATATTTTTGCAACTACATACTTACTTTGTTTTCTGGTTACCATCAACTTGTTAATAATGTTTCCAAGATTTATATGTCGACAGCTTTCGCCTAACAAGATAAAAGTCCGTACCTACAAGGAACTATTGAAGAGTTTAATAATATTCATTGGGCCCGGGCAATTTTCCGGGCGAGCGGCGGCGCGTCTTTGATCAGCGCCGACTAGCCCGAGAATAGTCAAATTGATGAACTAACTACAACACAACATGCAATAATGTGAGTAAATTTTTAAAACACAACAGAATCTTTATAACGTATACTTAATCGATTTTGAATACACCTTTGCAAACATCTATCAGCCCACATCACTAAAAGCATTTTCCAAATACTTGTTCCGCAAAGTAATTCAATTTTACACCCCAAATAAGTGAGTCGCGAACACGTGTAGGCTGGTAATCTGCCGGCGGTCGCGAAGGGGCAAGGGTTGCGCGTCTTGGAGCCGACGATGGTACCTTTCAAACATTATTTCCGGCGAGTCATTATACCCAGCACACTGATCACATGAGCTCACTCTGTTCGACTGAAAACTTAATTTTAAGGAGGTTCATTAGGTAATTTCGCGTGTGTCATCTTGTTTATCGGCTTAATTAAAGGCATCCAACGAGTTGTTTAATGTCTCAACACGTTGTTACGTTACGTAATTTATAAAAGGGATTGATTAAGCAAGGTATTTTCCCGCCAAAAACGTGTTATACAATAATTTGTTGGACATTGCTTTTAGCTATCGTGATTTATTGAATCTATTGCAAAGGTTGTTGTCCAGAAATAATATTATTGGGCGTAAAATAAGTTCTGTGTTGACGTAAAAAAAACTTTCCCAACTTTTCCCAACAACCGTGATATCAGAAATGAATAGAAAAAATTGTTGTTTACTGTTTTTACGTCGTAACATTTTATCAGTGTGCAATGAGTGATAGAGTGGTATAATAAGTGGCTCACCTCCTCGCGAGTCCGAGGGCCCTCCAGAGAACGGGCGTGTAGCACTCTCCACGTCGCTGCTACACTAATATGCTCTATTGATAGACCCGGAGAAGTGAAGTGTGTTCCCGTTTGTTCTTCTCGTGTGATTGCAATCTTGGATACGTTGTTGCGATGTTCATTTTGTTTCTATTGAACTGATTGTGCTTTAAAGTTAATTGGTTTTACTACGAATCATACCGGGGTTAAAAAATATCACGTTTCAAAATCTGAGGATGAATAATAGACTGGATTTACATCATATGTCATAACTTGAATAATTCACTTTTGAAAATAATTTTCATTTTATTTGAAGAAAATCGTATTTATCCTCTGTGTCTCTTTTTTCAGTGGGTATATTTGCGAAAGCATGCATACAATGGACCCAGAAATAAATTTAGTTAATCTCAGTGAGTAAACCAAAATATTTAATCGAATTTAAGTCCCGCAGCAACATTAAAAACACAAAACTTGACTCTACCTGCATGAAACGCACAAATCAGTTACGCAATCACTTTTTACACGTTCTTAATGAGTGTATTATTTTTTTGACACTTAATTAAATAAATAAGATCCATATGTCACGTGTGCCTCGTCCAGGCATCGCAGCGCGTGTGCCAGGTCACGGGTCGCAGGCGCTTCCGGCGTCGCGTCGCGCCCTTCCGGTGCGCTTGCGCCGCTAGCGTGACCGCTTCCCATTATAATATCTCATTGTCCTGAGCTATATGAACATGCTGACCGAATCTAACTGTCTGTTAAATTTCAACGGCGTACTGGGACTAGGAGTAGATATCATCACAGAGGAATGTGCTGTAGTGGCCTGGCGTAGTAACCACGCCTCTTAGTTACAATAATACATTGGGTACTTTTTGAATTGAATTAGTGTGAATATTTTATGTCACTTAAAGTAAGCTTAAAAACTGTGTAGTAGGTTAGGGTAAACACATTTACTTTAACTGGGGCAAAGCTTCATACTCACGGTGGGTACTTTATCTCAGTAATGGTTTTCTGCAGCGCTAGTTAAGTTTAGCCAGCTTCCTATTGCGATTATTAATTCTATTTTTAATGCGTATTTTTTCTCATAGGGCCGCTCAAACCTTTAAGAGTATACGAAATTTCATTGAAATAGGTATCAGATGCGTAAATTAGAGTTACCTACAAATTATCACTTATGACTTATGAAGTTATGACAATGTATCGCATTATACATAGACTGGCTGATAATAATGAGATTTTTATTAAACATCGACATGTTAATGATAGGACCAAAAAACCAATTAGATCAGAGTTTACCTACTGAAAAGCTTTTATGACGTAAATAATGCATTCGGTTAAAGGGACGTGAAAAACAAAGGAGTATCAATTTAATTGTGACACGCTAATGGCCACGGCCACCTGTGCGCCGCTTTAAAATACTTTAACGAAATTATTCGATTATTTTCGTTCATAAAATATAACTACTTATAGATAAAGGATCAATAAAAAGCGACACTGAAATACTGCAACACACAACTGTATCTATAAAATGATGTCACCACTACATTAATCGCTGACTGGACTCTGTATTTTAATTACAGTTTTGTTATAGTATACTTTTCACGAGAACGTCAAATTTCGAGCAGCCAAATAACTGTACGGTCTAACGCTATTCATATGAAATTCGTCAATAGCACGCAGTCGTTATTCAGAGAAGGTCGGAAACAATTAAACACTGGCATTGGTCAGCCGAGCGCATATCCGTGATTTGAGCGATGCCCTACTGGTTCACTCGCGGATCATATGCCTGTGTCGCTAAACATTTCCATTCGCTATTCCATCACGAGCAAATTCAAACTTTATACCATTGGATACAACGGTCGAAGTATTAGCAAAATATACTGTATGTCAGTAAATAAATTTAGGACGCACTTATTGTACCGTTTACGGGTCAATGGTTGTATACAACCTCTACTGAGCAGCAATGCGGTATCGTAATTTTTTAGCTTGCGGACTGCCGATCAAGAGTCGTTGGTTTGAAAATGGAATTGCCTCTCGAGTTCGAAGAAACTACTTTCAAAGGAATCACTGTACCTAAGTATAAAATTTCGCAGCTTCATTTTTTAGTTTTATTTTCGTTAAATATCCAAACAATAAACTGCTAACATTTTGACTTTGACGACGGGATTTTGTAGTGTATAATAGCCGGCGTGTTTACTGGAGAATGTGGGTAAAACACACAAGCTGGGGTAGGTATGTACTTAGTCACAACGTTGCGGTACCTAACTAGTTTGTATCTCGGGCGCGGCCGGGAGCTAAGTGCGCCCTAGCTCCTCTGCGGTCCGAGTACTTAACCTAATATTCGATAATTGCATCAGGGTAGCAACATTAATTAAGTCGCTCCCTGACTTGGTCAGCTAAGACGCCGTATTGAGACGTGCTTTGTGGTCACGTTCAAACGCATATTCGTGAGTGCCTACTCAATCCATTATAGGCGTGGTTGCTGCATCACCCTCTGAGGTGGTTTATCGAATCATTGGCTGTTAGGCTGGTGTCATTTTAATTTTTTGTGTGAAATTGTTTTCAGATAACACTAACACCATTGTAAATTGTAAGGCAAGGTAAAAATCAAACAATACACTTTGTAGCAAATTTTCTATTGGTATAAAAGTATCAAAATCTAGCTACCTTAACAAAAGAAATTAACAACCTACATAAATTACCTAATCTACGACATAATTTAAAACAAATACAATTAGTACACTAATGTTCCGATCCGGGTTTATAAGCAGAATCCCACATATCCACGAAGCATACACTGGAGTGGAATCTGTAGAACATGATGAGAGGAAGGCTGATGTGCCCTAGAATGGTCCAGGTGACTTTGCCGTAAAACTCGTACCTCTCGTCGAGACTTTCAGGGGATTTATAGGAGAAAGTGTTGAGGATCCACATGCCAACGTTGGCGATGATGAGGAACATAAGGAGCTCCCGGCCTGGCTTTTTGCGGCGCAGCTTGCGGCTGTTACTGCAGCGCCGCAAGCCGTCCACAAGCAAGGCTGTCTGTAGAACCACTTGAATCATCTGAAAATAAGCGAAACCGTACCGCGTTGGCGTTAACGGCTTACAGGCCTTATACTCCGAAAATCGATTCTCTCTCACTAATAGTTATTAATTTGTGAGTGAGAGGGACGGTGTGATACGAACTTCGAAAATCGAATTTCGGAGTTGCCACCCTGTTTTTTTGTCGAGGGAATAAATGTGAGTTCATGTTAAACGTACCGAAGCTAAGTCTCTAAGCTAAGTGGTTTACTCATGGTCGCTTATCTAATCTCATATAATAAATCACGTAGGCGAGTAAATACTTAAGTTACGAACAGCCTATCTACCCACTCCCTGTTGGACTAGTTGTTCAATTAAATAATTAAGTGTGTGTTCATCAAATTTGAGGATATCTCTCGATTTCCCTGGAATCTCATCATTAGACCCGGAATAAGTAATAATGGAACCTAATATGAGACATAAGTACCTACAAACAAAAAATAACTACCAAAATCGGTTCATGAGACCCAAAATTATGAACGGACACACGGACACACATACAAAAAAAACACATTATTGAATTGTTAATTTCCTTCTTTTTATAGTCGTTAACAATTAATCGATTTTATAAATATTTTTTATGTTTTCAGATACCACTTGGCTTCTATAAATATTTTGAAAAATACCTAAGCCCTGCAAACAGGCAACGAAAAGTATTAATTTATTTAATTTATTAAAAGTATTAATTAGCTATTTCGTGCCTAATTTTTGTTGTTAATAAGAGCAATTATTACAACAGAAAAACCGGAGTGTCATTTTTAGTTGACGTACGCGACCGACTAAATATACGTGCGTGATCTATGTATGTTACCACATATTAATTATTATAATAATTAATAATTATGTTTTTAATTTTCACGGCAGTACGATATCAAAGAATAAATAATACCGGTGGATAGAAGACGGTCTTAAATTTCGCGACTGACACGCATCGCCTCTTTAGCTCAGTGGTAGAGCACTGGTCTCGTAAACCAGGGGTCGTGAGTTCAATCCTCACAGGAGGCATTTAAATTAATTCGTTTATTTTACTATTTTTTTATCTGTGTACTGCATTTTACCTTTAATGTTTTTAAGATAATTTAACTGGAAGAGGCTCAGACGTTATTTTAAAAGTACAAACGTACCTAAATATAAAAACTTTTTAACAAAATTTGTTTCTTTTTGCATATTGTTCGGTGCAATAGTTATCTACACTAATAAATTAAAGTAACCTCTAAAAATAATTATCACAATTTACCTACTCTTGAAATTTTCATGTCATTTTCATTTGCGATATTTCGCTTCCTGCTAGGAGTGGGCATAGGTAATGCGACCCGAGAGATAAGTTAATTGATCGTCGTAGATGTATATGTAATACTAGCAGCCCGTCCCGGCTTCGCACGGGGTAGACAATTATTATTTTTTTTAGTTTCGGCAGCGCATTCGACGTAAGACATTTTAAGACTCATTTTTCTACACCTTCGGTTACATTGTTCAAATTTTACCAAGGATCCCTAATTTTTTTCTAAATGAAATGTAGCCTATGTCAAATTGGAATAATGTAGCATTCTATTGGTGAAAGAATTTTTTAAATCGGCCCAGTACTTTTTGAGCCTATTCATTACAAACATACAAACATACAAAAATAGGTACAAATCTTTCCTCTTTGTAATATTAGTGTAGATATAGATAGGACTTGCCATAAGTATTAAATCCACAGTCTTCACAACGTTGAGAATGTTGATTGTAGCAACTAATGAAAGCACCGTTTCCAAAAAGAAGGCGGGTATGCAAATGAATAACAAAATGTCATCGAGGAGTGAAATCGGATGTTCGTTGATGTCCAGTTTTCTTGTTTGGTTGTAGGCAAAGACAGCAGTGATCAGCATCAGCGCGTGAAGTCCTAGTTTCGTAGCGTCGTTCAACAGGTAACCGACGCTCAAGAGCTCTCTGCAAAATAAAATAGGAATTAAACATACGAACATGCAGCCATAAAGTCGCTGTCAATTGAAATTGCGAACAATTTAAATAAATCATTTGATGAAATATCCATATTCTAGCACTGTAAATATTTTTATATTGACTGTCTGGTGGTGACAAAAAAAATGTTTTTAATAGTTTATGTCCATAATTTTATTCCGAAGGGCTAAAATTTTAAAAACTAGTTCTAAAAATAAAAAGTAAGGATGGAGTTCTGCGAGCCGATTTAAACTACGCCTTACCTCGTGCACGTACTTCAACTAGTTTAGTTTGTCGATATTTGGTTGCACTTGTGTGCGTGCATGTATGCACGCGGTGAGGCATAATTAATTATTCCTTCACCGTTCGCAGAATCCATCTCTTACTTTTTATTTGATCTCAGGGCCCAGGCACTACATTTTATTGCTGACTAGCGACCCGCCCCGGCTTCGCACGTTATATTATGCATGTATTATACATATAAACCTTTCTCTTGATTCACTCTATCTATTAAAAAAAACCGCATCAAAATCCATTGCGTAGTTTTAAAGATTTAAGCATACATAGGGATATAAATAAATCTAAATCTATATAGAGACAGAGAAAACGACTTTGTTTTATACTATGTAGTGATTAACAGTCTTTGATTTGCGTAAGTACTCACTCTGTACTGCTCAGTGTAAAGCCGATGATGAGCATGCCTACAACGATGACCATCAACACCAGCCCCGTGAACATGCCACGGTTGGACGCGTGACAGTCCGCGTATATCACAATGTTGCTCGTAAAATCGTTATCCTCGTTTGCTGTCGGTATCCTGCAAAAATACAATAATTTGACAGTCTCCTAGAAGTGACAGAAAAAAACCTAATTAGCGAATATTCTTCCCAAATGTGCGGAAAATTCCTGATGTCTGTATTTGATTAACTCTGCCTTGAAGTCGTTATCAAGTGATTTTTGCCCGTTTTACGTCACAAAAACTTTGAGTAAAACCCAGTCAGGGAATCAGAATCATTAGGAACATCAGGGTAGGTAAGTGACACAGTTAATGTCAATAGGATTCGCGTACATAAGCACAGTATGTCCGATCACAGCTGTCCACAGAATACCTACTTATGCAGCAATATTTAAGATTAGGATAGAAGGTATAGGTACTCACTGGCAAACGGTATTGTTGTCGCCGAGGCTGGAGGTGCCGTCAGTGTTATTAGTGTCTTCATTTTCACAGTTACCGATACTGCTCCATATTATGTAATAGATTGCCACTAGAATAAAAAAATATAAAATTTCATCTTATTTAAGCTTTGAAACTGTAAAGAAGTACGAAGAGAATTGACATCATATTCTTTGGGTTGCATACCTATAAGGATGTTGAATTCAACGCTGAAGGGATACAAATATGGGGAGAAGCTTTCGATGACACCCATGACGGTAGTGGAACCGACGCATTCCTCGTTGTACAGCCCACTTACGTCAAATAGTCTGTTTTGTTCAGTGGATACTGAAAATAAAAGACAAACATTAGACAATTCGCCAAAGCATTTTGAAAACCTACAAGACTGCTCGTTTAAATAAGTTTAATGAGCCTGGTTTAAATACGATTGAAAAATAGAATTTAACAATAAAGCATTCAAACTAGAATTTTATCAAAAACTGTGTTATTTAGAATAATAATAATAATATTAAGCATACTTGTTGTTGTAGCTTCGGTTTCTGTTTCATTTTTTTCGTAAGGTCCACCGGGTCCGTATTGAGAGTAAGCATAAATGGTCAAAGCCAAGACAGTTTCTCGGACGATTGTGGCGACCCAGAAGCAAAGGCTGCTGCCGATGATATGCATAAAAGCGTAACATGCCAAACCCTGAATATGAAGAAGAAATATTTTATTGATTTTATAATAAGGTAAAATATTGAACCCAGTAAAGTTAATCGACGACTTAGATAGAATACGGCGGTGTGAAGGCGGTGTATTCAAAGAATCTGTACACGTCGAAAACTTTGGCTTGTGGTGATTTAATAACAGAGTTAATTTGTGGTACCTATATTTAGATTATGAAGAGGGATTGTAAGGGAGAATAAGGCATTAAAAAGGCGCTTGGAAGGTTAAAAAGTTGGCTTTCTATTTTAGATTTAAACTCACTAAAGGCGATGGAGTGGAGTGGATCAAAACTTAAGTAATAAGCAAAAATACTAATTTACGTATACTTTTGTCACACATGAATTCTATGTAAATTATACCCAAAAATCAACAAGATTTTTGCTATTCCACATGACTTTTATTTATTTCAGGAAAATTAGTCCTAGAAGAAATTACCTTTGCTCGCAATATGATGACATTGGAATACTTGAAGACGAAGTATAACTGTAGGAAACAATACATGGGGTTGAAGATATCCAGTGCTATCCGCAGATAATCCACACACGCGTCGTTGTTCACGTCTTCGTCAACGATGTATGCGATTTGATTCGCAATCAGCAGTATCGAGTGAATCAAATGGCCCATCGCGAAGCCTGGAATCCATTAAAAACATTAATGAACAAACTTTCTAACTTAAAAAAATTAAAAAATTTCCGTTATTTTCGCTCGTTCATGTCATTTGTAAAAAGGTAATTATTCACCGAAAATCAAAGTCTACCAACGTCAGAATGTTTTTATAGATTAAAATTGCTAGTGATAAGGATTTATTTAGGTCATAATTCTATCAGCACATGCGTCAAGCCGCCACTCAGTAGAGTTGGCATGAACTTTGCACAAGTACGTAGTTGTAAAGTGTCATTCCATGGAACTTGTGAACTACATATCTAAACAAACATCACTAAAGTCGTCGCAATTTAAAAGGCCCGTTTTGACAGTTCACGCCCATGAAGTTCTAAATTTTTTACCAATCGAAATGTTCTGAAGGTATTGTATTTTTCATTGATGGGTATCGCTCACTCAGCGAAGTGCTGTGCATAACGATTTTTTCATATTGTCCACAGACTATTAATAATTGGTTAAGGAAAAAATAAATCGATCAAGATATTTTTTTTAAGGCCGACTCGCACTTGGCCCGTTTTATTTATTTTATTTAGACCAATTAATTACTGAATTTCACCAGCTGTGTAGTGATATTTACTGAAAATTATGACCTTGGAGCTCAAAGCCGTAAACAATGGTAGCACTGATTTCTATAGAATGGCTCGTCTTCATCATCGAAGAAAATGATTGACTGATGATTCACTTTTTCTCGTTTTTTTTTGTGATTGAGTGAATGTTATTGTAATCAAAATATTAAATGAAAGAAAATTGAGTTTTCGTAACATTGTATCATTTCAAAATACCTATAATATCAATTTAAGTTAAATATTCTAATCAGAACTTTAATCCAATGCACTTTACAATACATATTCAAATCGATCAAATACTCATGCAAACTTGAATCGATTTATCGTGAGTATCGAGTACCGAGTCATATGGTTACATTACTCGTTACGTCGGGAAGACAAATGTCAAAACGGGCCTTTTATTTTGCGACGACTTTAGTAAATTCATCATTCAGAGACAATTTCAATATGGCGGTTTGTTTACATAGTTAGCAAGTTCCATGGAATGACACTTTAGGAAAACATTTTTATAGTTGTTTTACATTATTTCTGTTTTTTTTTTAATAAAACTTCGCTAAATAAATAAATTGACTCCTCCAGTTTATTACTTACCAGCAGCACCAAGTTTGAGATAGAAACTGCCTGAATGTCTGCCATGACTAAAACAGTACGCGTGTTTCAGAGGAATCAGAGTCGGTGGAGGTATCATGTTAGGTTTAAAGCTCTCAGACCCTGGCGTTCCGGGAGTACTTGGCCCGAATTCTTCCTGAAATAAATGAAATAGGTTTAGAAACATCTAAATACATAAAAAAGAAATAATACAATAACTTTTGAATGAAATGAACTATTAATAATAAGACAGATTTTTGCCAAGGTTACCATTATAATCCTTTACTGTAATATAAAATAATCATAATGCCACTTTTATACGTAACTAACTGGCCCATTTTTGACATAAATTGCTTGAATGTAGCAACCATTTGGGATTTAAATTATTGTCAGTCTAAAAGACAAGAAACCAAACAGAAATAATGATTAAAACGCATAGGTACTTCCTTTTTACAGAATTTTATTATAAGCTTTTTCTATTGCAAACTTTTTTAAAAGCTTTTATTTAACTTGCAACGTATTTATGTATGTATGTTTGTCTGGATGGAATCTTGCGACTCAATTTTGAATCTTCAACCGATTGAGCTGAAATTTTGCATACTTATCTAGGTCGGATGACAATACAATAATAGGGTAATGGAGTCCTGGTGACCTAACCAGGATCGTCTCCGCAGGAGGGAACTCTTCAACGGTTGGTATGATAGACTTGAAATTTGGTACACACATATGTAGGACTAGCTGTTGCCATGCAGCAACTTCGTCTGCAAAGAATTCGTTCGTCGCTATCCCGCGGTAACTACGCAATTTTCCGGGATAAAAAGTAGCCTATGTGCTATTCCATACTTTTCTCTATCTATGTGCCAAATGTCATCCAGATCCGTTGAGTCGTTCTGGCGTGATCGAGTAACAAACAAACATCTATCCATCCATACTTTCGCATTTATAATATTAGTTAGATGAATGGCAATGTAATGTATCATCTTCTTTATTCATTTTAACATCGTTTTTATTCGTTTTTACACAGTAACGCCGATATGTACTCACTTCCTGTTTTCTGAAGTATTCAGCTACTCTTGCTTCATGTTGCCCTTTCGTTTTCTGATTTTTCAGAGCAGTTGATTTGTAACGACCTATATCAATTATTAAGAAAACGTGGTAAACAAATCCAATGCTTGTAAGGATTAAAGAGTAAATCTGAAAAAATATAATTTATTATTATTATACAAGTTTACAAAAAAGTTTATACTAAGTTTCGTATGTATGTATCTTAGGTGGCACATTTGTCAGCCTATTTCATAAAAACACGTTTTTTATGTGACTGAATAACAAACATTCTAATATCCAATAATACAAATTTTATATTAATAATATCAGTAGTATAAGAAATGAACAAACAATTACATACCGTAGATATATTGTACATATCGATGAATGGCTCCGAAAGATAAATTATCAATCCAAATGTGACTAATATTATCGCATAGATGGAGCTCAAAATTATATTCAAATATTCACTAAAACAAAGAAAACAAAATTATGTAATACACTTTTAAGGGATTTATTTGAGAAGTTTAAGAATATGCTGTATTGTTTAATTTAAATGTGTAAAACATGGGGCAGTTCAGTCAAATCAAACGCAGACGCCGTCACGTAAACGTTGCCAATATTTTTACAACCTTTTATTTAGTTTGTAGCTACCATTTGTATGTATACGTTGGTATGTAACTTGTCCGCTTCAAAATTACCTAACCATTATTGGAACATTGAGTTCAAATTTGGTATTATGTATAATTTTTACCCAACTGCGCCAGAAGAAGGGTCGTTTTTTGATCGTATTTATGTATACATTTCTTTGGCGAGCTCTAGAACCTAATCGGCTTGTCGCATTTGAGCTTGAGAGGTATCATTAGATTCGTCTTAGTCGTGAGATTGACACTGGGTACATAAAAATACCCAGTTCTGATCTTCGAAAGGCGGCTGGCAAGAGCTGGATGAGAGTGGCCGAGGCTCGTGCTCAGTGGCGTGCCAAGGGAGAGGCCTATGTCCAGCAGTGGACGAACATAGGCTGATGATGATGATGATGACATAAAAATAGACGCAGTCGGGTTTTTTTTTGTAATTAATAAACCCTTTTAATAGCTTTAATGAGCATAACGAACTTCGTGAGTCGTTTGTTGTCCTCGGGGCTGGTCGGCGCCGGCGCATGCGTCTCCACCGAGCGGATGGACTGCGCGTCCATGGTGACCACGGAGCGCTTGCGCGGCGTCGCACCGCCGAACCGCATCTCATTCGGGGACGAGTATATCCGAAGGCTGTCTGTAAATTCATTGTTTATAAGGGCATAAATGATCACTTTTGTACCTTGTCACTTTAAAGTCATGTTTGAAAAGCCATACGAAATCATGTAACGACTGAAAGCGACAAGGTACAAAGGTGATCACTTATTTATGACGTTGACTGTACGTAGCTGAGACGTCAAAATCATCTATACACCTTTATGCCATAAACAATAATGTATCGTTATTTATGTCCTCGACTGTACACGGAATCAATAAAGGTTAAAATATAAATAAAGGTAAGTACTTTAAAAAAATGGACCCCAGATGACCCATTTGTTCGTTTTCCGTTACTTTTATTAACATATTAATTAATCCATTGCTGGGCAAAGACCTTGTTTTAAAAAACTCCTTGACGTGTGAATATCGAACACCAACAATCAGTAACTTTAATCTTACTCAAAGTACGAGTATATGCATAAATGCATACAAAGGAACTTGTAAGAAAAAAGCCGATCAAATAGTAAACAAGGAAAGGCATTCTAACACAATTACCTCAATATACCAGACATGATAATTATGATAATCGACTAATCTAGAACGCAGTTTATGCATTTAATCGCATATTTTTATGATCACCGGGTAACGAACTGATATTATCGTTACTTACTTAGCGATTTCACGTCACCATTGCTCCTATAGGTGCCATTGTAGGGAAGCGGGCTATTCCGATCACCTGTAAAAAAATGAGAGAGTGGTTAGAGTTATGGTCTCACTCAACCGTATCTTATACGTACATAGCGGGGATGAAGTATAAGCGATACGTGAGAGACTTACCAACAGGAGTAGCAGAGCCGGAATCATCGCCTCTACTTGGAATTGTGATTTTCGGCGTTTGTCTGTCATAAGATTCCTGGAAAGTAAATAAAAACGTCTCATTTAAATTCGTAAAATGTAAAATGATAGAAAGTATAGTTGGGGTATGAAAGGCCCTTTTCAATGTATCGATATCGCTAATAGTTAGGTACACAACACGTGCCATTTTGCTTTGGCTCGGGCCTTCCTTTCATTCCCTCAACCACAGGCGTCAATGAGGAATGTTCACAAATTTTGAATGAAAGCTATCAATTATTCATTCAAAAACTAAAAAAATGTGTGGAGAAATTATAAAGATTAATTAAAATAGTTTCTTTCTTTCTTTCTTTCTTTCTATTGGCTGCGCTCGGTATTTTTAGGAGAATTAATAGCCAACGGCCATCCATTAGTCCATTCGAATTCAAAGACATTTATTTCTACAGGTATTTTCATTCTTACCTGTCCTATTTGGTAAACAGAATTCTAACCTCAATGTGCAAATTTTTGCAAAGAATAAGGTGTATTATGTTTTCAAATAAACCTGAGGCAATATTTTGTACATAATTTTGCTGATATTTTATCTCCAGTTCCTATTATTTACGATGAAATAGTTAAAAAATAACAAAAATGAGACGTTTTGAGGTTAGGATTTTGTGTACCAAATAAGACGGGTAAGAATGAAAATACCTTAGATGCTCAGTCATATTAAAATGAAACTCTAAGTTTTACACCATAAAATTTCGCTGAAACAAGAGAAATCGCTTTTCGAACAGTATATCGAAAACCAGATTGCATACAATTTCATATCAGCGCAGCTGGCCGGACTAAAAAGTGGTGAGCACCAACAGCAAAAGCCGTACAAAATCGGATTAATAACTTCATTAGTCGCTTGTTTCTCTCGATGGACACTACCCTGTATTTCACTATAATCCTATTACGGTGTTCCACGTTTCTCTGCATCGAAATTTTGACAGTCGCTATTGGAAAAAAAGATCTGCGCAGATATTTGGGATCAGAATGGAACACAAAATGCCAACCATAAATTTAAAGAAGTGACAAATTACTGTTGCTGCGCCTACATATTGTGAATTAACCTAAAGTAATGGTTTCTAGAGTTAAATGCTTTTTTAAGCATAAACATGTCGATTTTCAGGGTTTAAAATACAAAGTTTGTTAATTTAAGTGTAACATTAAATCTTGGGTAATCCTTCTTAATGAGCGGAATCAATGATATTAATAATACAAAATTATAATTTGACGAAGCGCCTCATGGTTTGACTTGCCACCGCTACCACCACATTATTCTCATTAATTTAGAATAGTCTGTTATCTATGAACTATGAGTGATGAAAATTAATAACAAGCGTAGCATTGTCATAAAAATAATAGATTACTAAGATAATAGGAATTCCCCGATGTGAACATGACAACGGCCTGTGTTAAAAATAGAGTGCTAATTCTTATGTCTATTTTTTAAATAATAAGATAGGTAATGATGTTTTTTAGGGTTCCGTAACTCAAAAGGAAAAAACGGAACCCTTATAGGATCACTTTGTTGTCCGTCCGTCCGTCCGTCTGTCAAGACCCTTTTTCTCTAGAACGCGTGGAGGTATCAAGCTGAAATTTATATCAGACTAGCTGTTGCCCGCGACTTCGTCTGCAAAGAATTCGTTTATCGCTATCCCGCGGGAACTACTCATTTTTCTGGGATAAAAAGTAGCCTATTTGCTATTCCAGACTTTTCTCTATCTATGTGCCAAATTTCATCCAGATCCGTTGGGCCGTTCTGGCGTGATTGAGTAACAAACAAACATCCATCCATCCATCCATACTTTCGCATTTATAATATTAGTTAGATTCTCAGGTCAACTGTGAAAAAATCAAACTTCTAAGGCAACGCAATTAAAAGAAAAAGTCGTTTATGCCGCAAATTTTCGAAACTCGCAAGGGAATCAAAACCTACAGGGTACTTCCCGTGAACTCAGAATCTTGAAATTTGGTATGAAGGTAGGTCTTAAAGCATAGCTTAAGGAATAATTGCGAAAACCGTAAATTTATATGTATGTCTGTATATATCAGTGACCAATATAAAATGACCCCACATTGCGTACATTTTGCTCTGGAGCAGGGCTCTGCTTGCACTGGTTTATAGGTATTTATAGATAATGATACGGAACCCTCGGTGCGCGAGTCCGACTCGCACTTGGCCGGTTTTTTTACAAATATTTAACAAGGAAGGCAATTGATGTAGTGTAGAGTGCTACAAAATAAGGATTTCCACTGTCCAGCCCAGTTAAAACGTAACAGCGCAGCACCGTCTATGAAGCGGCATAATACGTAGACGTCGTGTGTACAGTCACCAGCATAAATAAGTGATCATTTTTGTACCTTGTCGCTTTCAGTCGTTACATGATTTCGTATGGTTTTTCAAACATGACTTTAAAGTGACAAGGTACAAAAGTGATCACTTATTTATGCTGGTGACTGTACACTGTTTACAGAACCAGTTAAAGATATCATCCTGCGAATTGGCAAGCGCAGATAGGTGTGACGCTGTTATTGAAACGTTTCGATTATGTGACGTGGTGAGTTGCAAGGGAACGTAAAATAAAGAGATTGAAATTTCATTAGCTGAGGCGTTGGGGCGGCACGGTGTGCCCGCAGTGGGTATTTACAGGGGGTGTGATGGTAGAGGGCGAGGGTGGCTCGCGGCCGGCTGGACTCAAAAGGTTCACAGCTCACTGCGCAGGAGTGACCCGCCTCACAAACACTGCCGCTCGCCGCTCGCAGCCGCTCGATCATATGGAACTGTACTCTTTCACATTCCCTTACATTTCATTTTTGCTAATTGCAAAAGATTCATTGATTCAATTTACATATCAAAAAGAGTTTTAAACTGATTTTTTTGGCCCTTTGTTAAGTGTTTATGTCCAGGCAATACTAAGGCATTCATCATGACCCGCAATATTTGTTATCTCGTGTTAAGCTAAGAAATCGATAAAGCGGGTTTACTTTCATTGCATCACATCCTCTATTTTTTTTTTGTAATAATGTGTTCACGAAAAAAAAACTTCGTCGCATCCATGCTATCCTTGTGTGGAAATCATTACAACCCATTGCGTTCACATATATGAATTCGTTGTTTAAACTACGGACGAAGCTTAAAATAAATTTACGTTCAAAATAGAGCAAAACCAGGGCCCTATTTTATAAAGCTACACGTTACAATTTCTCTGTCTAACACTTAGGGTCAGAAAGAGACTTCCGCTTGTAATTTGTAGCTTTATAATTTATAAAATAGGGTCCAGCAGTGATCAATATAACATTAATATCTAAGCTAAGCTTATTGTCGGTAATTTTCACTGGACTAAATTAATGTTTTATTTATTTATTTAATGTAAATATATTTACACGGCCTTACATTTAAAACCAATACGCCGAGAAACAACAGTTTATAAACTAATAACAATAAATCACTTAAAAACAAATCACTTAAAAACACTGGATTGCCTAACATTTTGATAGTCATTGAACTTTTTAAGTCGGTACAATTAAAACCCAAGGTCTCTACATCATTGCTCAAAATGAGTATGTCAGCTGGTGCATTTTAGTTTAGGTGTCCTTTATTAAGCACTTATTACTTATTAGGAAATATCCGTTTACGTGGCAGCAGCTCTGACTAAAAAAAGTGATAAATAGGACATACCTACATAAACTATCAAGTAGACTTAGCTAGCGTAAATTGACGAAACTAAAATCCCGTGCATATTTCAACATCAGACATGATAATGTGCGAAATAACAAGATACTTTATCTGGTAATGACGATAGGTACCTAGTTAATCGTAATTAATTAACCCGCTGTATCAATGATTAATGATCAGATATGTCAAATCTGTCATTGTTATTTTCTCTTCTAATAATTTAGAGGTTGATTCTGGTTGAATTCTTTAATTATGTAATATCTTCGTATTAATTGTGACATCAAATGTCAACTTTATCATATTCGTTAATACTTATTTATAGAAATGTCTTTTTAGGACACACTATTAATAAATTACCATCAATTTATAAAGTTGTAATCGAGGTGAGTGCTGAATTAAAGGGCAATAATTATTTTATGTTTTACCGGTTAAACTGCGATAAAATGGATTATCTTTATCAAGTAGTGATTTCCCACCAATAAAATTGGACAAGCGATAAGTGATGCGCACGCCGTCACCGTGTGGGATCCTCCAGGTATTTAAAAACACAATTAAAAAAAAACTACTGTTACTAAGTAAGATACCTTACCTGATGTACTCGTATTGGTCATGAATAATGTAAATAGTACAAAATGTATAATCAACATGTTTGAAAATGTCAACAGTATAGCAAAAAATCAAGTTTTTTTCCTAATTTTAGAGGGTTTGTTTAATATGTTTTAAAACAATACCTACTATTCTTCTTGTGCTTGGGCATGCATACATATTTGATTTTTCTTCAGAATCTTAAATATTGTATATTCCTGAGATATGTGTGGGTTATTTTGAGCTTTTTACGCAGCCCATGATACAATATAGGTAAAAATTATAAATATACATCCTGTAAACGGAATTAATTATATAAGGGTGCGACCAAACCGCCGTGTATACGCAGTGACGTGCCGTATGCGTCACGTTTTCTCACCGTTTCTTCATACATTTTGTTGCGATTCCGTAACGTCACCGTTTTTTAAGCGGCGGTGTGGTCGCATTCGCACCCTAAAATAATAGAATTTTTTACACAATACGTCAGGTAATTAAGACAGAGATCATTACTTTTTATTTCATTAAATGTATGACATCATACATGTATCATGTATCTTATCATAGTTAAATGGGTATACATATTAGATTTAATCTGAACTACGTCGGTGTGAACACATTACGTTGCTATTTTTTTGATAAACAATTTCAACAAAAAAATTTATTTGTCCTACTTAACTAAAATAATTAAAAGTTGATGTCATTATGATTTTCTCTTGAAAAATTATATTTCCATATTATATTAAAGGTACCTTTAAATGAGCAATTCTTGTATCTCTACAACGGCTTCAACGATTTTCATGATATCTAGTATGCAGGGTTCGGAGGCGATAAATCAATCTAGATATATCCACACCACAAGCCCATATCACAAGCTTTGCTTAGTTTGGGACTAGGTCAATTGGTGTCAATTGTCCCAAGATATTTATTTATTTATTTTAGATAGATAGCTTTCATTTTTAGAAAGGTCATTCAGGTATTAATGCTTAAATGTCCTACAGGACTGAATTTCAGACTATCTGGAATCCAAAACACTTAAAGGACGCGTTGAAGATAATGTGTTTAACAGTTCATAAGAAACTGTCATTATAATTCTTGCCTAGAGTTGTGTTTATATTTTTGTGACAAGATCACGTATGCCTAAATTCGGATTCAACAGTATGTATTTTTAGGCTTTTAGGTAATCGGTTAGTACATATTAAAATAATTAATTAAAATAGGGTATTTTTCAGTTAAACTTAGAAGCTACACTTGGTCATTTCAGAATTGAGATGTTAATTAAGATAAATGTTTAACCAGCCATATTAAAAGATCAATATTTTGAGAAAGAAGTTTTTACAATAAAGAATTTGACTTTGACTTTATGTCGAAATTTTGATAGTTTGCTAATTGCTTACACCTTTATGCATGGACTTCTCCAAGTTTTTTGTTTAGCGTATTTCAACTTCAAGGTTTATGCTTCAAAATTTGTTTTCCTTCATGACTGGCGTTATGTCACTAAAAGCCTTCTGCTTTGCAAAGTTTGATACAGCATAGGTACGTATCACTAGCTAGATACGATGCAATGCTTCAAATATTTTTAGCCGTTTAATTGTATACAGTAATTCGTATATTCGTTTGAGACCTTATGCCTGTAATAACGTTAACTTTTGAGAATAATATGAGTAGTTAAGTGCAAATGAAAAAAAATGAAATGAAATGAAATGTTTATTGCCAGACTTACGTCCATAATATAACAGAATATTTGAAAGAACATGCCTTCAACCAGTTCAATAGCATCACGTATGAAGCATAGAGTCGGAAGTCGCTGTTTTCATAAAAAAAATGTTGTATCAATATTATTTAAAACGCAAAAAGAAAATTAAATGTATGAAAATATAGGTACAAGTAATCTTCTAAAGATGCAAAAAGTTTCGTGGTCCTAACTATAATAATTCAATAATTACAAGCCGATTCGTTTATCAATTTTATTTCTGCTCTCCTGAAAAGTTAAGAAATCACACATCAGACACCTTATGCTTCTCGAGTCCTTAAATTGATTTAATTTAAGTATATTATTTTCATCAAAGCGTTTTGTCGATTGTTTAAGTAAGCACGGAAGAACATTAAGTCGCCCTGAGGAGGCGCTTGAAATTTATCGACGTACTTAAACGTCATTTGGTAGATAGTGAAATTAATCGTAAAATTAAAACGTGACCATTAAATCACGCTTGCCGAAACAAAAATCAAAATCATCGATTTATCTAATTATAGTAATTATCAATGTCATGAGGGCGTTGGCTTACTAACGATAAAAGCGCTGCTTTTTTACAATAAATTTCAGTACTTAATATTTTAATAGTAAGTTATTAATTTAACGTGTCTACTCCATGCCGTGTACAGTCAACGTCATAAATAAGTGATCATTTTTGCACCTTATCGCTTTCAGTCGTTACATGATTTCGTATGGTTTTTCAAACATGACTTTAAAGTGAAAAGTCCAAAAGTGATCACTTATTTATGAAGTTGATTGTACCTACTACGGGTACATATACATAACTTTTCATAAAATTGTGAAATTAATGACAGTTGTTAAAGTCTGATAAACCCATCAAGAAGAACGTAGGTACTCTATTAATTTAGAAAAGGTACAATTAAGTAAATTAACACGTATAATTATTTAAAAATATCTCGGTGATATTACACGATTACGCGGAGTCCGGTGTCTTTTGTGTCGGTAGCGCCGAATACCAAATGGCGAGTGAATGATTGAAGTATAATGATTGTCTCTCAAAGTCAGATATCTCTTTCCTAGGACCCGACTTTTGAAAGCACATCACTCGAAAGTACCTACCACACGAAATTGGTATAAATCTATGTACACTACAAAGCTGCAGCTCAAAATAATTTTGTGACCGGTACATACACACACATATATATATATCACGTCTTTATCCCTTACGGGGTAGACTAGTTGACTAGAATTAGAGCTGTCGATTTCGTCTCATCTACTCGCGTTTCAATGCAGCACAATTTTTCACCACTTTCAAGTGGCATTTTCACACATGTGCTTTCAAATATTGGACCCCTGGCGATATTTTACGGATTGTAATCACTTACATTCCTCTCGACGTCATCGGCATAGTTGACGTTTCGCGGCTGGCGGCGCCGAGCTGCGCGTGCGGCGGTGGCGGTCAGCATGTTCCCGGATACAGGCCCTGGCTGCGACATGGTGCGTCGCCGCGCTGGCATATCTTCGGAACTCGTGGTGCCATTCACAGAGGCGTTCATCACCTAAAATATATGAAAAGTTGGATGACATGATTTTAACTTCTTGACCTCCCTAGTCGTCCAGTCGTGACAGCCAATGAAAGGCTATGTCATCGATACAGGACCAAAATTCAACTCGAAATCCTTCTGCAATAGATTTAAATTCGTTTTTCGTTTGTTTTTACCGTAGTGTACAGAGCCCGTCACTTGATTTGTATTGTGGCGGTCAATATAAATAAAATCGAATAAAAAGTCACACCAATATTTTGAAAAACCATCTAGGTCAATCGTATTATAAGTGTGTCTTATCTATCTGGCTAAATTTGCTTTATTCTTAAGTACCGGCAACATATTTTAAACTTAGTCTTTCAAATGAACTTTGACTCTCTTGCTACATTTTCAAAACGACGTGTCATTGCTTTTACTAAACTTCAAATACTGCAGTGCTTAATAAGTACTTACCGATGTCTGTGACGAAAAATGAAAGTAAGATAAGTATCCAGTTAAAACGATTCACGATCGAACGATTTCCATCAGCATTAACCATTTTTATTTGAGGTGTGGGAATTTCCTTGGTCTATGATTTTATACCATTTTTTTTAAAGTAGTAGGGGGCCCTACTGCATAGAAAATGTTTAAAAAGAATTTATTGACCTGATTTAAGCAGCTAAAAAATATATACAGGGTGTCCCGAAAGTAGAACAGGTGGCCAGGTTATCTACCACAGTAAATAACATTGATTAAAAAAAATTAAAAACAGCTCCCACGCATTAATCCAGTAATCATACGTCAATAACAAGTCAATAACAATATAATTCTATTTTATGGCAAAATTGCCTTACAACATTTTGGAAAAGACTTCAAATTGCATGACCGGTTTTTACCAAACATGGCTAAAAACCACCATAAGAAAACTGGCTTTCAAATGAAAAAATCCGCATCCAAATCGGTCCATCCGCTTAAGAGTTATGATGCACACACACACACACAGATGATATCGACGTCAAACGTATAAAACCCCTCTTTTTTTTTTATTTGGCTATGGGCAGCGTTGACTTCTCTAGGTGTTTTTTTTTTGTCATGGATGGATGGATAGATGGATGGACGGATGGATGGATGTTTGTTTGTTACTCAATCACGCCAGAACGGTCCAACGGATCTGGATGAAATTCGGCACATAGATAGAGAAAAGTCTGGAATAGCACATAGGCTACTTTTATCCCGGAAAATTGCGTAGTTCCCGCGGGATAGCGATAAACGAGTTCTTTGAAGACGAAGTCGCTGGCAACAGTTAGTTTTTCTATATTTGGTAATTGACCAGCCCACCTATCACTCCCTTACACCACCTTCCCTCCGCCTATCTTCCCTGTGTCGTTTTAGGCTTAAAACCACAAAATTTCATAATACCTTATTCACTAATACCCCTAATTTTCAAATTACCATGGGCCCATAATACCTAAAAATACCTGAAAAGTCAAAATGTCTCTTGTAAAAATTTGACATTTTAGGTATTTTTAGGTATTATGAGCCCATGGTAATTTGAAAATTAGGGGTATTAGTGAATAAGGTATTATGAAATATTGTGGTTTTAAGCCTAAAGCCCTGTGTCGTACTACTTACGGGACACCCTAAAGTCGAAATGCAGTCAGGGCTTTTAAATTTTTATTCATCATTTTTAATCATACGGTTACGTAGTCGTAATCCAGCTCTAAACAAAATCTATAGGGTGCTAGAAAAACAGGTGAGGATATTTAGAGGATCATTACATTGTTGTTAATTAGTTTAAAGCATCCTTAATTAATTATAGTATCTAATGCAAGAAAGATTATCTTTGGACGTTAATGGTAATTAATTGTTTCTGTAGGAAATAACAAAATTACCACACAACGCTTAAATAATTTAAGTTTTTAATTGATTCTTGGGTTATTAATTACCCTGAAAATATCCTTATTTTCTAGTTTTCATTTATATTATAGTGGTAAATAGGACCCTCTTGGTAAACACTATCAAAAAATAACTATTTAAATCATACAGCAAAATGGGAAAGCATATTTACCCCTGGATCTTTCTCAGTCTCCATGTCGTCATAGTCCGGCTGTTCTTCTTCCCCGTAGTGCTGCAACGATGTCTCCGAATGGAACTTCTTGTCTCCCATTTTTTTTCTGTTCACTATCTCCTCTAATACCTCTCTTCTAAGATTACCCGAGCTCGTATCAGTCATTTTGCTTCTTCAAAGTTCACTTAGAAATATTAAAACAAGAATTAACTTTATTCGTTCGTCACTTGCAAGTTAAGCCCTCGCCATTTCTTTTGTTTACGCGCCAGAGAGGATAACAGAACACCTTCCTTGGACAGGTAGTCATGCGATTTAGATTGCGAATGAATTAATAAAAATATTCCGATTGTTATCTTTTATCAAACCGAAACGTAGCAATCTACTTTGATGTTGTAATTATTGTGAACAGTTTATTAGAACGCTTCCTCGTCGCGTTATTTCCTTCTAATACTGCGTATTTAGATTTTAGAAAGAATAATGTTGCTTATCTCTGGACAGCCAAGAGGTTTCGTTCCGTGCACTGCACGTTGCTTCACTGGGAAGCAACTGATGTTGCGATATCACGAACAAATTAAGATATAGATTAACTGCACATATATTATTATTACAATTAAAGTCAGGTTTTTTATCATTATCTTTTAGAAACTACATTAGTGACAGCAGCGGTTTTACTCGTGGTTTCAACGCTTAATAATGAGTTTTGAAGACTACCTAATTAATATAGTTTATTTCATAATGCAATCAAACCAAATACTTGTGAATTGAGTATTATTATATTTATTATGTACTTTTATGAATGAAAATGCACGAATCAACGAACAATACGGGGTAAAATGACTGTTCTTTACTGCTTCAAGAGTACATTGTGTCATATCCGATGAAATAACTTTTATTGTATGCGTAATTGTTTTATTTACTCACATGAGTAGCAAACCTTTTAATCATAATATACGTTACGTAAACTTATAAACAAAATCATACATAAAGTTCATACTAAAAGGTTAAAATTAACTCTGTACCTAACGTAACTACAAATTAAATTGACTCGGTGTAGACTATGTGTATGTGTGAATAATAATAAAAAACTTTGCAATTTTGCAAGAATACCGCATCTGAGGGCGTTCAACGCCTTTACGGCCTGTGACTACATACATATGTATATTTAGACTGCACGATGCAAGTTTATAAGTTATAAGGTCCGTAATTATTTACCACAGTCAATAAATGATCTGAATCTAAGAAATTTAGGAATTAGGAAGGAACCATAGCAGTAAAACATTGGGAAATTGACTACTTGAAAAATCTATAGCCTATTATCAGACTGGCCATATCCCCGTATTTATATCGCGCGATAAGGACATCCGCAGTTTCGGCTCTGCGGATACCCTATTATCTTAAATCCTCAATTAAACAACAGAAATTACTTTATATCTAAACTTATTTATTGTAATTATAAACTTAATATTTTATCTAATGATCTTCTTTTCCAGGTTTATAAGCGTAAGCCCAAATGTCAGCTATGCACACGCTCGAGTGAAACCTAAAGAACATGATGAGCGGTGCGCACACGTGGCCAACGGCGAGCCACACCTTTTTCCCATAGAAGGCGTACCTCACGTCCTTGCTCTCAGGAGACTTGTAAGAGAATGTATACATGACCCACATGCAGACGTTGGCCACAAGGAGGAACAAGACTAGCTCACGCCCCGGCTTTGTGCGCCGAAGTCTTCGAGAGTTGCTGCAACGCCGCAGCCCATCCACGATAAATACCATTTGCACTATCATTTGCAGTGACTGAAAACAAATATGAACATTTTGTATATTAAAGGCCTACAGATGTGAATAATGAAATGATTTGTTATCGAGTAAGCAAACCACGGCTTCAGAAACTACGACTACCTACTTACGAAGTGTGATCAAATCACAGTACTGAATGATGGACGTGCGTGTGTCCATCTATATAAAATTTCTCTTTTACTTTGACATTTGGTATTGACTAATGAATGAAGTTTCATGTTTTATGTAAGAAAAATAAATAAGTAGGTAGACGTCCTTTCCGATTTCACCTGATGACAAATCATTATATGGCACGTGAATGATAAAATCAATGAGATCAGCTCACCATAACGATAGTATCCAGAAATTGTACAACATGCAGCGCGCTAATTGTGGCAACAGTTGTGAACATTGTCTCCAGGAGAAATGCAGGGACGCAAATATAGAGCAACACGTCGTCGAGCCAGGGGACCGGGTTTTTGTTGATGTCCAGCCTACGCGTCTTCCAGAAAGCCACCAGCGTTACAAAGAACATGGTTGAGTGGAAAAACAGTTCCATAGAGTGTCCAACAAGGTGCCCTATGCGTTGTAAATATCTGAAAAATAGGTACCATTATTGAATGTAACAATTGCTGGATGAGTATGCGTTAAATAGCCGAGCGCACGGGTGGCTTTATATCGTACGAATCAGGCAATCGCCGTTCCGGCCAAGGTTTACATAACGCTTTTTTTTCTAACAAAGTGAGGAAAAATAATATGCGTAAGTAAGTTTTTCTCTTATTTTGTTTATAGCCGTGTGCGGTCTATTGCAGCATATATTTGTCATTAAGTACATTTTCACGCTCCTCAATTGAACTCACTTGTTTCGGTGACTTGGTACCTCACCATCTTATGAAAATCCTTATACAGTAGGCTCCTTGTCTAACTCGCTCGCTTTCGCCATCGTGTTCATTTTGACAGTTCTTGTATGAATGTGACAGCTAGCTGATTCCGATGCCAATTGTCAGCCCATACATGAACTGTTAAAATGAACACGATGGCGATTGCGAGCGAGTTAGACAATAAGCCTACTGGTCTTTCACTGTTGTTCACCCATTCGTTGAGACATAGCGCCACACACCAACATTTAATGTTTCCCCGTCAATTTTTAACCCAAAAAAGCTTACACAACAACTACTTAACTGTTTTCGAGATCTCATCACATACATATTTATAAACAAATATTGCTCGTTTAATAGTAGATAAACGACTTTGATCACCGTTTAAAATGTGTTAAAAGTACTTACTCGTCGCCCGTGGTTCCGAACACAAATCCAAGTATGATGGAAACTATGAGTATCACAATAATGAAGAGGCTGCTGAACAAACCGCTCATAGAGTTGCGACAGCTGATATGGATGTCCAGGACGTGGGGGCTGTTCACGTCTCCACTCACATTCCTGGGACAAACAATGGGCTGATAGGGTGAAGGTCCGATATTTGAAGTCACATCTATGAAAATACCACTCGAAAGAGGTAAATATCTGTGAATTGCTACGAAACTAGACCTTGAATTAACTTTTCAGCTAATTCACGTAATGCTCTAGAGCTGTTATTTTCAACTTGTACCTACTCGTATTTCAAATTTAACATCAAGTTTTTATTTCTTTCAGGTAGCATTTAGTACCCCCTGGGATCCTGAAAATATGAAGTGGAG
Organism: Pandemis heparana; assembly: GCA_963854515.1. NCBI lineage: Eukaryota > Metazoa > Arthropoda > Insecta > Lepidoptera > Tortricidae > Pandemis > Pandemis heparana. The sequence goes on along the minus strand of OY978012.1, from coordinate 9,905,285 downwards.
TTTCACCTAAGTTTTGTTATTAATTATAATAATGTATACTTACGTATGAGCGTATAAGGAGTGGTGGAAGTCTCGTACATCTTCTCTGGAGTGGCGGCACTTCCCGATGTGTCTCCAGACCATAAAAAAGACTCCAACTGGAATTTAGGCATACCATATATTGTTAAATTACTACTAATCAATAGCTGCAGATGTAACTGTGTGCATTTCGTTAATCCTGTACTTATTAATTTGTATTAAGTACATATGTATTTATTTCTTTCATAGTTGGTATTTTTGTTCCCTCTCCACTCCATACGGCATTTGGCATTTATCTGTTACCTATCCCGATTCCTAAAGTAATTTTTGTGGGACAACCTAATAACAGATTCAGCTTACTAATCACATTACTTTTTTATGTTGCACGCTTGCTAGCTTGCTTCTTTGAAATACTATCGAACTTAATGAATAACGGGAATGAAGCTAACAAAAGCTAGTATATTTTACCTGTACTTAAATGATAAAAAATATTTAAAAAAAAGCCGTGGTAGAATAGTGGATTGACCTGTGGCCTCTCAAGCAGAGCGTCGTGGGTTCCAATCCCGGGCTCGCACCTCTGAGTTTTTCGGAATTTATGTGCGAAAATAACATTTGAAATTTGCCATGAACTTATCGGTGAAGGAAAACATCGTGAGGAAACCTGCACACATCTGCGAAGAAATTCAATGGTGTGTGTTAAGTTCCCAATCCGCACTGGGCGCGCGTGGGAAGTATAGCCCAAACCCTCCAAAACACTGAGGAGGCCTATGCCATGAGGCACGCCGAATTACGCCACAATTTCATAAAAAAAAAACAAAAAAAAACAACGTACTTACTGAAATTGTAGTGAATTCGGAATAAAAAATGTAGCCATTTTTTGTATTTTTTATTCCGAATTATTAAATGATTTTATTTCAATGAGCTAAAGTCCGTGAACTCCTAGAATAACACTCGGCTTGGGTACCATTGGTAGTGGTGGTCGTTATTACAACAGCAGATAACGTAATGCATTATTTGCACGCAACGAACAACACATTATCGAATCGTCAACTATCCTGTTATCATTATTCGTTGTCTGTTGTCAACGTTGTTCATACGCGCACTGTTGCCGCACTTGGCATAGAAGCGCAAGCGAGTACGCAACAAATCAAGTAGGTGGGTGCGAGAGATAGCGCTATACGCACGAGCTCGCATCGCAATCGCAATTCAAATAACTGACTTTTGGTATCATTATTAGCTGTTGCTGTTTGTTGTCAGTCAGTACAATAACAAACAAGGTAACAGAGCGTTGTTTTGCTTTTGTTCCCGTACGTTTTTATTACGCTGCGATCGCGACGAAATAAGTATAACAATTATTTAATAATAAGTTCATTATCGTTTTGAAAAACAGCAATATAACAGAATAACAGACAACACTTTACAATAACAGCTATTTAAGAATAACACAACACTGTTATTCATTATTGCAAAACAGCCGTTATTACCACCACTAACCATTGACCGATTCAAGTGTCAAATCCATAAGAGTTAAACAGGAAGACAAACACGAAAGTCTTTTTAAATACTATCGCATTGTAGCTAGCTGCTGTGCAAAGAAACAAGTCGTACTTAATACTCGTAATTATTTTCAAAAGTATTGTACAGTATCGACTCAGAGAGAGAGCCTTCTGTACTTTAGTAGGTACTATTACTTATACTGTGGTATGAATCATGTCTCACGATAAAATGATGACTTAAAATTAAATAAACGGCTACATCATAGAGGCGGTGCTCGCCTTTGTTATGAATCCCTGAGGACGGAACGGAAGGTCTGCCGAATGATCCGGCTCATTCCTGACTTCAAATAATCGTGAGTTAGTAGTTAAAATTTAGTTTAATACAAATTATTACCTGTTAGAATATAAAATTCCACGTTGAATGGAAATAAATATGCCGAGTAATCATCGAAAACTCTAAACACCGTCTTAGTCGGCATGCAGATATCATCCAAATCAATGGCAGCTGTAAGCAATAAGAGCATGCATTATTATTTTTCAAAATAAAACAAAAAATACTTGCATAGATCAAAAAAGAAGTGTAAAAAACAGACTAAATAATCAATAAATTTGCTTGTAACTACCAATTTGTTGCCAATTTCAGAATTGACAACATTTCATTTTTATAACACCTGAAAATGTATATAAGTATAGTTCGAAAGCATTTTGCCTCCTGATCACTGAAATATGTTTATATAATTTTAATATCGCTTATTACAAAAAATTAAAAATAATAAAAAATATGTCCCAATTTCACCAATACTACCACAGGATAGGTGAAACGCCTTTACTTTTTTCACGAGAAAAAATAAGCGATCATAATTTTGTATTTTTGACAACTTCAAAGTACAAGGGGGGCAACTCTGAAATTCTATTTTCGAAGTTCGTTGCATACCTTCTCTATCACTCTCAAGATAATGACTATTAGTATGAGCGGAACAGCACGAAGCGAACCTCGAAAATCAAATATTGGAGAATAGGACCTGAAATTGTCAATTTGAAATTAACGTCAGTTTTTTTTTCTATAGAGAAAAGACAAAGGGATAAGTGTGTATTCTGTGATAGTACCGGTGTTACTCCCTTTTAGAATAAGCACAAATTAATAAATTAATTATAAATTAAATACAAGCCCTAGCGAAAAAATTAAACTGTTAGCATGTTCATCTTTTCAAACTAAATGCAGAGAACCATTAAAATTATAGGCTCAGAAATATGAAATGTTGTCAATTGATTTAAAAAAATTGCAAGTTACGAAAAAAGCTTTTTTTTTCCTTTTGGCCAGGATTGTATACCACATTCCAAATTTTTGGTAAGCATAGCATACCCACTTCTATTTTTATCAATTTGAACCCATTCATAAGCCCTATAGGCAATTTGTGTCTCCATGATCACTGCCGATACCCACAGACAGATATTTCCAGCCATTATGTGGAGGAACGCTACCCGTGCTATTGTCTGAAAAGAAGGACAAAAGTGTTATTGAATTAAACAAGTAGGTACCAAGTAAGAATAGAAGCTGCTTTAGCAAATTTCACCATGCTTTAAAAGACGTCTACATAAAAGAGTAGAAATAAAACGAGGGCACCACTTTCTACGTAACTGGCACATTTATGATTATGACGTAAAATGCTTGATAAGGGTGCGACCAAAGCGCCGCGTTTATGCAGTGACGTGTCGTATGCGTCACGTTTTCTCACCGTTTCTTCATACATTTTGTTGCGATTCTGTAACGTCACCGTTTTTTAGGTTTTCTACTCTTTTATGTGGGAATATAACTACAGTAAGGTACTACTACTTTTCGGTCGTTTTATATACTAGATATAGTGTTAGTGTATAAAGTTACGAGTAGAACAATTATGGCTTCTTACCGCATGTTTGATGATAATTAAATTGGAGTAATTAAATACGAAGAACAGTTGTACAAAACAATAAAGAGATTCCATGACTTTGGTGAGGTATTGCACTACGTTTATACATTCAGCGTTGTTTATCACAATGCTCAAGTGGATCATAGCAACGAAAAGAAGAGTGTGGACGAAGTGGCCCAAAGCGAACGCTGAAAAATCAAAATTACATATTATTTTGTCCAGCAATAAAAAATGGATTTTTACTTCATTTTTAAATATTTCAAATGAGGAATCTTACCAAAGTTCGGCCTTCTGTAGATAGAAAGCAGGTGAATATTTTTTTTATAAAAGAATCGATCGTAATAAATAAACTCATTTCTAACGTCAAAAAATCAATTATGACAAATCACCACCAAGGACCAAGTCAAAACAGCTTTCCCTTCTTCAAATGGTCTAGGAATTAAAAAGTTTCACATTCAGCAAGGAATCCATGTGATCATCAGATACCGTATAATGAAGTTTTATGCAGTGATAAGTACATTTGCAACCGTTTGTTTTGAGAATTCAGCGGGAATGTGTAAACAAACATCAAGGCAAATAGACACAAGTGCAGAACTTTCCACACTTTAAAAAAAACTGGATTGCTAACACCCTTTTGACGGCAAGTACGTAATTTATACCTTCTACTTATGACTATGAGAAATAACATTACCGGCAGCACCAAATTTCAAGTATACGCTCCCAGCGTGCCTTCCTTGTGCGAAGCAGTAGTAATGTTCAATATGCTCCACCTCCACCTCATGTTCCCGTGGAATGAAACCCGTCGTAATTCCACGTTCGTCGCTGTTCCTAAAACCACTGCCGTTGTCTTCAAGGCCCGCGTCAAGCTGTTGGTGGGATGTTTTGCTTCATCAGTCATCACTATCATTCAAATCGCTTACGAGTTGCGACCATTGAAGGTTTTGCTCAGCCAATTGACAACATTTCATATTTCTGAGCCTATAATTTTAATGGTTCTCTGTATTTTGTTTGAAAAGATGAACATGCCTGACAGTTTAATTTTTTCGCTAGGGCTTGTATTTAATTTATAATTAATTTATGAATTTCTGCTTATTCTAAAAGGGCGTAACTCCGATACTATCACAGAATACACACTTATCCCTTTGTCTTTTCTCTATAGAACAAAAACTAACGTTAATTTCAATTTGTCAATGTCAGGCCCTATTCTCCAATATTCGATTTTCGAGGTTCGCTTCGTGCTGTTCCGCTCATACTAATAGTCAATATCTTGAGAGTGAGAGAGAAGGTATGCAAAGAACTTCGAAAATAGAATTTCTGAGTTGCTCCCCTTGTACTTTGAAGTTGTCAAAAATACAAAATTATAATCGCTTATTTTTTCTCGTGAAAAAAGCAAAGGCGTTTCACCTATCCTGTGGTAGTATTGGTAAAATTAGGACGTATTTTTAATTATTTTTTATTTTTTATAATAAGCGATATTAAAATTATATAAACACTAGCTGTTGCCAGCGACTTCGTCTGCAAAGAATTCGTTTGTCACTATCCCGCGGCAACTACGCAATTTTCCGGGATAAAAAGTAGCCTATGTGCTATTCCAGACTTTTCTCTATCTATGTGCCAAATTTCGTCCAGATCCGTTGGGCCGTTCTGGCGTGATTGAGTAACAAACAAACATCCATCCATCCATCCATCTATCCATCCATCCATCCATACTTTCGCATTTATAATATTAGTTAGATATTGCAGTGATCAGGAGGCAAAATGCTTTCGAACCATATATACATTTTCAGGTGTTATAAAAATGAAATGTTGTCAGACTGTGTGAAAATACCACTCGAAAGTGGTGAAAAAATGTACTGAACTTGAAATAAAAGTAGCTTAGAAGATACTTACGGCTCTCATTAATCATGTGGAGTAGGCAAAAATTTAATTAGATCCGTAGTTTTGAAGATATAAACAGATTTATACTTTCGAGTGGTACTTTCGAGTGATGTGCTTTCAAAAATCGGGGCCCAAGTCGTGGGTCTATTTGAAGTCATTTTATTGGTCAAGTTTTGGTTGCACTTGTGTGTGTGCAACTCATAATAATATGCACAATTGCACACGGCGAAGCGTAGTTCAAAATTGTTATATTCTCAGTGCCGGATTTAGAGGTCTGGAGGCCTCTGGGCAACAAAGGGATGGAGGCTCCTGACCCCAAATTATTTTCCTGTCCAAGTTGTTTACTAGTGTTTACTAGTCAGATTTTTTTTTCGAAGTCTATTGTGGAGACCCCTCTTTTGTGGAGGCCCCGGGGCTGCTGCTCCGGTTGACCTCCCTTAAATCCGGCCCTGTATATTGTATGTGTTATCATGTATTAAGTACTTACTTAGGAACTTACTTGTCTTAAATGCTCTAATTCCATTTCTTCTTCCTTATGCCGCAGCTTTTCTACTTGTTTTCTAATTCTTCTAGTGAACAGTTTGATGTCCACAGTTAACACTAATAGTATTATTGTGCCACTTCCTGCAATGAACATGGTGAATATCTGAAAATCGTGAAAAAATACGTTACAATTTTATTTGATAAATACATTTTAAGAAGCCAATTGGGTAAAATCATTTTTACTAGATTGAAATTTAATTTCTAAACGACACTGAAAATTAGAACACATAGAAAAATCCGAAAAGTAAAGCTATGGCTGGGAATCGAACCCGGGTCCTCGTCATTCCGTGACGCGTGCTATACCCCTACACCACCCATAGCAGGTAGATTGAAATTGTAAGTATGTTGGTACTAATAGTTTACATACAGAATTATTATTTCAAAAACTGCTAATTATGAGGAGTTTTGTGTCTTGAGTAGAATAATGGTGCGACCACACCGCCGCTTAAAAAACTGTGACGTTACAGAATCGCAACAAAATGTATGAAGAAACGGTGAGAAAACGTGACGCATACGACACGACACTGCGTAAACGCAGCGGTTTGGTCGCACCCTAAGTTTGAAAACGGTAAATATATTGATACTTACAGGTGTCCATATACCAGTCCAAATGGTTGCGTTAAACGTGTACGTTAACACACCGAACATAATCAGAAAGATTGAGTAGAGAAAGCCCAATACGTACGACAAGCGTTTTCTGAAACGACACAATTTTCATTATTCAAATCTGTTGCTGAGTGCAGACCTCCAGATCTATTGGATCAATTTTATCTAAATTTCTATTAATTCCTAAGGGATTATTAGATCCTGTTTGATGTAAAAATAATAAATGAATTATAGTTATTATAGTTAAAATAAAAGGTAAAAGAAAATGGAATGCATAAAATCGAGTTAAAGTTGCATTATCCGATTAGGGTATTTTTTTTGATATAGTACATATAAGTCAGAAGGTTCTTATGTAGAGTAAAATTGGAAAAATTGATCGGAAAATGCACAAAAACAAAGCACAAAATTTTATTCTGCGCGGATGAAGTAATAGGCAAAAACATTTTTGCATGTCAGAACACTTTCTTTAAACGACGCGTATGTTGACAGGGTTAAGGTGCCACTATTTTTGGAATTGCCCTGTTATAATATTAACACACAATAATTTTTATGTTGTTCGCATGTTCTTTCGTTTTTGAAGCAAAGCGCTTTAAATGTTAAGGATTATGGTACCTACCCAGTTGATAGTTTGGTCTATGTGATGCTGTTTTTTTTTTGTTTTATGTGGAAGAACATTCATGCGCCATCGAGACACAGTTGTTGGAAGAGCAATCGCCGCTGTTTAGTTAATTTATAAAATATGAATCATTTTGGTAAAAAGAGGTCATCCTTACACAGTGGCTGCTGCATTTTCATCGCGTGGCGTCGGTAACGGGTAGTCGTGCATAGAATGAAGAGAGTGAACTGAACCGATGTCCATGATTACTAGTTTTTGTTCACTAACATCAATTCAAAATTCTGCACCTGGAAACCACAAAAATAATAATTGAAGCGCCTTTAAGCAAAAGAAACGCTTACGGCCAATTATTGGAGCAAATTAAATATTGATTTCATTAAATCATTCTGAGGTGACTATCAGTGCGGTGTATGTCATAGAAGTTGAATAATTTAACTAGGTTGAATTTTAAACATCCATATTCATCACACAAGTATCTGTCCCTACCTCTAACTTCAAAGGCAGAGTCACTAACCACTAGGTTATCCGATCGCCAAACTACTTAAATAAAGTTTTTTTTTCCAGCAAAAGGAATTTTTTAACTCGCACTTATAGTCACAGTTGGTTAAAATTCAATAATTTACGTCAAAAACAAAAATTTACTTTTATGATGAAAAATAAATTAAATAAGTACTAAATTACCTTGGTTGAGATGTGTAATCCAATTGAATCCGCAATTTTTCCACAAAAGTTCAAACCATGACGGAAAACTACAGAATACATTAATTAGATCACGCTGTCACAATTCGCCACTCACCAATGTGTATTTATTTATGGTTACTAGTTACTAGTACTTAACAGATTTTGAGTGAATCTTATCACTCATGATATGATACTTTATCTTACGATAATCTTTCACCAAAACTCGTATTTATTTGGTCACGCCTATGATATCACTAAGTGTAATGAGTCAATGCAGTGGGTAACATCAACTGATATAAGATCCATTGATCATATGATTTATTCTTGAAGGGATTTATCTCCGGGTTTTACCCACGAAACTCCAGAAAAGCCTGTTTACTTAAAAAAATATAGCTATTTTTTATCTTTTCTTGAAAACGAAAACAAAATTATCAAGCGTCAAACAAGCAAATAGCCAAAACCAGCTAAGTTAGTCCAGTGACTTTGGCTAATGTTATGAAGTAAATACAAATTATATTCTGTAGGTAAGTAGTACAGATAGAGTTTTGGGTCTGATTTTGCGAGAGTTTGCCGTACTAAGGCTTAAATTTTATGTTAGCATACTGATCAGCTCACGAAATGAACACGATATTTTTTCCTGAATCAAAATATTGTAATTCCATTAAAATTTGAAATCCACCAATTTCTTCGAACAACGCATCATGTCATTATCATTATCTACTATCATATCATAGTAAGATAGGCATTTAGTTACAACTACGGTACAACATTATCTACTTAAAGCGATCATATATACGAGGCGCGGTCAGGTCATGATGCGGAATTAATAAATGGTTTTTTTTTTGTTACTGTTTTATACCGATCATGTCAAATGTCATTTCGGTCGTTTGTTGAAATATCGTTAATACTGCGTAACAATGTTTGGCAAAAAAAGAGTAGGTGCCTATTTCGCCAACTGACGTAGATTCTTGTCCAGTTTGTAATGTACCTAAACAGAATTTTCACCTCACACTCACAATTGTCCGTTGGTAAAATAGGAGTCAGGATTCGAAAATATTTTCATAATTAATAACAAAATAACACTAACATATTATAGAACCGAGATAAATCTGGATAACACCGAGAATTGGTGCCCAGGTCAGACCCAATGTCATTTTAAGAGTAGGTAAGGTTACTAATTTAATCTCAAAAGCATGTCTTCATAACATATCTCCCATATTACTATTACTAAGTTATCTAAAGTCATAAACGTTACCTATTAATTTTTTCCAAGAAAAAAGTTCTACGGTTCATTCACAAAACTCATTGATTCATAAGTTTACTAAGTACTTCCTTAAGCTCGAGTGAAAATTGCGAGACAGGTAGTGCGAGATCGTAATTCGAAGTGGAAGTAGAACTTCTGTCTCTGAGTACGAAGTCTGATGGGACCACAAATGCCTGTTTCTTGTCTCCCGGAGCATTCAGTGCCTGCAGGCACGGGGGCATCGGGAGGTGGGGATGCTTCTCGAGCCACTTCTGGAATGCTTTAGTGGACCTGAAATTTAGAAGTGTAATAAACCATATTTAAAAAATTGCGTGAATTAAATAAATGAAGGACCGCAAAACCAAGGGCTGCGAGAGAAAAGCAAGGTCACAGATGTGACAAAACAAATAGTGCCTCTGAAAATAGAATTGGGCCTATTGACCTATTGTACCCGTGACGAGGAATCGTGGTGGAAGCGTTCTCAAAGCAGACTACAAGTGAATATAGTAGCCGGCTCGTATTCGATTCAAAGAGCTTTATGCCATAGCCATGACGGATGGAAATTGTTGAAGGAAACCTACACCAAGAAAGTTGAAAAAGGCTAAAAAAGAAGACGGACTACATTAGAATTGAGGATTTACGCTCGACAATCGCGACCACGTCTCACGATCATTAATTTGAATTGCGGCAATTCAAGTTTCAAGTTTTGTTTTGATAGAACAAATTGCTTACGTAAGATGCGAGACGTCGTCCCATACGGCTGACATAGACTTCAGGTCCTCAGGTATCACCACACAGTGCCACATATTAGCAGTGTTGTTCTTGGGCGGGATGTGTTTCATTTTTTGCGGCAAGGCAGTGCCGAAGGCTGTAGTATGCTCTGGGCTGGTTTCCGCGTGGATGTCATAGGCTATCTGCCGCTTCAGAACCCTTTGACACGAGGCCTGCAATTTAAACAAGATGTCATTAGTTTGTGTCAAGATTAAGCAGAGACTGCAGCGTAACAGTTTTTAGATTTAGAAAAAAGAAGTCATTTATTCATTTTGCAAGACACACAAATATAAGAGCATGTACACAAAATTTTATAAAAAAGAAACAAAAAAAAAACCAGACATGAAAATTAGATCATCAGCGTTGTGTGTGTCTTCGCATAGGTGAAACGGTTGCTGGCTCAGCATTACGCTGAGGTGTTAGACACCTGCAGCACTGATTTTCAGCCAGAACCGTCTGTGACTCAAGAAACGATACACAGTGTAGATGAAATAAATTAATATCTAACTAATATTATAAATGCGAAAGTATGGATGGATGGATAGATGGATGGATGGATGGATGGATGGATGGATGGATGTTTGTTTGTTACTCAATCACGCCAGAACGGCCCAACGGATCTGGATGAAATTCGGCACATAGATAGAGAAAACTCTGGAATAGCACATAGGCTACTTTTTATCCCGGAAAATTGCGTAGCTCCCGCGGAATAGCGATAAACGTATTTTTTGCAGACGAAGTCGCTGGCAACAGCTAGTGTCAATATAAAACTCATTTGTTTTTGTTTAGAGTTCTTGGCACGTCCCAAGGTCCACGATCAGACATTTAGTTATCGTAATACTAAACCTACTAATATTATAAATGCGAAAGTTTGTGAGTGAGGATGAGAGAGAGTGAGTGTTTATGTTTGTTCCTTTCTCACGCTGAAACGACTGGATGGATTTGGATCAGGAACGGAGATAGCTGGTACTCCAGATTGAAATCGAAACTTAGGCTACTTTTTGTCCTGGAAAATAATTCCCGCGGGATAGCGATAAACATGTCAAAGGTTGTATCTACCTTAGTCACAACGTAAATAATTATTGCAAAATATATCAACATCAGGTTCTTTAGTCTCATTTTACGCGGACGAAGTCGTGGGCAGAAGCTAGTACTACATAAACTATAAACTTTTACGGAAGTAAAGTAATAAATAGATAGAACCCGACTTATGTGTAACTAGAAAATACATAAATTTATTTAATAATTTTCAATAAACAAAAAACGAAGAATAAACAAAATTGTTCAAAAGCTGGCATACCAATGTGCAAAGTGCTGGAGGATTATTTTAAGGATTTTTGGAGAGTCAATAAGTGAACTTTATTTAAGTACTTAATTGAACAAAAATTTACTTTCCACTTGGACTATTTAAATGCATGCGGTGATTTAACGGCAATTGGATTAGTTTTCTTTGTTTGAAGTAAGTAGCTTACTGGCAGGGCATAAATATAGCCTTGAAAATTATCTATAGGAGTAGGAAGTGTTTATTAAGCTTACCCTTGGCACACCAACATAATTAGCAATGCTCTGCAGTACACAGGGAAGTACTTTCGGATCCAGAATAAGGCCTCTTGAAGCGTGCTCGTCAAACCAGACCTGATAAAAATACAAATAGGCTTCAAATATTTAAGGTAAAAAGGCTGTAAATTATTGTACGGTTAAATCTAAGGAATAACTAACCTGGAATAAGTCTTCAATATCTTCGGGTCGTTTGATTTCACTCTTAAACTCCAAGTTTCCAAGACCAACCCACCATTCATAGAATTCTTTCGAGATCTGTAGAACAAAGGATTGTAAATGTAACCAAAAATGGTATAGTTTTTGTGTTAATTATAACACGAGTATAGGCATGACGCACAAAATATACACCGTACCTTTTTAGTCATTATTTCAGCTTTCTTACTAAACTCATCAGATGCTGACACTTCAAACGTCTTTTGCTTGTATTTGGACTTCCACTTAATCATGTCTGTTTCCGATTGATTGCAGTAGAGCATATCAAAGTGGGGATTCTTGGCACGTCTCAGGAAACGCCTTTAAAAAATATTTGGTGTGTTCTTTGGCAATCTTCAATTACTAAGTACAATAAAGCCTATTGTGCAGACGCCATCAAATGTTATTATATTATATACTAGCGACCCGCCCCGGCTTCGCACGGTATATTATTCATGTATTATACATATAAACCTTCCGCTTGATTCACTCTATCTATTAAAGAAAACCGCATCAAAATCCGTTGCGTAGTTTTAAAGATTTAAACACACATAGGGACATAGGGACATAGAGATATAGGGACAGAGAAAGCGACTTTGTTTTATACTATGTAGTGATAGTGATGATGACGATTATGAGTACATCAGCGAGCTCGAAATGTTCATTCAACCGGGCCGCCACGGACTCTTATAATATCTTGAGTCCAGATATTTTTTAACAAAAATGTGCTTAAAACCTAAAAGAGAGTTTTGAAATCGTGGAGATTATTTCAGCACATTTTAAGGGATAAAGACGTAATTTACGTATATATGTTACGTATTTTAAATTCGTTCTTCATTGAACAATTGGCACTTCGAATAGTCATACGGCAGTTATTCCTACTATTAATTTTGTATTTATAATGTTATTCCATGCCGGTCTAGGAGCAAAGAAAAACCATAGAATGAACCAGTTGCTTCTCTTCCCGCGCAGATGGTAAAAACCCATCGAGGGAATAGGCGAAAATCATAGGAATCATGGTTATAGGCGATACGACTAGCAATTCATAACTATTTTGATTCCATTTTCCATCTGTACGCCCACAATCTTACTAAACGTGGCCTTGTAGGTCTTGTCACCTTAGGCTCTGTCTACCCCGTAAGGGATAAAGACGTGATTTGCGTATGTGTATAAAGAACTCGAGGACTCACGAGGTAGGTATTTGTTAAATGACAATGCTTATGAAATTAAGTATGAAAATGCAAATTACTTACGACAAAAGTTATGTGGTAAATTAGGGATCAAATAGGTTAACTGTATAATGTATCGTAAGTATTGTCACCTTGCCGGTGCTTGCCAGTGCTTACGATGAAAATGTATACGTGCGCGTTGGCGCGTGTTCAGATATTTTTGACGATTTTTCTGACGGCGAAAGATAGGTTACTTTTATCTAGGTTCAAAAACAAATTGTACTACTATACGTTGCTTGACGTACCTGTTTCCAGCAACGCTAGCTTGAACAATCAAATCATCATTAGTTGCAGCTGTTTCATCAATAGACGATATTGCAGCTACAGACTTGTGTCTTGACTTGGAAGCCACCGAGAATTGTTTCGAATTGAATTTGGAAAAGGATTTCGACATAGACTTAGTCATGCTCTTGGTAACATTTGATACAAGAGATTTTGATCTGACCATAGACCGGACTACTGATTTAGATCGTGATGGCATTTTTTCTTCAATGGTAACTGTTGACTCCGTCCATTGCTCGTCTGAGGCCTCAGCTTCTTCTTCTTCTATTGACGGCTCAAAGTCACTCATGGAATAAGTCATATTTATGGCACCCTAACAAACAAAATTGTGATAGTCATTAGAGAAGCAGCAAACAAAACAATTGTTAGGTCACTGAACTAAAAGGTTACAGCGACGGTTATACATAGATTTCATTCGTAAAGAAAATTTAACTTTTTCGTAACACTGCAAGTAATATTTGGCAGCGTAAATACGAGATGGTGGAATTATATCAGTATATTATTATGGTCAATGCACCATCTTAAGTAACCAATATCACAAGCTTACTCCATAGAAAAATAATTTACTGTAGTAAATCTAGAATACTCGTATGTTGCCATTAAGACTAGCTAGAGAAATAGAAATAAATATTATTAGTCGTTGTTAGGGCCAGGTATACATACACGTAAGTAAGACCACGTTTTTTAAACACTGTGAGCGTGTACAAAAATAGTGACACTCTTTAACAAAAGAATAAAGCTTAGAGAGGCGTCGACGGATGCGAATTTTTTTGGTCTCGTCTCAGTTATTTCAGAGCCGATCTAATCACACGTGGTTTATTCTGAATATATAATGTATATACAATAATACAAGAAGAACGGCTTATTATTTAGTTAGTTTACTTACCCCTTGCGACTCTTTGTTGATGTAAAAGAGATCCGAAGGCGGCAGAGAGCTCATTTCCGACGGGGGCACATACTGCGTGGCCTCTAGGGGCAACTTGAAGATCTTTGCTAGTCTATAGAAGATCTTAGGCCCGACCAACTCCCGCACAGTATCACATTGCGATTCCCAAAACTAGAATCATTGTTAAAAAGTGCAACTGGCGTCAGATATAAATTAGGTATAAGTATTTGTCTACGTCTTACATCTTAGTTATTTTATGAGCCTCATTTTAGAAAATTGTGTTAGTTATCACAATTATTTTAAGAGGAAGAAATATATCTTCGTAGTTCCACCGGCCGCCTTTTCCTGGTGCGCTATCAAATAATAATATATTTAATATCCCAAGTTTGATTATTTATTTGTTATCTTATTATGTTTGGAGCTGTTGCCTCAGCGCAAAATGGATGTAGGTTCCTGTTTACATACCAAAAAGAAAAAAAACCGTGAAAATAAACGAACTTACATACATACAAAAATAAAGGTATTGATAATAAAAATGACTGTACTTGATCATCTTTGTAGAAAATCTCCAAGTCCCGTAAGAAAAAAACCGTGAAAATAAACGAACTTACATACATACAAAAATAAAGTTGTTGATAATATAAATGACTGTACTTGATCATCTTTGTAGAAAAGCTCCAAGTCCCGTATTACTTTCTTCCAGTGAATCTTGACAGAGGCTTCGGTTTGCTCCAAGACGGAGGGTGTAATAACCCGAATGTGTCTCGATTTATCCCATTTTTTAACGAGAGGCCTCTTGCCGCAAGGCATCTTCAGGCCTAGGTAAGGAGCTCAGGGAATATAAGTACTTTACAATATTTAAATTTCACTCTAAAACTTTGTTATAATTACCTCCTCGTTTAATTAGGCTATTTCAAAACAGTAAGAAGAATACAAAACAATTTGACGGTGTCACAGAACAGCGTTAGTTATTTTTTCTTTTTGCTATCAGCCTTTTTTATCGCATATATTTTTATTTCTATATATAATAATATTCAGTAATAAACGTACCCAATGACATAGCTAAGCTCAGTAAAGCAAATTTTCATTATGATCAACTTGAAAGAATAATATTAAAATAGAAGGAAAATAATTTCAGCGCCATCTGTTAGCTTTCTGCAGAACTGAATTGCAAGTATACGCATGCAGCTGTGTCGTTTTTCATAACGTCTACTCTTGGTTGTAAATATTGAAGCGATACATGGTAGTAGTTCGCAAGAAATCCAACAGATGACAGTTTTGCAACGGAAGTCTGGCGTAGAGGAAAACTGTAGTAGCGTAGATACTACGTTTTTCTCACTAGGGGGCCTTAGTAGGGCTCGTACGGTATACTTTGCAATGGTTATTTGGTATCAAATAAAATTAAAAAACTCGAGTTCTAACACGCGATGGGACATAACTACCAATTAGTTGATATATACGTACCGCTATTGATTACATTTAAACTATTACCTACTTATTTCAGTTTTGCAGCAAATTATTGGACTTTGTTTTGGAATAAAACAAGTCTGCAACAAGGCATAGGTACTCAATATTCTATTCAAACATCATACGATTTGATTAGATAAAGTGCAAATTTACAGACAGTTGACATACACGTAACAATGTAGTAGGCAAGCCATAAAATGAGTAAAGTGGGGATCTTTATCAAGACGACTAACGTGAAGTTCTGAGAATTCATTGAAATTTAATAATTTTACCTCGGAGAGCATGTACTGGGTTGGAACGATTTGACAAAAAACACATGAGACTTTAATAATTTTTGTTGTAAGTACCTACATTTTTATTTTCAATATATTTTGCATCTTTTTAAGTTCATTTGAATTAGGTACAAGAAGACACTGATTTGTTAATTATTTTACTCTGTGATCCCAAAATACAATTTCCTCGAGAAAAATAATAGCAAATTTTAAATAATCAAGCCGTATCGGTTTGCCACGGATATTTAACACTTACAAAGCATATTCAAAACCCTGTGTCAAAACCTATCATATATGGTGCTAGAAAATTAGGTGCAGATATTTTAAGGGTAAGTATGTAATTAATAACCTAAGAATCCATAAAAAACATAAATTATTTCAATAGGTATTGTACCTTTTTTTTGTTTCATATAAAATTAATAATTACCATTACCGTCCAAATATAATCATCCTTGCATTAGATACTGTAATTAATTAAGTATGCTTTAAACTAATTAACAACGATCCTCAAAATATCCACATCTGATTTTCTAGCACCTTGTCTATTGTATAATTAATTAACATTCCTAAAAAAAATACAGAAAACAG
This sequence comes from Pandemis heparana, assembly GCA_963854515.1. NCBI lineage: Eukaryota > Metazoa > Arthropoda > Insecta > Lepidoptera > Tortricidae > Pandemis > Pandemis heparana. The sequence continues at coordinate 9,889,050 of OY978012.1, read as the reverse complement.
AGGTCATCTAGTTAGATTAAAAAGCACCTACACTAATTTCCATTCGTGTAAAACGCTGCTCTGACAACTTCTTAAGTTACGGTCGGTTTCAATAAGGAAGGGTTGTGTGACAGATCCATAGAATGTAACTGTTAGTGTTCACGAAAGCTTTGACAGCAAAATAAATACTAAATTGAATTACTTAGAAATAAACCAATACTTGGTACTGTATATTAATAACGTTCTAAAAAGAATCACGGCGATGTTTTTTGCATTTACTTAATTTTCACGTACAAATTTTCAATATATGTCATTATTGACTAGACGTTGCTAGGTTACGTTCTATTGTCATTAAAACTAGAGAGGTGACTATGTATAATTGGGTAATCGGTTAAAATACAAAGTAGCCTCACCTCTAGATTTGTCAATGTTAATGTCACATACAACCCTTCCTTATTGAAACCGAGAATGTCAAAATAAACAGCCCCTAAAATTAAACCAGGAAATTTTGAAGCGGAAATACCTTGGTACTTGTAATGAAGTGAAATCAATAAAAATCCATAGAAAAATATTGAGCTTTTATTTTACTCCAACTTGTTCTGCGTCTTCCAAAGTATTTGGTAGTTTCGTACCTAGCGTCTCCGGTTGGGTGAGTATCAAAATGGCGGAAATTATAGACATCCCACCAAAAAGGACAGAAGGAATACCTGTCCAGTACACCATAAGTGGAGGCGTCAACGGCGATATTATTGAGCCTATGCGACCCATCATTGAAGAGAACCCCAGGAAAGAATGTCTATGCCTAGTAGGATATAACTCAGAGGTAAACAGATATAATGAAGTAAATACTCCAGCAATACAGAACTTGCCAGTTAAGTACAAAAACAAAGACAGTCCATACATGTTATTAGGCGTAAAAGCAAACGCTATACAACAAATTGCACATATCATGAATCCCGAGAATAAAGTTACTTTTCGGCCAACTCTATCCAATATTAAAATAGCGGTCCAATAGCCAGGAATCTCTACACCGCAAGTAGCTACATAATTTAAATACATATTTCCTGACAGACTTACTGAATTTATGGATAAGCCGTAATACACAAAAGTAGTTGTGATCCACCAAACTGGGGTGGTGCAACATCTTCGTAACAGAACACGAGACTTTAAAACACGCATAATGAGAGGTTTTTCATTCTCATCCTTGTTTGTTTCGATTTTCGTGGGTATTGCTGTTAAGAGGAATTCCATATCAATGTCTGAAATTGTTCTTCCATTTAAACCAGCTGCATATTCTAGGGTTGCTTTAGCTTCCACTTGTTTATTTTTGCTAAGCAACCAACGATGGCTCTCGCGGATAATCCAATAGTAAAATACTAAAAGAAATACAGGACAAAATAAAACTAAAGTCAAATTTCGCCATTCTGGCACAGCTGATGCTATGAGACCTACATACATCTGTCCGACTGCAAACGCGGATGACATTATCGCGCTTGTTACGACACGGTACTTTGGTCCGACTAATTCAGTAGCCAAAATGTAGCTGGCGCTAAACACCCCCCCGCCGATTGCAGTTTGTAAAAATTGCAAAGTGACATACATGGCGTAATTAACTGAAAATGCTCGAACTAAACCGGTTAAGGCTTCATTAAAGCCGAAAAATATAATAGACATTCGTCGACCCAAATTATCAGATATGTAACCAGCTATTAAGAGAGCGATCATAGCCCCTAGGCTGTTAAGAGTACCACCCAAAGCTCTAAGCCACTCTCGACATTCCAAATTAAAATCATAAACGACACTATTGGTTGTTTCGAAGACGTAGCTGTCACAAGCTTCGGTTCTATTTCTGTCAAACATGCTGGCCGGGCAGAAGTCACCCAGACTTGTATCCATATCATTGGTCAGGTTGACAAATCGGCTGCATTCATCGATGCCAGTGGCAGTTTCAGGTATGGCATTTAATATCCAATCGGGTGCAAACTCTGGCTCGGGGCCGTCACACATTGGCACGACACATCGATGCGGAAGTCTTGCTGCCGTAAATATGTAATCTCCAGCCATAAAACCCGAACACGCAGCTGGTATTGCTAACAGCAATATACTGATCAACTGATATTTTCCGAACTCTCCAATGGCATTATTTAAAATAGTGTCAAAATCTCTTTTGGATCCACTTTCACCAACACTTTCAGTCATGGTTGTAGCCTAAGAATAAATAAGTTACAATTGAATCTGAATAGTTTTCTTCGTCTGCGTTTAATTGTTTAAGTGGCTGTATTTATACGAGTAAATGGTACTATCCAAAACGTTATCTTGCTTATCGGCACTGTACCAAGGTCAGCATAGCTGATGTTGCAGTACTTAATATGAACAGGTAGAAAAGAAAGACATCACAAAGTTCACTATTGTAATTCTGAAAATATGGATTGGCATAGAATCTTAGGTATTTTTAAGTTGAGTCGGCCAACTGCGAAAGCCTTCTTCTAATGTGTTCGATGGGGGCTGACGCGTTGGCCGAGGATGCGACGGGCGAAGACGCTAAGCCGTGAAGGGACTCGAAGGTAAGCCTCGCCTCAAGCACGGCGGAGTCGAACATGCCGAGGCTGCTCAGGTACGGTGCCCGCCTGAACTCTGGGTGCTCGATCATCCAGCGGCAATACTCTTTAACACTCCTGCGAAAGAACAAACAGCAATTTTGTTCAAAATCATTGGTTGCTCGAATAAAATTTTAAGCGAAATTTAATTTTAAGGTCGATCGAGTATTTATTATTTTTATCTTTCCATTTTTCACATAATGTCTTTTTGGTAGTCGCGGCCAATCAAATTCAGCCACTAAAGTTACGAGCCTGTTAGATTTTACAACTGTGAATTAACCTGAGGTTAGTAATGCCTTCCCAGACAGTCTTTAACGAGACCAGGTCCTTGGGCACATGTCGTGCTGATCGCCACAAGGTCTTAGTGTCGTTGTGGGGAGCGCGGCACTGCTCCGAGCACGGGAGACTGCGACCAAAGGCCTGCACTTTATCAGGACGACGCTCCGCTTTGATGTCTTTCGATACTTCCCTTTCTAGAACAGCATATCGTGACTTCTGCAATAAACATTACGCGGTATTTAAGCATAGGTACACAAATTAGACTCTATAGTATAAGGATATTACATTATAAAGTAGTTACCTCGGGATTTCCGGTTATTTCTGCAATTTTCTCCTCTACTGAGGGCAGTTCCTTTGGCACTATCTTGAGACTGCGAGCTACATGCGTATCAAATTCTATCTGTAACATGAACATACACAGGTTAGGTGGACTTGTCAGCTGTCTATTATGAAAGGTACAATTATTTAGGAGTGATATTGTACTACTTTTTGCAACCAAGCTGCTTCGTCAATAAGCCAATATAACGCTGGCACCTGGTATTAAAATATTGAAAACTTACTTGAAAGAGTTCCTTAATCGCTTTTGGTTTAAATAGTTGTGATTGTTGATCGCCGCCCAACTGTTTCATATATTCACAAAACTCTTGAACTATCTGCGAATTAAAAATGATCTGTGTTTAATTTTTTTTTATTGGGAAAAGGTTAAATTTTAATACAGTTAAGAGACACACACACAAAAATGAGTACATCATAGAATTCGGTAGTTTCTTCCATTACTTATTATGTCGATTTTTTTTAAAAGCTAATTTATATAATTAGGCGTTGTTTTGCAGCGGTAAGAGCTACCTTGCTTATAATCGTGATGAACTATTAAGAAATGGAATCTACTTCCGTCGTCTGCGTTTCCAGAGACTTACAACCTAGGGCTTTCTAAGGCGAGTGAATAGGCTTCTACTAAGCGAGTGAGTTAGTCTTTGGGGCTCAATAGAGGGTCATAATATAAATAATAGTAAAACTCTTACTCTATCAGTGAGATCATCAGCTTTCCTTACGAGAGTCTTTTCCTCCTCCCGTTCCGGTTCAAGGTAGTGAGTGGGCCATGTAACCTGCTCCCGCTCTGGCTTGCTCAGTAGCTCATAATGGACATTCACCTCTTCGTTAGGCTCTCTAACAAAAGGTCATTGGAATCATAAAGTTTTAGTTAATTATTTGTTCTAAGAATATAGTATTTAAATATTCTTTTGGATAATTTACAGTGTGGAAACTAGCGAAAATAAGATAAGCACTGGAAACAAACATGCTCTCGATGACATTCAAAATATATCCACGCATGTTAGCTTTTGCTATCTTATGTTGTACTCGTATAAATAGTTTACAGTTAATAATTCTCTTCCAATCCAATGAATTTATACTTACCCAGCGATCCATGTTCTACTTACCTCGGAGACAGTTCTACATCCGTATCAGAATCCATTTCTCTGTCGATGTGAATAGTTTTTCTAAATGACAATAAAGGTTCCTTTTGCAATCTGTTAATTTGTTTCTCTGTAAAAATACCTTCCATGTCATGAAGACTGAAATTCGATGAGTCCGGATTGAAACTGGTCGCATGATCGAGGGTCGAAACAATGCACATAATTTTTAAAACCTTGTTTCAGAATTTCTTACGATGTTATGTATGTTCTAGTGATATTCGTAGACTGTGAACATAACTGTTTCATCTCATAAAGAGGTCCTATATCGTGAAAGTTATTCATGCACTCATAAGTGAATACACTGGCGTTCTTTCGACCCTCGTTACCCATGATTTATCCAAAACTTAATAGAAGTTTTTAGTGGATAACATGACTAAAAGATTCTGAACAAATGCGAGCTTCAAACCCACGACCAGTGAAATTAGAGGCGGTTTGAGCACCACACCTTCAATTGTTTCTTCTTCTTCTTTTTCCTCATAATGTTTGATTGGTAGATCTAGTGTAAGGCATACTTTCTTGTACAACGTTTCCGGTAAAACCTGGGACAAATATGCGCTCTCCTCTTCTTTTTCCTGTATTTTTGCGGCCTCCTGTAAGTTATTCAACTAAATATCAAGAATTGGTAAATAATAGTCTAACCTGACCGGTGGCGCGGCGGTGGATCCTAAATCTATGATTTATTTATTTTATACTTAGGTACCTATTTAGCGATAAATATTATATCTACAGTTGTGCTTATTATTAATTAAAAATAAGAAGGAAAACTCTGCTCCGCATTTTTTTTAAATGTCATCAAATGGAAGATTAAACCTCAATAATATACTACCTATTAATATTCCCTACTTTAAAAAACACAGCAACTAAGTAATCATATAAGATACCTTATTAAGCATAGTCGAATCCATTTGCTTGATGACATCCTTCCAATACTTTTTGCTCACTTGTATCGCTTCCGTCGTTTCATATTTCGATGGTTTAATAACCATAATCCTGCGTGATTTTTTGGTGCCTTTATTAATTCTATCTCCATACATTTTGATTAAGAAATTCTTGTAAAATAACGTAGCCACGTAGATTTGGTATGAAATAAACCGGCAGGTGGTAATTTGTCACGTCACGTTGTCTCGGTTTCAGGACGCGGTTCGACTGAAGCTACTGTAAAGCAGCTAGGCACCGCTGAACTTTTCAGCGTAGATGTTAAAATGTTTTAACACGGCAATGAATCTATTACGTCGGATTGCGTTATGTCACATCTTTCTTGGAATAATATCCCGAGGAACAGTGTTATCATTAGTGTGCTAAACGTTCGATATTTTTGAATCTATTCGGTTTAGTGTACGTCTGAGTCTCACGATGATTTTCTATTTAAAACAGTGTTATGATTTATGTGATCATTGCTTTATTGCTCTGTTAAATATATATAACGAAGACGTCACGAAGGCCATATTTTTGTGATCCCGAAGGATGAACAAAGTTCTAATTTTTTTCTAAATTTTGGATAGATTAAGGTAGGCTTATAACTGACATGGTTTTGGTACAAAATTAAGTTTTATGTGCGAGAAAATAGATTCTAGAGAAACGAGATGTGATTTAATTAGTGGTACTCCATAATTTGAGAAACCGTGTTTACGTATAGGATTGTACTATCCGAAAATTTTTAGGTCTATGTTGAGCCGTTAACAGCGTTGCTTTGGATACGCAATAGTTACTCGAATTCTTACTTAGTTAGTACCAATATCATTATAACAGCTTTCGAACTTATTTTAGTAAAAATATTGCGGTTTTTTTCATAGAATCTTACATCTGCAATCTTTCAAGATGGTGAAAGATCAAAACTTTAAATTGTACAACATTCAATAACAATTCTTAGCCTTGTATTGTAAATCAATAAATAATGAAAAATGTATACATATTTTGTAAAGATTTACACTGATCGCTATGCAAGTACATATTAAAGAAAAATTACCAGCATTTATCGATAAAACCTCCGCTATTAGTTCTAGTAAGCAGATACCGAGTATTTGTTTGATCAATACGTTTGGTTGCGTTTATTGCATCGTTAAAACGTACAACGAGGCTAAGCTTGGGCCAAATTTTTAATTTTATTTTTCTTGAAACATTATGCTAGCTTCAATTATCATTTTAAGCTCATTTAGCAATGCAACGCAATCAAAGACTTAGATATCTACGGAACATTCTGTTTTTTTATGATTTATGAACAAACTTGGTTATGAACTGACCCAAAACTGTCCACTTTACGATATATCTGGTGCATTTCATCAGTTTCCCAGCGGAGTTTAAACTAGAACTTGCGGATTAGTCAGATCTTACTGATCTTAGATGGCAGCTAGCCGTCACAAATCCATCAAATTAAACCAATATGGGTTTAATGCGATCTAAATGTGAACACTAAACAAAGTTTTCACAAGTACAGTCGGCAAGTTTATTCAGACGGTGCAGTTGTGTCAGATTTCGCGGGAACTGGCGGTTAACACAATATTATGGAACGGCAAAACGTCAAGTTAGCATAACACTGTTAACTTTGCTGGCGGTATTAAAATTGGAATAAGTGTGCATTTGTGGTAGTGATGCTCTTAATTTTTGTTCGGATAATAAAGCACTATCTGTTGATTTTTGATCACGGAACCCTTAAAAGGGTATCGTTTGATGTTGTTGGGTAAAATTACATAACTCAAGTTGCTCTACATACCAAAAAATTACTATTGATTCTAAACGGTATTGTTTATCTTTATCCAAGTGTGACGGCACCCTGTAAAGGAAACTTACACAAGATTAAGTTTAATTAACCAGAAACTGTTTTGTACGTAGATTTATTTGTGAACTTTGCTAGTGATGGATCATTTGTGTTCGTATAGAAACACATCTGCATTATTAAATAATTGTTGAATTAGAAGATACCCGTAGGCAAGTTTTTGTCATACTATATGATCTAATTAAAAAATAAACACAATAATTTTTACGTGTTTTATTTTAATTTTTTAAATTGTTGTCTTTTACGTTTCTACGGTGGGTAGAGTCGATGGTCTCTTAACGAACATCTCCGTGAAGCCAACACAGCGCTGGGAAGATAATTATCTTGATCAGTTCACTAGTAGTGTCTTCAAGTTGGGCGTGAGTTGATTAATATTGACCAACATCGAGACATCCGGCTCCGTACAAACGAAAGGGTTAATTTATGATTATCTGCCAAGCTTTATGATAATATCAATATATCTCTTTTAGTTCTTCTTCTTTTATTATACATCCCTCTATAGGTACTCATTTACAATGTGACTAAAGTTCCTGATCAATTGCGGACTACAGCTTAGCGTCCTTATACAAACCATCAAGCTAGCAACAGCTAGGACATATCCAGACTGTACAAATATTGTACATCATGTAATGCAGCAATGCAACGCCTTAGCTTACGTTAACACTATTTTAATGTCATTCACCTTCCACGCGAATCAGTTTAGTTATATGTAATTTTAAGTATCTAACTAATATTATAAATGCGAAAGTATGGATGGATGGATGGATGGATGGATGTTTGTTTGTTACTCAATTACGCCAAAACGGTACAACGGATCTGGATGAAATTCGGCACATAGATAGAGAAAAATCTGGAATAGCACATAGGCTACTTTTTATCCCGAAAAATTGCGTAGTTCCCGCGGGATAGCGATAAACGAATTCTTTGCAGACGAAGTCGCTGGTAACAGCTAGTATTTTATAATTTTAATTCAGTGTACGATTGACCAGCTTGAATATAGCACCCCTACCATATTCGCGGTCTTTTAATCCCCGGCACTCATCCTCTACTATTTGACATTGACATTATTATTACATTCTCATACACAGACTGAATAAATCTTGTAGCCAAATAACTAAGCGAGTACAACACTAATCCTCTAACTGTTCATGAGTAATTCTAGGAATGTCATAAGTCGGGTTACACTCGCGACGAAGCGGTGACGACTTAATAAGTTAAGTTGTTAAGGGACGTGTAAATTTACCTTAACGCCGGATACACCGCTCGCACCCGTGCCCACATTATTCTTAGCTAACACTGCAATTTATATGATCGTACAGTACAAGCGAAATTCGCAAATAACTAACGGGGTAAATGCAAATTAATGATAATCACACGCATAATTAATGGTATAATTAAACGTACACGCATTTTAACTTCATAGATAAATCAGTTGAATAGTGTTTGACAAGAACTATGAATAGGTCCACTTCTGGTATAGTCTATTAAAGTCCTCTACAATACACTGAAAAACACTTTCCTAATAACAATAATAAAAATAGGTTAGGTTTTTATAATGTTTTTATATTTTGTATTAATATTGCTTTATTACTTTTTATTTGAATATTGTAAAAACCTAACTTAAGATGAAAAATAAATATACCGAATAATAATAATATTTATTTCTAAAATTAACTATTTTACTTTTACTGCTTGATTTTCAACGAAGCAAACAAGAACAAATGAATATAGTTTAACGACTTACCGCCACGATACGGTGAGCAATTTATGATCACACACTCGGGGTTATGCTCACACCTGGTTAAATTGGAACCCATCGGTTAAACAATCAAGGTCTTTACCAAAAACAAACACGGCTTAATTAAGTTTGCTTGGATAAAACTTCAAATACTCCCTCATATCTTCTGTTTGTTATGATTGATATGAAGGCTGATGTTTGAATAAAATTGGAAACTCAGTGAAGAAAGTCGTCACAATTTAATTTTAATTTTATGATAAAAAAACCGGCTTAAGCTAATAAAAAAATTCGGAATCGCGCACCGAGGGTTCCGTGAAAATTCGGCTCGTAAATTTATATAAAATCCAGTAGTAGCAGAGCCCTGCCCCTAATCAAAATGTAGGCAGTGTAAGATTATTTTATCGCCCAGTGTCAAGAAATATATGACATATTGTCCTATTTATATGTATACAGCGAAATGAGCTAGATATTTGAAGTCTTATGTCTAAGACCATGGCGGTTAAAGAGTTAACAAGACAGATGGTACTGTGTCTAAAAAAAAAATTGTCTGTTCAAAGTTAAAAGTCAAAACCTTCACACGATTAACATGTGCCTTTCGTGCGGGCCCTGTCCCGCAAACAACGACAACTGTCACATCACAGACGTAGATTATGCAGAATGGAAAGGAAAACGTCTAATCCGGGTCATTTTGGGGAAGCCTTCCTTTTATCAGCCCGATGCACGCCTCTAATACTTTTTGAACCACTAAAAGACCTGTAGATGTAAAAGGATAAAATAATTAATTTGAGTATCTTAAGCAAATTTTATTCACAGTTTCAAAGGATATTATGATACAAAAACTTGATTAAAAAACCCAAAAAGTGGGCCACCTAGTTGCGATTAATACTATTTTTTAAAGTTGAAAATCAAAGCTTTCATCGGTAAACATTTTAAGTAATTTAGGTTGGTTTTGTAACATACGTCGCAACGAAATTTTACGTTTTGTCAAAATCTCGTTAATAAAGTTGCTCCTAGACTCTCGAGTCCCTGAAAGGGACTCATTTTTCATAGGAATATCGTCTACACACTGACATTCTGGTATATCGGCTAACGATAAATCTTCTTGGCTGGAGTATTGTGTTTCTGCATGGTGATAAGGTTCTGTAGTTTCAGAAAAGGGCAATTTGGCCTTTACTATGTTCACAGGATCTAACCGTTCTGGCGCTATTTCTTTAGCAGGTGGAGTGCCAAGTATGGCCTTAACTCTACTGAAGTTTTCCTCAGTAAAGTCCAAGTAAGATGATAAGTAAGGAAATGTGAGTCGGCTGACCCAATCCTGGCAATTCCTTACGGGACAATGTTCGACACGCATGAAGTCATCAACTGGCATCCGTTCATTGGAAGATTCAGCTTTTACTGATTCGGGCAGTTCCGGTTCAACGGAAGTTGAGCTAGAAGTCGATGCAGATGATTTTATTTTATCGCGGCATTTACACCGTTGAGATTCGAAGAATGCTTTAACTTCTTCGTATTTGTGACATTTAGCATAAACAAACTGTCTCTGAAGTCTGAAGTAAGGAAGGTCAACTTCTGGAAGCAAACTTTCACGACTACCATATCTTGGAGGGATAGGATCTGATGTATCACCCACTACAACAAAAGGTTCTTTGTCGCAAGGCGGCTTGGGAATATTATATTCTTCAAAACTAAAGATATTTTCAATGTCATGTGCTTCTACTAAAATGGGTGGAGCTGCCATGGGCTGCTTTTGAATTTCATTTAACTGAAGTACAAACATTTTTTCTAAATCAAGCAAAAATGTAGACTGTTCAGGCAAAAGCTTCAGACAATAGCTAATAAACTTCAAAAATAGTTGAACAACCTTCTTAATTTTACATTCCCATTCCATGTTTATGTCCGCAATACGATGCTCTCTTGCCTTATAATCGTCTAAGACCTTTTGCTGTTCTTTAATTTTTTGTTGCTTTTCCTTTATTTCTGTAGTTTGAAAGTTATCTAATATAAATTGTTTAATTCTACATTTCTTTCTCTCTAGGCTCATTACATACATAGTACTAGTAACGGTTTCAGACTCGATTTGTCTATGAAAAGCATTTAAAGCATCGTTTCTTTCATGAAGAGCTTTGTTTACGAGTTTTTTATTTCTGTACAGTTCATTTTCTAATAGCAAATGGTAATATTGTTTTATTTTCTTAACTTCTGATTTGAAACGCTTTTCTAGTGATTGCTCGAGAAGATTTCTTTCTGCTTTCAAGTTCTCTTGAATTTCTATGTTCAAATCACTAATAATATTAGCGTGAGCACTAGTCAATACGTGTTGAATTTCAGATCTTAAGTGATCTTCTAACCCTTGCAGGGTACTTTCATAAAAAAGTGATATCTCTTTAGCCATTATTACACTTTTAGATTCAAAAATGCTTTTGTAAATACTTTTTATTTTTTTGGCAACTTGTTTTTTTTCGTATTTTAAAAGGGCTACCCATGCGGCTTCGTTGTCTCGAAGTAGTTCTCGTAGTTTCAGCTCGTACATCCTGCGTTCAATTCCAAGCACACCATCGCCGATAGCCAAGATACCGGCATGGGTCTTTCCTCTAGTAATTTTTGAAGTAAATGGAGGAGTAAGTTCTATTATTCCAACAAGTAGATCACTGGGGGAAACCCAATCATCATGGGAATCAAAACGACGGCTACTCGTTGATTTACGTCCAGATATTTCTGGAGTGGACAGTTTTTCACTAGAAATATCGTTATCACAAAAACTATCATCAAAATATATTTCAGCATAAGCGCTTGATACTCTTTCACCATGTTTCAAAGTGAGTTGGACATTTTTTTCCATTTTAAAATACAATGGACTTTAAAAATTCATGTAATAATATTTAAGAATCTCAAAAACAAATAATCAAAACGTTCTATGACGGCTTTATAAGTCAAAATTGACAACCACAAACATATGTGAATTTCGTCCGGCCTAGAACATTATTCATACCTATAAAAACTTTTTGCAGAGTGCATCTTATCCACATCTTATCTTATCTTAAATCTAGGGGTCCCTACGGATACACTTCGAGCAGTTATTGTTTATCAAAGTTTTCGAGCCATTTGTGGATCTTTTGTGTAATTGCAGAGTCCGTAATCTTTTCTTTGAAAAATGCTAATTTAGTTTAGTTGACCTTTAGCTTAGAAATCATAAAAAAAGCGTAAAACAGACTTTAACTCGGTGTTTTCAGATTTGTTTAATCCCTTTTTTTAATGATTCTTGGAAAAGGTAACATTTAGAACCTGTTTAAGTAGGTAATGTGTTGACGGCCTACTGGTGATTAGTGGCGGTGATGCGGACCGGGCAGGAGCGCGGCGCTTGATTTAATTAAATACTTCCTTGCTCCACCCTCCCACTATTTCACTTTTGGTACCTACTGCTTATCTCTCCTAAGCGTCGAGGCACATTGTTAATGTTCCTAATGCAGGAACCGAATAACAATGGAACATCGCATGGCTAGTTAAGTAAATTGTGGTCAGTTTGTAATCCAAGTTTTACAGCAAAAAGTCGATTTCAGGTCCAGTGCCGTACTGAGCAGGAATATGTGATAATAAATTATGGACATATCTCGACTCCATTCTCATTACGGATGCGGCAATGTCCGACGGAGTTTTGTCATAACTCAGTCTCGGTTGAAATTATTTCCGTTGGGTCTGATGAGAAAACTAGAGGTGGAAAACTCGAAATGTAAGTATTCGCGCAACAAGCCTTGGAATAACGGGAGGACATATTTCATTCTTAACGAAGTTAAATTTCCGGGAAGGTCCTGTAAGAGCGTGCGTAACCCTGATAAAAGGCTAGTCTGCCACAATACCGATTTCGTATTTGCATCAAATTTAATACTACATAGGTGTAAATAAACTCCTTTTAGCTTCATATTTGCATATAGAATCGATCATACGTAGCTTTTTGACTTGGCACAAAGTTCGATCGAAACGTCGGCTGTGCTAATATTTTATCTAAAATAAACAACTACAAAAAACAGTTGGAAACTTTAACTTACTTTTGACGCGCTCGCGATGAAACAACACCCATAATTCAGAAAGTGGAAACAACTTGGATTGTTTTCTACACATCATATCGGCAAATAAATCTTTCGGCCCGCTTATCTGGCGTCAAACTTAATTCCCATGCATAATTCATTGCGTCGATGCCCGAAGAAGAAAAGTTTACCAACTCTGTAGTGGCCGTCGCCTCTTGACAGCCGTCTATTACCTATATTTTAGAGGATATAAATCAATAACAACTATAAAGAATAGTTTATTTGTATAAAGAAGAGTAGCATTTACCCTATGTCTTGACTATTATATTCGTATTGAGTAGTGTCCGACCGAAACATGTTTTTTTGCCGAAACCGAAACCGAAAACGAACCTTTAATAATTGTGATTAAAACGTTGAATAAAATGTCAGTGGGCCGTTTTTTCCAGATATTTATTTATTTATAAGCCTTTTTATGCCGAATTCGGTACAATTTCAGCAAGTACATGTTGTTGTTCTTGTTGTTATTGTCGTTTATTTTATTAAATTGTCGCGTAATTCGGCGTGCCTCATGGCATAGGCCTCCTCTGTGTATTGGAGGGTTTGGGCTATAGTTCCCACGCGCGCCCAGTGTGGATTGGGAACTTAACAAACACCGTTTAATTTCTTCGCAGATGTGTGCAGGTTTCCTCACGATGTTTTCCTTCACCGAAAAGCTCATGGCAAGTTACAAATGTAATTTTCGCACATAAATTCCGAAAAACTCTGAGGTGCGAGCCCGGGATTTGAACCCACGACGCTCTGCTTGAGAGGCCACAGGTCACACCACTAGGCTACCACGGCTTTTTTCCAGATATATGAGTAAGTAATTAAACTTTTCTTGGATTAAAATTTCAACATTATCATAGTTATATATGGGTCTAAATTAAACTACTCTAAAAAGGGAAAATTTAACATGAAAGTGCGATAATCGTTAGCTGGAAGAGATCCCTTCTTAGGAATAAGTTCGCTTTTGTACTATTTTCTGTGTACTTCTGTATTTTGAAATTTGTATGTACAGTAAAGAGTTTACATACATATGTACATACATAATGTAAGTTTCAGCGCGGCCGAAAGAATCGGCTGTTTTTGGCCGAAACATGATTTCTAGGCCGAAACCGTCCGAAACTGAAACCGAAACTTCGGTCGGACACAAGTATTTATTAGTTTTGCAAGTATTTAAAACTTTTTAGGTTAAAAAATGTTAATGATGACCAAATTTAAGATAGGTAGCCAGCAGTGGCGAGTCGACCTTACAACTCGATTCCCACCGAGTTTCTTTAGTAAACTTCGCTCTCTTATTCTTTCTTCGTGGAAGGATAGGATAGGAAGAAGATAGGTAAATACTTAGTTTTGCCTCGGGTTGTCTAACGGAAACTTTCACGTAACGCCACTGGTAGCTAGATAATACTAATATTGCTGTACGAAGAATTTTGAAGATAAGCATGTGTATGACATTGTTGTTATTGTCCTACGTAGATACAGTCGCATATGAAGAGAATTATAAAATAGATGCTTACCTACTAACTTTTAACTTTAATTTCATTAAACTAAAAGTGCCCACCCCTTCTTCTAATCAATGCTAAGTTTACTCAAAAGATTCAGGCGTAATGCTTGATTAGAAACTGCAAAAACTATTCCGTATTAAAGATGGCACCAATTTTAAGCCTACACCGTAGAAGATTACACATACATACATACACATACATACCGTCACGCCTCTTTCCCACAGTGGTAGGCAGATACTACTTTGTTCCACTTGCTACGATCCTGACATACCTCTTTCGCATCATCCACATTCATCAATCTCTTCATACATGCTCGTCGGTTTCGGGTACTCTTGACCTGGCCTTTTGTAGAAGATTAACTTTTGACAATACATTTATATTTTTACCTTAACAACCTTCTATGATAATGTATTTATAATTTCTGCGTTGTAAGTACATGCGTTGATCGAAGACATGCGTACATAAAAAATATTAGCTCAGTTATGGTTCTAATAACCGTCATAACTAAGTTACGACGCACTATCCGATTACACAGAGGTTTAAAAAATATATCATTGTAAAGTGGCCACGTTGACACGGCAGGTAGCGTTGTCATCAATCCGAGCGACGGGATAGACGCGGCACGAATCAATTCCATGTAGCACCTGCCGGCGAATTATTCCAGTGCTGCCAAAACGTAAAATTGCTATTTGTTTTATGCTTGTACCGCTATTTGCTCTTGTCGTCATGAAATAGTTCACTTTTTTTTTCATTGCGATCGTTTTCATTTGTTGTGGCGACATTTTTGCTGCAGAATACTTAGATTAAAAATATTGTAATGTAAGTGTGGTTCATACATTACATAGAATATTACTAAACCTCTTTCTAAAATAATATTATGTAGGTCATCAGATTTTAGTACTCAAAGATTATTTTTGATGTCATTGCGATTACTTACGTATTTGAAAAAGTGGTCAACTGAACCGAGTTTGTAATATTTGTTAATACGTATGTTTTACATACGGTTGCTATAAATAGTTTCAGCTGGAAGATAACCGCTTTGGTACCTATCTAAAACATTCAATGACCTAAAAGCAACTAAGTAAATGCTCTTCTGGCGCGTTATCAGGTCGTCTATAAATACTAGACTTTAAACTTCTCTCCTATCTCGCATATGCACGATGACTGATGTAGAGTAAATACTGTCTGGCCCCTGTGATATTGTATAAACGCTGTGGGTGTATATATGTGTACGACATTTGAATTCAGTACAGCAAAGCAAGGGAAAGAGTTTTAGCATTTGTCCAGTAAAGCTGAACTCACATACAGAATTGTAAATTTATTCGTTGGATTCTTAACGCCGAGGTCGCCGAACGTCTCACAAGTTGTTTAGAAGAATATTTTTAGGATTTCATCGATTTACTCGGAAGTTAGGTAAAAATCTTGCACTTGTTAAGTGTTGTTTTGCTGTGAAATATGCCCAAAATAAATACCTATTATTTTCTCGTTGCTATTTAACCCTGACCGAAGAAACTACCGGTTCCTACCCTTTGTTTCTAAAAACACACAAAAGTAACCGATTGACTAACTTCTAAAGTGATTTGGAAGTTCTATTCGCTCTATATAAAACCTTGGAATTTTGTTGGCATTTCTTCAATATGTCACACTTACGATATTTTAGTTATGAACAAAATTTTAAAAGCATGTTGCTTGTCCACGTAGCTAACTATTGCTCGGTGGCTTACTGCCGCGTGGCACGGCATAAGGTGTTGGTTATAATTTCGCCGGGGTGAGATTGCGCTCTAATGTTGGGTAAGGGCTGCTTGAATTGCTGTATTTCCTTAATAGTCTGCATTTACCCTCGCTGACAATTTGTGACAAGAGCGTGAGCTAAATTGTCGCCTAGAGGAAATAAACTAATTTACTTATGTATGTCATTCATAAACTGAAATACAAAGTGACTTCTGAAGACAAAGGGGATTCGAGTACGTTTCCGCTGAATGAGCTTCATTATGAAGCTTTCGAGTAATTTAATGTAGAAGGTAGTTACCTACGTATTTTCTTCCATTCATTTTAAAATGCTTTTAAATCAATGGAAATCAAAGAAATAAACTTACTATCAACTGAGATATTCAAAACGTGATGAAAAATCCATACAACACATACCTATCTCTACCAGGCGACACATAAAAATAAAAAACGAACTGGGCTCAAGTTATTAAGCTTAGGTACTTTTCAGTCTCATTAAAAACACGTAATTTGCATACAAGGCTTGAGCCCACGTCTGCCTACGTACAACATAGAACAACCATAACGTTTTATGACCATTCCCAGAGTATAATTGCATCTTAAATTCAACTCCAGACAGTCTTAGTCTCGGAGGTATTTTAATAATGAATTCTTTTCCTCTGGCACGTAGTTAATATTGCCGTTGCCATTTTAATGAGGGGCGTTATAAAGGTGTCATTGTTGCGGAGTGCGGGAGTTTAGCGTCAACACTATCGCGGATTAACGCGGCACTTTGTAAGTAGCACGTGCATCGCGGCACCTGCGGCAACTTTAGCTGGCCACGGCCAGCGAGCGGCAAAGAGAATACGTGCGCCGCTGCTCGACATTGCTTTAAATGACGGCAACTTTGGCGTATTCGTTCATTATTTGAAGGTGAAACAGCCACTTAGTCGCGTGATTTTTAAACGATATAGTTTTTTTTTACTTCATGTACAATTCAGTTGTGCATAGGTACCTACCTATAGAAGCTGGACTAAATCGTCACTCAGAGCAATGTCGAATATTTTAACGTCGCCAAAAATAATATAAAATATTTTATAGCTGTCGATTTTATGACCGAACTATTTCATTAGCTAGTTTTGCACATAATACGATAATTACGAACTGTTTTTCTTAGGCAAAAATGTAAACTATAATTTTTTTTTTTGATTCTAGCGACTAAGGACACTTCAAATTCACGCCCATCTGATACAAACTACGCTATACCAGAGTAATCCAAAGTAGTATGCAAATGAAATCTCATAAAAACTTAACCTAACTCTAGCATTATCACAGCGGGCTGTCACGTTTTCACCGCCTTTAAGTGTCAGATTAGTTAGGCAAACATTCATAAATTAATTAAAGGGACACTTTATCAGAATATTAATTCTGCGTCAATAACATGCCATGGACCATGGAGCTGTGACGAGATAGATAAACTAGTGGTTGATCGTCTGGGTAGGTACTTAACCGGTATAATGTATATATATAAAATAAAACTATTTAAATAATTCTTATAATATTATAGGTAGTATACTTGGATCCACATTTAGAAAGGGGCAAACTTAAATTACCTATTTAGTGTATTTAAGTTCCTTAGAATTAGCTGTATACGATGCATTTGAGCTAATTGCCAAAACAGACCGGAATTTGTCAAAAAACCTGTGCATCATATTAAGATACGTTTATTTTATCAAATTCTCGAGCACAATGATAATACAGCCTCGTTACCCAATTATAAATAGGCACGTACTAGATGTACAGTACGTTTAAAGACGAGCAGACGCCTAGCATTGGACCCAGTCAGTGGCGCCCAAACGCTTGCTTGGAATTCGATTCCATCCCATTGCCCGATGCTCGTAGTTTAGCAGCATTACATTAGACACTGCTTGCATTCCAAATGCCCTGAATCTATCGAGGGCTTACTTGCAGTCGGTGTATCAGTACACAGTGATGTAGATTAGAGCTGTAGGCTAAATTAGTTTACACACAATAGGTGAAGTAACTTACATTATGAATTAGGTACTAGCATATTTTTTTTAACTTGTTTTGTGTCTGTTATCCCCGAGTTTTTCATACCATAAAAAAAGAACAAGATCATTCCTTATCTGAAACTGAGTTCGAATGCAAAAATATATAAAAGGTGCTTCATGACTAATTTCGCAGCTAGAAAGAAACAACAACAATAAAAACGAAACACTATCGTCTTTTAGAATTCTACAATTTTCAGTACAAAAAGAAATCCTTTCTCTTTTGTTTTTAAGCTACAATTATGTTAAATGAAAGGCTAATGTATCGAGCGTGACCTTTAACTTGTGTGCTGTCTGCCGAGTGAAGCCGGTCGGAGGTCGGTGAAGACGGTTGGCTCGCGGCAGACAATTGAATCATAAAGCGACACGTGACCGGAGGCTGCTGCCTCACCGAATACGGACGTATTTTATGGCAGATGTACTGCTAAATGGACCTTAATCTCACATAGTAACCGAGGGAGTTGGACCAGTGTGGTGGGTTTAAACTTGCGCTCATTCTATTCACGTTAATGGCTGCCAGTGGATTTTGTCTGACTTGTGAAAATGGGCACGCTCATTTACTTATGCACGGTGCCTTAAGATTAATCTGAAATAAGTGGTTCAGCAGGTGATTAGTCAAGTTAGAATGAACACCCTCGTCATTTTTTTTTACTGTCAAAAGATTCAGTTTTATTATGAATCAAAAATTAGGATTAGGAACTTTAGCAGAATGTTTGCTCAATCCAACTCTACCACCAGCTGAAATATACTCGGGTGCAAAGAAACCGAGTCGCTTTTCTTACAACTTTCTAGGTACGTGACGTGAAGTGACCCGGTTTCTATGCAACCGAGTATACTTCAGAATAATTCTAATACACCTTGTATAATTGCTTACAATAATGTATGTGCAAAGACAATTGAATCTCAGACAATGTTAAAAAAACGTATTCCAATAATAAGTTGTTCTAAGTAGCTCTACGCAATCGGACGTGTTAAAAGTTTAATACATCAACCGTGTGTTAACTTAACATGGCTTGCGTCTTCCGTAAACCAGACGTCATAATCAAACCCTGTCGGGCAGTCCTAATCGAGGCGAGCCACGCTCGACCTACGTCAAATCGGGTAAGGAACTCGTGTCACCGCTGACCTGATAACTGCACCCGGCTTCATGCCTTCGACCTTCGCTTCCTATCGGGATTACTAGTCAATTCAGTTGAATACTGCCAAAATGTGGAGCAATATTTTGATAAAATTTTTAGCATTGATGAGTGAAAATTCATTCATTCATATATTTTGACCTCATTATATCCTCCCACAGTTATTTTCCTCATTTATAACATTGAAAGAACAAGTCGCGATCACTTTGAACAAACTACATGGTGTCATTGGTACTGTCTTCCGTTTTCGTTTTTTTTTTTTTACGTAAGTACGTGTAATTTGAGTAGAAGAAGAAAAACTTTTTTCTTGACAGAAGTATCAACTGTTTTAACAATACCTATTTGGCTGATTTGACTATAATGAGAATGACGACTAAAATGGAACAATAAATATTGACTGTGATAAGTACAGCTAAGAATAGTCAAGTAAATAAAAATATTTTATTGATTTTATGTGGCCCCTGACTGCAAATTAATATATAAGAACAAAGTTTCTCATAAGACACTTCATGGATAGTAAAGAATCCATCCAAGTAAGCGGAGTTGGCAAGACACGCATTTCGTCGCAAATAAGTTAAAATAAATAAATAATTAAGAAATAGACGACTGTCGCTAGCTGACTAGTAAGGAATAGAAGAGTGATTTTTAGCCAAATAAAGAATTCGAGTCTCGTCCAAAACAATTTCCAAGCTGCAAGCTTTTCATTAGCCCGAGCAATGTGATGTAATTAAATAAAGTGATCGTTAGTATCATAAAGTTGCCGATGGAAACTTCCAGAATCCGCCACGTGAACAAACTTAGCAATCGCAAGTACCTTCATAGCTAATAGAGCCAATCCTTTTACATTTTATTATAAAAAAATCTTTCTAGCTAATCTTTATGATTAGTTTAGCCTATAATAACGTAGTTTTGGTAGATAAATGTTTGTAAATTTTTCTAGAGATACCTAATTTTCACTAGATCCGCTAAATACAATCTGAGCAAAAACAATAACTTCGTGACTGAAATTACAGAATTTTAAACGCCGAAGCTAGAGCTTTAAATAATATTCACTTCAAAAACTATTGTAAGTTTACAAGAATACGAAGTTTTATCACTTTTAACAGAATAGATTACCCAAGTTCGAATTTAACTAACTTGTTGTTTTTAATTTCAGTTTTGTTCAGTGTTCAAATAATGTTGCATGAGCTATTTTAAGCAATTTCACAAAAATGAAGAGTTTTTAATTTGATTGTGTAAATATTATATGTGTTTGGATATTTTTACAATGATATCTTCGCCACTGGTCGATAATTCTTGATTTATACATAGATGTATGCTTCAGACATTTCATCAAAGTGGATTACTAAGAAATGGGATTATTTTTTGAATTCGGTTAAAAATACACGTGTCTGTCTCTGAGTGATGGTATCAGGACATGTTTTTTTAAAGCTTATAGCTTACAATTCACGCTATGAAAGGAAAAAAGTCCGCAGTGAAAAACCAGATTAGTAGTACGATTTTCTTAACCTCAAATACAAAATGAAGGTAAAAATTGTCGTGAGCACGAAGAGAACAATTACCTATGAGGACACGAACTGTCGCTTGGCTGATTGAAAGTGCCACCTCTCTTGATTTGCCAGCGCAACCTTGAGTAAAAAATACCTAGTTACATATATGAATGTAATTTCGTCGGTACTCAATTCTGTCCAATCCGATTTCAAAACGTGCAACAGTGATACAACCTAGTCCTAGGTCTTTGTAATCAGTCAGCATGATACTGTAGTTTAGCTAGTTTTGTACACTACTTCATCTACTTACTCCATAGCATAACTTCATTGCCTTTTATTAACCAGAAACCTACTATCTTAGAGCTTGTTAGGTGTCTTTGAAAAGGCTTTAAGAGCCCACAACTACAGCGCTACAAAGGACTCTAAAATTCAATGCAAAACGACGCGACGTTAATATTATTTCTGAATATTCAATTTCATGCAATAAGTGAGACTGAAGGTGATCGTGATCGGTTTCTAACCATTTGTTCCCTAGAAATATGATAATTATAAGCTCCTATTTCGAGTAATTTTAGATGGGCATTGAACGTAGATGTAGTTAGAATAATAACATAATAGCATATACACTGACGACCAAAAATAACGTCACTTCCCATAAGAAAAAGTATGAAAACACCGTTACTTTTGCTTGTCAGTATATATGTATATAGGAAAGCATCGTAACAATCACGTTGTTCATAAATCGTGCTTTTAAAAAACTTTGCCCCTGTACTTACAGGTAACATAAGGCTGTAGCCTCATTAAATATCATTTTAGCACCATATCCTGGCAATTAGCGTTATGAAAACATAGCGCTAAACAAAAGGAAGGCGGCCCATGAATTTATTGTTAGGTTACTGGCTAAAGTTATTTAAGTGTTCGCGAAACGGGCGTTATTCACGTGCGAGACGCGGCGCAGAATGCAGCTTCCTGCGACAATTTATCATGAATCTTTAATTAAACTTTAGCAGTGACTGCTCACAACGAGGAGACGCATTGTGTCTCACAATAAAGTCCGTGGATCGATCGTTTCTTGGCTACTTTATTGCTCTAATTGTTATCAATTTTCACAACGATAATTAATTATATGCAACATAATCATTTATGTTACGTACCTAGGTACTTTGAGTTTCTTTTTGTTTTTTCACAATTCTGTAGTACCTACGTCATGTCTATATATAGCCCGTCCAACGAAGCCCAAAAACAGAGTCTCGGGGGAAAAAACTCGTGTATAAGCGAATTTCGGCATATTTGTAGAGAATGGTGTTTCAAACCACATACTAAAAGTACTGATGGGTAGGGGTGGATGGAGCAAAGGTCCCTTTTTTAGTTTTTTATTAATAACTCGTAAACGGTGGCTCATAGCAAAAAATGACCTGAGACGTAATTAATCTACATAAAATTTTCTACAAAAAAGATTCTTTACATATTTTCTCTGGGATCAATATTTCATGAAATATGAACGGAAGAAGATGGACATTAAAAAAATAAACATATCTTTAAGTTACTGGAGTCTCTTCGAGCTTGGACCTTGCACATTTTGAAGCCACTTCGCCCAGGGGTACCTATAGGTAAACTGAGTCGATTCTGACCTGGAGCCATCGTGCAGGGGGCCGGGGGAGGGGGAGGAACAGTGGCTCCGCCGCGCTCCACTCTAAGCTCATATTTCTTCGTAAATAAAGTATGTAAATGTATCGTATTTGGTATCATTTTCGGATAACTTAAGGATGCTTAATTCATTTTTGATATGATAATGATTTGAATGAGTTTTTCAAGAGCATTGTAATGGCAATCCTGTAGAACTCTATAGGTTAGGTTAGGTTTGTGTCATAAGAATCCTGAATAATTAACAAATAAAGAGAAAAAATAGTTATGGTAAATGATCATTATGGCAAACAATACATTTATGGCATATGAAATTCGGGCAAACGATAGAGACCCAATAACAGGTTATAATAGGTATTTAAGTTTTCGAGTTTCGTGCGGTTAAGCCGATGATCAGACAGATTTGTTCAGTAGAAAGTATTGACGACGCCACGAGCTACGGGCATTGTATTCATGTTCTGGGTGTGACAACGTTTAAAATAAATATTTCATATATGCATATTCATATACTTATATATTTTTCTATACATTATAATTATTTACAACAATGTCAACAAATTTGACGATGATCGATACATTGTTTAACAAGAAAATAACTATTACAACATAATTTGACTAGTTATTAATATCTAGAGGAGCTCTATACGTACAATATTTATAGATACAGCAAATATTGCAGACGTTTATATATTAATATCATTTCACTAACATTTACACCCGTTTATCATACACATATTTTATAATTTCCTATCTTATACAATATTTCACACAACAATGTTTCTTTATGTTTGATTAAAAATAGTATAGCATGAATTGGATTGCTTTCGAAACAAAAACAATGAATAATTTACACACGCATTGCAGACGAGATTTATTTAAATAATAAATAAATGAATATCTTGGGACAATTGACACCAATTGACCTAGTCCCAAACTAAGCAAAGCTTGTGATATGGGCACTAGACAACGCATAAACATACTTATATAGATAAATCCATACTTAAATACATATTAAACATCCATTTTTCATACAAATGCCCCGACCGGGGATCGACCCCGGGACCTCAAGCTTCATAGTCAGGTTCTCTAACCACTAGGCCATCCGGTCGTCATTTTGTTCGAAAAGCATAGTATAAAAGGAACCGCGATGTAAGAATTATAATCGGTGAAGAAAGGTACGCACAATTACCTGGCTAATTCTAATCTATGACTTAAGGAAAAGTTAAGCAAGGCTGGTAATATTATTGCGTAAAGTGTCTACCGAAGCAGAAGCATCAGAATCAGACATAATTTTATTAGCAGGCCACTTTCTCTTGCACAATAATAGTCATGTAAGATTCACAGACTGACAGACTTTTTAATAGCTGTATTTTTAATAGTGTGTTTCAACTTAGAGGGCATATTTTTTTTGTCTACCTTAGTAGGTGTATGATGTTAAACTCTAATTATTACTTATTACATTTTTTAAAACACAATTACTTATGCGCGAAAAAATAAGAACACAATAAATCCTACTAATATTATAAATGCGATAGTTTGTGAGTGACGATGTGAGTGTTTATGTTTGTTCCTTCTTCACGCTGAAATGACTGAAAGGATTTGGATGAAATTTGGAACGGAGATAGCTGGTACCCTAGATTGAAACATAGGCTACTAACTAACTAATTTTATGCGGAAGAAGTCGCGGGCAGAAGCTAGTCAGATTTAAAGGAATGTATATCCGATAATTTAGTAACTGATTATCCATTTCTGCGCTTCATATCATCATCATCATCTCCAGTCCATATTCGTCTCACTACTGGACACAGGCCTCCTTTCAAAACGAGAGGGCTTGGGCTATATCATAGTTCCCACGCGGACTCAGTTCAGATTAGGAACTTCACGAACACCATTGAATTTCTTCCAAGATGTGTGCAGATTTCCTTACGATGGTTTCCTTCACCGAAAAGCTAATATCCACAATCAGCATCAATTCCAATCCGTTCAAGAATTATGGCAGCAACGTCGCAAGCGAAATTTATGCCTGTCTCTTGTATGTATTATACATAGTTATAAATTCAATCGCTATACAGAATCCTACAATGAATCTCGTTTGATTTACATGTAGGTATAGCTACTAAATAAGGATGTATAATAGTAAACAACGTGAGCCAATAATTAACAAAATCAATAATTCACTTGTAGAAAATATAAAGCTAATTATTTCATTCTTTAAAAAAAATCGTATCTTTACAAACCATGCGTTCCTAAAGGCACTAATCTTTATATATATGTTATTATGATACGTTTCTCATGTCGTTGTGATCTTTCAATACATTTTTGTAGTTCTAACATAAACAAATAAAAAATTACTACAACACTCTTTTATTACAATCGGAAATTTGCGTATACCATGAAACCTTCTAATTTTAATTTAGCATAGTATAATTTATTCATTTAAATAACTCTATAGGTACATGAATGCTTAACAAAAATACCTTACCTTTAGCTTTAATTTCAAATAGTTAACAAAATGGCAAATTTAAAAATACCATAATCACGTAAACTTATTTAAATTGTCAAAAATTACAAACACTTTGAAACTCTTGCAAACATCATTTTTATAAATTTCGCTACACACAAATATTTATTATTTATATTCTACCATAAGAAAACATTTCGATGCAAGAGGCTGCCAGTCATAGCTATTTACCATGTCAACCGGTTGACAGAGACTGAAAACAACGCGTTCATTAAATTTAATACATCTACGACAGCGACAGTTTGATAACATTCACTTCTACTACCCTTACTTACTTAATTTAAACAAACAAATATTTAATTTTTCGCAGTCACGTTTTTTTATTAAATTAATAATGTTGTGCTCCCTGGGTGCTCATTTCGTAAACGTGAGCAATAAATGCAATCTCATTAATAAAAACAATATGGCAGCTTCTGGCATCGAGATTATTGTGAAGTTGTATCATCGGCATATGAGGCTTTCCTCCCTGGCCGCGCATGCGCCGTGCGGGGGCGCGAGGAACAGCTTGCCATTGGCACACGCGCAGAGCTGGTAGATGTTTTGGTGGTGAGGGTCATGCGTATGCGGCGTCGACGGCGGCAAGGGTAGAGCTGATTTCAGCTTAGGCATGTATATGCTTGGGGCGTCTAAGCGTATCTGAAGAAAAACAATTGGTTGGTGTGCGTCTAATATCAAAATGCCATCAGTAAAATATCTGATCTGTTGTCTTTAGTATACACTGCCAAAGCGGACAGTACCTAAGTTTCATTCAAAACCGTCTTGTCAGTTCATTCTGCTAATCAGTCTAAAATACTTTTAATCTAGGTGATTTGTAATTTTTGTTTACGTATAAGGGGTTTGAACGGAGTACTTACGGAGCCAGCGACGGATTTAAGTCGAAAGGTGGTGAGGCAGCTGGCGCTGATATCACCCGCGCGCGACTCCAACATAATGCCCTGCGGCGCGTGCATCTCCAACGAGCGTGTCGGCGATTCTAAACTGTATCACAACATGTATCATCTTTATTATGATCATTCCAGCTAAGGACTCACACGTAGGGTCCAATATGGTTACTGCTAACTGTACGTGTAGTTCAATCACTATTCCGAAGATGCTTAAAGTCTCAGATAAGTATTGATTAAATGGAACTGACTACGACAACGCTACACATGCAGTAGGTAACTACGTGTACTGAAGGTATTTAAAGGATATGATGGAACATAATAATATAATATTTTACCGCAAACGCAAATTACGAGCGAATTTCTAACACAATGTTACGCAAGCTAGGATAAAAGTTCGCTCGTGTCTTCCAGCGCTAATTTCATTGCTTTTTGACATTTTAGCTACCAGGTAAAGCTAATTCACCTAAGTTCGAAATATTATAAACGGGATGTGAACCGCGATTACCTTTATTGAGTACCTGATATTTCGATACGGTAATCGCGGTTCACATCCCGTTTATAATATTTCGAATGAACTTAACCGTGAATCATTAAAAACTATTAATTCACGTAAGTCTTTTGAAAGATCGGCGAGAAGAATGGAGCGCGCACAAACGGCGTCTGAGCAAAAGTGTTCAGTGTGGCGCTGACTTGGCTGATTACTGGCTTGACTTGGCTTGGTACTGGGTGTGTCGGTGCCTATCGCGACTGAAATTTGCCTCGCGCCGAATGACAGCACATTGTGCGTCTTGAGCTCCAAGGGTGGCATTATTACTTCTGCACGATTGTGACATTGGCGTATGGAGAGACTTACGTAAGTCTTTTAGAAGGTGGCGCGCGCACGAGCGGCGTTTGCGCCGAGGTGTGCAGCGTAGCGCCGGCCGGGCTGGTAATGGTAAGCGTATCGGCGCCTATCGTGACCGAGCCCTGCCCCGCGCCCAGTAACAGCGCTCCCCGCGCGTCCCGCACCTCCAGGCGCGGCGCAGTTACTTCTAAACGATCATGTCCTGGCAAGCAGTAAGGATTGTTAGTAGAGTAGCCTTGAAAAACTTGTGACGTCTTACTTTGGGGATCGTCTGGTAAAAATTGGGTCATAACGTGTTATATGTTATGTTATGTTGTAACGGGCTGATTTCCGCAACTCAACGTCCATGGTATATGTCCATGTCCATCATAACGTGTTACCTTGGTTTGATTTTAACCATAATAACGCAGATCAATATTTGAATAAAGATTTTCAGTAGAAATTAAGCATCCCGCCTAATCCTGATTTTTGGCGTATCCATTCTGACTAAAATGACAACATCAGTGATGAAACCTTACCTAAGAACAGTTGACTTTGTAATAAGCCGTCCGAATCTCTCGTAGATACAGAGAAGTTCCGCGAAGACTCGACGGTGATAGGCTGCCCTCTCCTTGACTTGATGCTCGAGGCAAACAGTGAGTCCAACACGAGAGCTTGTCCTAAGAGCTGCAACCCGCCCGGCACTATCCGGAGCTGGCCCATGCCTTCCTGTCAGATGAACAAGTAACCAATATAATAAACAACTATACCTACCCCATACAACTACTTTATAGACAATAGGTATCACACAAATACATGACGTGCATATCTTTTTATTCATACGTCTTTTCGCTTTAATATTTTCTGTAAAACGAAAAATAGTAGGTACCGCTAAAAATAAGAGAAATAGAGTTAGCCTAGTTAAAATACACCTGTTTACATCATTACCACTATCAGTGCTATCAGTATTAGTGTTCTCAATGACATAAGTAAGTAAGAAGAACAACATGTCTATTTATGGAGTTAACTTATATATAATCCTGCAATTTGCAGTCTCGAACAAATCACATAAAAATACTCACTGAATTAAAGTCCAAGACTTTCAAAACCCATAGAGTCAAGGCCAGATTCACGATCATCATAAGCATGAGCGCCATGACAAGGATATAAAGGCATTTCTTCCGCCAGCCGTAGATGCCAACTTTGAACTGGCTGTTGTAGCTGTTCCTGATCGAGTCCACTTTTGTTTCCCGGCCAGCATTGTTGTTCAGAATTGGCTCCGGAGTTGTCTTGTCAGCGTACGGAATTCTGAAAAGAATTGTACTATAAATGACGCGGAGAAATATAAGTTTCTTGGTGAATCATCTGGTTTATTATCCGGTACTTTTTTCAAGCTGAAGACATTTAATACACTCGAGTTTTATGAAAATTGGGTCGGATTCTATACATAAATAAGACTTTGACAAATTTTAAAACATTTTTTAATGCCTGTACATGTTATAAAAAACCGGCCAAGTGCGAGTCGGACTCGCGCACTGAGGGTTCCGTACCATTATCTATAAATATCTATAAACCAGTGTAAGCAGAGCCCTGCTACAAAGCAAAATGTACGCAAAGTGGGGTCACTTAAATTCGCAATTATTCCTTAATCTGTGCTATAAGACCTACCTTCATACCAAATTTCAAGATTCTGCGTTCACGGGAAGTACCCTGTAGGTTTTGATTCCCTTGCGAGTATCGAAAATTTGCGGCATAAACGGCATTATCTTTTGATTGCGTTGGTTTAGAAGTTTGATTTTTTCACAGGTCTAAGGGGCAGTATACCTGAGTATTACATATAAATTTCAGCTTGATACCTCCACGCGTTCTTGTGAAAAAGGGTCTTGACAGACGGACGGACGGACGGACGGACAACGAAGTGATCCTATAAGGGTTCCGTTTTTTCCTTTTGAGGTATTACCCTAAAAAACAAGGTATCCAAACGGTAATTATTTTTTAGATTTTTTATTTTATTTTTTTAAATTTAGACTGTTTATAACAGGTATTGCATAATATTTCTACGTTTGTGGTGGTCATTTATTTGCTATTTCTACTTTTTACGATATGTAAACGCTTATGTTTACCCAACTTTACATTGTTTACCGAATCATATTTTATATCGTTAATGTTTAAATGCTTAAAAACATTTAATAGCTTTATGCATTGCATAAGGCGCACCAAATGCTTTAAATTATTCTGTTGTAGCCGTCTGCTAGGCAAACTGAATATTATTTTAAGATTAACAGTTTAATAAAGCTGGAACTTACGTTTTTATCAAAACATAGGAAGATATCAATTGTTTTGTAAAATATTTACTATCACAATATTGACCTATTCAGTACCCTTGAAACCATGCACGTATAACATGAGTGATGTTCGGTTTAAAACATGAATTAATAAATATTACATAATAATTTTAAAAAATGATAAAAACCGCGAGTACCTAGTTCTTCTTTCGTGTCTTATCTACCTTTTATAAGTGCTAGTAACGCAACTAACTGCTACAAATAAGACATATTGAAGAAATATTTCTGTAGGTAATTCCTTTTCTTTTCATCTTAAATCAACAGCAATTGTGAATCTTTTTAGGAGTCAGTTCTATCACGAGAACATTTGAGAACTGATAAAAAAAACTTTTAGATAGCGCTATTATGTTATTAGAGAATTAGTTATATCTAATACTAAAATTACGGCAGGCGGGATCAATAACCTAGAATTAGCATACTCAATCATGCTGCTCGGAAGTGTGCCGAAAGAAGAGTTCTCAGTGACACTATGAGAGCTAATAATGTCTCATAATATCCTAATATGTATAAGGTAACGCTGAACTTTCACAAACTTCCTAAGTAATACGTAACGTAAAAAAAGGGTCATCTTGCTGCATGTAACGCCCTCACTTTGAAATTTTCATTTAGAGAGAATAATTTCACAACATAGCATCACGTAAATGGCCGGCGCGGCATTGAATAGCCTTTGACGGAGTTGAATTTGTCGCGGAGAACGAGTACTTACAACGCCCGAGCTGTTTCAAGCACAGTCATTTCACTTGCATAAATCACAACTTTATTTCCTCGCACCCGTTGGATACTAGCTTACGCGACGTTACGCTCATTGGTGAGCGGTTGTCATAAACAACTTTAGAATGGAAACACGATCATTAAATGCATAAGTCAATAATTAATCAGTTCGATTAAAGATAAAAGTTGTATTTGAAATGTATGGTTTTCAATTATTTAATTGAAATAGGAGTATTTTGTTTGCGGAAGTCCATAGAATTATAAACTAAAGGCGCGACCATATCAAAAACACAACACAGAAGCAGGGTGATTGATTAGTAATATATGTGTGCATTCAATCGATAACTACATATATTTTACATTTCCAATGACTTGTATGCCTAGGTGCATGGGCTTGGGCACAGTCCGGCCGGTCGCGGTAGCCGCTCGTATTTTCGGCATTAAAACAGCATGCTTTGCTCCGTTCGAAATAAAATTGCACTTTTTATATTCATGAATTTTATTTTATTGTTCCGATAAAACTCGGTTTATAGTTTCAACGTCATTATAAATCCGTGTTTAAGCCGAGAGCCATCGTATATTGTTAGCAGTTCACGAACGACGAACATGTTTAAAAGTTTACGATGTTTATATTTAATTAGGTAATAGTCCGTTTATTTCATTATGTTAATGAGTATTATGCACGCAAGTAAATGTGAAGAATGCTTGCGATAAATAAAACCGATAGGTTAAGCGCCTTATTAAATAGCTAGCCCGACTCCCTTAGTCGGTTATCATTTTGTCAGTTAACATTTATTTCCAACCGCTAAAAGGATTTTTGGTGATTCGTTTTAATAAAATAAAGTCAATACAATAAAAATCGAGTCCACAGAGAATTCTTATTAGGTATTAACCATTTGCTATTGACCCATTTGTACCTACCTATTATTTTATACATATACGTTATCACTCGTGCTATAATATCATATCGAAACCTATATACTAAGTGGTTATTTTTAGTACATTACACCCTGAGGGTGGTGAAATAAAGCATGTCTCAGATCACCATGAACTTGTTGCACGAGCCAAAGGTAAGGACGATAATCATGCGACCTGAAGCTTTCTTTATCGCCGCCCGGTGTGTACACAAGTTAAAGTCTTCCCCTGGTCAGGAAGTGGAAATTTCCGCTCGCATAGCGGACAGTAAATAGCTAATTACGGCCCGGGGCAACGTAAAGTCATTAAAATAAGCAAACAGTTTTTTTTTCAACCACGTAGGTACTAGGTACCCAAATAATTCTCAATTGCCCGCTATTGAACGTTACTGTAATCACTAAGTTTACCCAAATCGTATTCTTATTCTAAATAACCCGTCGTTATTAGAAAACAGCAATACTACAATGTTTGTCATTGTCAGAGCTAAACTTCGCCAGCGAAAAGCTCTATTGTTGTAAACTTGTAGGTCTCAATATTCTCGCCAGTATACATGTTTCAACGAGACGTGTACAAAGGCGACCTATCTGGTATTCGTGAAACTGGCCAGCACCAGCGAGCGACGGACGAGGGTCATAAATTTACAAGGATTCTAGCACGACACGAGCATTGCTCTATGAAAAATACTAGGTAGCGTCTCCACCGCTGAGCGCGAGCTGTATCCCTGCATTTTATGTGGTCGGGTTGACCCGCAGTTTGGTGTAAATCCGCTATTCGCGCGGCAGGTACATCAAT
Organism: Pandemis heparana; assembly: GCA_963854515.1. NCBI lineage: Eukaryota > Metazoa > Arthropoda > Insecta > Lepidoptera > Tortricidae > Pandemis > Pandemis heparana. Next base: position 9,857,606 of record OY978012.1, on the reverse strand, counting down.
TCAAGCCTCGCTACCTACGAGCATGACATCCAACAGCGATGGAATACAGAATTATTTAAACGTTTCGTATGTCTTTTTATATAGTTACAGCTTCATTTTCCTTGTTTACAAATTTGTGTTTCCTTATTTTTTTATAGTATTTGTCTACGCATAATTTCTTAAACTCAAATTAAAACAAAAAGAAAAAATATACAATCATTTTCATTAAGATAAAAAAATACCACAACAGTTGAAACTAGCAAATGGTAAGCTTATTTACGAGTGCAACATGAAACAAATGGTTCTTTTTTACAATTTTCATGGCTCAGTGTGATTTTCTTTGTAGTTTTTGCTGGGGAGTCCTCTTTAGGGTATTATTCCAGCTCAGCTGCTTGTTTGTTTAAATTCAAACACAGCATGGAGTTGTCGCGACGCAGCTCATAGGATTTGGCTAATGCTGATACAATAAGAGGGGCGCTTCAATCCGATTCCGACTACTTATACCTACCAATATAATTTTCTTATTCTTGAAACCCCGTTTGCAAACGAAGTAAGTATGATGTTAATAGATTACATAAATAAAAATGTAGGAAACAAAACAAAAATTGAAGTGGACACGGTGAGTCATGCAAACATAGAAACTTTGAAAAAATTGAAATATTTTGTGTTCATTGAAATAGACCTCCGCTAAGTAACGCCTGATTCAATAAAATATTTAGAAATATTTCTGTACAACTCGCAGTGGAAGAAAAAAATATTTACTTAAATTTCGAGCTTATTTTAGCGTTGGTGGTATTTAACTACTTATTGTTTTATTGTCATCAAAACTACGTAAGTGCACAGTCACACTTACATACAAATTACAATCCAAACAATGTGAATTTTAATAATACTGGAATGACAACTTGCGTTTCAAACTCTGAACCCTGAAAAAACAGACAAAACCATATCTACCGTTAAATGTAAAAATAAACGGATATTAAATTGAAACAAAATCTGGGGGCGACGTTCGCGTGTTTTATCTCTCAGTCCAGTCTCCCGACACGTTTGGGGGGTTTATGTGGCATTAGAAACCAATTACATCAATAATGCTAGGTCCCGACATTCTTCCTCCTTCGGGTTGAGACTTGAACGCGGTGTCACAATTTACGGTTTTACATTCCTTTACGTAACAGTAACGCATCATGTGAAGTAAACGTTACAGCGCATCAGGAATGTAAGACCATAACATTAAATACATAATAGAGATAAAAGGTAGAAATGGGGAGGAATCTAATAAATTCTCAGTGCGGAAGCGTAAACGATGTACGTAGAGACGGGCACGTAGACGCCTCGTGGCTCGCGGCCTGCGAACGCGTACCGCAAATGAGCCGTATTAATCATCCCCATCACTGTGGCCTGACTTCTGAGCTTCCTCTGTTCCCAGATTCTCATTAATAAGGCTATCTTTTCCCCATTTTAGAATAAACGTTGGTGAGTTTGCATGGAGGTATTACACCAATATCAATTAGCTGAAAATGAAATAAATCCTGGCGTAGCCGAGCAATTACTTTTGTTATTTCAACAGTACATTCCCATAAGCCACCGAAACAGGGTGAATTGTTCTTTAAAAGTTCTACGTGTGATCTGTAGAATTTGGTCGGTTTGAAGTATGAAAGGCTAGTTGGAATAGTATGACAGTGTGTGTGCTAATTGAGCGTTTCACCACGTGACGACTGCCGGAATGCGCGCCTGCCGCACATTCGTTAGCAATATTCCGCTAACGAACCAAATTAATGGCTATTAAGTTGAATAACGTAGCACTTTGCGATTCGAATACCATACGCACTCACATGACACATGATTCTAGCTGGCTTAAAGTTTTATTCGTGCGGATTTTACCGATCACCAGATTACCAGTTTCTGCCCATTAGTGTACACTCAGTGCACTACTATATACATATATTTTCTTTTCTTATTAAATTTTATGGCATTGGAAGTGACAAACAGTATTGGCTTGTATTTAGTGATGAGAAAATTACATCATACTCTTATCTCTATTCTGTCTACACCATTTTGCCGTTTTGTTCGAAATCATTGAAATTAAACGGCACTCTTTTAATTAAACAATGGTAATCGCAAAATATTTCGAATTTATAGACTGAAAGTGAAGCGAACGAACGCAGACGGTGGAAACAAGAAAATCCAGAGTATTCCAAGTGTCAACCTGAAATAAGCTGCATAAGCTCATGCGATGGGAGAGCCATAAATTAAGTTTTCAATTTGCCAATGACGTATCGCAAAGATGGCGGGGCAAGAGAGCCCACGCGGCGTAAATTCGAGTGTATTCTACTGTGGGTCGGCCCGCAATTCGTAATATTTGGTTAGTTAATGTTTTGGTCCCAAGTTCGGCGTGGTTGCATGTAGTAAATGCAACGCAGCGCTCCATTATGTGGCCCATAAATCAAGTGCATTGAAATCGCCTTCCTCCTTCGTGTCGGTGAGCCATCGCCGGGGCGGCGGATATTTGAGCCAATGCACTGCCGAACTTGCTACACTGCGCTCGGCTCATGCACTTATAACTAGCTCTCGTCTCGTTTCATACACTACCATAAATTAAAATTTGCAATTTTGATCACTAATAATTTAAAAGGTGATATTTTATCGTGAACACAAGATTAGGTAGATGAAATACAAATACATTTACAAAACTGTCATCGTTTAAGGGTTTCGTAGCAAAAAAATACAGAAACAGAATTCTTTAATTTTCACCGTGTCTGTTTGTCTGTCTCTCCGCACTTTAACTTAGAGATCCTTAGGACTAAAATGCTTTAATTTCGAATGGGTGTATAATAATCTAGCCGACAAGGCGGTAGTATTTTTTTTTCACATTACATAATAATATATTGTCTACTGTCCACTCATTTTTCGATGCAGGTATTCGTTATGCGTTAAAAAAAATGTAGTGTTAAGAGTAACGTCGTCCTGTATTAGTTAGTAGGAATTTACGTCTACGAAACCCTACGCCACAAGTAACCTGACACGCACTTGGCTGGTTTTTATTATACTGGGTTAGGTGAAATAATGGAAATATTTTTCAACCAAGTTATACAATAAGAAATAATTATGTAATTATTCAACTACTGAAATTATAATAAACGCAATGGACATTTTAACATAGCTACATGTTATAATTACCAGTCTTTCATCGCATTCACGCAACAATATGACACTGAAAGTATGAGGTATTGCAAATTTATACTAAATCTACAAATTATTCATCACCGGAATCTAATTTATGATGTTCGGTGAAATAAACAATATGCAGCTCACATTTTCATTATTGAGTAGCTGTTGCCAGCGACTTCGTCTGCAAAGAATTCGTTTATCGCTATCCCGCGGGAACTACGCAATTTTCCGGGATAAAAAGTAGCCTATGTGCTATTCCAGACTTTTCTCTATCTATGTGCCGAATTTCATCCAGATCCGTTGGGCCGTTCTGGCGTGATTGAGTAACAAACAAACATCCATCCATCCATACTTTCGCATTTATAATATTAGTTAGATTATTGTGATAGCTGTGGTACTAAGGTTGTAAGGTTTAGGTGACAAACATATACAATGTTTACAGCAGAACTGTACTCCTTCTGATAGGTGGCATCTAAAGTGTACGGTCGACCAAATAAGTGGTCTACCACTTTTCATCCAACTTCCTATCAAATGAAAATGTCGCTAAAGTCGAACTTTCAAGTTGACAGCTTGTCATTATCGCCATTATATATTGTGACGCGCAAAGGAATTTTAACCTTAGGGTGGTAGACCACATATTTGGCTGATGGTACTAACAATAAGTATAAGTATCAAGCAAACATTTATAGACATCAATAAAAAAAATGTATGAAACCCTCCGTGCGCGAGTAGGTATTCTTGTTTGGTGGATGGCTATGTGTACTCACGTTGACGTGATTCCGTCTGCTTCAATAGAATGTGTAGCGTAGTGTGGTGTAGATGTGGGTGTGTGCTCGAGTACAGTCGGCTCGCGGTGTCATGTTCGGGTTTAATACCTTGCCTGAGAGACATGATCGCCCAGCTCAGCAAAACGTCAAAGGGAAATTGAAAATTAATTTATGCCTCTGAAATTTCATTCCACAGGAGATTATTTTGGCGCGTGAAACATACCTAAATATAGGTACTAAAGGTACGCTGCAGGTTTTGCATCGCTATCAAAATTATAAAATTTAAGATAACGCTTAGAACGGTGATGATTGTTTATAGTAATGCACGTACCGTGTTATCCTAATGTTTAACAAGCAATATGTTAATCTGTGGTAAGTTGTAAAGAATGCATAACCAATTTTGTTCACAAATCGTCCTCCAAGTTCACAAATAAATATCACAAGACTTAAAACAATTGAAAGTTGGCACCGGAACATGTGTGAATATATGTAGAGTGTGGTTGTAACGCACTCGCGGGAGGGCTCCCAGAAAGAGTCGTAAATAGTCTCGACGCCGCTCACTTATAAATTAGGATCATAAAGCAGTTGCCGAACTTTGTTGGCGGCACGACGGCCATAAAACAACGCTTACGTCTCCGAGGGGACCCGCGACGCTTGTCTCGCTTGCGATCTTTCAATTACGAAAAATCCAACCAAATTCATATTGCCTGCAATTAATCTGTGTTACATCGAGTTCCGAGAGTTGCTCAAGTCTGCCCATTTGCTGCGGTCGTTTCAAGCTGCCTGCATCTGTTCGTATAGATAAGAGTCGTTGGGTATACTTTTGCGTGTTTGGCCCACCCAATTTTACAGACAGTGCGCTTTTTGTTTCCACACTTTCCACCTTATGGATAGCTTTTAGCCGACCTACTGTTGCTTTTTTGGTGGTGAGGTTTTTTACATTAATGTTAATGAGCAGTGTTGTCAGTTAATGTATTTATTAACGACGGCGCAGGCTCCCGGATGCGCTGCACGCGTGAAAGCAGGAGTGTGAATACGAATCAAAATTTCAACAATCCCTGCCAATTTTCGTTTTAATTGCATTTTGTTGCGTTCGTGTAGTTCATTACATTAGTAGTCATGCAAAATTAAAACGTGATATTAATAAAGCATTGTCATTGATATTTAATGAAGTATTCACCAGTGACAAATCGTTGTACTTAAGTATTAGAAAGGTATTATTGCATCCTTGCAATTTATATAGGAGGCATCGAACATCTAAGTCTCACAGAATTAATGATCTGGATTACATTTGCAAACCATGAGCTTCTCGACAAAGGAAAGCTTGTGGCAATTGCACGACATTTGAGATGGTACGTGTGAAGTTCCTAATCTGCAATGCACCCGCGTGGAAACCACAGCCCGGCCCTCCCATACTTCGAGGAAGCATGAGCCCAACAGCTGAACGTAAAGAGGCTGTAGATGGTGTCACTCAACTTAAAGACAGTCAGTATATATTCATCGTCTTACGGTTATTGATTAACATTAAATCGTTGCTATCGAGACTGTCTATTATTTAATGCTTTGCACAAAACCTTTACTACCGATGGATGTTTTTGGCGTCAGTACGTGCACTAACTATCCAAATTCCTTTCGAACTAAAGTAATGTTCACACGAATTCTTTGGAAATTGCCACAGTTTTTATGGCAGATGTGCCGAGTTAACTTGTCATTCAGAGATCGCGAAATGGCTCGGAAGTAACGCGAAGGCGAGTTCCCGCAAACACTTTGCTCGCAGCACTCGAAGTTGAAGCGAAGTTATCCCAGCTTGTCCCACTCATAAACTTCACAACGACAACTTACTCACTTTGCTTCACATGAAATTTAAAGGACAATATTTGTATCTTATTCGTAACTTCGTAGTTTACCGAGATAGACAAGATAATAAAATAGCTGCGTATTAGATAGTTCTATAATTGTTCTCCTGCTAAATATTATTATTGTTTCCTAATTATGTCAATATTCTTCTATCACATATACATTTATAACAAAGTCGGGTTAGTTACGCAATTTTGCGGCATAAACGGCTGTATCTTTTGATTGCCTTGGCTCAGAACTTTGATTTTTTTCACAGCTTCAAGGGACAGTAGAACTGAGTATTTGATATAAATTTCAGCTTGATACCTCCACGCGTTCCAGAGAAAAAAGGGTTCTTGACAGACGGACGGACGGACGGACAACAAAGTGATCCTATAAGGGTTCCGCTTGAACCCTAAAAACAAGTGACTACGAGATAAATGAAACTATATTTACAGGCACGTGTGCAAACAACTCGGCTTAGTCATATACGAGAGGGCGCAAACACATTCCAATTCTATTGACCCTCGAAAGAGTGGTGTTAAAGGAAATATGAATTATATTTCGCAGCACGCATTCAGCCTGCGACGCGTTCAGCCTGCGTCTTGGAGCATTAAACCAACTGGAGGGGCCTGTCCCTCTACCAAAAGCAAACGACAAGTGGTCACGCTTTTTTGTGTTACGACATCATTGTTTCACATCGTTGTTTGCGTTTATAGTGAGAAATAAAACATTGCTTAAATGAAATATTGTCAATTCGTATGCGTACACCGTCTCGTGGGTTGTAGAAAGTGTCAGATTTTTGTGTGAGTATGAGTACGGTACTCCGTTTGGTTAAGTGCTCCAAGCCTGGGCCGTATTCAGCGTGCGCGGCGCGGGCGCGTCTGACGCGTGTAAATAATTCAGCCGGCGGGCCGGCTCGGTCGGAATAACAACCTGATCTGTGATTGCTCGCGATAAATCTGCTCCTTTCAGCGTTATGTCGCTTTTACTACCGATTTTTATGTAAACTGGAGGAGCGTTTAGTGGACGACATGAGAAAATTGCCTTTGGGTCTCACTGTTTTATAGATATCTCAGTCTTTGTTTTTTTTACATTATTTTATCTCGATTTTTGGTTATTTTTCGATCGTTCTCTACAAAGTCTGCTCGTGACGATTAACGCCTGTTACAATTAATTATCCTTCCTCGTTAGTTTCTCTGAAAATAACGTTTAGTGCGTATCGTTCAAATACGGCCAAAACATGGTTTGGCGTGACAGTAAATAAGGGTTGTTATCTGAATTAATATGCGAAAAAAAGATTAAAGATGCCTAATGCAAGAGAGACCAGCATTAATTTAATACTTTTATTTTTCATTCAGAATATTTGTAATTCGAATAAAAACTCCTGTTATATAATAATATAAAATAATATGTAAAGTAACAAATAAAAAACCTGTAATTATAATAGTATTTTATGCAACAGTTGGAAGAAGGAAGGAAGAAGGAAGAAGGGTCAAAAAAGGCGAGTGGTGTGGGTTACGATGTGAGCGTAGCGAACATCGTAAGAAAAGACCCCACGAGCATTTTTTGACTTATTTATACAACGTTGCATACAATAATTTTTCTACGACTTCATTAAAATTATCATCATCATCGTCATCACATCATTAGCATTTGAAAGGTGTTCAGCGTTAGACCTAGGCCTATGTTCTGTTAAATAAAACATAAATAATGCCAAACTCGGGCTCAGAGTGACCAAATTACCCGAAAATCACCATTTTTGTGTCAAAAAACACACACATAAAAATAAAAATAAAAAAGTGTCAAAAAGACATCCGCCATCTTGGATCCTAAAAATTATGCAAAATTCGTGCTCAGAGCCACCAAATTACTCGAAAACGACACCCATGAACATTTTTGTGTCAAAAGTGTCAAAATGTCATCCGCCATCTTGGATCCAAAAAAATATGCAAAATTCGTGCTCAGAGCCACCAAATTACTCGAAAACGACACCCATGAACATTTTTGTGGCAAAGTGTCTAAATGTCATCCGCCATCTTGGATCCAAAAAATTATACAAAATTCGTGCTCAGAGCCACCAAATTACTCGAAAACCACACCCATGAACATTTTTGAGGCAAAGGTGTCAAAATGTCATCCGCCATCTTGGATCCAAAAATTTTGACAATTTCATGATAAGATCCACCAAACTATCCGAAAACGACAGCCATCAACAGTTACATGTCAAGTGTCAAATTATGTCAGTCAAATTGAAATATTATACGCACTTTTTTATTTTGTTTGCTTTCTAAATTGCTAACACCGTATTTTGTCCTAAACGCCTGAATGGTTTCTGGCCTTAGTCCGGACGGACAAATTAAAAAAAAACAACTCTACTATAATGTTAGAAAGCTACTGTAATATTAATATTATAGTAGAGTTGCGGGCCATAGAGCATAGACTTGTCTCCAATATATTCTGTGTATCTTATATTGGTGTTGGTGAACCTTTAACTGTCAAATAAAAGTACTGGAGTAGGAAAAATCTTGAAAAGTTTTATGATACTAAACAAATCAAAAACGACTACAGCCCCACAGAGAAAACAAACTCAGCATGTAGGTACCGCATTTATATATTAAAAAAAACGTTTCTATTTAGTTTGTTAATGAATCCATGTGCAGTATAAATGGAAAAAGGTGGTAACGGTCGGCGCTGCGTCCGCGCAAACAAACCAAAGCCGGGATAACACGGATACGTGACATGCAGGACGATGCGGCCTGGCTCAAATTAAATGCAAGGTATCGCCAAACAACTAACATTCGATGTAGCCACATGTATCTATTCTGAATACCTACACTATATTGATTGAGCGAATTATGTAAATTAATGGAATTGGGATTGTTCATTTTTTTTACAACATACCCTGATTTGAAAACCATTTCGAAGTATGGGGCTTGCGACCTGTTTTATCTTACTGGCGTTCAAAAATACTCAAGAATTACGAATATTTTGCAAAAAAATCATTTGACCTTTATTCGACCTTACCGAGCGGCTGTTGGTAGTTCCAAAAAATAAATCGGCAAATATCTAGTTTGTCTATTAAATTTATATGTCAACTAGTTATCAGTGTCACAATATTGTTTTGTTGAAAACTTAAAATTGTCGGTCGATTTAAAACGAAATAATGGAAATTACAGAAAATGCTTCGTTCCAACCTGAAATAATGACTCTAAAAACAGTTCCAAAACAATAGTTCGCACTGATCCGAGAAGATTTAAGAGAAAAGTGGTGTCGCGAAGTAAATGTTGAATACTTCAAAGTTTATAAGTACACAATATTGTTGCGAGGATCATTTCGGTGTAAGTAGGTACCAAAACACAATGCCACATACTTCCACATTCATAAATTTTCAACTCATTATAACCATGATCAGGATTTAACGCAACATACAATAAGCTTGTAGGTAAACCAAAGGTAAACAGTATATTTGACATTGAGATGACAGTCACAACAGTTATGACAACTATTTTTTTTTAATTTCCAAAGGATTGTGGGAAAATTGCCTATTTCAGCCGGCCGTATATAATTTACGAAAAGTCGTATCTGATTTTTTTAAGCAATTATATTAATTAAATTAAGCCATGAAATGACAAAATATTCAAATTAGTTTCTTAAAGTGCTCCATATTTTCTAAAAAAAATATAAAAAGGAGGGGATAAAAAAATGAACAATCCGGAAGCGTGTTTCTTTAAAAAATATGTAGCAGAACATAGGTCTGACACGGACACTATCAGAAATACAATTTACTCATACAAACTGAGTTATTGTTACAAACCAACAGAGAAAGATAACGAATGACGTAAACAGATAGAGAATGAGAAGGACCTACCTAATGTTCATTCTCGTGTCGTGTATTTATAACAAAGGGTTAATATTACTTTCTCAGCATTCAAACTCTTTGATTTATCGTATGTTGACATTTATTGAAAGCAAATAATAGTTATTTGTTACACAAGGGGGGAAAGTTGTATTTTACCTGCGAGTGTTCATTTGAAACACGAGCTAGCGAAAGGTTCCTATGATTGACCACGAGCGAAGCGAGTGGTTCAAAAATAGAATCCTGAGCGTAGGGAGTGTTTCAACACGCGAGGCGTAAAATAACTTTTCACCCGTGTATAACACAAAACTTTTCACCTCACTACAGCGAGGAAAATAAGAAAAAGGGTTTGTACTACTCACTTTTAGTAACAAAATAACTAGAAATACATGCGAATATTTAACGTTGACGGCTTAATTGAATAGTTTTGACTTAATTTCTTTCAATTATTTGAAAGAAAGAAAACATTATACCGGCATTACAATCCTGAATATGGCTAAATGGACAATAATTCCTTTACCTCTCCTACAAGGGATAAATTTTATAAAAAAAAATATTTCGGATGCGTTTTGTTCGCATATTGACTTACTTGGACTGTCAGAACATTTTATCCGTTTTTACAACAAGAATGAAGGTTAATGTTGAATGCTGATATTTATGAATTAAAATAAAGTTGTAAGACTGTATTTAGTGTTTTTTACTCGATGCAATTCATTAATTATGATATTAAAAATTCAGCACTTTTAACGTTTTTTGATTTGATCATTTCGTTCCTCAGAGGATTTTGTGCGTTAGTTAGGGTGATCTAAATAAATATGTGTTACTAGCTTTGCTGTTACCCGTTGCTTGGCCCCCGTTCCAGTTATTTTCTTTCTTATTATCCAACTAATATTATAAATGCGAAAGTATGGATGGATGGATGGATGGATGGATGGATGTTTGTTTGTTACTCAATCACGCCAGAACGGCCCAACGGATCTGGATGAAATTGGGCACATAGATAGAGGAAAGTCTGGAATAGCACATAGGCTACTTTTTATCCCGGAAAATTGCGTAGCTCCCGCGGGATAGCGATAAACGAATTCTTTGCAGACGAAGTCGCTGGGCAACAGCTAGTTATTTTATAATTATTCCAATAGATAACACACACAATAAAAAGAATTAGCGAAATCGGTCCAGCCGTTCACAGTGTTCACACCATGATGTTGTGACCAAATGAAAGGAAATAAGCAGGAAATCATTTTGATAATATATGTATACCTAAGTATAATTAGATATAGATCATATCAAACGAGCCTTTTCAAAATCGGTAAATTGTTACGCGAACCATGAAACCCCGAACTGTGCGTGGCCCGACACGCCTTTGTTGGTTTTTAAATACATCTTTATACGTTCTCGATATTGTTCTGTTTTATTACATGTTGACATAATAAAGAAAAGCACTTTTCGTGGATCGCCGGCCGTTAATTATCGTTAATTGCCCGCCTGCACTGTGCGCAGAATGCATACAATCGTGTTGCTACAATTTGCGGAACCAACCGACCTACAAAGGAGATAACGTATTTAAATATGCTATGTACTTTAATTAAACCGTTTTGGCACACTGGTTTCAGCTTATTGCGAAAAATTAACGCGTTGAGCACATACTTGTATTTAGTAGCCTTAACAATCTTCTGAATTGACTCTCATTAAGTTGAACATTTACGAACATAGCCGACGTTATTCTTAATAGTTTGAGCAAAGCACAGAAAATATGGGCCAAAACTAGCGGACGCTATATTAATGCGCTAATTTTCTTAAAGACTATAGGTAATTAGGTAATTATTCATTATAGGAATTCGATCAATTGAAGAAAAACAACAAAATTATTCTACTAGGTACTATACTATTTTTTTTTAATAAAACAACATAGAATAAAAATTAACAATAGGACAGAAACTAAACATCAGAACAAGTATTGAAATACTGCATTCCGACTGCAACGTAACCGTCAACTGCTGACTGCCCAATACATGCCCATAAATACATCACTGCATAAAATACTGAAGCGCTATTTTTTCTGTTTAAGAAAGGGGTGTCAAGAAGGGTGTAAAGAAGGGTGTCATGATTGTCTAATTTTCAAGCGACATTCAAATTGCCGCGCTTCATAAAGAATAAATTTGATCATAGATCACGATAATTAATGAGCAAACACTAAAATAACAAAGCGGAGAAAATAACAAATGCCGTTTTACCTCTTGTCCACTTTCCCGAGTAATCAAATTATCTGCCACTGAAATGATTTCAGTGATTCCAAATATTTTAATTGACAAACAGAAATTTTGCTCGAAAATAGCGATTAAAATCGTGCTTGCATTTGCGGGATGTTAATTCGATGAACAAACATCAAGTCGGAACAATAACGAAATCCATAATCATTTTACTTCTCACCAAACCACGAACGAAACGAATGAGCGCCATTTTCTGCTTTTATTTTACGGATCATTCACATAGAATTAAATATTATCATGACATGATAATCTAAGTATTCAAGAGTTTGAAAGCAATTTGGTTTATACTATACCTAAGACTTAATACCTTACACAGAAACCTTACTACCTTAATACCGTACCTTTATACCTTAGTCTTATCATAAGCGAAAAAATAACAATTTAAAACACGCACAGAAAACACCCAACAACATAATATGTTATAACCAACAATATAATATTATTTGAGCACATGCTAATAACACAATTTAATTTGTGTATCGCTTGAACACCGTTTTTTACATTTTGTTACCGTCAAATTCTTATGTAACTGAAATTCCAACGCTGCAAAAGAATAACAAATACATGTCACGTGCCGTTTAATGTGCGGGTTAATTCAAACAATTTACTTGAAGGTTAATCTTACAAAAAAGTTGTGCGGTTCATTATGAGATCCACATGCCTAAAACGCCGTTCGCGTGACTGTGTATAATTATCACGGGAAAGCTCATGTTTACTTGGATGTTATTCATTTAAATTTCATAAAGGAAAATTATTAGTTTTACTAAAACTTTCACCCAATCGTATTTGCCGGAAATTGATCGCTAATGTAGTTCTAACTTTGAATTATCATTCTGTATTTCGTATTGTTTGTTTGCCTCCATTCTAATGCACAAGTTAGTTGTAACGATAATTCACCCTGGAATAACTTCAATCGTAAGTACAATCACGGCGCGCCGCTTCTTCACTAGATACTTATGTTATGCCGTCTGTAAGTTTATAAATTTAAGCAACAGAACATAAAATTTACATATAACTTATTTGCACCGGAGGTGCGTCGGCTCGTAAATCTCGCGACAAGGGGATTTCTGTTTGTGAAGTTTCTTTTTTATTTCCACTTTATCTATGTAACGCAAAGGACCGTGAATACTCAGGCGCAACTCGGGAACCCGCTCAACTTCAATAAATCAATTTGTACACTTACTCGTACTTATGTGTTTGCGCCGAAACGAGTTCGGGAAGTGACAGAACCAACTCCAGCTCTGAATGTTAAAATTTCTACTTTGTTACTGTATAATTCAATCAACTCAGGCCCAAAGGAAATCTCCCACGTGCTTTGGTTAATCTTACTCAGAAATAATAGCTATTAAATTCCGCTAAAGTAACATCTTGGAAAGTTTCTAATGAATTTCATCATACGTACGTAGTAAGTCTACTAATTGTACGAGCTTAACTATTCAGAAAGCAAACGGATTTCCTAATTTATAACTACTTACCAGGGCCGGGAAGTCGGCACGCAAAATTATGATAACTCGCTGAAAATTTAAACGTCAACCAACAAAAATAACGTCAACCCTTTGAGAATCACTTAAACGAGTTAGTCGTTTCGCTGAGTACCAAAATAAAATACGCAGCCGTAACGTTTTGTCCGGACAGTGCCGTGTCCAGTTTGCATCACAAAGTTAGATGTGTTTGTCGTTCTATTTTAAACGCGATAACGCCAACTTTCTAGTCCTCGAAATGTGAATACCGTGTTGCGAAAATGTGACTACCGGAAACAGTACAAGTAACTCGGCGGTCCTTCCGTGGAACATTCAGGCACACGCGCACCCTCGCCGCCGATTGGGTCTTTAGCGATAGCGACTTTATGCTCATTAACAACTTATTGACCAATTAATATACTAAATTCAACATCGGTTCCACTGGACCACAATTAGAAAGCCTAAACATTGGTTATAAAGGTTGACGACGCGGTTGGCCTAGTTGGTAGTGACCCTGCCTACGAAGCAAGCGTTCCGGGTTCGAATCCTGGTAAGGGCAAATATTTGTGAGATGAGCACGAATACTTGTTCCTGAGTCATGGGTGTTTCTATCTATTTAAGTATGTATATCATTGTCTAGTACCCATAACACAAGCCTTACTAGCGCTTACTTTGGGACTAGGTCAATTTGTGTGAATTGTTCCCTGATATTTATTTATTTAAAAAAAGGTAATGTCGTAACAGTTTGCTGATTGTTGAACTTTTAACTAAATAGCTACCTAAAATTTGAAAGATACAAATCGTCGAACAGATAATATACTTAATTAAAAAACATACTCAATTATGACAGTTAATAATCTCGCTTATATTATGCCGTCGGAGCATCTCAGGTTGTTAATGTTTCAATGACTAGCGAGAGGTTATTGAATGTATCAGCATTGGTGTTGAAATAGACGTTGTAATTGATTTGTTCCAGATTTCCTCTCTACGACTATTCTGCGCTCATTATTTACCTAACAGCAGTTAAATTTTCTGAATTATATTTTTCCGCTACCGCTTTTAGCGGGGGCATCAGACACACAGAACAACCAACCCTCGGGCCATTTCTATTCAAATTTCTTTATTGTAAAGAACTACTCTCGTCAGATATTATATTATAGGACAACACTGAAACTTAAAGACAAATCTTGACAGTCTTAAAATAAAATGTTTTAGAAAACCAAATATGAGAAAAAAATGTCCTTCGTTAATTCTGATTAATAGCGATCTCGAAAAGTCAGTTGTATTTTAAATACTACCAGGTACATAGGTATTAAAAAAACACAATCATCAAAAATTATCCCACTTGGAACTTGATCCCAGACTAATAGTGTAATTTTAACATATTATTAAGTCTCAGAAGTGGTAGAAATTGTGACTTTTTATCTTTTTAATTATACCTAGGTATGCTAAATTATATTCAGCTAAAGCAGGTATCACCAATTAATTTCGAGTGGTTTATTAAAAAATATATAAGTCTTAGGTCCGTTTAATTAACTTAAATAACAATAATTAACTCCGTTAACTCCTAATTCAGAAAATTTCAATTTTGAGCTTTGTAGAACTACTTGCAATCTGGACTTAAACGTTTGCATTAAACGTTTGCGTTTGCATTTCTATGGGATTTTAGTTCTGAAATAAATGTTTTTTTTTTAATAAAGATAAGATGAATATATGAATATCCACACAAAACAGTTTTGCGCTCCAGATCACCATTGGATCACCCTGAATCTTCCGAGTATTCAGGAGGTATTTAGCTCCAAAAGTTCTTCTGAGCCTTATTGAAAGTTACGTCTCTTAATTTTTCATTTAATTAATCGTTCTTTATAACATAGCCTTATCCAATAGTAGGACGTAAGTAAGTTGAAAAAAATTCTGTAAGTATTATATTGTAATGAAATGGCTGGTATTACGTATTTAAGTGCGAAAGTTAAATATTCAAAAGCATTAAATATTGTTTGC
Organism: Pandemis heparana; assembly: GCA_963854515.1. Taxonomy (NCBI): domain Eukaryota; kingdom Metazoa; phylum Arthropoda; class Insecta; order Lepidoptera; family Tortricidae; genus Pandemis; species Pandemis heparana. The sequence goes on along the minus strand of OY978012.1, from coordinate 9,842,266 downwards.
GCTAATGCTGACTGTGAAACATATATACATCTATATACCTTTATGTAAAGTAATATCTCTGCCAAGTTCATGCGGTCACGGCTCTTGCAGTAAGTGCGAACTTTCTACCTTTCATTTATATGAAAATTTCTTGGCCACAAGTTGGACACATTATTCATTCGTGAGAATATACATTATACGTCACACAAAATGGGAACTAGACCTTATGTTTCAAACTCAATTAAATGTATAATTCTTTAATGTAGCTAATTTGTGTACCTTGTACATCCTTCTCTTTAGGCATAGTTGATATTATGAAGAAAAAATGGTGAAGAGAGTTCTGTATTAAATTAAGAGAAACAAAAGTGAAATAGGAAGAACGACAGTTAACTTCCAGTTGAAATTAATGAAGATTACAAAATTCACGGCCATTGAGTTCCGCGCTTCGGGGAACCTTTGACTCTAAGTCGCTTGTTAGACTAAATTGAGAGAAATAATAGGACTCATTTGTTTGGTTTAAAGGTTTAAAATTTACCCTTTGGATATATTCTTATATTTATCAAGCTTAAAGTGTGTTAATTAATTATAACTATTCAAAAACGAGCATAAGAATTAAAAATTTATGACCGTTTTAAAATACGATGAACTGAGTTACTCACTTTCGTCCTTTATGATCAGTGTAGACGATGTGGTTCCGCACAGCTGGTGGTTGCCGGGTGCGCCCCAGCGAGTGGCTCTCCATAGTACTCCAGCAGCCGCGCTGTCAGCGATGGATCTCGCAATCCTGCGCCGCGCCGCGAACAGTTCCCAACTGTCCGCAAGCGAGCCTCGAACCGCAGTTGCTGACCGCTCGCCTAAAATTATTCGCCCGCCTGCCTGTTCTCTGCCCGTTCAACAACTTCAGATGGCCGGCTTGTTAGAGCGCACTGTTTCCAGCCATTGTAAACACAGTTTCAACTTCTTAGCTGTGAAAGTTTTACCCGCTCTGTTAAATTTGTTTGTTAATGCTGTCCTGTTAGCAACTCAACTTCATAAGTTGGGGGTTACGTGAGAGGCTATTCCTTGTGTTTTGGTTCAGTGGCTACATTTGAGTTTGTTTTGATATTAAGAAAGAAGTTTCAACAGGCAATAATGTTTCGCAAACACAATTTCCACAGCAAAATAATACTCAAAACGAGAATCATCTTTGTGCGAACACGTCATAAGTATGAGTATATATATATACTTAGCTTCAGAAGTTATTCAGTTTCTAAAATCCGTTTAAATTAGCCTACTTATTCAAGGCAGCGAGGCATGCAGCAGAATAATTTATACTGTTATCTTTCGTGGTACATGAATAGTACTTTAACTAAGTCCCGAATATCATAAATTCACCGAATAACGCGTTAGAATAATTCTCGTTTTCGGCAGCAAGTTGCTTGGATTGTTCTGTATGGAGTGTTTTATTTGTACGAGGTAGTTTGTTTGTACATACAAGCTACCGCGAAAAACTTTTAATGGAAACTCTACTTAATCGCTGGTGTTGTCTAAAACAGTTTTGTACAGTTGGAACTTCTATATAATGTTTATAATCCCGTTATTTTATTTTAGCTGATGCATATTTTAAATACTACATTTGACTTAAGTATATACTATCTATATTATTGTTTGATGCGGAATTATAATGAAATTTTGAGAACTTAATGTATTTTCTGTTTAATAAGCCATAATCATAATAATAGCCTGTAACCCATTATAAAATAATTATTGGTAACACTAAGATGAAAAAAAAATAAGTAGAAAAATAAATGAGAAGCGAATATTTTACTGTGCTACTTAACTAAGTCCGATTACATCAATGCTTACAAGTTTTATTATTCACGAATCGATTTCTAAATTTATTTAAGTTTGTAATACTCTCAATAACTATTCAAAAATTCTTCATGGTATGTATATGTCCCATGACCTGTCAAGGTCTAGGTTTGACGGCAGCGATCTAGTTCCACTATATATTTAGGTAAGTACCAGAAACCGCGTCATATACCTCACATATTTACTACAGAAACAAATATATTGGGACAGGAAAATTTACCCGTGTACCGCGAAGTATATAATACTGTTTACATAAGAACATATTTACCTCAGCGAGTAGGCGGAGCTTGGATTGAGGCGGGCTTATTTGCCATCGACAAGGAGGTGGAGTGAAAGTCGTTGTTTATCGATGCCCACAATTTATATGAAGCCTTACAATGTTATATATAAACTTATTAATCAATGTACGACTAACTTACTCATTAATTTAATTTAATTTTGTATAATTACTTGTTTGAGAGAAGTGTTTTGAAATTAAGTATGGAAAAAATATTTAGGTTTTTCCCTAATAGGTAAATTATGGTTTTAATTAGTGAAAATTTTCTGCGAGATAAATATTTTCAAATAGACGGCTAAATGGTGAGGGTGTAGGAATGTTAGAAGCGGCAGGTATGCGAGGCGCGCCGGCCAGCGGCCCGGCGCCGTCAAATCGCTAACTGCCTGACATTTCCCATTCGTAAATTACTGTTTAATGTTGTTATTAAGAACTGTAATTGTTTGTTAAATTCAAAAAACAAGTGCTAAACAATTCCCCTGTTATTATAATTATTGAAAGATTTGAATTTTAAAATTTCGATGTATGTTTGTAAATATAAAAATACTGGTCAAAATTATTCAAAACTTTAATTATAAATTCCTTAATAAAAGTTTTTAAAATAGGAATTGCTTTTTAAGGTACGTAATGTTCTGTGTTAACGTAACAAAGATCGTAATTACGTTCTATTAACAATTAGTTATCGATGTATTCGTTTGCACTGCCATCGGCGTAATAAGTTATGAACGGGTCCGAGCGCGCAAGGCTCGTGCAACAGCCTCCGAGGCTCGCGGCCAACTGAACGCCGAACCCCGCGACACGCTACCCTACCCATTCCTCCACAGGAATAACAGCCTTAACACAAATGAATAATGTTTTATTTACAACAAAAAAGGGTCAACAATCAAGTAACAAATTGGAAAATGTGCCAAGAAAATCTAATTCTTCCTGCTAGAACGTAATGATGTCTTTAGTACTGACGATGACACGGAGCTCACAATTTTCATCTGATAGCAGATTGCCTAATCGGAAGCTTTTATTTGTAGGAGCAAAGGGTTCGTTTTGGGGGTGACGTCTGTGAGAGAGAGGCGGTCGTAAGGCTTAAGGGGTGGCGCGTGAGAGACGCGCATGCGTGTCTTTAACATTTGGCAAACTCTGAAGTTGTGTAAGGACTCTTAGTTTTGCCGCCACTCGCACTTAGGACTCTCAACTTAACGTGACAATTTATGGAGAACTGCCTGATGTCATAACTCTAAACATAAAATTTAAAAATGTTTTTTTTTTGTAAAAACGATTCTTAACTTTTAACTGTTCAACGAAAAAATTGAATGCACTCTTTAACAAATAGTACAAATATAAAGAAACAAATGCAATTATCAGTCAAATTTAAAATGGTATTACATGAAAAAAATAAAAATTAACTAAACTATCCTACAACTGAAATAACTGCATAAAAGTAACAATGTTCAACTTTTCTAAATCCATTTGCTATCAAATTTTCTCTTTTTGTTCTATATATTTTTATTTTTTATGAATTTAATGGGAATATTTCATATTTTTCAAAAATAATTAGTTAGACTTAAGACATAACCTAACAGATGGGATCAAATTAAAGACATACCGTACGAACAAAAAAAAACTCATCCAAATCAGTTCACAGAAAAAAAAATGCATTTATTGCTAGAAATTCGACACAGACACGAAGAAAAAATATAATTGTAATAAATTGTAAGCGAACTTTACAAATACAGATAGCTAACAATAAGCGAAGAAAAGCTTAAAACTAAGAAACCCTAAAAAAAGTGCCCTATACAACCAAAAAGGCCACATTCAGAATGGAGCCGCGGCAAGCCACACAAATGCCAAAGATATTGACAAACATACGTATTCAGAAAAAGTCGAACTAAAAACTTCCTTCTTATTTTGACATCGGTTTAAAAAAAAACAGCTGACAACAAATTTCTAATTGGAAAAACATATTAGAAATGTTAAAAATTAGATTAGAAATGTATTAGCAACAGTGACGTATGGTATGGCTAAGTGGGAGTGCGTCCCAGCGGCGCGGGCGGCGCGGGCAGCGGCGCAGTGCTGTAACTCTCAATATGAGCTTTGTTACCGCTTTGTGCCGCCATTTCTTGTGTCACTGCATTGAATATATCGGGCGCTTTCCTTTGTGCACGGAATATTGCTCGTCTTTTGTCGGAATGAACGTTACCTCCCCGCGAGTTGTTTCAGCGAAGAATTTCGCGATTGCAAAGTAATATTTCCCCTTAAGAATTTCGATGTGTTTCTTTCATGTCGGAGATGACTTTACTTCGGATTATATTGTATCGGGAAATATTATTCGAAGTTCGGTTTTCATACTGATGGTTCTTTTGTACTCTTTCGGGTGACAAAACTGTGTTATTTTCAAGTTGTTTTAATAAAATAATTTATTAATTTACGTGAGGAGCTTGAGGTTGATTACAAAGATGTACTTTGATACTGAAAATAGAATGAGTGAATTATAGAAATGTGCGGTAAATCTTTTGTCCCCGTAATTGCATCGGCTTTGCCGTTTCAAGTCCAATAGTCTTCTGGCCACCAATTAGGGTTGGATTAGCGGCGGCCAGACTAGAATCGCCTCGTATAATACACTTCTGGGATTGCTTGTTAACATTTCATTCTAAGCTTTGTTAATGACCTTATTGTCCAAATAGCATTAGAACAATAAGGTCATAAGGTAAAAGAATAAAGTTCGCCTTATTTTACGAGTGTCAGAGCATTTTCGGTCGTAACTTCGGATACATAATCTGGTAGTAAGTATACTTTTTGTCAATTTTCGTTTTCTTTTTTTTCTAAATTTTTTAGTGATGAGTTAATTTTTTGATAATAAAACAGGTTCAATAGTCTCGAAATATTTTTGGAAATAATTATTAATTTATTCCCTTTAATTAACAAAATGTGTCTGTACCTAATAAAAAGAGTAAAAATGGATTCATTTATATTACTAAATATTTCGATGCCAATTAATCATTAAAATAGGTAAACATAATTTATCATTGTAAATAATCAATGCGTTTGACTTTCAATAGCTTACAGAATTACTGGTGACTATTTTTTGGGCTTCAGTAGCAACTTAATTACTCAAATCGCAGACTGAAACCATAGACCGTACCTTAACATCGCCTCATCTCATAAAAAGGCGAGCCAAGAAAATCCGCGCATAATGCTTCGAAATGGAATACTCTTAATTATAATAACATAACCGGCCAGTCGCAGCCAAGCGCTATAAGCATTAAATTTGTCCCGCTACGTAAATATAATTCGCACTACATGCCCGGTAACAACGCAACAACGTGATAAAAGCGGGTTGTATGCGGCACGCGTCCCGTTACATTTCAACAGAAAGGGAACTTACGTACTGTTCGGAAGTTTGCGTAACCCGACTGTGTTTTGTTCCAAATGTACGCAAGGCCACGCAAGGCGTTGGTAAATAGAACCTCAGGTTTCTTTCACATTTTTCAACTTTTGCAAAAATATAATGACGTCGGCACAGACGGAAAAAAAGGACAAAAGTGTGCAGCAAATCTAAGCAACAGTTGTGAGAAGGGCTGTATCCAGCGGTTGGTTGATCGTTGATAACTACCGTGTTAATATTCTTAAAGTACTCAATTTGTAATAAAACTCCACTTTTTACTACCTATGGAATATTAAGAAAATTTTACAAGAGTATACAAATACTCTCCTAGTACAAACTTTGAAGTTCTCAACAAGCTTCGCATAAAATTCTTAGACTAAGCCACTTTTTCAAATATCTGAAACAGCACAATGCCCGCTTAGTCCACTTGTTTGCGTTGCATGAGAAGTCATCCCTTTCTAACTAAGTAAGTATTTGCGTAAAGTATGGATGATTTATCCCTGATAAACACTAGAGTGTCGGGGCTAATGTGATCCAAGTCAAGACGTCAGCTACAATTGTAAATGCAACGCGTGAAGCTGACTCGTTCTTACAATTATTTTTCTTTAAATTTCCTTCCCGGCGTCTAGTATTCAAATAGATAATTTGCAACTTAAACACTACGAAGGTCGCATCAATCGTCATTGGGCACTATCTCTCAGGAGGAATTTATTAGAGATTCAGGAGCAAACTAGCATTGACTCTGTATCATTGTGCAACCTCTTCGTGCGCTGAGGTTGAGGAGTCTGGTTTCCCGATCTGGCTTTAAATAATGAGGTCAGCGGGTACGATAACGATGATATTACACATCTGCATTGCCCGGTGTCGTACGTTTGAGGGTCGACGGGTTCAGCGGACGAACCCTCCCTTCTTGGCGTGGTCCTAGCATAAACTGCGATCGCTGAAAGACGTGCGTGGGGGTAAGCTTTTGCGATACCACATCGTCCCCTTCGAATGGGAGAGAGGGCAACGCCGGGGAGGTTATATTTTGGATATAATCGCATTCGAAGGGAGTGTCACATTCCTCGTGGTAACAAAAAGTCCAGGGGGCGCCAGCGCTGTGTGTCCACGCGCTCACCAACTGCTAATTAACGCTGGATTACCGGCCCCGCCGCTCACGCCCGCCGAACGCTAAGCCCGTAATGCCGAACTATACTTTTCATTTGTCTTTAAATTGGACTCGCAGGCTATCGTGATCCCAAGGTTAGGATTGGAAGTAACTTTCGTACGAAACTTTTTTGATATAGCTACAATAGTTAACACATGACACATGGCATAGGTATTTATATGTCGGAGCGTCGTCACAATGACTAGACTTTTGATAGCTAAAGAGATGTACCTTGTAGTTGCGAACATTCGTTAATTGTACTTTGTTGAATGTACCCTCATAAGTTATTGCTTTTATGAAACGTCAAGCGGTATTGCGGTATCGCTTGGGGGTGGTCTGTGTTTGGCTCAGTTGCAACTACCTGCAATGTTAGTTAGAATGACAGAATGACATCTGGTGAGAGTGAGAAGCGAGAGGCATTCCTTGATCGTGACTTGACTGAGTTCAGACGTCGAAAGTGATTCGTTTGCTTCGACGTACCGTTTTATGTTTAATGGTGAATTGTTAGTGATTCGGATTGTTAAGTGCGATTGCACTAAGTATCGAGCCTTATTTCGGTGCTAAGCGGTATTGAGAACATTGATAGGGTAGTTCGTGGGCGCAAGCACTGAACTCTCCGCGTTTCATTATTAGAGTGTGTAATAGTCCACAGTCCTTTGTGTAAGCGCTATTTCAATAAAGACTGGCTGTACAAGTGAAACATGTTGTGTGCTGTTATTTCTATCTCATTAATGTACCTTGAAGATGGACAAGACGGTGACCTAAGCTCGGCTATGCATAAAGCTCGTTTGAATTCTAACCGACCAACCTGACAGTTTATCCAGCCTTTGTCTTCGACATATATTTACATATAAAATCTATGTTTTTGGTACCCCTAATACCCTTAAGTGCCTGGATGAGCGAGCTTTTGCTCGGTATTTTTTTTTGATACGTTTTCTAAAAATGAAACCTAGCTAGATCGATTTATCACCCCCGAAACCCCCTGCATACAAAATTTCATGAAAATCGTTGGAGCCGGTTCAGATATTCAATTATTGTATATTATACAAGAATTGCTCGTTTAAAGATAATAGAAGGAGTATGAAGCCCTGTTATGAGAAAAAGATTACATAAAGTTGTTGTTGCGTTGTTTTTCAGTTACGGTTCTGTGTCCTTTCATTTTCTTGCTAACGAATTTAGTGGATAAAATTAACAAAAGTTTGTAAAAATGCTTCTGATGAAGATGACGGCCAATAAAATTACTGTGTAAGGCCACCACATTCATTTCAGCCAAACAAGTTTAGTGCATATGGGTGTAGGCGTGCAAATAAAGATAAATAAATCGGTCATTTTTCAAATGCTCAAAAACTTCTGAATAAAACCCTTAGTGAGCAACGCACGAATAACAGCATGAGTAAAATGTATTTATTGTAACTATTGGATGTGAAATAAAGTAACATAAATTACACGTCTCAGTCCCTTAATAGGTAAAATAGAAGGATGTAAGAGAACGGTTAATTCAGTGGACACAACGGAGCTAGTTTTGTATTCTCCGGGCGCCGTGGGCAGCAGCTAGCCGCAAATAACAGAAAGAGCAAGTCCTCCGGGCATCGCTTTAGCTTTTCAATTTCCCTTTCGGAATTATTCGTGATAATCGAATGCCCCGGCCGGGCTCTCGGGGCACAATCGCAATGATTCATTCATGAGACTAATGTTGTAATCCGAATGAGAAACTAGGTGTCATTCCACTAAATAGTTTGCTCGCTATCTATAGTAAAGGTGCGATATAGTAAAATATTTCACAATTCAGCAGGTGGCCTGGTTACAATTTTTTTTAAATAAATCTATGCACGTATACGTGTGTACAATTTGTTGAAAGGCTTTTGTTTAGTAGTCGATGAGACGTCTCGTCTCGAGGCGCGACGCGGCACGCGGGCGGCGCAGCGCGTCGGTGCAAATGAGGAGGCGCGAGGTATTGTCGCTCCATTAATGAGCGCGGGTCGGCGGGACAGCCGCACGGAAGAGGAAAATTAAACTTCTGGGCCCCAGGCTTGTGTTCATTACGCCACACCCGACTACCCCACTGCAGTGTTTGCAAACGCAGCGTTAAAATACCACCGTCAAAACACTGCTCAGTTGCGTTGCCAGCCGAACCATTGGAAATTAGAAACATTCAAACAATGGCTCCTGTTCTATCTCCCTACTTTTTCTTACCCCGTGAAAAGCTGTACGCTGTTTCGAAGCCGAGTTGTAAGTTGTCCGAGCTTGTTTTCCATTTATTCCTCATTCAGAACGCCGCTAGAAACATATTAAAGCTAGAGTCCGTGGGGCATTGCTTTAAGATTTCAATTTCCTTTCCGGAATTACTTGTACTCTAATCGAACATGCGTCAGGGGACACGGGACTGGGGAAAGCGTCACAACCGCAAATTACTCCGGCACGCTTCGTGCGACGTTTAAAACGTATTATTGAGATACGCTCTTATTGTACACTGAGTTAAATAATGTGTAATGGATTTTAATTATTCATTTGTACTTACTCCGTACAAACGGTTCAAGATAATGGTTTTATATTTTCATTTACTGCACCGCTACAAGCGCTTTAAATTAGCTGTATAGCGTAGGTAATAAAAGCAATAGAAGGTATTTGATTTCTTAATGGTTTCGATATAATAAGCTCTCAGTAGTTTTAGTATTTCAATTTAAGTAGATTTTACAATGTATAAGTTTTTATGCATGGTGCACGTCAGTAAGTTATAGCAGAGCGGGCGGTGGCGTGCGACAGGCGGCTGCTGATTGTAAAGCGCTCACAGACGGAGCCTATTCGATTTCACGGCTCGCCGCGCCCGATATTTATTGTCATCGGTGCAGTTGTACGACACGACGCCTACTGAACCGCTCTGAAAAATCTCTATTCACAAAATCAGAGGAAAACAATACGCCCATTATTTGATCCCTAATTTTATTTAAAAAAAAACGTTTGGCTCCGTGTAAACGTGTCGTCGGCTCGGCGTTAACAATCGTTCCTTGAATATGTTTGCAGGCAGGCACACGACGTCTTGTCTCGTTAGTAAAAAGTGATGGCACTACACGATTTATCACCTGCATACGACACGGAAGGCCCTGCGGAGCTGGCTTCCTTTCTAACACCCGTCACCGGTGAGAACTGAAATGAAAACAAACGTGTGAATTTATAGCAGGCTATAATAACGTTGGCGAAGCAAGTCCCTGGAGACACAGAGCGGGTAGTTACCCGCAATGTTATGACATCCCTCATGATTTAAGCAAGATACGCAGAACGTGCGAGTTAGCGCGCCGTGTCGCTCGCCCGTACGCGCTGCCCGCCTGGCAGCGCTAATCATTAACGCCAGGGTGCTCCACCAGACTATCTCCAAAGTCACATTCAACTGAAAACGTAAATCGTATCGTGGCCGACACTTAAGTCAATAACGGCGGTGATAGTTAACTGGTTCGGTGCCAAGTTGCCGGATATCGTTGTTTTAATTCAATTGTCTCGCGGCTAATGCACTTGGTTGAGCAATGTTAACCCTGTCCCGGATTATTACGGTGTCTAACTGCTCGGTTTAAGTTACAGTGCACTTTGTTGGTTGAACGTCTTGTATTGTAGATTGTAGTATAAGTTACATCTTGTTAGTTAGGAAGTACTGGAATTATTATTTCAACATTTTTCATTGCCATATACTTTTTTAGTATCCATTTGTAATATTCTGTTTGTGTTTCCGTATCAGCTAATAAAGTTTTCTTATTCTTATTTTTTTTATTCTTATATATCATCGTTTTCATCATCTCCAGCCTATATACGCCCCACTACTGGGAACAGGCTTCCTCTCAGAATAATGGGGTTTTTGTTGTAGTGACTACCTACATGGATTACGGGAAACTGCTCCGTAGGTTGCCCCTCACGATGTTTTCATTCACCGAAAAGATCGTGGTAAATTTCAGTTGTAATTTTAAACATGAATTCTGAAAAACTCAGAGATGCTTGCTCTTCTTTTATATCAAAGCCATAATATCTACTACATATCTCAGTTTCCATATGGCTGGTTAACGAGTATTACTAAAATTAAATCACCTTAGTGATTGGAGAAAACCCGATACGTCAATAAATGCATTCATAACTACATCACTAAAAAATTGAAGCAATACAAGAACATCAGCCGAGAAAACGCTTCTCAAAGCGCCAATACACTCGACAGTTCCAAACCTTACCCTCACGAAATGTCGGAAAAACAATATAACAGTAAACGTGAGTTCGGCTGCCGATTTCGGCAACCAAATGTGTGCATAGCGTGTGCAAACCGGCGGCAGTTGCGATGCGTGGCGCGGCATACGAGGCTTGCATCTCGCCGCTGTTGACACGCCCCGAGGAATCTGTTTGCGTGATTACCGGTGTGCTTAGGTTAATCATTCCCTTTATTAACTCACAGAACTGAGCATACAGGTCTCGTAATCAGTCGTGCCATTTCAATCGGTAATGGCACTGCTAGAGAGTGCAGACGGGCCTCGGATTAACGACGAACACTAAGAATTAATTTAAGGTGTTATTATAGGGATCCCTCCATTTCCCATAATTTCATTTGTACTAATTTCATTTGCCATAATGGTCACTGGCTATAACCTTCAGTTGCCCTAATATCACATGCCATAATTTTTGAATTCCATAATAATCAAACGTCATAATGTTCAACATCCCTAATATTAGATACCATAATATCACTTCCCATAATTTTTACTTTCCATAACTTTCAAAATCACTAATATTTCATGCCATAACAATCATTTGTCATAATAAGGAAAATACAGATCCAGACTGTTGAAATTTACTGCTACCGAAACACGGTAGGTTCGTTAGGTTTTTTGCGACCCTCAGAGCAGAAATAGAAGTATCTCTAAGGGCTCAGGGGGCTCGGGTGGCGAAGCCCCCCTCAATAGCCACATGACTGGTCATTTAATATAATTATAGGTTAGGTTAGGTTAGAATGGTGTCAAGGCGCGAAGCGCCAAAACTAGGCGGAATAGGAGCTCCGCGAAGCGGAGCTCCGTCGACTTCGCCTCAGTCATTCAGTTCATATTTATATTTGTTTTCTAGACATCAATCAAAATTCTGGGTTTTTTATGGCAAATAATTATTATGGCGTTTGAATTTTATGGCAAATGATGTTAGGACAATTGATAATAGGAAAAATGAAATTTATGGCAAACGTATCGTTATAGCACCTGAAAATTATGGCAAATGAAAATATGGCTAATGATCATTATGGCATATATATCGTTATGGAATATAAAATTATGGCAACTGAAATTCGGGCATGTGAAATTAGTTCACATGAAATTCGGGCAAACAATAGAGAACCGTTATTATATAACACCTTTTTTTATTCGAAATATTATAAACGGGATGTGAACCGCGATTACCTTTATCGGGAGCTCAATAAAGGTAATCGCGGTTCACATCCCGTTTATAATATTTCGAATGAACTTAACCGTGAATCATTAAAAACTCTTACCTTTTTTTTAATTTCCGACGTCTATCCGCAATTAAAATACTTTCTGAAAATACTTTATTTTGTATTTTTTGATAATATTTGTCCAAAGCATCATCTAATATTCGTCGATAGCTGTGTATTCTCAGGAGGCCAATTTTATATATTACAAGTTTAATGTAGTCATTTATGTGACATTTAGTGCGCAGTAAAATAGATAGCCGTCATAAAACTCTTACATCGTGATTAAAATAATCGTCGCAAAAACAGGCTGTGCCGCTCGCTCATTCGCAACTTATCTGATTAAGTTGCTTGTGAATGCTATTCAAACAAAGTTTTCTTTGGTAAACTATTTTAAGTTTGAAGCTGTATAATCTTCTGAATCCGAAGAAACATTTTGGAAGCATTCAGTTAACATTTAGATTAATTAAGGATTAAAACTTGATTCAGTTGCAATTGTAAAAAGTAAATATTGTACTTAAGACGTCCTATAACATCCTAACCTCAAAAATAATTGGACGGATCATAAAACCTAGCCCTAAAAATAAAAGCATTCTAAACACACACATCACACACAAACATACACTCGCACATACACACACGCAAGCACACATATTCACACAGAGAATCAGAAAAAGGTTAACTAAACCCACAATAGACTACTTTCTCTCTTCACTCCCAAACGAGCGAAGGCTTAAAATGCTTACTCACTGAAAAGACAACAATTGAAAACGAACCACCATGAACAAATTCAACTTGCTAAAATCTAAAAACGGAAACCTTACGCGTCCTTGCCTCCGCTGAAAATAAATTATTTTAATATTACAGCGGGCGCAAAATAATGTTGTTGGCTGTTTTCCGGCAAGATTACGAACTAATTACATTACAAAACAAGCTCTTTGCGGGTAAATTATGCATGCACTCTCGGATCATTACCGCCCCGGTCTGCCCTCGAACCTTATAACCTCTGGACTGCAAAACACTGCACAATCCAAAACAGATTAGATTGTATGATATTGCTGCTGCATTAGCAAGGCTCTCACGCCCAAATTAAAGGCTAAACGGGGGCTTCGTTTATTATTCTGCTGCTATACGGTGAACTGTACTGTCTTGATACTTTTGTGTATTATTTTTTTTACTAAAATTTATTATTTTATGGCGTCCCGTCCGTTATCCTAAGGCATTAATTGAAGATAACATCTACGAGTACTACTACCCAGATAAGATTTTATGCAGTGTGACTGCTATAATGATAATATAAATTATATCACGTTGATCAATATTGATTATTACATGAGCCGTATTGGAATAAAAACGTCAACTTAGGTTAATTAAATCCTCATTTGTTTTTCTTAATTATTCCCTAAAGAGAGCACGAATAGTTTCTTTATCAGACGAGATTTTTACAGTCTTAAGGCCAAAGAAAAGGAAAGGTAGAGTAGAAAGTGGCATATATCAGAGCAGTGCAGAGCCGGGCTCGCGAGATTAGCGGGATCCCCCGAATTGAGGGTAAACACCCGGCCGACGATCCCCCGAGCCCTGGAGGTGTTCGAGTATTTGTAACAGGGAATCTTATTACCTTATTCCTTCTCCGATAATCTGCGCGTGTTACTGGATAACTAAGATGTTTGGAATATGTTCATGAAAATATCAATGTTTATTGTTTACCCATCAGTATGCAAAATACACGTTCCAATAAGTTTTATATGGAAAGTTACTTCGAAACATAATGAATTGAATTAAAAAACGGAGTCAAATGAGCAATTTTTAGATTGAGAACTAACGTATTCTATGGAGTTTGAATATTATGACCCTGACCAGACCAGGTAAATATTGAATTAACATAACAGCGACCTAGGTATCTTGTTAAAGTTGAGTTAATGACGTAAGTAAAAAAGAACTCATCGATGATTGCCAGTGGGCGTTTGGTCGCCACCAAAACATTTTTCATTCAGTAAGCTAATACATATCTCACAACTGCTGATTCCAGCAAAAGCGATGCACGCAAATTATAATTTTAACTGTAATTGATAGCAATTGCCATACGTCAGCCCCTCAAATAAACAATTTGCATGGAGATCGCTTACCATTCCGAGGACTGCTAAGATAAAAGCCGCGCAATCCGCGCGAGTGCTCAAATTCTTAGAGCGCTGCGGCGAACCGTCCCTGCCCGGCGGGCGGTAATAAAAACGGCTTAAATAGGATTTTAACCGCGAGTTCTTCGCCTTAATTAAATTGAATTTGTGAGTGAATGAAATATACGTGAAAAATTCGTGTCGATTATGACGGCGGAACGAGTTTCGGAATCCGTAAGCGGATTAAGAGAGCGAGGTTCGTCGCGAATAATTCCGCTTCTTACTTCATAGATAGATAGATAGATTTATTTGTCACCTTTTTAAAAATACAATACATTTAAATGTCAAACATAAGTAATTCACAAAAGGATCGTCAATTGAAATACAAAAAAGAAATAATAATAATAATTGAAATAAAATTAAAACAAAATAACAACAACAAACAAACAAAATAAAACCATATTAAATGTCAATTTAGATTCACAAAAAGATCGTCATGAGTACATAAAAAAGAAAATAATAAAGAGAAAATAATAAAAATTTAAGTAAAAGCAATTTAAAATGTCAAAATAATAAATATAAAACCACAAAATGTGAAAATATCGTCAAAACATAAGTAACAAAAATATAATATAATAATAAATGAGGTACTAGAATGGTACAAATTAAATGTCAAGTCTAGTGTCACTGTACTCTTTAACAGAGTACAGTGACATATCCAACAGAAGTTTTTTAAGTCGGCGTCCAAAAGTTTCATCTGAACATTCACTTTTCAAGTCAGCGGGTATGAAATGAACTGTACCTATCAGCACATAATATTGCGGGTCTATCGCACATGAAATACTAACCTGGCGACCACTAACGAGCAAGAATAATAAACTATTTATTTCATAAATAGTAAAAATTACATCATAAATAATACTAAATCTAACTTACTTAATAAGAAGAAATAATTAAAAAAATAATAATAATAAGGAGTCACTTTTCATAAGCGAAACCATTTTTTTTTGCTTGTATATATGCCTCTAGAGCACTGGATACATTATGTCACTGGAGCTAAAGATAATTGCGATTAAAAGTGAAAACATTTGGTTTGTTTCAAAAATACAAAAATAGAAAAAAATAAATTCAGTCTGCCTTGAAGTTTTGGGTGTATTGCGTATTGCCATACTTGCCATACTGTAACCAAGGAGTTCTATCTTTGGATTCTCCCGTGAACACTAAATAATATGAACATTTCCATTCACAGCCTCGTATCTGTCATGGGAGATATCCATCAATCTATACACATTGGCTAGCAGTTATGCAGGCTTTGTGCAACATTTTTAGTAAAATAATGTAATTTAGAATTTAATATGACATCTTGAACATGACAAATAAAAATAATAATAAGACACAATAACATAACTTTACTTATTTTTATTTTTATTTTAGGTACCTAAAATAATTATTGCACAGACATTGCTATGGACTGTTGAACAACAAAATCAAAGCCAGGCTGGGGATTTAATAAAATATGAGAGCCATTGAAAAATATTTTACATTAAATAATAAATAGAGGCCGGAACTTTCAAGGTAAAAATCAAACGTCAATAGACGTAAAATTTTATCAAGTTTTCCAGATACTTAGCGATAAACTTATTTTCCTATAATATTACTGACTTTTCGAATTATGATTGGCGCCTGAAAAGTTCTAATCTTAAGGGAAAAAAATATATACACTAATAATTATACATTTGTTTTTCAATGTAGTCCCCCCTAAATCAATGCATTTTTTTTATTTTGTGGGTTCTAGGTCTATAACATTTGGTTAATGGCATTAATCGACACACAACTCTCTAGTAATAAAACTTTAAATAACTACATCTATTCTATATATCTCTAAAAATAATGCGTGACAAAGGAAAAAACGTTTCTTCGTGAGTTTCCTCCAAGAAGTACACACTCGTAAATCTTTGTTCATATTTAAGTTGTTTAAAAATGTAGGAGGTCTGTCTGAACGAGTATCGCCGCCTGAAAGCAAAGACATGCGACAGGAAGTAACAGCGGGAGCGCTACGCGTGCTACGGTGCTACGAGCTACGAGTGACGACTGCTACAAGCGCTACGACCTACGCCACTTTCCTGCATGTATTATTTTTTTTTTTTTTTGAGGACAAGTTGTAAAAAATTCAAATAACGGCTGCACTCAGATACGGCAACGGTGTTGATTAGTGTCTCTGGAGTGTTGGTTTAAAAAAAAGTTAGTTAACCTTTTAGAACAATTCCGTCATTCATAGTAAATTTTACAACGGTGGGTAAATAAGTTATGAACGGTTTTGCTGAATACTTAAGTTATTTAAGTAGAGAGAAATTGATATAATAATATAACTTCCGAGATGAAGATATAAAAGCGGTAGTAACAGGGTTTTAATTATCAATTACAACGTGTTTCAGCTGCGGAAAATGACTCCCATAAACCATTTGAAAGGGGAATAAACGATTTGAAATAACCAGAAACTGACTGGCTGGTAGTATTTTATTTCAAAACTGCCTATTAGGTACAGATTCTAGGTAACCAGTACTGACAGGATAAACGGAGTTCCCAAAAATAAAGTATGTACTTACCTATGAAAATTATTTATTAATTAATTGCATAAAAAATTGCATTTTCTTGCATTTTTCGTTGACTGTCACCGTACTTGTAAAATGCTTAAACTTTAAATTACATTTTGGCTAAAAAAAAATATAAATAATTATTTTATGGATTTTGCCAATGTCGAAGTTAACTCAACCGCTAATGTTCCCTATGAGAGGGGAACCTCGGGAGGGCATAATCAGGCAAACGAAGATGTTATCCTACACGCATCCCAAAAATATATATTTAAATTAAAACTATATAAAAGGGTTAAAAATTATGTGGGTAGTTTAGAGTATCTTGAATTTTTTCTGATTACTAGTCCGTTGCTGTTTTGCTTGAAAGACACATTTTGCGTTGTATCATCATGGCAACTGTCTGTTTTCATTGTTTTTGCTTGATATAAAATTAAAGTTTTTAAAAATAGGGTTTTACGTAAGTCAATGTAGTATTTATTGACATTTCCCCGGTCTGAACCTTAATTCAATCAATGGCGGTCCGATGCTGCATACCATTATCCCCCAATTAACATTCGTGGGTCGATTTTTAAGGCGGTTACAAACGCGGGCCGGTGTAGGCAATAAAGCGGCTCGTCCCTTATCCGTCATCCCGTCCTTAGAGATTTCTTCTAGGGGAATAATTTACGTTGATCGCCCGGAAGGGGAGCGTAACTGCCTCACTGAAACTTTAAGCTTTCACTCAGAACGGTTGCGATTCCCCGTACTTCAACTTGAAGTAATAAATCGGTTTTAATACGAGCAGAACATCGAGCCTAATTGTTCGCGTTAAAATTCGAACGACACATGTTTTAAATTTTAACGGCAGATGCAGCTTATTGATCGGGGAGTGCGCAAAGATCATAAAGTAGGGGATGTTGTGAATTTATTTTTAACGCACGCCATGTGGCCGGTCCTTTTTAAATTTTGCAGCGGTGGCGGTCGTGCTGGTGGCGGCATACGTGTCGATGACTGCGAATATAGCCTTTGACGCCTTTTGCTGCACGCATTCCGAGTAAGAGACTTCAATTCGAGCATGCACGCGACCCGTCAACAGCCGCCATTTATAAAGTTTTCGTAATAAAACTTGCGCATACTTGCCTATTTATTTTAGCTGGCTCTAAAGTATTTGATTTACTTAAGTAAATCGGAATTTGATCGCGTTAAAATACTTATAAAAAGTCACTAGATGAAAAAAATGAAATTTCGTTTTTCTATATTTTATAGCAAGTCCGCTTACGATGAAACCCGTAATTGATTGGACTGTTTACGAATAGTATGATCGAAATGTACAAAAACTTTGTTAATGAGGGCGTGTGTTTAACATTCAACGCGGCCGGAGCCCCGAGCGGCGTCTTGTTAGGAAAAAAAGGAACTCCCTGGCGATACGTCAGAGGTGAAACATGGCTGGTGCTAACCAGGCCCACGCCAAGCACAGTCGCTTTACTTAAGACTGGACCTTTGAGGGTGTAAGCCAACTTAACAACCGTTATCAGCTTGGATTGGCGGTTTAAATGGCTTTGATGTTACGCTGGTATGTTGACACAGCAATGTGCTGTGAACTGTGTGGTGGGATCTATAGAATATGAGCGTCAAAATAGCCAATATAACAATGATAAAAGGACGTTCAGCTTTAAGTTTTAACTTATGAACGCCGATTGAAAAAACTTCTTTTGTACAAGTCGTTGTAGTCTGAAAAAGAGTGCAATCAAATTAATTTTTGTTGCCATTAGAATGTATGTTTGGCGATTAACGATCGATGGTCGAAGTTATTGATTAGGTACCTTGTTGTACATATTAGATTTTCTTTGTTTATTCGCGATTTTTTTTTTACTTGTAAACGACACAAACGAATTTACATATCTTATTCCTAAAAATACAATAGATACACAAGACAATACAATAGATATACAATATTACCCACTTCTGGCAGACTATCACGATTTATAAATTAATAGACAGTAAAAGAAAGATTAAATGGGGTACCTACATTTTGTTTACTCAATACGTCACCCACTGCCTCTAATAAAACGAGAAGCTTTATCATGTCTCCATAAAGGAGAGTGCAGTGGTCGATGCAGGTTTGGCATTAATTCTTGTTTACGGCATTTGCTTTTAGTGGCCATGTTTAAAGTGACCACGAAGCGTGAGCGGATGGCGACACCGGCGAACAATGCCTCAACGACGCGCTCTGCTCCTCTCTTCATAAATAGGCAAATAAGCTGAAAAAAAACTGATCGGCTTATCAAACAAAAATTGAAAACTCCTAGAATGACTTTCATTTTTAAGTCAAAGCCGTAATTAAATATTAATTTGCAGTCAAAAACCACTCTCTCACCGTCATCGAGGTGGAAAATAACGGAAGTATTTAATAGCAGCGTTTTACCTTACAATAAAACGCTTATTAAGCGAAATACCTTATTCGAAGCCTAATTAAATATTTGGAGAGTGGCAACATCGTTTGCTATGACGTAGCGGTTCCTGATTGGCTGATATACTGCTCCTTTGTTTTCAATCTTGGCCACCAGGGGGCGCCAATGGCTTACTGCTTCACCCAGTGGCGGACTCCCGTCATTGGATCTCAAATAATTTTCATGAATAAAGATGTTCGTACACGACACGTTAACTGGTAATAAGAAAAACTATAATAAATATTTACCCTGCGATTGTGTAAGTTGGTATGCACAGTGTGTGAACATCTTTAATCCATTACATCGAAATTCGAGGGTAGGAGTACCCTCCCCCCATGTTTTAGTAATTTGAGTTGGCACAACAAGGTATCTGGTGTGGGTAGTCTTAACTAGTTTTTTTTTTTGATCAAGATGATCAAGTGAAGTATCTTCAAAATATTATAATGTTATAATTATAATTAGTCTGAAAGCAAAAGTAAGGAATGAGTCAAGGTATTATGACGTATAATGTGAGATAACTGACTGTGGATGCTATCATGTCAGAAGCAAGTGTATAGATACTACTATTTCTTTTACAGAGTGAACGAAAAGGTAACGATGTTCATATTGATCACATGGAATTATTTAGTAAGTTAAGTGTTTTCTTGATTAATTAATGTATTTAGAATTGGTCTACAATATAACACCAGGCAGAGTTAAAAGTATAGGCTTCGAATAAGGTATTTCGCTTAATAAGCGTTTTATTGTAAGGTAAAACGCTGCTATTAAGCTTCAGTACCGTTATTCGAAGCCTAATTAAATATTTGAGATCTGTCTGTTATCGCCTGGTGGCCAGACGCCAATGTGATTAGGTAATTAATTATAAGTCACTGAGACGTCATAAAATATGAAAAGAATTATTGGAAAGTAATCAGGCGCAGACACCGGCTACTTAGGGATAAGGATATGAAAAATAAATAAACACACCTTAGAAGGCAGTATAACGTTTTAATGATTATAACAATAATCCACTAATCAACTATGTGTAGGACTGTAGGTATAATTAAATTTCTTTATAATTAACAATCTTAATAGGTATAATCTATTTAAAGGCACTATTAATACTCTGATTGTACAGCAAAAATCAAAACAATCAATTAAATAATTACAAGGCTTTTATAGAATTAGACACAGATATTATCAAGAGCAAACCTTTTTATTACTTAAACTATTTATTCTAGTAACCCTTGGGATCAACAATTCCAAAACTAGAGCAAGTGAAACTTGAAAAGGCAGCAGGGGCTGTAATTTTACATGTTTTAGTAAATGCTACAAATCAGTTAAGTATTTTATTTTCAATTTACTTTCATTTTAGAATGGAAACATTTTGCAGTGTTTAAGATCACACACTAGTTTGTATAATTAATTAATTAGAGGAATGAAACAATTAGTCAAAGTAGCGACTGGAGCTACTTTTTTAATTTCTCTACGGTAATACCTCGTAAAAGTGTTTTGTGAGCGCCAGTTACCTCGGGCGAGGATTTCTTCGAGCGGGCAGTCCTGTATCCAGTTCTTAGATGCTACAGCTGGACGTACGCTGCCCGGACTAGCTTGAATGCCTGCATCACGTAGCACTTTTTTGACCCAGTTCGCAACCACTGTCCTTGATGCCGCCTTAGGAGGTCCGCAAGCTGTCAAAAACAAATTATCAATTTTACATATGGATCTTCTTTCGACGGAGAGGGAGATGACTTTCTTGACCCAAAAAATAGGGTCCAAGTTTTTACATTCTTTATTTGGTAGTAACCGCCACCCCGATTGCCTGTTGGTACTAGAGTCAGTTTTAGATCCAAATTTTGGCCAAAAAATGATATGATCACTTGCTATTATACAATCGTCTCTATTTGTTGATAACAACGTAAGATCATGGACTCGTCGACCTGAGCATAATAAAAGTAAAATCGCAGCTCTACTTGAGCACTGGTAAAGACTAGTTTCGTTAATAGCGCTATTCTTTAACCATACAATTAGGTGGTCAGTATCCCATATAGGAACTTTATTTACTGGGGGTGTTTTGATTGAGATAGCCTTTAATGCGCGTTTTACGAGAGGATGAGAACTCAGTTCTTCTCTTGAATTGGGGTCACTTAGAGTGACGACTGCGGATTTGTACACTAAAATGGTAGAATAAGATAGACTTACGATTTTGTGCAAATCGATGAGGAATCTGGCTAAATCTGCTCCAGTTGGCTTGATGGCGTCGACTTTGTTCGTCTGCGACCATGCACACCATCGCTGCCACGCTGGCTTGTAAGTTTTAAGCGTAGAATCTCGCCAGCCCGAACGTAACATATCCTTCTGGTCTTGTGACCAATTTTTTAAACTCTCCGACCACCCCCACATTTCCATACCTCCAGGGTCATGTCCTGAACTTGAGGAGGTGGTTGGCCTGTTACGGTGTCTATCAGGACTTGATCCAGGGCAAAGACTGTGAATGGAGGGGCTAGGGCTCGATTCCTGAGGTCGGGCCTCCAGAAAACCTTCGGCCACCGTGGGACTACGAACAAGTAAATCCCTGTTGCCATATTGAGGTGGGATAGCACCCACGGTATCAGGAACGGAGGTGGGAATAACCAAGCTAGTTGAAAGTGCCAGGTCTGGCTGAAGGCATTGCAAAATTGAGCATGAGGGTCGGTTAAGTCTAGTGTCGCATAATTGGGGACTACGTGCGCTGTTGCTGACGCGAACAGATCCACTTCCGGAGTTCCCCATTTTGAAAATATTTTTGTTGTTACTATGGGTAGGAGATGCCACTCTGGTGTAGGGGATAGGCGGGATAATTGGTCTGCTTCGCAATTGTACCTCCCCGGGAGATAGTGACATTGTAGATAAATATTGTGCTGGTCTAATAGCTGGAAAATTTTGTAACACAAGTTCATCAGCGCGACTGACCGTGTTCCCCCCTCGTTCCTCAGATATGCAACTACGGTTTTGTTGTCGCTCTGTATCATCAGCGTTGAGTGTGCTAGGTAGTGACAGCGATCTTCTAAGGCATGTAAAACTGCCAACATCTCTCGTTGATTCGAGTGAAGGCTTGCCTCCCCGGGAGGCCAATGGCCCCATAGTTTTAAATTGTCTATTTGAGCGCCCCAGGCTAACATTGAGGCATCGGTTACCAGGTAATGAGACACAGGGGGATGATGAATTAAGGACTTGTTGGCGACATTGTTCAGCCACCAAGCGAGCTCGGTCAGGGCTTCCCGAGGGATGGGGTATCGGGCATTCGAAGTTAAGTGAAGAAGACTTTGGCAGTGTTTTAAAAGGGCCCTGTGATTCAGGCGTCCTCGTGGGACAGGAAAGCTGGCAAAGTTTATAGAACCGACAAGACTTTGGATTTCTTTTAGACTGGCTGTCCCCCGCCATAATAAAGCTTTTATTTTCTTCTTCAGGCCTAACCATTTCTTTAACGGCAGGTTTTTCCTGTTGGTGTGGGGGTCCCAGACTATACCTAGGTACTCTAAGGACCTCTGAGGGGTTAAGACAGACTTTCCATAGTTGATTTGCCAACCCAATTGGCTGAGAATATGCATAGTCTCTAGAGTTTGCTTTTTCAAGGTCTGAGGGTCCTGGTTTACCAGGAGAAAATCGTCCAGGTAGACTAGTAATCTGAACCCTTTTTCCCTTAGTATTTGTGCTACCCAATTTGTCAGTGAGGCAAACATCTTGGGCGCGCAAGCTAGACCGAAGGGTAGGCAGGTCATTTGTAGAAGTTGTCCGTTGAAAATTAAACGGAGAAATCGTTTGTGGCTTTGTGCTACTGGTAGATGGAAGTATGCGTTCGAGAGATCTATCTTTATTAGCCAATCTGAATCCTGGAGAAACGCAGGGATGCGGTGCATGTTCACTAAGCGAAACTTCGTGATTGGTAGATATATATTTAACCTTTTCAGATTGAAAATCGGCCGGGATGAGCCGTCGCTTTTGGGGGTCAGAAACATGGGAGAAACAAAACTGGGACTGTGATCCGCGGGTTCTAACACTCCCATTCTTAGTAATAATTGAACGGCTTCCTTCATTTCTTTCGAATAAGGTGTTTGAAATTTTAACTTGGGCATATGCAGCGGGGGTTTTCGGCAAAAAGGGATTCGGAAGCCCTGAATAAGTTTTATCAAGGTTGGAGGAGCGTTTAACGCTTTCCAGTTTTCTACAAAATTTAGTAACTGCCCCGCTTGAAAACTGTTGTAGTCAGAACTGTTTTTGTGGCCGATTATCCCTGCGTGGGACAACTCGACCTGCCCGTCTACCCTGGCCCCTCGCGCTGAACTGTTGATATCCGTACGGGCCTTGCGGTTTTGATGTTGCATTTTGTCGAGAGGCTGAACCGTCTTGTGCATATGTGTGCGGTCTGGGCATGCGAAAAGCACCTCGCCCCCCTATGCCCCGAGGACCTTGCGTAGGCAGAGACGGGTAATATCTGGGTATAGGGTATGGGGGGTTAGGCCCATTTGACAAACTATAATTATAATTACCCTGCGAGGGTAGATTATGAACGTAATTGCCTTGATTCAGACCCGCTTGCGCAGCAGGTTTGGTCTTATTTTCCCGACGAGCCAGCCAAAAGGATTTAGCGACACCTCCTTGCTTTTCGATAGCCAAGGAAAAGGGTTCTTTTTGAAAGATATATTCTGAACTTGGGGGGATTTTGCGCAAAGTCTCTCTAAAGAATTTATCTTTTACTGAACGGAGAATGCTATCTCTTCTTTGTTGAATAAGGTCAGCGCGGTGACCACATGCTAATTGCAGAGTATCGTTTGCAATTTTTTGGAAACTACCCTCAATAAATAATTCATTTATTTTATCCTGTAAAGACTGCGGGGATAGGTCTTCAGTTGACCGAGACCACTTTAAAAGGACCTCTAAAGCAGATTCTACTGCCTCCCCTTGTTTTATAATTGCCTGTGTCAAGGCAGCAAACCCACGTTCGGTCAGGCTTAAGTTAGAGAATTTATCAAAAGGTTTTATCTCGTCATTCGTTTCTAGATCTGTAAAGGCTGGTCGGGAACAATAAAGCTTCTGCACGTCAGCGTATCTAACGCTAGTCCAGTTTTCAGAATCGAAATGCTGGACAGAAGTTAACAAGTCAACATGGGCTGGCAAGGACTTGGGGACTGCTGGGTCTTTCAACACTGTATTTAAAGGGAACTTTATAGCAGCTGGAGGGTCATTGGGAGCTGGCTCTTCCTCTACCACTGACTCGTACAAATCACCGCTCACACTACCGTCAATTTCCTCCACATAAGGCGTAGGGGGGGTTACAGGGCCCCCGCCCGCCAGGAAATTTTTAATTTCACTGACCTGCTTCGTGAGCTGTTCAATAGCATCGCCGCGACGCTGTCGCTTACACTTACGCCTCGATTTTTTAGCTTTTCGTTTTCTGGTGGGTGGCGGCGGTGGCGGTGCTGGAGCAGTACTCTCTTCAGCCGACTCGGACGACGAGCTAGAGCTTGAACTCGAGTCCGACATTTTCTGTAAAAAGTAAATAGATTAATTTCGAACGGCAAGAACCGTTAACTTTAATTAAATTGGTTACTCACAGTGAACCGTACGTCTCGACAAACAAGACGCCAATGACGGGAGTCCGCCACTGGGTGAAGCAGTAAGCCATTGGCGCCCCCTGGTGGCCAAGATTGAAAACAAAGGAGCAGTATATCAGCCAATCAGGAACCGCTACGTCATAGCAAACGATGTTGCCACTCTCCAAATATTTAATTAGGCTTCGAATAACGGTACTGAAGCTTAATATAAGACGGTATTTTTCAAGAGGTTGAAAAAACAATTAATCATTCCGCTCTTTTATGGCGCTAAAGGTAGCACTCGATTGTTCTATAATAGTGGGGTTGTTCCTTTGTTATCAAAACAGAACTGAATATTACAAGTGTTAGACAAAACGATGAGCTATAGTTTCCGAAAAGGTAGACAACTGATTATACTTTTTAACCTTCATCGTTTGGGGCATTATCGTGATTTATGTTTGGTGGAGGACGCTTGTAAATGGAATCGACGGAGTGTTCTGCCGGTATTTAGATAATACCTTCAAATAATGGGCGCCGCGATGCGCATTAATATTTAGGTAAATCTTATTAGGACCGCCTAAATGCTGCGATAATATCGTATTGTTTTGGAATCTGCGTCCGCGTTTCCTCTCTTATGCTCGGAAGGGTCCCATCCTCGGGGACAACGAAAGCCTTTGAATATTCATAATATTATCACAAACCAACTTACAGAACTGAGCAGCCTCGTAAATACATAATACCACCATTATCAGATAAGTTAACGGTGTTTATTTGAACACTGCAATTTGAGGAATAAAAAATTCCGAAGGGAAAAGTTTTCCTTAAGTTTAGCGGAAATATTGTACGAGCAATAGAAATACTTATTGATTTGATTTTAAAGGTTTGCTGAGGTGTTATTGGGGGCAGCATTTGAGATGTAATTGTTGGGCTAATTTCCCCCGGGAGCGAACTATTCCCGCGCGCCTCGAACTAGCCGGCCCACGTGCTTTATACTCTTGTCCAAACAATACTAGGTATCCACTTTCTTCATAATCACACTTCATCATCTATTGAGTTAAGTGTACTGCAAAGTTTTCTTCATAAAATCATATTAATATTATATGTGAAAACTTTCAAATATGCAATAGAAATTAACACTTAAGTATATATTCTCTTTTTAGGATTCCGCGCTTATAATGGAAAAAAATTCGTTGTCCGTCGGTCTGTATGCCTGTCTGTCCATCAAAAGTGTCAAAACCCTTTTTCTCGGGAACGCGTGGAGATATACAATTGAAATTGATACCAAATACTGAGGTGTGCGGTCCCTTGGGGCTGTGAAATAATGAACCCTATGAATCAACTTAGTCAAAAGATACAGTCATTGGAAAAAGTGTTTCCATACAAATGGTTGACCTCCCGAAATCGATGGGGTACCTACTTCCATTTGTCCTAGAAATTTTAACTATGGTATGAAGGTAGCTTTTATAGCGTAACTAAATAAATAAATCTAAAAATCAAGTGTTCATGTAAGTGACCAATATAAAATGACCTCACACTCCCTACATCTTCTTAAGAGCAGGGCTTTGCTAACACTGGATTTTATAATAACCTGGCCAATTTGTACGGAACCCTCCGGGCGCGAGTCCGACTCGCACCTGGCCGGGTTATTTTTAGGATTACGACCCCTCGAACGATATAATTATACTTTTGAAAAACCTAACATCATCATTAAAGCTGTGTCTCACATTTCTGATTAGTCATGTATATGGTTTTCTCTATGTCATTACATATCTTGTAATGATTTCCGTCAACTTTACAGCATATTTAGAAATTTGGGCGCACAGCAGTGCCCTCGCCTAAACGAAAAAAAAAGACCGGCCAAGTGCGAGTACGACTCGCGCACGAAGGGTTCCGTACCAGAAAAAACGGTAAAAAAAACTCTTGTTGTATGGAAGCCCCCCTTAAATATTATTTTTATTTTATTTTTAGTATTTGTTATTATTGTGGCAATAAAAATACATCTGTGAAAATTTTAACCTCCTTGCTATTACGGTTCATGAGATACAGCCATACAGCCAAAACGCCAATAACTACTCTGTTTAATTTCTAAACGACACTGAAAATTAGAACACATAGAAAAATCCGAAGAGTAAAGCCGGGAACTACTCTGTTGTATGGGAGCCCCCTTTAATTATTATTATTATTTTGATTTTAGTATTTGTTGTTGTAGCTACAATAAAAATACACAATCTATGAAAATTTCAACCTAGCTATTACGGTTCTTGAGTGAGATACAGCCTGGTGACGGACGGACGGACGGACGGACAGCGAAGTCTTAGTAATAGGGTCCCGTTTTTACCCTTTGGGTACGGAACCCTAAAAATAAAGCGGGGTACCTACTACCTACCTTTTCTGGAACCGTTTTAGAATTTTCTATTACATCAGTGCAAGCACCTACTAATTAATTATTAAAGTGCTCATTTCCATTTCGATCTCACAATTCGTTGCACTACGTCGATGAGTAAACATGAATAAAAATGTAGCCAAATATTTAACTGTAACTGTCATTAAAATTATTGTCGAACCATTTTTCCCTGTCAAAGTATCACAACTGCTGTTAATTCCGCCTAATATTTCGAACAACCTTTACACGGTTGCCATAACCGGGTCCGATATAAACATGATGGATAACCCTCATATAAAATGAAATAAGCTGGTGTGTAAATCGCGCTACGTAGTGGGTGACGAGTACGCAGGCTCGGAAATGTAACTTTGACACTTTAACTCGTGGTATGCGTTGTATGCGGTTCTTTCGAAAACGAAATATCGTAGAGAAATAGAAGTGCAAAGCCGCGACTGGTTTTCAACGAACATGTATAGGTAAGTACATGAAATGTTATCCGTTGGAGGAAGCACATTATTTAAGAATTGGATTTATTCTTTTTTGAATACCTATCAGACAAAATACCTACGTGGAAAGACAAGTTTTTGTATCGGGAATTTTTATTTCATTTATAATTTATAACTTACTAGCTGTTGCCAGCGACTTAATCTGCAAAGAATTCGTTTATCGCTATCCCGCGGGAACTACGCAATTATCCGGGATAAAAAGTAGCCTATGTGCTATTCCAGACTTTTCTCTATCTATGCGCCGAATTTCGTTCTGGCGTGATTGAGTAACAAACAAACATCCATCCATCCATCCATACTTTCGCATTTATAATAGGTATTAAGTTAGATAATTAATAACTATAACTAATATTATAAATGCGAAAGTATGGATGGATGGATGGATGAAATGAAATGAAATGAAATAATTTATTTTGCTTTAGACATGGTAAAATGGTGGTCTAGTTATTAGTCTTAGTTTATTTAGTATTAATTTCCAGCGACACGTCTAACCAAATAAATTGACATGCAAACATTGTCTTATTTTCTAAAGTTCTAAAGTTCTGATTCTAAAGTTAAAAATCTGGATGAAATTCGGCACATAGATAGAGAAAAGTCTGGAATAGCACATAGGCTACTTTTTATCCCGGAAAATTCCCGCGGGATATCGATAAACGAATTATTTGCAGACGAAGTCGCTGGCAACAGCTAGTAATGTATATTTTGTTACAGGGGCCATAGCATGCCGTAGTTATTTCGGGGGTCATTATTACGATTTAAAACATTTAACGTCGTGGCAGAGAGTGGAATTTTAGTAATAGAATCCCGTTGACGTTTAGGTACAGCTAGCTAATCCTAATTTAAAACAACCCAGTAATGAAAAATAAACTTCAGGAACAAATTAGCAAAGAAAAGTTAGCTGAAATTTGACACGTTTTGACTGTTTGAAACGTTTACAATGTTTAGTAATCCAAATAAATTGCAGATATTTATAGGCTTTGTCAACTGGGATATTATTAACCCAGCGTTTATAGGGCAGTTGCAAACACCATCAATCATACGCATAAAAGGCTACGTCCCCCGGCACACGTTCTTAAATAATTTGTCAAAAGTGACTCTCCAACCATGTTGCGATCGCCTTATATTGAGTATCGCCGTCAACTACTCCATTTTTCTTCAACACGTTACTTTATATCATAACTGTTTGAGTAAAAACAAAGAGAAAGAACATACATACATGCGTAAACAAAATAATAAAATATTCGTCATCGATAGGTACATCGGATGCTCACCACAACTTAACCACGTTCGAAATTAATAATTACTTACGAAAAAGAAAACGAATTAAACAAACTTAGGACTCAAAGATCCCGAAGCAACTCGTTCATAAACTCTTAATTTTCCACATCAATGTCATTAATTGCGAATTGATTGTCGATTCTAAACTCATACATCAAGCGGCAACACGAAACCATTACATTTTGTTGACACCAACGAATGCCTTTTTACATATTCACCCCGAGCACACAAAGATTGAGCCGTGAAATTGAAAATGGTTTCTATGAACAAAAATTTATTCCACGCACGCTCTCAACATATCGTCACTACATGAAACTATTTTTGTTTCATTTACTTATAGATTGAGCTGTGGAATGGAAATTGTTTTCTGTTTCCGATACCCTTTCGTTTATTGTCCGCGAAAAAGGAGCGCTCAATTGAAGTTTGCTCAGCTCAATAAAGCATACCTTTTAACAAAAAAAAACAACGAACAAAACTCTTAGATGGGTAAAAAAACAATAACTAGCTATTATAATTTAAAGGAGAACAAGTTTGAAACGATATACCACACAAAATAATCATCAAAATCGGGCTACTCTACATTGTATGTGATGTGTTTGTGCATAGTCAAGATAACACAATGCATGAAAATAAAAAAACATGTTTATTTGAGAACAATTTAAGGACTTTATTTTTATGCATTGTGACGGTCACGGTAGATACTTTATCATTTACGTATCAAATGCACTGGTAAATATTTTTTTCTCTTTCTCTTTCTATAGGAAGCAACGCTTTTTTCAGTTGGACATTCACACCCATGAGGTCGTCGTAATAAATAAACATAAATTGCTCACGGAAATTAACTACCCCGACTTTGAGGGCAGTTCTCCGGAGTGGCATTTTTACATGTCCGGGGCAAAAAATAATAGATTTCGTCGCTAGATAATACTGAAAAAAATCAGACATATACTTTAGGCTCAGTTCCGCCTAGGAAAGTATTAAAATACTTCATAGTTATTTATACATCTAAAGAAAAAAATATTACATTTGAAAATAGATGTTCGGTGGTAGTGTCCCACACGCAGCTAAGCGAAGAAAAAAATTTTTATCTTAGGATAGGAATTTTATTGCCAGGTCTTAAATGGGTTCCCGTATACTAAACTTGTTCATAACTCATATTATACACACAAATAAAAAATATCATTTAAATTCAGTCAATAAAAACAATTTTTCGCCGTGTCCGAGGGTAACGTCTGAACTCAGTGGAGTTTACGAAACGCGCCGGCATCCTAACAAAGAAACATACCAGAAATCCCGAAACGCGCGTGTAGGTAGCCTTGGTCGTGCCGTGTTTGCCGGAGAGATCGGACTTCGACTCACAACTCAAGCGTCAGATTTTTCGAGGTAATATTCGTCGTTCGGTGGGTTTGGTTCGGGTTTTGTTGAATTCGGTGAAGCAATTATTTTTTTCAGTGTTAGTCTGATTGTCAGTTTGATAGTAAGTAAGTCATCTCTAAGGGTATGCGATATCATTATTAAGTGACTCTTTTATGTACTATTCCTATATTTTCTGTTATTTGAAAAACATCGTTTAATTTTGAATTCGGTGGCGATGATCTCCGCGGGTTCGGTGGGTTTTCGGGCCACCGAAATCATTAAAACTGCCACTGAAATCAAAAAAACTGCCACTGAAATCAATAAAACTGCCACCGAAATCAATAAAGCCACCCACAGATATCAGTATTTATTTTAGAAAAACGTTAAGTATTCTTAATTTTTACACGAATGCTTATTCCACGCACATAATAAAATTAAAGAAGTATGTATCAGTCAAGTTCTCGCTTGTTTACGCTTTTGAAAGTGTCTTATTGAATTTTGATTTCGGTGAGTATGTTTGATTTCGGTGATTTAAATATCTCACTAACTAACAGGTTTACAAGAAGGCCTTTAGTACAAATATTTTTTAAATTTAGGCCTGTATTTAGATTTTGAGATAATACAATGAAAAAGTTAGTAAAAAAATTGACCACCGAAGTCACCTAAAACAGCTCATCTCGGAGAACTGCCCTTGAAAGAAGTAGGGTATCGTAACTTAGTAGATATGAAAGCTTTTTCCAATCCACAGTATTAAAAGAATTTTAAAATAATGTTACCTAAACTTATACAGTAGCGCTAAGGCTTCGTGTGTTTTTATAAAGTCTATTAGTGTACACTGTCTGTAAAACAACGGTTTAATATTTCGTATTTTACCTTATCGATGTTTTACAACAACATCTAGGTAAGTAGTAATTCCTTTGCACTAAATGTTTAAAAAAAATTGTAAGGAATTTTGTAGCATGTAATTTGCTGGCTAGGTATATATCAGACGCCAGCCCCTCTCAAGCTGTTTACCCTGTAAGTATTGGGAAAAGATCGAACTTAATCCCAACGGGTTCGAGCGCTGCGCTGAGTGTGATAGATACTGAAAATTGCATAAAATCCATCAACACAACGACTTTGTGTTCATACGTAGGCACTAGCTCAAAGTAGCTATCGCTTTTTGCAATTTAAAATTTAAAGGCTTTAGCTGATAAAAAATGCGTTTCATTAATTTTTACTCTTTTGTCCAAATTTTAAATTGCAATTTACCAAATTACCTTAAAGTTGTTTGGTCATTACAAGTGGGTGAGTTTAACTGAACAACAAACATATAACTAAGTTAATAGAGGTATAGGTAGGTATACAACAAATGATTTCTACAGACATCTATGTCAACTTTGCTACCTTCAGAATTCAACAATGCCAAGCTGGAAAATGTTTGAGAAAAACATCCGCATTTGCTACTTTCTCTGTACAATAATCAAAACTCTGAAAATTTATATAGTTACAATACGTCACAAAAACTGGTAATAAATCGTTTTAATCTTATTCATCTCCCGAAGAAAACAGGATGATTCAAAATGAACGTCTACCGTCGAGAATAACATATTTTTTCCACCCGCTTGTGCGTCGAAATAAAATCACTAAGTCAGCGTTTGATCGGAGGGCGAGGGCCGACTTACACATATGGCCGTGTTGTTTTTTGCGTATGACAAACATGCACATGTTTTTCTTTTTAAATTAAAATATTTAATTTTACGTTTTTTGTTAATGAAAATCTTTATAATATAAATCATCGTGCTAAGTTAGTTGCTAAAAAGCTTTGTTGGTTGCTAAGCTATTAGAAACTACACGAAGGCAAGAACTTCTCTTCTCCTGCCTATATTCGTCCGACTACTGGGTACAGGCCTACTCTCAGAACGAAAGGGGTTGAGCCCACGCGGGCCCATTGCGGATGAATTGCTTCGCAGGTGTGCATGTTTCCTCACGATGAAAGCGAGAACAATCATAGAAAACATTTTAAAATATAATGTGGCCGTGTGGCCGTGTCAAATATGCTACATTTTATAGATACAAATTTTCCCTCTGATTACTCTTTGAATCCGCGGTTTGTTGCGTTTAATACCCTGTCTTTGTTTATGCACCGCTGCTGTTGTTTCATTATTCATATTACTGTGATAGGCGAACTTCCTCATAGAAACAGGTTGCATTAGCAACAATTCTCTGTCCACCAAAGAGCAGCCATTATGAACTACTAAAACAACACCAGTGAAGTTGGACTCCGCCACACTCAGGATTTAACTGTAGATACTCATTAAATGTTACTTGCGGGAATATGTTTCGTGTATTGTCTAGCCCACTCAGGGCTTTAACTACGCTCTGCATCAGTTAGGTATGTCACACACAATCAATTCTACTAATATAATAAAAGTGCGTATTTTTGAGTATGTCTATGTATGTTACAAACTGGTTAACAAAACTTGACTCACAGATACTGTGTACTTTTACCCATAGCCTGAATTCCTATAGATGTTAACATAGGATAATGTTGATCCCGAAAAATTGCATAGCGTTGACAGGATTGCGACAAACGAATTCTTCAAAAAAGAGATCGCGAGTTACAGCTTCTATAGGTATAAACGAGTTAAGTAAATAAATGAAAGTAAATATAGGTTAGATACCAAAGATTATAATTAGGTTACGAATGATTGATCCCCAACTTCACACACTGGCGCTTGTTACGCCAAATTGACATTTAGTGATGGATAGCGAGCTCTAGTTTTTAACACTTCCGAAAGAATTAAGTTTTCAGCGTACTTTCTGACGAGAAAAAATAAAAGGTCACTGCACCTCTCATAAAAAGTGGTAGGTATCAATCTTGATTGCCAGCTTTAACTAAACCCGTATAGATTAACAAATAATTTCATGACACGCAATTCATTTCTAGTGCAGAAGTATACAGCGAAAGGTTCCAGTTGTATCTTGTGCGGGCTCGAGTGCTTAGCGTCGATTTTCAGAAAGGTCCCTCGGGGTGGTTGGTCGCCCCTGCCTGAAAACGGTTAAAAAGAGCATAAGCAAGCAATGGATCACCTTAAATATCGAACATTTACTATTTAAAAGGTGTAACCAAGTCAACTAATTTAGAGATATAAAAATAATCTACCACAACAAGCAAATAATAAGTAAATTTATATACAACAACTATCGTCAAAAACCTACAAAAAACGCACACAGAAAAAAAACACTGTTAATAATTACATTCCTGATTCAAGTTCAGGCAGTAATGCTCTGTTATCGGGCTTTGTACACATTAGAGGTTTCTATACAAATTCAAGGCAACGCAACCACTAAAAGTGGATCGAAATTGGTCAAAATTCACTTAACGTAACCTTAAAACTAAAGCAAAAAACGAACTAAGTGCGCCGGTGGTCTATTTGATAACTACTTGCATCTACGATCCTATGAAATCAACCAGCATGCCATATGAATCATAAGTACTTACGTCATCTGTATTCTACTGAGTTAGATATGATTCTACTCTACGTATGCGCTTCATGTAGACAAACAAGTAAAAATCAAAGAGAAATTTTGACAAATCGGTTAAATACGCGCGTTCGGAACGCGTGTCGCGCGTCCCTCGCGCGCCGGCCGCTCGCTTGATGGATGGCCCTTATAACGCGGGCCGACGCGCATTCGCGCTCTCCGAAGCCTCCTAACAACACAATCGGTTTCACTCCTCACAATTCCTTACGTCTGAATTCTTAATGAAACAAAAATTGCAAAATTTCATGCGATCTCGCAATGAGTCCCATGAATACTAAAAACCTCATCGATTTCGTGCGTTATGAAATTGAGCGGCAGTCAGTTACGCGACAGGCGCCATGAATTTAGGAGAGTAGTCATTACGTGCGTGTGTTGTATCCGCCTATATGGTGAGCTTTAAATCATAAAATCTGATTCAAAGGAATGATACTCGTCGTCAGAAAACAATTGGAAAAACGTGATCGGAGCCCTGATTCGCCTCGGCGGCGCGGGCCGATCCGCTATACATCTTGTACCGCTCAATGCATACCAAGTAATAACTTCAGTTTCAATTTTACGTCCGTTCCTCAGTACATGCTTTATATGATACATTTCAGAAATAAATAATTTTCACTTGGTTATTTTATATAAAAACCGTTGCTTTCTTGTTCTTTACTTAGGACAACGGTAGAATGAAAGCCCCGGTGTAAGATTCACATGCGTCGGTGCAGTCGTGTGCATACCTGACACTCGGAGCGCTCCGTCCTCCGTAGCCCGAGAATCCTTATAAATAACTTATTACATGTTGCATGTTTCCAGCGCGACTGCAAGTCTCGTCCCGTCGCGTGCTACCTTCAATCAGCTGACGTTGAAACAGGGAAATTTTGTTAAACTTAGCATTGCCGGAGTGTTATGTAACATTTAACGTTGTTTTTGACCCTCTCACGTTACACCTCCATGTTACACAACTGAAAATGTTACTTTTGTGTAACTTTAAATAAAAAACATTCACATAAAAAATAATAAAGCACTAACTTTGTCGATACAGCACGTCTAGCACGACAGCGCACAAGAGTCGCGTCGCGCGCGAGATAGATTGTCCGTCCTTTTCTTACTGTTCATTCTAAAAAGAGACGGGTAATCTATCTCGCGCGCGACGCGACTCTTGTACGCTATCGTGCTAGCCGGGCATACGTACCAAAATTTTACTTTAATTTACTTAAATGATCATTTTCATTTCTAATTAACATTCT
Source organism: Pandemis heparana (assembly GCA_963854515.1). Lineage (NCBI taxonomy): Eukaryota > Metazoa > Arthropoda > Insecta > Lepidoptera > Tortricidae > Pandemis > Pandemis heparana. The sequence goes on along the minus strand of OY978012.1, from coordinate 9,807,224 downwards.
GTTACTTATTCTAACTAAAACGCTTTAAATAATGAACTTTTTGATTAACGTTTCACGAACCAATCAAAATTCTCGTCGCAACAATATTTTGTAAACATTAAATCCACAATGCACTAGCGACTATAAATTGGCACACAATATCTTGACTATAAAACACTAAGTTAAATCAATAAGCATAAATCGAACTATTCAATTAAAATGGCTTCAAACCGTGACATTGTCGGTACTTAGTATTCAAACGTATGCAAATTACAGACGTACTATGCAATAAATGCCGACACACGGATCACAATTCGAGAATTGGCATTTACTCGGCAATTGCATTGTCTATGTATTCAACGAACGGGTTGTATGTTTTAACCCATTCAAAATTAGGTATTCTAGTTCATTTCTACTCGCCAAATTTAGTTGTATTGTATAATTATACAAAAAACTGCGTCAGTGGGTTTCCGTCCCAAAATTGTTAACTTCTTCAGTGTTAGATCGAAAAAGGAAATACTTGTGGTCATTTTCATCTTCAACTTTATAAGTGATAAATTCGATATCTTCACATAAAATCGGCATAAGGATTCGATATACGAACGAGAAACACAGAACTGTTCGGGTATGCTCCGTTGCGATAGAGCGGATTGTGCAAATCGCAGCGAGCACCGCCGGCGCGCTCGACCGAGTCTTAAGCCGGCTGTTATGTGGGCCCGCGCCCGGCCTGTCGCACTACAACCCATTCTCACAACCCTCAAGGCTTATATCGCTACCAAAAAATAACACGGAGTGAAACTGTGGTGGTTAACCTGGCCTATCTAGCTGTCACGAAAGGCCACAGCTTTACAGACCTAACATATTTGCTGAGTAGAGTTAGCGTAAAACTCAACAGTTTTTGCTAGCTTTAATTGCATTTTTTGTTCATTTGAATTGTTAAATAAAATGTTTTGTTGAAAATGAGTGAAATAATAGTCGCTTTGTAGCTTCAAAGCTTTAGGGTGCGACCAAACCGCCGCGTATACGCAGTGAAGTGTCGTAAACGTCACGTTTTCTCACCGTTTCTTCATACATTTTGTTGCGATTCCGTTTTTCAAGCGGCGGTGTGGTCGCACCTTTACTACTCGAAATAATTCTAAAAATAGCGTAATATAAAATAGAGCTATTTAATCGTGAAATTATGAGACCATTTTATTACATATTACAGGTGATAAGATGCCCGCATGCTGTATCAGCGGCCGCTATCATCAAGATATTTATTACGGTTCACGTCCTAATTGCTATTAAGCTGCTTTACTATGAGAAAGCGGGTTCTCTAAAAGCGCTTTTTTAATTCTGAAGATAGAAAAAGAAACACACAAAATGGCAAAAATGAGACTGCAACTCGAGAAAGACTTAGAAGCAAGAAACAACTGCATAATCAGCTTTGCGTCGATTAATATCATCGTGCCCGCGGGCGCCTGTCGCGGTCTGCCCGCTCGATATTGCGAAGACAAAGAACTAAATTATTTCCGCCATTTCTTCGACATCTCTTTGTTTTAAAAACAACATGGCTCCTATGGACTATTACTTTCTACTTTCTACCTTAGTTGAAAATATGTACTATAAAAAGTGTTTGATTTCCATTTAGTTTCACAGCAAAAATACTTGCTATTAATTATTTTCATTCATACTTTAATTGAGTAGGTTTAGTGTTGCTACGGTTTATAAGCGCTCAGCAAAAGTGGTGGGGGTGTTTGCGCAAGTGTATACTGTCCTTCAGGGACGCGAGACGTGTGGACGGGGCGCGGGAGCGGGAAGCGACTGAACGAACCAATAGAATGCATTCGCGCCACGTGGCGCGCTACCTCCCCGCGTCGCGCCTCAGTCCCCCCGCCAAAGAGACCCAAAGAATGAATTCTGCTCATTCAAGGTCATAAACCGTTGCGACACTTATAAGGTTTTCGGTTAAATTTCAAAAACGTCATTTTACTAAAATATTCTGCTTGTGGGAAGAAAATAGTTTTTGGTTGGACGCCTTTGAATAAGCATTTGCATACAGCGTGGGGTTTCGAGTATTTCAAGGCGCAATAAGTCCGGCGATATCGAAACACCACTTCCTTAGGCGGACCATAAAGTCAAATTTAGCGAGGGAATAACAGTTGAAAATATTCGAGGTTGTTCAACGAGTGGTAGTCAACGTTGGTCTTGTGCCAAACTATGCATGCTGGGTAATGTAATTGTTTGCCGCGACGTCTAATGCACTGGTAACGACCAAGGTAACGCGTCGGCTCCTCCTTTTAAAACTGGTAGTAAATGGACTCATAAATACTGAACATACCTAATTTTACTTTTGTTGGAAAATGTATAGAAAACAAATGAGATGTAATTACATCAATACAAAAATCAAATCAAAAACAATCAATCAACCAAAAAATAAATAAAATAAATATCAATTGATATACAAAAATTTTCAAATTCAAAATACTACCTACCTCAGTCGCATTGAACTTTAAAATTTAAGTTCATTTTTTAAATTGTGTACCAACTTGGAAATTTTATGTATTGTTCTCCTACACGAATCAACAATTGTAAAGGTACGGCTACAGCAAATACAATGGGACGCACCTAATCCATAACTCATAAAAATAAACGAGCGATCCAACATCGACTAGAACAAACACCAAGCGACAAACAAGTAGGTACGCTGCCTACCTACCGTTATACCTACTGTTGTTATAAGTATTACCCAACATCATGTCGAATTTTGTATATCTGGCGAATAGAGGTCAAAGACCACGCTGTAAAGACATCCTTTAAACTCGCACATAAAATAATTCGTCCAACAGAATATCAACCCTGGCACAATTGTTATAAAACTAATTTGAGTGACACGGCATTTTCATTAGGTTCGTTGGCATAGGTAAAAACTTAGTAGAGTTTGACTAAGAATTTCTAATTAAAAATTTAAGCTCTTCACGACATAGCAATATTTCAGGCCCGTGAAGGTATTTCCAATAAAGGACTTTGCCAAGTCATAATTCTTGAAAGTTACGTGTAATGAGATGTGGATGTTACAGCGTCTCCTCCAGATTCAGACAAGCTGTTTTAGTGCCTGCTAACAAACTTAATGAATCTGAGAAGGACGACTGACATACTCTAGACCTATACAGACTAGTAAAATAAATGGGCAACATTCCATGTAACTTTTTACTTATATTACCATACTTTGTATTATGTCAAATAATCAATAACTAACATTAACAACATGATGTCATTCTGAACTCGTGTTATGATACAGAAAATTATGTTAAATATAGCCAAGGGCGGTACCTAATTCGCGCGAAAAGAGGAATGGGGCGGCAAATGGCGCATAAATTTTACTTCGAGAATAAGTCGAGAGCATTAAGAAAATATAGATTACATGTACGGAACATAAAAATGGTCTTGCAGCGGCAACCTACTGCAGGATTTATGTTTCACCGCCACTTACGGCTAGGATGCATAAATTGCGTTGGTTGACGGGAAGAAATGGTATGCATCAAATGGTGGTTTGACGGAACGTAATGATGATTCGAATACTACGGACAATAAGCCAGGGCAAAGACTTTTAAGAGTATAATTACAATTTATAAAATTTTATTATTGTTCTGAAAATAACAAACGAAAAATGTTGTTTCTAACTCTTAATTATTTATTTAAGCACTTTTATCGGACACCAATTACTGCTAAAACTATATAACTACTCCAAACAATCAGAACGGTTCCATCAAATGTGATTTGGTTTGAATGACTGCAAAGTATAACAAAAAAAATAACAATAACATAAACATAACTAATTAGGTATACGTCGAAGTTTAATACGTGTACGCCGTTGCCTTGTATCACTAATGGGCTTTCCAATTTTCTTCACCGCATTGCTCCCGACAATGCTCCCGCTTATTATTTTCCTCGCTCAGGAGTCAGTTCAGAATTCACCAAAGCTAACTATTAGTATTCATTTTTTATTTTATTACTATTTTATCTCGCCGTGTTTGTAGGTTTGTTTATAAATGTATCATTTGAAATCTTTGGAGTGAATTAACACACTGCCTAAGAACAGAATGATTTGTTTCTTTTATTAAAAATATTTCCATTTGCGTGATGAAATATTAGGTTCACTGACAATAAAAATACTGGCACTTGTATCTATTTGATTCTTATTTGGTTTTGATATCAAATTATCGTAAGTAAGTTTACTCGTACTTACCAATAATGACAGAGAAATACTGTGCAATACCGTCCATACTGAAGCGAAAACACAGTTTCGATAGCGGTGTACCATCAAGGTAAGAGGATCAGAGCCGTAATGCCCCAGCCTGCCCGCTCCATTCCATCTATAGGCTATTTAAACTTCAACCCGATATAAAATGCTCTTAGTCGTTTATTATAGCGCTTCTGTATCAATTGCACTCCTTCGACATTTAAGTGCGCGAAGACAATTTCATTCATCGAAAGTCAACATTCGTTCTCAAATTTATAACCGTAGTGCCCGCTTCAGAGATTACGTCGTATCAATGTTTACCTATTTATTTATCGTGTCATAAGATAAATTACCAATAATAAAATTTTTAGTTATGATTAGAAGTTTGAGCAGAATTCATATCACTCGAAAAGAACAAACTATCGAGCGCCATTAATCTTGTTGCTGACAATCATTTATTCATCATACGATAAAATAATTATTATTCACAACTGTAAATAAATTGTTCGCTGAATTAATATCGCCGGTGTAATTATTTTCATGTATTTTACGACAGCTCGGTTCCGGTATCTTCAGTGCAGAGCTTCGAAATTTACATAATACGCTGGCGTATACGAGCGATCAAAGCTCTCCGGAAGGCAGTACAGTACGCAATCGCGTCACGAAAGTCGACATTCCGAAAGTGGTCACGTAAAATTTTACGTTTGAACTCGACTTCGGTGCACCGACAGCGTTCGAACCTAATCCAATCAGAAGCAATGGTGCTGGACACGGGTGTCAATTTCACACAGCCCGCCGATGCGCTCACACGCTACACGGCATTATATTTTAGGTATTGGAATAAAATTCAGTTTATAAACTGCATAAATACCTATTATAAAGAAATGTGTAGGTCTTTTCATTCTTTTCAATTGTGCTATTTGGTAAACAAAGTTCTAACCTCAATGTAACCTCAAACCTGAGGCAATCTTTTGTACATAATTTTGCTGATAATTTATCTCCAGTTCCTTTATTTACGATGAAATAGTTAAAAGATAACAAAAATGAGACGTTTTGAGGTTAGAATTTTGTTTACTAAATAGGACAGTTAAGAATGAAAAGACCTTAGGTACCTACTCAATGATATATTTTTACTTTCACAAACTATCATTTTTCCAAAGTTTGATCCGATTGACTTTAAATGTGCTACACATATGGAGGATGGATGACAATGCAAGTACAGACAGCAAAAAAGCTTGTATCAAAAATGATATTTTTGACAGAACGATATTGTGTGTAGGTGCTTCATGTTATATTTAAGGCTTTTTTAGCCTCAGTACGATGTCGTTAACTAATACAAAAAGGTCATATTCTATTTAGCGTATGTTTAGAATAGATAAGAATAAGAATAAGAATATTTATTTGCAAAAAATGTCGTGGTGAATACAGATGAAGAAGCGTTTTTGAGTGCGTACATTTTACTTAAACAAGCATGCAAATATTACTTATAAACTAGGATTACAAGATCATTATAACATTTGTAAATATATCATAAATTAAATCAAACTATTATATCGTCTGTACATTACGTTTGCGTTAATCTATAAAAAGTACATAACTTGGCATTAGTTAGATCAAAATGCACTGAACACGACTTTCCATGATGTAGACTTAGGTTGGCGTGTTTTCTTTACCAATTATTTATATGGGCAAGGTATGGCGTACACGTAGTGTCTGTAAATAAAACTGGCTGAGGAAGCTTTTAATAGTTATTATTTACGGTCCCTAATAACTGGCGGGACTGCAGCGCGGCAACTCTGCTGCGCCTCGCCCTCCCGCTTTGGACTTGCCTGGAATAATTTAAGGGATGTTAGTCAAATTCTTAGCTTTTATAGTAGAGTAGGCTAATGCGTCTCCAATGACAATAGAAGGAGTTAGGGAAGGCCACATAGAAAAGAGTATTCTTTACCACTTCTTTACCTTTACTTAATAGCAAAAACTTTAACAAGCTCAAATTTATTGTACGCCATTGGACGTCAAAACAGCACATTTATCAGAATTCATTAATTCAACTGCTGTATTAAATGGCAATAAGTGCGACAAAAATCAACCTTGTTTGAATGTAAAACATGGTCGGGAGCGGAGCCGGTAGCAGTAAACGATTTGTCGGCGTATTAATAAAACGATTAAATGAAGCTCTCGGCGGTAATCTGAGAGCGCAGCGCGCGGCAGATGGCCACAATTCCCAAACTTTGATGACGAACGCCGTCTCTCCGGCTCCAAGGAATCAACCGGCGATTTGTGGACTTTTGTTGCCGACTACTTCTCCTTGAAAGGAACGAGTTCTTTGAACGCCTTTAATTTCCGAGAGTCGAACATGAAGAAACCTTTTTAACTGCTTTAACTTACTACTTACTATTCATAAACGTGGTAATTAAGTGTAGAACGTTAGTACCATTTGCAATTTGTCGTTAAAAGGTAGTAAACTAATGATAGGCATCTGTCTGACGACGCGGCTTCAATCGGTGTCCGTCGTTTGATGACTCGTCAAAATTGCTTCCTGCGTTGTTAAGTGCAGGAAATTGTGACATCTTCATCGACACACCTACCAAACGCTGTCGGCTTTTACATGTACGCTCTTCATGGCTTTTGGGATAGTCCAATTAATAAATAATTAGGTATACAAGATTACTTTACTGAGTAACAAGTTGCAAAATTTGTAGTCGAACACTTGTTCAAGTTGAATCTTCCAAAACTATTTCGACAATATTTCAATAGTAACTTTAACTTCAGGTATAATGAAAGAATCGGTCATAAGTGTACTTTATTTTCAGTCAGGGTTTTTTGCTGTTTTTATAGACAAAAACTACTGCAGAGAGAAAATCACGCGAAGCGGAAAATGGTGTTTGGGCAATATTTCGGTAACAGCAGCTGTGAAGTAATGGCGCCGACACTTTACGCGATGCGATTACGACCACCTAAACATTAATTATAAGTAATGTCCGTCATTTATCTGCCCTAATCACTATGCGAGAAATTGCCTTCTGGTTATGTTTAAAGAAATATCGCGTTTTGGAACACTTTATTACAAGAGATGCAACATTTTCCATTTCGAAGATAATATGGTGTTAAAATGGTAGAGTTGTCAATAGGCCCACACAATTGGGACAGATCAAGGAAGCACTCACTGGTGCTGCTTTCCAGTGATGGCGTATTTCCTTTTATTAAAGTAGAGGGCCCCGTCTCCTAGATTTAACATTGGTGCTGATACTTTTAATTACATACGCTCGCGCATTCATTAAAAAATAAACTAAAACAAACTCATTCTCGCATAATTATGTTTCGCCTATACATATATAAAGTCTAATTGTTTACTTACGGTTTAATTAATACAGGTGGCGGCAAATAAGTAAAACGTGGAGGGATATGCGCAGTATGAAAAACAAGATCATTTTCATACTGTGCATATCCCCTCCACGTTTTACTTATTTGCCGCCACCTGTACGTATTGTGCGGAACTCTCAGAGCGCGAGTCTAACTGGCTATTAGCCGTTTTTTTCTCATACTATGCGAGTACTTCTGTGTATTCAGAACTCACAATTATTGGTAACGGCTAAACTGCAGGTTGGAGTAGGTAATCCTTGCGTAAACCCCGAAGCAGTTTGCGGGCCAGCAGGTGAACACTAAATGTTTCACGGTTTAATCAACCCCTAGCCATCAGGCAAGACAAATAGTTAGCTCATCTGCATCTATACGAGTTGGTGCCGTCGGTACAAACGTGATACGTTTTTAATTATTTTTTTCACACTATTGTTATTAGGATCAGATTGCCTTTTCCATGCTTGTACATATTTAACTTTTATAAGAATAAGTAGGTACATAGAAAACAAGCGCAATGAATGCGATGACAGCTCAAGAATACGTATACATGTACGAATATATCCAGAGTACTACTTACTGTTTTTATGTACTTAATGCAATGCAACAGCTCCGGGAATAGATTATTCCATTAAATCGTTCGGAAAATGTATTTCAGCGTAAATTCTATAAGGTACTCCCACAAGAATGGCATACAAGATGTAATGTTACGTATCGTATTGGCCTTTGTTGGTTCCACGTAAAGCACTGCGGCCGGCCACGGCCGAGTACTCAATCGCACTAATGGCGAGAACCGCAAGCGCGGTCCTCGGGGACAGACTAACTAAATATGTAATGGTTATTCGGAGAGCTCTCGTTATACTTAGGCTCCACTTCCTATTGACCAGATAAAGTTACCAGCGCCTAAATTACCAACCAGGCGGCAGACCACCGGCACGCCTAATGGCATCATGCATTTATCAATAACGCGAATTAATGATGCGCTATACGCTCTAAGACGAAATTTTAAGTGTTCTTCCATGTAATATTATGTGTATAACTTACTCGGTACAAACGCGGCGTAACGAACCTAAGCATTCCCAAGTTCAAAAGGAAATTGAGAAAGTGTGAGTGACTGCAGTAAACCAACTTTTGAGCCTTATTTACTCGTTCCGAAATTGCAGTGGATTTAAGCGAGATTTCATTTGTATAGAAGCCGGCATAATCTGGAATAATACTACAGTGGCGGCGCGGGCCTTCAAAGACGCCACTCGTCCGCGCCGTGGCTGCCGCGTGTAATGAGTTTTTTTAAATGCGCAACACATTCACACCGCGTAGTTCCGCCGGGTTTAACTCACTGCGAGTGTACTCGTGGAAGCAATATCGTTTAATTATAAGCAGAGCTTTAAGCAACTCGTTGAAAATAATTTACTATGCAAAATTTCACTTTGAATTGGTTTATTACTTATCACCAAAAAGCGCAAGAAACCCCCGAGAGCTAATGTAACTGCGGGATAAAATCCAAGAGAAGGCGTCGCTGCGCGATCTCCGCTAGACTATTCAAAATTGGACGGATTATGAGGAATTTAAAGGACGATGACAATTTGGGTATGAGCGAGAAAATTATTTTTTAAATTAGACGTATTTTCTCTTAGTGCGACGAATATTCTCGTTTATTATCTAAATAGTCATTCATTTCTTGGAAAGCGACGTATTACAACTCTTTGTTATGTAGATTGTAGAGCATTCAACGTAATAAAAGCAAATTGTTCTCACGCTGAGAGGTGATATATTCTAAGAAAAAATGCACTACTGTGATAATTTAATAATGTTGTGTTTCATTCAATTTCCAGCTATGTTTTTATGAATTTCAGAAATCCAATATTTTATTTATTTTGTAATTTGTTAACACAAAAGATTATGTTGGATTTTTCTGCCGCCCAGAGAACCTCATAATACATTACAATACAACTTTTCGTGGAATGATAATTTTCCTGATAATATTATCTCCAACAAAAGAAACCAGCTGATGTTTGTCAAAAATATCAGCTAAACATTAACCCTTCTACATTCCGCGGGCAAGATGGCGGTCGCGGCTGAATGGCCCGGCAGCGGAAGGAAAGCAGAGCTAATTACTCCCGCCTGGAGCCTGCATCCTCGCGATGAAAGCAGGGGAAGTGCGCGCCACATGACGCCACGCGTCGGCGGCTGGGCCACGTTTCACGACGCTACGACATGTAATTCTTGGAGGCATGATAAGTATTATTTTTCATACATAAAGCACGTCTTTATCCCTTACGGGGTGGACAGAGCCTAAGATAACAAGACCTAAAGGCCACGTTTATTAATAAGCTAAAACCTATTATGTACCTAGATTTATTCACTAGGTCACCGGAAGTTTTATCGCTCTTTTATGCATTGATTTTGATTGTATATTGTATATCTATGACGCAAAAACTAAAATGAAAAACTATACGAAGTTTCACCTCTTAACGAAATTGAAAACTAACACAAAAAAAATCGAAAAATAAAGCTAACAGCAATTGAGTCCCGATTCTCAATACGCGATGCGTGCATTAGCTCTACTCCACCTATACTTAGTAAGTACTAGTGTTGCCAGCGACTTCGTCTGCAAAGAATTCGTTTATCGCTATCCCACGGGAATTTTCCGGGATAAAAAGTAGCCTATGTGCTATTCCAGACTTTTCTCTATCTATGTGCCAAATTTCATCCAGATTCGTTGGGCCGTTCTGGCGTGATTGAGTAACAAACGAAGATTCATCCATCCATCCATACTTTCGCATTTATAATATTAGTTAGCGAAGCGCCGTCTATTTGAATAATGTCTCTCTGATACACATTTAAACTTCTGTACGACATAATATCCGTCCGTGTCTTTGTTCATGCATCTCAGTGTTTGTCAATTGTATTTGTCTTGTTTATTTTGCACAATAAAGAGTTTACATACATACATACATAATATACACAAACTGCTCAGCAAAAAATTATAGCCATAAACGGCAAAAAAAAACACTTCAGAAAGTTAATAATTTTTCACAAGAACTATTTGTTTAGTATGGAGAATAGTATGCAACCTGTGAAACTGTTGATAGCTACGAGTGCGAACAATCATTTACGCAAGACTGTGACAATGTGTAATTAGGGCTGGCTCCGCCCGTGTGTCGGTTACCTACGTATTTACCCCAAATTGATGTTAAATCGCTTTCTGTTTGCGCATCCAACCCCGAAGTAAATTCACTGTTAGAAAAACAATTTTATGGAGTCACTGTCTTTTTAAGCTCCCGGGGAGTATTTTAAATTGCTATCCTTCGAGTTGGGGGTTGTGAACATTGCTTTGTTGTTATTGTGGGTTAGGCTTTTGAAATATTTTGAGTCAACGTCTACAATAATACGAAATTAAAAAAAAAACACTGGGCAGCACTCCGAGAGTGCCGGCAGAAGTGAAAACTACACACACGCACACTCGCGCAAAAAGAAAAAAACTTTTTCTACACGAGATTTGAACTGGTCACCTGAGAGAAGAGAGCGCACTGTTATTCCACACCTTATACCACTAGGCCAAACGCACATACGTTAAAGCGACGAAATCAACGTACTTTGCGGGTGGTAGAGCCTTGTGCAAGGTCCGTCCGGATCGCTACCACCATCTTACTCGCTAATCCTGCCGCTAAGCAGCACTGCTGTATTCCGGTGTGGAGAGTAAGACAGCTGGGGAAATTACGGGCACAAGAGGCATTTCATCTAAGTCCTCTAGGTAGGCAACGCATCTGCAATCCCTCCGGGGTTGCGGGTGTCTATGGGCAGTGGTGATCGCTTACCATCAGGTGACCCACTTGCTCGTTTGCCTTCCTATTCACATAAAAAAAAAACACTTCAAAAATCGAGCGCGACTCTAGCTTCATTCGTATTTCACAATAAGCTCTTAGATGATTCTGATATCCTGGTACTTAAACTCTCCCTCCGTCTTACGCCTGACGCGAGTTTAACATTTTTTACCCATCCCAAAAAGTGTTCAGCGCCGCTAAAAAAGCTTTCATTTCAAAAATCAAGAGTAGGTATCTGACACCTTGGATAGTCAGACAATATATGAAAAGGAATCCCTATTTCCCTTGGTCATGACATCACGAGTGAACGGCTGGACCGGTTTCGCTAATTCTTTTTTATTGCGTTCGTTATTGTCAGGAGGAAGCTCTTATGACACAATATTCTGCAAAAAAAAAGAATAAACTGGTCTGAGTGAAGCCGTGGGGAACAACTATTAAAATATACAAATAAAAATTCAATACAAATTAACGTACTGTCAAGTGCAAAAATAAGTATCGATACGAACATTTCAAAAATTATGTCTCACGACCTTATTATGCCGGCCGGTGTAAGGGCGTATGCTACTCTTTTTTGAAACTGACTAGATAGGTAGGTATATACATATTATTATTACTCTTGATTGTACCTACAATGGTTTTAGTTTTACATTACAAGTGACTGTATATTTTCGTAGTTCTCATAAATTCAAATAAAATATGAGACACACCTATTCCTAAAATATAAGTCTAGAAATGTCACTAAAAAGCGACGGCGTGTCCTAAAACTGCTATACATTTAATATTAGCAGCAACAACTGCAGCTATATTTGTAAAGGACGGGAGTTGTAAAGATCAAACACAATTTTTAGTAAACAGTTTTGTAAGAATGAGACTTGGAAGTGTTGGCCGTGGGGGAAACCATTCATAATATTGTAATAACGGCTTCCAGCAGCAGTTATTCCGTGCTTAAACGTTTAACTGCGGTCATTATCTACCCGCTGAAAGGATATGCAGGCGATAAATTGCGAGCGTTACCTACACACGAACGTCTGGCCGAGCCCTGCCGAACCTGCACGACCAGATGATTTAACATTTACAAATTACAATAGGAGGGGAAGATGTTACGTATATAATATAATAATAGATATATTATTACGAGTACCTAATATAAATCGGAAAGTTTGAATGTTTGTTTTTCAGCTCGAACGTCGGTCGACCTGTTTATAAATTCATAATTATTTTAATATAGGGTGGATTACTTTTTAACACGCTTTTTTTTTACAATTACAAGATTAAAAAACCGGCCGAGCGCGTGTGGGGTCACACGGAGCCTAGGATTCCGTAGTTGGCTGTCACAATTCACAATTTAGGTATACATTATACTGATCAACTATTAGTACGGTCTCAGCGTCATATAGTTTGAAGCATACAAGTCGGCCAAATATGTAGTTCAGCACACTATAGAAATGGTGTGGTGTGTCGAACTTTTTGGTCACCTCGGATGTTTCATACTATGTGACGCTGATTATTACACGTTAACTCGGGAAGCGTACTTAGTTTTGAAAGATTTGCTTTTAACTTCGATACATGGAGGTACTGCTACCCTGATTTTTTTCACATGGTATCCAATAACTACCGCTAACTGACATGAGGGAGGTAGATGTAGATACAATTGACACTATAACAAAGTTAAGCAATGTAAAACTTAATTTCCTGCAATCGGATCCCATATAAGCATATAACTGTCCAAACGAACAAAAACGTCCCCATTAAACACGACTTCATTTTGAGCTAAGCCGCGGACTGGCGGACAGAGAGACAAACGTGCGTCAACATTAGTTGACTACCCAAGCAAACCTAAAAACAAGAAACTTTATTCCACAATTTAAGCTTCAAATGTCATTAATGAAATCCCCAAGAACATATTATAATGATCCTTTATTTATAGTGCGTAACTATTTTGGAATTACCGAGGCTATATTTAGTTTTCCGTGACGTGACTTGCGTTGGAACCAATTGGTATCAGTTAGACATCTTAGTGTTACCCGCGAACGTGTATCGGATATCTCAATGTGCACATAAAGGGAACACGCCTTTCCTTTGGCAATAAAGAGACCATTTCATCGAAGCTTATCTGCCCTGAAGCATTCATTAGATGATTGCGCCTCTAGTGGACTCGCTTCGGCTCCACCCAACCGAGATATTTTACCTATTAAATCGGACAAAACACTCGACACCGGTTTTTAATAGCACCGCTCAAGTAAATTAATGATAATAATTAAAGCAATTTGGAGTGAGTCTATTGAATAAGTGGATAGGAAATATTTGCAACTTTAAGGGCGGGTAATAAATTACTCCGAGCGGAAGAGAGGTGGAGTGTGCGAGGGGATCGAGAGGTAGGTAATTACAATTTACAGATTCACACGCATTTTTAGATGTTTGTTTTTTTATTTTTATAAAAAAAATTGCTTAGACTTTGGATATACTCAAAATGACTTCCACTCAAACCAACCGCACACAGCCACCTTTAACCGTTCACAGAAAACTACCTTTACTTTTTATTTGATCAGAAATCATACATGGACCACATGAAAATAAAAATAAAACGTTAAAGTTTGCTAGTGTACTCCTGTATTTTTAACTCACATTTATAGCAACAACTATCAATTCCCGATACTTTGTACTTACAGGTTAATAATCATGAGAAAAGACACGCGTATCCTACATCCTAAACCAACACGTGTGAATGGCGAGGGCAGTGTAAATGTTTTTGTAAATACGAGGAGAGCAAACACGGGCAGCTACGATGGCCCTTGTATCGGGATGCTGCTAAACGAGGGCGAGACTCTGCAAATAATTCTATTAGCGGGACTTGAACGATTTCACCGATCCGAAGCGGTTGGTGTGTATCGCTACTTTAAAACCACACTAGGAATATAAAGGCTATCTGACGGTGAACAGAAATACTTCAAGGTTATTCCTTATTTGAGCATTGGAATATTTAAGTTGAATCCTATGAATGTTTGTAAACTTCTATTTACGACCTGACCCATAGTAACCTTTGCAGTTTTCGCACTGAGAAAGAAGTTAGGATCTAGGTATCTCATATTTATTTGTAAAATATAGATATGCAAAAGTAAGGTAAACAGTCAGGTAGGTATTTGTCTGTCCTCGCTGACGAACTCGAAGTAGAGTTCCATTTACAAAACATACATTTAGTTGCACACTCCACCATAACTATTCGGTAAGTTAAAGATATAGGTACCGTTGCGATTTATTCAAGCAAATAAAACCGAACTGACGACACACCTGCCTGAAATGAAATCCATTTCAAACCAAAGTGTTTCAGTCTACATACAAGCGAGCTAATCTCCGAAAACACACAATAAACCTACAACGGATGTTCCTAAAACTTCGATAGTGTACCGCATAAATCTCTATCAAAAAATAATAACAGTAATAGTATAGCACAGCAACAGCAACACACGGTAGGTAAGCAGTTCAAAAGTGGTGCATAGCATAGCAGATCGCGCGGTGCGCGACTCGCGGCCGCCGGCAGGTGGCTTAAATTACCGCATTTGTTACACGTTTACACGAAACTGTATCAATATTTCATGCGGATTTACACGAGCTATCGCGAGGGTTTGCATTTTGCTGTCCTAAAAATATTCACTCTTGATACCGGCGCACGGCACGAAAAGCCTATCTTTATTAATACTAACTAGCAAAAATAAAGGGTCCCGGACTTTAAGGAGCTTATAGTATTACACATAGTATGGTCGACATGTAATACTATCTGTTTACACTCATCTCGTAAACCCTAAATTTTGAACAATAAAGGTCTGTAATCGACAAGTTTCTGTGAAACAACCGAGCGCATTGAGGTAACCTACGTACAATTCGAGTTACGAGCGAGCTATCATTTCAATGAGACTGGTTCTGAATCCTTACAATGACAACTCACTCAAACGTAAACGCGAACTATTTCCATAAGAAAGGCATTGCAAAAGTTTTTCAATTTTCAAGTGACGCAGGTATGATGGGGAACTTTGGCTTCGGACAAACCACCACGCTGCTGCGGTTTGTTCGTATCCAGCCAACTTATCGTTTCGCAGCCAATCTGAACTGAAAAGGAATGCTTTTTGAGACTAGCCTATAGAAAAATAATGTTATTAAATATCATATTATGGACTTGCTCGGCGTATTCAGAGAAATTGTCTTGAATGTTGTCAGAAGCATTACTATATTGCTATATTTGCTGGTATTTAATTAAATAGTTGACAGACATTTCCTTCACTTACTTAAATGAGTTAAATGACAACTTCGAGCCATAATAAAAGTTCTTAGTCTGCTATCTGTAGGTTTTCATCAAAATAGGAAATTTTCAGAACATATCGGGCGTATTTATGAAAACGGTCTGAAATGAAGCTAATTATGGGCCTCCTATATTATGATTATGTATTTTAAATTAGGTACGTACAAAAGGTTAATCCCCCTTTCCGGCCTTTGAGTATAATTTTTATTTAAACGAAACTTTTTCTTTTTATTTAACAAGAAAGAACTGTTGTTTAATCAGACCATTCCGCTCGTTAAAATTTCCAAATAATAAAACACATAACTCGGTATGAGTTTAGATATCAAATTGATAAGCGAGACTGTGCAGGGACGAGCATGGACGGCATTATGCAGCATCACGCCGGGATCACGGGATTGTTTCCTGAAACAGGATTGGAGCGCTGCCTGAATTAACGAGACCATACAGCTCTGCCACTTGTGGGCCCACGCGAGCTCAAAAACATGTTAATTTAAGTTGGGAAGCTGGATTTTCCCGGTATTACTTTTGTCTTAAATAATGGAATTTTATAAAAAAGGATTTTTTCTGGATGTAAATTAGGAGGACCTACGATGGCCTGAATATTTTGTGATTCATTGATTTGAATTTGGCAAACTTTAGAAACTAAGAAAATGTTTTAAAGATAAAAACTTATTTTTCAGAAATGCATATAATGTCCCTATATGTAATACTCTGCTATAAATAGGTACTTTTAGCAGGGACCTGACAGTATTAACCTGGGTCTGACTCTAAGTTTTGAAGGAATCACACCCACACACATATCTTAGGTACTCAAATGAGAAAAGTAGGTACTTATTCGACTCATCCAATGCTTACACTAAAAATGCCCCTAATTTCCCTTCAAGTATATAAAAGCAAAGGAATATGATTACGCACATTGTCAGTTGTACTACTTATGCCGAATCGCCGGCCCGTCCCTCGAGGCTTGCATTTATCTGCTCAATAAAACTCCGATGAAAACATTCGATGACGTCCAATATGATTCCGCGCCTTCCCGAAGGGTCCTTATGTGGAGTCGCATCAACTATTTTGCTTTATTACAACATGTTGTTCGGCTTTATGTGCCCATTTGAAGTAATAGGATTTGTTCTGCACAAATTCATTCGCATTTCACTGGTATGTATACGGTATTTTTTGTGACGTTACGTACGAATTGGTCTACCTTGTGTGTCTAAACTCAAGGTATTAGCTACACTGTCTCGGCGCAAAGAAAGGTGTGTGTGATTGGAGGTTCTGTTCAACTGTGTATGTTATCTGGACGCAAATAGGATCACTGATATGGTTTTTATCATAATAGCTAAATTAAGCGGAATAATGTGTTGGCAGTTAGGTGCGTAAGTTAAACAAATATTCGTTATAAAGTTATTTTGATAATAGGTACTGTGTTTTTATTTATTCAGCGGTGTTTGAATTGATTTTAAGTGAACAAAGCAAGGGACGTTTTAAGTGCAGTACTGACGGGCGAGCGGATAAGCTTGAAATAGCCAAATTATCGATTTACGAAATCGTCGCGATGCGAAACGAATAGAACTGAAAGATTTCGCCATTGGTTCGCGGTGCTTTCCACTGGCGTTCGTGTCGCCACAGTGTGTGTGTGTATGTTTTTTTTGTGTTTAGTTTTTAATTTAGCTGGGTTCCACTAAAAAACAGCGTTGCGGCTTGCCACAACATTATGCTGAGTGGGGCCCATTTTACACCATATCGGTATTCGGTACTGTTCTTAAGTATAATATTGCTTCATATTTTAAATCCACGTGTATCAAATGTGTGTAAATAAATGTCTCTCTCTCTAATCTTTGTTATCTCTCTGGAGAGGTCAATTTTATTTTGGCTTAATTTGGATAAATTACAAAATGATTGACCAAAAAGCGTGAAAAAACTCATTTTTAATAAAAAAATAGAACCGCTTTCAATTCGCTACTTCAGAAATGTCAAATTAAACTTATTTTTCGGTGAGTGCTACCTACTTATTTATATGTAGTCGTGTCTTATATGTAGTGTGAAGTCGTTGTCTCAGCTCAAATAGTTTCAAGCCGAATAAGTACTATATAGGCAGATAGAACTAGATCCACTTCTGCCACGCATGTCATATATAAACATAACGATGTTATGATGGAAGCGTGGATGGTGGCGCGGGCTGAGGCACCGACTTCAACATATAAGTAACGCACACCGAAAAATAACTTTTCTCAAGCATGCTCGGAAATGTACGCGTTAATGTCGCGAAATGAAGCCAAGAAGTTTCACATTTACGGCCTAGGCCAAGAAGTAATGTGGTGCGGTCGGCGGGCGGGTGCGGTCGGCGCGGGGCGGGGCGCGGGGAACATGGCGCGAGCAATAGTTTGTTCAAATGGCACGTTTCAAAAATTAAAAATGCGGCTAATTAAACAATTTTTACTTGATTTCCTCGCATTGCTTGAGAAAAGCACTATACAATCCTCGGCCGGAAACAGGGATTGCAGGACTCGCTTTATCCGGCATCGTCTACGACTCGGCCGTGTACCCCAATCTCGTCCTGCAATCCCTTACTTCACGGCCTCTGCAGTAATGTACTATTAATTTGACATTTCTAAAGTAGCGAATTGAAGGCGGTTCTATATTTTTATTTTAGAAATTTCAATGTGTAAATGGTTCCCAGTTGTTCAACAATCACTTCCAAAATGACACGACACGATGGGCCATTTTAATAATAATAATAATATTTATTTATTTATTTAGGCATTAATGCCATTCAATGATATTTCATAGTATAGATATGTTACGTTCCTAGTAAATTGCGTTTGAAAAACGTTCCCTTTTTCAACTGTCACATTGACTGTCACGGACTACTCATACTGTGGCTTGTTTGAGGTAAATGAGACAATTGGGTCATTTATGAATCTTCAACTCGGGCGCGGTAGTGACATATCTACTCCCAGTTTATATGTTAATATCATTGATGCCATTACAATATTTAATTACAATCACAATGATCAAAAATCTAAAAAAATATATTAATAGGCACATTAAATTAAATTACATTACAAGATTGAGTTAAATTAAATGAAATTAAATTTTGTATTGCTGTAAAAAATGATTTATTTATTAGTTTCGTAAGTAAGTATATGTGAATAAGTGAGTAAGTAAACAAATAGGTACACTTAAAGGGTTTACGTCAAAAAACATCTCCGTATAACAACCTGACCCACATATATCCGCAGAGCCAAACGGCGTACAGCTGTTCGCAATGTTCAGTGGAAGGTGGGAGTTGATACGGGTCCACGTAAATTATTAACAAGTCTGTATGAAGGTGACGGTTAATGATAACGTTAACTAGATTTTGTAATAGAGGCAGCTGTACCCGGCCCGGAGTTATGTCCCGCTCGAGACGGGCACCCGATTAAAAATGCAACACTTCAAAACGAGTTGAATTCGGCATCGGCGTCGCTGGCGCACGTTGCCCGCCCGCCAGTGTTGCTATGACGCCGGGCTCGCGTGGTTGCTTCGCCGCCCCGCCGCCCCAGCCGACTGACAGCCGCATGCAGACTTCATCTAAACCTCACTGACTTGAGCACCTGCTCCAATTATTCATGATACACGTGTTTCAAATCCAGTGCTTGTGAGTTCAGTGACTGAAGGATCGTATCGAGGATATTTATGGTGGGTATGGTGGTGTGTTTTGTTATTCACCTCAAACTGTATACAGAATATGTATTTGCAAAGTTTTAACCAATTTAACCCTCACGTTTTAGTGGACGGCTACAAAAATAAATAAAAGTGGACTAATGTGACGCGAGAGCCAATTTACTTACTACAAAAATTATTTGCTTACTCTACAATTTGAATGCTACGCGCGTATTTATAGAACTCCAAATTTCAAAGAGAATCGACAGTAACACTGACGTTTATAAAGCAGGTACACGGCTAGCGGAACACGGGGACGCTACAAACGTCGGTATTTACGTGGAGAGAACAACGATATCCGTTCCAGAGCTTCTATTTTTGCGCTATATCGTTTATTATGAGGGCGGCCGGCGGGTGACGGCGCGGGAGCGGCGCGGCGGCGGCTGGCGCGCGCGAGTCGCAGGCCACTACACCGCCTGATATTGTATTCTGGAGCACGTCGCCTCGCCGCGCGCCGCGCCAGTTATTTCAAGTGTTGCATCTACCACCTATGGATTTACCTAGTCTCTCAGTCACGGGGCAACTCCGATTCAACCACCCGTATCGCGTATTACCACTTTAGCTATTAGACATATTTATTTACATCTCATTAAAACAGAAAACATCGTGACGCGGTGGAGACCCCCTTTACAGATGAAAGTCGGGGCTGGCAAGGCCCGTGCCGGTACAGTGTTAGATGTAATGTAAAGAAAATGCAGTGCGTGCGTGCTCGAATCGTTTAAGAAAATTTGGCTGTCAATTAGAAAATTCAAGAGAATAATTATTAACTTGAGGCTCAAAAAGGCAAGGATCATGTAATTAATATAATAACATTTCGGTACGTCACTTTGAATAGGTACCTACTACATAGTTATATCACGGATGAGACAATGTTATCGCAAATTTTGTACGTTTAGTATTATACCATGTAAGGTTAAAGTATTCGTCTTTGAAGTGGGGTCTATTGTATAGACTTGCAAGCTCACGACAAAGCCTTGTGATACAGAGTGATAGAACGATGACATACATTCACTTCTGAACCTCTTGATAACATTTAACACGTTGCTTAGAATTTTCATAATAAAAAGAACCTCGTTTAGTCACAATGTTAGTTTAACATAGAATGCACTTTAAAAGCGTATTTTAAATGTAGAAATCATTTCATTACTTTTACACACCCTATACATATTCATTTACTTTCTGTAACCCCGGTCACTGACATGTGCACATATATTCGCACATTGTATAGAAATTCCCAAACTCGAAATTGTACTGCCAAATTCAAAATTGGAAATTACTATCATACCATCCCTCTCAGTCTTATATTACCGACTAGGTACTAGTGTGAGTGGAAAGGAAATTTCTATATTCGGAGTATTAGGTGAGGTCTAATTCGGATTGTTCAGACACGATACGTAGGCGTTCTTAAGCGTTTCAGTTGCATATTTGACGTTATGACAGAGGTCAGATTGTTGAATTAAAGCTTTGTAAATCCAACAATACCAGAATACCACATATTGCCAACCGATCGATTATCTTCCTTGTTTCACAAAAAAAATATCGTCTCTACAATCGTCGGTCCGCTCGCTGTCAGATTCATACTAAAAGTGACAGCTGAAACTTGAACTGAGTCGGAATTAGGACGTCATGGTAAGGCCTAATTGTCACAGCTAAAACGACTGAGGAAACTGAAAGAAACCATTAACTGTCTTATGCGCACTTCTACGGAGGTGACCCCTATGAATAGATCGGAGTGGCAATTTAACTATCAGTGGATGATAATTTTGCGTCGTAATAAGTAAATTCAAAACATAAGTCAAGGTCCAAGACTTCATACTCGCGCACTAGATGTTTCCTACCAATACGCGGTACACAATAAATTAAATTATAGTTATGTTGTGTATTTCTTTTGTGTACTTATTGTTGGATATTTTAAGTAAACTCATTTTGGAATAACCTTATCTATATTCTTTATCGAATGGAAATGTTTCCGACTCTATCTTCCGATATGTCATTTTGTCATTAGACAAAATCATTGAATTGAGTTATGCGGCAGTTTGGTGTGCAAACAGTGTGTTAAGTGCATTTCGTTGTAGACGACTTTATTTAATTAATTTATCCGTATACGCCTTATAGTGTAGTATTTTCCGGATAAATTTAGAATAGGTTTGTGACAGGTTCAGAAGCAATATCTTTAGTTGCAATCGGAGTTGAATTAAAATAGCTATGTAATTTAGCCACGCAGGAATGCCACTAGGTAAGAATGTCGACACAAAACTGGTAAAAAAAATTATATCCAAAAATTGTAACCTTTCATGTATTTTTGTACTATTAAGTATGTTGTAATTTATGTACGTGCTATGGTATATTCCAAATTGAAACAAACGAGGCATCTCATGAAGTCATTACAAACTGCATCATAGATACAATCTTTTATGTCAAACGAGAGAACACAAACAAGAACGAGTATAAATATTTGATACCCTGTTGTCTGTCAGTGTTATTAGTAACATTCGGCCAATTTACAGGGTGTTTTTTGTAAAGCCTTCGTGTTATATTCATTAGTTGGTTCGCGCTCGCTGCGGCGTTCATTAGTGCACCACGCAGCGCTTTAGCCGCACGTTTTGTCGTCCCAAGCTTGTTATTCATTCAATTTAAACACAACTTAATGTAAAATTATGATGAACAACACCCTATAGTCTATCAATATTAAGCAAGAGAGCCATGCATAATTTTAATTAGACCTGAAGCAATAACAAACTTTGATGCATTTAACGGTATACCTGTTTAATTAACTATTTAACTGTTATGAATGGATTTCAAACGAACTTTATGTCAATTATCACCCCATTCAAAGACCAGTGAAACAGTGAAGCAATAGTGAGTAGATAGATACAGACGAGACTAGGTGAGTCAGTATTTTTAGATGAACTTACATTACCTAGCGGAATATCATATCGGTCGAACACACAAACACAGTAAAACTCCGAAACTTGGACGTATCTGTAGCTCATCTTAAATGTTCTAGAAAGACCTGTACCAATAAAATTGCAAACGCACACTTACCTACTTTGTAACGTGTATCAAATGTTTTACGGTAGTGAAACATTTAGGAATACTACAAGTTCTAGTAAACTGCCATCGCAAAATGGTTTAGGAGATAGGTATAATAAAGAAGCAAACACAAACAAATAAATTTACATTTTAAATGTAGATATTACGGTCCACCTTAAGTAAAAATTAATAAAATAAGTTAGTATTGTGAATTTGAAACAAACAGAGCAACAACAACAACCTTTACAACAGTAGACATTAAAAATTCTATACAACGCTTGTTTTATTTACTGACTACCTCGCAACTATGGACGAGCAAAAATAACAGCTGACTTCCACTTCCAAAGTTGTATGAAAAGAGAACCGTTATTTTATTTATACTTACTGGTCAATACATTTTCCAAATGTCCAAACTAAGCAGACTTTTATTAAAGTAGCACGGTCAGAGTCCTATTAACCTATTATCACGCAAATGCCTAACGCCAGTAAGCCTCTGACACTCCATTAGAGGCTAATTGAAATTAGTTGTAATCCTTTGTTGTAGGATAATAGTAGATCTGTATAGCAGTAAAGGATGGCGGGGGAAGGCGCGGTGCATGGCTGGGGCTGCACGCCTCCCGGAGAGGCGCCGCGGGCGGAGCCCCCGGGCCCGGCCTGCCTGCCCGCCGCTCTCTTCAGAGGCTGGCGCAAGACTGCCCTCTTCTCCATCTTAGTCCTCTTAATGGTGCTGATCTTCCTCAACATCGGATTGACACTTTGGATTATTAGTAGTTTGAAATTGAGAATGGTGAGTGGTGTGCATCTAAATTCATTGGAATTTACTATTATATAAACTCGTTTACAAACCCGCTCCATCGATACTATCGATGATTCCGCTTAAATCTACACTGAAGAAGTTTTTAGCTGGTAGTTTTTCTGCTCAGGTATAGTCAACATCAGAAGTACGATATACAAACAGTAATGAGTTACAATCGGCGAGGTGATCAAATTGATTTCAACTTTGTAACAGTAGTAAAAATAAAACTGAAACTCATCACAAACCTGCATTTGAAATTTTACGCAACTTCAAAAACTTATGTTTTCAGTGGTTAATAAATCGTAAACGGCTTCATTAAATTTATAACATGGCTGCAGCATCTCTTTGAGCCAAGTAATAACCATTAACGCTACCCGCTGCGGCCGCCGCCTACAAACTGCATAAACCGATGTATTCATCACTGAAATTCATTTGTTTTCCGCTAGTTCCTTTACCGTCTTAGCGGGATCATTATTATTATTGGAATAAGTCAAAGGATTTTTCATAGAATACTCCAGTGGGTAATCTAGTAACCCACTCAATATGGTTTCATCTCGAAGTTCTGAAAACAGCTCTAGCCCTAAGCCCGTTTTCTTTGTTTCGAGGTTAGAATCTAACCCCCTTATCCATAAACGCTCTATAGGCTTCTACTAACTTAGCAATCGTTTGTCCTTATCTGTGGAAGGTAAATGTCAAAGTGATAGATAAGGACAAAGGATTACTAGGTTAACAGAAGCAGAGCATTTATGAATAAGGCGGTAAATGTTTTCTGTTTTACAGGGAGGGCTCGGGCCTATTAATATTATAAAGGGTGGTATAGAGTTGGAGGGGCAGGCGTTCGTGACGGACAGCCTGGTGGCGTCCACGATCAGCTCCCGCCCGGGGCAGCCCATCACCGTGCACTCCTATCGGAACTTCTCGGTGCTGGTTTCTGAGCCAAATCGGAAGGAAACAGCCAAACTGATGCTTAGTAAGATATTTCTTCATATCTTGAAGTTCGTTATTAAGTAGTAAAGCACCTAATAATTATTTTCACATAAGTGAAATGGTAGACGATCAAGTCTTTTCATTTTATTTTTGTACCATCATAAAGCATTAGTTTGTATTCTTTTCATAACACATAAACTTCCTTAGTACAAAAGGGCATTCGCTACTCGTATATTATGAGAAGTAGAAGGGGATACCACGTATTCCAACCCTATCATTCATCCTGTTGTTCATGTCAAAAACTTCTGAACCTGTACCCCTTTGTTTTTAGAGAGAAACAGTCTTGAATGCAGCGGGCGCACTTTTGAGGTGCGCGACGAGCTCGGCGGCAGCGTGTTCCGTGCGTCCCGCAACGAGGTGCGCGTGTCCGCAGACACGTTGGCCGCCGACGGCGAGGGCGGGCTCGCGGTGCAGACTGCAGTGCAGACGCCACAAGTGAGGGCGCCACCGGGGGCCGACCTGGAGTGAGTGAAATTTATTTTTTATTTACTAGCTGTTGCCTGCGACTTTGTCTGCAAAGAATTCGTTTATCGCTATCCCGCGGGAATTTTCCGGGATAAAAAGTAGCCTATGTGCCATTCTAGACTTTTCTCTATCTATGTGCCGAATTTCATCCAGATTCGTTAAGCCGTTCTGGCGTGATTGAGTAACAAACAAACATCCATCCATCCATCCATCCATCCATACTTTCGCATTTATAATTTTAGTTAGATTTATTTATTAATCTCGCAACAACGCTTAACATAAAAAAAACCGGCTAAGTGCGAGTCGGACTCGCGCACCGAGGGCTCCGTACAAATAAAGCAAGTTAACGTAACGTAAGGTAACGTAACGTAAGGTAACGTAAGGTAAGGTTACGTAACGTAAGGTAACGTAATGTAAGGTAACGTAACGTAACGGTCTTGATACCATTAGGCTCTGTCTACCCCGTAAGGAATAAAGACGTGATTTATGTATGTAATGTATGTAACGTAATGTTCAGTGGTAAAGAGCGCTGCTCCTAAGCGCAATGTAGGCAGTGTGATGTCGTTTTATATTGGCTACTTACGTAGACAGACAGAAATAAAGAAATGGTTTTAAGATCTATTTCATTAGTTGCGCTATAAGAGCTACCTTCATTCATTCCAAATTTCAAATTTTAGAACAACTGGATATACCCCATCTTTTTTTGGAGTACGGCAATTTGTATGGAAACACCTCTTCTAATTGATTCATTTCTATTATTCAGACTGGAATCCCTAACAAGGCATCTGGATTTGAGGGCCCCGCAGTCTATATATTTCGAGAGCAGAGCAGGTGGTATCGACGTTACGTCACACAGCAACATTAAACTGGATTCCGTCGTGGGCGCCGTAAGTCAAGTTAAGATGACGTGTTTTAACACTTTTAACATCTATCTTAACCGTCCTATTTGGTAAACAAAATTCTAACCTCAAAACGTCTCATTTTTGTTATTTTTTTAACGTATTTGTTGTTATTTTTTTCGTAAATAAAGGCACTGAAGATAAAATTCAGCAAAACTATGTACAAAATATTGCCTCAGGACTATTTTTTTTTTATTTATTTTTTTTTTTTATCAGGGAACAATTCACACAAATTGACCTAGTCCCAAAGTAAGCGCTAGTAAGGCTTGTGTTATGGGTACAAGACAACGATATACATACCTACTTATATAGATAGAAAACATCCATAACTCAGGAACAAATATTCGTGCTCATCACACAAATATATGCCCTTACCAGGATTCGAACCCGGGACGCTTGCTTCGCAGGCAGGGTCACTACCAACTAGGCCAAACATAATAGGTAGGTACACCTTATTCTTTACAAAAATTTGTACATTGAGGTTAGAATTTTGTTTATCAATGAAAGAATGAAAAGACCTTATTTATTTTTAAAAAAGCGTGTGAAATTTAAAACATTTGCATTTGTTTCATTCAATCCAGGCCGTACCGAATGTCTAATTTTTTTTTATCACAAAATTAAAACCTTAATATCTCGATAATTGTAAGACGACGTACCTATTAGTGAACGCCAACAAAAAATTTAAAAATTACCTCTTCTACCATCCTTGAAAGTTACTGCACGTGATATGACGACCAAACATCCTGTATATCGGAACACGCTCTTAGCCCTTGTTATAAACATAATATTAAGACAATATCGTATCTCTAATTAAGATACATCTGACTCTAACTTTACCTAACTTTTTTCAGTTAAAAATCGACACTCCCAGTATTTTCATCAAAAATCTGAAGGAAGCTGTGAAGACCAACGTAACACGGCAAAACAAAACTCAAAGGACCCAAAGGGTGTACCAGCTCTGTTCCTGCTCATCTGGCAAACTGTTCCTAGCTGCTGCCGAAGGCTCTTGCACTTCCAATGATGCTGATACAGAATTCTGCAGATGATATTAATAATATCACGGTATGAAACTAGTGCCAAAGTAATATAATATCATGACGCAAATAAATAAAATATATTCTTATGATTCTGCACCTTGCACAATAATTATATTTAGTACAAATGTGTGATCATAGGTTTAACTGAAAATGCGTAATGATAATGAATTGTGTATGTCACGAAGTACCTATATGTATGTATGAAGCAGTGAACTATAGATATTGTAATGTTACAATTACATTATACTTACAAATGAAGATTTTATTTATTTCAACATTTGGGGTTCCATGCACTTAAACCCAGTTAAATGGTGTCAAAACGTATACCTAAATGAGTGATAATTAAACCAGTGAACAAAAAACATACACAAACACAAGAATAGTGATTTACCCCCTTATTCATAAACGCACTATAGGCCTCTGTTAACTTAGTAATCGTTTGTCCTTATCTGTCACTTTGACATTTACCTTTCACAGATAAGGACAAACGATTACTAACTTAGCAGAGGCCTATAGTGCGTTTATGAATAAGGGGGTAAGTCTACAAATCTCACCGTCTACTTTTCCCAACGATGAAGGTTTAAAAAGGGCCACGACGAGGTAATCGTGCGGAGCTGATCCGTTGCGGGCCGCGGCCGCCGCGGTCGCCGCGCGGAGCTGCCCCGTAATTAGAACCACGCTATCCTAATTGAGACCGCAACGACAACACATTGCTCCCTATGTTTTCGCTTCAACACACTGTTAACGAGCCAAAACATTAGTACAGATTAGTATTTATTTTTTTTACTTATAAAAATAAATCTGTGTAGATTTTAGTTTTAATTGTAATTTTTTACGAGCACTTTATCTTGACTACTTCTTTTGCTGTACTGTTTGTTATTCAGTCTGCATATACATACCATACCTACGTACCTTCCCACCTTCCCATACAATCCGACTAACAGAATCGGATGAAATACAATTGGAATTTTTTATCTAAACACGAGCAAAAACAAGCGGAGCCTTTTTGTTCTCGACCATCCGTCTGTCTATAGTATACTATACCTCTGTCGTAGGGGTATATCATTGGAACTGTAAAAGGCAGAATACCTAATTAAAATTCTCACAGAGAATTAGCTAAGACCAAATAATAGGTAAAAATAAAATAAACTTAAGAATTAATGGGGATCCCCATGCAAAAAACGAGTAGGTATGTATACCAACATCAACGATTTTGATCAATCTGTAATAGCGATTGTAAGCTGGTACGCAACCCTTTGTATCATTACAATTATTATTTTATACCTACTCCTTTCGATAGCGCTATAAATACTCCAATTCCAATGGAATGACGCTGTTGAATCAACTCGTCGGAATAGGGTTTTATTTGTTCTTTCGCGTCATATAAACACAGCCGTGAACATTTTTATTTCGGCGAAGTTTTTTAGTTACGGCTCTTTTAACAAAGACAATCGCAGACAAATATTTGAACACTTTATGGTTCGTGCACAAAGCAGCTGTAAAATATGGAGATGCCTACACAAGCTGTTAAATTTTGTTTCAGGATATTCGAATTGTATTATATTAATTGTATATGTAGGTATAGTCACCATCAAGAAAGACGAATCAACTGTAGGTATAATACTTACGTCAATTCAAAACAGGGGGACAGTAAAGAGTTTTTGCACATCAGCCAACAGCTGTATTTATCAAGGCCAAATGTTGCTGATTATATAAATTATGCCAGGTTCCCTCGCCACTGAGCTAATCATGTTGTTAATAATCATAATTTTGATTTGTCCTGAACAAGTATAAAGTGAATCACCGTTTTATGTCACCCATAATATCGCACATTTCTGTTTTACGACTGAGTTTCATCTAAAACGTATCCCAAGGCATCGCGTCTACCATAATAACATGAGCATCCTTATAACAAAATCCGATAGAAGGTCGTTTGCCATATTGAATGCTTTCTATGATCATTGTTGCTTGTTATAACTATTAATTATGGTTATATGAAAGTTTATGTAACAATTATGTAGTAGGTATTTAGCATGTCCGAAAAGCGTCGATGTTTGATTAAATTCCTAAACGGGCTACATGTTTTAACATGCGAACACATGGTGTTCGTGATATAGATGACTCTTATCTTGAAACACAACTCTAACCCACAAAATGCAGAATTCGTTATTACCTGCATTCTGCAACCTACATAGGTAATTACTAGCTGGTAAGAATTCGTTCGCCGTCTCGCGGGAATTTGGGAATTTTCCGGGATAAAGAGTAGCCTTAGTGACATGCCATCTCTGTGCCCAATTTCGTTCAGATCTGTGTGTGTTTATTTAGTTTCTCCTGTCCCGGTGTTTGTAGATCTCTGACAAATCTAGCAAAGCGAAATTGACCCACTTCTATTTGTATATTGGGTGATATTGGTCGGTATCACTTGAAATTTGGTACACTTACCTATATACGTGTAAAAAGTAGAGCCAGCCAAGAAAAAAGTATGTATTTAAAATCAAACGTTAAACGAATTCTTCCTTAAACATTACTCGCTGGTGTGGTATTTTCATTCTTACCTGTCCTATTTGGTAAACAAAATTCTAACCGCAATGTGTAAATTTTTGTAAGGGATAAGGTGTATTATGTTATCAAATAAACCTGAGATAATATTTTGTACATAATTTTGCTGATATTTTATCTCCAGTTCCTTTATTTACGATGAAATAGTTAAAAATTAATAAAAATGAGGCGTTTTGAGGTTAGAATTTTGTTTACCATATAGGTAAGAATGAAAATACCTTAGAATTTTCGGAAAAGCATTGAGCCATGTTGCGTAAAATAAGTAAATAACGAACTTTTATTAAAGGCCTTTATGAATAAAAATACTAAAAACTACGGGACGAGTAATTTAGGTAGAGCCCCTAATGCTTTTGATTTGTTCTGCAGATTTTTTCTATCCAGGCAACCGGATTTTATAAGGCACAATTAATCAGTCAGTGGTTTTACTTTTAGTTGAACATTTTTTAATTTATTGATGATTTTAAAAATGAATTTACCAGAGATTTGACTTTTAAACAAACTTGAGCCTCCGTTCGTGCAGCACATACAAAATTCCGAATACAATTTACGTCAAAAAACCTATGTCATACCACAGCATTAAAAAAAGAGTTACACCAATTCCAGCCAGTACCAGTCGTGATCTCGTGGCGGTCTGTTCCGATCAGTCCATAAGGTTGGAGCCAGACGAGCGGCGACTCGGTCTGAAAGTGTCCGGCGCGCGACTTGTCCACATTATGCAGATGAGGCCGCAGGTGCTCGTTATGTGGCCCCTGCGCCCCTGCGCCGCGCCACGCCGTATAAAAACTTCGCCCACCCAAACGACCCTTGCTCACTATTTCTAGGTGATGTTCCTTGTGTTGTTTACCAAAAAATTAAGGATCTGTTTGTCTGGCGTGAGCAAACTTCGATGGGAAAATATGTCTCTCTATTATTTTCTAACCCACCAGCATTTTCACGTAAATAGCTTCAACGAAATAGATAAATATAATGGGACAATTGATGCCAAATAGAACAACTGGAAGATTAACATGCAATCATAGTTATAAATACATACCGAAACATTTAAACATTAGCATCTTTCATTTTTTTTATACGTAACACATAATAACTGCCCCGTTCGGGGATCGAACCTGGGACCTCAAACTCCGTAGTCAGCTTCTTTGACCGCTAGGCTATCCAGTCATCATTATAAAAATTGTAAACAACAACATTTTATCTTTGCTACTAAACTTCTACAGTTCATAATCAGAACCTAAAATTTGCGAACATGAAAACATTTTTCGTAATGCATAAAACCGTAATGAGGACACAGAAAATTTTATTTTAATTTTATTCTTAGCAGTGTTGCTCACCTGGCTGCGCCCTTTATCACAATCACGCCCGCGCGTGATAATCTCGCGCTGCGCTGCGAATGAAGAGAAAACGACTAACGGATTATTTTTTCTCGTTATGCCCTGTATTAATCTTTCTCATACGCTCCTTGAATTTCCAAGGGCTCCTAAAGAACTCTGTCAATGGTGACTTAGGCGCACTGTCAACGGCGAGTTATAAATTAGTCAAATGCTTAATACAATTAGTACACACATGTGAAAAACGGCACAGGAAAAATCTGTGCATAAAAATAATTATCAAACACTGCTCTACGGGATACTAGAAACATTTCAATGTTTTTAGAATATTAATCTGTCTGCCTTTATTTATCACTTTGTCGGCGTGAATAATACACACCCCTGCCTAATTACAAATCTCTAGTACATACTTGACAACTATAGGAGTTCCTAATTGGCTGCGGAACAATAACAGTAAAAAACCTATGCCAAAACCCTGCGCTCGTTGAGTATTTTCTAATTTATTTAGGCTAGTAGAGAAATTTAATGAACTTTTTACTTAGTTTCTTGTTTACATAAAAATAGGTACTTAGGTACCTCTCTATCTTTGAATATTTTTTCTCCGACCGTAATATTGTGCTGCTCAACAAAACGCTTATTAACCGTAACTTTGAACACAAATAACCTTTGCAATAAAGAAAATACCGTTGTGATAAATATTAAGAATGTGTCAATCAAAGCACAATTTTTCCTTCTGGGGGCCTAAAAATGTCTATCAGTCTTACTTAACGAAGTTACTTCGTAAATTTTGTTTGCACAAATTTCGCCGGACGACACCGACACAGGTGACACGGCTGACGTTGATAAACGCGGTACACTTTCAATTCACTTTGCAAAACTTTTAAGGTCATTGACGGTTACTTCAATACTTATTTCACAACTTGCCTTTATTATCATAGTGTTCTTTCCTACTTAAGACAGCCCCAGCCTCCTTTGTCGGCACTACATGCCAATCTTAGTTTGGCGAAAGCCGCCAACTTGGCTGTTATTGCAGAATGTTTCACCTGCAACACACTAACGGAACGTACTGTAATAACATTTACACAGGGGAAATTCAAACGTCGAACTATTTGCGCATTTTCCCCAAAATGAAATTTCTTTGTTATTCGAACAATAAATATTACATGAACGATATGACAAAGAAGTCAAACGCCGGCATTTCATACACCGTTACATATTTAATACTGCACGTGAAACACGTAATTTTTAAATATTCTGGCGAAGCGTCGGATAAAGAGATACGCGAACGGAACTAAATACCCGCAGGAACGAGCAACTAAATGTTTTAGATTAATCAAGGAAGAGTACAATCGACTCATTTGCATTTATACGAGTCGCTCACCCACGCTCGTTCAAACCGCATCAATAATTTGTATTTGGGCTCTTCGCTGTAATAAACGTTAAAGCTCGCGATAATTACCTGCATAAAGATTTAACCGTTGCAGAGCACTCTAAAAGTTAATATCAGCAACATGATGTTTTCATAGGACTACGCTTAGATGTTTACTTTTTTGCGCGCCGAAATATTTAGTAGTAAAATAAAATCTTATCATCCTTTTGAGTATACTACGCGATTCGGTTGTTACGTTCAACACTTATTGAAACTGTTCTTAAGTGTTGTCCTTTTATGTAGGTACTCCATAAATGTTTGATAGGGCCATCTCGGGAAATCTCTGTCTCCATTCGCAAAGGGTCTGCACTCAAATAAAACGGGAATCCCAAATATTATTCTACGACATTTTCCCTGTTCCTTCGATGCGAACTTTTATTTTTATACTCTTACGTATTCTTTCTTATCAGAGCTGAAACACACTTCCAGCGAGATTCCGACACTGACTTAAACCCTTCCTTCGAGAAGGGTCCCTTTCACACACACCTTTAAATACCTAACTGCCTAACTTTGGTGTAAAATATATTATCTTATTACAAATTTGATTATAACATTGTGTACTTGCATGCGTTTGAATGAAAAGTACAAAATAGTCTTATAAAATCACTCTTGACTTTAACATTACGTTTGTTACACCAACACATTATTGAACTCATTGAATAGTGTCTGAAAGTGACACCTCAGCGGCGAATTTAATCCGGCACATATTTCGGCGTCACTCGGCCTCATATTAGTATGCCGTGCCACAGTAACCGAAGTCGAATCACAAAAGATATCCGGAGCGCGACTTGCACAAGGGATGAAAGCCAACATTGTGTAATCAAAAGGGTCGCAATCTCACCTCACCCCCGCCCATGTCGAACACAGCTTCATCAACCAGGACTCTTTCCACTCATTGTGACGTTTTCGTTTCTCAAAGCTTCATTACTATGGCCTCTTAGGACACAATCATATTTGATCCATGAGAAATGTTTATCTATACAGTCTTGTGTCAGCCAGTAATGTATGTGGAATGTGGAATTTTTCCACAACTTAGATCACATCTCCAATAAAATTCAGATCAAAATCACGACGACATCGACATGAGTAAATAGAGCATGTCATAAATAATGAGTGTCACACGGACTGATGCCTATGCTACCTAGCAAAACATTTTTCGGGGCACACAATCTGATAGCGCGCCGTTTCGTCAAACATTCGGATTCGAACACCAAATAAATATTCATGTTGTTATGCTTCTATATCGCGACGATCGAATATTTGTGCAAATGCCTTGATGGGTGAAGGCGCGACTCAATATTGCAGAGACGTTTATGCCACACCGCGCACTCCTCACGAAGTGCCGCAATAGTTTCACGTTTGAATTTCTTGAACAAACATTATTACTGCTCCAATGGCGAAATGTTCCTCTGAAACAATTCGCAATAGCGAGAACTTCAATGTCAAAGGAAGAGAAGAATAGTAAATCTCAACACGGGCATTTAAGTTTCCAATAAGGTTTTCGTTGAATAACAAAACACATGTTTTATTTCCCCGAGTTGTTTGTTCTGCTTTGATAAATCGAAATGCCTCTAGATCCTTTTGACTTTATAATATCTTGCAATAATATCAGAAAGCCAGTTATAGAAGAGGAAATATGCTCGCGAAGGGCAGTCTCCACGCACCGGACTATTCCCCAAACTCGTTATTGTTTCACATCATCTTGATGGTCTTTTATTCCCTTTCACCCTGCGTTAGTTAAGTCTTTGTTAGCCAAGATTTTGAATACTCAAGTTAACAGCAAAGTGAAAATAAACAATTTTAGTTCATTAAAATGAACCAACTATCACGAAACTGTGTAGCTTTTCATTATTTCTTTGAATTGCCGAGCAAAACCTTAATAAAGCGAATTAAATGTACCTAAGTAAAGGAGTTACTGAAGAAACGACTCGTCTTGCCACTGGCAGTAATTAAGATTTCGAAATACGGTCTTTGTGATAGAGTTAACTCGCTCAGAGATATTATACTCTGATATTGAAAGCAGCCTTTCCCAAAATCTATAGCTTTTAAGAAAGAAAGAATAAAGATAAGATAAAGATAAAGATATGAATGAAAGTAGAGCACTATTATCGTACAAAGTATTTCGATTTTTTAAAGCTCATACACGAAAATATGTACTTATCATTCAACAGTAGGTAGTAAGAATCTGTATTATGTAACACAACTTTTGGTATTTCAAGCGATGTGCTTTCAAAAATCAGCCCTCTCTGTGTTTTATCCGTATTCAGTACCTGTTAAAAAATAAAGAATTAACTTTAAACGTTATTCTATTCCCCCTTTAGGGTGCGACCAAACCGCCGCGTATACGCAGTGACGTGCCTTATGCGTCACGTTTTCTTACCGTTTCTTCACACATTTTGTTGTGATTCCGTAACTTCACCGTTTTTTAAGCGGCGGTGTGGTCGCACCCTTACTCGTACCTACATAATTTTGTCCATGTGTTTTTTGGTTAAGTCGTATAAAGTTTGGAGCGAATTTTTTTATTTTATTGAAAAGTAGAATCTGTGTATTTGTATTACAATCTTAGTCAACATACAACGAAATAAATTATGCCATATAATTATTTATAGTCAAATGGAAACTTTTAATAGTCAAATATAAATAACGCAATCTTCTAGATATATACATATACTTATGTTAACGCAATTTGCTAGTCAAATAAGAGTGTCACTCAATAACATGCAGTTGCGAAAATAGGACGAAAGTATTTCAATAGGTACCAACCAAGCCAACGCGAAAATAATCAAGCTTTATTAAAACGGTTTGGATTAACCCCTGTTTTATGGTTTTCATTATTAGCCACTGCCGTTATAATATAAAGACAGTCCAAATATTAATAACAAGAGAAAAAAATGCAGATTCTTTACCTCAGCAAAGTTGCAAAAATCAGTGATTGTATGACGGGCAATATAGGAGGAAAATAGCATTTATTAGACTGCGGCACGGATAAGGATGATACGATCCGCAAGCACGTAGTTAATGCGAGAGGGGCTCATTACATTGTGTTGACACCGACAAATGCCCTTTTACATATTCTCACAGAGATCCCGAAGATTGAGCCATGAAATTGAAAACGATCCCTTTGAAGAAATTTATTCCAGGCACGAACTGCTCTCCCACTCCGATGAGGAGGAGATTTGCTCGTTTATTTTTATGAAATTATTCAAGAAACACTCCATTCTTGTTACCAGGGCTGTCGAAACAACTATGACCCGTACCCACTGATTACAATACCGGGAATGATACTTACGTGAATGAAGTGGGCCTGAAAGTGTGTACATTCAAATTTTAAATAAAAAAAACTGGTTGTTCCTAGGTACAAAGAACACGGAACACGGTTGATCAATTTGTTTCCGATAAAATGAGTGTACTTTTTTTTTCACTCTGCTAAGCTGTGGAATCGGTTACCGACCTCCATCAGGCAGTCTGCCTCCGTGGCGTCGTTCAAGGAGGGCTTGAGGAGGATGTGGCTCACACCATCTCCTTAAATATTGTATGTGTGTACTCAAATTGTATGAAGTGTGTATATAAGCATGTGTGTAATATAATTATTAGTATTTAGTATTAGTTAATTTATGAATTGTTTGTTATATTTTGAGACGTACGCTCTATTGTGGCTTTCACTATATTAATATTTTAAACTCACTCTTTGTCGGTCCCTCGCTTAATACTCCTCTCATCTCATCTTGCCTAAGATACAGGCTACTTTCGTATCCTAGTTTAGGCATTTAATTTAATTACTCTACGCACAGTTTATAATATACTTTCGTTGTAAGCGCAGGCGCACTTGTTTTATGTCGAGTCATTAGTTTAGTTCTTAATTTTGTTGTGTACTTACTAATTCATAGATAGACATAATTATAGTGCTTACTAACCATTTATAATTTATTTGTACAATTGATTATTTTAATAAATTATTTGATTATTATTTTATTATCTTTTTTTTTAAAAGGTTAACTGGTAGAGATCCCTTATAGGGATAAGTTCGCCTTTGTGCATAATATCTAATGTATTTTTTTTTGTGATTTGTGTCTGTTTCTTTATATTTATACAATAAAGCATCTACTTACTTACTTACTTTTTGCAATTATTAAAGACTAGCTGTTGCCAGCGACTTCGTCTGCAAAGAATTCGTTTATCGCTATCCCGCGGGAACTACGCAATTTTCCGGGATAAAAAGTAGCCTATGTGCTATTCCAGACTTTTTTCTATCTATGTGCCAAATTTCATCCAGATCCGTTGAGCCGTTCTGGCGTGATTGAGTAACAAACAAACATCCATCCATCCATCCATACTTTCGCATTTATAATATTAGTAAGATCTATCACGTCTTACATTATACCTACCTAAATTATAATGTTCTTACTAGTTTTTAACTGTAGCTTCGTTTGCGTTAAAACTAAATCACCTAAAGGTTTGACTAGGTTTTCTTCTGAAAATCCTTCTAAATATGAACCAACATGGTGTAAAACAACAAACATAAAAAACCGGCCAAGTGCGTGTCGGGCCATGCGCAGTGTAGGTTTCCTTAGAATTTGTATGTACTTAACTAATTCAAAATTTTACTTCTCAAAGTACATTTTATAAGTGGATCGACTATTACTCGTTAATTTTAAAGCCAACCTAGCTGTGATAGTTTTACTTTAAACTTCGTTATTCATATTCATATTCATATTCATTTATTCATTCAACTTCGTTATCTAAACCACTACCATAAAAAAATTTCACCCATCCAAATATAATATTTACACATACAATATTTAGCTGGACAAGGGCACACACTAACGATAATTAGAACTTTATGTATTTATTTATTTATATTAAAAGCTTAATATTTTGCAAACAAATTCCTGAATCGAAAAATGGTTTTACCGAACCCAAAATATTTTTGAACAACCTTTCCAACGACACCCTATAGGGTAAAAATAATAGTAACGGGGATAAGAACATTTCAAAGTAATAATAGGTACTCGGGTGGTAGGGCCTTGTGCAAGGTCCGTCCGGATCGCTACCACCATCTTACTCGCTAATCCTGCCGCTAAGCAGCAGTGCGTTCCGGTGTGGAGAGTAAGACTGCCGGGGAAATTAAGAGCACAAGAGGCATTTCATCTTTGCCCTCTAGGTTGGCAATGCATCTGCGATCTTTCCTCACTTACCATCAAGTGACCCACTTGCCCGTTTTCCTTCCTATTCATTATAAAAAGAACCCTTCTACTCCCTATCCCGCGGCATAAAAGTCATGAAATATTTTTTTAGCAATTATGATTTGCCACGTGTGTGCCAAAATTCACTTGTAAACTTATAATCCCCATCTTTTTCCTATCCCGTGGGAATTTTGAAAAATCCCTCCTTAGTGCTACTCTATGATACTCAAGCAATATTTATTTACGTTATGACTCTAGGCAGCTACGACCTTTGACATGTTTATGGCTTTCCCGCGGGAACTATGCAATTTTCCGAGATAAAAAGTAGCCTACAACCTGGCCAGAGATTTTCCGTTCACCCGTTTTCACGTGTTGCGCTCGCAAATATACGACAAACAGATAAACAGGCAAACAGACTACAATTCTAAAAGCTGTTGGATCGTGTTCTGTTCACGATTCTAAGCATCCCCAGCCAACTTTTTTTTTAATATCTTCCCTCAACGAAATAGACCCTTTTCTTGCATGGACATCCACTTCCATCAATTTTTATTCCATCCAGTTCTGTGGGAAATTCGAAAAATCCCTCCTTATGATGCCTACGTGATCTTCAAAGATCATGTCTACTAAATACAACGTCTATATTTTCTATACCGTCCTTTTATCCCGTGGGAAAATTGGAAATGTTTTTTGGAGTGCACCTCTTTGACGATCAAGTCATCTAAGTGTTGTAAAATAACTTAGTAGTAAGTAGATTACTTAAAAGAACCAAATTTAAGACTTAAATCTTCTAAATAATTGGATAGAAATGGTCAGTCGTACCTAATAGTGACGAAAAGCTTATAAATTACTCACCAGGAACTTACTCAAGGAATTTTCCAACTTTACAACAATAAAAATCTGAGAAAAGTGCTCAGTGGGTACTATTTTAAGCTTTTAACTTGCATTTAAGTTTTAAGAATTAAAATCGAAGCGCAGTGAAGTAAAAGTTGAAGTGAGCTCTGCTACTTAACTACTTAAATGTACTTACTGCTGAAAACTATACGTTGGCAAACCAAAATATCATTTTTATGAAGTAGGATAACCTGGTTACGTTATTAATTTAACTCGAATTCAATGGCAACCTTGTAAAATGAAGTAAACATTATGGAACAAATTATGCTAATTTGTCTAGTCCCAAACCAAAACCAAGTAAATCTTATACTATGGCTAGTAGATAACGGATAAACATATACAGATAAACACATACGAGTACAAATTGTAACGGCGAAGCCCAAAAAGAAAGATTATGTGTTTGCCGCATTTGTATGTATAATAATGACCGCTCGCAACTACTCAACGGCTCAACCACTTTTGTTGTCATTAGTACCTACCTACGTCATTACATTCGCATTGGTGCAGCAAATTCTTAAGAAAGAAAGGTTTTTTCAAGGCCTTTGACGTTTTTTACCTACAGCTTTATTGATAACCACCTAGACTAACTATTCGGCCGCCAATGTTATCATTTAGCCATTAATACCTATCGCAAATTCAACCAAAAAATTCACACTTTTGAAATGGCTTTGTTAAACGCCACCGCAAAGGTGTACGAAATGACATATTGCAGGATAAATGTGTTTATGTTCACAGCCCGATTTATATGGTGGCAACCACGAACTTTTGTACTTTTTCACACAGCTTGCCAGCCGCACGTTCAGCGTTAGGTGCCTACTCGAAACTCCCGCTCTCCATTATCACGGCAACCGAATTCATTTTAAATTTTCTCGAAACTTTTTTTAAACAAAGTAAAACAGCGCCGGGCTTCACTATCATTTATTTAGCAACTCGTACGAAAAATATAAAGTTTCGTGTGGAACGTTTTTCAGCGGGGCAGCTGAACTCGGTGCAATCGACGTCTGTTTCCGCGGCTTTCTGTTGACGTATTCCCCAACAAATATTCAGAAGCACATTCCTCCCCGGCCTTTTACGTCATAACTGGCGCGTAATGACCTCATCGTATAAAGAAGCAAAAATATCGCGAACGCAATTCGTCATGTCATTATGCAAGGAAAGGGCGAACTTTACGACTATAATAACGCGAGATGTCTGACTCGGTGCGCCTCATGAATGGTGAAACGTTCTTTATTGTAGCGTGTTTTATGAACGATTAACCTTTTAATGCAAACCGACCGCTCGAAATGAAAACCCCTATCGAAAAATAATTCCATGTCACAGGGAAATTTATAAAACCGTCTCGGATAGCCTACACTACTTTACTAACGTAGAAAAAACTTCAATAGCTTTTGTATTCGGTAGGGGTAAAAAATGTGCAGACTTTTTATAGGTATTCCTCAAACAAATTTAGACTTAATTCCTTAGCATGAAGACAACGTAATTTGTTCCCGTTGCTGGTAATGCGATCACGGTGTTTTGTCAAATCATGCGGTTAATGAAAACTGTTCTCTTCATTTAATTCGTTGGCTATTTTTTACGGTTTAACGAATCTGTTTTGAATTAAAGTGCGTATATAATTTATTAGAAACCGGAATTTTAAACGAATAAATCGGTAGGTTTCTAAGCATCACAATTTATTCGATGAGAATACGGAGCTCATCGGAGGCTTTATTGTGTACGGACACAATGTCTGCAATCGCGACGATCTTACCGAAGCCACACGTCAAGTCTGAATTTTCATCTCATGCTTTTGCAATTGTTCATTAAAACCCTTTAGAAAATCACGGAAACCCTTGCCACGAGTGTTGTGTGTGTATGTGTAGGTGTATTATATTTTTTAAATAAATAAATAAAATATAACAACCTTCAAATGTAGCCGAAATCCGCCAATAGATTTCATAATAAATTGTATTAATTACGCTACTTTAGAAAAGTCAAATTAAAATTGACTTTTGGTGTGCGCTACCTATTCTATTTTACTCATACGCATATGATCGAAGCCGCTGCCTCAGCCCGTGCCCATCGTTATGTTTATGTGTGGCATATGTGGCAGAAGTGGACCTAGTCTATCTGCCTATATATAGTACCTGATCAGCTTGGAAATATTTGAGCTGAGGCACCGTTTTCACACATTTATGAATAAGTGTAGGTAAGTCTAGCGATGACCTTGTATGTGCAGAAGGATAAATACGGTATACGTGGGTGCGCAGATCCCCTGGTTCTCTATTGTTTGCCCGAATTTCATTTGCCATAATTTTATATTCCATAACGATTTATATGCCATAATGTTAATTAGCCATATCTTCATTTGCCATCATTTTCAGGTGCCATAATGATACGTTTGCCATAAATTTCATTTTTCTTATTATCAATTGTCCTAAAATCATTTGCCATAAAATTCAAACGCCATAATACTTATTTGCCATAAAAAAACCCAGAATTTTGATTCTTGTAATAATAATAATAACCAATTTTTAAATGTTGTTTTTTACTACGGGTCGTGTTAATTATCTACGTTTAACAGATGTGATGTCTAGAAAACAAACATAAATATGAACTGAATGACCCTGAGGCAAAGTCGACGGAGCTCCTATTCCGCCTAGTTTTGGCGCTTCGCGCCTTGACACCATTCTAACCTAACCTATATATTAATTGACCAGTCATGTGGCTATTGAGGGGAGTTTCGTCCCCCGAGCCCCCCGAGCCCTTAGAGATGCTTCTATTTCAGCTCTGAGGGTTGCAGGAAACTTAACGAACCTACCGTGTATCGGTAGCAGTTAATTTCAACAGTCTGGATATGTTTTTTCCTTAATTATGGCCAATGATTGTTATGGCATGAAATATTAGTGATTTTGAAAGTTATGTACCTAAAGTAAAAATTATGGAAAGTGATATTATGGTATCTAATATTAGGGATGTTGAACATTATGACGTTTGAGTATTATGGCATTCAAAAATTATGGCATGTGATATTAGGGCAATTGAAGGTTATACATAGATAGCCAGTGACCATTATGGCAAATGAAATGTAATTATGGGAAATGGAAGGGTGCCAGATCCCCTCCACGTGACTCGTCATCGCTAGACTTACGTGCCGGCACGTATAGCACTCACCGAAAAATAAATAATTATAATACTTATGACATTTCAAAAATTTTAATAAATCGAAACACAGACGAAAATTAACCATAATATATACGCTCATAATAATTAAGCTCTAAGTAGGTACTTCCAGGCGTACCTACCTATGTTTTTGTGGCCAGAATATCTAAATATTTAGGTTCGTACATAAGCTCTAAAATCCTGCAAGGGTGTGTGTGTGTGTGTATTCGTGTTTTGGATGTTCTTTGTATTTGCGTGTCTGTGAATAATTTTGGCTCTATTTTTTTTATTCCACATAGTTCCAACTGGCACGTTAAGTGTAACTAGTGGGTAACACGTAATTAATTATAAATTCACTTGATCTTATATTCTTCACTATTGTAATCATTTAAAGTACGTAGATACTTACCCTGGTTCCCTACCTATACGATGTTGACATGATGATTGCGAGCTGTGATGTCCGTCGCCAAGAGAAAATTTCATTACGACGTACATGTTCCAATTATCGAATAATATTGGCTGCAACATACTGATACCGCGTGGCACCGCGCTATACCTTCTATGCACTCCGTGTAGTGCCGGGATGATAACCATCGTTGCATGTCGAAGTTGTCCTATATTAGGCGTGATCATGTATAAATTGCTTCCAATAGTTCCGATACTGTCACGAAAAACACCTTCACCTGTAAAAATACTTTTGAGACATTCTTGCTTATTAACTAACCTAACCTAACCTAAACTGTTTTCAAGCTGTTTACAAGCTACCAATGAAAAAAAAATTTTTTTTAATGTGAATAGGAAGGCAAACGAGCAAGTGGGTCACCTGATGGTAAGCGATCACCACTGCCCATAGACACCCGCAACCCCGGAGGGATTGCAGATGCGTTGCCAACCTAGAGGACTTAGATGAAATGCCTCTTGTGTCCGTATTTTCCCTTGTAAAATAATTTTCTATTAAAATTTTAACTGATTTGACAATATGAGGAGTATGCACATGCATATCAACATGTTGGCAGCGCGTTGTTTAATTTTACGCTTCCCCGCACCCAATATTTATATCATCAGTCGCTCCGTAACCATCAGCTCTCAGGGCACGTATAACACCTGAAAAACTATGTACTTACCCAGTATAACATTTAGTGTACCTACGTTATATTTTATTTTGAACATAGTACCTCAATGCAATACTCTACCAAAGGCTATTAAACACGATGACAATAATATTCGAAGAGTCTAGTTGTGTTTAGGTATACATGTATGTTATAATTATAGTTCACTAAATACATACATACATAAATCACGTCTTTATCCCCTACGGGGTAGACAGAGCCTAGGGTAACAAGACCACAATAGGTGAAAAGGGGAATCAAAATAGTGATGGGTTGCTAGCCGCATCGTCTACAACATAATTCCTAAGATTTTCGGCCACCTTTTCACTAAATAGTTCTTATCAAATGTACCCAAACAATAACAAACCTACTTGAAATATGAATAACATTGAAATTGATGAAACGATTAATAATCGGCAGTTTGTGATACTTATAATTTACCGAATTGAACCACAACAGAACTGACTAAGTTATAAGTGAAAGGAAGTTAGGCAAGTGTGAAGGGATTGACCGTTAGCACATCCTCATGGTGTTTTAGAAAATTAACCTTTATAGTTGCATTCATCTAACTTATATGTAGCTACTAGCTGTTGCCAGCGACTTCGTCTGCAAAGAATTCGTTTATCACTATCCCGCGGGAACTACGCAATTTTCCGAGATAAAAAGTAGCCTATGTGCTATTCCAGACTTTTCTCTATGTATGTGCCGAATTTCATCCAGATCCGTTGGGCCGTTCTGGCGTGATTGAGTAACAAACAAACATCCATCCATCCATCCATACTTTCGCATTTATAATATTAGTTAGATAGTTAAATTAGGATATATACGGTATCAAAAGACTCTTCATATTCTGTCTGTCAACTTTGGTCCCATGAATGCCGTTGAAGTTTTGGAAATTCGTACCAGCGCAAAGTTATTATTAGGCATATACGAGTTAACATAATTATTTATATGCATATCAAACATCCAAAGTGATGGGTGAGCCTTAAATTTGTTAAGTAACGTTAACCTCAGATTGTCGTGGGTAGTTTCTGTCTATCCACTCGTACGAATTACGGCGCAAGAACTAACTGCATTTTTCAATTAGAGCCACGTCGAATGGAGCCGTGCTATTAGCTCTCGCGTGCGGGAATTATTTCCGCGATTGATACTTCAGTTTATAATCCGCTGTAAGCATCCGTTGTAAAACTTCAAATTATTTATACATACCTACCTACAGTTGAAATCTGTCATCTTATCTTCAAAACACAATTATTCAAAGCTAATCTAACCTTGAACCCGTGGACACAAACATTTAATGTAAACCTGAGACAGATGTCGATGATCTGACCATAATGTCCATTATATATGTATGTACTTAATACGTACCTACACATTATGTTATGTATCTTACACGTAACAATCTTACCTATCAGTTAGGAATAGTTGACAAACGCGAAAAAACCACTTCAAAATTAATACATTAAATTAAAAGTTAAAAATGAAAATTGAAGCAGTTTATTCCGCTGCCCGCTGTTAGCGTCGCCCGCGCAAACTCCATCGCCGCGGCGTAAGCGCTCAGTCACCGCCCTGTTGCCATTGGATAAATAATTCCAGTCGCGCGATCCACTTGAACTCCGAGTACAACTAAATTACGTTTGTCGTGGCTGTCTGCCTTCTCTGTCCGCTGATGCTCTTTTTATTAACACGCCACGCTAGGATAACTGGCTGTCAACGATACGACACAAAGCTAATTTACTTTCTTACTGCAACCAAATCCAAGCAATAAATGCTATCTAGGATAAGAATAGAATTCTCGTTCTTATACTCGCATTTTATTTGTTTTAGTTCAAAATTGCGATCGCCCAATTTAACTTATTAAGTTACTTAGGTACAACTCTTGTGTTCTCCGTAGCTAATAATCATAATGCATGTAATTTAATAACTAACGAAATAGCCATTGCTTAACTCTTGTTAAATAATAGTACAGCCTAACTCTGCGTAACTACCCACCGAAGCTCGTGACGAAGTACTGCATGCACATTACGGTGTTATGTAAGACTGTAACGTACGTATGCGAAGGTAAAATAAACTGATATTGCAAGGAAGGAATTTCAATAAAGTCGGGATGATTTTAGTCATTTGTCTCATTGCGGGAGCGGTTAAGGGAGATATATGTTACTAAACCCGATTACCTCCTTGGGCTTCCCTTGTGTTCAAAGCGAACGTACTGGAGCGGAATGCTTCACGGCGGAGGTAGGAGCAAGTATTCATGTTTAATTTCGCTCCGTAAGAGGACCCGTAAAACCTTTTATCTGGACCCGAATTCCTCAAGAAGAATTATTTCTCCTCGCATGCGTCTTCAGGGTTATAAAAATGAGTTTCGCAGACATTGTTCTTAAAGCTAATAAGAATTTAATCTCAAGACGATGTTCTTTTATGTATTCATGTGGTAGAAGTTTAAGACTCATGTTTGAGTAAAGTTTGTATTAAATGTAGTTGTGTAAGCGTCATACTATTACTGTATGGCTATTATTCTTAATTATTTTGTGTATGTTTTGGGTATCAAACGACAGTCTACTGGCTGCAACCCCTTACGAATGAAGTTCAAAAACTTTTTATTTAAGAAATATTATGCAACGCAACTGAAATTCCGAACGTTGCTCATTTTAAAATCGATCTCATCAAATTATTAGGTGAACATAAAATATTTACCTTGCTA
Organism: Pandemis heparana; assembly: GCA_963854515.1. NCBI lineage: Eukaryota > Metazoa > Arthropoda > Insecta > Lepidoptera > Tortricidae > Pandemis > Pandemis heparana. The sequence goes on along the minus strand of OY978012.1, from coordinate 9,762,288 downwards.
CTCCGCTACTCACGTGCAAGATAACCAAGCCTGTGCGAAATATATGTCGAAGACAAAGGCTGGATAAACTGTCAGGTTGGTCGGTTAGAATTCAAACGAGCTTTATGCATAGCCGAGCTTAGATCACCGTCTTGTCCATCTTCAAGGTACATTAATGAGATAGAAATAACAGCACACATCATGTTTCACTTGTACAGCCAGTCTTTATTGAAATAGCGCTTACACAAAGGACTGTGGACTATTACACACTCTAATAATGAAACGCGGAGAGTTCAGTGCTTGCGCCCACGAACTACCCTATCAATATTCTCAATACCGCTTAGCACCGAAATAAGGCTCGATACTTAGTGCAATCGCACTTAACAATCCGAATCACTAACAATTCACCATTAAACATGAAACGGTACGTCGAAGCAAACGGATCACTTTCGACGTCTGAACTCAGTCAAGTCACGATCAAGGAATGCCTCTCGCTTCTTACTCTCACCAGATGTCATTCTGTCATTCTAACTAACATTGCAGGTAGTTGCAACTGAGCCAAACACAGACCACCCCCAAGCGATACCGCAATACCGCTTGACGTTTCATAAAAGCAATAAGGTATGAGGGTACATTCAACAAAGTACAATTAACGAATGTTCGCAACTACAAGGTACATCTCCTTAGCTATCAAAAGTCTAGTCATTGTGACGACGCTCCGACATATATATGTTTTGCATGCAAGCCCTCCACTACTGCCACGTAAAACACATATAAATCCCATAAACTTAATTTTATCCTTTACACCACACAAACACTGACGCGCGTTTCGATCCCTCTACGGGATCATTATCAAAGTTACAGAGCACAACCGATGTACATGCGAACCACATTGTTACATCGGTTGTGCTCTGTAACTTTGATAATGATCACCGAAAAATAATTTTAATTTGACATTTCTAAAGTAGCGTATTTCTAAAGCACAATTTATTATAAAAACTGCAGTAGCTACTAGCTGTAGTAACTGTAGCTACATTTGAAAGCGGTTTTATTTTTTAAATTTCTTTTTGCTTTTGAGGTATGGAACCTCAAAAGGTATTTAATAATTGATGAAACTGAATTGCACAGTAGGTATAATATTTTACTTCATAGTGCACTTTTTTCCTTAATGTCCATTTTTGGACACATTAGTTAAAGGGGTCAAATATAAATGCAAAAAAGTGTTTTTAAAATTTCATATTAAAATATATAGCATCATGTATTCACAAACGAGGTCCGTAATTCGAGGTGGGGTAAGCCTAAGAGTATTGGGCGGGGATGTCATCCTTGGTCCAGTCGATGTCGACGGCCTTGCCGGTGCGCGCGCTCTCCTCCGCCGCCGTCGCGATCTTGCTCACGGCCAGGGTCTGCCAGCTGGTCACGTCCATGGGGACACCATCTGGAACGCAACATGCAATTTAATAAATGAACATCATCACAGAGTGGCCATCAACCCATGGCGTGGCTGTAGCGTAGCGTCAATATTTATGTCCATTAGTCAAACTGTAATCGCAAATGTGGGTAGACGGTCTTTCAAAATAGGATTAGGTTAGCATGGTTTAAAGTTGGTAATGATCGGTACCTAAGAGTATAAAATATAATTTAAATTATAGTAAGAAGTATTCAACTCCACTTGAGAATTTTAAGAAAAGGTTGCGGCACTGTTCAATTATATATACTCTACTATCTCTTACGTTGCACAACGTCCAAGAAGTGCTCAAGCTCCAATTTGTAGGCCAGCTGGTAACGGGACGGGAAGGAGTAGTAGATGGGGGTCTGTTTGATGCCCTCATGGCCAATGACGATCTCGGTGGAGTGGCACGGTCTCTCGTTCTCTACCTTGATCATGCCTGTAATTAAAAAGGTCATGATAACTACACGTTTTCAGATCAGTGCATATGAACAAAGTGGGATGATGTCCAGTAGATAGTTACCCTTGTTTCCGAAGGCTTCGAGCCTCTGGTCATAACCGTAGGCGGAGTAGCGGCTGTTGTCTCCAATAGCGACGGCGCCGGAGGGGAAGGAGAGCAGGAAGGCAATAGTGTCGAAGTCGTCGATGGCCTTGACTTCGGGGATGAGCGCAGTGGCGTGCGCCTGCACACGGATTGGCAGCTCACCCAGCACCCAGCATGACATATCGAAGTCATGGACCAGGCAGTCATGGAACACTCCACCTTGAGATAACATAGACTGTATAAAGTGATTGTAAAAAGTGTGTGTACGAATCTATGTTATAAATCTAACAATGCTATATCGCGGATTAAATTTTTATGACCCCTCTCCCCATATCTTGCAGTAATCAATATCATATCGCCACCACACCATAATAAATATCTCTGAAATGCTGATAAACAAACTATTACATTTTTTTTTAATGGAAAATTACCTGAGGTCCTGAGGTAGTCGACAGACGGAAGCGGAGAGTCCCTGGCAGTTACTCTGAGGATCTGAACATGACCAACTTCTCCCTTTCGGACTCTGTCCCTCAAACCCCTGTAGGCGGGGTCAAAACGACGGTTGAACGCGGCGTAAAGAGCCTTGCCCTTGGCCTTTGCTGCTTCATAGCACTTCTTGGTGTCTTCGATGTTTTCAGCGATGGGCTTTTCACAGAAGACATCCTTGTTGTTGGCAATAGAGTTTACAACGATGTCGTGGTGGGTGTAGGTCGGGGAGCCGACGAAGACAACGTTTACGCTGAAATTATTGACAAAGTGAGTAGATACTGGTAAATAGTCCACACAATAATTATGACTATTAAAATAGTACATAATGAACAAAGCAATTATTTATCAACAATACTCAATAACATCGTATAACTTACGATTTATCTTTGTAGACACGGTCGGCGTCCTTAGAGGCAATGAATTGCACGTCATCGCTCAGCTTCCAGTAGTTCCTGAGCTCGGTGAATCTCTCGACCCTGTCGTCAACGATGTACTTGAGGATCACGCGGGGGTTCCTAATGAGGCTGGCCAAATGTATGGAGCCGGCACGGCCCAGTCCAAAGATGGCACCAACCAATGGAGCTGCCTGTGACTTAGTCTTGATGTTTGCAGTCACGTCATTGACATACCTATAAAAATTATAATCACTGTCACTCTTGTTTCAACTAGATAGTTTTCCATTTGTTACCAATGGCAAATTCAAATACTTACTCGGTGTGCTTATAGTCGTCAGCCGGGTAGGTATCCTTGAAGGTGTATGGGGAAGGTCCAGCGAACTTTTTGGTTGCCATTTTGGATGATCTGTAATTAAATGTATCACATAACTTTTCATGTATAGTAATATTATAAAGAGGTAAAGTTTGTGAGTTTGTGAGGTTAATCTCTGGATCTCCTGAACCGATTTTGAAAATTCTTTTACCAATAGAAAGCCACATTATCTGCGAGTGTCAAAAGCTATATTTAATTCTGCACGGACGGAGTCGCGGGCAACAGCTAGTTGCTTAATAAAATTTCAAAACATTCATTAGGTACCATTTTTCTCACAAACTTTATCATTCACAATTATTTTTAAAGCCAAACAGAAAACCGCTCTAAATGGTATTAGGAACTTTTTTCATTTACTTTAACGCTTCAACCTGTCAAAGACGATATAAAGTAAATATGTATGTTCTCTCGATACTAGCTCGATATCGTTAGTTAGTTTGACGACGCGGGTGGTTAGGTTATTGTTAGTGCCGGTAATCATTCGGCAACTTTTTTTATACAAGCTATTTTCGAGGTTCGACTTTTAAATAATAAGCCAAAACACTCATGAATATTAAATCACCGATAGGTAGTTTAATTCAACAGTGCAAGCAATCAGCGTTTTATTTTTAGTAAAGTTTAAAAATCATTTAAGTAACTGTATTTTTTACGACGACCTTTAACTAAAAATATTATTATTTTAGTTTAATTGTACCTAAGTATTTTTTAGTTATAATAGTTTTAATTTTTAAATTAATTGTTGACATTTCTATTTTAAAGAGACGATTTCAATATAAAATCTCTGGCTTTTAATTTTAAGTGATGATTTAATTTTATATTGAACTAGCTTTTTCCCGCGACTTCGTCCGCGTAGACTTCATTTATTGACAAATAGCTTTTGGCCACGGCTTCGCTTGTGTGTACCAGGAGTATTTCGAAATTTGCTCTCTTAATGCTCCCTACACTCCCCAAAGAACCAACTTGCCAAATTTCAGCTTTATACGGCCAGTAAAACGAAAAATCCCGTTTTTTCCCGTTCCCGTGGGAATTTTGGAAATTTCTCTCTTAATGCTTCTTTATACTCTCCAAATAACCTAAATGCCGAATTTCAGCGTTCTACAACCAGTAAAACGAAAAGTTCCGTTTTCCCGTTCCCGTGGGAATTTTGAAAAATTATCTTTTATAGCTTCTCTACACTCTTCAAGCAACCTACATGCCAAGTTTCAGCTTTCTACGACGAATAAGACGAAAAATCCCGTTTTTTCCCATTCCCGTGGGAATTTTGGAAAGTCCTCTCTTAATACTTCTCTACACTCCCCAAGCAACCTACATTTCGAATTTCAGCTTTCTACAACCAGTAAAACGAAAAGTCCCGTTTTTCCCGTTCCCGTGGGAATTTCAGGAAATTGTCTCTTAGTGCTTCCCTACACTCATCAAGCAACCTACATGCCAAGTTTCAGCTTTCTACGACCAGTGAAACGAAAAATCCAGTTTTTCCCGTTCCCGAGGGAATTTTGGAAAGTCCTCTCTAAATGCTTCTCTACACTCCCCAAGCAACCTACATGTCGAATTTCAGCCTTCTACAACCTGCACTGCAGTATAACAAAAAATCCCGTTCTTTCCTGTTCATTTCCGTCAGAATTTTGGGAAATCCTTTCGGTAGTGCTCCCCTATACTCCCCAAGGAACCTGAAGGCCAAATTTCAGTTTTCTACGATCATTAAAACGAAAAATCGATCCCGTAGATCTAAATATAAATATCGTTTTTTTCTTATCTAAAACTGTTTTTTACTATTATAATCACCTACTTCCTTGCCAAATTTGAAGTCTAGTAATTATAGTTCACAGGATTTCGTTGAACTGAATATATAAATCCCATTTTTTCCTTATCCCGTGAGAATTTCCAAAAATCCTGAAAATATTTTCTTAGTTTTGTAATCATCTACTTGTGTACGAAATTTTAGATAGGGTCACTCGGAATCGAATATAATAAATCCCGTTTTTTCCCATTCCCGTGGAAATTTGTGTGTGTGTGTGTGTGTGTGTGTGTGTGTGTGTGTGTGTGTGTGTCAGGTAGGTATGTGTGTTGTTGTTCTCGTAATCAGCGACCCGATAAACCGTATAAACAATACTACCCACTATAATATAATAATAATAATACTCACGTTGATTTTCAGACTTTGTAACCCCCTATCCCCTTGAATTTTCAAAAAACCTGAAACAGGTGTTTACTCATTTATTGTTAGGATTACTCCTGTGAAGTTTCGAATAAAATAGTCTAACTAATCTTGTTTCCCCATACAAACTTTGGACCCCCATTTAACCCCTTTACAGGTCGAATTTTGAAAAATCCTTTCTTAGTGCACCCCTAGACCTTATAAGGAACCTACGTGCCAAATTTGGAATCTCTAGAACCAGCGGTTTGGGCTGTGCGTTGATATGTCAGTCAGTCAGTCAGTCAGTCAGTCAGTCAGTCAGTCAGTCAGTCAGTCAGTCAGTCAGTCAGTCAGTCAGTCGGTCAGTTTCTTCTTTTATATATTTAGATGATCAAATAAACTAAACTAAATTACAGACAACCGAACAATGTTATATAAACACTGCTTAAAAGCAACATTAATTTAAATAAAATTATGTATCTATAGACTGATCGAATTTTGGGATTGTACATTTAACAAAAAAAAATGTCATTTTTATCATAACCTTATAATTCTATCACAGTTGGTTAAAACTGTTAAATTTAAATTTAAATTAATAACACAATTACACAAGATATATGACAGTACCTATAGATGAAAATACTTACTCCGAGGAAACGCGTGATCCGTTAGCCTCCGTAACCGAAGTACGGAACCAGTGCGCGGTCGGGCTTTTATATATTTGTCCACTGCTGATAACTGATCAGCTGATAGCAAAGGTCGCTTGTGGTCTCAGTATAGTCCAAGTAACAAAGCTGAGAATGCTTACAATAATTCAGTTATGTTACTTTTTGCTATAGAGTAGGTATTGACTCTGCATAGAAATGTAAAGGTAATTATTGTGAAAGTAAATGACTATACAGTCAAAGAAGTTAAAAGTTACTGCAATGGTTTTCTGTGCATCGCATGGCTTCAATAATAATAATAATAATAACATTAATTTCATAATAATTAACATTTATTTCCAAAAAAACATCATTTACAAGGTATCTTTCACTAGAACTCTGCTCCCTGATTAGGTAAAAACCTGTGCTATAGGATAAGCAGCGCTTCTCCCCCTAAAAATGCACGATGTTTTAAAGTTTTTTAAGAACATAATACACACATAATACAAAGCTAGAGGCAACACTAGGATCTAGACCAACCTACAAATATAGTATACACCTTATTTATACATTGTGCGTGCGCATGCGTATGTTGTGTGTGTGTGTGTGTGTGTGTCTGTGTGTGTGTGTTAAACTTATTGCTTTTAGGAAGGCTTCCGTTTCGTCATAACTTTTATTTAGCAGCCAAGTAGTAACAGCTTTCTTACATTCAATTTTAGACATCGGGTAGATATTTAGTATTTTGTTCATTTTGTTGTAAATAAATGGACCATTTGAAATTGTAAAAGATTTTATGAATTTAGTATCAAATTTGTCTCTCGTTCCAACGTATTGTGGTCTTCGTATACTTGAAACTTCCCACACACCAGATAACTGCTTCACAGACGGCTAAAGGCTTCTTCGCAACATTTTCTTTCACCAAAAAGTTCATGGTAATTATTATCAGGGCACCTATACAAAAACTATTTCTTAACTGGACTACGCCATGACAGTCCTTATCCATACTTTTTAAATGTTTCCATCTGATCACTATAGGTATGGCACCACATAAATTGTTTTATGTTTGTGTACATATAGATAAGCACATGTTACATAATTATAATTACCCACAATCTTTTATTCGAATTGCCATCTTAGAATGTATGTATACAATACATGTACTCGTACCTATGTGTGTGTGAATCAAACCTCGTAAGTCAAATTTCACTCGCCTGTGGTTGTAAAATAGGTAGGTAATAGTGGATGAAAATAAAAAAACTTTGTGTTCATTTTACGAAAACACTACACAAATTATTTAGAGACTCAGAACAAACATACAAATACTTATATACCCAGAACAGTAAAAAGACATGTTTTCTATCAATATTGAAACCATCTAGAATGCCTTTTCTTAAATATCTTTAATGTGCTAAATTTGTTACACTACTATTTTGTTATTTTGAATTTTTTGTTTTGTTTTGTTTTTTGTGTTGTTATTTGTATAAATAAGTAAACAGAATAGATGAAGATACTCTCAGAACGAGAGGGCTATAGTTCCCACGCAGGCCCAATGTGGGTTGGGAACAAACACCATTGAATTCGAACTACTGGTATGGTATGGATGTTCCACCAAATTTTTTGTTCTGTTAACCTACAATAAATTTCGGGGAGCAAAGCGTATGTACTTGCGTTAAGATAACAATATTGATATTGAAAATCTGCCTCCAAAGGCGTCGCAAATCTTGTCATATCGGCACACCTAATCCTTAATTAATCATGAGACCTGCCGAATTTTTATTGTACAAACACTCCCTACAGACTTTTATTATGGCAGTGGATTATTTTCTATGATAAGTTTATGTTACGTTTCGGAAACTATATAATCTTTACAATCTGTAAAAATACCTCGATATGTATAATGTACCTAACATTATCAATATAAGTATGTAAATTCCTTAAACGTAGACTGTATGACCGAGTCGATGAAAATAAACATAATTTAACAGTACGAGGAACGAGGAACTATTTAGGTATTTCAGTTCTTTGTGTAATCAAATTTGTGTGGTAAAGGTGGTAATAGCAAAACAAGATTACCTATTCTATTTATTGAGCACAATCGTAATCCCGATTGCGTGCCCTGAGTTGAGGAATTAACAACTTAGATTGGCGCCAGGAGTTGTACTTCTGCCTCAATATAGCGACTTCAAAAAAGCAAAAGCAACTGAAAAACCGGCCAAGAGCATGTAGGGTCACGCGCAGTGTAGGGTTCCGTAGTTGCCTGTCACATATATAATATTAATATGTGGATATTATGATCATAATTATTATTTTTCATTTTTATTAGATACTACTAGGAAAATTAGTCGACTATTACTCGTTAACTGGAAAAGCTAACCTACCTGTGACAGTTTTTCTTTAAACTTCGTTATTATATATTTTTTTTAACCTGTCCACATACAACGGTTTAGTTGACAAGGGGGGACATTGACTCTAGCGATAATTAGAACTTTAAAGCTTAATATTTCCTAAAGTGATCCCTGAATCGAAAAATGTTTTTCCACATCCACAATATTTCCAATGACACAAGTGATATTATGGTATCTAATATTAGGGATGTTGAACATTATGACAACGTTTGAGTATTATAACATTCAAAAATTATGGCATGTGATATTAGGGCAATTGAAGGTTAGCTTAGCCAGTGACCATTGTGGCAAATTAAAAAATTAGTACAAATGTAATTATGGGAAATGCAAGGATCCCCGTTATATCATAAAAAAAAACGAGAAAAAAACATGACTACGTGTAGTAATAATAATAATAATAATATTCATTTATTTCGGACTAGCTTTTGCCCGCGACTTCGTCTGCGTAGAATTAGTATTTTGGGTAGCTTATTCTTAGTGGTAGGCAAACATTCAATTAGAGCACAAATTAAATATTTAGGGTATTGCATCTTCGTAGTAAATTTCACTCCCCTATTCACATCTTTGACAATTTCTGCAATCAAAAACTATTCTATTCCCTTCCCCGGAATCATAACAATATCCATCCCAAATTTCGTTTAAGTCATTTCATCGGATTAAGCGCGAAGAAGGCAAAAGACAGGCGCACTTTTACATAAGGGGAGGCCTTTGCCCAGCAGTGAGACACTCAATTAGGCTAATATAAAAAAAATATTCATACATCAAGTAAGTACCTAGTTATTTTTAAGATTTGTTAGTTTTCTAAGTGACTTTAACGCCATTTCATGCCCTAAAGATTTATGAAAAAAAAGGTTCCTTCAAACGGTAGCTACTACCTACCATATTAATTGTCAACCCAATTTTGATCCCCTCCACAGGTCTTCTTTAAACCGCTGAAACACATATTATTTATTTTTGTGTCTAATAAAAAGTCTAAAAATAAAGTTCCTCCGTTTTTCAAGCTCAATTTTATATCTGTACCAAATTTCATAAAATCGGTTCAGTGGTTTAAGCATGAAAGCGTAGCAGACAAACAGAAAAACGAATTTACTTTCGCATTTATAATATTAGTAGAGATAAGGATTAGGTATTATAAAACATTTTTTTGTAAAAACCGGCTAATTGCGAGTCGGACTCGCGCACCGAGGGTTCCGTATAAATTCGGCAAGTGAATATGATACCTATCCAGTGTTGGCAGAGCCCTGCTCCTAAGCAAAATGTAGGCAGTGTGAGGTCATTTTATATTGGAACCTATGACCCACCATCATACAAAATTTCATCTAAGACAACTGGAAGTACTTCCTACCTGCCCAATATTTTTTGAGAGCGCGGCGATTTGTATGGAAACACCCTTTCTAATGACTGTACCTTGTGATTGTATAGATTTAAGGGTTAATTTTTTCACAACTCCAAGGGACCGCAGATCTACTTTATCGGTTATTTTAGTAATTTCATCTTTATTTTCTTCTATACACGTTCCCGAGGAACTTGACAGACAGAAGGACGGATGGACAGGCGGACAACTAAGTTATTCTGGGTTCCTTTTTTCCTTTAAGGAATCTTGAAAATAGATACTTCCTAGGTACGAATAATTTCATTCATATAGCGTAGCGACATCTATTAATAACGAATAGCGGAACTAATTAACCCATAGTAAACTTTATTATTATTCCGTTGCTTAGTATATTATTATAACATATAGTACATGTACTACATTTTTAAACTCAGGACTTCTTCCTCTTTCATTTGGTATCCCAATAAATAATGTATCAAAAAATATTTTTGGTGGACCCCCCCTTTTTCTTTTATATCTCGACTTCTAGATGGAATTTCGAAAAAAACGCGACATGGGAGTTTAAGTTAGACCTCTAGTAATATAATAAAAAAAAACCGCATTCAGTTTGGTGCAGTAGTAGACAGACAGACAGACAGACAGACAGACAGACAAAAATTCTAAAAATGGTATTTTTGGCTTCTATGGCGTATATAGACCCCCCTCAATTTATTTTTTCTTTAATTTCTCCTATGTACAGACATCGACCTGTTACAATTTTATTATATTTATAATAATAATAATATGTATAGATTAATTTCTCCTATGTACAGACATCGACCTGTTACAATTTTATTATATGTATAGATAACTAAAGATCCATACATAAATAAATTACACTACAGTCAAAAATTACAATAATATGGGCAATAATCACAATATAAATTAAAATTAAATTAAATTTACATTATTAAATTAAATTACATTATTAAATTAAAATACATTATTAAATTAAATTACATTATTTTTACCAATTAATTAAATTAAAATGTAATGTAGTGAAAGGTACCTACCCTAAAAAAAAGTTATTCAAGATACACCCTACTAATACCGCTAACGTTAGGTGGGGGTAGTACTAAACATGGCGGAATTATCCCTTTAAGGGATTTCTTCCAGTCTATCTTTGAGTGGATGAGAGGAATAAGTATTATATTATTAGGAAAGGACGAGTGAGTTTAAAAATGGTTAATGCCTTAAATTGTACCAAACCATATATTAATAAGTAATCGAATCGCAACACTAGAAATATCTCCATAAAAAACCGTAAGATAGCAAAGGAACAGTGTTGTGAAAGTTGGTACATTACTGGAAAATACCATTTGAGATTCAGCGTCATTGTTACTTTCGAGTGATGTGAAAAATCGGTCCCCCCGGTAGGACACAACAATACAATAACCTGCCTCAAAATAAAACACGGTTTATGTTTAAATTAAACGACATTGAATTTACAAACATCGTAACTGTTATAACAGTAGGTTTAATTTTGGTGAAGGAAGATAATAAAAACTCACATAGTATTATGTTTGTTTATGAAACAGATATTATTGATTGCAGTAAGTCATCGCAAAGTTTATCACATTATTGTGTAATCGTATTACTTGTCAATAATTATGGTAACTAAGTACCTAGAAACAATAAATCCCATAAGGCAGTAGGTATGCAGTTTATTTAAGACCAAATGAAAACACAGGCCCATAGGTCACAGGTAATCTATCTTTGATTTTGTATAAAATAGTGTCTCTACATATATCTTCAGTTATTGTATCTATTTAAGTTAGTTAGAAAGTACATGCTATATTTATTTATATGGTACAAACATGCAGAAACAAACACAATAGACATAAAATTAGATAGGTACCTATGTGTACTCGTAGCTACAAAGACGAACTAATGTAATACTAGCTGTTGCCAGCGACTTCGTCTGCAAAGAATTCGTTTATCGCTATCCCGCGGGAACTACGCAATTTTCCGGGATAAAAAGCAGCCTATGTGCTATTCCAGACTTTTCTCTATCTATGTGCCGAATTTCATCCAGATCCGTTGGGCCGTTCTGGCGTGATTGAGTAACAAACAAACAAACAAACATCCATCCATCCATACTTTCGCATTTATAATACTAGCTGTTGCCAGCGACTTCGTCTGCAAAGAATTCGTTTATCGCTATCCCGCGGGAACTACGCAATTTTCCGGGATAAAAAGTAGCCTATGTGCTATTCCAGACTTTTCTTTATCTATGTGCCAAATTTCATCCAGTTCCGTTGGGCCGTTCTGGCGTGATTGAGTAACAAACAAACATCCATCCATCCATACTTTCGCATTTATAATATTAGTTAGATTAGTTAGATAACTAATATTATGAATGCGAAAGTTTGGATGGATGGATGGGTGTTTGTTTGTTACTCAATCACGCTAGAACGGCCCAACGAATCTGGATGAAATTCGCCACACAGATAGAGAAAAGTCTGGAATAGCACATAGGCTACTTTTTATTCCGGAAAATTCCCGCGGGCAACAGCTAGTGTAACGTATAAGGGATCTCTACCAGCTTCTCTTCTACCTATTTAATATTACAAGTTATTTCAAAATAATAAATAACTCTTACTTATCACACAAGCTTGGTCGTCTACGTGACTACAGTTTATTACTCTTGTATATACTAGGTTCAACCGCGAGTTTACTCGCGTGCTAACAAATATGTGATATATTAATCTATATTATTAATCATCATCATCATCACTACATAGTATAAAACAAAGTCGCTTTCTCTGTCCCTATGTCCCTATGTAGGGACATAGGGACATTAATTTATATTATTAATCATCATCATCATCACTACATAGTATAAAACAAAGTCGCTTTCTCTGTCCCTATGTCCCTTATGTCCCTACATCCCTATGTCCCTATGTGCCTACATAGGGACATAGGGACAGAGAAAGCGAGTTTGTTTTATACTATGTAGTGATGATGATGATGATGATGATTAATAATAATAATATAAATTAATATATCACATATTTACATAGGGACATAGGGACATAGGGACATAGGGACAGAGAAAGCTACTTTGTTTTATACTATGTAGTGATGATGATGATGATTAATAATATAAATTAATATATCACATATTTGTTAGACCGCGAGTAAACTCGCGGTTGAATGTATGCTTAAATCTTTAAAACTACCTACGCAAGGGATTTTGATGCGGTTTTTTTTAATAGATAGTGAATCAAGAGGAAGGTTTATATGTATCACTAGCGACCCGCCCCGGCTTCGCACGGTATATTATGCATGTATTATACATATAAACCTTCCTCTTGATTCACTCTATCTATTAAAAAAAACCGCATCTAAATCCCTTGCGTAAGTAAGTAATTTTAAAAATTTATGCATACATAGGGACATAGGGACAGAGAAAGCGACTTTGTTTTATACTATGTAGTGATGATACATGCATAATATACCGTGCGAAGCCGGGGCGGGTCGCTAGTATATGTATAGATTATAATTACGGTTTGCCATGAGTCGTCCGGAATAGAATAGCACCCCCCCATCTCATCCCGTTGGGTGTCATAGGAGGCGACTAAGGGAAATGATGATGACGACGGTTCAAAATGAGAAGAATATCAAAAAAGTCTTAATTTTTTGCGGATAGTAAGATCCTGCCACCAAGCAGCCAAGCAAACAGCTGCTGTGTTCTGGTGTGGAAAGTAGGACAGCCGGTAAAATTACCAGTCCTCTAGGCTGGCAACGCATCTGTAATACTCCGGTGTTGCAAATGTCCATGGGCGTGGTTACCCATCAGGAAAACCACTTGTTCGTTTGCCTTAGCGAGATCGAAGGATATACAGAAAACATGATTGCTGGCTGCGGACGTTCAAAATCTTTGCAAAATGAGTAATTGGATGAAATAGTTATTTGTTATGCAAGGCTGCAAAGTTTTTGTTTGGCGCGAGTGCCTGTATTGAAACCCGAGCCAGCGAAGGATTCTATGATTCAAAAGAAGAATCCTGAGCGTCGCGAAGGTTTCAAGGCACGAGACACTAAACAAACTTTGCTGCCGAGCGAAACACACAATTTTTCATCTCACTACAGCGAGAAAAATGGTGGATGGAAGAATTTCAAATTTCTAATTAACTACTTGAGTATATGAGTAGGTGAGGTGGTCGTGGTGGAATGGTGGTCAGCGCGGCATTCGCATTTGAAAAACCTTTTCCACCCAAGAGGGGAAAAAGCACTTTTCCACGCAGATTTTTAAGGAGAAAGACAGCCCTTTCGAGCAAGTGAGGTGAAAAAAAAATTGTAGTCGACTTTACTTCTTAAATGGATTACATAACTGACTGACGTCAAACATCCACGCTGTTTATGGTAAGTAATGGTCAACAAAATCAATGGGGAGGTTATCAAATGTGGCGGACTTGGCTATTTCTTATCTATCGCCTGACCATAGCCGACTAATAGGGTATCGCGGCGATCGCGGAATAACACCATTGTTGATATTCATGTGAAGTTATTGACTACTTTATAATTTTTATACCTACTCGTTCAGAGAATTGAAACTTTGATTTCATTCTTTCAACTTAAAGTATTTCCTCCCAAACAGTGGGTTACCTTCTGTTTCCTTGGAAGGATGCCAGTAAAAAAAACTTTTAAAGTAAATTTCTGTGTAAGTACATTAGTAAGATTGAGATCCTTAGGTACACACATAATATTTAATCTAATCTAACTAATATTATAAATGCGAAAGTATGGATGGATGGATGGATGTTTGTTTGTTACTCAATCACGCCAGAACGGCCCAACGGATCTGAATGAAATTCGGCACATAGATAGTGAAAAGTCTGGAACATCACATAGGCTACTTTTTATCCCGGAAAATTGCGTAATTCCCGCGGGATAGCGATAAACGAATTCTTTGCAGACGAAGTCGCTGGCAACAGCTAGTATAATCTATAGCTAATTTTGTGTTAGTTAACTTATGTTAGATACTACATATTTGTTGAATCTAACGCTGGCCATCAAGGCATTTCATAATGTTCTTTTTCATGAGAACAGCTGTCACTGTCTCTTCTGAGTTTTCTAGACATGAATACGATATATGTGTTAATAAACCATTTTAAACATTCAAATATAATATTTTCAATAATATTTCTAAGTTTTTGGCACTTGTCCCACCGAGTGCGAGTAGCGAGAAGCGAGTGTTTTTTAGTATGATGGAACTTTTGTCGCCCGACGACAAAAGCGACAAAATTTCCAAACTGAAAAACGCGTGCTTCTCGCTACTCGCCGGCGGTGAGACAAGTGCCGTAATCCTGCAATGTATACATGACATTGCTATGCTACTTTGCTTTAAAATACATATTAATCTCCATTTGATTGATAACACAAAATCCTTCGGCTCAGGTATCCGCACACAACAAAGTAAATACGACAAAGTATGTACCTAAATCCGGTTCAAAGCTCAAACAATTTGCTTGGCGAAGTTTGGTTGCAGTGCTGTTCTGTAGAATAAGAATAAGAATAAGATAAGAATTTTGCGGGTGGTAGGGCCTTGTGCAAGGTCCGTCCGGATCGCTACTACCATCTTACTAGCTAATCCTGCCGCTAAGCAGCAGTGCTTGCACTGCTGTGTTCCGGTGTGGAGAGTAAGACAGCCGGGGAAATTACGGGCACAAGAGGCATTTCATCTTAGCCCTCTAGGTTGGCAACGCATCTGCGATCCCTCCAGGGTTGCGGGTGTCTAAGGGCAGTGGTGATCACTTACCATCTGGTGACCCGCTTGCTCGTTTGCCTTTCTAGTCAAATTAAAAAAAAGAATCCTTTATTTTTTTTTCTGTGCGTGCAACTGCATCTATTCTATGCACACAGCAAGGCGCGTAAATCGGCCTCACTTTTCCTTTCATAGAATTCTGTCTTGAGTTTTTTTTTTGTTTGAGCCTGTTCAATTTGAGACATTTAATTCAGACGTTGGTTTTCCAGATCATACAGTCCGTATTCCAGTCAGTAATTCAGCAGTTCCGTCTGTCATTAGTCACCCTGGTTAGGTAATTTGGCCTGGTAAAAACATCAATATCTCTTGAACTGTTGCTACTGCCTAAACTAGGTAAGTACAGGCTCCAACTCAATCAGTGTCTTCATTTATTATATTCTGTGGAAGTAATAACAATTAAATTCGTGTTAAATTATGAATTCTACAGGGCAAAATAAAAAGTTCCCGACACATCCGGAAAGACTGGAGTACTATGCTGTACACTGTTTTCCAATCATCAAGATGTTGACAGTTAATCCTACATCTCAAACAACAATTATGACGTTTGGATGTAGCGACAGTGACAGTTGCATTGGTCTGACAACTTTTCTTTCCGGTTGTATTGATTGAGTACATTTACATTTCACTGTTTCTCATCCATCGATTTACTTTGTATCGCGCCGATTTATGTTAAACAAATTAAAATAAAACTTAAACGATACAGGAAAGGAGAAGAATTTAACAATTACTCTATTAATATTTAGAAATAACAGCCATGAAACCTTACTCTGCACTTATTTTCTTAGTATTACTTCCATTTGCCGTAAGTTTTAATGGTTTTTGTAATAATTTTCGGTTATCCACTAGCATGACCAATGTTTAATTGACGTGGTGAATGGTTATTAATATATAATACTACTAAATAGAGTCCGATCAGTTATTTTCATATCTTCAGAGTATGTCTATGACTATGCTATTCTACCTATTATCAGAATTGTTAGGTTATCATTAATCTCATTCTTATTTGAACATTTCGATGTCACAAGTATGTAGGTGAACTCTTTATTGTCATAATCAAGCTAAGCTTCAAACTTTTTAATTTGCAGATATGCATCGATTTTGATGGCTGGTTGAATATTAAAATTCAGCATAATTTAAATTGTGACAATGAACAATATTGCTCCCGTGGGACCATATCTTTGAAGAGCATCAGATCTGGTACAGCTGTCATTGACCAAATTTCATTCAACAAGCAACATATTGAGAAACTTAAAGTGAGTTTTACTGTTTCCTGTAGTTTAGTTAACACAAAATTTATCCGTTAGCTAGCTGCATACTTCCTACGTATACAGAGAATTAAGCATATTATTTGAACACCCATATTATTATTATTCAGTTAACCAAATAAGAATATTTCCTACATAAGAAATAAACAATAAGGCTGATTGTCCCATTAACTTGCAAGTGAAAATAGTCTTTAATGTTCAGAACATTAGGTTATAAGCCATACAAATGACAATGGAACTTAATGTGATAAACAAATATCTTGCATGACTACACTAAGATGATACATGGTTAGAGTTCTCAATTCTGAAAAGTTATCTGTCTTTTATATCATCTGATTTTACATTTCAGCAACTAGCCGAGACAGACAGTTTCTACTCTATGAGAACATTAGTTACATCTGCTGACAACAAAGAGACAGAATTCCTGTCATCTGTGAAAGCTCAAGCTTTTCTTGAAAATGGTCTGTCTGATGTGATCAATGCATGGATCCTGCCCAATGGTGCTGTCATTGCAGTCAACTTCCAAGTTGCGAATGGTTCCCAGCCGATGCTTGGAACCAAGAATGAATACAAGATTAACTCCAATTTCTACCTGCGTCACATTGATCAGGCACCAGTGTGTGTACTATTTTTTTTTGCTAAAATTTGTGGTACTAATGTATGCAGAGCAGAGGCTTTTTGGCATATTTAGCAGAACACAAAAAAGTTAGCAAAACTCATACTTAATGCTTGACCAGAAGAAAAAAAAAAAAAAAACAGTTACCTACACTTTTTTTTGTGTTCCGCTAAATTTGCCGCTGAGTGTATGTAAGCGACAAAATTATTTTCTTACTGAAGTCCGCAGCAAAAGAAGCTGAACATTTGAAGAAGTGAAAAAATTTATGAAAAACTGCATGATTATTTAATACCTACATAAAAGATTATAATTAGTATAATTAAAAGCAAGGAATCCCAACATGTAAAAAAAACGAGCACTGGCTCTGGACCCAATCAAGAGGAACTTACATTTGAATAAGACCATACTTTTTTTCAGACCTGACACAGCCTCCTACATACAAAAACTTGAACGTGAAAAAGAAGCTCGTGAAAAAGGAGAGCTAAAAGACAACAGGTCATTCTTAGCAAAATATGTAAGTGACCTTTTGTAATTACAATTTATCTCTGTCACAAACCTCAACTTGTAGAACACTTACATGTTACCTAATATAAATGAATTGTTTACTATTTGTGTCTCTGGCATGACTTTGAGTGGTGTTCCTGCAAGTTCGGATCAAATTAATTAGGGAAATATAGAAGCTATCCTATTACTATTACTTTTGACAGTTAAAGGCACTTGTCCCACCGCCAGCGAATAGTGAGAAGCGAGTGTTTTTTAGTATGGAACTTTTGTAGCCCGGCGACAAAAATGACAAAATTTCCATACTAAAAAACGCTCGCTTCTCGCCGGCGGTAGGACAAGTGCCTAAGAATGATATAATGATAAAAAAATATTAAGCATTGTAGCATTCATAAAGCTAATTCCAACTTACATAAAGACGCCCGATGCTGACGTCTTTATGTAAGTTAGTACATACTATCATCAACATACAAATCAAATATGTTTTAATCCAATTTTCTTTTTCTTTTCAGTGGATGTACATTGTACCTATTGCCATCTTTGTCATGATCTCAGGCGCAACCAACCCTGAGGGCGCCGCACCAGCCGCGCGTTAATACCACGTTTGGTATATTGTGTAGTCGCCAACACTCGCAATTGACCGGTTTTGAACCTTAATACAAGGTGCCCACTCTGCGATTCTGTGACAAAGCGACAAGTTCATCCCTGCAGCCTTGGCGCCGTGGTCTGTTCGTGTTCAGCGATTACACACACTTGAAAATACTATAAATGTAGTGCTCTTTTACTATAGTCAATTCTTGTCACTTAGTGGTACAAAGGTCAGTCGTGAGATGTTGGTGACTATTTTTAGCAAAAGTCTTATTATAAGTGTGTTCAGTCTATGAAGGATTATGTTATTAATTTATTAATAAATAATTAAATCGGTTTTCAATTACGACAGTTTTAATTATCTTGTAACAAAAATATGTATTGACAGATACTATTATGCCATGCACATCAAATATCTTAGGAACCACAGTTCTAACGTCAATACACTGGTATGATCACAAATATAAAAAATAATCAAGCTTAACAATTATTATTAAATAGAAAAATTATGCTCCAATCTTCTCAATTTCTTCAGCATCTTCAATATCAAGCAGTTGAATCTTTTTGCCAAAATGCTTTTCGATAGCTAAACAAATTTGCATAGCTAGAGCTGAGTCAACTAAATTAATTGCTATTCCAGCCTTCCCAAATCGTCCTGTGCGCCCAATTCTATGCAGGTATGTTTCACAATCTGCTCTCTTCTCTACATCCATTGGCATGTCGAAGTTGACCACCAATGTTACTTGCTCCACATCTATGCCTCTAGACAAGACATTGGTGGTGATGAGCACTTTCTCCAGGCCAGCTCGGAAGCGATCAAGAACTGCAATTCTTTGTTCCACAGTCAATTCGCCAGATAACACTGCCACAGAGTGCCCATCTTTGGACATTTTCTCAGAAAGCCAACCAGCAGTCTTTCTTGTGTGACAGAATATAATTGCTTGGCCAATTGTAATGACACCATAAATATTGCAAATGGCCCTATATTTCTCCTCAGCAGTTTTACACTTTACATAATATTGTTTAATATTATCCAGAGACTCTTCTTCTCTCAATAATCTAATGATTATTGGATTGGGGACTATAATTTCAGCAAATTCCATTACTGCAGCATCATAAGTTGCAGAAAAGAACATCATTTGGCATGTAGAGGGCAAGCATTTATGAATCCTAATGCATTGGTCTTGATGCCCTTGGCGGTCAATCATAACATCAGCTTCATCGAGAACAAATACTTTAATTTTGTTCAAATCAAACATGTTGAACTTAACACCCCAATCCAACATTTTGCCAGGTGTTCCAATTATAATATGATCAGATATCTTGGTGCCTTTAGGAACTTCTTCGCCTCTGACAGCATATTTCAATTTGATCTCAGGACAGAACTTGGCCATCTTAGCTGCAACTTCTCCTGTTTGTATAGCCAATTCATAAGTAGGGCTGAGGCACAATACTTGTGGGTAATTGTTGTTAGTATCTACTCTACTCAGCATGGCTAGCACAAATGCAGCTGTTTTACCTGTCCCTGATTGAGACTGCGCAATCATGTTCTGTGGAGGATCAGCTAACAGAGTAGGTAAAGCAGTCTCTTGAATTTTAGATGGTGCATTAAAGCCCATAGAATATACACCCTTAAGTAAATTTGGCTTTAAATGCAGGGCCTCAAAGGTTTTAACGGAATACAATGGGGAATTTGGGTTTTTTCTTTGAACCTCAATGTCTAACTTCGATTCTACCAAACCTTGACGAATAATTTTCATCAAAAGTGATGTCTCTGCAGGATTAACTGGATCATCAGATTCTTCTGAATCTGCTGTCTCATCATGAGGTTTCTGTTTCAATCCCAAACCCGCAACTTTGTTTGAAATCTCCAATTCTTCCGCCTTCTGTCCCCATTGACTGGCCATGTTGAATCTGAAATCATGAGCGGTTTTTTTTACAATCACGGAAAAATAAAATGTAGACTGACGCAAAACTGTACACCTAAGTCCTGAGCTTAGCAAGTTCAGATCAGAAAAGAAGTACAAAAACTTACCAACGGCGGCAACGGCACCGTAGAGGAAGTCAACAAGTTCTAACACGAAGCGGCTTTATCCGCTTTACAAGAGTTTTCAATTTTCCGCTGACGCCCGTTGCCAAACTTTTACTTAAATTCGTACGTATTAGCATGAATAAAGATCCATTTATTATCCAACTAATTGCAATGCGACACAGTCGATAGGAAATTGTTTTACGGAATCAGAATTCGGACTCTGCTAACGCAAGTAAAAGTAAAATACATTCGCGAATGAATGAAGTTGACATTGACACTCTCCGCTTCCGGTATACAGATAAGAAAATATGAATTTAAGCGCCTGCCAGATAACTATAGTGTATTTTTTCGGCCCGCGGAATTCTGACATTTCTCGGTATTACCAGTCATATAAACGTTCCTTAAATCCGTGGTAAGAAAAGGAAAAAAAATAAAAATGTAGAACATTATGTTGAAGTTGAAATACTTAAAAGCTGCCAAGATACTGCAGTGCGTCGGGAATGTTCGCGGACGCAAGCGTGGACGGCTTCCACGCGACGCTGCGCAAGCGCTGTGCCGCGACGCGCCGTAGGGTACTTGACAGCCGCCACAGCCTCCTGGCCGCCGTGGCCGAGAGGACGGACAGTAGCCTTGCCAGGCACTGGTCCTCTCTTCATTTAAGTTTAACCAGTAACGTAGTTATATAAGATTCTTGTGTTACTAACATTACTAACAATAATATGGACAATATTGTTTTATGTGGTCTGAATTAAATGATTTTTATTTTTTTATTTATTTATTTTTAAACTAAAAATCATTTTTACATTATTAGTAATTAACAGATATTTGGTTTTATTTTGAATTGCATAATTTAGACATAATTAATAATCTTTTCTTTTTTTTGGGAGAATATAAATTGTTTGGGGTATCACTTTGAGTATTGTCATATATTACAAACCTTCGGTCTACGATTATAATATATTGATTTATTTCGTAATATTTAATAAAAAGAATGAACAGAACGTAAAACTTCAGCAGTCAGCTGTCATTCTTCCGGCAAAATATAGGAAAATATTTTAATTGCTTCTCCCCCAATATCAAAATTACATTAAACCGAACAATCTCCTCACGTGTGTAATGTTATGTCACTACGTCGACATGGCAAAATATGCCTTGCTAAAATAAAGACGTGATTTTTGTATGTACGTATGTATGTGATAATAAGGATGACTTTTAAAGTTTTCAACTTAGATCTTCTGTACTCTAATTGGCCAATTGTCGTTAAAATAAAAGCTGCCATTAATTTTTAAATCCATTATTTGAGTACCTAATGTTAGAACGTCACCGTATTTTATTATTTTTATTTGTTAGTTAAAATAACGAAAGCTTAGTGTGACAATTTATTTGTTCAGCAGAAAAAATGTTGGTGACCCCTGAAACGTCTAATTCTGACAGCTGTCAGAATTCCACGGGCCAAAAAAACACACTATACACACAGTTGCATCAAATTAACGATCCTTTCCTTTTATCCTTTTTCCTTTACCTTTTCTTATTAAAATAAATTATAGAAAGAGCAACTGAAATTAGCTCCTACACTTGATATTTCAAGTGTCAAAGAAATGTTTTTGGGAGATGTGGAGAGGCAGATTGTGGAAGGTTGTGTCATGGTTGTGGTATGTAGTGATTTTTGACACTGACACTTGAACCTAACTTGAAGCTGATAGTGGAGGAGCCGCAATCAATTAGCGTACGTAGCCTCACTCTACCGTAAGAACAGTTAAATAAATTATTGTGATTAATGAGTTATAAGATCAATATTAATTAATTAGAACAGTTTATCCTGTACCCACACTAATATTCACTTACTTCCCTAATGATAAACTGGTTTTGAAATTATGAGTGTTTCAGTTTTATAACTTTACTTAACGTTACGCCTCTTGTTTTGTGCTGTTTTAGACAGGATAGGAGAATTTTCACCATGGAAGAAGTAGACTCCATCATATTGCACTTTCTTCGTCAACTTAACGTGTAAGTTATTTATGATATATTCATATATTAGTAAACAAACAATAAATACTCATTGTGAAACTAATCTATACTAATCAATTCCAACTTTTCAGTAATATTGACGACGAAGTCAAAAATATTTGTGATCTTCCTGTCAACGTTATTATAGAGGCTGCTTCAAGATGTCTGAGTACAATCAGCTCGTCCATAAAGGTGCCCTCAAAGCTTCCTGCTGGGATTTCACACCGGATAGAAGTGGCTGCGCAAATTGCATTGATATGCAAGGTAAGGGATTTTTAACATTAGTATAAAACTTCGTAATTTATACAGGAACATGATGTATGTAATGCAGTATGTAAACTCCCATCACTTTCATTCTAGATTTTTGAAAATCTGTTCAGAGATGAATTCAGCAAACTAAAATGGTAATTCCATCCTCCAATCCACCTTTTTTGAACGAATTGCCTTTGGCCTACTGCAATTCTTTGAAAATGATTTTAATCTATTTTTTTGCAGGATTTGGGATACAAGAATGATGTAGGCTACCAAACCTTTTTGTATCACAATGAAGGTGAACTCAGACAGGTCTTCATGTTCCTTATTGAAAGGTTGCCGACTGAAAACAAAATTACGAGTACTTCCTCCGATAGCAAGAAATCTACCCTTATGCAGACCATCAGTAATAAGATTCAGGAGGAGCTAGGCACCATGTGGATCCCTCCATGTTGCAATTCAGAGAAGAAACAAATCATAGGGGATTATGCAAGTTCTCCGGGTAAACAAACAATATATAATTACCAAAAAACGAATCTGACTGTTTTCATTGTCGTCAAGAGTATTACAATGAGACAAGATGTGTGTTAGTTAATGCCCCTTGCCATCTTATAATTGATAAAGTTGACATTGATTAGTAATTTAATTAAGAATAACACTGATGAAAAATGTTCCACTAATTCCTCTATGATATTACTTTTAATTAACATGAACTTCTGGAAATTGATTATCAAATCTTGTCAGTTTAATACATGTTCTTTATGAGCATGTTTTTTCTGAATTTTACTTCATTTATCCACAGTTAAATGTGTGATAAATCAGCAGATGTCAGTTCTTATGTTTTTATTACAGTTCCCCAAATTTTAAAGAAAAGTGATTTATGTGAAGAAGAAATAGTTTTAAAACTAAAGAAAATGAAGGAGTTGAATCAAAATAAGTTAGACAAGCAAGAAATTATTGAAAAACCTGTAAAAGTTGTTTCTGAAGAGAGGTCTACAACACCTTTAAAATATGAGTCTAGCAAAACTCTCAAGGAGTTGAAAGAAACTGCAGTTGTCTTGAGACAAAAATTAGAAAATCTTAAAAGTGATAACAATCTTATGGAACTTGAATACTCACAGGTATAAATTGATGAATTCTTTTGAGTGTGCTTTATGTGCATTCAATTATTTTGTGTGTGTTATTTTATTTGTTTCAGATTCAAAAATCCACTGAGAAGATTGAAGCAGATTTAAAAAATGTGCTAAACATCCTGAACAGTATTGGTATCAATGATATAGATCATGAAGATGCAGTTGGTATTTTAGAAAAAGTACAAAAAAATATGAATGTCCTACACAGAAAGAGTGAAGAGTTAACATCAAGAAACTTGTCTATAAAAGTGGAGATGGAAAAAATCAAAAACAGTATGGATAATTCTGAGGCAAGTTAATAATTATTATACTTTATCGTAATTCATCATAACTTAAAACCAAATTTTTGAAAAACCCTTATTTTTGATTGATGAATCTTTTCAGACTGAAAGAAGCCAGTGTAGAAAAACTCTTATGACATTAAAAGAATCTGCTAAAGCTATGAAAGATGACCATGACAAAAAGGAAGAATATAGAAACCAGTTAAGGAAAAATTTTGAAAAATTAAGGGGTGGTAACAAAAGGTAAAGATTTAGTATCACCATTTCATAATTTGTGTTCATATTGTGAAGGTATATGTTTTCATGAGATTTTTTCCTCAGGTCTATTTACACCAAAAGAATACTTGAAATTATAAGTAATGTTGACAAACAAAACATGGAGATAAAGAAAATTCTGGATGACACCAGAGAATTGCAAAAGGAAATTAATACTTTGGAAGGCCAACTCGACAGATGTTTTTCTATTGCTGATGAAACCCTGTTTAAGGTAAGTACATTTTTAAATTAAAAAAACAAAATAAAAATAAAAAGAAATTAAACTAAATTTAGATTTAAATTTATTTATTTTTTAGTTTAGAAATTAAATTTCTAACGGTAAAACCGTAAAAGTAAACATAAAAAAAAAATTAAGAAATAAAAATTTCTTGATTCATTTGATATTTCCTATCATTTGAAAAACAGCGCCATCTCTCGTCCCTGGTGAGCAGTAGATGTTCCACGGGAGTTTGTAATTGTGTCGTACAGACACATCATTCAAATAGATGACGCTTCGCGACAAATAATCGCATAGTAACAAGGTCACGTGACAGTTAGTAATAGATAGAAAAATTCGAACGCTTACTCACCTGCTATGGGTGGTGTAGGGGTATAGCGTCACGGAATGACGAGGACCCGGGTTCGATTCCCGGCCATAGCTTTACTTTTCGGATTTTTCTATGTGTTCTAATTTTCAGTGTCATTTAGAAATTAAAAAAACAATTAAGTTTGGTTATCATAATCCACCGACAATTAATTTAATATTTCCTTTTTTCAGGATGCTAAAAAAGATGATCAAGCCAAAAAAGCTTACAAATTATTGGCACTGCTACATTCAGAGTGTAATACGATTGTGTCACTAGTTAATGATACTGGGACCTATGCCAGGGACATAATAGACTTAGAAGACAACATAAAAGCTGAGAAGGCAAAAAGAACTGAAGAAACTCTGGAAAAGATTCTTATTGACCTGACAAGAATGCAAGAAGAATCCCAATAGTTAATACTTATTCTCAAAAATATAAATGAACTTCATATTAAACTCTTTCAAAATGAGAATAACATGATTTTTATACACAATGCTGGCTACTTCATCATCCTCATCAGCATCAAAAGCCTTTTCATCTGTAACAGATGATTAGATGCTTGCTACTTAGAATTTGTGGCTTTGTGCAATATTTAACTAGGAATTCCTAATTTATATAATAAAACAAATACTGGTCTAAATTATGCTATTTATTTAATTAACAGTGCAGTATTTATCTTCGTTTAGGTAATATTTCAGGTGGAATATAGTTTTCATCAGATTTTTGCAATTGTTTCTTCTTAGTTGTAGTGGTATCTTCAAGTTTTTCTTTTTCCTCTATTTGAAGATCTATCTTCTCCTCATTCTCGAAGAACCACAGTTTCTGCTCTTCTTCTGTCATTTGTTTCTGTTGCTTCTGGATGTACTCTACCCGTTTAGCTCTATCAAGACGTCTTGTTTGTTCTAGGAGCTTTTGTTCCCGGATTTGGACCCATGATTTGAATAACTGAAATAGAGAATAATGGAAATGAACTATGTTTATTTCTAGTCTATTTACAAATATACAGTAACAATAAATAAAAAATAAAAATGTGAATGTTGATGGAAACGAGAAACATACTTAATCGGAAACAGTACAAAGTAAAAGTTATAATTATAATAATACCTGTTCCTGAGATGTAATGTCCTTATTTTGGTTTTTATTAATGGCATTTTCTATTGCATTTTTAAGAGCCTCCTCAAGTGATCCCTCAGATGAACTTGCTGAACTTAATACTGAAACACACTGATCTACTGATGCTTTTGCTTCAGCTTCTACACTATCAGATTTCTTCTTTAGCAAGTCAATCACTTCTGTAAATACCTTAAATGATGATGTTTTACTAACTTTCTCACATAAAGCCAATAACTTGTCATATTTTTTAAACACAAACAATCCAATGATTTGCAGATTGTTATTAAGGTTGTCAGATGATTTCTCAGAAATCCATGATAATGTTTTGCCAGATGCTATTAAAGTGTCTTTTATATCAAAATGATCATCATAGTACGGATTCCTTAGAAACTTCACTCTTATTTTTATCTCTTCCACTTTTTTGGGTTTTTCTTCTGCGGGAGGGGGTTCTTGTGGAGTGTGCCCAATGATGTACTTGTAACAAGCATATTGGCATAGGGTGGAGGTGATATCGTTACTGTAATCCTCCTGCAGCATCACTAAAGACGCGACATCAGCTGCTTGCTCATAGTTTTGAGATACCAATAATTTATTGAGCAGTATGTTGGCAGTATAGTCATCAAGAAACACGCCATAGTTTAAAGGATCCTTTAAAATAAGAATTAACTCTTCAATGTTACCAAATTCTATGTAATTTCTGACAGTAGCATGAAAAGTGGAGTCTAATGTGTTTCCGGTCTCTGCAGATAACCTTAACTTATGAAGTAGATCCTTAAGCTCATCAAGATAAACTGGTTCCTTCACAGAATTTGCGAATACATCTACATCTATGGCACTAATAACCCCTTTTGTGGCATAAGTTTGATCGAGTGTGTTAAAAAAATCATGAAGATTTACTTTGCTAAGCACCGACGATGAAATTTGAGCGTTCCAAGCGCCATTACACTGATAGTCATTGGTTAAGAATGTTTGCTTTTGGACAAACAGAAAATAATTTGGTTTCAGTGAGATCTTTCTCAAATTTCGTATCATGTTCCCTCACGTACTCTGTTTAACAAAACTCAACTCAATAACGCTCAAATACAATACAACTGACTGACTGTTTCATTCACCTAACCTCAAATAACTGGAAATAAATAATATAGTGAGAAATGTCAATTTTGACAATTCATTTTTTTTTTTTTTTCATCCACATTACAAAGGGAAAAGGGTTTCAAGCCACGTCTAATACAAATATTATTTTAACTGTTTTAACTCCCTAGTCTCCCTACAATCAGTCATCTTGGTCCGGTCCGTCCTAGTCGTTTTGTGCCAGCTCCTCCTGCGTCCATAAAGCCGTAGTTTACTTTACGGCGGCTGAGGGATGCACGTTTTCACTTTATACGCCAAGCACAATTACATCATTTAGGTGTTCGAGCCTACGCTTGAACCACAGTGAGATTACCCTTTCGTTATTCGTAGTATACCATCACATTTTTCCTTATCTATGGTCACACGAGAGAGTGAGATGCCTGGTTTTAACTATCTCTTTCTCTTTCTATCTTTTCGTGTTTGGCAGCGCGCGGCGGCCATTTGCTATTTCAGTACGCTTTCGATATTCGTAAGAACACCACGTAAGAAGAAACATCGAGTTATTGTTTTAGATTTGGATAGAATCACAGCATATATGTACTGTGATAAAAGTAAGTATTATCACTCAGGTGGAAATCTTCCCTAGCTAATAGTGATAAATTTACATTAAACAACTTTACCGCTTGGTCTTTGTACCAGCGACGATCACCGCTCGGCTCCCTCTGGACCAGCGACGAGTCGGGACATGCGTTTTCGTAAGATAACCGCTCTCGACAGCCAACTCTGTTGTGCTGCACAAGGTCACATTTGACCATAAAATATAGCACTGAAGGTTGACTCACATGTCGAACCAATTGTCGACTCAAATGTCGACTCGAATGCCGTCTTGAACGTCGAGCCAAATGTCGGCTCAAACGTCGTCTTAAACGTCGACTCAAATGTCGCCTTGAACGTCGACTCAAATGTCGTCTCGAATGTCGACTCAAACGTTCGTCTTGATCGTAAACTCAAAGGTCGTCTCAAACGTAGCCTTAAACGTCGCCGCAGGTGTCGTCTCAAACGTCGACTTGTATGTCGTATCAAATGTCACTTCATGGTTCTCATATAAAATCTGCTTTCAGAACATGCCTACGTTAACTACGATGGGAAGCCTAGCGGCATCGCCACACCAAGACGAAGCAATTCTAAAAGGCATCATCGCGTCGCTGGACAGTAATTATCCAAAGGATTGGCGCAACTGGAAGGTTATGGACTTTACTCTGAAAGAGTTGTTCAACAGTGATGAAGTGCCACACGCTATAGACATTAAACTTCGGTTTGCCATCCCTACAGTTGACCTAGCACGGGCTTTCGACCCTGGAGCGAAATCTCTCTCGGAGCGCCGGTATAGGCGTATTAGGAGCGCCCTAATGCGGTGGCCTTTAGGCCGGGCGTTGCTGTACTCGCCACACTCCATAATGGAGCAGATCCATGCTCCACAGTATGACGTATTCATGAGTAACGTCCGAGTTATAAAGCACAAGATAACTAACCGGGTCAGGGCGACATCGGAGCTGAGTGACACTTCCATAGCTAGATCTCCGGCACTGCGTCAAGTAGCAACACCTGATCAGAACCTGGCTGACGACGCGGAGGAACTCGGGTCCCCCTTAACACCTCGCCCCACTCCTCCGACACAAGGTGGCAACGACCACCTCCTTATAACTATTCTGAACCAACAGATGGAACTAATGAGTAAAATGTTCAACATGCAAGAACAACAGAACGAAAATATAAAATCCCTAGTTCAAAGCAGGAGTCAAGAAAATTTAATGGACGGAGCAGAGGATCTGAACGAGAGTTTTGACTCAATCCCAGACAGTACGAAAGAGGACGAACCCTTGCCAGGGGAATCCTTTAGCGAAACAGAGAAGCCCATGCTCTCTGGGGACGAGTCCGAAACAGAGTATAACTTCGAACCCACGACCACAGAACATGAGCCGAAAATCAAGAAAGCCGAGCCAACCGCCTTGAAATTCGGCATAGAGTGCCAGAGGCTGGGCCAACCCGGCTGGTGTAACCTAAAATACGCGGACACTGGAAAACAGTTCCAAGCAACGCCCGCCTTCTGCGCGCTGAAGGTGAACAACATTCTGGCGGGAGTCACGCCAAAATGGAAATTCACGGACATACTGGAATCGTTCGATCTAACTCTGGGGGCAATTACAAACGGCCTTATACAACAAAGAATTATCTTTGACGACATACTGAAATCATTACCTCAGGAAACGAGAAGAAAAGTCAGGAAAGAGTTCCTCGCACCAAGCTCGGAGTTCAAAAGGAGTTCTGAGGCCTTACTACAATACGTGTGTGGAAGACGGACAGATGTACTGAGACAAAGGCGCAACATCTTTAGGCCTCGAGACGAGAATCTTAGGGGCATGATTCAAGAAATACCTCCGTCTGACACCCACCTCTTCGAGGATAAAGCACTAGCAGAAATAATAAAGGAGCAGGGGGGCATCCATAAGTTTTTTCCGACAAAACGAAGTCGGCCCGGAATTACACAAAGACAATCGACAAAGGCGAGGGGGACATTTCGCCGCACCATGCAATTCCCACAAAGCTCGCACCATAACCGTGATGCAAAGTTCCCCAAAAAGAATTTCTCCAATCAATCCTCTTCCAAAGGGCGGGGAAAAGGCGAGCGTCAAACCAAACGAGCCTTCAACCCTTCGCAGGAGAAGTGGGGTGGTCGTAAATGACTCCTTTGCAGCGGGTCGCCTAGCACATTACTCCGATCAGTGGGGAAAGGCACCCGAAAGTATAAAAAGGCTCATAAAGGGTTACAGGATCCCCTTTGGACGAAAACCCCCACTGAAAAGACTATCAAGCATAAACGTACGCAGGTTTCAGACGCAAGTGTCTCAAGACATGGACACAGAAATACAAAAACTAATAAAGGACGGAGCATTGCAAAGAAGCTCTCAAAAACTGGGATTTCTGTCCACTATGTTTCTGAGAAAGAAGTCAAACGGGGAAAATCGGCCAATACTCAACCTAAAAAACTTGAACGAGTACGTCTTAACACCAAAGTTTCACCTGATAAATCATTTCCAAATCCCCCTACATCTAAGGATCAACGACCACATGATGAAAATAGACATTTCGCAGGCTTACTTCCACATCCCAGTAAGTCAAGGCCACCGAAGGTTTTTGTCCCTGTCCTATCGGGGAATAATCTACGAAATGACCTGCTTGCCATTCGGGTTAGCGAGTGCCCCGTCGGTATTCGCAAAAGTCACAAATTGGATGGCTCACCAACTAAGACAAGAAGGCCTACGAGTACTAGTCTACTTAGACGATTTCCTACTAATTCACGAGAACCCGGCTGTTTTAGAAGAACAAGCTCGCACAGCCTTGAGATATTTTCAAAACCTGGGATGGAAAATAAACAGAGGAAAAACCTCGACAACCGCCTCAACGAAACTAGAATACCTAGGAGTAACATGGGATACAGAAGCAAATACCAAAAGTCTGACAGAGGGAAAAATTCAACAACTAAAAAGAAACGTGAGCGACCTTTTGAGAAGGAAGTGCTGGAGCTGGTACGACGCAAAGGTGATACTGGGAAAATTAAACTTTGCTGCATTCGTGATACCGCTAGGACGACTGCACTTACGAGTCTTACAAAGAGGGTCGCGCCACCTGCCCATGAACCACCCACGCCAGAAATTCCCCATAAAAGAGGAGCTAATGTCAGAGTTAGAATGGTGGGCAGAAAACGTACACAGACACTCCCTAATTCATCACACAGAAGCTTCGATATTTATGACAACGGATGCAGCAGACAGCGGCTGGGGAGCAATTGTGAACGGAAAACATCTATGGGGTTTCTGGTCAGACACGCAAGCAAATTGGCACAGCAATCTAAAGGAGCTGTGGACGGTATTCGAGGTTCTTCAACGGCTGAAACCTTTCCCAGAGAGAAAAACCATTATGTTGCAGTCAGACAACCGCACTACAGTGGCTTACATCGAAAAACAAGGGGGCACAAAGTCGAAGAGGTTGTTAGACGCAACAGAGAAAATCCTGCAGTTTTGCGAAGACAGACAATGTCACTTGATAGCACGATACATTCCGGGTGCATACAACGGGATAGCCGACGGGCTATCGAGGCAGAAAGCTCTTCCGGAGTGGCATCTCAGCAAAGTGATGCTAGGCGAAATATTCGAAGCATTTGGGAAACCGCAGATAGATCTCTTTGCGTCAAGGAGATCGGCTGTAGTCCCTCTTTACGTCAGCGAAGATGTAACCGATACGAACAGTTTATTTACCGATGCGTTCAGTCGCCTATGGAACTACGATCTAGGTTGGATCTTTCCCCCACCAGCACTAATTCCACGCGTGCTGAGACATCTCCAACAATCAAGGGGACGTTATCTCCTAATTGCCCCGATGTGGCACAGAGCGTTTTGGGAGCCAGAACTACGCAAACGAGCAGAAAGGCCTCCTCAGCAGATACCGAACCTCCGGGACCATCTCATAGACCTTCGGACAGAATTACCTCCGCCACAGATAGAACACCTAGTATTGGCGGTTTGGATGGTTCGGGCTGGGCCGAGCACTTGAGGGGCTGGTCACGACCAGAACTAAATCTCTTGGAATCGGCCTGGAGAGAGTCCACGTTGAAAACCTACAGGCCAATCTGGAAGAAATGGTGCGAATGGGGGCGAAGTAACAACGTTCCTATTGACAATCCTAGTGGCCAGAATATAGCCAAATATCTTTGCTATCTTTCTATAAACGCCAAACTAAAACCCAGGACCATAGCGCTACATAAATCCGTTGTTACGAATTTTAGCAACCCAGGCCATTCTACACACCTTGGCTCCCACCCCCTGGTCAGACAAGTATTGAAAGGTATATTTGCTAAAAACCCACCGACGAAGAAGTACATTACTTGGAAAATAGAAGATTTACTCAATTTTCTTAAGGGCTATGCACTAGACGAGAGCAGCCTGTTTGCGGTGTCTAGACACACATGTGTTCTCCTCCTACTCGCTACTGGCAGACGAGTCCATGATCTGACACTGTTGTCCATCAATAAAGGGGCTTTGGAGGACCGAGGGGGTGAAATAATATTTTGGCCAAAGTTCGGCTCCAAAACAGATTCCGTTACCCATAGGCAATCAGGGTGGTCCTTAAGAACATCGGACACACCCGGAGACCGGTTGGACCTAGTGCATTGGATTAGAGAAGTAATAAAGGCGTCTGAGCACCGTCGATCATCTAGAGATCTTGATAACCTATTTATTACTACCAGAGGAACCGTCAAAAACGCCTCGAGGTCAGTGATTGCTGGCTGGATAAGAACTCTTTTTAAAGAAGCGAATATAGCCGCCCCGGCAGGAAGTTTTAGAGCAGCGGTAGCAACAAACAATTGGGTTAACAGTCAATACAACATAGACGAGGTGCTGAAAAGAGGGAACTGGAAGTCCAGTAATACCTTTTTTAGGCACTACTTTCAGGAGGTTGCGGTGAAACCCAGACTCAACCCCAACGCATTAAGTAATAATTTCTCAACGGTGTAAGTTGGTCAAAACATGATTAAAGACCACTTAATCGTACTCTAACGATTAATTCATGATCAAAGCAAACCTAAGGTTTCAATTACGTTTAAAATGTTAAGTTTATAATTTTTACTTCCTAATTTTGTTGATTTCAAGACCATTAATTGCGATTTGATCTCATTATTTTATGCCAAAGGAGGCTGGTTTCTTTTACAATATTTGTTATAATTAAGCGTTATGTTTGAATAATATTGTTTTATAATTGTAAGTGCTTTGATACCTACTTACTCAATGATTGTCCTAAATGTGGGTCTAGATTAGAAGTACTAAGTATTAGATGAAAAATATTTCAAGGAATAGATATGTTGGTCATTCCCAAGTCCGATCATAACGTGTTGACAATTACGAGCATAATTATACCAAGATTTTATTTTATTACTAAGTATAGAGTTTCATTTATTATAACATTCCTTCTCTCACAGTACGCTCAGGCAGCGCCGACAGAAAATAAACACGTCTCACTGTGGTTCAAGCGTAGGCTCGAACACCTAAATAGAACCGTTTAACCCCCGAAGGGTATAAAACGGATATTTAGGTTTCAGCCGTAGCTTGAACCACGCCTTCAATAGCTTGCCGGCTCAGTGGGACGTACTGAAATAGCAAATGGCCGCCGCGCGCTGCCAAACACGAAAAGATAGAAAGAGAAAGAGATAGTTAAAACCAGGCATCTCACTCTCTCGTGTGACCATAGATAAGGAAAAATGTGATGGTATACTACGAATAACGAAAGGGTAATCTCACTGTGGTTCAAGCTACGGCTGAAACCTAAATATCCGTTTTATACCCTTCGGGGGTTAAACGGTTCTAATTTGTTGATGTGCATTATCTTCGACTTCGTTCGCGTAAAATCAAATACAGCCTATGTTCATCAGGAATAATATAGGATTCTAATGGTGAAAGAATTTTTCAACTTGGTCTAGTAGTTTCAGAGCCTATTCAATGCAAACAAACAAACAATCAAATCTTTCCTCTTTATAATATTGATATTGAGGTATCGATAAACAACATTAAACACAGAAACGAAAATTCTATTGATTAACAATGCCTGCACTCATAGCCTAAAGAAGCTCGGATAGTCATCTTTATGGAACTTCTGGCGTGCATGTGGATGTCCTGCTTAAATAAACAGTAATATAAGTCGCAAAACAATAATTTAAAAATTATACCATTCAAAAGATTGCACAAAGTGAAATTAAATTAATTAGATGAGTAAATGATTAACAAATGGTTTGATAGGAAATAAAGAAAATTAAACTAGTTGAGGTTACCTTTATTTCAATTCATAACAATTAAGTCTACAATAAATTATAATATCTGTTTACAATTATTTATTGATCATTTTCAAAATCAGCAGGATTTTTGCGGCTCAGACGATGGTGTTCACGCTCGACTCCTTCGTAGACAAGGTATCCAACAATGAATGCTGCAATCAACAAATAAATTACTAATACTCCTCGTTGCATTCCATGTGTTTCCAAAAAAAATAAAAACAAAATTTAAATTTAATTATAATATACATTATGCCAGTCAAGCAACCCCTATTTTCTTCAGAGTAGTGTAATGTTTGTAATGATGTGGACAGAGGTTATCAACTTATCAATGCTGAATATTGGTTTTTCACACGCAGAAATACAATAACATTTTCATTTTTTTTAAACCAAGGCTTCCCATATCCTGGTACAAGCCTGTTGTTGAAATTTATGAATTTTCAAAATGTCCCAAGTTCTTTTGCTCTACGTCAATGATTGATTGGTGAAATACCCATCCTAGTGACAAGAGTTTGTTAGATACATATTATATTGTAGAAAGTAAGGCACAGAAATAAAGAAAATAATGTAAAGGAAACTTACGTGGTGCAACCCTGAATACGCTTTCACGGAATCGACGGAAAATATTAGGCAGGCCATTGGAGATAGCGCCTGCATATGCTCGTTGCTCGTGTGCTGATAACTTGTAAGTTATCAAACCTCGGATCTTAGCTAGCTCTCCAAAATGCTTTCCCATTTTAGCTAAAAATTATGTAATATATTATAACCGAAGTACACACCACCCGTGCACCCAGAATCTGAAAATGTCAACCAACCAATGTCACTGTCACTTTTGATTTTACTCATAAAATTTTGGATTCTTATATTTTCAGCCATTAACAAAATAAGAATTGAACTTTACACGTTTTATACATAAGCTTAAACCATGCATTCTTATTTTATATTGCCAGGTTTGAAAATTTCACCGTGATCAAGGAAAATAGGGATGACGGAACGATACGCTGGTACATATTATTTTCTGTATAGACTACATCGTCTGTGGCATCGTGACTGAAATGTCGAGGTAATTAAGAACAATTTTTACGCGGTTAAGTCCCGGTAGTATTACTTTAAATAAAGTAAATTTATATTTGTGATAATTGCTTAAATTGATATCATGGCGGACTGGCTAAACTGCGCATGGGCCAGGGTTAACCAATTATAACACTGGGGTTACACCAAACAGAAATTCGAAGTTCGCATCATTCCGTCCGTTTCACTCTCCTGTTAATGACTATAAGTGTAATGATAGCAATAAGTGGTTAAGTGGCGAGATGGCTGTTAAGAAGGTAATACAAATACACATAGCCCGATGTCTATGGTCTACGTAGTAACTTGTTTTCAGAAAATTTCAAACATCACTGTCATTTGTATTGTTACTTCCAATAAATATTATGATTTAGGTTATAGACCGACCGCTTAAATAAGTCCTCGCCCGCGCGGTGCAGGGGCGCGGGGTGGGACGACCGCGGCGGCCGAGAGAGGTGCGGGCGGCAGGCGCATTTCCCGCCCAAACCTCACTCGGTCCCCTTTGTCGTCCTACCCCACGCCCCTGTGCCGCGTGGGTGAGGACTCATTTAAGCGGTCGGTCTGTATACATTATATTTGAGTTGATTCACGTTAACAATGGCACCTGATGAGATCATTTAGAAGGACCAAATGTTGGTCGTTAAAGGAAACACCTCCCATCCGAG
The DNA here is from genome assembly GCA_963854515.1 of Pandemis heparana. Lineage (NCBI taxonomy): Eukaryota > Metazoa > Arthropoda > Insecta > Lepidoptera > Tortricidae > Pandemis > Pandemis heparana. Next base: position 9,726,425 of record OY978012.1, on the reverse strand, counting down.
AGGGCTTCCTCCGAAATTAGGAATTCGAAGTCCACTATCACAATATCGTCTTTTTCACTCTCATCTCTCATACCTACTATTTTGTGTAGGTACGTATTTGGAGATGCTATTCAAGTGGGAACTTAGAATTAGCAAGTTTGGCAACATCGTGTTGTGTTTCGTGTTGGGTTTGTGTCACACATTGTGTTTTGTGACAGTTAATACAGTTAACAAACCCAAGAAAAGCCAAATGTGAATGTGATGTGCACAAGTGTACATACATACACATCTGAATTTACACGTTTGCGGTTTATTTTAACCGCCTGCAATAAAAGTAATTACAGTTACAGTTTCATTTGGCTGTATACAATGAATTCTGCATTGTGAATTAATTAACCGGCCTTCCCTTTTGTTTTCTCTTTAAGTCGTGCGATATTGGAAATTATTTGTGATATTTGTAAGTAAATAAATTATATTCTGAAATTCGTAGTATGATTATCTTCTACTTACTGCAACTCTATTGTGAAGCATCAAGTGGTACATAATATATATGGTACATAACATTAAAAAGAGAGTTATTTATGTTCGTAAAGGCTTAGCACTACATTTTAGTGTATCACTAAGTATATAATATTTATAAATTATCAAGTCCTTAACCAAAATTGAAGTTTGAACGTTTCATCTTTTTTCATATTTTTCTCTATATTGTATTAGTTCTTATCATAATATGTAGTTGATAATTGATGAAAATGGTAAAATAATGATTAGATTGTTTAAAAATATTGATTATTAATAAGATAAGATTATTCTGAGAGACGGCCTGTTCCTAGCACTGAAATAGGTGTATAGGCTAGAGAAGACAATCATGAAGATTGTTTTCTGTTAACAATGTACTCCCCCTTGTAAAAAAAATTGGGCACCCATGGTTTTTCAGATTTTTAGGCATTAAAGCTTAGAAAGTAAGCTTTGATACACATAAAATACAAAAACCATGGGTGCACGGTTTTTTTGCAAAGGGGGTATATAAAGTCTTTGTTTGATTTATGATACATAAAATTACAGACAACTTAAAGTAATCTGGAAGTCCCCGTTAAAATGGATGATGATATGAAAAAACCGATTGCTGCAACTAATACCAATAGGAGGGTAAAACTTGGTAAGGAATCACAAAATGTTTTTGATCACTGGCTTTCCTTGAGTAGCATCACTGTGTAATGTCTTCTTTTTCAGGGTATGTTAAGTATGCCAGTTTGATCATATTGACCCTGCAAAATGCAATACTTGGACTTAGTATGAGATATGCTCGTACACGAGATGTGGAGATGTTCTCCTCTGCAGCTGGTATGTTTACATTACTTATTTTAAAGTTCTGTGGAACTGTATAAGGTTGGTTAATAGACTTTTATGGAATAAAATGTAATATAAATATATGAAAAGAATGTTGATTTATGATTATAAAAATATTATGGACCAAGTTTAACAGAAATACATGCAAATTTGAAAATTTAGGGCATTCATTATAATAATAATAAATATCTTAGGACAATTGACATAGTCCCAAGCTAAGCAAAGCTTGTGATATGGGCACTAGACAGCGGATAAACATACTTATATAGATAAATACATACTTTTATTTATTTATTTATAAGCCTCTTTATTCCGAATTCGCTACAATTTCAGTAAGTACATGTTGTTGTGTTGTTATTGTCGTTTATTTATTAAATTGTCGCGTAATTTGGTGTGCCTCATGGCATAGGCCTCCTCCGTGTATTGCAATACATACTTAAATACATATTAATCATCCAAGACTCGAGACCAAACATTCGTATTTTTCATACAAATATCTGCCCCCACCGGGAATCGAACACGGGACCTCAAACTTCATAGTCAGGTTCTCTAACCACTAGGCCATCCGGTAGTTGTAATTATAATTATTTACTGATAATGTAAATCATTCATATGTTAATTTTTGTTTTTCAGCTGTATTGATGGCTGAATGTGTAAAATTCATTATCTGCACTGGGCTTGTGATGCAGGAGTCTGGTAGCGTGAAGAGAGGAGCCCTTTCAATTTATTCCACAGTAATATTGAACCTCCGGGACACGCTACGAGTCTGTGTTCCGTCATTCTTATACATTGTGCAGAATAACTTGCTTTATGTGTCTGCATCTAATTTAGATGCAGCTACCTATCAGGTAATCTAGACTATCTTTCTTAACTTTGGTTAATGTTAATAACATATTAAACAAATTTTAGAACAGAGCAACCATTTAATTTGCTTTAATCATTTATTAAAGTAATTTCTGTGAGTTGAATATTTTTCTGGTTCTTGACAGATATTAAAAAAGCCAGGCTGTGGATTCGCATCCCGGGCTTGCACCTCTTGAGTTTTCCCGAATTTAAATATGTGTGCAGTGCTTGCACTGCTGTGTTCCGGTGTGGAGAGTAAGACAGCCGGGGAAATTACGGGCACAAGAGGCATTTCATCTAAGTCCTCTAGGTTGGCAACGCATCTGCAATCCCTCCGGGGTTGCGGATGTCTATGGGCTGTAGTGATCGCTTACCATCAGGTGACCCACTTGCTCGTTTGCCTTCCTATTCACATTAAAAAAAAATACATTTTAAATTTACCATGAGCTTTCCGGTGAAGGAAAATATCGTGAGGAAACCTGCACAAAACAGTGAAGCAATTCAATGGTGTGTGAAGTTCCCAATCTGCATTCATTGTGAGAGGAGGCCTATGCCCAGCAGTTGGACGTATGTAGGCTGGAGATGATGAGATGATGATAATGACAGACATTTGGCTCAGACTGAATTGTCATCCATAATGTTTATCAAGTACTTACCCATTCTAACCCTGCTTAATTTTCATACACAACTTTTATCATATATTTTCCAATTGTCTTTTTATATCCATATTAAAAATTACAGGTGACATATCAATTGAAAATATTAACTACAGCATTTTTTGCTGTAGTAGTATTAAAAAGGAAACTTCAAAGATGGCAATGGGGTGCCCTGGCACTGTTGGCAGGTGGCATAGCTCTAGTGCAGCTCTCTTCTAATGATACGCCGGCAAAATTGACCACATCCCATTTGCCGGACCAGTCAAGAATTGTAGGTTTCGGGGCAGCTTTAGGTGCCTGCTTTATATCAGGCTTTGCTGGAATTTATTTTGAAAAAGTACTCAAGGAATCTGATATATCTGTAAGTATACTGACTTGATTTTCCAAAACAACCTGCCAAGTCGAGCGAAAAAGCGGTAAATTAATCTGATTGTTTTTTTTTCAGGTTTGGATGAGAAATGTACAATTAAGTTTATTGTCTTTGCCATTTGGGACAATAACTTATTTGTTTAATGAAGGTTCCCTGAAACATTTACTGAAAGGTTTTGATGGTTTCGTGTGGTATCTGGTGATACTCCAAGCGGCCGGCGGCCTTATCGTCGCTGTGGTCGTCAAATACGCCGATAATATTTTGAAAGGATTTGCTACATCCGTAGCTATCGTAATATCTTGTGTTGCTTCAATGTATATATTTGATTTTCATCTGACTTTACAATTTGCTTTGGGCACTATTTTAGTAATTACTTCTATTTTCCTATATGGTTATGTACCTAAGAAAAAGGCTGAATCTCGAACATCTCTTAGTGTGTAGACATGAATATAGCCATTAATTAGCTCAAAAAATTATAGATATTATTTTCTACATATGGTTGCATTGTGATTGCAGGGTGTTATTTAACGGTTAAATTTTAACCTATTGTCAGAACATATTGCTAAGAGGGGTCACCTTTAGTAGGTATACAGGGGCTAATGTTCTTTACATTATGTATTTATAGTATTCAGTGTAAGTACAACATAGTATTAATATTTATGATGAAAGTACACGAACTTTTAATTTTTGTGTAGCAATAAAATAAAATGATTTTAGTATCGAAAGCCATGAGCATAATAGTAATTCCTATAACTTGGTTTGATTATTGATAAATAAGTATCAACAGTCTCAATATTCGAATCCATTGAATATTTAACATATCTTATAGTGTATTTTTTCGGCCCGCGGAATTCTGACATTTCTTGGTGTTACCAGTCATATAAACGGTCCTTAAATCCGTGGTAAGAAAAGGAAAAAAAATAAAAATGTAGAACATTATGTTGAAGTTGAAATACTTAAACTAAAAATCATTTTTACATATTAGTACTTAACAGATATTTGGTTTAATTTTAAATTGCATAATTTAGACATAATTAATAATCTTTTCTTTTTTTTGGGAGAATATAAATTGTTTGGGGTATCACTTTGAGTATTGTCATATATTACAAACCTTCGGTCTACGATTATAATAATATTGATTTATTTCGTAATATTTAATAAAAAGAATGAACAGAACGTAAAACTTCAGCAGTCAGCTGTCATTCTTCCGGCAAAATATAGGAAAATATTTTAATTGCTCCTCCCCCAATATCAAAATTACATTAAACCGCACAATCTCCTCACGTGTGTAATGTTATGTCACTACGTCGACATGGCAAAATATGCCTTGCTAAAATAAAGACGTGGTTTATGTATGTACGTATGTATGTGATAATAAGGATGACTTTTAAAGTTTTCAACTTAGATCTTCTGTACTCTAATTGGCCAATTGTCGTTAAAATAAAAGCTGCCATTAATTTTTAAATCCATTATTTGAGTACCTAATGTTAGAACGTCACCGTATTTTATTATTTTTATTTGTTAGTTAAAATAACGAAAGCTTAGTGTGACAATTTATTTGTTCAGCAGAAAAAAATGTTGGTGTCCCCTGAAACGTCTAATTCTGACAGCTGTCAGAATTCCACGGGCCAAAAAAACACACTATACACTCATCATACATACCTAAATCATGTCTATCCCATACGGGTTAGACAGAGCCTAAGGTAACAAGACCTAGAGGCCAAGTTTAGCATGATTGTGGGCTTATAGGTGGAAAGGGGAATCAATATAGTGATGGGTTGCTAGCCGCATCGCCTATAAAATGATTCCTAAGGTTTCATCATAGCCCGTGTCAGTTCACTGCTGGACATAGTTCTTTCTCATGCCACTGAACTGGATCTTCAATATTTAACATAGATACCTATATAACTGTAAAATATCGAATCTTCGTCATGGATTTTTTTCATGTATCACACAAATTATTATAACTAAACTGCATTTGGGTGCGACCACACCGCCGCTTAAAAAACGGTGACGTTACGGAATCGCAACAAAATGTATGAAGAAACGGTGAGAAAACGTGACGCATACGACACGTCACTGCGTATACGCGGCGGTTTGGTCGCACCCTTATTCTAAAGAGAACGAATTCTTATATTGGTAATAACTCTATATTGCTCTTTACGTTGCCTGATAAGAGTTTTAATTTTACGCATCATAAAAAGTCCGTAAAATTATTTCTCCTCAGTGATATAATCAAGACTTTAACGTGGTTGGGAAATATTTTTTGTTTGTAGACATTCATTCTCTCGTAATACGCCATTTAATTTTAACCCATCATTCATTTTAAATTAAACTAAGTCCTAAAGAATAGACTGCACAAACATCTAATTCACTACTCGGGTTGTATTCACAGTAAAAAGTAAAAATAGTAAAATGCATGTCTGAATAACAAGATAAATATGTGCAGCATATTTTATCTCGTTGCGTATTACGAATCTAAGTCAATTTGGAGATTACTTTTAAATTTTTTGGTTAATACCTATTACTTAGTATAAACGGAATCAGATAGATAGACTGGTTGTTTATGTAAAACTTAATGTAGATCTTAATCTTTAAACTAAAGGAAAACTATAATAATTTTATGATGATATGCTAATCTAGGTATTCTAGGTACACTGGGTCTAGCTATGAAACAGTTTGCCTTCATTCAATTACTTCGTCCAACATCAGAATGGGATGATAATCAAATTAATGGATCCATTAATTAACTTATCAATCATAACTAAGCTAGCAAAGCTGCTGTATCCAACTTGGATAAGAAATTTATTAGATAAGAAAATTTACTAATCTAATTTCATACAAAAATTGTTTTGTTTAGAAATTAAATCTTTTTTACCCGACTGCGCCAGAAGAAGGGTTATGTTTTTTTAAATTCAAACTAAGCAGATTCAACATATAAATTCATAAAATCAGAACTAATTATTTGATTACTATACATAGGGTATGTAGGTTAAGATGTCTCTAAAAGAGAATTATAATTGAAAGGTATTATTTAATTGTTACTCTATTTATTTAGGTATATATGTATGTACTTAAAATCTAATAGCAAATTATTGTACTACTTTGTTTATGTTCTTTATATTTTTTCATATTATAATACATTTACAAGGAGTTTGTAACTTTTCTTTTCCTCATTTGCTCCATCCATTTATCCAGTTGTTGCTGGGGTGTGAGTGGGTTTGTTTTGTAGAAATCTTTAGGTGGTTTACCTTCTTCCAGGCGCACAAAGTAGTGTGAGTATGTGTAGCGCACCTCCCCCATTCTGCCGCGAGCGTGCCTCCTTATTCCTTTGATTACATTACCTTTTCCAGAAAATGACTCGGCTGAAAATAACAATTTACAGAAATGTAAAGGAGTGTGTTGCGTTATCTGTCAAGGATTAAGATGAATTTCATACAATTGCGATATAATTTATGGTTTCAAAATTTCCCAACAGTTTGTTTATTTTAGACACAATACAACACAATGTATAAAAACCATAGATATACCTACCAACTATGTTAGATTAGATTGCCATTGAAATAACTGAAGCAAGACCTTTAATTAAAAGTGCCACTGGGTTCAGTTAGACTAGTCAACTTGTCTATCTATCTCACCTTACCATGATATCAGAACATGATTAATAAACATTACCACACAATATAAATCCTTTGAAAGCTTACATTGAAGTTGTATCGGACAATATTCAAATTGCAAAATATTTTGATAGTTAGAAATCTATTTGATAGAAGTCCTAGAGTAGCTCAGTTCATGTTCCATGAATACAAAAATGATCTGCCTTAATTTTTTATTGTAAACCCAGTCAAAAATGCTTTCAACAAATTTATTAAAAGTCCATATATTATTCCCTGATTGAAATCCATATTAATTTGTATTTATCTAATATGATGTTAAAATTGAAGAATATTTTACTAAATTTTTATACTCCACTTATTACATACTTATTGCAATTTAATAAATACACCCCCTTGCAAAAAAATCAGGCACCTATGGTTTTTTAGGCATTAAAGCTTAGAAAGTAAGCTTTTAAGGTCGATTTAGACGAGTACTATTTTCAGGCGCCTAAATCACAGCGCCTGGAAAAGGCACCGTGTAAACACTTTCGGCGCCATTTTTTCGCGGCATGCCAGCGCTGGCACGGAATAGAACACGAGTCTATTTTTCGGCGCCAGTGACCTCCGCCCGCGTCTCTCGCTACCCCCGCGACTATTTTTCGGCCTCGTGTAAACACGTCGCTGCCAGTCGCAGGCACGGCTCCGTGCCGTAAAGTAAATAGGGTGTACATTCTTCGGGTAAAATGGCGCAGAAACTCAGTGAAAACGAAATATTAAAGCTTGTTCAACTGTATAGAGAACAAGAATGTCTTTGTGGCAATAGATGCTTCGACTATCGAAACAAGGAAAAGCGCCTAACAGCGTTGTAAACAATTACATTAGGAATGTCTATATAGAAGGATTGGATATCAATGAAATAAAGGCGAAAATTAAAACTATCAGGAGTAGGTACGTACTATTTAGAAGTGAATAAAATTGAGAAATCGACAAGATCGGGTACTGGAGGAAATGTTTATAAGCCGAGGGCAAGTTGGTTTGAAGAATTGCATTGCATTCTTCCTCCAACATATTAATCAGCTCCTCTCGTAATAACGCGGATAGTTTGGTTATACATTGCCTTTTTAACTTCAGAAGTCCTGAATTCATTTTAAATGATGGTGACCTTAGCATAGAAAGACTGGCGCGTAAACAAGGACCGTAGGTTGTGGCGGCGTGCTAACGACTGGCACTAAAAAGGCACCGTGTAAACGGTTTGCGGTTCACTGGCGGCGAAATTTAGGCGCCTGAAAATAGTCGTTGTGTAAACGGTCTGAGGATGTGACGGTGCCTTTTTTAGGCGCCGAAATTTAGACGCCTGAAAATAGTCCTCGTCTAAATCAACCTTTATGCACACAAAATTCAAAAACCATGGGTGCCCATTTTTTTGCAAGGGGGTATACTTAATACTGATAGAGTAATACCTATTCAGTACAGTGAAGTGAAATTGTATACACAAACTACACCCTTCTTAAAATTACATTGAACTACTTACCAATCCATAAATTGCTCCTAAATTCAACATTGTGTTGTGTAATAGCCATTTCCTGGGCCTCAAGGATTGCATTTTTGACATACTGTGCACCTTTTTTGTTGACAAAGCTTAGTTGTTTGACTGCTTCATCCACAGTCATACCTCTCACCAGACAGGCAATATACCAAAGTTTATCAGGACTATATTTTAAATTTGTTTTCTGGTGGCATACATACTGGAAATAATGAGTGTGGTTATAAGTTAAGTTTATGTTTAGTGAAAGGCTACACAAACTTCCTGTTAGAAAAAATACTCTTGAAAAATTATTGGCTTGGTTATAAATTGTCGGCATGAAAAGCGATCAAATGATACACATGCCAGAACTAGTTTTAAGAAAGGACTTTAAGACTAAAGTTATTTTTGTTCAATTGTACTTACAGCCGGCCGCGGTTCTTCTCCAAGCTCTTGTGGAGGGAACACTTTATTATTATGTTCTAAGAATTTCTTCGGTAATGTAGATTTAGTCCATGCAAAAGTAGGTGTTGTAGTGTGAAAGGTGTTGATCTGAAGTTTGATAACTGGTGCACAAATATTTCTCAATATTTGATTCATTGCGACGGAATAAAATTTGTTTTAAAAGGTTGGAAGTACCATAAATCGTACAAAAAGGAGATTACAGCGAAACAAAATACTAACCTAACTTTTGGTTTTGTGACCGTTTGACATCATCTGTCACCTGTCACTTAACCCTTACTCCGGTGACTCACATGTGAGCAAGTATTCCTACTTTGTGTAAATATTTGCACACATGTGAATGGCGATCAAAAATTTATTTGTAAACTCAGTGTGTGAGTAATCGGCTTTAGATTAGCGTCGGATAAAAATCGACATCATAAACACACTTCTTCTTCTTCTTTTATTAATATGGCCCCATCGATCAATGCGATGATTTCGCCAATGTCAAAGTAAAAAATACAGTATTCCAAAATCTTGTGACAAAAATGTCGGCAACGTTGTACGGTAGAACACGGTCAAACGACCCCCTCCCCCCCTGTCGGGCTCTTAGCCAACGGACAATAAACATAAACACACTTACTGAACGAGTTGGGGCGTTCTTCTGTCAAAAGTGACAATTCTAATATTCAAATCAAAACTTAGTGAAGAATTCAGAAACGAAATGTAAATTTAAAATTGATGGCATGCGATTTCGTTTTCGTAATAATATTTTTATTATAAAGTAAGTAAAAAAGTAAAGTGCATGTAAAGTGTAATATAAAGAGTGCAGTACAACAACGCCTTCCGCGGCATGCTGCAACTGCCCTGCCCGGCTAGCACGACAGCGCACAAGAGTCGCGTCGCGCGCGAGATAGATTACCCGTCTCTTTCTAGAACGAACAGTAAGAAAAAGACGGGCAATCTATCTCGCGCGCGACGCGAATCTTGTGCGCTGTCGTGCTAGACGCGATGCGATGGCGGTTTAGTGCATCGGACATGTTCACCGAGAACAGAGTAGATGACTTTTATGCGATTATGCGTAAAAGGCATGCGCCATTTCTGACAATATTAAAAAACATTGACAATAGCATATTGAGGGCGATATATGATGCATGCAAACACATCATGTATGGCCCTTAATATGCTTGCAATAAAATTTATTGCATGAATTCAAAAAATAAATGTACTTGATTTGATTATTAATGTAATATAACTATCAATTTTAAATAATCCCAATATATTGTAATTCTCTAATTTTGTAACTGTAATTTCTATGGGTGACTACCTGAAATAAACATTTATTATTATTATTATTAATATTAAGGCCAGTGCGTCGTCGGGCGTCCAAACTGAACGCACCCCTGTCATTGCTATTTGTCTTTTCCATGCATACAGGCAAGGCAAAGGGATCTAAGCTCATAAAGCCGCGATTTGTGTAATATGCTCACGTTAAGTCCCACCGCCATCTATATGGCTGGTCTTGTACTCCGAAATTCGATTTTCGAAGTTCGTTTCGTGCCGTTCCGTTCTTACTAATAGTTATTAATTTGAGAGTGAGAGGGACGACGTGACACGAACTTCGAAAATCGAATTTCGGAGTAGCCCCCCTGATCTTAATAATACTCCGAAATTCGAAATTCTTGTCGAGTTTTATTGCATTTGTGAGGAATTCGAAAGATTGGCAAAAGCAAAAAAAAAAAACGACCACAGACACGGTATTCGTTGCTTTGTTTTGTTGTCATGGTCACTCTGACTCTCGTGTCGTGTCATTTATGTCATTTCATTACATTATTTATTGTCATGTCAGTGTCAGTCGAGCGAGAAAAAACGTAAACGTAACGTAATATAACCTAGAAACGCTGGTTAATTTAATTGGTTATAAATAACTAATTTACACTTCATATTATTTCTCAATCTGGACTTGATAATTGATATTTATAGGGGCGAATAAATTAATTACTACAATGATCAAATGAGCTTCAGCATTGGAATATACTACTGAATAAAGTTATAGAGAATAACTGTTTTCGAACTGTCATTTGTGTTATTGTGTTGAGTTGAAGAAGTAGAAGTTTAATCTGGTTTTGCGATGGCAGACTTGTTTGTTGCTGTTGTCTGCTCCTCAAACATGAACCGAAGCATGGAAGCTCATGCATTCTTGGCAAAAAAAGGCTTCAAAGTCAAGTCTTTTGGTACGGGAGAAAAAGTCAAATTACCAGGATCTTCTGCTGATCGCCCAAATTGTTATGAGTTCGGCGTGCCATATGATGATATTTACAACGATTTATTGGAAAAGGATAAGAATTACTACACGCAAAATGGATTATTGCATATGTTGGATAGAAACAGAAGAATCAAGCCTTGCCCAGAGAGATTTCAAGTATCCAATGATCGTTTCGATGTCATCGTTACATGCGAGGAGAGAGTGTACGATCAAGTGATAGAGTGGTTTGGTTCAAGAAGGTCAGTTCATAACCAGCCCGTTCATGTGGTCAACATTGACATCCAGGACAATCACGAAGAGGCCACTATAGGGGCATTTATCATCAGTGACATGGTCTCTAAAATGGAGCAGAGTGATGACTTGGACAATGATATTGATGAATTATTACATGACTTTGAGGCCAAGTGCCAAAGACCGATTTTGAACTGTATTATGTTTTATTGATATACTTACTCTCGGTTAAATACCTGATTGATTTTGACATTTTTGTACCTTTATGAATTTTTCGCAATTAATTAACTTTTAGTTTCCATAATGTTGCAACAAATTTAAATTTCCAGATTAAGATATTTCCTGGGCATTGAAAATAAATCAATTACTATTTAAGTTAGATTAACATTCTCTATTATCTTATCAGAATGCAATTTCTAAAACTTTCAAATCTTCAAAATAATTTAACTTAGGGATGGCCAGATGATGAGGACGATCATCAAACTGTATGTTCAAGAGCTAGTCTGATTTAACTGTTGCTAAACTCTTTTCTAACTAATATTATGTTGGATGGTTGGATCTGACCAACCCATTACTTAGCAAGACATGTAAAGTTGTGTTGTTTTACCTTTTTGGACCTTGTCAATTTTCGAATCCTTCTAAACTCCTTGCTCTAGCTAAGTATAGTCAACCAAGAAATTCCTTTATCACGCTAATAATGTTCAATGTCATTATATTTGTATATACAACTTAGAAAATTAAAGCCTATTGTAACAATTCCGAATCAATGTGACATCAGCCTTATTTTTTTTCTGATGTGAACTTTATTACTTGGTTGACTATACATACCAAATTAATTTAATTTGTACATTAAATTTGCATTCATATTTGGCAGGTTTTGTGCCCTGACTGTTAACTTTATTTACAGAGCAGTATATTTTTAATTTTATGACGATGTTTTCAAAGTACATACATTATGTAGTCCTTAATATTATTATGGCTCACCATGGCTAAGTGATTGATAACATTTTTTTTCTTTTCATATGTATTATATAACCCAATAATGAAACTAACATACCTGTACCATTTAGTTAAGAGGGAAGTCAGTATTAGTCCATCTCAATGCCCACCTGCTCTACTAGATTCATAGTCGTCTGCCACCAGTTTGCAAGAGAGGTAAGTGCACACTATTAAAGTATGGTTATTGCACACAAACCAGCGCGAGAGCGCGACACCGGATCGGCAACTCCTTCGCGCCTCAACTCTCTGTCTACGACAAGTAAGGACGTAATAGAAGTAGTTCATCAGCTCTGAAGCCACGCTTACGGTAAATCGTTAGCGTCCGTGGTTCTCCTGTCACTGGTTGCGTAAACAATCAGAAGGAAAATAAATTCCCACTTGCCCGCATTCACTCCTTACATCCATTCAAAGAAAGGTTGACTGGAAGAGATTCCTTAAAGGAATAAGGCCGCCTTTGTGCATCTACCTCAGTGTTTGTCAATTTATTTATTTATTTTACACAATAAAGAGTGTACATACATTCACCGTCACTTCGAGGTGTTAAACTGGTGAGATCCCCCGCTGGTTCGCAAGTGCGAACTACGAACTATAAGGTCGTATCAGTTTTCCTACTAACACGTCGAATACGGAACGTAAACAACTAAGGAACTGCCATAATCTAGTGTCGCCAATCGAAAACTTTCACGTTAACGATACGTGGCGGTGAATTTAAAACGATTAAATATAATTAATTTCACGAGTGAAAAATAACTGAAAATAGGTTAAGTTAAAGGTCCTAAAACAAACGAATATTTCTCATATGTCATCTATGTATTGAAAGTTTGATTCGGATAATGTTTTCACAGTCAAACACTGCCTTTTTTCTTAATTTACTTTTTCTTCAACTTCGATCTAGTACGTCGACTTCCCGGGACCTTTGAACATATTTTGGGCATGCTCGCTGTCGTCTTTATTCATTGACTGGAACCCGTATTTTATAATACAATACAATACAATAACTCTATTGAACACCACATATAGGTAACAACCAAAACAGAAAAATGGTAGGTATACAAAATCAAAATCCTACTAATATTATAAATGCGAAAGTTTGTGACGATGTGAGTGAGTGAGTGTGTATGTTTGTTCCTTCTTCACGCTAAAACGACTGGACGGATTTAGATAAAATTTGGAACGAAGATAGCTGGTAGGTACCCTAGATTGAAACATAGGCTACTTTTTATCCCGGAAAATTGTATGGTTCCCGCGGGAAAACGAGACACATGTCAATTGCTAATTCTACGCGGACGTAGTCGCGGGCAGAAGCTAGTTAAAAATAATTTACCAACATGAAAAGTTTCTTGTTTATAAGTTTTAGATAGCTCAATGACATCTCTGGAAAGTTTATTTTGTTGTCCACATGCTCTCTTTTGTCGGTTTAGTGCTGCCACCTATGTAGTTCGTACACGCTCTCTTATTGGACCATCCTTCGATCGAAAACGGGAGTACTTATTTAGGTATAGTGCCGCCATTGCTGCCTTAGGGCCTTAGGTAGGTCAGATATTTTTAATATCTTGCGTATCTAATTTATCTATACAAATACATGCATACATAAATCCCGTCTTTATCCTAGGGTAGACATAGCCTAAGGTAACAAAACCTAAAGGCCCACGTTTAGCATGTTTGTGGGCGTATAGGTGGAAAGGGGAATCAAAATAGTGATGGGTTAGTTAGCCGCATCGCCTATAACATGATTCTTAAGATTGTGGCGCATTCTCATATCGGGCGGAGTTAATTTCATGTTATTGTCGACCTCATCAGTTGAAGAACTCATTTTGTTTGGTTTTTGTACACTATAATCAACAACACAAAACAACCCAGTTTTACAAAAATGGCGCGTCCGTGTACCGTAATGCGCATGCGTAAGTTTTGTTTTTAATTAGGTTAACTAAAATTATCAGGCAAAGGTTCGACGCGTTCAACCACTGCGGTTTTTTCGAATAAATAAAAGGTGGAAATCATTAAAATCTGAGGTAATTAAATTACAGTTTATACTAATTACAATAAATTTTGCAAATTCATTACTTAGTTTTATATATTTATACATTTTTCTGCGTATAAGTCGATATTTTTTATTTTTGTCATTTAATACTCTTTGCTTGTAAACTTTTAAAATGGAAAATTAAAAAAAACTAAAAAAATCGCACTAGTGCGGTGAAATTAACTTACGAGCCATGTATACATCCTTTGAAAGCAAATTTTTCGAGCAAATGTATTGAAAAAATTATTATGTATTTAATCCATTTCATATAAAACGAACTGGCCCAGCAGCTTCGTTTGAACTGAAAGAAGTTCGAAGTAGACCCCCTCGGTAGGCACTTTTTGAATACTTAATTGTTTATATTTCATTGATTTGTCGACAAATAAGTAGTAAGTCAATACTTACGCAAAGAAACGCTCAATTAATTATTTTAAATCTTACGAGTATCATCGGCTCCGCTTGGGCCCATAAATCTCTTTATAAAAATGTTATTTATGGGTTAAAAAGCCGTTAATGGTAGTTCCAATACCAAACCAGAGAACGCACGGAAAAACACTAAGCTATCCCGGCGACCCAGATACATAAGTCGATAAACTTTGCGGCCTTTCGTATTTGAACTGCTACAATCAATAGGTACCTACTTGATTGAGATCTCAGAAAAGGGAGCTTAACAGTTTACCGTAAAGTAGCAGGTAAAGGTGGATATTAAAATTCAAAGTCATAATACCTAAAGCTACTAGAGTTTGGCCAGCGAAAGTTGAGACGAATCGCGCGGCAGATTTAAAAAAAGGTGTTGTGACCTATAATATAATATTGCGGTCAAATATCCATTATATGATAGTATGATATATTGGTATTGTGAACAGTATAGGAACGACTCGTCCCGAACAATCAATACAGTATTTGCACACAAAATTATAGGTCACAATACAGAATTTTTAAATTTGTCACGCGTTCCAACTCAGCTTTCGTTAGCCAGACGCTATCCGTGAGAATGAGAACATCTTAGATTAAGAACACACTTTACACACTACCGTTAGGCGAGATCGAGCCTCTAGTCGTTTTCACATAAATAAACAATAAACGTCTCGACGCGTTCTCGTAAACGTCTCAATTACTATGGAAAAATTGGCAGCGCCTCTTGCAGATCGAAACGGCAATAAACTATTCTCATAGTAAGTACAGGTGGCGGCACATAAGTAAAACGTGGAGGGGATGTACGCAGTATGAAAAACAACACCATTTTCATACTGCGCATATCCACTCCACGTTTTACTTACGAGCCGCCACTTGTACATATTTGACATTTTAACGCAAACGCGTTTGAGACAAGTCCGACTACACCGCCGCGTCTACGCAGTCACGTGTCGTAGGCGTCACGTTTTCTCACCATTTCTTCATACATTTTGTTGTGATTCCGTAACGTCACGTTTTTTAAGCGGCGGTGTGATCGTACCTTTATTTTGTGACCGAGCCGAAAACATAACACTAAGCATAAGTAGGTAGAACTACCTACTGTTAATTTAGTGTGCGGGAAATTAGCTGTTACTCGTTGCCTACGTATGGCGTCTTAACGATTTCGCTTACTTACAATATTTATTCTGGCAAAATGTATGTCTACTAATGTGAACTCTGTTTGAAATGTGTTAAGCTGCTAATTTTAACGTCGACGTTAGCAAAAACATAAATTATTTAGGTATAACTTTACCGACATGAGCATTATGATTATGACGAGAGTTTCTAAACAAGATACCTAATCGGATTAAACATGTCTGAATTATATCGTAACCAGTATGTTTGTAATCAAATAATCTGTTGGTTGATAAAAACCAGCCAGTGCTGTTATACATACTTAATACTGTTGTGGACTATTGAAAAATAAAATCTTTACAATTTTACATATCCAAAGTTTTATTTCTGATAAGTACTTTTACTCAATGTTTTCTTCCCAAGACTTATCACTTAAGGCCTACCGCAAACATGAAAATTCCGTATGTGTGCGGCAGGCCTAAGTGTTATACTTAGGTGAAAAACTTAAGCACTAGGTAAGTATATACTTACCAACAAAAACGATTTGATGCATTAGCATAGACTATCTATGCTATAGATAGTGATCATACAGCGCGTGCACTCGCCATTAATATTTGTCATGGCCATAATCATAATAGTACATTACTGCAGAGGCCGTGAAGTAAGGGGTTGCTGGACCTGGACGAGTTTGGGGTAGACGGCCGAGTCGTAGACGAGGCCGGATAAAACGAGTCTTGCAATCCCTGTTCCGGCCGAGGATGTGTACAATACAATAAGTACAATAACTCTTTATTGAACACCACATATAACAATCAAAACAGAAAAAAGTAGTGTGTAAAAGTAGTATGTAGTGCTTTTCTCAAGAAATGTGAGGAAATATTAAAATTAAAATAACTATACCAGGTAGTCAAGTAAAAATTCTTTAATTTGCCGCTTTTTTATTTTTTGACATGCCATTTGAACAAATTATTCGAGCACCATGTTTAACCGCACACGTTTACGTTTTTTAATGACGCAAGTATGGTTACAGTCTAGTGGTGGTTGGCAGTATGTAATTTTTTTTGGTCAGTTTAATATTAGTAAGCAAATTTAAAAAGTTAGAGCAGTGGACAATATTTTTTTTTCTAATTTTTTCTCAACATGCTTGGAAATGTATGCGTTATATTAATATCACGAACTACACTACTCCATACATTACTTCTTGGACATTACTACTCGCGGATCTTGATTGTTTGAGCCACGATTGAACCTTGTCGCAAAATTTCAATGTCAAAATATTATTGAAATTGTTTGTCGACATAGCGTTACTTCACTGACAGCGTTCCATGTATGTTTAACAATTCAAGTCCTCGAGTGTACCTGTGTACCTAAAACTACAGATGTAGTGCGAAATGATTTTCCATGGCATTTCGTTGAATCCCATGCGGTTTTCAACTTTAACAACATTCGTATAAAGTTCTTATTTATAAAACAATTTTGATCTGACAGCTGCATTGTATACACGACTTTAATAACATGTCACTAAAGTTGAAAACCGGACAAAATTCATCTTGCACTACACCTGTACCTATCTAGCTACTTATGGAATGACCTGTAATTATAAACTTCTGTGATAAGTCTGTACTTAGAAAAATAAATAAGTCACGCGTGTGTGTTGTATGTATATATTATAATGTTGCTGTTGAGTATTATTCGCTGCTAAGATTATAATCTAGTTGTTCTGGTATAATACTTAGACCAAGTAGGTATTACGTGACATTCAAGACAACGGCGAACAGCGTAGACAGCACACAACACAGAAACGTGATCCTGATCAACTTAGTTGTTTGAAAATGTTATCTTTGAGCTCGAAGTATCTATTCAGACGTATCTCGGCATACCTGAGAAGCAAAAACGCACGTAGGTAAATAAATATTAACTATTAAATTTTACACTTTGTATGTTTAATTAGCAAAGGAATATAAAACTCGGCTGCAAAAACATTTAAGTTACTGAAAAGAAGGACTACTGTAAATTAAATAGAATGAATTGAATAAAATGACAGCATGCCGACACAATTCTTTTGTTGTTATTATTATTGAAACACCGAGATTCGATGTGTGTAAAAAAAAGCCGTGGTAGCCTAGTGGTTTGACCTGTGGCCTCTCAAGCAGAGCGTCGTGGGTTCAAATCCCGGGCTCGCACCTCTGAGTTTTTCGGAATTTATGTGCGAAAATTACATTTGAAATTTGCCATGAGCTTTTCGGTGAAGGAAAACATCGTGAGGAAACCTGCACACATCTGCGAAGAAATTCAATGGTGCGTGTTAAGTTCCCAATCCGCACTGGGCGCGCGTGGGAACTATAGCCCAAACCCTCCAATACACGGAGGAGGCCCATGCCATGAGGCACGCCAAATTACGCGACATTTAATAAAAAAAAAAAACTGCAACAACAACATGTACTTACTGAAATTGTAGCGAATTCGGAATAAAAAGGCTATAAATAAAAAAGAAATAAATAACTACCTAACTAGCAGTCTAAGTAAGTAAAGCCGTATTCATCTACCATTTGTGTTGTGTTGAACAGTTCCAATTCTCACCTTCCAAAATCGAAATCAATATCGGAGAGTTCAAATTGCACCAGCGACCACGTCCCCCACATGTAGTGTGACGCCAAAGACATTTGTTGCACTTGAGTGTAAATCTTCTCCACGGCCTTAGGATCTGGAGTCTCCACATTTAGTAGCTCCGATAGGTACACCGTTATCCAGGATATTTGGAACTCTTTGCTCGGATATTTCTCGTAGTCAATATCATCGATTGACAGACCTAGTAAAAAAAGTTGATTCAGCGTTTTCAGGTCGAATAAGAATTAAATGTTTATTTATTGTCCCACTTACCTACAAATTCATTAAAATGATTTGCTATATCGAAAGCTTGATAATTATAAGTGGCATATTCATAATCTATGAAAGATATGGTTCCTTCATCTTGGTTGTGGATAACGTTTCCTAGAAGCAAATCATTGTGAGCAAACACGATCGGGCTCTCGATTTTGGTTAGGTACGACTTTAATCGCTCGGATTCTATCCTTAGTCTGGTTAGTGACCCAAAGCTATCGACAAATCTATAAGAGATGGACAAAAAAAGTCACGGTCAATTTTAACTAGGATCTATTTTAAAACAATTCCTAAGAACTACATGAATGAGAGCGATGATGCAAACATGATTGCAGAAGACTAACCTTACCTAATCAAATTTAGTTTTTGTTGTTATACGTTAATTAATGTATTTATGGAGCTTAAGGTTAACCTACTATAGGTACAGTACAGACACAGGCGCGTAGTAGTCATCATTAAGCCGAGTCATTAAATCAAAAGTAGGTATATATTTACATTTTTTTTTTTAATTTTACAGTAAGGTTTTACAAATAGAGCCACTAATGAAAACCTCAAAGGTTTATGTAATAAGTGGCGAGATCGCGCGGTTCAATGCGCTTCCATATATATACATAAATATTCCATATATACATAAATAGACTAGTCTTGTTTGCTTGATTACCTATCCAATTTAAGCACCTTATTGGCTTCTAAAAGGTTTCGTGTATTATAGCATAGGCATTCAAGCGTACTATGACTAGTGGGCTAGTGGGGTCCTAGGGTTCTCAGTACGATTTTTTTTTTTATTAGCCTATTGCGGTATCCCACTGCTGGGCAGAGGCCGATTTTCACGAAAATATATTTTTTTTTATATAAGAAATAATTTTAATTGATCAATCAAGAAAGTCAATGAGGCAATCGTAGTAAGTAGGCAATAGGCATGTAACTAAGTAGCTACCATATCAATTGTGATAAATCGATACGACATCTTGCCAATTATTGTTTTTATGAGCAGTGATTGTTCAACAAAATAAAATAAATTAAATGGAATGCAGAGGTGTTAATATCTATAGACAGAACCATTATCTACTAATAAATCCTTGGAAGGAATTTTTATGAGGTTTCTATAATACCACAAAAAACGAATTTTTAGATAACTTTAGGTCTGTTAATTTAAATCTACAGCAGATATCATTTTAGGAATGAATATGATGATGATGATCCCTCCGACCGATTTCGACCACCTCGACTCCTAGGAATGAACATAAGACATGTTTCAAAATTAAAATTGTGACGAATCGAAACTATTAAGATCCAACCACACTGCCGCGTATACGCAGTGACGTGTCGTGTGCGTCACGTTTTCTCACCGTTTCTTCATACATTTTGTTGCGATTCCGTAACGTCACCGTTTTTTAAGCGGCGGTGTGGTCGCACCCTAAACGAGTAAAAATTATCCGCAACGGAAACTTTTTGGCTATCGTATATTGACATCTTATCATTATCCTTACTGATTTATATTATTAAGCTCAAATTATTAATTATTTTATCAAGCCAATCACTTGCTGCATTAAGATAGTGTAGAATATACCCTCTTTATACACTTTGGTTTGCACTTGTTGGATTTGTTATTGTATCTAATGTAATTAAGTATGTTACCATGTACTGCATGCTTCAAATTTATTATAAATATTTAAATATTCTCATTTAAGTGAATTTCTGTAATTCTTTTGAGAATAAAGTATCTTTAACCCGAATTACGCCACAACTAGGTATACAGATACGAGTCAAGGGGTTAATGACCGTCAACGATTCTACAAACGCTGGTGGGTGGGTAAGGCCACGACACGAGTCGTCCCAACTGCCATATCTATCCCATGCGCTACAAATATAATACCTACCTACTATTTCCATGGACCAAAACCAATAATAACATAGATAGGTAATGCTAATACCTACTAAGGTAAATTGCTCTCTCCGTTCATGGACACATTTGTCGAATTTTGCACGCTACGCGGCCTTACCCCACTTAAGCAATTGCAAACGGACATAAATATTTATGTACAATCGCAGTAGCAGTCTAGCAGTGACTACTATTTCATTCCATATCTTTGTGGAACCTTTTCACAATAGGTGGTTAGGCAGTTCCGCCCGGAACTATAGACCGACCGGTTATATGAGCCCTCGCCCGCGCGGTGCAGGGGCGCGGGGTGGTACGACAAAGGGGGCCGAGAGGTGCGGGCGGTAGGCGCACTACAGTTTCAGGTTACAGTTGATATAAGGTTGCTAACTTTTTAGGCACTTTAGGTGTCACGAACTATGTGACGCTCATTGTACCTGCGTGTGTCCATACTTCCGTTATATTATAAATGCGAAAGTGTGTCTGTCTGTTGTTACACGCGTTTAAACCGATCAACCGATTTAATACACGTAATTCGGTATTGATATACTATTATTGTCCCGGCGAAGGACTTAGAACAGTTTTTATTACGGAAATCTTCCAGGAGATGCAAAAGTGAGTGAGATTTGCAAAGAAGGTGCGATATCCTATGGGAAATAAAAGTTGTGCTCTAATTTTATGAATTTTTGCCACTTACTTTTTTTGTAGGCGTTTTACTAACAACTTATACGAAGACGAAGGCGCGAGCAAAATCCTGTGCTCAGTGCGAGTGAATCTGGATTTATAATATTGTAAAAATAAGCTGGCCAAAATACTAGCTCCAAACAGATGAAGTCCCAGGTAAAAGCTAGTTTCTTATGAACCATCTTATGCATACAATGAAATAATTTAAAATGTTATTACTTTGTTAAAGCATGTTCACAATTTGTATCTGTGTAGACTTTAAAATAGTAAAATAATATGTCATGCCGAGCTAAAAGTATTTTTGTCTTTATGTCCGGCTTCTTTTCATAGGTATCCCTTTGAGAAAAGTTCAAAGTTTTTTTGCTGAACTATATTTCATGCAAGGCTTTTGTGATTCCCAAATGAATATAGGTATTGTGATCTTACTGACCTCTTTTGTTTATTTTCGTCAGTAAAAGGCTCAGGTAGTAAACTCAGAAACTGATCTATTTTATCCCACACCATCGGATTTTTTTTTATCTGTAAGGAAAAAAAAGTTATGAAGTGCCCAAAGAACATTTATATTTTTTTGTAAAAACTGCTGGAATTTTTGGAATAACTTTTTATTCAGATTATCTCACATATAAAATCCCAAAATGTGATCCACTAAGTCTAGAAGCATGACATACATTTCACATGGATAATATAATATACATGCCCAGCAGTGGAACACTATGGATAGTAGGGATCTTTATCGACATAAAATGGCCAAACCTTACTTTTTTTGATAAAAGTATGAAACTTGGCACAGTTATTCCTTATGTCAAAATAAGCCGATTAAGATCGGTAGCCCTCGGGAGCCCCCCCTCCGGGGCCGGGGAGGGGGGGTTAAAGTCCCGCTCTGCCCGGCTTCATTCTAAAAATTCTAACCGGCCATGGCTAGCTAATAGGTCGTGTTTGGTATCAATTTCGGATAAATCAATAACGTAGAATTCATTTCTGATATAAAAAAATGTAATTTGTTAAACAATTAAGAAGAAAGAACAAAAATCAAAATTCTCAATTTTTATTTCTTTATTTTGAGCTTTCGTAAATATTAAACAACCAGTATTTTTTATATATAAAAAATATTAAATAAAAGCAAATTTAATAAAGATTAAAAAAAATACAACTTTTAGTTACCTTTGCTAACAACAAATTGTAAAAAAAAAATTAAACGACGCGCGCCGTCACTTTATTTTTACCGTATACATACTTGAACCCGACTGACTATGCTATTAATTCTTAAATAATTATCGTTTTCTAGAAAAAACTTACTACAATTCAGTATTTCACCAAGCCACATATACTTATTAAGACTTCCACGATCTAATGCGTTGGTTACTACTGAAATACCGAAATCACTATTTACGTGTCTAAATACATTTGAGGAGCTCCCTCAATCCCGCATGGATCATGGGAACTGAATTTTGGTAACAATAAAATGGATCTGGAAGTATGTACTTTCAAATAAAAAAGTAATTGTACAAATCGGTTTATAAATGATGGAGCCATCCCGTAACAAAAGTAGCTTCTATGAGAAAAGATACCTTGGAAGATTGGTCCTTCCTTATCCTTACCTCGCGAAGCATCGCGTTTGTAGAAAAGAGCGTCACTGTAAACGTCAATCATTCTAAAACCCCTTTCTCAAAGTCCTCAAAGACTTAATGAGCGGAAAAATTAACAATATTACGAACAATTTACCTAACCTAAGCGTTTCGAGACTCATCGTAGTTTCCTCCATAGAGACATAACTGGCCTTATACTTCGAAATTCGATTTTCGAAGTTTGTTTCGTGCCGTTCCGCTCCTCGCACCTCGACACGGGAACCCGCTGTCGGTGCAGCTCAAGACACCAGCAAGCTTATTACGTAACTCGCTCGCGATCACCATCGTCTTCATTTTGACTGTTCATGTATGGGCTGACAATCGGCATCGGTATCAGCCAGCTGTCACATTCATACAAGAACTGTCAAAATGAACACGATGGCGATTGCGAGCGAGTTACGTAATAAGCCTACAGAGCGAAACTGACCCGACATTACACCGAGGACATCCCAGATATCAGCCTGTACGAGATTAGATTGGCACTCAAACAACTTAAGAATGACAAGGCGCCAGGTGATGACGGAATCACAACAGAACTTCTGAGAGCGGGTGGAAAACCGGTACTTGTAATCCTCCAGAGGTTATTCAATGCCGTCATACTTGAGGGTATCTTGCCAAAAGCATGGCGCAGAAGGGTGGTGGTGCTCTGCTTCAAAAAAGGTGACAACACCTTATTGAAGAATTATAGACCCATCTCACTTCTGAGCCATGTGTACAAGTTGTTTTCGAGAGTCATTACGAACCGTCTCGAACGCAGGTTTGATGACTTCCAGCCTCCCGAACAAGCCGGATTCCGGAAAGGCTTTAGTACCATGGACCATATTCACACGCTTCGCCAGATTATACAGAAGACCGAGGAGTATAATCGGCCATTGTGTCTAGCGTTCGTGGACTACGAAAAGCCTTCGATTCAATCGAAACCTGGGCTGTATTGCAGTCCCTTCAGCGATGCCATATTGACTATAGGTATATCGAGGTGTTAAAGTGCTTGTATAGTAATGCCATCATGTTGATCCGGTTGCAGCACGAAAGCACGAAACCAATCCAACTGCAGCGAGGTGTGAGACAGGGAGATGTTATTTCTCCGAAACTGTTCACAAATGTGATGGAGGACGTTTTTAAGGTTCTGGACTGGAACGGGTTCGGCATTAACATAAACGGCGAATACATCACTCACCTTCGTTTCGCGGATGACATAGTCATAATGGCGGAGTTGCTGGAGGAACTCAGTACTATGCTCAGTGACCTCAGTATCGTCTCCCATCAGGTGGGTCTTAAAATGAACATGGACAAGACGAAAATCATGTCTAATGTCCATGTCACACCCATACCGGTTACCATTGGGGGCGATACACTCGAAGTTATGGACCACTGCGTTTACCTTGGACAGATTGTCCAGTTAGGCAGGTCCAACTTTGACAAAGAGGTCGCTCGGAGAATCCAACTCGGATGGGCAGCGTTCGGGAAACTTCGCCGATATCTTCTCGTCCAAAATCCCGCAGTGCCTGAAGACTAGAGTCTATAATCAGTGCGTGTTGCCAGTGATGACTTATGGCTCTGAGACGTGGTCTTTGACTGCTGGCCTATTGGAAAGGCTCAGAGTCGCTCAACGAGCTATGGAGAGAGCTATGCTCGGAGTTTCTTTACGCGACAGAATCCGAAATACGGAGATTCGCCGAAGAACTAGAGTCACCCACATAGCTCGAAAAGTATGTACGTTGAAGTGGCAATGGGCAGGCCACATCGCTCGTAGAACAGACAACCGTTGGGGGAAAAGTTCTCGAGTGGCGACCCCGAACCGGAAGACGTAGTGTTGGCAGGCCTCCCACTAGGTGGACTGACGACATCGTAAAAGTTGCGGGAAACCGGTGGATGCAGGTACGACTTGTCGTTCATTATGGTGTGCTAAGGGGGAGGCCTTTGTTCAGCAGTGGACGTCTTCAGGCTGATGATGATGATGATGATGATATGTGGTTTGGTGAAATACTGAAATGTAGTAAGTTTTTTCGAAAACGATCATTATTTAAGAATTAATAGCACAGTCACTCGGGTTCAAGTATGTACACTTCGAATGTAGGCGGTAAAAATAAAGTGACGGCGCGCGACATTTAATTTTTTTTTTACAATTTGTTGTTAGCAAACGTAACTAAAAGTTGTATTTTTTTAATCTTTATTAAATTTGCTTTTATTTAATATTTTTTATATATAAAAAATACTGGCTGTTTAATATTTACGAAAGCTCAAAATAAAGAAATAAAAATTGAGAATTTTGATTTTTGTTCTTTCTTCTTAATTGTTTAACAAATTACATTTTTTTATATCAGAAATGAATTCTACGTTATTGATTTATTCGAAATTGATACCAAACACGACCTATTAGCTAGCCATGGACTGTTAGAATTTTTAGAATGATGCCGGGCAGAGCGGGACTTTAACCCCCCCTCCCCGGCCCCGGAGGGGGGGCTCCCGAGGGCTACCGATCTTAATCGGCTTATTTTGACATAAGGAATAACTGTGCCAAGTTTCATACTTTTATCAAAAAAAGTAAGGTTTTTCACATAATTCCCCTACTAGGACACTATAATAGGCCAAAAATATATTTATAGATGCAAAGTAAGTAAGTGTTTTTTGGTGGAGAGAGGCCACAATGAGGCAACAGAGAGATTTCCACAATGTAATTTGAAATTTACACCTAATTTTTGTAAACTCCCAAGGGACTTCAGACTTAAGAAGCATCCCGGAATTTCAACTGCCACAAATTATCATCTGCTCAAAATTATGTCTAGTTCATAATGTTCAATTACAATCATAATCTTTATCATGAATATTGATACAAAAATATTTATTTGATAACAAACAAGCCAAGATAACTCAGAATGTGCGGTGAAGTGTGTGTTATTTTATTACTTGGTTATCTTAACTACTTTCAGATAAAAACCAGGTTTTTTATAACCATACTCAAAAGTTTTAGATATTAATGTTTAAATGATACATAATAATGATATTATGTTTTAACATCTGTCTCATAAACGAAATTTAGACCATGTAAAAGAAAGTAATAAAAATAATTTGATAAGCTCTTTGGATATTCAGCAAAAATGGTTGATTTTATTATTATTATGATTTTATTATATTAAATTTAACTATTTTTTAATGATATAGGATATAGCATATCAAACAAGCAAGTGGGGTATTATAACACTATTTTCAAATATCATAAAAATTATAAAAAAATTGATCACAAGTACTAAAATATACAAAAATACTCACTTCAGGTCCCAGTTCTACTTTATGCATCTTGGCCATTTGTTGAGCAACTAGAGGCCAAACTTTTGCATCCAAAACGGTATCAACATTCAGGGTCACTCCTGGGTAATATTGGTAAGCCAATCCATTTTCAAATATTCCATATATTTTAGGTGCCAAGCCAAGGACATTTAGCTTTTTTATATTCCTAGCAGAAAAACAGTTTAAAAAAAGAAAAAAAAATACTATCATGCTTAATTTAAAGACCTTACCTCAGCTCGGCTGTTCTATCAATAATTAGATCAGTTTTGTTTCCATAAATGCGAACAAGAACCACATTCTCCCCATTTTTAACAGAATCATTAAATTGTGACTCAGTGTACTGGCATGCAACTAATTTGTTTGTGATACCATCTGTATACAACTGTAAACAAATATTGATTTTCATTTAATTTTGCACCTTAGCACACATTGAACTCTATTACATTTCTATATAAATATGAAGTTAAATTACAAAGAATGACATTGACTACCTACCTTAAACTTAACATTTTCTTTGCACCACTCTGGCCTTATAACTTCGAGAAGCTTAAATATTCCAGTATATAAATCATTTTCATCAATTTGTATAGGTACAAAAATATCACCAGCAGGCAAGCAAACCGAAGTCATTTTTCTGAATATTCTGTATAAAGACTTTTTCGACTTTTACAATATAATTAGGTCAATAAATTAGGTTTAATTAATTATTAAAACAGTAAACAGTCCAAAACTTGACAAGATAAGTGTGGTAACTAAGAACAAGACAGACCGACTGTTTTATTATTGAGCGCCAGCAGTATTTATATTACGCCTGCACAAATTACCTACTCGTGGAATAATAAACCGCGGTAAATTTGTCGTATACATTATTTGCTCAGATAATTTGTACCTTCTGCGCCAGGCGATATTACAATGACAGCTGACGGTGACGGCTCTGACTGACTGACAGCTTTAAAACGTTATACGTCGCTTAACCCCACAGTATAAAATATGCTTACACTGTATACTCGGAGGATTAAGACTGTATAGTAGGCGGCAAATTAGTAAAACTTGGAGGGGATAAGCACAGTATGAAAAACAAGATCATTTTAATATTTTAATACTGCGCTTATCCCCTCCAAGTTTTACTTATTTGCCGCCTACTGTACAAAAGCTTATATTATGCATAGTCTAAAGGAACTATTAACTATTGTTCAAATTGTATTTAATTAAATACTTCTGGTAAAAAAAAACGAAAGCAACTACAAGACGTCGAAATTATGTTCAAGTTAAAGATTGAAAAACACGCCTTTGAACCATCTTTGAACAAGATAAGTTCGTTCCACCTACAAGAAAAAACGTGGAAAAAGAAAATCCAAATTGTAATAATCATTTATCCGATAGGCAACACTGACTTTCTGTCATGTCAAGTCAATTTCTAGAAAATTCGGGCACGCACCGCACCGCAAACTTCGAGCAAAGCGAAAGACTGCAAAGCAGAGACAAACCGGCGACTGTCTACGAGTACCGAGTGTGATTGTCAGCAACGTGTTTTTCGTACTTGTGATCACAAGAAAGAGCTCCAATAGTTTTGAAATACCCGAGGAAAATATTTTTGAGTCACAATGGCTGCTATGTCTGTCATAGGTATTGATTTCGGCAATGAATCTTGCTATATCGCTGTGGCAAAAGCAGGTGGCATCGAAACTATTGCCAACGATTATAGTCTTCGAGGTACACCGTAAGTAAAATTCCATATTGATGATTAATTTTATGACCGAAAAAATACTGTTTCCCTTTTGGTAAAACTGACATCCTGTGCTCAATTCTTCCATTCGATGATTTGCACGTCATGTTCATGTCAATACCGTGTATGGTAATAAGGCTTTTTCAATTGGAAAATTAATTTCATCAGTAGTTCAACTGAAACGAACATTAATGTTATTCATGTCGTATTGATTAAGCCATGCTTCATTTATCTATTGGTTAAACTAATGTCAGTTTAAGGCCACCACTTACATGAGTCTTAATCAGTTCTAATCTAACTGTATCTGTGTTACAATAAATTCTTGCAGCAAAGATTTTGGAGGTTATAGTTTTGTGCTTGTTCATTTCCAGATCATGTGTTGCATTTTCATCAAAAAATCGAATATTGGGGGTGGCTGCAAAGAACCAGATGGTTACAAACATGAAAAATACTGTCTTTGGCTTCAAAAGACTGTTAGGGAGAAAATTCACTGACCCTCATGTCCAGAAAGAATTGAGACACTTCCCGTTTAAAGTAGAACAGAGACCTGATGGAGGCATTGGCATTAGAGTCAACTATCTTGGAGAGGACAATGTCTTCAGTCCGGAGCAGGTATGTATGAATGAGTAAATAAAAGATACTTAAAAAAAATGACCAAATGTAGGTATCACACCAAACACCAAATAGATAAGTAAGCCATCCTTGACCTTAATTTTTTTGTTAGGTCACGAATAAATTACCTGGGATGAATAAAACCATTTCCTGGTTAGTTAGAAGTAACAAATGGTATTGATGTGTCATATTTGTTGCAGATAACGGCAATGTTGTTTACAAAGCTCAAGGATATTGCGGCTACGGCTTTACAAACCCAGATAAATGACTGTGTTATTTCTGTGCCCAGTTATTTCACTAATGCTGAAAGGAATGCCCTCTTTGATGCTGCTGCCATTGCCGGTAATAACCACCAACAATCTTCAAAAACTTATTTATTGATCCCTTGGGATATTTAATATTAGAATAGAACTAACTTGTAAATGAGTATCAGTTGTCATTTTACATCTGGCTTTTATTATGATAAACTTTAAAATATTTAATCAAACTATAATTAACTATAATTTATACAGTGTTTTATCACTAATATTGGTAATTGTATTTAGGTCTCAATGTTCTACGCCTTATGAATGAAACCACAGCTACTGCCCTGGCTTATGGTATCTACAAACAAGACCTGCCGGCTCCAGAGGAAAAACCAAGAAATGTAGTTTTTGTAGACTTTGGTCACAGTTCTCTTCAGGTAATGCATACTTAACACTTATATACTTCATTTAATTTAGGATGAGAAATCACAACAACATTATATTGCGGTTCGTGAACTGTAATCTCGTAACAATTTGTACTAGAGTAACAATTGACGACACGCAAATAAAGTGACATTAAAACAATTTTATTTTGCGGCTGCCAAACTATTGCACTGTACTATTTGCCAGGTAGAAATAGTTGACCAGACGCAATATAATGCTATTGTGGTTTCTCATTCTAAATTAAATGAAGTATAGATAGGCTTAACTAACTATTCATAGAATAGAATAGAATAGAATATATTTATTTGCAAAGAATAAGTAGATGTAACAATGACATTGGGTGGTACAGAGACGATAGGTTGCTTATTTATTCTGCTATTTGTACAATTTTATCATTTATTTTATTTGTAAATATTGGTTTCCTTTTTTTTCATAGTTAGTTTAAGTTTAGTGTTTAATTTAATCATAGTTTAATTTGTTTTTTGTAAATATGTATATTGATTGAATAAAATTATAGAGCATACATGCTCCACTTTGGAAAAGGCTAAAGAATACTAATACATTTTATCATACTAGCATGCAAATTTATTAATTTTTGGGTTACATTATATTCCATTTTCATTCTTACCTGTCCTATTTGGTAAACAAAATTCTAACCTCAAAACGTCTCATTTTTGTTATTTTTTAACTATTTCATCGTAAATAAATTAACTGAAGATAAAATATCAGCAAAATTATGTACAAAATATTACCTTAGGTTTATTTGATTACATAATACACCTTATTCTTTACAAAAATTTGCATATTGAGGTTAGGATTTTGTTTACCAAATAGGACAGGTAAGAATGAAAATCGTATACAAAGTTATCTTGCAAGAGGAAATCATTCACACTATAGTAGTTTTTTTCTATCAGTATCTGCATAAACCTATTTTTAAATATATTTAGGGGTAGGTCCTTTATGTACTTTCGTAGCTTGTTAAAATTTTTTTAGTTATTGCTATTGCATACTGTGCAAGATACAATACTCGATATTTATTTTATTATTGTATTGTAACAGGTATCTGCCTGTGCCTTTAACAAAGGGAAGCTGCGTGTGCTGGCTACGGCCACAGACGCTCAATGTGGTGGTCGGGACATTGATATGGCACTAGCAGAGTACTTCGCTCAAGATATCCTGACTAGGCTCAAACTGGATGCAACCAAAAATCAGAGGTAAGGAATATCTGTGAGATTGACATTGTTTTTATTAAATTAAGGATGCATTTTCCTATGGGTTTTAAAATGTGTAAACTAGGAAAACCATTAAACTTCGAAAGTCTTCTTGTAACTTTAAATCTTAATGGTATTCTCAAGTAGCATATTCAGCAGTTGTCTGCTAAATTGGTTCCTAAACTTAGTTCCATTTTTAATATGAGTGACAGTGATTTCCAAAAGTACCAAAATTTTTAAAAGTCAATACTTTTGCAAGTCACCGAATTAAGGGATGTTATTTAGTCTTAAATCGTCTTCCAGAGCTTTCTTCCGCCTGCTTCAAGAGGTAGAAAAACTAAAGAAGCAAATGTCAGCTAATAGCACCAAGTTGCCTCTTCATGTAGAGTGTTTCATGGAAGAGAGAGATGTATCTGGAGAGATGCAGCGCACACAAATGGAGGAGATCTGTGCTGATACATTCACACGGGTTGAAAGAACTTTGAGATCTATTTTGCATAATGCTAGTAAGTGTTTTGTGTTGCTTAGATGTTCCCTTGTGTCCAGTAATTTCTAGGTGCACCTTATATGAACTCCTACCACCAGAAAATATAATGTAACCAAACTTTGGTCACATGTTATAAATTATGTCTTTTTTTACGTAGAGCTGCGTCCAGAAGATATTAACTCTGTGGAGATCGTGGGCGGATCTACCAGAGTTCCTGCTGTGAAGGCTCTGATTGAACAAGTTTTTGGAAAAGTTGCATCCACTACACTCAATCAGGTGAGCTAGTAAACTAGAAAGTCTGTTAAAATTGTATAATGTTTCTAACAAAAACACTCCGCTAGCTGGGTACTGGCTGAGAGAAGCATCTCGCGAATACGTTTGATACAGGATTTAAAATTTTGCAGAAACTGGCTTACCTTGGCAGGCCGAACCTTCTGCCAATAAGTTACCGTGTATGGTGGTATAGTTTCGAAGTTATGTTCGAAAGGTTGTAGTTTATGGAGTTAGACTTATGTGATGAGTAGAGCTGTGGTAAATAGTGTGATTGTGTCAGGACGAGGCGGTGGCGCGCGGCTGCGCACTGCAGTGCGCGATGCTGAGCCCGGCGGTGCGCGTGCGCGAGTTCAGCGTGGCCGACGCGCAGCCCTACGCCGTGCGGCTCACGTGGGACGCCGCTCGCGACGAGGACGGCGACATGGAGGTAACATTCATATCATTATTATTACCACTTTTTGCTGTACAAATTGTATTACCTGCCTGCACCTATCGAGGACTCTATGAGAGGAATACGGTATCAAAATGATGGGTCTCTTGACTTAGAAACTCCATAGATGAAGAAATTTATGTTGGTCGTGTGTAGGAATGTCTTTCGACTGGCGCAGGTGATAATGTTTGAAATTAAGCTGAGGATGACATAACTATTGAACCCAAAAATACATTGGTCATAGCTATGCTAATTGTTTGAAGCAGTGGCCCATGAAGGCCCATGGACGCCATCATAATAACACTGAGATTGCAGATGTTGGATATGGAATATGGGATAGTTTACTTTAATCTATTCGTTAACCAAGTTGCTTAGCACATAAATAGTGATACTCGTTTTCGAAAATAATCTTTGTCATTTATTTGGTCAGGTGTTCCCAGCTTTCCATCAAGCACCCTTCTCTAAGATGCTGACC
The DNA here is from genome assembly GCA_963854515.1 of Pandemis heparana. NCBI lineage: Eukaryota > Metazoa > Arthropoda > Insecta > Lepidoptera > Tortricidae > Pandemis > Pandemis heparana. The sequence continues at coordinate 9,694,366 of OY978012.1, read as the reverse complement.
TTCTACAGAAAGGAACCGTTCTCGGTCAGCGCCTACTATTCCGACCAAGTGCCCTATCCCGACTCGTTCATTGGTAAGTTTAAACAACAGAATTATTGTTATATTATTATTTATTTATGTATTTTATATACTTGTGTAGTTAATAAAGCTTTTGTAACTAGAAGTATTTTAGAAGAATCGATTTTTCCACCTCAGGTCAGTGGCACATTAAGGATGTCCAGCCGACACCCGAGGGTGAATCACAGAAGGTAAAATTGAAAGTGAGAGTGAACATCCACGGCATCATCACCGTGGCCTCCGCTTCGCTTGTGGAAAAGAAGGCGGACGCTCAGAGCGACAGCATAGAGATGGAAAACAGCACAGACAATGTTTCCAACAACTCTAACAACCAGGAGGCTCCTATGGATACTAACGGCGCCGCCCCCGAACAGCCTAACGGGCCTGACAACCAAGAGGTGAGAGAAGACGGTATGGCAGGGGAGCCCCAGCAAAGACAGTCGTGGACACAGAGAGTAGGATCGTGGTTCAGCGGGGTACGTGCCGGTAGCGCGAGTGTCGAGTGTTTCCGTGATGTTTGCTGACTTATTCGCGCTAAACTTTTCACGACTATTCTGCTATTGTTTCTCTGTAGTTGATTTGATAGCTTCCTCAATGAGCCAGCAGACATCACAGTGCTTTGCATCTTCCCCATCCTCGTTCAAGAGGCCCCATTTGCACAGTATTCTCGCAAGGCTTTCGAATATCGCATTTAGACGATACCTTTTTTTCTTGCATTCATGAACTGAATGTTTATTTAAAGTTCTGTCTCTGTGTCCACGCATGTTTTTGTCATCCTTTCAGTTTTTTGTTTTGTTCCTAATTCACTTCTGGCAGCGACTCGGAAGATGAAGATTTCACGAAGTAAGCTTTCTTTTATATGTATGATAATAGCTTGTGTGGATTTGGAAGAACAGGTGCAAATGGGTGCATCGCGCCGCTTGGAAAACCCCGCTCTATTCTTACTATTGCAAATTGGCTATAATTCTATGGTACTAATATTCTAAACACTACTCGAAGACATAATTATTTTCCAAGTAGCGTCGGTGATGGGGAGAAAGTTTAACTATGTAAGGTGTGAACCGTTCGTTTATCATTTCAGGAAACTGACGATAAAAAGGACAAGTCAAAGGATAAGTCCAAGAAAGTGCTCGTCAAGACCGTCGAGCTGCCTATCGAAGCTCGCACCCACGGCTACTCTCAGACCGAGCTTAATTCATTCCAAGAACAGGAGGTGAGAACTATCCGACTACAGACTACGCTTAATTTTACGCTTAGATGTTTTCGTTACGTTAAGAGGCTAACACCTAATTTTGTTGAAATTGATGTTATTTAAGCACTTTTTACATTTCTTTTTTTCATCATATTTCAAAAATGCTGGACGAACTCGATACATATTTGAACGAAATCGGCGCGATAGAAAATAATTGCAAAGATTGGTCATAAAATCATCATCAAACGGTTCTATGTCCTTATTTTTTCGACGTATGGGTCTGCAATTAAAATCATGAAGTCACAAATAATCCGTACTTTTTTTTTATTTCTTATTATTTGTGTCTTACTTGCAAGATTTTAGACGCGCGCCAAGCTGCCGGAATAGTTTCTTCTCTTTCACTAACAGGCGCGCGAACCGTACGTGTGAAGAGTGGCGCTGCTCATGGTCATTCGCTGTTGACAGCGCCTTAAGTTATCTTTTCCACTTCAGGGTAAGATGCAAGCCCAGGACAGGCAGGAGAAGGAACGAGCGGACGCCCGCAACGCGCTGGAGGAGTACGTGTACGAGTTGCGCGGCAAGCTGAGCGAGGGCGACGCGCTGCACGCGTTCGTGGCGCCCGAGCCGCGCGCCCGCCTCGTGGCCGCGCTCGACGCGCTCGAGGCCTGGCTCTACGAGGAGGGCGAGGAGCAGAACCGCCAGGTAGCTCGCTACACTACCATTGCGCTCTCAAATTCATCTAGCTCGTAAGAAATTGTCTATTGGCTTGGCCTAAACTACAACTTTTCGTGATAAGAGAATGTTTTGAATGACATTATTTTAATCAACACCTGAAATTACAATTATTAAGAGCGTTTATCCCTACTGAGCTGGCAACGTCGCATTTTTGGACTTTTTACGATTATTTCACGAAAATTGAATGTTTCAAATGTGCGTCTGTAGTACACTTCGCTTTTTGTGTTTTAATGTGTCTGATGCAATAATTGATCGTGATGGGCTTTTATTTTCTTATTAAACGAGATATATTATTTTACTAGCAGTTGCCAGCGACTTCGTCTGCAAAGAATTCGTTTATCGCTATCCCGAGGGACCTACGCAATTTTCCGTGATAAAAAGTAGCCTAAGCCTATGTGCTATTCCAGACTTTTCTCTATCTATGTGCCAAATTTCATTCAGATCCGTTGGGCCGTTCTGGCGTGATTGAGTAACAAACAAACATCCATCCATCCATCCATACTTTCGCATTTATAATATTAGTTAGATGCCTTTAATACGAAAATAAAAGTCCATCACGAATAATGATTGCATTAGACGCATTAATGCACTAAAAACGAAGTGCACTACAGACGCATAATTGAAATTCTGTGAAATAATCGTAAAAAATCACCAAAAATGCGACGTTGTCAACTCAGCAGGGATGCACCCTCTTAATATCCATCGAGGTGGTCACCATGGTGATCCAACAGCGACGCAAGTTTTACGACAAACGGGCTGAATATATACATTCCATACGTACTTTCGAAAACGTCAATGATTTGGTAAGTTGATGTTGTTTTATACATGTTTGTTTTACAGGTGTACAGCGACAAGCTTGCGGAGCTGCGGACGGAGGGCGAGCCGATAAAGCAGCGCCGGCTGGAGTTCGAGCTGCGCCCGGGCGCGTTGGACGACTACTCGCTGGCCATACAGCTCGCCAAGAAAGCTGTCGATGCCTACAAGTATGACACACATGCCATAAGAATAAATAATAACAGAGTAGAACGGAATCTCTTTTGACCGGGTCCAAAACGCCGCCATTTATATACCTACTTCCCCCTTCACGTCGTTACACCCCACTGTCGTCCAGGCGTGTTGCTAGGGTTGCTTACTGTTAAATATACTTACGCCTAAAGATAATATCGCTAAAATATAAGTTTTTATTTACTTTGAAATCATTATTTTATTGTAGTTTTACAAAATATGAGATTTATAAATCATTAGGTAAGTTATTTGTTCCAAGATCGGTGTTTCCAAGATGAAGGTACGGAACGCGAAAACAGCCAAACGCGCGGCGACACCGGCCGTGCCAGCCTGACTGCGTACCCGCTTAGAGAGTACTCTAATATCGTGACCTCGAGTCCGGCCGGAGCGGGAGTTTCCGTTGTACTATGTTCTTATTTATTCTTATGCACATACCTGCTTTTAGTCGTTCTCGTAGACTTAGCACACCAGACCGACTGGAAATATCCGAGTAGGGTGTTCAAAGCTTACTATTTTTCTTCGAACATCCCTGTCGAACTGTTTATCTGTGCAAGTCGAGGCGTAACCATGGAGTCGGTTTCAGGGCCGGCGACGCCAAGTACTCGCACCTGGCGGAGGCGGACGTGCAGAAGGTGGCGGACACGGCGGCGGCGGCGCTGGGCTGGGTGGAGGCGGCGCGGCAGGCGCTCGCGCACGCGCCCAAGCACCTGCCGCCCGCGCACACCACGCACCAGATACGCCAGGAGCGACAGGTGCGCACCACTACTCTAAACTAACTAATACACCCATGGTTTTTCAGATTTTTAGGCATTAAAGTTTAGAAAGTAAGCTTTGCTTCAGTAAGCACTGGTAGAGATCCCGCAGGGATGAGTTCGCCTTTGTGCATATATTTAATGTATTTTTTGTGATGTGTGTGTTTATTTATATTTGTACAATAAAGCATTTACTTACTTACTTTATGCACATAAAATTCAAAAGCCATGGGTGTCCGTTTTTTTTGCAATGGGGTATATTATAAATGCGAAAGTTTGGATGAATGGATGGATGTTTGTTTGTTACTCGATCACGCCAGAACGGCCCAACGGATCTGGATGAAATTCGGCAGATAGAGAAAAGTCTGGAATAGCATATAGGCTTCTTTTTATCCCGGAAAATTCCCGCGGGATAGCGATAACGATTTGCAGACGAAGTTGCGGGCGACAGCTAGTGTCGTTATACATTTTTCAAGTGCTCCCTCGGACAGAATAAGTCGGGTCGGAGTCCTGCGAACGGCGAAGTGAAGCCGGGTTAACCTACGCGCCTACAGTTAAGGCTTGCAAAAAAAATGTCATGCTCGGCTCATGCTTTCCACAATGAGTTAAAATGTGCAGTAGTGTAAAGCTCGTGCTTGCATAATTTCGTACAGCCTTATTCATAAAAAATCATTAATTGAGGTTTGATCAGTTCATTAGTTAACAGACTGATTAAGCTTATTTGACAGTTGTTAAAAAGTATGATTCATAAACGCTTGCTAGCAGTCTGTTAACTAATGAGCTGTTGATGAATGGATTAGACGCGTTATGTTGTCACTTTGACAAATCATAGACCATAAATGGCTTTCTAGTGAATAAAAAAAAAAAATTGACAGCAGTGGCAGCGAATTAGCGGGAAACCAGCAAATTAACACGACAGACGAGGCAGTGTGGATCTAGTTTCCTTACCTTTCTCGAAGGGGATACAAACTTAAAACAAAAAAAACTGTCTTGCGTATGGTTTTGCTCTTGCCAAAATCAGCTGTTCATATTTGTGCCAGCCATTTTGTGAGTTAGCAGAGAGATAAAGGAGGGTCTACGGTCCACTAACTTTCGGAAGACTTAACAGACCCTTGAAGGACTGATTAGCGTTAATTGACGTTTATGAATCATGTTTTTTTGCATCGGTCCTATAGCGAGCTTATAGCGAGCCTCTAACTTTTTATGAATAAGGCTGTTAGTGTTGCGAGACTAACGATACTGACAGCGACTAAGGACTTGTTATACGGCTACAAGAGATTCATAAAATGTGAAGGGCGCGTCTTCGTGAGGCAACAGATTTTTATTTTTACCATACATTTAGGGCTCGTTTCATCATTCTCTGTTAAGTTCCCGTTATCTTGAATGACAGTTATCTATGATGTCGTCCCTGTCTGTTTCGTAGTAAGAAATAGAGTGGGAATCATAGATAACAGACACTTAAGATAACAGGAACTTTACAGAGAGTGGTGAGACAGCCCCTTAGTATCACAAATAAATATGATGTAACACTTTCTGAATTCAAAAATGACTATTTCCTTTCAGAACTTCGAGAACACTGTGAACCCGATCCTAAATAAGCCTAAGCCTAAAGAGAAGACGCCCCCGCCGGCCAACCCGACCGCGGGCGACGGGCAGCCCAGCGGCGCCGCGCCCGACGCGCCCCCCGCCGAACAAATGGACGTGGAATAAGCCCCCGCCACCCGTTCACTCAACTATAACACATCTCATACTAAAACAAGAGTAATCAATAATAGGGGCGCAAGTGATGTGTTAATGACCCAGTATCAAATCCTAGTGACTTAAGGCCGTCTATGCGTCAGTATTATTCACTATTCTTATCCCTGAACAGTTCACTCGATTGACCCGGTAACATTTTTTTAATGAAGTCGCTGGTGAGAGTATTAAAATGTACGAAGGCTGCACACGAATGCCTGCGGTGGAGACCGTGCTTTATGATCACATCTCGCTTACATTTTATTTATTGAACATGTCAGAGTCAGAGCTGAAACAGCAAACTCGATACTGTCATTTATAATATACTTTGATGGTTTTTAAGTATACACATAATGTAGTGTTCTAAATGAGAAAAGTATAGCAAAATTGTAAATTGAATTGGAATATACTTAAAATAAAATGTACTTTATATGAATTGTGAGCTAATCGAATTTGTTTCCGCATGTTGTCCCCACTCCCTACAAAGTTAGAAGACCTGCTAGGCTATTAATGATGGACCAATTCCGTATGAACATGGACAAAACAGCAACTAGGTAATTAAATCTGTAATAGTGCGAGAAGGAAGCCAATTAATTAATTTGTATAGGTCATTTGTGAATTGTGATATTAAATGTATCGGGCATGTTTCGGCTCTCAACACAACTTAAAGGTTATTTCCTAGTGAATAATATTTATTATGTTAGTTAGCAGGCTGCAAATGTTTTGTTTGCTATTCGGATCAGTAACACGATTTTTCAGTAGTTAGTGTAACATAATTTCTAATTGACGCAACGCTAAATAGCATTAACCCATAATAAGTTTAATTTTTAATTTCGAATGAATGCATTGTGTACTGTTGATTATCACTTATCAGTTTCTCGTATGGTTACTTTGGTAATTATTGTAAGATAGTTTTTGAATGAAAATTCGTATGTGAGCTTAATCTATAATTATTTTATGCTGCTCTACAAATTATTTAGCATATTTTTTTAATTAATTCCTATACACTAACTGGACAGGTTGATAAAGGCGGCGTAGTATATCGTCGCTGAATAGAGGGTTATAAGCAAACACATATAAACGTGATAATTGTGGGCTTTTTCGTCGTCATCGGTGATTTCACTGTCACTGTGTAAATGTACAGTCACGTTCTTTAACCTTTATGAAGGCAGCCGATCTAGCGATCACATACAGTTAAATACGTACAAAGCGTCTTAGTGTCTTTCATAGGGATGAAAATCAGTTGTGTTTATGCAAAATGTGACTTGCCCTAAATTAGATGTATCCCCCAGTGCGTTTTCATGTAGCGTGTAACGATTGGGGCCATCTTAAGACCCATTTCGCTAAAAAAAAAAAACATTGTATTATCATGTAAAATGACAGTTATTCAACCATATGAGGTTCCTAAATGAAAGAACGTGACTACATATTACCTTCACCTCTGTGCTCGTGACACATTTTATGCTCACTATGTCCTTCGCATCAAAAAGGTGAAACTTGTTAAAATGTACACCGGCACCCTCATATTTTGTTCGAGAATACAAAGCACGCGTGTGTTGTTGCATTTATATAAGATGATTTGGATGTAGTAGCATAATTTGATAGGCAATTCTGTCTGTCCAATTATTAAATGAATATGCCATTTATTAACACGAGTTTAAACACTAGATTGTTTTCTTAACTGCATTTTTAATAATTCATAGGTCCACATATAGGTGCCTAATTAATAATAATTCAGTATCTCAGAGCATTTATCTATTTATCTCAGGATTCTTTGAAGAACCTATTTTGTGTTTTGTGATGAAAGCAGTGTCTACTTTTTGATTTTTTTTAAATTTACAAAACGCTAATACAATTCCATCCAAATGTTTTAAGTCCCAGTTTTGTTCGTGGATTATGTAAACTATTTTGGAAGCGTATAAGGTGTCTTATGGGAAGCGTTTTGTGAATTTTCGCATTAGAATAGAAACCCGAAGAAGACCTCGCATTTGTTAAAATTTACAGTGGCAGTGCTATATTTATAGTTAAAAACGCGATTACATCATGCAAATATTTCGTCTATAAAACTACTATAGCTGGTGCAATATGCTCGCTATATTATTTTATAGAAAATATTAGCGCGTTTTACCCTTGGCGTGCCTTGGCCATGTAATCTTACCCACACAGAATGGTGTCTTACCATTTGGTTCTTGCACATTGCAAAATGCTTATGATGTTTTATATTTGGTATTCTGTGATGTTATCCTGGTAATGTTAACCGTTTGGTGAAACTTAATGGTTTTTTAAAAAGCTCTAGCCAAGCACAGCCCTGCCTGTCGCGAACCGCTCCTGTAAAGTTTTTATTAGGTGGGCCTATTATTGTATTTAATTTCTTCGTGAGCACGGATACGATTGAATATTTGCTTAGTATTTTTTCATTAAACCTTAATGTAACATCCATGGGACAGGTCATAATGGCCTATAATTTCAATTCAAAAAGAGAAATGGTTCAACCATTACTACGTTATTTTGTGCATTTTGAATGTTAAGAGCTTAGTAAATGAATGATATAACAATATTTAATTGTTTTATTTTTACTGTATTTCTTCGTACCAGCCTTCTATACTATTAGTAGGGGAGACCAAGAGGCCGACCTACTACCGTAGTTTCATTTGTTGATCGAAGGTATATATTAATAAATAACGTTAAATAAATGAATTGAATTATGTATATTGGAAACTTGAAATAACATCAGAATATGAACAGGTGAATTTATTTGCATTTTTTCTTGCTTTCCGCAGCTTCTTCCTCTGGCGGTGGCGGCGGGGGCGGGGGCGCTACCTCATCGGCGAAATCACGTAAATTCTTCCTCTTAGAATGGTGATAAGCCGCTTCTACAGCGGAATACCAGAAATAACCAAGTACGAAAGCTGTAAATGAAAACAGAGATATGTATAGTAAGCGGCAAATAAGTAAAACGTGGACGGGATATATATGTAGTATGAAAAACAACATCATTTTCATACTGCGCTTATCCCCTCCACGTTTTACTTATTTGCCGCCTATTATACTTAATACGCGGACCCAGCTATAACAGATACTGAAGCATTTTCCATTTTAGTTTATTTATTTAGATTTCTCCTTCCCGCTAAATATAGGAAACGGAAACCCACCGTCCATATCGCTACTTTTTTAATAGATAGTGTTTCAAGAGGAAGGTTTACATGTATAATTCTATGCAGATGTACTTACGTGGTAACCAGTAAAGTATCGTCGCCGTAGTTCTTGGGAAAATGTTGGGTAGACCACGACTAATTGCTCCAGCAAATGGTTTTTGCTCATGTGGAGACAATTTATAGTAAACTATTCCACGAATGAAGGCCAATTCACCGAAATGTTTTCCCATTTCAAATAATTTTTCAATATAATCTACACAAAACTTTAAAATGTTATCTTCTATAAACGTCAAGATATTAAGTCATTTTCATTTTATATTTTTGTTTTTAAGAAGAAATATAAAGAGGTTAAAGGTTTCTAATTTATCTGAGTTACAAAAGCTCAACGCTAACTGTTCATCACCTTGCACAAATTATTCCCTATGCCGGGATGTTATTTGTAGAGGACTTTAGGTCTTGTTACCCTAAGCTCAGTCCACCCCGTCTATCTTTTAGGACTTCCAGCAAAAGCACGTGACATTTACTCGGACAATCCTATTGATTTAACGTAATATCACGAAACATTAAATATTTGCCTTTGCACTGTCGAGCACCCGGACGTTTACCTTATGTATATTATGTTCTACGTAAAAATACCACATTTTTGACGTAAATCCTTTTTGTATTTGTATTTTAACAAGTTAAGGTGCGACCACACCGCCGCTTAAAAAACGGTGACGTTACGGTATACGCGGTGGTGTGGTCGCATCCTTAGTTCCTCATGCTTTAGTTTTCTAATCTTGCTGACTAGGACGATGTCCATAACCTGTTCTTAAAGTCGCTATCTACGTAATCCGTGCTACCCGTTCTCGATAACGGTAGAACTTGGGTAGTATATTCTAATTAGCTTAGCTAAACGCGGGTTGTGATTCTGTGAATATAATTTAATTAGTAATGACGCTTCTCCATCACCAGTTTCAAGGTGTTAAAAAATCACCCTCGGTTACCTCACCTCACACTTCTGCTACTTGAAACAAAGTGTGAAAGAGTCATTTCAGTAAAGTTAGATTAGTTAATAATAGTAGTGGTAACACTGAACAAAAGTCAATATGACATTGACTGTGTCATGTGTCATTGCCATGACATGCATGACTGACAGCTAAGTACTTACATGACTCGTGGAGTAGAAGGAAACTAAACTTGAAAGTGATAAAAAAACACCGACCGAAGGCGAGCGAATGTTGATAGCCACTTGATAGCAATAGCAAGCAGGGTCACCTTCAACCGCTAAACTAAGGTTATATTCGTTCGTTTCGTTTTGTGAGTTTGGTGTTCGGTTGCGGTAATTACGCTCTACTTATAACAATCACTGCAGCACTTACTTTAGAAGTCAGTATGAGCGGTGAACCTCAAGCGAAGCGCACCAAAATGAGCGCCCTCGACCAACTTAAACAAGTATCTACGGTTGTTGCCGACACCGGGGACTTTGAAGGTTAGTGTTACGTAGAATTATGTATGCATTTGATACTTTTATGCATTATGCACTATGGATTAACATGGAATTAGATCATAATCGTACCTACATTAATTATCGCAATATTAATTAATTAAAATACGTGATAAAGAAATTATTTTATTGTCTTATTGTGTTATAGTTATAGTATTTTGTCTGCATACATACATACATTTACAAGCTTTTCCACTAAAATAAATTGTTGGTGGAAAGTTTGTCACTATTTTTTATATTATCAGTCCATCTACTGCCTCAGATAGGGACCTCTGAGTTGAGGTCACCCTGACTCTCGATAAGATGGATTAAGGCCTAAGGGCTTGATCCCTGAACCTAGTGAGATTTGAAGATAAATGCTTTTTCACTAAATTCTTCAAAAAACATTCAATCTTTTAATGCAGCTATTTTAATTCAATTGATCATAGATAAGTCTTGAACACTTTCAAGATCCAGATGTAATTTTGTGTTTTTCATGCCGCTACTATTCCTGCTAAGAATGACAATAAAAATTGAAAATTGTAATCTGTTTGTCCTGAAATAAAAATGGAGAAGTCATTGACTTTGACACAGAAATACATACAGATACATGGGATATTCCTAATTCGACAGAATTTAAAGTTAACAATTTTTTGTAGCCATGAAGGCTTACAAGCCCACGGATGCCACCACCAACCCGAGCCTGATCCTGTCTGCAGCTGGCATGGACCAGTACCAGCATCTGCTGGATAAAGCCATCAAGCATGCCAAGGACTCTGCCAGGTTAGCATGACTTGCAAAAACTATGTCATTGTAAAAACAACCTTAGAACATTTTCTATAAAGTTGTTTTCCAACCTAATACAAAGATATTATTGCTAATTTTTCTATAATATGCAATCTTATCTTGCTTAGATTATCATTTTCAAATATAAAATCTGTTCAAGCACTAAATTAAAATGTGGTAAGAGTTGTTTATGGTATAGCCTTTAAGGAATGCAAATTAAAGATTTTTGTTATAACTTTGCAGCACTATTGAAGAGCAACTTAGCGAGACATTGGACATGCTGAGTGTGCTGTTTGGATGTGAAATTCTGAAAATCGTCCCTGGAAGAGTGTCTGTGGAAGTTGATGCAAGGTAAAATCATTTTGAGAATTGGATTGTTTTCAGAATATTAAGTATGAACCAGTAATTGTTAGACCTTGGACAGACATTAATCTAGTCACCATCAAGCACACATCCCTATCTTAATTTGAATATACTTAAATCATTATAAGCTGTCAATATTTCTAAGTAGCTACATTCTATATAGCAATAAAGAGCCTAGAGTTATAAAACGGGCATGTATTTAGGTATCAAAGCACGCAAATTATAGTTTTCCCTGTTGTTAATAAGCAATTATTAAATACTCTGATGGTTTTCCTGTGTTAATCATTTCTGTCATGTTTTCCAGACTGTCATTCGACAAGGATGCCAGCATTGCGAAGGCTATTAAGTTGATTAACACTTTTGCTGAGTATGGTATCAAGAAGGAAAGGATCCTCATCAAACTGGCTTCCACATGGGAGGGCATTCAAGCAGCAAAGTAAGAGTTACTGTGCTACACTGATTGTTTATCCTACTCCTAATAATATTATAAATGCGAAAGTTTGTGAGTGACAATGTGACGATGTGAGTGTGTATGTTTGTTCCTTCTTCACGCTAAAATGACTAGACGGATTTGGATACAATTTGGAACGAAGATAGCTGTTACCCTAGATTGAGACATAGAATACTTTTTATCCCGGAAAATTGCATAGTTCCCACGGGATAACGATAAACATGTTAGATCATTGATAATTCTATGCGGACGAAGTCACGGGCAGAAGCTAGTGTTTTCTAATCATTTGATTATGCAATGATCATTCCTTTAAATTAGAAAATATGACTGGAGTATGTTAAGCAATCTTGTGACTTTATTAAGAAACATATATATATATTATGTATGTAAATTATGTATAGAAATACTTAAAGTAATCTGCTTAACAAACAAGCATAGCCAAATCAAATAGAAATGTAAACTTATTAGAGTGTCACTAATTAATTTGTTGTTGAGAAAATAATTGGTCTCGAAACATACATACATACATAACAAAACCTTAAGGCCATGTTTAGCATGATTGAGGGTGTTTGGTGGAAAGGGGAATCAAAATAGTGATGGGTTGCTAGCCGCATCGCCTATAACATGATTCCTAAGATTTTTGCCCATTGATGTTTCAAAACATTGACGTCAATAAAAAACTAGACTCCCAATCGCAAAGAAAAGTTCATCAAGAAATGTCGGAGCGGCGTTGTATATGTGTTGTGTGTGTCAATATCAACTTATAATAGTAACATATTCGTTCAAATTAACACCTTATTTCGTGGATAGAAAAGGACTGTAAAGGAGTGAATAAAATAATGAAAATAGAGTATAAGTAAAAATAAACCACTCTTGCAGGGAACTGGAAAAGAAACATGGCATCCATTGCAACCTGACCCTGTTGTTTTCGCTGTACCAAGCTATTGCTTGTGCGGAGGCTAATGTTACATTGATTTCGCCGTTCGTCGGAAGAATCTTGGACTGGTAAGTGTGAACATGATTCAAGGTTATGAAGTTTCTATATGTTATCCGAAGTAGTCGTATGTTACTGATGATGTAATAACAGTGTGCATAGTTTTTATTTTCATTACATTGTTCATTCTTTCATTCACTCACTAAGTCACATCACTATTTAATATTTGCCAAAAACTGACAACACTGAAAGTGTCATCTGGCTGCAGTGATTTATCTGCCAGACTATAGATAAATAATTTTTTTAAGGCCGACTCGCACTTGGCCGGTTATATTTATTTTTCTTTGACCAATTAATTACTGAATTTCACCAGCTGTGTAGTGATCTTTACTGAAAATTATGACCTTGGAGCTCAAAGCCGTAAACAATGGCAGCACTGATTTCAATAGAATGGCTCGTCTTCATCATCTGAAGAAAATGATTGACTGAAGATTCACTTTTTCTCGAAAAAACAGAACCCAGAATTTATAGGATCACTTTGTTGTCCGTCCGTCCGTCCGTCCGTCCGTCCGTCCGTCCGTCAAGACCATTTTACTCAGGAATGCGTGGGGGTATCAAGCTGAAAGGGTCTGGCCGGAAGGTAATAGTAAAGTCGCCCCTGGCTGATTTTGAAATATTGTTATGCACGTTTGTTTGTTTTATTATAAGATATAATTTTTCTAAATATCATGACTTAAATGCTTACGGTTAGCGAAAAAATAAAAAAAATAAAAATTCAGTTTTTATTTTTTTTACCCAAACTACGTTACCGATTAATTTGTCCTTCGGATATTTTGTACATATATTTAAAATACATTTTTAGAAAAAAAAATAAAAGTTCTAGCGTTTTTTAAAATACACAATTTTGGCTGTCTTAGTTTTTCTTCTTTTTTTTTTTTAACTTGCAAGTTGGCGACACCTACCCTATTTTGATATAATATACGCAATTTTATATTCTATTACATATATTTTTTTTCAAAATTATTCATTTGGATCAACAAAGTGAAAAATTTTTTTTTCTTTAAAAGGGTGTAAAAAAGTTCTTCCTAGTACGCTAGAACTTTAATGCTGTGAAAAAATCAAACTTCTAAGGCAATGCAATCAAAAGATACAGCCGTTTATGCCGCAAATTTCCGCAAAATTTCGACTCTCAAGGTTATGAAAACCAACATGGTACTCATTCGAAATATTATAAACGGGATGTGAACCGCGATTACCTTTATTGAGCTCCCGATATTTCGATACAGTTGCATGGTTGTTGTTGTTGTTGGTAATCGCGGTTCACATCCCGTTTATAATTAAGCACTTAAATGATAAAAAAAGTCCTGGAATTGACGGCATCCGCGCCTCCGATATCAAACATATTAACTCACAAATCACTCCTGTTTTAACACATTTAATAAACTTATGTATTGAGAAATCTCTTTATCCAGATAAGTTGAAAATAGGCACTATAAGACCAATCTTTAAAAAGGGAAGTCGAAGTGATGTAAATAATTATAGGCCCATCACAATATTATCCTGTATCGATAAAATAATAGAAAAATACTTTGGCAATGAAATTAACAAATACCTATCGAGACATAACATTATTCATAACAAACAATATGGCTTCCAAAGCAAAAAAAATACGTCACAACTTCTTTGCAATTTTTCAAATGAGATCAATGGACACCTGAACGCCAGAAAACATGTGCTGGCCGTTTTTATCGATTTTACTAAGGCATTTGATACGTTGAAATATAATGTTTTATTTTCAAAGCTCGGTCAGAATGGCGTACAGGGCCCATTATTGAATCTCTGCAGAAACTACCATTCAAATCGCTCCACCACCGTAAAGATAGGCAATGTGTTTAGTGATGAGATCCCAACTGATGAAGGAACGGCTCAAGGTTCGAATTTTGGACCCATCGAGTACCTGATTTATGTCAATGACATGAATAACATATTTGAGCAGTGTTCTGTATATCAATTTGCGGACGACACTTGCCTGGTAATAGCTGATAGTGACTTGAGTAAAGCGGAAAGCATACTACAAATGAACTTTGATCTCCTTTGTAAATGGGCCCATGACGTTGGATTAATAATAAACTATTCCAAAACGAAACTCATGCATATACACTCCACTCACTTAAAACCGATTATCAACCCTACCATTATAGCTCATAATCACCAATGTTTACACAACTATAGTGGTACAGCTGTTGGTTGTAATTGTAACTGTGAGAGACTGGAGATAGTTTCAGAGCATACATACCTTGGTTTGGTAATGGATAACAACTTCAACTGGGGACCCCATATAAATCATGTCTGTAATAAACTAAGATCCGTTTTATCCAAAATGTCCTTGCTTAAATTTAAACTGCCGTACAGTATTTTGAGGGTCTTGTACTTGTCACTTGCGCAATCAGTTATTGAGTATAGTCTAGGAAGTTACGGCAGAACATTCAAAACTTATATAGATAAAATCTATAGATTGCAGGTAAGCCTACTAAAGGCAATTATACCCAGTTCTGCCAAGAAAAAGATGCGCGGTGATGAGGCGAGACTCTTTGAATATTGTAACGTAGCATGTGTTCAAAACCTCATTAAAAAGGAAGTACTTAATTACGAAATAGAAAAGTTGCATAGTTTAAATAAATCTGTTAGAGCTCAAAATCTCCGTCAATTAGATTACTTGCCGAAATATGTTCTACCAAAATGTTCCAATGTATATGGTAAACGCACATGGCAGTATATGTTACCAAGTATTCTCAATGAGTTACCATCGGATACTCATAATGAAGTGTGTGCCAACCCCAATAGATGTAAGAAAATTGTCAAAGCATTTTACCAAAAGTGTAAAGCAGCGCAACAATAGCCTGTCTGTTTAGTTTAAGTAACCAACTTGAGTAACCAGCAGCGGCAGATAAACTCTGCTGAGTTTTCGCCCGCTGTTAAAGCTTTTAAAATGTAATATATTTTTTTGTATTAAATAAAAAAAAAAAAAAAAAAAAAAAAAAAAAAAATATTTCGAATGAACTTAACCGTGAATCATTAAAAACTCAACATGGTACTTCCCGTGAACGCAGAATCTTGAAATTTGGTATGAAAGTAGGTCTTATAGCACAGATTAAGGAATAATTGCGAAAATCGTAAATATGTATGTATGTCTGTATATATCAGTGACCAATATAAAGTGACCCCACACTGCGTACATTTTGTTTTGGAGCTGGGGGGCTACTCCGAAATTCGATTTTCGAAGTTCGTATCACACCGTCTCTCTCACTCTCAAATTAATAACTATTAGTGAGAGCGGAACGGCACGAAACGAACTTCGAAAATCGAATTTCGGAGTATAAGGCGAGGGCTCTGCTGCTTTTAGATATTTCTAGATAATGGTACGGAACCCTCGGTGCGCGAGTCCGACTCGCACTTGGCCGGTTTTTTTTTGTGATTTGAGTGAATGTGTTCGTAACAAAAATATTAAATGAAAGAAAATTGACCTTTCGTAACATTGTATCATTTCAAAATACCTACAATATCAATTTAAGTTACATTTTCTAATCAGAACTTTAATCCAATTACTTTACAATACATATTCAAATCGATCAAATACAAATACTCATGCAAACTTGATTCGATTTATCGTGAGTATCGAGTACCGAGTCGTACGGTGACATCACTAGACTAGTTACGGGAAGACAAATGTCAAGTGTCAAAACGGGCCTTTTATTTTGCGACGAATTTAATTAGTTGTTATTATTGTTTAATAAGAACAGTGAAAATCTTTAATGTGTGATGCATTAATATTCCTAGATCTAGAAGAATATTGCAGTGCACTTATATTTTGAAATCAGATCTTTCGTAATCACTGTAATCTGACGCGGTTTAAATATCCGCCAGTTTGTAAGAGAGCTAAAGCTAAAGCTGTTTCACTTGCATTGCGACTAAGAGAAACAATGGACGTATTGTACAAGCTTTATGCTGAATTGAGTAACTATCTAAAATCTATTTCAAAAAGTTTTTAATCTTAGGATATTCAGCAAATTATTTTGAACGAACCTTTGATGATGACAGATACAATGTATTGGATAGGTAAAACGCTTCTTACTTAGACTTAGTATGTCCTTTTCTATTCAGGTATGTCGAACACACTAAGAAGACCTATGAAGGCAAGGAAGACCCCGGCGTGATCTCAGTGACGCGCATCTATAACTACTATAAAAAGTTTGGATATACTACGCAAGTGATGGGCGCTTCTTTCCGTAATACTGGCGAGATCCGCGAATTGGCCGGCAGCGACCTGCTCACGATCAGCCCCAAGCTGCTGCAGGAGCTGGCGGCAAGCGACCAACCGCTCAAAAGGGTAAACTTACATGACAATGATCATCAATAACATCATCATTATCACCTGCACTGCTGGACATAGGTCTTCCCCAAAAATCTCCACGATGCTGATGCACGGTTCTCATGAGGCGATTTTAGCTGATCAACTTTTGATTGATCAAGAAAAATCGATACAAATTGCGTTCTCACAGTCGCACCGATAATCGGACCGAACGGGCAGTTGATTAAAAATGTCGTGCGAACATTGTATCCGCGAAATCAGAAATATAATTTTGACCATACGCATTCACTTTTGACAGCAAACAATACTGCCACCACAAACAAAAATCGTTTTTAACTCGAACAGATAGATCTCACGTTCGTGAACCGATTTAAGTTGAAGCCGCTTAAGCTTTGTACTGCCCAAGTGCCCAATGCCATGCTAATACTTCCCGCGATCTTTACCACATCGTCCGTCATCTTAAGGGATGCCTTTCAACATTTTGCCTACTTGTATACAATCGTCACTATCGTCAGTCAATCAGTCAGTTCTGCGAGCTATGTGCGTTGCCTACTGTCACTCAAGGCGGGCAATTCGCTGGGCTATGTAAGCATAGCTTTGTGTCTTATTAAGCTAATTATTAGATATTAATGATCCTGATTCTGAGATCTACCAACGATTTGTCGAACTTCTCCATCTTGGATTGAAGATAATATGACCTTTGTGACGAAAAGGCACAATGTTTAAAACTGGGAGAAGATAAACATTCGTTGCTACATTCGATTTTGGTTTATTAAACGCGAAAGATAACAGACTCAATAAGGGGACAGGTAACGATGGCGATTGGGGATATTGGACAAAACACTGAATAAAATAAGCAATTTCAGTATATAATATAAAATTTTATAGTACTTACACAGCTTGGACTTTGATATCTTTAAAACCTCAATAGATTGGGAAAAAATATTTGACGAGTACTACACAATATGCTAAATAACGGGTTACGAATTTATTGAAATACTAGATGAAAACCCGGCTTCGCTCGGGTGAAATTTGAATCATAATACACTTGTAGGTACAAAATGTAGGTAGAATGTGTAGCCATTATTTCAAATCACTGTTTATTATTTTAATACAAAAATAGGTAGATGTGATAGCATTCACAATAACTGAAATTATCTGCAAGAATATATCCGTGCATGGCGTGAACAACTTGATGAGTCCAAAATGGCAATTTTACAGGGCGGCCATTTTAAAGTTTGAAAATCCGTTTTTATTTTGAATTGGGAATGCATGATTATTTTAAAAGTGTGTTTGGTGATTTTTCTATTGATCCGAATAACCTTCGAATAACCATCCTTAGCTACGGAAAAAAGTTTCAGATTTGACGACCGGATAGTCTAGTGATAGTGGTTAGTGACCCTGACTATGAAGCTAGAGGTCCCGGGTTCGAATCCCGGTAGGGGCAGACATTTGTATGATGAATACGAATGTTTGTGCCCGAGTCATGGATGTTGTATGTATTTAAGCATGTATTTATCTAAATTATATAAGTATTCTTATCCGTTGCTTGGTAGCCATAGCACAATTGCTTAGTTGGGGACTGGGTCAGTTGGTGTAATTTGTCCCATGATATTTATTTGTTTATTATTATTTATTTTTCCGTCGAGCCATATATTTTATAAAAATAAAAACATTTTACTCAGTCACTCGGCGGCCTCTATACGGCTGATAAGCACTACGCTACGCCAATGACATATCATTTTTTTTTTAAATTGCTGCTTCTGTGGTAAACGATGACATTTGTAGCTAAAAAAAGCAACGGCTAAGTGGCACCGCCTGTAGATTGTTTGTGTTACTACCATACATGGGGAATTGACATTGTTCATTTTTTTTAGTATGCTCCAATTCGAAAACCATTTGGAGGAAAACCATCAAATAACCGATTTATCTTGTCCGATTTCAAAAATACTTTACGATTGCAGATATTTTTGTAAAAGTACGTAGTAAGTTTTGACCTTTGTTTGATCTAACGACCGGGTTTTATGTTTTATGTAAGAATCGGCCATTAAATGTTTGCCACAAAAATGAAAAAAAAAAAGTTTAGCTACGGTATCTGTCACGCTATCACTGTCACGTCTACATCATAACATTACATTCTGACTTAACCTACAAACATTAGAAATAAAAGCAAATTCAAAGTATAAAACTGTAACAAACAATGGATATTTATAAAAAAAAAATTTCTGCCGGGATGCAACAATGACTCGAACTATAGCCCCAACAAAATCATTGTGAAAATCAGAGAAGGTTTGCAGAAGAAATGGTGTACGCAAGCTAATGTGGAATATTTCAAAGTTTACACGATGCATTGTTGCGAAGACCATTTTAATGTAAGTAGAAGTCAGGAAAGATGTGCAGGGGTGAAACGAAAAAGCAAAAACAGCACGGAAAACAATAACAACGCCAACGAACGGAAATAATTTCGAACACGCGAACATTGTTGACATTAAACGTGAGTTTGCCGTTAAATTCACACACATCTACAGATCTATGACGTTGACATATAGACAAAACCTTTTTTTATATTTCTGTACGAAGGCGATTGGGATCCTGTCAAAATTAACAAATTATCAAACAGCGAAAAATATTTATATTTATTATTAATAAACAAAGATACGTAGAAGCATAATATTCAAGTCAGTTTCTTAAAAAAGTCCATTCTATCAAATAAAGGTGTTAAAAGCACAGCTTAAAAAAATGAACAATGCCAATTTCAATAAAAATTACCATAGTGGTTTAGTAACACGAACAATCTACAGACAGCGCCACTTAGCCGTTGCTTCTTTTAGCTAGAAATGTGATGACATTTCTACTACAGATTCAAGCAGTTTTTTTTTTTAATTTGATATGCATTGGCGTACTGCTTAACTGCCGTATAAGGGCCGAGTAGTGATGTAACGAATATTCGCATTCGCATTCCCATTCGCAAAATTACTGCGAATGTTATGCGAATATAAAAAAAAAATTAGGGTATCTAGTAGTTGTTTAATTATATAATTTTCGCCGCCCGGTAAGGGAGATAGCCCCATTGGCTTGGCGCTAAATTAAATAGCCCATCTGACAACATAGAGTGGAATGACATTTCAATCAGATGCGTTCGTTCGTCTCAACTCGGCTATTATAGGAACAAAAAACAAACGGAACGTACTTCGTTTGTACGGGACTGCCACCAAAGTCACCAAGCCATAGACAAATGGTGCCAAATTTTAACAAAAACTGAATATTCGCATTCGCATTTGCATTCGCTAATGTCGAAAATATGACATTCATTACATCACTACCGCCGAGTGACTGAATAAAATGTTTTTATTTTTATAAAATATATGGCTCGACGGAAAAAATCGGAAACTTTTTTCCGTAGCTGAGGATGGTTATTCCTATCAAAAGAAAAATCACCAAGCACTTTTAAAATAATCATCCATTCCCAATTATTCTATTTTTTCTATGGTTATGTTGGCCAATCTCAGGTTTAAGAAAAATCGCACGGCGTATGTGCGCTAGCATGAAACGGAACGTTTGTCGTCCTCCGGTGTCAGTTTCGCGCTAGTCTGTGGTGTCCAATATGGCGACTGCGATTTGTCCATCAGCACCGTTAGAATTTTACAAAATACTCGACAATCCGAATTTTGCGGATACATGTTGTCGACTCGAAATCATTATTTTTTCACGTTCTATCATTCAGGCAACGTTTCGATCGAGTCTACCGTAACCGGTCACGAAATTATTAATATAGAAAATATAATAAATAATAGATATATGTATATATATTGGAGTTATTATGCTAATATTTTCCTGGGAAACGTGTGTGATAGTTTGACCGTTAATTCTAATCCTAAATTTAATAGGGTATATATTATGTATCGATTCAAACTTTCGCGATTTTAACACATTATTATACAGGGTGTATTTCGACGAGTGACCTTTGCGGAAATATGGCATAGTTTAAGTCAGTAGTTCGCAAAGTGGTCCAGGTGGACCCCCAGGGGTCCACGGAAGACTCGACGGGGGGTCTACGTTGGGCGTGACCAGAAATGGGGGTCCACAATCGCAAGCGGGGGTGCATGAAAATTGGATAAAATTTGTGAGAATTGGTTCGTGTGCTGTGAGTCATTGTAGATTTCAAGAAAGTAAATTAGGATGGAGTGGAGTCACTCGCAGCACAAAAATTTAATATAATTGAAAATATGTTTAGTCAACTTTATTTTCAAATAATTAACCCTATCAAGCTATCAATTCTAACCAATTTTTTCGAAAACTGTTAATTTATCGTTGAAACTCAGCAACAACGCCAGTTTCCATAGATTATAGAGCTAATCTTAATTTTTTTTTCGAGATTTAGTTTAGAAATTAGTGGTAATGTAGCTGCAGGGGGTCCACCGGATCCAGCAAAATTTTGAAAGTGGTCTATGGAACAAAAGAGTTTGGGAACCTCTGGTTTAAGTGATACAGAGTCGATTTATAATGTTTAGAAACTTAAACGAAGCAAAAAATAAAAATACAAAATTCACACATTTTTAACTGTGGTGATAACCCTATATCACCTGCACATCACAGCAAGATGGCTGATTAAGGAACCGCCGTCGGGTAAACTCGGGATATTACGTTTATTTCCGAGAGTTGTTGTCATCGTACTAATGTAAGAATGACACACTAATGTCAAATAAACTAAATAAAATACAAAATATGAATATCAGTTACTTTATTACATTTAAGTACATACGGTGTTCAAATGTTCCTCCATGTCTAGTCTAATAAAAAACGCTGCAGCCCCTGCCCGTGTATGTCGGTGCATATGCGATAAATGCCTGCTTTTCACGATTTTTCTTGAACTCTTTCTTGGATTCCGCTCAAAATACCGCAGCGCAGTACTCTTTCTTCAAGTCTAGCCGCAAGTCGAGTAACGGGTCCTCCACGTTGATCGTTCTGAGCTGTTTGTGGTACAACGGGCTGATTGTTGGCGACACGATCAAAAGCACTTGAAGTTGTCCTACAACCTTTTGGATGTGGTGGTGGATGTTTTCCCTGTCGCCTGTATCGTCTTAAAGCTTCAGCCGCACTATAATAGCAGCTCGCGTATAACATGAGCAAATTTAAATATCCACACGTGCTTCTAACAAAGGCATTTTCATTTAAAGTAAGCAAATCTAAGCAAATGAAATGTCAATTTGATTTCAAACATAATATTTATGATCGATTTTCAATCATGCAAAGAGGTTCAATAGTTGTAAAAAATTCGTTGATTCTAATCTCGGCTCGGCGAATGAAGTCCTATGACAGCCTATTACTTTTTCATCACACTTGCTCGTAAAGGGTGTTATAACACGCGTGCTTATAGAGCCGTAGTAGCTGATTTACCTCCCGCGGGAATTTCAAATATTTTACTCCCGAGGGAGTTATATTTGTATGGATTTTCATAATTCCCTCGGGAGGAAAAGTTTAGTTTTAAAATTAAGAGTTCATTGTACGTCATTTCAAACTAAGGAGGTTTCAGATCAGCCAGGTTATTTTAATATAAAAAAAAAACTACGAACCAATTTTATAAAACTTTCAATTAGATATTAGGTACTGATTACGATCCAAAATGGCGAATGACATTTTGACACCAAAAATATTGATTGCTGTCGTTGGAGTAATTTGGTGATTCAGACACCGATTTTGGCATAATTTTTTGGATCCAAAATGGCGGATGACATTTTGCCACTAAAATGTTGATGGGTGTCATTTTCGAGTAATTTGGTGACTGAGCCTGATTTTGGCATTATTTTTTTGGATTCAAGATGGCGGATGACATTTTGACACTAAAATGATGATGGGTGTCGTTTTCGAGTAATTTGGTGATTCTGAGACCGGTTTTGGCATAATTTTTTTCGATCCAAGATGGCGGATGACATTTTGACACTATTGACACTAAAATGTTGATGGGTGTCGTTTTCGACTAATTTCGTGATTCTGAGACCGATTTTGGCATAATTTTTTGGATCCAAGATGGCGGATGACATTTTGCCACTAAAATGTTGATGGGTGTCATTTTCGAGTAATTTGGTGACTGAGCCTGATTTTGGCATTATTTTTTTGGATTCAAGATGGCGGATGACATTTTGACACTAAAATGATGATGGGTGTCGTTTTCGAGTAATTTGGTGATTCTGAGACCGATTTTGGCATATTTTTTTTCAATCCAAGATGGCGGATGACATTTTGACACTATTGACACTAAAATGTTGATGGGTGTCGTTTTCGAGTAATTTGGTGATTCTGAGACCGATTTTGGCATAATTTTTTGGATCCAAGATGGCGGATGACATTTTGACACTATTGACACTAAAATGTTGATGGGTGTCGTTTTCGACTAATTTCGTGATTCTGAGACCGATTTTGGCATAATTTTTTGGATCCAAGATGGCGGATGACATTTTGACACTATTGACACTAAAATGTTGATGGGTGTCGTTTTCAAGTAATTTGGTGATTCTGAGACCGATTTTGGCATAATTTTTTGGATCCAAGATGGCGGACGATATTTTCACGCTATTGGTACATAAAATGTTGATGAGTGTCGTTTGCGGGTAATTTTGTGATTGAGTTTATTTTTTTTATTTTTTTTTGTTTCCTCGCAAATGTGATGAAAAACATTGTGTGTATCACGGGCAGTAAGGGGATTACGAACTCTCACTCTCGTTAGCAATCCCCTTCTTACCGCCCTTGGTGCACAATGTACTATAATGCAATATCTGTCAAATATGTTGAGTATTATATTTTTTGACGATGACCAAAATAAAATAAAAAACAGGACAGTATGAATTGCTGATCAATCTGATTTCAATTCATTCGATAATAATTTTATGAAGCAAGTTAACGAACTAAAACCTTTTTATCAGTTTAGATAGGTAAACAGAGACATTTTATTTATGATGAAAGAGGTTACTATCATCTTTAATTGTTTATGGTGATTGAGTACTTTTGAGTGGTTGTCAGTGTCATGTCATGTCATGTCGTGTGAGTTATTTGTTGGGGTTAGAATTATTAACTAAGAAATTACATAAATACTCCACCAGAAAATGTTATAAGTAGAATAACAGAGACAATCACCTCTGCAAATCCTGCAACGATTCTTTTAACGTTACACCCAGACCTAAGAATGGATAAAAGTGGCAACATATTAACGTAATATCCTGACGTCTAAAGATTGTTTACAAGTAAGTTCATTGACCCAGCCACCTGTTTAGGGTTGGCACAAAGTAGTTTTGGGTATGAATGTTTAAAAGGCTATAACTTGAAAACGGTAGCATATATTTCCATAGTTTCTATGGGGGAAATATAGTGCTAAGGTTGAACTATCTGCCAGTTCCGTAAAGGTCAGTCGTCGAATTCCACCCTGTATAATAAAACGGGACTTAATCACGTAAACAAAAACAAAAATTATTTTCGTAAATACCGCGACGTTTCGGCTGCGACTTTGCATCCATTGTCTCGAGAGGACTGAAGTGGCGGGTATCAACATCTTCTAACTGCACGGGTTTTCCTAACTACCCAATAAAAACTGTATATACGCCACTATCCAAGATCATGGGCCACGTCAGATCACCAAAGGATGTTATATCCTTTCAATCACCAGGTGTTTACAAGATCGACTGCAGCTGTGGTAGTTCTTATATAGGGCACACGAAGCGTACCATAGCCGAAAGAGTCAAGGAACACATCGCAGCTGTTAAGAATCGTCAGGTGAACAAGTCTGCTATTGCTGAACATTTGCTGGAATCTGGACCAAACCACTGGATTGAGCTTCATAGTCCCAAGATCCTCTACTGAGCGGCATTTCTATAGTAGAATTGTACGTAAAGCAGTTGAAATCAGGAAACACCGTAATTTCAACCGGGAGGATGGTTTTATACTTTCATCTTTGTGGAATCCGGTAATCAGTATGTGTAAGCGTCATCAAATATCGTCTCATAAATCGCCGGATGTTGAGTGTTGTGTGTCGGTTTAGTGGCAACCCTAGTGAAGAAAGTAATTATAAAGACAAACCCCCTTATTCATAAACGCACTATAGGCCTCTGTTAACTTAGTAATCGTTTGTCCTTATCTGTCACTTTGACATTTACCTTTCACAGATAAGGACAAACGATTACTAACTTAGCAGAGGCCTATAGTGCCTTTATGAATAAGGGGGCAAGTGCGGGTAGTTAGGAAAACCCGTGCAGCTAGAAGATGTTGATACCCGCCACTTCAGTCGTCTCGAGATCATGGATGCGAAGTCGCGTCCGAGTAAGTATTTACAAAAATACTTTTTGTTTTTGTTTACGTGATTATAGTAGGCGGCAAATAAGTAAAACGTGGAGGGGATATTTAATGCGCAGTATGAAAAACAACATCATTTTCATACTGCGCTTATCCCCTCCACGTTTTACCTATTGGCCGCCTACTATAAGTCCCGTTTTATTATATAATAATGGGTATATATTATGATGTATTTATTCTATTCTATATTTCATTTCTGGTGCGTTTTACTTGGTTGTATGTATGTATGTATGTAAACTCTTTATTACACATAAAAATTTAAAAATACAGATGTACACATAAAATAGTACAAAGGCGAACTTATCCCTAAGAAGGGATCTCTTCCAGCTAACCTGATACAGAGAGGAATAGTTCCCATAGTGTGTTTATGCATTTCTGGCTTTGTTATGGGTATAGCATGTGCATGTGTGGATTTTAGCCATGGCGGCCAGCGGTGACTCCAGAGGTGGCAATGGCAACACCTGTCAGAGATGCCAGTCTGTCGAGCTCTAGGCCCAGTGCACGTAGACGTGCTCGGGGTCGCCCTCCGCTTCCGGACCCTAGGGTGTTAACGTTCGAAGGCGACTCCGGCAGCGAACTCGAAGGGGGTCGAGATGAAGACGAGGATGGCGGCGATGACGTAGATGGGCGATTTTTGAAGACGTCGAGCGCCTCCGAGATGCTGCCGCCATCCTACGGGACTATGCCGACGATTTGGACGACGTTGACGATATGGAAATTGCAGGGGATGACGTGGACACGGCGGAAGCAGTAATGCAATCCCTGGACCAGCTGAAATTGATGGTGATGAGTTCATCTGGTCCAGGGATTTTAATTTGTTTGCGGCTCAACCCGAGAAGTACATGCGGGATCCGGGACCCACACATGCCTGCAAAGCTGGGATTGAGATTTTTTTGTTGATATGGGGTGACATTATGACAGATATTGTTGCTGAGACCAACAAATATGCCTGGTATTACATTATGGCTCTATCAGAGCGCGGCAATGTCAGCCATAACCTAGACAGCTGGTACGAGACGACCGTGGAGGAGCTGTACAGATATTTTTCCATTTTAATGTACATGGCCATTGACTCGCGGTCCTCTCTGAAAGAATATTGGTCGACTGGTGTCCTGGGGATGCCGGATTTTCGAGTATTAATGTCGAGGAACCGCTTCCAAATGATCACGCGGTTCCTCCATTTCGTTAGTAACGAAGACATCCCCCACGACTCCAGTTCGTACCATAAAAAGGTTGGCAAAATACAGCCATTGGTGCAATATTTGAATAACAAATTTCAAACGTTATATACACCTGAGCAGCAGTTGAGCCTCGACGAATCGCTTTTATTGTGGAAGGGTCGCCTTGCTTGGGTACAATGTATTCGGTCTAAGGCGGCCCGATTCGGAATCAAATGTTTCGATTTGTGTGAGGCGTCAACTGGCTATCTGCTCAGGTGCATAATTTACGCAGGCAAGAACTCTAGCATGCACGAGGGACCTATCCATGGGTTTGCAGCACCTACTGCCAAGGTAGCGCTAAAACTTATGGATGGGTACCTCGACAAGGGCCATGTCCTATTTATGGACAATTGGTACAATCGATTGCCCTTAACAAGATTTTTAAAACGGCGCAAAACGGATGTGGTGGGCACCCTTCTTCGGGGAAGGCGTCATGTGCCAGACGAAATCAAATCAATAACCGAAGGAAGCTTGCGCGCCGGGGAGCGAGTGGCTGTTCATGCTGGGGACGTCGCGATCACTACGTGGAAGGACGTCAAATTGGTTACCATGATTTCAACGTATCATGGTAATGAGTTGGAACCTGGGATGAGAGCAGGAGTGGTGCGGGAAAAGCCGATCTGCGTTTCCGAATATAACAAGTACATGGGCGGCGTTGACCTCAAGGACAAAAAGCTGTCCATGTACTTGATAGAAAGGAAACGCGGAATGAAGTGGTATATGAAGGTGTTTAGAAGGCTCCTTAATACGAGCATTCTAAACGCGTTCATAATGTACACGAAGAACCCGATGCTCCATGTGCATACCCACAGATCTTTCCGGTTGCAACTAGCGGAAGACTTATTCACTAGGTTCCGCAAAGAACGTGTGAACCGTCCACTCGCGATGACCCCAGCTTCAGCTCAGTGCAGCAGGTTGAATTTAACATTGCAGCATTTCCCGACACCTACCGCAATTTCACCCGGTGGGCGCCGGAGCAAGCGCCGCTGCGCTCGCTGCTCGGTCCGTGGTGTACGGTCTCAAGTCACCATCGCGTGCAAAGCCTGCGAGGTCGGTTTGTGCATTGGCCAGTGCTGGCTTGAGTACCATACACTACCGGACTTGAGTTAGAGTTGCAATTTTTGTTCCCTGTTGTGCCGTTTTATAAACCTTGTTATAACCCGTGGCTATGTAACCAATCTAAGTTCATACACATTAGGTACCATACCATAATTCATCTTGTATAGTTGCCGGCAAATATCTTGAGCAAGAACGACGTGGAAGGGGTAAGTTCGCGCATGTACTTTTGTACCAAAGAGACGCTAAATTCACTTTTGCGCATTCAAGGTCATGCTCAAGATGTTTGCCGGCAACTATATCTGTTATGACTGGCTATAATTGATAGATACCTAAAATTACAACGAAAAGTCTAAGTAAGTCTGTTTGCAAATTTTGTATTTTTGTGCAATTATTACTTACAATGTATAATAATTGTATTAAAATGTTTTCACTGCTCATGCTCATAAAGTTAGTATTTATGCTGAATGTAGGCTGCATAAAATGAGTTTTTATGTTCTAGTTGCACATTAATTAAATTTTAGATAGATTATGTACACACAGCAAAGCTTTCGGTAAGCAGGTTTGACGCGGCGCGTGCATTGAAAGGCGCTTACCTGATTATTTTGCCGTGTGTACATATTTTATAAATAAATATACTTATTTAAAATAATAGTCACATATTTTTATTTTTTCCCACTACTTCAGAGAAATTCGTTACTAAATATTAATCCTAATAAAAATTGCGGAAAAAACCAAACACCCTGTGATGTAGTAGGTAGGTATCCCAAGAAACCCGCCGGCTCCCCAGAGAGTCAACAGTCACAGCCAGAAAAGAACCGGATTTTGGTAGTTTTTCCGCCATTGTTATTGGGACTGAATGTTTTGACTCTGGCTCCCGGGGGAGCCGCTGGGACTTCAAAAGTAAGGCTGCTCCGAAATATTTGAGGACCTTGCCCGCTACGATGTATCTGATGGCGACAGTACCGATTTATTACCTTGATCTTGTTATGTTATATTAGGGATTGCAAAATCCGGTTTTTTGTCAAATCCGGATTTACAAATTGTCAACTTGTACAAATTCGGATTATCCGGTATTTTCGGATTTTTATTAATATTTTGAAATTTTCATGTAATTAGTTTTTTGAAACCTAATGGTGTTAAATTTTATTGTTTTTAGAATTTCCCTAAGAATATATAAAATAAAACTGCAAAAATCTTTATAATCCGTGTTTAACCAGTCCAGTACTGCTGTGTCTGCAGTACAGTACTACCGGACCGGCCGACTAGAAGGATCTAAAGCTATGAGGTAGCCAGTAAAGCGCGGAGGGGAGAGGGATAAATAAATATGCTACGTGGCGGGGAACGAAACGAACGCATGAATGAATGAAATGAAACGAAATGCAATAGGAAATTCTGGTTAAATGTTAACTTTTTTAAATGTAATTGAAATCCGAAAAAACCGGATTTTTATGCTAAAAATCCGAATTTATAAAAGGCGACGAAAATCCGGATTTATCCGGTTATTTCGGATTTCGGATTATCCGGATTGCAATCCCTATGTTAAATAGCGCATATTTGCATATTTTTTTAAACTAATTTACTTTCGACAGGTTCTCGACCCCAAGGTGGCAGCGCAGAGCGATATCGAAAAAGTGTCACTGACTGAGGCTCAGTTCCGCTGGCACATGAACGAGGACCAAATGGCGACCGACAAACTCTCTGATGGCATCAGGAAGTTCGCCGCTGACACCAGGAAGCTGGAGTCTCTCATCAAAACCCTGCTTGCTAAGAAGTAAGGGTTTGAGGGAATTTTCCAATGGGCTTGTGCATATTTCGGTTACAGTTTAGATTTAGACTGATGGAACGACTACACAACTTGGTTTACAGCGCATCGTATCATATACGGCTTGCTATTGTTATGTTACTATGTTACAGTGTAAAGAAGTCAGTAAGTTGTGACAATAAGCCATAGTTGAGCCGTATGGTGTCTGAAACTATACAATAGACGATTGGATCTGTTTGAAAGCGATGTGTAATCGTGATATTACGTTTAAATTTAAAATGCAAAAACAAGTCCATGAGAAAATCACTCCGTTCCATACATTGTCTAAAGATAAGATAATGTTTTCAGTTTGTTGTCATGTTGCTAAATGTTTAATTTATATTTGAGATGTTTTGACTCTGTTTACGAATTTTGAATTCCCTTTATACCTGTTAATGTAAGCGCAACCTTTTATATTGTTTATATGTTTTTTGAAACGATTGTTACATGTTATAAGTACAAAATCAATTTGGGGCCACAAAAAGTTAAATATACATTCCTGTATTTTATTATATCTACTGTTTTTGGGTAGTGGTTGTATTAAATCTGGTGATTTACAATGAATTCAGTTTTTCATTTTGGTCTACGGAAATTGTCTATCTTTCTATCGTAAAAATATCACACTAGATGCATAGTGTATAATCATACCTTACTCGACAAAATAAATTCTAAACTATAAACGAACAAAAAACATTTACTTTGCTACTCCGCTAATTATAAGTATATTGAAATTGTATATCTTTCGTTCATTGAAATGGACCTCCGCAAAGTAACGCCTGCCTGATTCAATAAAGTATTAATTATGTTATTTCCGCATTGAGATTTGCACCTCAGTTACGAGTATATGCTATTTTACCTCCGCTATGTAGGTATTTTTTAATAATTTAATGTTACGACACAGAATAATTAAATATTTGTGCATTCGCGTGAATGATGGCTGCGTGATCCTCTTATCTCTGAGAGATTCAGTGATAATGGTCGAGTCAAATGTTATCTACTATGTTTTTCATGTTTCATCGAGACTTTGGAAACAAGGGTCTGGCTGGATAATGACTGTTATGTTCCAGTTATTTATAAAAATGCTTACTAGAGATAGTAAAATTCGTTTAGGTTAATGTATCTTCTTCAAATGACCGAAGGGCAAACCGAATAGAAATAGGAACCCCGCGAAAACGTGGAGTGTAATTCGACATTTTTATAACAGTGGGACCACGAGCCCGTGACCGTGACCGATATGACGACGAAAAGCAAGACTTGCCCGATCGTTGTCATTTCTGCTGCTGATTTTTATTTGGAACTGCTTGTGGCGTTGCTTCCGTTACAAGACTGCCTATCACGTGGGAATTTTGCAAAATACGTTCTTAGTTAATACCATGTTAAGCCGCATTTACGATGCAAAAGGAATCTTCACTTCAAATTTCAGCTTTCTATACCTAGACTTAGTGTCTGTGTGTTGCCGAAGAAGCCAATTGACAATTACCTATTTAAATTTTATAGTGCAACTTTTTATTGTTTGGCTCGAAAGAGCGCACAATTTTAAGACACTCATATTTTCTTATAGTTATTTGTGAAAATCTTGTATTTTCGTGGAAAAATCCATAAATCGTTGCTCGAGCAGAAAGGGCGTATTGTAACAAACGTAAAAGAATGACGTCACTGTTTCGTACATACCTACACTTAAAAAAACGTTGAAATAAGACTTAACCCGACCAAAACCAGAACACTGATCTGATGGTCAAAGGCAGGGATATTCTAAGGATATAGAGGTAAGTGGCAAGTAGGTAGGTACTCTTGTTGTGGGTTGGTTATGGTTATTGTGTGCACTGAATTGAGTGCATCGCATATTGAGACTGCGGCGCACTTTAATGAATCAATACGGTGTTCTAGTTCTAGTGGCCTTCTTGATGGCCGTACTGCGGTCAGACTGCCGGTCGAATGAAGGTTTTGTGTATTAAGATTAGGTACGCCACGGCTGTCCTGGAGAGACTTTAAATATATATCAAAGCTGTATCTATAAGTTCGAGTTGCTCACGGCCATTAAAAAAATAACATACTTATAAAAAGTCTACACTGTAGGTAAACTGTAACAGCCACACTCTCAGTATAGTTATAGTTAAATAATGTAATTATCTCCTATTATAAATGTGAAAGTTTGTGAGAATGGCATACCTATAAGTATATTAGTAGGTATTGCAGCAGCTAGACACGCCAGGCGCAGGGTAGGACGACAAAGAGAACCGAGAGCGGTGCGGGCGGGTAGTGCGCCTGCCGCCCGCACCACTCTCGGCCCCCTTTGTCGCCTGTGCCTCGCGGGAGAGGACTCAGTTAAGCGATCGGTCTATAACTTTGTGCGTTGCGTGTGCGTACCCACTGTGCGTAGCTATATGACCATAGAAGCGCTAACATAACGCGCTAAATTATTGCACTGGCCTGGACACCCTTTTTAGGGTTCCGTACCACTAAAGGGAAAAAAAAGCCCTTATAGGATCACTTTGTTGCCGTGTGTCTGTTTGTATGTCTGCCCGTTAAGACCCTTTTTCTCAGGAACGGATAGACATATAAAATTGGTCTGCGCGTCCCTTGGGGCTGTGAAAAAACCCTGAACCCTCTGAGTCAAAAGATACAGTCATTAGAAAAGGTGTTTGCATACAAATTGCTGAGCTCGAAGAACCTACGGGTTACTTACTTACTTCCAGTTGTCCTAGAAATTTGAAATTTGGTATGAAGGCATCTCAACCTCTTTAGCACAACTAATGAAATAAAAATAAATCTAAATAACAGATTTTTAATGTTGTCTATGTAAGTATACCTAAATCAACGCACGTAAAAAGAGCTCTGGGTGGAGGGGATCGTTTGCGCACCTGGGCCCCGATTTTTGAAAGCACATGTGTGAAAATACCACTCGAAAGTGGTGAAAAATCGTGCTGAATTTGAAATACCAGTAGCTTAGAAGATACTTACGGCCTTACGGCTCTCATTAATCTTGTGAACTAGTCAAAAATTTGATTAGAGCCGTAGTTTTGAAGATATAAACAGATTTATACCACTTTCGAGTGGTACTTTCGAGTGATGTGCTTTCAAAAATCGGTGCCCTGGTATAGTAGCGTCCCCCACCCGCTCATGCCAATTTGGTCCGTATTTCGCTCAAGCACAAGGTATATCGTCAGGAGCTCTTTTTACGTGCGTTGATTGGTGACCAATATAAAATGACCTCACACTGCCTAAATTTTGCTTAGGGGGCGTTCAAGTATTACGTAAGCGCTTGATGGGGGTGGGGGGGTCTTTGCTTTGCTTATTTTTGATGACATGGAGGGTGGGGGGGTCGATATCGTGATTACGTCAGCAGTTATTATTTACTTTTTTACACAAATGGCAACCCACAAATTTATAAAAAACAGAATACATTAAAAGAAAAATGCATATAGGTACCAATGATTACGTAAGCATGGGAGGGGGGGGGGAAGAGGTTTGCTTACTTTTGCTGACAAGGGGAAGGAGGGGGTAAATAATTGTAAAAAATCTGCTTACGTAATACTTGAATGGCCCCTTAGAGGCAGGGCTCTGCTAACACTGGAATTCATAATAACTTGGCGAATTTGTACGGTGCGCGAGTCCGACTCGCACTTGGCCTGTTTTTAGGGTTCCGTACCTCAAAAGGAAAAAACGGAACCCTTATAGGATCACTTTGTTATACGTCCGTCCGGCTGTCAAGACCCTTTTGCTCAGGAACGCGTGGAGGTATCAGGCTGAAATTTATTTCAAATGCTCAAGTCTACTGTCCCTTGGAGCTGTGAAAAAATCAAACTTCCAAGTCAACGCAACCAAAAGATACAGCCGTTCATGCCGCAAATTTTCGAAACTCGCAAGAGAATCAAAACCTACAGGGTACTTCCCGTGAACTCAGGATTTTAAAATTTGGTATGAAGCATCATCTCATAGCACAGATAAAGGAAACATTGCGGAAACCGTAAATATGTATGTATGTCTGTATAGGTATATCAGTGACCAATACAAAATGACCCCACACTGCGTACATTTTGCGTTGGAGCAGGGCTCTGCTTAAACTGGTTTATAGATATTTATAGATAATGGTACGGAACCCTCAGTGCGCGATTCCGACTCGCACTTGGTCGGTTTTAATCGTGCCCGTTTCTAGGCTGACTAGTAAAATAGGTGACTCAAATTGGGACACGGCATATTATGCACGGCGACTGCGTCTTGGCTTTCGTTATTGTACGATTTGTACGTGTGAGTGGAGAAATTCACACTGTCCGTAGAGTCGGCGGGAGCCGGAGGCGGTCGGACGGCGAGTGCAGGACCAGTAGGGCTGTTTTCACGTGATATTCGTCAGCAGGAGACCGTTTTCCCGGAGGGGTTCACAAGGGAGAGGGGGGTGGCGGAGGCTTGATATTGACCTAGATGTTCATTCAGAGTTCGGTCGATGCGAAACTTGACATCTGCGCGATCCTGCGTTATGTGTTTTTCAATTTAATGCATATTTAAATGTTTTTCGTGTAATGAGTGACCGGCCAACGACTGATGTTTTACAAAGCTGATACCATATATTCTTGATACAAATAAATGAGATGTGTTCGAGGTGTTAGTGCCAAATTCGGAGTCGGTAAAGGGATGTGATGTGTTGTGCGATGCTCGAAGCGCCCAGTGGGATCGAAACTTCAGCGGTGGGCAACAGCATGGAGCAGCTTGCATTCAAATAGTATAGTTGCCTAATAACAACGAGATGGCAAACTCTTCTAAGACGCCTCTTCCAGATGTGAAGAAAATAATACCAGCCATGGATATTAAATATTCCGATGTGAGTTCTTACTTAGATGGATGTTAGAATAAAGAGTTGAAATATCAAATAACTACACAGTCGAAAAATCAAAATTATTTCATGGATTGTAATTGAGACAAATTACAGATTTAGGAAATTCTCATCAGAGCTTTGTTATTTTGTTTAAAAGGAGTATGTTAGATGAGTTCTTTATAATGTCTACAGCGTTCTATTTAAGCCCTTTATTAATATAACAATACCCCTAAAAGTGTTCAATCTCTGGGTACCGGTCCGATTGCTATCAACACTTATTTTCCCTCCCACGGAAAATGTTGGCTTACGTAACAGCGCTTTATAAATTAAGAGGTAAGTAGCTATAGGTAACTATAGTCAGGTCGTCAAGGTGTTTTTCAGGGATTGTTTATCGCTCCATCGCCATTTCTAACTCATTTATCACGTGGATACGATATATTACAAGTGTAACGTACTTACTACCTAGTATAACAACGTACTTAACTACCTACTAGTTTGTTTTTAAAAATGTTTTATAAATTTCTTAGAACGTTTTGACATCTCAAAATCAGCTTTAATGATTTTGATAGTTTGCAGAAAAATCTATAGGTACCTACTATAGCTTAGGTTTCGTCCTTCAGACAAAGCAGAAATTTTGCTAACACCAGAGCAAAGCTTTTCGTGGTTTCTCCAAGGTGTTTTTTTATGTGAAAGTTTATTCGCAACAAAACCTACCTGGGGTCGCTTTTGTAGTATAGAACTTTGCTTCATCCAAAATGCAACAAAATTCATCCGAGTAATAGTTAAGTGTCATATTTTATACCTAAAAAATTATAGTACTTATACCTAGTTAAAATCTTCTAAATTACCTAGCTCAACGGGTTGATTGTTACGACTCCAGTTTAGGCATATATATGTAGTAGGCTTAGGTACTGTATATCTCGTATTTCTTAGATGCTGGTCTGGGAGCAAAGCAAAAACATAGAATGTATTCTACCTATTTAGTTGCTTCTCTTCCCGCTCATCGAGAAGCCCATCGAGAGAATGGGCGAAAATATTGTTAAAGGACTATGGCGATGCGGCTAGCAACCCATCACTATTTTGATTCCCCTTTCCACCTATACGCCCACAATCATGCTAAAAGTGGCCTTTAGGTCTTGTTACCGTAGGGTCTAGTCTAGACCCCGTAAGGAATAAAGACTAATTTATATATCTATGTAAATGTAATACGTTATCACTTAAGCATGCAAAGAAATACATACATATATACATACCGTCATGCCTCTTTCTCACAGGGGTAGGCAGAGACTACTTTGTTCCACTTGCTACGATCCTGTGACATACCTCTTTCGCTTCATCCACATTCATCAATCTCTTCATGCATAGAAATAGTGCTCTTTATTACCAAACCCTCATGTTAGTGTTATTATTGCAGTAATAATAATATCAGTATCTTAATAATGATATTAGGTAGTAATATTTACAAAAACATACCGATAGGCTTGATAGAGTCGAATATTAAAATCGCATTGCGCCTGAATAGTCTCGATTGCAATGTAGCAAGTTTAAAATTTTGTAGCCGCACGTGTCGTACGCCATGGTTTGTCGCTTGCAGCAATTGGTTATTTTTTAACCGACTTAAAAAAAGGAGGAGGTTCTCAATTCGTTTGTTATTTTTAATAGATGCTATTGGTTATTGGCCCTACCACAAACAGTCGTCGTACAATCGTGTTGTGTTTGTGTTGGTTTATCCTAATGGGCTAAAAGGAAGATTGTCAGCCAGGGCAATAACCATCAGTTTTTAGGGTTCCGTAGCTCTAAAGGAAAAAAGGAACCCTTATAAGATCACTTCGTTGTCCGCCTGTCTGTCTGACCGTCAAGACCCTTTTTCTCAAGAACGAGAAGAGTAGACATTATAAAATTGTAATTGATACCAAATACTGAGGTTTGTGGTCCCTTAAAGCTGTAACAAAAAACAAGCCTTAAAGCCTACGCAATCAAAAGATATGGCCTTTTATGTCGCATTTCCCATTCGCAAAGGGAACCAAACCCTATGGGGTACTTCCAGCTGTCCTAGAAATTTGAAATTTGGTGGAAGGTAGCTCTTATAGCAAAACTAATGCAATAAATCTAAAAATGAGTTTTTTTTTAATGTCTGTCTGTCTATGTAGTAACTAATATAAAATGATCTCACACTCTCTCTCTTACGGCTACATTTAATTTCAAGTTGTGATCTGATGTTCCATAGGTACATAAAGTCGTGCCTCATACGGCAGGCTTGAGAGGTCACTCGCCGTGTTAGTTCAGTACCCGGTTACTTGTGGCAGAAGAGCAGGGGCCCGATTTTTGAAAGCACGTGTGTGAAAATACCACTCGAAAGTGGTGAAAAATTGTGCTGAATTTGAAATACCTACGAGTAGCTTAGAAGATACTTACGGCTCTCATTAATCATGTGGACTAGTCAAAAATTTGATTAGAGTCGTAGTTTTGAAGATATAAACAGATTTATACCAAAATTACAACACACCGGATAACTCACGTATAAAAGCCGAAGTATTGCTCCGACAATTGTTTCGGACTATTCCGTAGCCCTTCATCAGAGAGCGCTCGCCCCGGCGGCAGCGAAACGAACACTTACTTACGAACAATTGTCGGAGCAATCCTTCGGCTTTTATACGTGAGTTATCCGGTGTGTTGTAATTATGTGTGAGTCTCACGGTAGTTTCATGTTGAAAGATTTATACCACTTTCGAGTGGTACTTTCGAGTGATGTGCTTTCAAAAATCGGTCCCCAGATAACGATTAGTAACATTTTAAGGCACCTGATACCTCGTTTTATAAAGCACATAATATTATGTAACTAGAATTTGTTACGCGTTGAAAAGATTTTGGATCTTGAAAGGATACTTCGTCTATCGACCGATAAATGCGAACGCAAATTGGCTTCCTTTCTTATATTGTTGCTTCCCTTTCGACTGGAACATGACGTATACTTTTGCATATTGTGTAAAAGTGGGACTCAAGGCTGAAAAAACAAGAACTAAAGATCAAAAACTGTTCCGCAGTCCGCTAGCCATATAGATAGGGTAGACCGGGGGCAATAGTAACACTTTGCAAATAACGGCGCATAGCACAGAAACTGAACATTTCTAAGAAAAACTACATCAATGTATTACATGCCAGGTTCATTGTTTATACGTTTTTGATATTATTTTTTACTAGAACATAACAGTTTAGCGTATAATCGAGTTTTTGTTCAGTGATTCCCACTGCTACTATTGACCCCTACTACGGGTCATTTGTACCACAATTTCCGAAGTGAATAAAACATACATTTATATCAAAATCTTAACAATTTCAATATTTATTTCTTGAATTTAATCAGTCTGAAAAGTTGTACCAGTATCAGCAATGAGGATCTACATTTTCAGTAAAAATATAATTACTCAAGTCTAAGAAATTTATATTCAAGTTATCTCAGTTTCTACAATTAAATTAATCGTTTTTATGAAATAAAATGGCTTCAAAATTTTCTAGGCATAATTTTCTGGCCTGTAAAACTACGTAAACCAATACAATTCAATACAAAACTAGTATCGCAAAATTGCATACAGTTACAATTGACCCCTGGTACAATGGACCCCATTTCTTGAATTTAACAATACTTTACAGTGTAAAATCACAATACTATAGCAACTTCAAAAGCGGCTCATAATATACGATAAAAATATAGAAAATGGAAGTAACTAATCAATGGCTCAACCAATTTTAGTTAGTTAGGTATACATCATTAGATTCACCTTAAAACGTCAGCTAACTTTGATAATATAAAAATATTATTTGGGGTCATTTGTACCACGGGGTCAAATGTAACGTTACAATTGACCCCGACTATGCTGGTACTATTGCCCTCAAATCATTTCAAATTACTTACATTCAAATATCTCAGCCGTTCTTATTACCTGATAACCAAACCATTACTTGATTCAAGCATTGATAACCGTAGCATCATAATTGAGTAAAAATATTAGACTAACAGCTATATTGGGGAAACTATAAGCCAAAACAATCAAGGGAATTATTTACTTTGGTTGTGCGAAAACAAAAATAGTTGTCTAGCATGTTCGTTCTGCACGGCGCTGCGCCGCCGACTGGTGAGCAGGTCGGGACACACTCAACGCACGTACGCACGCACACAGTTATGCTTAGAATGTTATAGGGTTAGAAATATCGACGATGTTACTATTGACCCGTGGTACTATTGCCCCCGGTCTACCCTACCCCATTTATACCAAACTAAAGAGATTGCAAATGCGTTGCTAATTTAGAGGGCTACTAATTACCAGAACTGTCTTACCATCCTTGCCGGATGCTTCTGTGGGAAAGTATTAACAAAGGTTCATGGTCTAATTTAAATTTCTACAGTGTAAAGAAGACTTAGAAAACGAGCTTCCAACCGATGACACCGCAGAGCCAGAGCGCGGCAACTGGACGGGCCGCTTCGACTTCTTGCTGTCCCTTCTTGGGTACAGTGTCGGCCTTGGCAACGTCTGGCGCTTCCCTTACCTTTGCTATAACAACGGTGGAGGTGAGTGCTTTACATTCACAAGCAAAAATAGCGGGTCACTTTCCGTACAAAATTATATGCACCCGTAATTTCTGCTTGTCCGTGTATTCCTATAATTATCTATAGTCGATTTTGACTACATGAGGTTCTTACTTTCGAATCAAATAACTAATAATAAGAGGAACATAATATCTATATTAATATTTCTTTGGGGCGTACTGTATTTTACAAAATCGTATGAAAACACAAAAACATATCCAATAAGCACTAAGACGACTAAAAAGTGGCGATATAGATTCTGGAAGAAAACACAGATTACATTTTATATTCCTTTAATTATTAGTCCTGTGTTTCGACCTCTTCTGTGATTCGGGGACTGAATAAAATTAGAGCTTAATACATATCAATGTAGGTACCTACTTATGTGGAAGTTAGGTGTAACGTAGTAGGTACCTGCTAAAAATTTATACTGTAACCTTAAAAACAAGGTGGGATGTTCGTTTTAATTGCATATTAAAATTTAAGGCTAAAAATCCTTCAAATAATTTTACTTATTTAGGTACAGTAGACGTAGCTTGGTACGCCTACCACGTACACTGCGAATATTTTAAAATTTAAAAGTATCTAACAATTTAATTACTTCATTTAAATACCTGGTACAACATGACGAAGAATATTGCTTAAACGCCTCTTATTTGTTTGCAGGTGCATTTTTAATCCCATTCACAGTGATGCTCATAATAGCGGGTCTCCCGCTTATGTTCATGGAATTATCATTCGGGCAATACGCGGCTTTGGGCCCCGTGGCAGTGTACAACCGCTTCTGCCCGCTATTCCGGGGTCTCGGCTATGGCATGGTCATCGTTTCCAGTATCGTGATGCTGTACTACAACTTAATCATAGCCTGGACTATTTACTACATGGCTGTTTCAATTGGGAGTATTTTTTACCAACTTCCGTGGCAAAATTGTGACGCCGATTGGAGCACTCAGCGTAAGTTATATCACCTACTTAAATGTTACAATAACAACGGATTGTCTTCCACAGATATTTATGCTAATAATTTCTTTCTAGACTGTTATTCTTATGAGGAAGCCGATCTATGTGAAGCTCAGAACGGAACGTATTATCTGAGAAAATGTTACAACCACACTTACGCCATAGCGCATAATATCGGTGCATTAGCAGATGCTGCCCTAAGGCGGCCACCAGCTGAAGAATACTTTACGTGAGTCAATTTACAAATTCCCCGACATTCGTCTAGAGTGTAGTGGGATACATATTATGCTAACTCCGATAGCTACTTATAAATAAAGTAATCTTTTTTGCAGTAATAAAGTGCTTGGGCTTTCGTCTGGGATAGAAGAAACAGGCCACATAAGATGGGACATGGCTGCGTGCTTACTAGTTGCTTGGCTTATAGTCTTCCTTTGCCTGTGCAAAGGTGTGCAGTCATCTGGAAAGGTACGGTCCTGCTATGGACCTAGCGAAGCGACAAATAATTGGGTTTCGGGATTTAGTTGTAAGACTTGTAAGTGTTACATGAGTGTTATGTTGTAGGTGGTGTATTTTACGGCATTGTTTCCGTATGTGGTGCTGGTGATATTGTTTTTCCGAGGCGTGACACTGCCCGGCGCATCGACCGGGATTCTATTCTATCTCACGCCGGACTTTAGTCAACTTGCTAACGCACAAGTGAGTGTAGTACAGTTTAAATCACAACATTTGCTACGATATTGTTTTGATATTTGTTACAATTGGATTTTTATTGTTATTTACAGGTGTGGGGTGACGCCGCAGTGCAGATATTTTTCGCTTTGAGTCCTGCTTGGGGAGGACTTATAACATTATCATCTTACAACAAGTTTTCCAATAATTGCTACAAGTTCGTAATATTTAGTCATGATGCATTTAGTCTGCGTAAGAGTTTTAACTTCGTTTGGATCCCAATAAAAAAGAAACACTCTTAATAAACTTTCTTAAATAAAAAAAAATAAAAAATAATGTCTTCTATTACTGAAATAATGATCGATAAAAATAATTTAAAAAACATTTAAAACATAATCCGCAATTCAACTTTCACTAAACCGTAGCGGCTACAGGATGTTTTCTTTTATTGTTTTCTGAATTGACAGTCATTGTTTTTATTTGTCCCGCAGAGATTCATTGATCGTCGCAGCGTCAAACATCGCGACATCATTTTTTGCTGGACTAGTCATTTTCTCCGTCATCGGGTTTCTAGCGCATGAATTGGACGTAGAAGTCGACAAAGTAGTGGATCAAGGTGCAGGACTGGCTTTCATCGTGTACCCTGAAGTGGTCACACGATTACCAGTATCGCCGCTATGGTCTATCCTTTTCTTCTTCATGTTATTGACCCTTGGACTCGACTCTCAGGTAATAAACGAATTAATGAACCGTCGAATTGATAGCTAAGAGTATGACCAGTTATTTAGTAACACGTTTGTTTACTTTCCAGTTTGCGCTTATGGAAACAGTGACAACGGCGATCTTGGATAGATTCCCCAATTTGAGACAAAGGAAGGTGTGGGTTGTGCTGACAGTAGCAGTGGGTGGATACCTGGGTGGCCTTATATTCACCACTAACGTAAGTTTCTATGCTACTTATACCTATTTTTAGACATATTAGAATAGGGCATGAATACTAATTTTTTTATAATTTTCCAGAGTGGCATGTACTGGCTGCAGCTGATGGATAAATACGCAGCCAATTGGTCAGTGCTGATCATAGCCATCGGGGAGTGCATACTGATCGCGTGGATCTATGGTGCGGAGAAGTTCTGTCGCGACATTCAGGCCATGATTGGCCGACAATCCAAGCTGTGGGTGTTTTTCTGGAGCGCGATGTGGCGTGTTATAACACCTGCTGCTTTAGTGGTAAATATTTTTTTCAACGGTAAAATGCCAAAAGTACAGAATCTATATTTTTGGGGATTTATACAACGTAGTAAGAAGTATAAAAGTAGAATTTGACTTTATCGTTTCATTTGGCTGTTCTTTTAATAATCGTCTTGTATTTTGCAGTTCATCTTGGTGTTCAACTGGATCGAGTACAAGCCTGCCTCGTACGGTCACTACGTGTACCCGATG
The DNA here is from genome assembly GCA_963854515.1 of Pandemis heparana. NCBI lineage: Eukaryota > Metazoa > Arthropoda > Insecta > Lepidoptera > Tortricidae > Pandemis > Pandemis heparana. The sequence continues at coordinate 9,652,481 of OY978012.1, read as the reverse complement.
TGGGCAGATGCCGTGGGCTGGGCTCTAGGAGTACTGCCTGTAGTCGTCGTCGTTCTGATGGCAGTCGACCAGATTTGCAGCGGCCCCGATGACTTGACTATCATGGAGGTAATTCGTGTTGTATTTTTGTATCCCGCGGGAACTATGCAATTTTCCAGGATAAAAAATAGCCTCTGTGCTATTCCAGACTTTTCTCTATCATTCTGGCGTGATTGAGTAACAAACAAACATCCATCCATCCATACCATGTATTAGTTAGATTAGATTTAGGGCATCATCAAGGGGGGGCTAGTAAAATTATAGCGTCTATCGGTAGGTCAAACGGTATGACGGCACTTAGACGTCAACACACAAAACACAAAAAATAAAGACTAATACATTTTTCCGATTCTCTAGCGACGCTCTTGATTTGTATAGATGTCTTTTACAGCGAGTCACAACAAGTACTGCAATCAATCGATTATGGTCAGAAAAAAATATCATATTTGGCGTCATTGCGATAGAAGGTACCCTCAAATGAACAAAAGTGGATCTACCTATTAAAACTTGCCTGTATTGTAGAAAGCCCGAGTGCTAGCCCGTCCGACGGACGAGTGGGGCCCGCCAGCTAAGATCGGCACGTGCGCCCGCGCACTGCGCACGGAGCCGGAGCTGTCGCCGCCGGTGCTGCTGCTGCACGGGCGGCCCGTGCTGCGCGAGCGCGGCGCTTGACCCCCGCACACGCACCCGCTGCTGGCCATGCGCAAGGTACTATCATACACTAATTCATTCAGTTTCAATAAATGTAATCATCATCATCATCTCCAGCCTATGTACACGTCCCACTGCTGGGCACAGACTAATCTCGGAATGTAATAAACTAGAGTTGTAAGGCCAAAACCAAAAAGCCATCGGTTACATTTCACTTTCGGCTATATACCTAGTAACTGAAGTTTAGTTTCAAATTAAATAATAATATAAGTAGTTGTATTTTGATTTCGACTTCGCCAACTGTCAAACTGTGGAAATAATCATACTGTAGTAACATGAGTAGGTTCTTGTTGTAATAATACACCGAATATTCGTAATCATACTACACGTCATATTATATTTGATTTCAGGCGTCTCAAGACGGAGGTGACAGTACATCAATTACTAGTGGAATAGAAAACGAGACCAAGAAACCTGGAGCGGGCATTTTAAAATCAACTAAAAATTCAATCAAAAGAAAGGTACAGCATTTCAGTGATGACACGGCCAACGAACCGCTACTACATAAAAATAAGGAGTTAAGCGAAATTGAAAAACAAAGTGCCAAATTATTGCTAACAAAAACAAAGACTGATTTTGGATGTCAGAAGAGCGATGACAAAGATAAATTGCTTGCGGATGATAAAATAGCAAAGCCTTCCATTTCTGATGTGGCGGGAATAACGCACCATGGTGTTATAATCGTCTTAAGTAAAAATTTGAAGGAGCAACAACATCCCAACGCGCAGTCAACATCAACGGCATCTATTCACAATCACATGAACACTAATGTGTTCGGTAATATGGAAGGGTTGAAAAATTCAGCAGTGGCCAAAACTCAAATACTCGTCGAATTGGATGCTAGTAAGCCGACGGGCTACAGCCCGAGTCCATTAATATTTACGACGGCTAAAATTCACACTGACGGTAAAATGCAGCAAATGGAACCAGTACAAGTTACGCCTGTTCCTATTTTATCTACCATTGAAGGTGGTGTCGTGAAAACAGAAACCAAAACAAAAGACTCTAGTGAAAAGCCGAAAGGTGGTGAATTCATAGAAATAAACAACAAAAAAGTTACTGAACCACAATCAGAAAAAATTAAAAATATCATAGAAACACCACTTACGACACAAGCTTCTCTGTCAAATGTATCCAATAAACATGAATTTAATGCAACATCTACTCAAAAAACTATCGGTAATAAACCAGCACAAAAGTTAATAAGTGACAATAATGAAAAAGATGCAAGTAAACTTAAGCATATTAGTACTGACTTAGGCAATGTTAAGAACACTCCCGCACAGTTACCAGATATTAACAAAAAAAATAATGATGAAATTTTCAGTACGAAAATTCCGCAATTATTACAAGGCAATAATGGTAGTACAGGAAGTAAGTTTTCAAACAACACAAGCAAACCAACAGAATCAACAAAGTTTTCAAAAAATATTCCAGTTTTAAATAAAACAGAAGAACACAAAATTTCAAGTACCAGTTCTACCGTAGATAAGAACTGCGTAGATATAAATAAAAATATCCAAAGTGGTTCACAACTTGATCCAGAATCGAGAAACGCTGGATATAACAAAGTTGATCTCAAAAATGAAACTTATAAAACAATAACGGATACCAATAAAATTCAAGAAATTGGCGTAGGTTCAGGTATAAAAGAGTTAAGTAAATTAAATCCTAGTCCGATATCCACTGGAAAACCAAGTAAAGAAGATCAGAAGGCAAAAGATATCAAATCACCTTCAAATCAAGCTCAGCATAACGTTAAAAGTTTCAGTAGTGAGAAATCCGCAGTTACAACGACAGCAACAGCAAATAATACAATTAAAACAATGGAAAGCAGTTTATCGAAGGCATCTTTGCCGTCGACGTCATTTTCCAGTACCAAGAAATTTAGTGCAATAGATAAACCTCCATCGACATTATCTTCCAAAAAAATAAGCACAGAATCGAGTCCAATTATGAGACCGTCGTCTAAAAATTCAGTTACTTCCGAAAAGTCAAATGTAACGAAAACGTTTTCGGTTACTACATCTATTTTAACGAATACTACAAGTGAAATTCCGCAAATTGCTTCTAGTAGCCCTTTAACACAGTATAAAATTATATCTACCACAGTTAGCTCAAAAATTTCACCATCAGATCCAGTATCAAATGTTCCAAATATTTCTCAGATGGAAAGTAAAATCACGAGTTCACAAATTAATACGGGTTCTAACTTTGGATCGGCAAATAATCAAAACACAACGCTAATGAACGCTATGAAATGTAAATCAACCGAAAATGTTATCATAAAAACATCAACTACAACTACACAGAATAATGCGGCAACAGTAGTTTCATCTATTGCAAAAACCACTACGACAGCATGTGGTATAAAACTACCATCTTCTAGTATTTCTTCCACGGTGGCAGTAAAATCAGAATTAAAACAATCGGTTTCTGTTAAGACAGTACCTTCAGGAATATCAACAGTATCTTCATCTGTTAAACCTTCAACTACCAACGCTGTTACCTCGGACAAAATAAGTGCTACTTCAAATCCTATCAATAAATCAATAAGCAATAATACGAAACCAGTAAGTTCAACCACAAAAGTATCTGCTACCGATAACAGTAGTATTATCAGTTCAGCATTATCTTCCACGGCAAAACCACCATCTGCTTCTTCAACAAAAACTGCCGTAAAAAATGTTCCGCAAAGTCAAGACAAAGCTAGTGAAGCACACAGTCACAGGCGTTAAAGTTTCAAAAGCTTAACAAAAGCTGAATATTTATTAAATAATTTGTAGATTTACTAAACTACCCGTCGCTCAAATGAACGTGATCATTAATTTAAGTTTAAGTCGTTTGTGTTATTTGCAAAGTCGCTGCGTAGTAAGATGGAAAGAGGAAGTGATTGGAATTCTTTGATGTTAGCGTGCTCTTTGCTATTTGATCCCGCAAGAACCGCAATCTAAGATAAGTAATGACTATAGGAATTACTAAATTACAATGTCATTTAATGAAAAGTAGGCATAGTTTATTTAGTTCACCTAGCCATAATTTTAATTTTGACGAAATGTAAAGTTCGAAGCTTTGATTAAAGTTATCGCGGAAGATAGGTGACCAGCCATAAGCACATAAATATATCACATAAATCGGCATCTGGTGCCTAATTGACTTAGTCGCAATACGATTCTTACTGACCTCAGTCAGTAAAAAAATAATGATATTTTGTAATTTTAAGTAGATTAAAGGCACCACTACCACAATGCCTTTGTGTGCTTTTACTATTTGTAATGCCGGGCTGATTTTTACTCGAAAATGCGCATTTATCATTAAATATACCTGGATGATGATAAAAAAATGTATATTTTTTGGTAAGTTTCTGAAAAAGAAATCTAGCTAAATCGATTTATCGCCTCCGAAACCTCCTGTATACCAAATTTCATGAAAATCTTTGGAGTCGTTTCCGAGATTCACATTACATATAGAAGAACTGCTTGTTTGATGTCTCAATTTTTTTTATTCGTTATTTTGCAGATCGTCGCGACTGACATATGCAGGTCAAATAGCGATGGATACGTCTTGCTCGCGCACCATCTGTCTGTTCCCATGTTTTTGTCTCTTTTTCATTTAGATTATTTATCTGTTTGACACGGACACATTTATATACTTCTACGATATACTTACTCACATTGTGACAACTTATCTCCATAATCTTAGTTTTTTTAAATAGGTAACATTTATAATATTGTAACAGATAAACCTTTTCTTTCTTTCACAATAATTCGTTGTTCGAGTATTTCTATGTAATGTTACAACGTCACCTATCTTTCGCTATTTTACTACAATCAAAAGTTCGAACGACATGTTCTAAAGGCAAATGTGGCAAAGTATTCTTGAAAAAATTCCAAGTTTTAAAACAGTCATATCAATTTATCAACACAAATAGTACTTTATATGACGTTTTATTGAAAATCAAATGATGAATAAAGCGTTTTAAACCGCAGAAATCTTCCGCTGCAGTAAAATTCTGCTTTGTCTTTGACAACCGAAAGCTGAAAAAAAATGCACTACGCTCATCGACTAAAGTAGTTAGAATGTAGATAGGTTAACGCGGTTGATTTGGTTTCGTAGTTAGGTACCTAGGTATAACTAGGGTCAATGCTATTCATAATATCAATTCATTCGTTCAATTGCTTTACTCATGATAAACAAACCAATGGAATTGAGAACAACATTAACAAATATTTATTTATAATGTTGAAAGTCATGTCTATATCGCTTTAAGCATACAAGTTTAAGGTAGCACTGCCATTACTGCCAAGCTTTGTTTCCAGATTTATTTGTAGGCGCATCGACATAATCAGATATTCGAAAGTGCTTACAAATAGGTATAGCTTTATCTTAACTTAAGCTTAAAAGCGAGCAAAAATGGTTTAGAAAAGTTTTACGATAGCCCGGCCCGGGAGATGCACCCCTGCTTCAATTGAGTAATATGTTAGGTAGCGCAGTTCTTTGCTCTATTAAAATCGCAAAGACCAATGAATGCAGTATACTTCGAGTAGAATCCGTTTATACATCGTAGTAGGTTTGTGGTGCTAAGAAAGATACCCAATATTTTTTGTAGACAATATTGTAATATTTTGGAAACAATTTAGAGATCAGCTCTATCTCAATCATAGTGTCAATTTATCAATTTATGCATATATCTTTATTATAATTTTAAATTTTTTGAATTCAATTTGTGCAAACAAAAATATGAGGTTTAAAATTTTGATAAAATCAATATTAGTGTGAATCCAAAACACCCTCAAACCTCAAACTACGGACAAAGTGTGAGGAACACAATTAAACTTGAACATGTCCCCATAAAGTATTAAATGGAAAGATGATAATTATTGTATCATTAAATTGTAAAAAAATAATATTTTATAAAACATTTTTAGATAATATTTATTTATCAGAAAGCAAACCCACTGACGAGCAAAAATAACGGGCCAACTTTTCATACAACTTTCTATGGGAAGCAACCCGTTATTTTGCTCGTGAGTAAATAATAGTTATTTATGTGGCTGGTACATAATTACAGTACAGTCGCATACATAACTTTATCTACATTCATACCATAAACTTCCTACAATAAACGTTTTTACATCAAATTACGTAGGTAGGTAACATTATTTTCGGTTCTTCGAAAGTTTGAAACAGAGTTTCACGAGTGACATTTATACTTTATTCTTAAATTCTAAGACAGTAGACATAGAGATTTTGTTATTTGAAATGTTCGAAGTTTGAATGCAATTACATTAGAGAATTGATATTGTTAAACATTATAATACAAGCACAGATACAGGTTTCTTAATGTAGGCCATTTGCTAATCGTTCGAACACATTGAAGGGAAGTTATGATATGGATGTAGATAAATTAGTACCTACTTGTAAGTTGGGGTGACTTAGTCTAGCACCTAATTACAATGAGAGCTAAATATAATATATTTGATGTAATCTGTAGCTATGATGAAAGGCGTAAAGACACACCAACTTACTTTAAAGAAGATTGTATTTTTGTGTTAAAAATGAGAGATGAAATGTAACAGGGTAGTTAAATGAGTAACAACTGATTGAAATAAATAACGAAGCTTTCGTATATGCTTATATACTTAAAACCGAAGCGTATGTAGAAGATATCGACACCAACGTACTTATACAAAAATGAATAAATACATAAAAAACAATATTTACAGTTTTGAAATATTTATTAACTCATAGAAAAGAGAAAAAAGATTATATACTTAAACGCAAAAATAATGAAACATTTCAACTAAGGATCGACTTTAATAAAATGTGTAATTCGTAAATTCGTATTGGCATAAAATAAAGTACTTCGAGCTTTGAAAGGGAAAAAGGTCAGCACGGATTGTAAAGTTTTAACTATTTAATATTGATAACAACGACTCGCATCCTTCAAATTTGTTTCAATTAAATGCGATATCATTATTTTACAACACAGTCTGTTTTCTTTTACATGAGACTTAATGTACGCTTAGACGTTAATCATTATTTTTGGTACTTAGTCTCATTACATGATAATGCGAAGTACCGACTTAACTAGTTCTGAATTGCATTGTAAATAAGTATGTTATCAAGAATCATATTTATTGCACTGTGATTTAAATATACCTACAACTTAATATAAAATTTGCACTGTGAAGCACAATAACATAAATTTTCTCTTTGTCACAATAAGATTTACAAATTTATTACTTACTATACCTTTGTACTGTACAATATCGTACAGCACGCAACCCTATATAGTGCTTAAATTTTAGCCTAGTTTCTAGTTTTAGTACGTATGTCCAATATTTGTATTGATCCGTCTATATTTTGTACTAATTCTATAGTTTCCTTATTGCTCTGGCTCAATTTTCTGTAAGAACATTTAAGCTCAAATTTTTTAATATGTGTCCATGTTGTATGGTTACTTATCCAACCAGCATAATTCAACTTGATTAAAAAAACTCGTTTTTTGTGTTGTTGAGGGTTTTGATGAGGATGGTAATCCCATTGCCAAAATTAAGTAAGTTGGTTGAAGGCAATGTTTCTTTACTTACATGAAAAAACTTTGATGTATGATGAAATAAACATTTTTTTTGAGAAAAACTTGACCCAGACTTGAAGTTGGGTACCTAACAACGAGAGTTGTTTGGGCTTAGGATTAGAATAGCCACGTGCCAGATCTACTGGTTGATTGCTTCGTTCCCTTATAAACCATGTAGGTAACGACTGTACTTGACTGTACCCACCCTTAAATTATTGTACGAAGGAGTAAATTAGACAATGTTCTTTTAACTAAGACTAGAAATTAGAATTGACGTTTAGATATTTTACTCAAATTGTAGGTTAATAGGAATAAGACATTAAACATTCGTTATAAGTTGATTCTTTTTAGATAACTTTATTTTGATATCGACCGTGTTTAACCCTTCTAAAGGTTTAGAATTTAACTTACCCAGTGTTTATGATACTTATTAATGATTAGGTATTGTGGAATTGATTCGTTGTGTTAATTAGCATGGATACTACTACGGTAGTTAGAGTCAACAATATTATTTCCCACATAAGTAGGAACTCTGGTCAATCTTACTTATCTTAAGTTCGTAGACATGATTCTAACCTAACCTAAAATTTCACTTTTGTCACTAAACATTTAATTGACGACCGGATGGCCTAGTGGTTAGAGAATCTGACTATGAAGCTTGAAGTCCCGGGTTCGATCCCCGGTCGGGGCAGATATTTGTATGAAAAATACGAATGTTTGTTCTCGAGTCTTGTATGTTTAATATGTATTTATCTATATAAGTATGTTTATCCGTTGTCTAGTGCCCATATTACAAGCTTTGCTTAGTTTGGGGCTAGGTCAATTGGTGTAATTTGTCCCAAGATATTTATTTATTTATTTATTTATACTTATAATTCGCTGGAGTAGGTATGAGAAAAGAGATTAAAAGCAACATTTATTTTAACTAAATAATTTTTATTCAAGGGTAGAATTTTGTTTACATCTTAATAATAAGCAATGATTGACTTTACTAGCGAATTTGGAGATGTGAAATCGTAGTGGTGCAGTGCGTGCGAGTGGAGAGTCGGGGATGCGCGCGCGCTGCCGTGAGTAGCGATAACGTTAACGTAATACAATAAATGTAAATGGTGCGGCCCGGTGCGGGTGGCGACTGGCGATTGCAGAAGGCGGCGGAAGCACCGATACAGGGCATTGAAGAAATTAATAGAGTAGGAAATTATCTTTGAGCTACGTATGTTCTACAAGACAATTAAAACGCCTAATTTAAATAGAAATATTGTTGTTGAATTCGATGTATTTTAGAGAATTATTGATTAAATCGATGTTACATAGATGTTTATTGTACATATTAGATGTAACGGGAGCCAAAGATATACGAGATGGTCTAGAGCGTCGCGTATTAATATAGAGGACTGTATTTTTGGGTGATATTTTAGTATGAAAAAGGAGAGCCATATCTATAACAATTATCTGCAGGCTGCGCTCAGGTCACGAGGAGAAATAAACCGGTCAAAGGAAGAAATGTAATGATGTGATAAATGCTGTATGAACATAGATTTAGTATTGTTGTGCTATTAATAAAATATGTTCGACTGTGATTTTCGATGATTTTATTCTTACGGATTCCTGATTTCGTTTATTTGCCTTGACAAAACTGGAATAATTTATGATGGATACGTATTTTATTTCTAACTTAAGTAAACATTAACTAAACGCATAAAAATAGGGGCTTTTTGAAAAAACTTATCATATATGTATGTAAATAATGAAGTACCTACGTAATCAAGACGGCAAAAACATCTACCTATACCCCTTTATGGCACAAACAATAAGATCAGTGACACATATATTTGACATGGTGGCTGTGCTGATATTTATGCCCTTAATAGGTACTTATGCAGTGAAATTTGCATCCCATGATGATAGGTAGCATAGCATAACATCGATCGCAAGACAGCAAGTACTGCAGAAAATGCCACCAATCATCTCCCCTCACTTTACTGTCAAATTAAAAACGACAAAGGCCTTGTAGTCGAATTCAATTTTGATACTCATTAGGGAGTTACAGTTAGGCGCTACTATAGTAGCTACCTCCGAATTAAATCGGCCAGGCTTTATGGTGGTGACGTCGAACTTTCTTTCCCTGCTTTTATTTTACCATTCGCGTCGGGTGCTCGCCGCGAGCGCACGTCGGCACGCAAACGCGCAAACCGTTCCTTCCGTTTATCCTCAAGTGCTATAGACACTATCGTTGCCCCTGTACGTTAACACTTGTGACAGCATAGCCAACCCCGTGCACAGTGATCCAGTGTGATGGAATGCCAAAGTACTTTCAGTGAAAAGAAATGTTGACCAGAGATTCTTATCGGCATGTACAACCTATAATGAACACCAGTGGAACAGTGAATTTTAACAGTTAAAAAAGGTAGGTTCAACTTGGATTTTGATGATAATTAGTTGGATCACACCAATCATAAGGAAAGGTAGGGAAACGTATTTTATGTATTCTCGGTAATTAATGAAATATCGATGTTTATTATCTATCTAGGTACCCATTCCTTATTTGCAAAAAACAGTGTATAAGTAATCCAAAAAAAAAAAACTGTTCTAATGACATTGGTGTGTTGGTTATATTTAAATCCATCAAGTAGGTACTAATATTGTATATACTTATGTAAAATGAAAATATTAATATTCCTGTCAATAGATAATTGAAAGAGGAGAATCACCGGCCGTTCTGGGGTAAACAGAAGCAATGTCAATCCTGCACTTAGGTAGGTAGGTATTCTATTTTATTTTATTTATGAGGGGTTCTTCACAGTCTAGGGTGCAATTCCGTTGAAGCGGAGGCGTTCGGGATCGACCAATCACATTAGAAATATTGTTGTTATTAAATAAATTTATGGTAATATGCATTTCACATTCACATTATCTCATTACAATTGTAGTGATTGCTCTCATTTGCCATGTCGCTGCTCCTTTTCGCCTAATGGAAACACTCACTGCTTTATATTTACCTGAAAGAATTTTTAAGTCGCAGTTTTTTAACACGAATCCCCCGTGGTATTCAAATTTTGAATTCCGTAGTCCTTCTACCCGGATCGCTTGCCTCGGTGGCGGCGACATTAACTACCATGTCGAGATGTCGAGCAATTTTAATAGGTACGGTACTATCACTCACGTGAGTGATCCGTTTATTTCTTAATATTTAAGTGACAGGTTTTAAAATTGTCAGCTGCCACAGGGTAGGTACTCATATTCCTATTAATAACATATTCCTGAGTATAAGCAATCATTAAGCCATAAAGCTACTGCAAATATCTTTTTATTGTAGGTACTGTGAAAGTAGTGGCGTAGAAGGTCTATTTATAGCCAATGCATTATATATAGTATAGTCAATCAATAAGTATGCATTCGCATGTTCGATCGACCAAGAGAAAACATTAATTTTATGATTCCAATGTCGTAAAACGTCTTTTGTTTGAACTTGACAATGACATAAAAAATTGTACATACTTAGAAATGATGCAAAATATACGTTTTAAATTTATTACTAAAATTGTTCTACTATCTAGCTTGTTCTACAATATAACGATTTCAGAACAAGATAAATAAAAAGATCAATAAATTAAAATACGTAGGTATTTTCATTTATTTGTTGAAGAATTAAATACTCTACGTAAATACAGTGAAACCTGGATACCGGGGACTTCAAGGGACCTGCGAATTAGTCTCGCTTCAAGAGGTACAAATAAATATCTGTCTCATTTACGGAGGCAGGATCCCATTAATAGAGGTGAAAATAAAGGTTATTTCAGTTATAGAGGAGCGATTATGAAATAAAATAACGTATTGTGGAAACATTATATGTACATACCTACATTAGTAGGTAATTAAAAGAAGTAATAAACAAAAATAATCAAAATACTTTTTTAAATATAAACAGTAATTACCTACAAAAACGCAAGTAAAGATTTGAGCCCTAATTTCGTCATTTAACAAATAGACACTGATAATAGCAAAAGAAAACTAAAACGGGGGGCCATTGAAGCACAAATTTAGCCAAGTACGGGAACAGCGGGTAAATTTAGTAAATAAAACGAAAATTTAAATAAGTACTTGTAGTCCCAGTTACAGAGGTCCATTGCCAGTGAAATACAAAGGAAACAATTTAGATAAATTTTTCCTTGAAATATAATCTCAGTAAAAGAGGTATAAAATACACTCCAATTCTCAGTTATAGAGGTAACTATGACGATGAAATCGAAAGAACGAATCCCAGATATATATAGAGGTTTGTGTTGTTTTGTCCCACTAACAGAGGTAATTCAGTGCTAATGTGCCGGGACCACAGCATGAGTTCCAGCTATGGAGGTTTCTCACTTATCCAGGTCCCACTTAACCAGGTATCATTGTAACAATGAATGGCAAAATATGTGACTATACGCATAACTCTTAGAGTCCGAAGAATTTGCAGCAAACATTTTTATTCCACGGGGTCGAAGTCGCCGGAGTAAGCTAATTACTTAGTTAACAGCGTGCATCCCTACTGAGCTGGCAACGTCGCATTTTTGGTGATTTTTTGCGATTATTTCACAGAAAATGAATGAAAGTTTCAAACGTCCGTCTGTAGTGCACTTCATTTTGAGTGTATTAATGTGTCTAATGCAATGATTAATCGTGATGGACTTTTATTTTCGTATTAAAAGGATAAAATACTATATCTCGTTTAATAAGAAAATAAAAGTCCATCACGATCAATTATTGCATTAGACACATTAATACACTTAAAACGAAGTGCACTACAGACGGACATTTGAAACTTTCATTCATTTTCTGTGAAATAATCGCAAAAAATCACCAAAAATGCGACGTTGCCAGCTCAGTAGGGATGCACCCTCTAAAGAATTGTTGAAAATTGAAATTATTCAATCAAACATGTGATCTCTACGATTTTTATAATTGTTATCGTGAGCTAGTTAATTGATTTCCTTTGTTTTATATATTATACTAGCGAACCGCCTCGGCTTCGCACGGGTGCAATCAGTGTTCCTCTACTATTAATATATTATATATAGCCTATGTCACTCAGGGTGAATGTAGCTTTCCAATGGTGAAATAATTTTTGAAATCAGTATAGTAGTTTTTTATTTTGTTCATTACAAACATACACACAAAAATACGAACCTTTCCTCTTTATAATATTAGTATAGAAGTATAGATAGATAGCACCTGCTTAATCGGATTCTATTCACGTGGACTCCTTTTGGGTTGCAAGGCCTCATACTCAGATGTCTTCTGCTGCCTTGCTATTTACATATTTTCGTTAAAACGAAAATAATTCGCATCCACGTGAATACGTATAAAGCGCGGTTCAATCATTACAAAAAACGTTACATAAAGTCCAAGATATCATCCGTAGTTCTTAAAAACGTAATAATTGCACCGAAATTGCTACGTACCTTAAGTAATTTAAGAAGTAATAGTTAGAGAGATCACTTTCTGAGATAAATAACTATTACTGTTTGTGCTTTTTCTATTCTCTTACGTATAACTTGCCTCTAAGAAGACTTTATCTCTTGATCTGAAATAACAACGTCTCTCATTGATAAACATGTCACGATTGTGTCGATAAAAACTATTTTTGAGACAAAGTGATCACTTCAGTGTTTTTTAGGAGAGCTGATTATTACTTAGATTATTTTGAAGTAAGATTATGTACAGTTAAATATTAGAACTAAAAAAAACGTATAGTACTTAATTATGTATAATCTGGATTTCACGAAAATATTAATTGTCCATTGATAATTAGATAAGAAAGTTTTAGAAATTAGAATAGGTATATTGGATTCTTCTTAGAAATTAATTTTGCATTTTTTTTTAATTCAGGGATAGTGGCAAAGTCCTTCGGAAGACGAAGTTATTACTTTGTTTCATTGTTTATATTAAACTGTTAGTTGTAGTTGAGGTTATATTATAAATATAGTAGGTACCTATATTCGGTACATATCAAACTTCAAATAAACAGAGATGCGATTTATTTGAAATACTTCTATTTAAAATGCAAATACAAAATGCAAAATACCTATTTTGTATTTTGCATTTAAATACCTTTTAGTAAAAAGCATTTTGTATTTTATTTGAAATACCTTTTGAGGTATATTTTGCATTTTTAATATTCATTTCAAAATGCAAAATACTTTTTGATTAAGTTTAGCCAACATTACCAGTCAAACAAAATGAAATGAACGAAGGAATGACGCTTGTATTGCCGAATTTGACCGATAGAGGTGCCTGGTAGCCATGCGTGCCCATTTTTAGGGTTCCATAGCCAAATGGAAAAAAACGGAACCCTTATAGATTTCGCCATGTCCGTCTGTCTGTCTGTCCCTCCGTATGTCACAGCCACTTTTTTCCGAAACTAGAACCTATACTGTTGAAACTTGGTAAGTAGATGTATTTTGTGAACTGCATTAAGATTATCACACAAAAATAGAAAAAAAACCGGCCAAGTGCGAGTCGGACTGGCGCGCACCGAGGGTTCAGTACAAATTCGCCAAGTTATTATAAATATTATGATTAGTTATTATTATTAAGATGAGTATGAGTAAAATCCGGTGTTAGCAGATGAAAAAAAAAATGTTGAGTTTCAGTTCTAAGTATGGGGAACCCCCAAAATTTATTGTTGTGCCTACATTTTGCTTAAGAGCAGGGCTCTGCTCACACCGGATTTTTTAATAACTTGGCGAATTTGTACGGAACTCTCGGTGCGCGGGTCCGACTCGCACTTGGCCGGTTTTTTTTCTTCTTTGGTCAGAGTGCGCGCCTTATGTCTGACTAGTGAGGTGCCATTTGGCTCGGCATTGTATCTCTATTCTATTTCTCATGATAAATACCTAAAATAAATATAAATCATTCGATTTGGTAAAAAGGTATTTTATTTTGAAAAAGTATTTTGAAAATACCTATTTTGCATTTAGCATTTGAAATACAAAACGCAAAACTATTTGGTATTTTGCATTTGAAATAGTAAATCTGAAAAGTATTTTGCATTCTGTATTTAAATGCTTTTTTAAAACCATTTTGTACATCTCTGCAAATAAAGATAAAAAACATATCAATAGTGACCTAAAAAAAAAAAAAAAAAAAATAGTGACCTACTTACTTAAAATAAAATATTTATCTCCAAAGCGTTAATTCTGCATTTGTTATTACTGTTATTAGGTAATGTGGAAAGAGACGGCATGTTCAAATGTATGGAGAGTAGCTTGGGCAAATAAAACTTCTAGCATTCTACATTTGAAAAATATTTTCTTTTACTACTTTCAAATAACACGCATTTGATTTACTAAATTTAGTTACGTTACGTACGAGGCACATTCGATACGCAGCCAGTACCTTCCTACGTAGGTTCTCTTTGTTTTGTAGATTTCACGAACTCTTGTTTGTTACACGCGTAGGCAATAAACGCAAGGTAATTTCACTACAAGATTAGAAAATGCAGAAAACTCGGCTCGAATAGCTTGCTGTTTTTTTCTGTTTGGCTTTGGCAATGAAACGGTGCAATCAAACGCTTCCTCTTCTACAGGATAATGACAGTTAGGCTGTAGTTAAGTATGTACTTAAAAACAAGACGAATGACAAGAAAACCAGTCTCGCATCCTGCCCGGCCAACCATCGCCTTTCAAGTAAGTACGGTGTGTTTAGTTAGGTACTGCATTTCCCAGAGTATTAGTTACTTAGGCCTTAATTCGTTGCGGAACGACTGTCTTTCATTCGATTGATGATCATAATTTGATAGAAATTGATATATGCCATTTGATTTTCATCTACAATCAACCGGGGTTTTTGCTGGATTTGGTAACTGCGGGGTTTATTGAACCCTTTTCTTCGCAGTGTTGATTATAATCAACATACTTTAAGATCGTCTTTTTGTAATAAAAAATATTTTTTTTTTGTTACTTTGACAAGAATATAATGGGGCTTGAATAGAGTAGGTCCACTTAGCCCGACTTAAGAAATATAAAGGGTTTAATTCACTCGATCGTATAGCATGGCTATACATATAGCATTTTGTAATAAGTCGCATCTTTATCCTCCAAGATAAACTAAAGTTCACTTAAATAGTCACAATCTCCTTAAGATATATGTCCTTATAACATTATTTACCTCGTCATGTGTAACTATCAACTACCCGGTTCAACTTAAGCGCCTCCCATAGCATTTAACTTCTTAATAACGATCTACGTATTGTGGTTTATTAAAATGAGTAAAATCAGTAATACATGGGAGCGTGTGAACGATTCGAGAAACTACTGTAACAGCCGTCTTGTTCTCGACTGTCTACTCACTTTCCATCCATTCATGGAGTTTCCAGGTTTTTTCTATCGATTTCTTTCGGGCCTTTCTATGCTTGATTGCGGCGTAGGCACCTCCTTGTTTAACCATTACTTGACTTAACTTCTTCATGTCTTTCACATAATGCTTTCTCATTGAACATTTTAATCATTATTAATAGGTAATCGATGCGTTGATTAAGTATTGCATATGAACTCAGCGATTGTGAGTGAAAGTCTCTGTACTCTATTAGGAGTCTGTAGGTAACAGTGTTTACTGTGTAGTAGTCAATTCTATACATATATTTATTTGCATATTTGGATGATTAGGGTCGTGTTCTCGTGCAAATAGCGGAGGAGCCGCCCGTCGCCCTCAGCCGCGGCAGGTGCAAGATGTGTCCGATTGCGCAAACCTGCGATGCGGTCTCCACTTGTTTTCTATTACAAAAGCTTAGTTTCTACTTTGTATATAGCTGGGAACCACAATATGGGATAAACGGCTCATTGTTGTTGGCGTTGCAAGGTATGTATCATGCCTCTCCTCTTTTGGTAGGTATCGAGAGCTTGCAAATTACTAACAATATTTAGGATACGTTTCCAGTGAATTGGTCAGGTCACTTGTAGAATCCCTTGTAATGTGCTAATTTCTGCAAGTCTACGCTCTGTACCTCAATGGAAGCGCGCCCTTACCCACGTCATTGTAGAACAGATTATTGGAGATATTTTTGCCACATGAAATTGCTAAATATTCTAGATTTATTATTATCTGCACGTATAATGCTGTGAAAAACTACAAGTTGTTACATAACTGCCTTAGAAGGAAACAGCATAGAAATTTAACGTTGGAATTTAATAGGCGGCTCAAGCGACAACATGAGTTGACACAACAAAGTAATTACAAAAGGCAAGGGTGAGTGGCATGTCTCGTTGGTTGCTAACAAGCCCGCCGGGCCAGGTGGCTGCCCGCCGCCAGGCGTTAGGCGCTGGTCAGGCATTCTAGGATAAGTTAGTATCTATGAATAGTATCAGACACGGGCAGGCATGCGGCTCGCGGCCCGAGGTCGGTGTCGGTTAATTGGCGAGGAGTTGACCGGGCCGGTTTATCCACCGGTTGTTGTTTTACGGCATACATTTGTTATCTTGTAGCCCGCTCCGATGGCTTCCATGCACCACGGCATTCAGAAATCGATGAAACCAATATAAATGTTCAAATGCCTATTTGACCCTGAATGGAATGCGATTATAAATTTTACACGCGTTCTAACGTTGGCTTCCAAACAAGTCTGTTGTCGTTTGAATAGTATTAGATCGATAGAGTATGCTTAACGGTTTCAGCGTTAATATTTCTGGCTTCGGTGGGGGAATGTTGTAATCGAATCCCTTGATACGTGCATGATACCAGGCTTCCCGCGGGCTTAGCCGGAAATTAAAGACCCCTTTTCTCCCCTTGCCAAACAGTCGCCTTGTTTTGGCTTTGTTTCCTAGCAATATTGATCTATTTTTTCGAAATGACACGAACCTAACTAAACACCGTTGAAGTTCTCACAAATTCTGTAGAATACGTGATAGTAATTTTGTATAAACATCCTCTAATTTCTTATCTCAACAAAAAAGGCCCAAGCATTTCCTCGAACCGCTAAAACAGGTTTTTTTATTGCCATAAACTGGCTGACATGGGGTTTGGTAGAACAATTGTCAAAAAGAATGAGTTTTAGCAGTTTTAGTCGGCGGTTTGACCGAGGCCATTGCTCTCGACTAGACCGAGAAAAAAACAGGGGAACAGTTGTTAGTCGGGCCGCGGGATTCACGGTTGAGCGCCCCCGCCACCTGCGCCCGCGCCTGGCGTTAGGTATGCCACCCGTGTGCTGCTTCAGTATCGCACTTTATACCTGCCATATTTGCACAGGTCCAAATCAACTTGATATAATCCGTCCCGGATTTGATATAGACATGGGGGTTAAATAACGTCACGGTGACAAAGTCACCGTGACTCGCCTTCAAAACGTGTCACTGTGACTTTTCACAAAATAACAACGTTACAAAATCACATACGTTCCTTACTGTTCCTTCCTAGCGCCTAGCGCAAGCAGTGACGAGACGCGATGCAGTGACAGTGATGACTGTGACGTGACTCGGCTCTAATCGGGCTTAGTCGGGAGTGTTCGGATTCGGAACTTCGTGGCGAACATCGGATGATGCCTGCTGGCTGAGAGCGAGTGAGACAGCGATAAAATTATGAATGCTTGCACACTCATCCGTGTCAGTTGTTTTAATGAAGCATACTCGTAGAAAAGGATGTATGTATGTAGATATGTATAACTCTTTATTGTACCTAATAATATATAAAACACATGGAAAAGATGAACACCGTCCATAATGATGATGATGATAATGATGATGATGATGATAATGATGATGATGATGATGATGATGGTTATGACGATGGTGATGATGGTTATGACGATGGTGATGATGATTATGATGATGATAATGGCTATGATGATGATGATGATGACATGATGATGATTGTGATGATGATGATGGCTATGATGATGATTATGATGATGATGATGATGATGATGATGACATGATGATGATGATGACATGATGATGATTGTGATGATTATGATGACTATGAACTAATTTCCCAAATGTATTTATTTTTTACTTATAATGTGCGACAGTTCTAAGCCTGTAAAAGTGTAAAGGTTATTTTAGATCAACTACTTGCGTGATAACGGTGTGACAAAATCACGTCATAATAGCACTGCGACAATATCATATGGTGATATGAGTAACCGGCGTGACAAAATCACGATGAAATAACAGTGTGACAAAAATAACGTTGACACAAATATCATGCAGTGACACGAGTAACAGGCGTGACAAAGTCACGGTGACTTTTCACTGTGACTTTTTTGGAACGGGATCGTCAGTCACTGATATCAAAATGTAACGCTTTTCCCCATGTCTAATTTGATAGCACTTGGGACTGTTTACGTTATACAAACTATTTACCGAACCGAATTGTAGTACGACTTGATCTCGTGGATTCGTGCAACTATGACCTCACTAATCTATGACACCTCTAGGCCGTCATCAACTCGAAGAACAATAGCGACGTTCATCTGTTTTAAAATCTAGTTCAATGCGGCCATTTTTCACCAGTTATGCAAACCCAGAACCGCCAATCTGTTGTACCTACTGTAGATGCCTCAACCAGATTTAAAGTCAGTCAGTATTGTCGGGTCACGTTTCTGGAATAGGGAATGCTGGTGCTGAACTTACGTATTAGGCATTATGTAACAAACATTGTGTTAGAAGGCTACTTTTATAACTACAAACAAGTTTAATACTTTCACTTCCACTGAGTACATACTTCAAATCATGCATATTTATATATATGCATACATCTGAGTAATGGCAAAATTATAGTTGATTCAATTATCGAATTAATTGCACTGCGGTATCTTTTGCGGCTAACCGGTATTTACGTAATGTATAGTAGAATGGGAAAGGTTTTAAACGGTCATCAGCGTTAAATCTTTGCGTATTTTCGTTCGGCGTGCAAGTTAATTGTGGCTAATCTCGGTGTTTAGCGGCGCGACGTGTCAATGAGACGGTGTGAGTTACGGTGTGCATTAGTAGCGAAGCAAGTCGTACCGGGAGGCTGCGCAGGCGCATGCGAGGTCATTGCACTGAGCCCGAGGAGGCTGCACTATTGCCCTGCCCGCCCCACCCCTTGCCCCGACCTGCCATCCTTGCACCTTTGATAAACGACAGAGAAAATGGCACAAACTGGCTTTGTCAGGGATTTGTGCTGCGATATCTACCCACCGATCAACCTTTGAAGGTAACAAAAATTATCATCTTGCAACAAGTTATAATAACAACATATCAAGGACCAACATAATCATAAAAAAATCATAGAGCTGCACTTTTTTTTAAGCATACCTAGTTAAAGTTTTGAAAATAATCTCTGTTGCTTGTATCATCAAATACCCTTAGCATTTAAAACGACCTTTAGAAGGTACGCCTTTGCCTCCTAGTATCAGTAGATGCTGTGGTAGCTTATAATGTCAAGGAAATAGCGAATAACAGCTTCTCTAAATATTTCATACCAATGTATCAACACAATACCTACCTCGGGTCCCTTTTTGTCCCATAATTTTCATTGGTCATGATAATCGTTAGTCATAACTTTTTTGGTCATAACACATGAAATTGTGCATTTTTCAGATATTTTGGAAAAGTCATTATGTTAGGTTAGGTTAGTTTACTATCAGTTCTAAAAAAAAAATTGTTTCAGAAATAAAACGCTTTATGACAAACGAAATTTATGGGACAAAATAATAGACCCTACATATCTATTTTCATCTCGTATCGAAAATGAAGACTTTTGGATAATTATGGCCATACACCATCCTTCCTATCCTCCAACCGGCATGACATTTATTTATTTATCGTATGGCGGTTACACACTGGTTACAAATTCGGTTATACCGTCAAACATAACTGTCATGCCAATCCATTCCCACACATGGTCTAACCGATCCAATCGGTAGCGTCATGCCGATTGGACGATAGGATGGATGGTGTATGGCAAGCATAACGTTTGAGCATGTCAGATTTTAGTTCTGCTGTAACGGTAATATTCAAGTTACCGCAAATTTAAGATTTATCGTAGTCCGGAAACCACAAGCAGTTGACACGGTTGCCGGTGTTTTATCAATGGCATTAGCGGCACGTGACCAGTTTAATAGTCAGCCATTTCCTCGGCTTCTTGTTTTAGGTTAATCCGGATGATACATTTTATAAATTCTTCATTAACGATAGCGTTTAAGCACGAGTTCACCATCATTACGTAAACTTCACGTGTACCTACTTAATTGACAAGTTACGAGTATGCTTAAACTTTCTTCGATAATTTTAATTTTAATATTGATGGTTAAGTAATTTGACATGAATTGCAGTTAATGGGTCCTGTGATGCTCCCGTCATAGAAATATTTAAATAGGTATACATATATATGTATTATGTTAATTCGGAGGAAATACTTCATCTTTGAAGGATCTCTTATCAACAGATAGCTTGTTATTCGGATCAAATTCACATACGAAAAATAATGTTCTGTGTCATTATTATCACCAGGTACTTCGTTCTTACTGTAACATGTAATAAAGGCAACGAAAATAAATGTTAAAGTGGAATTTAAGTTACTCATATTAAGTGTTTTCTACTTAAAAATTTTGTGAGTGACTATGAATGTATGTACTTAGTCATTCATCAGCAATTCAACATCGCTAAAATTTGCCAAAAAAACTACAAAGTGATATAAATTTTAAAAAGTGAGTGAATAAAATAGTTTCATTGTCATTTCCTTCAATGCAAATAAGTATCATTACTTGTAATTTATTGAAACTTGCGAGCATATAGGTAAATAAAAATAGAATTATGTTCTCTTATTGTCCTGAAAATGTTACGGGTATATTGAGTGGTAAATGGAAAGTCACATTTTCAACGCAGCGGAAAATAAATCAGTAAGTGGTACTTTGTAAAGCGATACCTCTATAATTCGGCGTGTGTGTGTTTTTTTTTACATATATATTTTTTAAATATATTCTTAGTATATACTGCATACACATAGTTAGTTAGTGTATGTGTGTTATTGTAGTATTTCAAACATGCCTTAATGTCAAGCAGTAAAAACAGTACAATGCTATACAATTTAATATATTATAGATGAGTACTTTAAATGGTCCCAAAATACTGCAAATGTGACCGACATTTAAAGTACCTAGGTACTTACATAAGTAAACCTAGGCTACATTAGGCTGTTATTTTGCCAAGATTGCACAGTGGGATATAGTCATATATCTACAGTACCTACTGCCCCATACAAAAGTACTTACCATTCGATTTGGTCCTGGGCCATAAGCAAGTACGGGCATGTAAAGTCGAGGGCATAAAATGTCAATACCGCCATCATGTCAAATATAGATAATGTGTCATCGTCCATCGGCCTTATTGTTTATGGCAGCTTTTCCCAACCTTTTTCAGCCACTGACCCCTAGGAAATCAAGCACAGTTTTCACGGACCCCCTTAATAAAATAAACAGCAAAAAATTCGGATTACAACAAGATACAAAATTAAGAGACTTGTTAGCATTTATGTATGGTCCAGAGATGACACCGCGGACTCCCATACATATACTCGCGGACCCCCAGGGGTCCGCGGACCACAGGTTGGGAGACGCTGGTTTATGGCATAAAGATAGTATACATGTTTTTGACGTCTTGGTAACGTACATAATATTTATGCCCTTGACTGTACATACAGTCCGTGAGCTCTCAACTCAATACCTTTCGGGTTGGTCTTGTTGTCTCGCTCACTCTAATTGGTTTGATACTTGAATCGGCCGATAGTACCCGAAACACTGTAAATTACTTCTTAAATTAACATGAATGTGTTTTCCAGTGCAAGGATGTACGCGGCGTCGACAGCATCGACGACGTCGGGCTCCCGCGCGACGACCGGCGACCGGCGCGTGCGCGTGGTGCGGCTGCTGCGCCCGCGCCGCGCCGCGCCCGCCTTCGGCTTCTCACTGCGCGGCGGACGCGAGTACGCCACGGGATTCTTCATCTCCAAAGTGGAGTTCAATTCCGAAGCGCATCTTCAGGGGTTGAAGGTAAACAAATGTGCGGAGAGCACCAATAGCTACGGAAAAGACTGGCTGTTGCCCGCGACTTCTGCGAATAATCAGTTTTCATATATGAGTCAAATTTCATCCCTATCTTGAAAAGGAATGGAGAAATTATAATTGTCCTTAAAAACAATCATTCTAAATTTAATTATCATGGGATCATAGGGAAAACCAGTCAATCTTGTGTACTAAATGAACCTAAATTTCTTCAGCACTATCTGTAACGACAACGAAATTTAAAGCATATGCTTGATGTTGCATAGGGAAGGACAATGCATATCTTTACGATCTATTAGTGTGAGTTAAGTAGATACAGCCAGCAAAAAGCTTACAGCAAAGCGCATGTGTTTTTCGCGTCACCATAAAACAATGTGGTATCCAGTCATTACACTGACTTTTAATTCGTTGTTTTAAATGCATTGATTAATTGAATTACCATTTTCTTATAATTCAATAAAAACCATGACGCTGCGGAAATACTTTTCCCATCAGCTTCACTTGTGATTATTGTCTTCAAAAATCCAGCAAAGGTTTTTGTACGGCCATTGGGCAATGTAGCATTATGTCATTGTTTGATTTTTGCGTTTGTTAAGCACACTCGCATGGCCAAAGGGAGAGATTAACTCTGTTGACACTTTTTATAGTCTTCGCTGGTTCCCACGAGCCCTGTGCGGCGTCTCAAGCCTGCGAACACCTGCACCTCGCAATTAGTTCACTGGCCCGCATGTTACGAACTATTCTACTATACACAATTACCCACATCCGAGGTTGCTTGTCGCAAGACACATTCCATTCTTTTCGCGCTCACGTAACTGACGTAGTTTCCTTTGGCAGCGTTCAATCTACAATGAAATAGGTACCTGCTTGAGCGGCGTTGTCATCATCTAGGTCAAATACTTCGTTAGGCTGATTGTGAAGCTGAGCTGTGAATTGCGAGTCATCGGTGATTTATGAGGTAACCGGATTGTGTCTGGAGCGGCTGTTTGCATTAACTGATAGTTAATGATTAAGTTAAACGTCAAAACAAATCGTATTGTATGTTACATGCAAGGTCATTCGTTGCGTCTTGTGCTACCTACTTGATTTATTTTAATATGTTTGTAATAGTCTAATAGTTAATGAATCGGGCTTTATTCTGGGTTAGGTCTATTCATGTTGAGCAATCAATGATAAATCTGTATTTTCGGTAATATAATTATGTTTTGAATGGTTGCTAATTAATTATGATAAATTATATGGCTGTTCGTTCATGTAGGTACCATGATAACTTCTGTTTAATCCCTAGGAACTTTTGAGCAGTGTACTTCATTCTCAGTGCGTACTACCTTAAACCAGATTTGTGGTTGTGAGCATTTGGTTTCGCGTACCTAAGTTAATGTATAATTTTGAAAAAGACAACTGCAACACCCAACTTTCTTAGTGAAATTGTGAACCAAGAGATTTACGAGTGAATTGTTAATTATTTGGACCGCGTAATGGTCGCGGATAGGCTCAAGTAATTAGATATTTTGAGTGTATAATCCGCTAGATTCCCAGTTCGAGTGAAGTTTCACACGATTACTTCCTTAACAAAGAAGTTACGAAAAATCCACGAGTACATCCGTTGTTATTTCTACAAGACAATAGGGTGTTTTGAGACAATCGCACAGAATCCTGAGAAATGAGCATGTCTACAGTTCGGGCAAACTGTAGCTGTTTGCGACTCAACGTCAACGACAAGTTCAATGGAAAGCTATACGTGAAATAGAATCATAGTCTGTGACGAATGACTTTGGCTTTGTATGCCAAACAATATACGTGCCATAATATTTACTTATCGGCTACTTCGCTATTGCGATCCCGCAATTCATTTTTTCGAGAACATTACAGATCTAATGACAAGGATTCTTAACACACGCTCAGGATTTCCAATAGGAAGAGAAACTCGAAAACGAATAGTTATGATTTAAGTGACAATCTCGAAAGCTTGTAATCAATCGGGGAGGTATGCTAACGGCAGGAAGACGCAAAGTATTGCAATTTTATGGCAATTAAGAAGTAACCCGTATTCCCGTGAGGCGGACCTATACCATACGCGTCCGGTGCGTGACTCATTCAATTACCTCTTCTCTGCGATTGGCGACTTTCTACACCGCGCAGCCTCGCGTGCACACTTTTTCAGCTAATGCTTATTGTGTAACATGCGCTAAAATAGAAAAGCGCTAATACCGTCCTTCGTTCCGTCAACGAGCTCATTGTAGGTGCGTACTTACGTTCAATCAGGTGTACAAGTTCGATGGTGTAACGATTTTGTTACAAAATAATCATTGTATTGCAGTAGTTAAATGCTTCATGGTTATGATTGCAACGTTTAAAATTGGTTGTAATTGAGTGATTCTCTAATTACTTAAATATACACAACGGTGAATCGATCCTTCATGTCTTCAATATAGCAAGTTAGCTACATAGAACCATAAGGTCATCGGCAATTACATCTAATACAACAAATCACCCAAAAACATCTAAGTATTCGTATACGTATAGCTGTTAGACCGTATCAGGGCCGGTGACTGTATCAACTTCGGAATGAAATTGTCGAGAGGTGGATTTATGTCACTTCTGACTGAAATAATTCATTAGGTAACTATTTCTCTCAGTACCGTCTTGGTCGTTAAGTATGACCGTCACTGTAAACGTACTTATCTGATAAAACTGGTGTACTGTCTACGCTTCATATAAGAACGGTGTGATGAGTGAGTCATGATTGTTTTAGCAAGTGCTTGATAGAACGAATGCAATAAGTACATTTCCATAAAAACACATTTTATCGCAGAATGAGTCACTCCCCTCGACGTCGTCAACGGTTGATTGTTAGCGCGAAACAATTACATGTATGCTCAGCTGATAGACGAAAGTGTGTACGTCCTTCACTATATCTACCATAACGATACCGATCTTAATTAGCTGTCATGTCATCATGGGATGGGATCGATCATCTATTTTATGTCATCATTTTGAAGAAATCTTTATCATTCCTCTGTATCTTTTAACATGCTTTTAATTGGCTTGTATGTGTGTATATTATTTACAGCTGTTTACAGAAATAAAAGCCATTAAATTCGGGATATTAAACAAAAAGCGCATTCAGTGTTATTAATGTACGAAAGGAATGGAAATTACTCGTCAGTCATGGTGATTTTGCCTCGATTTTTATTTCGGCATGTGCATAAATATGCGGGCTCCTTTTATTGATTGTATGCATCGTGAGATAATTATTACGAGAATGTTATAATGAAAGTAAATTTCGAGGGCCAGGCGACAGCGAGTCTGATGGTCCTCGGGTGTTTCAGAAAAAAGACGAATTTGAACGAAAGTCCGATCGAAAGTTGTTCGATATGTGGGGCACGAGGCGACCTGTCCGGCTTCTTTTACCGCCGGCCGAGACGAACGTGAAGAAAGTGCTGTTCGTCACAGACGACGCCGCACCGCGACGCGTGCGCAACATGCGTACGCGATGACGTCATTTTTGTGCTTTTTTACTACTTATAGTAAGTGATAACTAGGTACGCCAATTCTAAAACAGTACCTACTCAATGAATCAAGTAAAACAAAGATATCCCGAATAGATAAGGTTCGATTTTAATGTAAACATCAACCTTCAACAGTTGCAATTTCGCAAGCGGTAGCTAGAAGTACTGGAGTGAAACCGACCGGTCTGTGGAAAGAAATTAATGACTGGTTGTTACCTACTATAATCCCTTCGAGAAAACATCAGGTTGTCGATTTCTGACGGCCAAGGAAAGTAGGCCATGCTATGCATGTTTTTCAAAGCAATGACGTGCAAAATAAATTTGTGTGTGAATTTAATGACGACTTAAAAAGTGTCGAATGAATGTACATGCCTTAATAGCAATTTAAATTTAAGAACTTTCATATTCCTTTTGTGTTGGATAACTATTTGTGTAATTCATATCTTTGCGTTGGTGAGTTGGATCAATTAAAAAAGGAACGTCTGCGGTGTCATGAAATCCCTTGGATTTAAACTTGAAATAACCGAATCAATGTTTCGCTTCAGCTCCATCTGCGGTGAGCCGAGCGGAGTGCGAACTGCCGCCGTGTCGCAACACCAGCAACTAATAACTTTATGCTCCATTGTTATTTCGACATCTGAGAAATACATTATTTATATTATTGTAATGCAACGGGGGGTCGTTTGAGCATTTACGTTTCCGACTTCCATGATTTATTGGTGCTGTAGGAATGCGGATTTGATAATAGCAAAGATCGATTATAATTGCTACTTGCTACTTACTGGTCTAAGCTCCAGCTATAGACCTACCTATACCATTTCAAAGTAGGTAGGTACCTACGCTTCAATTAACTATGGGACTTAATTTTAAATTAATTTATATGAAAAGTGTTTAGTCGAACTTACCCAACCGCCAACTGAAATATTCCGGAAAAAATCTGAAAGACCTTGTATAGTACCTACATACCGTGGTCATGAACGCCTTCTTGAAGGACTGGCAGTGGCCGTGGTGGCGGTGAGAGCTCCGCAACAGACCGAGGGCAGTGGAAGCTTTGGGACACCATAATATTAATAGTGAGTAAATTTGATTGTATTTTGTTTCATTGGTATGTCTGTCCACAGGTTGGTGACCAGCTAGTCAGCGTCAACGGGTATCGCGTTGACGACGCAGTGCACGGTGAGCTGGTGCAATACCTAGCGTCGCAGTCGCGCCTCAAGATCAAAGTCAGACGTAAGTCAATTCCAATACACAAACCTTTCCGTCTTACAGTTAAATATGTTATGGCTACTACGTCCTAGGAAACTTCGAAGGTGAATTCAAAACAGCGTCCATCGGTTTCATTTGTAGACTGCAGAACTTTGTTTCAAGTAAGACTCAGCAAAAAAACTACTAATAAAATTGTGTAAGTAACTAACCGTTATCATTAAATTACAGTCGCGAGATTCTAAAAAAAATCGGCTTTGACAATAAACGTCGCGCGTCGGATTTGTAATAGATTATATAATTAATTAGATATTACATTAATGTGCAAATAATATCTAATGGATAATTAGTGGCGAAAACAAAAGATTTTAATGTACTGGCTTGGCGGTTAGAATGATTAGGTAATTATACTAGCATAGGTATCTAGTTAACCGCTATATAGGTACTTATAGCTAAGATATGCCATTTCACCGGCCTACCTAGTTGAATAAATACAAAACTGCTTCTAAAATCTGAAGATACTGCGTGAACCCGTTAAATTCGTTGACCAAAATCAGGTTTTGTCCAAAGCGTAACTTAAATTAAAACAAGTAATATCTGGACGTGAGCTGGTGCACTACCGCCCGTCGCGTCACGCTTCGACACCAAAGACGTGATTCAGTGAATTTGCTTAATGCCAGCGTCGCGGAAGGTGCATTTGGCCACTTTCGCTTGGTATTTGGAGCTCTAGAATTAGGATATATAGATTGATATCGGTAAAAATAATAATTTAGAGTTGTTGTCTTTGTCGATCCGGTCATAGTAAAGTACACTTCGATGTTGATATGGAAAACTGTAGGCTTATTGTCTAACTCGCTCGCAATCGCCATCGTGTTCAGTTTGACAGTTCGTGTATGAATGTGACAGCTAGCTGATTCCGATGCCAATTGTCAGCCCATACATGAACTGTCAAAATGAACACGATGGCGATTGCGAGCGAGTTAGACAATAAGCCTGCTGACCACAGGGTAACATTTCCGACTTTTTCTCTGAAATCTTTATTTTGTTCTGAAGTTCTTATTTATACAGAAGATTTGTCTATCGTTGTAATCTGCAAATGTTTATTAATTTTCACACCTCTGGCATTTCCTAATAAAACTAAAATTTCATCACCGCGTTCACCTTGCCACCCATTGATTGATAATCAAAGTAAACATTTACCAACACATGACTTTTTGCAGACCGCGACTGATAGAGATATCGATCATACATCGTTAGCCGCTGCTAATGATAAATTACGTATACAGTTAAAAGGTATTAATCGTTTCACAATTGACACCCAACTCTATTATTTTTTGTAACAATGAAGCCACAAATACCAATATGCTAATTAATCAAAATTTCACAGTGTTACATCACTTGCTATTGCTACGGAGGCGGGTGTGATTGTGGCACCGATTTTTGTTGTGAATTAATCGTGAAAGTGCGTGGGTAAATGCTGCTCCGATGCCGATGTCTGTCGAAGATATTACGCAAATTTCCAGTTTCGCCTAAAGTCCAAAGCTTGTGGCGACATTCCTAAAATTTGTTATCTTGTGTCTGTGGAGCTTGTTTTATTTTGGTACTAAGTAGATCTCTTTTACACGGCTTCTGTTTCGGATAGAAAGCCGTAGTTTTAATTTAAATACCAAGATTGAGTTTTTATTTTTATTTAAATCAAGTATTCAATGTTGCCATTCCGTAAATCAATCCGTACCTTCTCTATGAGTATCTTTTAATATTTACAGACTTACTTCTTACAGCTACAGGAACAGCTTATTTTTCTACTTTAAGTCCACTAAGTGATTATATTTATATTTGTTTTGTGTTTCAGATGTGGGTATGGTGCCAATGAAAGAGTAAGTAAACATGTTTACACTGCAAACTACTATCTTAGAGCTGTCAAGATATTGATTTACTTATAGGTACTACTACAACTACGTTAGCAATGAGGATCTCATGGAGGTATCATTATGAAAACTATCGTTACTGATATTATATATATGCGAAAGTGAGTTTGTTTGTTTGTTCTGCTTTCACGTTTTATTACTGAACCGATTGCGATGAAATTTTGCATTTATTTGAAGTCCAGAATACTTAGTTTGTTTTCATTTCGAAAAATGGTACAGTTTCCACGGGCGCGCGATAAACGTATTCTCCGCACACGATTTCGCGGGCAACGGCGGATAAAGTTTATTCATTTTGAAGCCACCTGTCTGTTCTGAAGACAGCGCGCTAGCCCAGGATTTTATGGTTAAAGTTTACACAATCCCTACCATCGCAAAAGCATTGTCAACTATTTTCTACTTAAAAATAATCGTACTTATTCTATAACAGCAAAGCCCACGAATCCCTGTCGTGGCAGTTCGTGGCGGAGCGCGCGTCGCTCGGCTCGGACGTGTCCTCGTCGCCGACGCTGTGCCATGACACAGAGCGCATGTCCGACATGCGGCTCTCCATACTGGTCCCTCCTAGAGCCAAACTCGGATGCGGGTCAGTATTTATAAATACAGCTTCTGCTAGACATGTACCTATACATATAATTATACATCATCATTAGTCCCCGTGACCCAGGAGTTTTACGTTTTACCTAGGAACGGGACAACATTCACACTGATCATATATATTTTGAGATGCATGTATGTATGTATGTAAAACTCTTTATTGTACATAAAACACGTAAATAAGTAAATAAGATGTTTAAATAAGTAGTAGATATAACGCCGGTTTTTTCCACCCAGGATCTGCAAGGGCCCCGAGTGGAAGCCGGGCATCTTCGTGCAGTTTGTGCGCGAGAACGGTATTGCACGCGAGGCGGGGCTGCGGCCGGGGGACCAGATACTATCCTGCAACGGCCAGGACTTTGCTAACGTCTCCTTCAATGATGTAAGTACAATTACTGAACAACATTTAACTTGCCCCGCCGCGCTCTCCTTGTAATATGACAGGTGACGTGGGTTTCATTCAACTATAATGTGATTGGTCGATTCTACACGTCTTTGCTCCGTTCCGAAAAAATACTAATACCAGGGGCCTTACCATGACGTCTTAATGCGATTCAGTTTAGGTCCGCTCGCTGTCAGATTCATACTAAAAGTGACAGCGAAAACTTGAACTGAGTCGGAATTAGGACGTCATGGTAAGGCCCCAGCTATGAGAACAAAAGCGTGGCCTTTGGGTCTTGTTACCCTAGGCTCTGTCTACCCCGTAAGGGATAAAGACATGATTTATGTATATACCTATGCATGAGAATCGAAACACGAAGTGTAAAACACTGCTTAAATATAAAGTTTTTCAACTATAATCAACAAACAAAATCGCTTATTTTCCAGGCTATATCAGCCATGAAAGCTTCGGGTCGGCTGGAGCTGGTGATACGTGAAGGCGCTGGCACCGAGCTAGTTTCTCCTGAGAGTTCTGGCTACAACAGCTCCGCTTCTTCGGCGGCGGGGGAGAGGAGTCCGGCTCCGGTGCCACATGTGCCCCTGGCGCCGCCAGCAGCCCTACGGAGACGCCTGGCTAGCGTGGCAGAGGAGGCTGCGGACCGAGCTGATAGGTCAGTACTAACAACTCATTAGTCTCGGCTCGGTAGGAAAACCTGGTCAGAGGCTTTCTTGTTTGATAAAATCGGAATCACAATCTCCATTTCTTGTCGTGAAATTATAAATAAAGGGGTGGAAAGAGGATGGTAAATGCGGTCGCAAGCGTACGCGCGTTAGTCAATAAGATGTATATATGTGTGACATAGTTAGTAGAAACAGATGAATCATTAAAGTTGTAGGTAGGCGCGATCGTATTCGTAAAATAGTAGCTACTAGTTTATTGGTTAAATTTTATTCCGTTATTTATATATATTACTAGCTGTTGCCAGCGACTTCGTCTGCAAAGAATTCGTATACGCTATCCCGCGGGAACTACGCAATTTTCCGGGATAAAAAGTAGCCTATGTGCTATTCCAGACTTTTCTCTATCTATGTGCCGAATTTCATCCAGATCCGTTGGGCCGTTAGAATAGAATAGAATAGAATATATTTTATTTGTTAAACATTCTGGCGTGATTTAGTAACAAATAAACAAACATCCATCCATCCATCCATCCATCCATACATCCATCCATCCATACTTTCGCATTTATAATATTAGTTAGATTTTATTATGGTTTTATATGTACTTTTAGTTGTTAAGTTATTAAGTACCTATTAATACTTTTACTTATTTGCGCATCATAATGACTGCTTGCCTTTTTTGTAAACTACTCCTTTCTGTATCAGGTTAGCTGGAAGAGATCCCTTCTTAGGGATAAGTTCGCCTTTGTACTATTTTCTGTGTAATTCTGTATTTTTAAATTTTTATGTGCAATAAAGAGTTTACATACATACATACTAACTTTTCTATGCCTGTAACGTAAAGAGAAATATTGTCATGAAATCTGAATCCTTAAAAATAAAACTAATAATACTTCCATGCTGGTCTGGGAGCGAAGAAAAAACATAGAACGTACCAGTTGCTTCTCGTCCCGTTCATCATGTTATAGGCGATGCGGCTAGCAACCTCTATCACTCTTTTGGTTTCTCTTTCTACCTATACGCCCACAATCATGTTATACGTGGCGCTTAGGTCTTGTTACCTTGGCCTTAGTCTTCCCCGTGAGTGATATAGACGTGGTTTGTGTATGGCTGTATGTAAAAATAAAATAAAAAAAAGTTACATCGATTTCAAATAAAAGTAAAAATAGTAAAAAGCATGACATTATGCCACCTGCTGATATGTTACAATCATGTTATACGTAGCGCTTAGGTCTTGTTACCTTGGCCTTAGTCGTCCCCGTGAGGGATATAGACGTGGTTTGTGTATGGCTGTATGTAAAAATAAAATAAAAAAAGTTATATCGATTTCAAGTAAAAGTAAAAATAGTAAAAAGCATGACATTATGCCAACTGCTGAATATGTTTCAAGCTAATTTAATATTTAAAGTCAGCAAGAACTCAGCAGAAGCCACCTATCCCATCATTAGACTGCGATCAGAGTGGGGTTAAAACATTTCTCAGTTTCATACACATTTTGTCGAAATCAAATTTGTATGTGTTGGTGTGTTCCAACAAAATATCTCTATTTTCCTGGGATCTCACTATCAGATCGTAACGTGTGAAGATTGAAAAAAATAAGCCGGAGATAATCGGAAAAAATATAGTAAAATCGAAATGATAATCTCCTTTTCTTTCCTTCAACTAACGACTTTCGTGTTCCAAATTGTACCATTGTGTTTTGTTTGTTGCAGACTCAACCTGAATCGGCTGAAGCGAAGGACATGGGATAGTATAGACTTCGACTGGAAAAACTTGGACATCCACAATTTCGACGCCGACGCACCATCCGACATAGAGCCCGACTACGACTGTCCTAGTATACCAAACAACCCTCACACCTATGAAAGTAAAAGTAACATTAGAAGTAAGAACAAGAAAGACATAATAAGCAGCCCATCGAATAGAACTATAATTAATTTAACTGAGGACGGTGCCACTATACAATGTAGTTACGACAATCAATCTCCTAGGAAAAACACATTTACTGCTAGCCAGTCAAACAGGGACAACGACAAGAAGACTATAGTGGTTGAGGTTCACCACACGAGCACTGCGCCCTGCGGCAAGTCGCATTGCAACTACCCGCCGCCCTTGAAGAAAGACTTCAGTTCAGACTCGAACAGTGTATCTAGTTCAGCAACGTTGTCAAGTGCCATTGCAGAGGAAATTCAGAAACGAAAATTGGTTAGTATGAAAATCATTATGAATTATTTCTACAGTTAATTTATGTAGAGTTTTTGATATTTAACAACTATTACGCATCCTTACATCTACAGCTACTTGGTAGTTCAAATGCACATTTGAAAAGGATAGAATAGTCTGACTAAAAAGTAATGGTATTAATTAGGAAAAGTATTTGGCTATTGTATAAAGATAAAATAATGTATTTTACCATTGTACTTTTCACTGTTATGACAATGTAAACCAACTTGGTTGTACTTTTCACTGTACTTTTACCAATTTTCTTAAGGGCAATTTTTACACATGTAGGTAATACAGCACACGTCTATGTCCAAATTTCTTACGTTTCCTACAGGCAAGAGCTTAAACAAATGCTTTCGCAATTGCCAAACACGCAACTACTGAATATTTTCCATGACTGGACTATACCCAATGTGGTCATTGGTTGTCATAATCCATACATATAATAATTACTTATATTAGGCAGGCTAAGCGCGCTTTCATTACCGCATCCTATAAGTCCCTATATTGTGCGTATATGTAACCACGCTTATTACAAGTATTTCCCCTATAGAACAAGAAAAAATCGAATCCAGAGAGCAGCCTACCTTTAAGTCTAGTAAAGAAGGCCAGCTTACCGATAACAGTGGACGACGGCAAGAAGAAACAGCATGACGCTCTGATGGATGAGTTTAAGAAAGTCCATAGGAAGATGTTCGCGGGACAGGATCCCGGCGAGGCTCCGAAGACTGAGAATGATCTGGATGCTGATAGCTTGGTAAGTGACCCAGCAGGCTTATTACGTAACTCCCTCGCGATCACCATCGTCTTCATTTTGACCGTTCATGTATGGGCTGACAATTGGCATCGGAATCAACTAGCTGTCACATTCGTACGAGAACTGTCAAAATGAACACGATGGCGATTGCGAGCGAGTTACGTCATAAGCCTGCTGAATATTGTTCCTAGATTCCTAGATTTTATTATACATATGTGTAGATAAAACTTTTTTTACTGAAAAATAAAGCGTTTTACGAAAATTGCTTAGATCACCTTTCAGAGTCAAAATAATATCCACGTGACAGCAATTGCACTACAATATACTAGCTTTTTGAAAATAAAAAAACACTGCATTATTTTCCTACAGGAAACCTTACTCGAACATAGAACCTCCTCCTTTTTTTGAAGTCGGTTAAAAATGGCCGAAATGTTATAAAACTGTCTTTTACTTGGCAAAATTTTGCAATAGACAGAGCTAAATATCCTACTAATATTATAAATGCAAAAGTTTGAGAATGTATGGATGTTTGTTACTCTTTCACGCCAGAACGGCTTAACGGATCTGGATGAAATTTGGAACAAAGATATTATGATAAGAGTTTTTAATGATTCACGGTTAAGTTCATTCGAAATATTATAAACGGGATGTGTAATCGCGGTTCACATCCCGTTTATAATATTTCGAAAGATATTATGGTCTGGAATAACACATAGCCTATACTTTTTATCCCGGAAAATTGTTTAGTTCCTGCGGATAAACGAATACTTTGCAGACGAAGTCGCGCGCAACAGCTATTTTTTTTAGAAAGGAAGAATATTCGTTGACAGTAAATTAATTAGTAGGTACCACTGAAAATCCGCAACATGGCGAAGGCCGAATACATAGTTATTAATTTAATTAAAATATATTCACACTCCAGAAAAGCCCTCAGGTTGATGTAGTAATGGTTTCGTAAATTTTTGTGTTTTTTTTACGTAATTTAGTTTTCGTGTTAGCTCAATTGCCTTTTACGTTGTAAATAACTTTGCTGACGCAAATTTAAATTCCTTACTCTCAAGTCACGGTGAAGTGGAATAATGAGGGAAATTTGTTACGGCGTTAGTTGAAGAGTAGGCTGCTGGGCGCATACTTGAATGTGTAAATACTTTAACAAAATGTTAACTAATTCAGAAAATTTCTAATAATTGGGTTAATTCATCATTATTAAATATGTAGTTTTAAATCATTTTGGAAAACTACGTCAATCGTAGTATCGTGGCTGCCTGCTCTGCATTGAGAATTAGCGAACAAAATCAATGTTGCTACTCCGTGATCGCGCATGGAAGACAGCTATACTTCACCACAACAACATTATATTGCGGCTCGTGAACTGTAATCTCTTTACGATTTGTACTAGAGTAACAATTGACGCCACGCAAATATTTTGCGGCTGCCAAACTATTGCACTGTACTATTTGCTAGATAAGAAGTAGTTGACCAGACGCAATATAATGTTATTGTGCTTTCTCATTCTAAATTAAATTAAGTATAAATAGGTAGTAGGCGGACGTTCCGTGATCAAATTGGGGACGTTTTGGAGAAAGGCCAGGTCAAGAGTACCCGAAACCGACGAGCATGTATGAAGAGATTGATGAATGTGGATGAAGCGAAAGAGGTATGTCAGGATCGTAGCAAGTGGAACAAAGTAGTCTCTGCCTACCCCTGTGGGAAAGAGGCGTGACGATATGTATGTATGTATGTATAAATAGGTACGTTTGTGCGACACATCTTAGCCCTCTAGGTTGGCAACGCATCTGCGATCCCTCCGGGGTTGCCGGTGTCTATGGGCAGTGGTGATCACTTACCATGAGGTGACCCATTTGCTAAGCCTTCCTATTCAAATAAAAAAAAAACATATGTTTACATGCGAAACCTCCGCTTACACATAAAACAATTATCTCACCCCTTTCTCACCCAAACCAGGGCACTAAGTGCACCTACGCTAAAAGCTAGGCGTTTTGAACTCTGTACTTACATGTTTATTATTAAAGTTACTACGAATGGTATCCACGTTCAGCTAGCTTATTACGTAACTCGCTCGCAATCGCCATCGGGTTCATTTTGACAGTTCTTGTATGAATGTGACAGCTGGCTGATTCCGATGCCAATTGTCAACCCATACATGAGCTGTCAAAATGAAGACGATGGTGATCGCGAGCGAGTTACGTAATAACCCTGCAGGAATAAAATGTAACTTAATTTAAAACAGTAAAATCACATACACACACATGACACATCTGCTATTGAAGTTGCGGGTGTAATGAAATGAAAATGAAAATGGAAATGTAATGAAATTTATTTTGCTTTAGACATATATGAGTATATTGTGTATGTACATGGGTGGTGGTATAAACTATATGGTGACCTATTTGCTCGTTTTCTACCCAATTTCATAAATTAAACACCACGCTACGCTAACGCGTATGAATTACTGTCAGTGCAAATTTTCAAACATTTTTAAGATTTCGGATTTCAAAAGCCCTCCCGTCGGCAAACACTCGCGCACCTCGACGCGCACTCGGCCGGATTTTGCTTTTATCAAATCATATAGTTTTGTTGAGTTTGATCCCCTTCCATTACAAATCGGGTCATTATCATCGCCACAACAGCATTGTAAGAGAATGATTGCTGCAATCATAATCATAAACAGTTGTTCACAAAATCGGTTGTCGCGTTACAAATACAAGCGAACGTCGTTATATTGTCCGCTATTGACAAATGACACGAACGTTTGACATGTCGACCTTGAAGTTTAGTGACGAAAATTTGTCTGCAAACATTACTTTAATATCTGAAACAGCCAGTGCACATTGTTTTCTTCTCGCTTTATTTTATTTGTCAGAAACACTTAAACGATTTGCTGTTTGTTGAAGAAAACTGACTTAACAATACAAGTAATTCGTGTAGTAGTTGTCTATTATCACTACATAATATAAAATAAAGTCGCTTTCCGCCGTCTGTCTGTCTGTCCCTATGTATGCTTAATCTTTAAAACTATGCAACGGATTTTCATGCGGTTTTTTGACGTGATAACGTCTTATAAATCGATGAAAACCGGCTCCACGCACGAAAAAGTGTCAAGTTGTCACGTTCACGTCAGAGCTAGCAGTTTCATCAATGCTGCACGTCTAGCACGACAGCGCACAAGAGTCGCGTCGCGCGCGAGATAGATTGCCCGTCTCTTTCTTACTGTTCGTTCTAGAAGGAGACGGGTAATCTATCTCGCGCGCGACGCGACTCTTGTGCGCTGTCGTGCTAACCGGGCTGCTTTATGACGTTATCACGTTCAAATTCGAAAAACATAATAGGTATAGTTTTATCATAAGAAAATGCCGGGTAGAAGATATATATTGTCATTTTTGAAACCTATTTCAAATTCGTCACTTATTATTAACTAGCTGTTGCCAGCGACTTCGTCTGCAAAGAATTCGTTTAGCGCTATCCCGCGGGAACAACGCAATTTTCCGGGATAAAAAGTAGCCTATGTGCTATTCAAGACTTTTCTCTATCTATGTGCCGAATTTCATCCAGATCCGTTGGGCCGTTCTGCCGTGATTGAGTAACAAACAAACATCCGTCCATCCATCCATCCATCCATCCATCCATCCATCCATCCATCCATCCATCCATCTATCCATCCATCCAATCCATACTTTCGCATTTATAATATTAGTTAGATTAAGTTCAAGCGAACTCCGGAGTCACGGATGCCAACTATAGTTAAACTTACTATGTTAATTACTATGTTACTACTACTTTAGGTACGTCTCAAAATAAATTAAGAGCCACAGTTTTATTGTCTTTTTACCTGAACGGTCAAATCATTAAATAATATTTACCTTCAATTGTGAAAATTGATTTACTTAAACTCTACTTTCAATGAGGAGCACCTACTAGAAACACAATTTTGAATAGTAAGTACAGACAAGTGCTTAAAAGTGAAAAAGTGGTAAATTTTTGTGACAGAAAAAAAAAATGTTGATTGTCACGATTACTTGTAAGGTCACCTAACCCAAAACCCTACCTACCTAACCAAAATACATAAGTCAGAATAGTCTGATTTTTTATGCCGAACAAATGATATTGACCCTTAGGGTCACAAAGGAGTTTATTGGTCTACTATAGATGAGTAAGTATAGGTCTCCATAGCAATTTCCAACATCGAACACATTAAAAAAATCCAATTAACGCTGTCGCACCTCCACAACAAGTCATTCAACGCTAGAACTTTTTTACAGTAAGTATACATAAATACATTTACAGGAAAATTAACTGTAATCAGGCACAACAACCACCAACAGTAAAGGTTAACGTAGCACCAAAACTTTGGCCCCTAAAAGAGAATTTAGCGCCTGATACAAGAGACGTGACACATTCGATTAAGATAAGATAAGATAACGTTTATTGCCATTAAAAAAAATACCATTACTACTTAATAAAATACCACTTGAATTCATGAAAGAACCACCACCATATTCAGAGACCATACAGTCAAGCTCTAATCTTGCTTGTGACAAGTATTGCTCCAATAGCGTTATCTTCTTTGGCGTCACAGCTTTCCACAAAGAAATCGTGGCCGAAATTTCGCGTTTTTCCGGAGCGGGAGCGACACAAAAGATAAGTACGAAATTTGAAGTAGACCGCTTAATCCTCGTCGTTGGTCGTTTTAAAAGAACTATAAATTAAACGCACTAGATTCTTACATGAAATTAAAATTAGACCTAATTATTGCATAGTAGGTATTCAATTTTATTCCAGCTAAGTACTTTTTTTGTGGATTCTAAATTAACCTTAACTTAGTAATAACCACATATTATATTTAACTCCGTTTCAAAGTTCTCCAGTAATGACACCAGTTCAAAGGCATGCCTCGCCGCGCAGCCTCTTGAAGTATGTTAATCCACATGAGGTAACCATGCAGCGCGCTATTAACCAGCATTATTAGTTGCTTTAATTAAAAAGTTATGTTCCTCACTTATCTCATATGTACCAAGCAAATACAGCACGCCTTGCAACACAGATACCGTTTAATGGCTGGCCAGGTTTACCTTAAAGTCGTTATTCTTTTATTGCAGGCAGCAAACCGATTGAATTTTACGATATTAATTAGAGGTAAACCCACAATTTGATCGTTCGACTATCACCTTTGTAACTTTTTTTTACTTTAATCAGACTCGCAGTAGATTTCATTTCGTGTTCGCTAAGCATCGTGGCAAATACCTACCTACTTACGAGATAGTTACAAAAGTAACCGAAATCTTGATAAAAATTACAATAGCTTTTGTACTGTTGGATCTCAAGCGGCAGCGCGATTCTTCTAATTACCTGAACCTGACGGTGGTTGCGGGCCTAACTTGGATTGATATAGAATTTTAATTATAATAACGAAACAGTTAGATCACCATACCTATCCGCGGTTAAGATAGCTATCTTTGCTACAAAATGCTATATTCATTGATTGATTACGTACAAACTTCTAACGGTGGTTTTCCTGTTTATTCTTAGTAGATAGAGTCACCTAACAGGTAGAGTACCTACCTTAAATGATGTTCTATCTAGTACTTAGTGGTCAGCTATGCAAAATGCTAGTAGGTGCAGGTACCTATAAACTCTGAAGGCTTAGGTGGAAGTAGGTAACTAACGGTACATACAAAAGTTGCTTAATCAGTAGTTAGAGGTCTATGTGATTTAATGGTCTCAACCTTAACTTTTTTAAAACAGAAATATCTAATCGGTATGTTTTTATGTATATCTATCTGATAAAAAGGCGATAACATCGGTATTTAGAATATTATTGGCGTTTCAACATGCCGTCGGATGGACACCTTTTAGCTGGCTATCAGCGTCATTAGGGCAGATTGGTAATGCTATCAAATCATGGATGATTAACGACGGATCACCTTTCATTGCTATGTCGAGCAAGTCGCCGAGATTTCGCATGATTCCGCCTTGCACTGATAACGACAAGCCTGGTGAGCACGCGCAGACCGCGGCGGCCTCAGTCGCTCGCCCTCGCCGCTCTCCGCCGACCGCGCGCACTAACAAATCAAAACTCTCTTATTTATCTCCGATGCATGTAGGCATTGGATGCGTTCTGAAAACTCGTTTCGCGTAAAGTGTTTCTTTTTAGTTTCAAATTTGGAAAATTATTTCGCCTATAATGTTAGATTTAGTATAACTCCGGGTCCAAAAGTGTAAATTCAGTATGAAAAATTATAATACTAAGCCGCTGTTCGTCATTCAGTGTTATGAAGTAAGTTTATGGAGTCATGGTGCTCTTATTATTATTGGAGCGAAACTATGTAACGAACATTAGTTACACACTTTAACGATTATGCTCTGACTCGGATAACTAAGCCACAGCTCTACAATATTGTCTAGGTGCAAATAACTAATAACACATTCAGTATCCATAAAAAAAACTTCCGATAGTATTTAGTTAGGTATCTACAGCTGCGTCATTTAGATTCCGATGATACATCACGAAGCTGGCGTTAACATGCTCAAGCCCATATCAGTATCACTGATATAATTTTCAATCAAATCAATAATATTCTACCTATACGTAGAAATGTTGTTGACATATTCAGGATGGCGAAACAAGATAATATCAGTACTTCCCTTCCATCACGCTTAAAATATGAATGTGGTTGCGTTGATAAGTACCCAACATTATTAGTTTTGTAGGCTTTTTTAACTTTTATTTAAATCGATGAGAGTGTGTAGTAAATAGTAGACAGGTCTATAAACCGGGATATGGATTACATTTACATGCATACACATACATATACATATCTTGTACGTGCATCTGCAAGGCTGGTAGCTGGCCAGTACTTGACGAGCAAACAAGACTAGTTATATTATAACACATGAAAAGACATACATATTTCTAAACTTGATGTTGTCGAAAAATGTTTACAACTGGGTACAGCTAAATGAATATTGTTACCATAATTGTTGTAGTATTTGGTTGTAATTTCATCTTAATCGACTC
Source organism: Pandemis heparana (assembly GCA_963854515.1). Classification (NCBI taxonomy): domain Eukaryota; kingdom Metazoa; phylum Arthropoda; class Insecta; order Lepidoptera; family Tortricidae; genus Pandemis; species Pandemis heparana. The sequence continues at coordinate 9,611,817 of OY978012.1, read as the reverse complement.
GTAGATCAACTTGCAACTTGAACGTAATTCTGTATCTATTACAACCTGAGAAAAAAAACATAATTTTCAAGACTTGCTCCATCACAGTTAAGAGTTGGTTAAGGTAGAAGTATATACTTATTGAAGATTGCGAAAAGCAAAGGTCATTTACAAGTATTATTAATTTTTTCACAATGAAGACCGTCTGGGATTTTTCTTAAAATAAACGCGCTGCGATTTAAGCTTACGTCAATCAAACAAATTGTTTTCCTGAATACTTAACGCGATGACGAAATTATATCCTAATGCACAAAAAGCGGCTAAGCAAGAACAGAACATCGTCTTAGCAATTAAGCATACTTACTCGTAAGATGCATCGCATATAATACTACGGTCAGACGGTACGCACATAATGTAGACTGACAGGTAATACCTAATTACGTATTTTGCCTCCCACATCTTTTCTTACGTAGATGATGTAACCAAAGTTCAATGTCAGTGACGCTCCTTATTGGATTTAAGTATTTATGTTAATGCATGATTTTCCATTTTAAACAAACAACCAAAGACAAAAAGTAAAGTAAAAACAGTTTGTATAAAAATCTCTCGTACGTAGGTACTTGAAATAGGCGATTCAGTTTGTTTTATAGTGAAGTAGAGATAGTTTCTTATCATAATTTTAAGCAGAGATATGCTTCTTCGTTAGATTTTACGATTTTCGTCCGAAATAAGTACAAAATGAAATAGGATCAACCAGCAACCAACGATCCAGTAAACAATGAGATTGAGAATCGTATTCTTGACAACGATAAAGTCGATACATTTTCGGTCGACAGTCATTTTCTTTAGATAGCCTGCAAGTTTATAGGAAACACTCGTAATCATCATGTCTTATTTCTTAGGACCGTCATCTTCCGCTGCGGAAGGCGGAAACAGTGCAGTCAGAGCCACCGGCAAATGGGCACACATCGCAAAAACGAGAAGCCTCTGACAGCCCGCCTCCGCCCCCACCGCCGGTAAGTGGTCTCAGGGAAGCGAGTGTAAGAAGCGATTAGTTAAGAGAATAAAAATCAGATAAGCCCAAGGAAACCATCAATAGTATCAAGCCATCTTATTCCGTTACATATCTATCCTAGTATTTAAATAATATTTATAACCTGTTAAATCTTTGACTTGGCCCTGCTGGTATTTCATGTTTTGTATACGTATTTGCTCTGAAACTTTTAAATTTATGAACTAAATTTCTACCGGCACCGCAATTTTTTTCGGAAAGGGTATAATATTTATCAGTTGTAATTTCAAGCCTTTTGATCAATGGATTATTAGCAATGGGTGTTTCAAATTCATTTGCAGTGCAAATTGCAAGCAATTTTATTAGGTTTGCATCATAATTGACTCTGGAGTTAATTGGCCTTATAAATAGCCAGTTGTGAAATCCGGCCTTGATACCGAAGTTTTATCTCGCTTATAACTTCCTTTCAGATGCCAGCAACTAACGGCCACCAAAACGGTGAACATAAAAAAATAGATATACCGAAATCGATTCCAAAAGCACTTAACATAGATCTGGTTAACACTTTGAACCAAAGAAATGGTTCGTTGGCACGAACGCCGACGCCGGACTACAATAAAAAGACAGATTTTAAAACCCAGTTTAAATTAAAGAGCGTTAAGGATGAAAAAGCTGAAATGGACTCGTTAGAATCATATAAATTGAAAAACCCATCAAACGTACAACCAAAACCACCGTCGAATTACTTTATGCGAGCACCTAACGGTACTGCAACGATGAAGAAACATCTGCGTCCTGTCTCCGTTACAATAGGGGAGTATGCCGGCGGTGGGAACAGTCGACGAGAGCCGACCAAGCTGGATTTTCTGAACGGAGATAAACCAGATGGACCTCAATCAACGATTGAGGACGAACCAATCACCAATAGGCTACAATCGGAATTAGCGCTCACATTATCTAGATCCAATTTACGCAAGAAGACTGATGCAATGGTAAGTGAAATAACTGAAAGAAACCTTGTGAAATAATGTAAACATGTAGATATAGCGCCCATGCTCAAACACATTTCTTTCAGGATAATCAAATAGGTCCAGATAGCCAGATAATGAAAAACAACGAAGACGATTGGTCTATTGATAAAAATTTTCACGCTAGATACGGAAACAATCTTTTGCCTCTACCACCGAGCGTAACAATACCCAAAGTATCAAAAGCGAAGCATTAAGTATTCTATACAACTTCATTCATTACGTCATATCGTGCATTTTATCAAATATAAAGCTGGTTTGAAATTTCAATGTAAGAATTACCTACTTAACAATCATAGGTTTTGCATAATTACTCAGCCTCACAACCTAACTCAGCACTACCAATCAACAAGCACAATCAATTGATGTTTGCCATGCACCGCACGAATGATATCATATTTGATAGATATAGACAATTTATAGACAATGGTGGTGTGCATAACAAAGGTGGTGGTGTCATGGTGTTTTGAAAAATGCCGGTAGAGTTCTTTTAAACATTATAGGAGGCTGTATTTGTGTCGCCGCGCCGATGTTAGGAGTTAAATGTTAAATACGGGTCTGTGTTTCAATTTTGATTTCGTTTTTGTTTCAGGCTGATGCAGGTCGATGATTTCAAGATCACGGTGATTAAATAAATTAGATTAATATTTTCCACGGAACGTTAAGTATTAAGAAAATTTAAATACGAGTAGGTTATTAGGTACTTGCAATTTATTGATGTGAGCACTGGGTAGGTATCATTCATTACAATCGTTACATAGAAACTGAAACTGATAAAATAAGTAAACATAAAGACGACAATAAATTGATTGTCTGCTGACTTCATAGTACTTTTACATTTAAATAAATGTACAACCAAAGTTAAACACCTACTTTCTTTCCTAAATTGTGGGGTTTTAAAGTAACGCTGACATGACTGCTTGGACTTTTATTTAATATAAGTATGTTTGTACAATACGACTATATCGCCTGGCCGGAGCAAGAGGTATTACTTAAGTAATATTCGAAAAAGGTGAGGATTAGTTACCAGGTAGGTACTATTTTATTTAAACTGCGTCTTGACCAATTCTGTTCCTTTTTCGATCCACTGAAATCTATTTATTCCTGAGTTTGGTAGGTCTCGCCAAAAACGTTTCTATCATTACTGTTCCCATACCTTCTACATCATCTGATGTACAGTGATCAGTCACTGATCACAGCCAATTCTTCGATCCATGTTTTAGGGGTTTGACCTACGCTATGCGTTGCGGTTCAAAGTCACTGTTCCAGAACTTTTATGCCCCATTGGCTATGGATTCTATATTTTATACAATCGTTGGTGTAGTATAGGAGTGAAAAAGCTACATAATAATTCTTAACTCATTGTCATTTTTCCATTTTAAGACATTACGGTCCACCTTACCAGCTAAATTTCTGATAGATTTTAATTGGTTTTGATGTAAATATAAACTCTTGCTCGTGAAAAGATCGGAAAAGACATCGATAATAGTTACCTATTGTAGCCTCAAAGAACTGAATTTTCGAATATTAAAACCCATAAAATAAAAGGCTTTTGTCACTTCCGAAATTATAATTTATCTGAGGGTTCGTTAACCATATTATTATGTTCATTTGCCAGTCCATTTTTATTTCGTTAATAAAATTATTACAAATGCAACTGTTTGAAATCCCGTTCTATCATTTATTTGCCATTTGACAACGAGATAATTTCGATCGAGCTCTGCGCAGCTAAGTCGTAAGTTTAGGCAATTCCAGCGCTTCGCGCCTTGTCGTGATTCTAACCTACCTTGCCCCAAACTTGTATCTTTATTTCCTAAATTATTTTTTTCCAAATTAAGTATAATTACTAGGTATCAATTTAATATTCCAACATATTTATGACAAGATGGCAGGTGATTGGGTTTTAAACGAAAACATTGAATAATGTATTTTTTTATATTCTAGTAAATTAATTATATCTGTTCTTATTGTAGTGTGAGACCGTGATGTTGTTAAGTTATGGAAAACAAAGTTATATGAATTACTTCCAAATTACATAAGTATTTCCGAATTGATGACATTCGGGTAAAGAATTTTCGGAAGATTGATAATATTACCATCGATCGATACTTCCAGGGCAGTCCCTCCTCACATGTATAAAAAAATTAAGGTTCTTAAGTAGTTGCTTAGTTACAGTACTTAATTATTTAAGATGTGGAATTTATTGTTCTGTGTTCTAAGAGAATATGTAACCTAGTAAACAATTATTGCAATAAATGCTGTCGAATTATATGGATTAACTAAGTCATAATCGTAAACAATAAACAAATGAGTATTTATGAAAATATTGTTTTCTTTTCATCTGTACCTTCAAGATTTCCTCGCGCAAGTTGCGTGGTTGCGTATCATTTCCTCAAAATAATATTAAAATAGTTTTAATATAATGGTCCCAAAAATTTGCCACCAGGGGCGTGTTTCCTATGGACATTTTTAGTGAGAGAATATTAAAAAAAAAAACAAATTATGAAAGTACCTAACGTCAAATCTGACAAAGCATTATTATATAACCACTTTATTTATTTTTACTTATTATATGATTCTATAAAGATAACTCATTTGGACAGAGTATGATTATTATGGATTTACAGTAGCCGCACCCATTTGTTCGTTTTACCTAATCTTGAATGTGATTCACTCATAAATTGCTCGCACATTTTCAATTATCATCATGTATGGGTTAGTTCACAAATTACTTAATGAGGAATACAATTTACACGAGCCTGTTTTAATTGAAAGCCCATTTAAAGAAAGGACTCGGAGAGGAAAATACTGCGGTACAGTAATACTAGGTAAGTAAACTGATTAGAAAATTCACCGCCCTAGCCTGGCGATGGGAACCTGAATATCGCTCTCCGAAAGAACAAATCCCAGGTGTCTAATACAAAGATCGAAATTCGGATCATACCTTCTGCCACACTCCTACAAAACACCGGTTCCGGAGCTCAGAAAATAAAATGGAACGCTTATAGAATCGCTCTTATGTCTGTCTGTTCGTTTGTCGCATTTTTTGAATTTTTTCCTATCTAGGTACTCTAATTTTCCGACTTTTTTGCAGCAATAACACCTGATAATTTGATAATTGCTTCTGGGAAAAACAATAAAAGCAAGCGTTTCACGAAAATTCACGACCTTAGATCGATCTACCCTCTGAGCTCCATTAACTTTACGGTATTTAAACGTACTCACAAACAAACAATAAAAGTGGCGTTTAAAAATAGTACCATTGCCAGATATTTTGAACTGGAAAGGATGGATAAAAGAAAAGTAAGTATTTCTGTCACAAGATGAACGACCTGTCTGTTAGCTCATCCTCTGATCCATAGATATACCTATAAGGCCCACTTTCACAGTCCAGAGTTAAAAAATTAAATCGCTAACTCGGGGTTAGGTTTGACAGTTCCATACATTTTGACACTAGGTTAGCCCCGGGTTAGCATCTAACACGGGGTATTTATTTACTGTGGCGGGGTTAAGTCGTTCATCCGGTCCGTGCAAGTGGTCCTAAGAGTATTGGCTGAATGAAGCCTGGATCAAGCCTTGATGACGTCACACCGTACTACCGTAAAGCCTAACCCAAAACGTCATTCCCGCCTAGCCCTTCAGTAGCTACTACCTAAACCACTGAGCGGGCCATTGCATTCGTATGGAGAGGAGATTGCAGTGCAGGGGCCCGATTTTTGAAAGCTCATGTGTGAAAATACCACTCGAAAGTGGTGAAAAATTGTGCTGAATTTGAAATACGAGTAGCTTAGAAGATACCTACGGCTCTCATTAATCATGTGGACTAGTAAAAAATTTGATTAGAGCCGTAGTTTTAAAGATACAAACAGATTTATACCACTTTCGAGTGATGTGCTTTCAAAAATCGGGGCCCAGGTTACTTACGTTTCATCTATTAGTCTATTACTTACTAGCTGTTACCTGCGGCTTCGCCCCCGTACCAGTTATTTTTTCAAAATATTGTTATATAAGAACCTTCTCCTAACAATAACGAACGCGACAAAAAAGAATTAGCGAAATCAGTCCAGCCGTTAACGCGTGATGCCGTGACCAAGAAGATTATTAAGTAGAATATTATTATTTATTTCATCTATACTCTGATCAATATGACGTTACAGCCAACAGCACAGCTTCAATCATTAATACTTTAGATACAACATTGTCTATTTTATTGAATCAGGCGTCACCTTGCGGAGGTCCATTTCAATGAACACAAAATACCTATTTACCTTGCTACAAACAACATTTTCTACAAATTTATTAAGGGTGATTGATTCTCTTACCGACAGATTTTCTGGAAACTTTGGTGTCTCCACGTTGAAGAAATAATGAGAGGAATTAAGTTATGGCCACACTTAACAGACTCTTTCAAATGTCCTCTAAGAAAGCGTTGGACCGATAAAGATTTGTATTTCGGATCTCTGCGAGATGCTGAGGATCAGATTCGCCCGACACCAATCCCAGGTTTGGGGCGCACAGATGAAATTAAACTTTTATATCTAAAACCGGAATACTTCGGATGCTGGGACCAGGCAGAGCACTGGGTGCAATGTGACGAAGTACTGGATCTGGAAACTACGTGCGACTATGACGTATTTACCTATACAGGGGTGCCAACCTCGAATATCACGTATACTTCCTTAACAACAACGGTTTGTTTATATTATTTTTGTACCATTTATAGATTTCTATCATTAAATAATTCGTAGACTTGAATTATTTTTGCCAATAAGTAAGCATTAAAGTTAAATTTACTTATTAATGTTCAAAATATTATTTTTCAGCTTAAAATGCTTAGCAAACAGAACAATTGGTGAAATATTATGCTACTACAACTATAAAAATATAATAAAGTACCTACCTACTTACTTTATATAAATCGTGTGCATCTACACACGCAAGATTGTGCTTCTGTAAAAGTGAACTGTATAGTAGATATTTTATTTTAATATACCTATTACCATTTTACAAACGTAATGTTGATTAAGTGTTACAAATTATTACCCTATTAGGTACTTAGGTAATTAGATTGATACAAAATAAAAAGCGGAAATTACCTACTGAGAGTGAGGAATTGAGGATTGATGATTAAGTGTTCCTAGATAAAAATTGGTAGGTACCTACCCCAGCCTGACCGCGGTCCTTACCCGTGGTCCACCGGTTTTTGGCGGAGTTTCCTCTTTCTGGGTATTTTGAAGATACCTAACTAACCTAACCTTTTTTTGTATTAAAATATTATTGAGTGATTCAAAATAATGGCAGCATTTTTCCCGGGTGTACAAAATTAGGTCCACGGGTACCTACTTAAGTCCCTCTGCCTGAACAGTGTAGGTGTAAATACCTAGGTATGATAGCCGTGTGCCGTGATTTAACTGTCGGCAATACCTAAATCAAACTCGGATAAACCCAATGAAATCATAATTCCAGTTCGTTTTTTTTTGTTTAAACATATGAAAAATATCTTTATTTTTATAAAAATAAAGGTTGTTTCCTACCTTTTCTTTTTATACCAACATCTAAGTTTATAAGAACATAGCGGTTTATTCAATGTCTCTAACGTTTCAATTACAGCTGGTGGATCTGACATATTTACTCACTCACTACACTGTCACCTCAAACTGTCACTGTCAGTCACCGTCGTGCGTATCGTGTGACACTGACACTGACGTGAATAAGCTTATTGGAATTGGAAATTTTAGGTTGTACGGACGGGCTAAACTTTGTTTTGATTTTATAGCTCAAGTATTTATTTCTGAAATAAAAATCCATTGAAATATTCATATAAAACTCCAATAACTTCTGTAAAATGAACACAGCTTTGAGAGTTCTACGAAGCATAAAATATTTAAACTATCAACAGCACATGTCACGAGGAAATATTACAAATACTTTACGAAATAATTACAAAAATATGCACGTTTCTAGTAATTTGAGTGTTAAAATGTTTATGGAACACGAAAACAAATATGCCTATGATATAATGGAAAATAAAGGTTACGCAACCAGTTTAAAATCAGACCATAAATCTGAACTTATAGCAAAAGATCAATTTGACCACTTGATTCAACATAATTGGGAAAAAAAGTCTCCACAAGAAATCTTCGAGTTATTCCCTATTCTGGGCACATATTGTTCTGAGCATGGGCTGTGTATATCGAATAAAATATTTGATATTTATATAGATAACCTAACCGATAATATTAAGCATGCTTCAGATGAGGAATTAAAATTTATTTTTCACTCTCTTGTAAAGTGGCCAGAGACAGAATCTATTAGAACTAGAAACTACATTGAAGTATGGACAGCTCTTGATGACGAGTGCTTGAAAAGGCATAAAGCTTGGACAGTGGATGAACTGTTGTCATTTTTGGCTCTTTTTTATATGTTGAATGTTACAAGAGTCAGTGAATACTCAATGAAAGGTGTACAACGAATCACTAACAAAGTGCAGCAGATAACCTCAGAACAGTTTGTTCAAACAATGTTCTTCATAAGTGCCATCAGGAAGTCGCCTTTTGACATGCATAATTTGGAAGTTTACTTGGATAGCAATTTCTTTAAGTTCTCTCTAGACGAGTTAGCTATTACATCAATGGGCTTCTTTAAAAGTAAGACCCCCATTAGAAGTTCAGCTATAATGGAAAGAATAATCAATAAAATAATAGAGCATTCAGCCGAGGTCCATGAGGTGTCTCTAGCAGCCTTACTAAAGGTCTTAAAATATTCCATGAAGTCGGATGAAAATAATAAAATATATGAGTTATTAGATGCTCTGCAGCATGAGGTACCCCGTCTGTCTATCATGTGCAAGGTGCACATTGCTTTGATTGGAACAGCCACACTGACATTGCACAAAGCTTGCTTGTCAAAGATTGCTGATAGTGTCATTGACTCTATGTCAGAGGCTAGGACAAAGGATATAGAAAGACTAGTGTTCACATTTGGAACATTTAACCACAGACCTGACACAAAGGAGTGTTTTTTTCAAAAAGTTATAAGTGAATTAAAGAGAGAGGAACGTAAACCAGAAATTCTCAAATATGGCAGATCTTTTGCTTGCACCGTTGCCTTTTTAGGAGCACTAGGAATATATCCTGTTGACCTGATGGACAAAATATTGAATCCTGAATTTTTGTATAGCACCTATGGAAAGTATACTCAAAATTATGGCAAAGAAATTCTGACAATACAAAATTCAGCTGAAATTTACTTCACAAAGGATACTAAAATAAATTCACTAGATGAAAAGAAAGTTAAAATATTAGCAAAAAAATACACAGATTACTGTCCAAGTGAAAATTTCCCTAAACAGTATAATATTGCAGAAAAGATGTTCTTAGATGTCATGAGGACATTGAAACAATGCCGTGGTGGTGAAGAGTATGTGATTGGGGACCATATTTTAACTCACCACCAAAGGGGCGGTAAGACTGTTGAAAATCAAGCCAAATATGTCTTATAAAAGACTTGTAACATTTTTAATATTGCTTTATTTGTTTGTTTCAGATATAATAATTTGCAACAGTCCAGAAGGTAAACCACTACCGATTGGCAATGTGTTTAGCTCTGAAACTTTTGGTGTTCTAAGGAAACCTCCTGACAGCAACCAGTGGATAGTTTTAGCTCTTGTTGGAAGAAATGGTTTAATTAAAAACACAGGAACACCAACTGGACCATTCTTGTCAAAAGTTAGAGATCTACAAGCACTGGGGTTTCATGCTGCTTTGGTAAACATTTTAGTTCTACTATGATAATTACATAAGAAAAAATATCTACTAAAATAGCTGAGGAGACATGGGTAAGAATGTACCGTTACCATTCTGCTCATTTACTTGATAGTGATAGCTAACAAACACTGTTGTGCCTGATGCAGTGCGACCTCTGAATAGCTTCGGAATTTTCAGTCTGGAATGAGCCAATCCACGTTCATCTGATAATTAGCATCCCTCATTTGGTTCTTACTCCTGCAGTATTATATTTATACGAATTATCAGGTCTTCCATTCCACACATTGTCTTACGATAAACAACTAGACTCCCAATCGCAAACAAAAGTGCCTCAAGAAACGTCCGAGCGGCGTTGTCTATGTGTTGTGTGTCAACAGATCAACTTACACAGATAACATTAACATATTCGTTCAAATTAACACCTTATTTCGTGGCAGTAATGTTTAATGCCAACTGCATACGATCGTGAGAAGTAATAACACGACGCCACGCACTGGAAACCTGTCTGTCTCTTGTTCTCAAGCGTTTGAGATTACGGTGAGAAAAAGACATGTACATTGTTATCGAAGCGCGGTCGAAACACGACTGAACCAAAACTCTGCACAATAGACGCGTCGTGCAGACTTTTGCTTCTGACAGTTTTTGAGCGTGATTGGGAGTCTAGTTGTTTATCGTAAGTCAATGATTCCACAGCGTGAATTTCGAGGCCTTACATTGGTCGCACCCGACTAATGAAAACTTAACGTCACAATTAACGAATTACTGTTTAGAATAATATTCTTCTTACAGGTATATTGGAATAAGTATTCAAGCCTGGAAACTGCAAGTGAGAAAAACGAGTACTTGAATTTATTAATCAAAGAAGCATTAAAAAAGTAAAACTGGGTTTTTTATTTTTATTTTTTTACTCTGGAAGGTAAAAGTAAAAATTTAAAAGAAGATGAACATGCTGACAGTTAAATTTTTAAAAAAATATAAATTACTAGCTGTTGCCCGCGACTTCGTCTGCAAAGAATTCGTTTATCGCTATCCTGCGGGAACTACGCAATTTTCCGGGATAAAAAGTAGCCTATGTGCCATTCCAGACTTTTCTCTATCTATGTGCCGAATTTCATCCAGATCCGTTGGGCCGTTCTGGCGTGATTGAGTAACAAACAAACATCCATCCATCCATACTTTCGCATTTATAATATTAGTTAGATTAGATTTATTAATTTGTGCTTATTCTAAAAAGGCGTAACTCCGGTACTACCACAGAATCAGAATACACACTTATCTATCCCTTTGTCTTTTCTCTATAGAAAAAAAAACTGACGTTAATTTCAAATTTTCAATGTCGCCCTATTCTCCAATATTTAATTTTCGGGGTTCGCTTCGTGCTGTTCCGCTCATACTAATAGTCAGTAAGTAACTTGAGAGTGATCAGGGTGATCCCCCTAAGGGGAGTGTCAGAGAGCCTGGACGCTAGCATCCAGCTCGTGATATCCTGCCGCATGTCGGCACATCAGGTCGAGGCGCCTGACGGCTGAAGCCACTGTACCTATCCAGTCACAGCCGCCGCCCTCTATTAAAGTCGACGCGCCTGACGGCTGCAGCCACCGCACTCGTCCAGTCGCGGAAGCAGCAGCCGCCGTCCTCTAATAAGTTGGAGAACCCACGTTCCCCAGTCGGAGCTCTTGGCATCCCGTAAACGCCTCATTCCTGTATGAACATTGTCCGTCCCGCCTAAGATGTTCTCGGTCAGCTTCCACGACATGATTCGTAGCAAGCTAAACTGTTATAATAATATAGTTATTAGTTACAGTTACTTAAGGCTTCGATGGCGAAGTCACATGGCAAGCCAACTCTGTTAAAGGGATAATAATTGGATAGAGAAACAATACCATCATTGCGAGCTTTCACCAAGTAAATAAAATACTTATCTTTAGATGGACCCGAACAGCTGTATGCTTCTGCTTCATCCCTTTATATTTCACTTTTAAGATTACTTGCGCGCTTCGCGCCACATACATTGCGACTAACTCACTATACGTCAAACTAGGATTAACTTACCATATTTATACCTAGAGGGCGGTGTTCAGTGTTGCCGCAAGGAAATTTTACTTGGTGGTATTACATTTTCGCGTCTGTCGCGACCGTCGCGATACTCGCTACGCTCCGGATTTTATTTTTGAACCACTCGCTTCACTCGTGATCAATCATAGGATCCTTTCGCTAGCTCGCGTTTCAAATGAACACTCTGATCTCACGATGACAGTCACATACATTTTTGGACGGATTCGATTTAGGTGAGATTCGTTAATCGTCAGTCATTAAGTATTTTAACCCTTTGTACGTTTTAACCAGATTCGCCATTAGGTAGTCAGATCATTTATTCAACAGAATCGTTTTCCGTCAGGCCTGTTTATTGGCAGATTTTGTTCTCTTTTATTCGCCAGATTCGTTAACTGACAGTTGGATTATTCTTCAGATTTTCACAGATTTAGCTTTAAAGCATATACCTACACGTTGTAACGAGTGGTAACGAGGCTGTTTTGGCTCGCTACAAACTGTTTCCTTTTTGTTAGTACCTACTCAACTTTTAAAAAAAACCATATATTATTTAGTATTCGGCTCTTTTTTCAAAATTTAAGCCGGCTACTCACACGCCTGCCGCAGGGGCGATACCGGTCGCACGGCGGTCGGGCAATTTCGCCTGTTCTAAAAAGTGCCTGCCTGCTGTAGGTACTTATTTATTCACATTACTTCAAGTCTTCAAGTTTTATTTAAAAGTGTAATCCTTCAATCAGTTTGACTTGCGTTTGTGTGTTTTATATTTAACTGCTGAAGGCACAATTGTGAGTATTTACCCCAAATTTACCATTGTTTTGTTAGTTTTTTTGATATATGTACCTACCTTCTCCCATAACACGTACCTGTTTGTTTTAGGTGCCTTCATTTAATAAATTTAACCTACATACACCATATCGTGTTGTATTACTACTTCGATCCCAACCTCATCCTTACAACGCGACAACGGTACCTAGGTATTTACTCGTCAGCCCCAGGTGAACTACAGGCAAAAATGATTTCTCATAGTCCACCTTGGTGAATAAGGCGGGTAGACCACGGGCAACAAAGAGTAACCATAGGACTCTGACGAGTAGGTACAGTTATATGGTTACTTTCCATTGTAAATAAACAATAAACAATTGATTATTGTTTTAGAGCGTCTTGTATGCTTTTTAAATCTCGATTTAGAGCTTAAACTGACAGTTTTTGTATGAATCTGACAGGACTTTAGAAACCTAGATTTAAAAAAGCCTGCAAGTGGCCCTTAGTCTTTAAAGGAATTCAGTTATCATTTTTGTACCTATTTCTTTACAGCGAAACACCGTGAAACTGTGGCTTCGGCGTTTCGACAGCAAGGGGAACTTCGAGACCAGGGAGCGCCATCCACGACCCCGCATTATAAACAACCAGCGTTTTGAGGAAATTGTTTCGACATACGAGAGCAGCCGTTTACGCCGACGTACCACTATATCTTTCTAATCTGTGCGCCGACGCGGTTGTTTGCAACGCGGTATGACTGCTCGGTAAAATGTGTAAAAACAGTTCGGGTTGCCATGCACCGCGCCGGCATCCACCACAAAAAGCCAGCAAAAAAATATTTTTTTATCGGAGTCACGAGATTTTGATTTTACGCACGCCATATTTTCCGACGAAAAAACATTTAAATCTAGCCAACATGGCCGTCGGCACTTGTGGCGTGTGAACAATACTAGGTTTTGAGCCCAAGAACGTAGGTCCCAAACCACGAATTCGGTCATTTGTCGGTAAACATGTGGGCCTGGATGAGTGCGGCTGGCCCCGGGGAGCTTGTTTATTTACCAGAGGGCCAATGGAAGCGACTATCTCCAAGTGCTGTAGGAGACAATGTTGCCCTCGGCGAGAGTTGTGTATCCGGAGGACGAAGTGCTAGAATTGGTATTTATACAAGATAATTGCCCTATACACAAGTGTCGCCTAGTCCAAAACTGGCTCCAGCACCAAAGAGGTTTGAATACCATACCTTGGCCCTCGCGCTCCCCGGATCTCAATCCCATCGAGAATTTGTGGGCCATAATGGTCCAACGATGGGATATGAGAGCCGAAAGGATGAAAGGGGCGCTCGTCGCACATGTCGACGTCGTCGACGAGGTGTGGGACTTGCTGCGGGGCTGACCTGCGAGAACTTGGTACGGTCGATGCGGAGCAGGGGGGCAACTCCGAAATCCGATTTTCGAAGTTCGTATCACACCGTCCCTCTCACTCTCAAATTAATAACTATTAGTGAGAGCGGAACAGCACGAAACGAACTTCGAAAATCGGATTTCGGAGTATAAGGCCAGGTGCGACACCGTTATAAATGCAAGCGGGGCTTTAACTAAGTATTAGGTAGCATAATTTTAAGCAGAATTAAGTATATTTATCACCAGTTTTATTTAAGTATTGAGAAGTTTGAAAATTGATTGTATTACTTTGCGTAGGTCCATATCCATGAAATTAATCGCAAGTTAAAATTACCCTGCTGCGATGCGTGGTCGCGGAGTGACAAGCAAAATAGATTTATACTTAAGTAGTTCTTTTTTTTTACATTTCCTGTAAAAAGACTATGAGATAAGGTAAAATGTTACTTTTATATTGAGGCAAGATAATTATGGTATATTAAATAACAATAAAATAATAGTTTTTTGATCTAAGTAATCCAGATGAAAGAAATAAAACATATTTTAAAATATAAACATTTAATTCTTAATAATTAATTACCTAGGTGCTTAATAAACTAACTTTTAATAACATTTAATAACTAAACTTATGTAGGTAAATTTGCGTTGGCCGGCCTCTTTCTGAAAATAAACATAATATCTATTTAATTGGTTTGTTTTCGTTATGGTTGTATAACAGGACATTAGCATTACAACACTTTCCATGCCATTATTAAACTGTTAACTAATGAAACAATGTGTTATTTACTTTCTTTAGTTTATGATTTAATTCACTATTCAATCCCGATCCTATGCTCCGCAATCGCTAATATTATGTTTAACTCTTTAGGTTGGGACAAGTGGGCCCTTATAGACACAATGCGAACACGCAAGTTAGACGGAACAAAAAAAAATATAAGAAAGCTGATCCCTTCTAATTAGGTACTTAGTTTCATTTGTTTATGCTATCAAATACCATCAAAGAGACCGCTGTTACGACGAGTGCTGGCGTTTTGAGTTTGAATCAACACTTTCAACATGAAACTACTGTGAGACTCAAACATAACTAACAACCAACTAAGTATGTACCACACAACTAGCTAACTGTTGGAATCAACAGTTCAATTTCTTTTGTCGTAGCGATGGTCTTTCTAGATACCCATCATACCCTGAGAAAAAGGAATTTTATTGGACTTTTAACTGGACAACTTGTATGGCCATGGGCAGTGCCGACCCACTTTGTTAGGCAAACTAGGTGTGGTTGCGGCAAAACCGTGCCTCCGCCCTTGCCTATACGGCCTGTGCACAAAATTATAGATTTAAGAAAGGGAACAATTAACCGCGGACTTATTTATTTTTAATATACTACAACGGTGCGGTGTTTCAGTTTATGAACATTTTACTGCAAATGAGTATAGTTTATGCTTCTGAAACACAAGGTGAGACGACATTAACTATATAAAAATAAAAACCTAAAACAATTTTCTTCACATAACATAACGTATTCGACAAAATGACTTCTTTTCTTATTACACCAACAATTTGGATCTACAGGGTTATTGGTAATTCGACCTGTATTCTTTAGGAGGTGATAGGGGTGACTATTTGCGATAATTTAAACCCCCATATGTATTATGCAAAAGTTAACCATTTTTGAGTTATCATGTTTTTTAGTTTTTTTTTCAAAATAAGTCAAAAATGCAACATTAATAATTTATTTTAAAAAAGTATCAGTTTAAATCTAATTTTTTCTTCTCACTTATAAAAACGATTAAAAACTGGTTATTTTATCAATATTAAAACCACAATTATCGGGCAAAATTAAAAAATGCGAGGTAAAAAACGATATTTTTTCCAAAAAAAATTTTTTTAATTTGGCCCGATAATTGTGGTTTTAATATTGATAAATAACCAGTGTTTAATCGTTTTTATAAATCAGAAGAAAAAATGAGATTTAAACAGATACTTTTTTTTTAATAAATTTGAATGTTGCATTTTTGACTTATTTTGAAAAAAAAAAACTAAAAAACATGATAATTCAAAAATGGTTAACTTTTGCACAATACATATAGGGGTTAAAATTATCGCAAATAGTCTCCCCTATCACCTCCTAAAGTATACACGTCGAATTACCAATAACCCTGTATGTCTGGCAGCTAAATCACTGCAGCCAGATGACACTTCCAAATGTCATTTTACGAAATAATGATACCACATTTATTTCACTAGTGCTCGACAAAGGTCATGTAATGAATGATTTGATTATTGAATGAACGAAATATTTTATGAATGTCACATTTGTAGTTTAGTATATTTCAAATTAAGCGCGATACTTTTGAGAGGTTCAAGGTTCATATTAACATAGTAGATAAAATGTGCGATGACTTTGTAATACACGTAAATAGTGACAGCAGCAGTGAAACTAATTCGGAGTAATTTAAGTTTTTATAGTAAAATTACAAAGGTAGAAAAAAATATTACTGTGATAATTGTTGTTTTATTTATGGCAAAATGGGGAATGAGTTGAAAACTGGTAACTGATTTGACATGCTTCCGCACATTTCCAAATCGCGCTCTTACACTACTACTAACTAGAAAACATACAAAAAACCTTATTGAACAAATCATTTTATTAAAATACGCTTTGAAAATTCTCTATTTCAACATAAATGACGCAAATTAATTTCATTACATCGTTCATTCTTTCATTCACTCACTAAGTCACACCACTATTTAATATTTGCCAAAAACTGACAACACTGAAAGTGTCATCTGGCTGCATGCAATGCATGCAGTGATTTATCTGCCAGACAAGGTGGAATGGAGTCCGGTTGAGTGTCGATCGCGAACGGTTGTGTTCAAGATTGTAGTAGCTACCTTCGGTTTTCGATTTTTGTGAATTGTTTAATGTTTTAGTTGTTTTCTCTTAAATAGTTGCTATTCCTCCATTCCTTGGTGGTGGTATTATCGGTAAGTGGTTTTGTCTTGTGGTAATTGGGTTTAACTTTGTACACTAATTAGATATTAATTTTTTTATGTCGTTGTGCGGGTAGTCTATGCCAGCATTCCCATGAACGAGAATGCTGGCTTAGATGACCCTGGAGGGGAAGTCTTCCGTCCAGTATTAGAGAAAAATGTCTTTTTAGCCGATCATGAACAATTTGAAAAAAGTCAGATGGAACTTTCTCCATTCATAATGGTGGGGAAAAAAAAGAAAAATAGACGGGCCCGTGAAAGGGAGCGTAACGCAAACAAAAATAGGCTTAGTGGACGATCCCGTTCAAGGGCCTCGTCTTCGGCTTCGTCCTCGAGATGTTCGGAACACTCTGATAATAATCATAATGAGTCTCAAACTGATTCGCCACTGCAGTTAGCTCAAAAATCCCAGAAAAGCTGCGATCAGATTCCACCATTTTCGACCCCCCCGGCTCATTTAATTACGGACTCACCCATCGAGCCCCAGACCCAGTCACCAATATCGCCCTTCACGCCTATTGGGCGTGAGAGTTATTCCGTCCGTGACCAGGGCCCTTATGTGGTCCACGTGCAGAAAGTTGAGACCTCCCCCGACTCAGGTACTACGTTGCACCCTATATCGTTTGGATTTTTCCTCCAAAAGAGAACAAGAGAGTTTCCTAACATTATTGAAGGAAGTGTTAAACGAATTGGACGTAATAGAGTATCGATTAGTTTCCACTCAGGCGACGATGCTAATCTCTTTTTGACCTCACCGACTTTAGCGCAACACAACTATAAGGCTTTCGTCCCCACGTTCAATGTTACTAGACTCGGATTAATTCGAGGAGTTCCTTCCAAACTGTCTCCAGAAGAAGTCTTAGAAAACATCCAGGTTCCTGAAAATTCCGGAGGCGCGCGCCCCATAAAAATGAGAAGACTGAATTTCAAGAAAAACAATCCTGATGGATCGTATTGCTGGCTGCCGTCCGAAACTGTAGTCATCACTTTTGATGGGCAAACTTTACCGAATAGAGTCTTTATGTGTTTAAATTCCCTGCCTGTAGAACAATATAATTTACCCACAATTCAATGTTTTCGTTGTTGCCGTTTTGGGCACACAAAAGAAAAGTGCCGCTCACTCCCCAGATGCTACCGATGCGGTGGCTCCCACATAGGAGATACATGTTCAGTAGGCGCTCAGGAGAGCTACTGTTGCAATTGTCCCCAGGGGTTGGGTATGGGACATTTCGCTAATAGCAAAGCCTGTCCAGAGTTTAATCGACAAGCAGTCATCAAAAAGACTATGGCTGATGAACACATTTCTTACGCCGAGGCGTCAAGTCGACACTCGAAGGTCACCCAAAGATCGTACGCTCATGCCACATCTTTTCCCATACCCCAAGGGTCTCATTCTTATAAAGAAACTGTATTCCGTAAGCCTCGCTCTCCTCCCCCTACTAGGAAAGGCTATGATAGAAAAGCTCATGATGAGCTAACTAGAGAGCCGATTATTCCAACAATACCAGTGTTCCGTGAAAGGCCCACTGAACAATCGAATGAATTGCTTATAAATGAACTGATAAAAATTATTTCTTCTTTTGTCAAGGTTTTTTCCCCATCCAGCCCTCTGGCTAATCCTTCTCTGTTATCCCACGTTGCCCCATTTATTTCATCTTTATTAAATTCTTCCAATTATGGATCAAGTGGTAATCCAATGGAACAGCCGTAGTATCAGTAATAAGAAACATGACCTCATCTTTTTAATCAACAAATATAATCCTATCCTAATAGCGGTATCGGAAATATGGCTTAGATCAGACAATAATTTTAAATTACCCAGTTACGTGTCTCTGATGGACTGTCGGGCTGATGGTCGTGCTGGCTGTGCCCTGTTTATCAGAGACCATTACCCATTCACCGTCATTCCCACTGCTCAGCACAGTAACGATTGGCATTCAATATGTGCTCGCGTCGAAGGAACTACTTTTCTCTCTTTATACATTCCAAATCCTTCTACTCAAATTTTATCCGAGTTAAAGCAATTAATCGCGGTTCTCCCGCACCCGACTGTAATCATGGGTGACTTTAACATTCACCATCATCTATGGGGGTGTGATAATAATGATTCACTCGGTGAACAATTTTTAGATGTACTCGACTCAGTTAATCTTTGCCTTTTAAACTCAGGATCCCCAACATTGCGCACTTTGCCTACTCAGGCGGCTAGTGCAGTAGATCTGACCCTATGTTCACCTGTACTTGCTTCGTTGATCAGCTGGGAAACTTTGGATAGCTCATATGGGAGTGATCACTTCCCTATTCTTCTTAGCCTCCCTTTTTTGTCTTCAAAAAGACCTCCTATATTGAAACCGCTCTTGGTTTATAATATTAATGAAGCTGACTGGGATACGTATAGAAAAACCCTTAATTCTAAAGTTAAGTTACTTCCTCCAATTAATGCGTCCTCAATTGAAGAATGCTCAGACGCCATAGTTCTTGCTATTAAATCCACCGCAGATAAAGTATTCCCTCTGAAGAATTCTGCCATAAGCAGGTTTCCTTCCCCACCCTGGTGGGACAAAGAATGTACTCAAGCAGTTAAAAACAGAAAGAAAGCTGAACATGCGTATTCTGCCAATATGACGTCTGAGAATTTTGAATCTTTAAAGAATGCTATGGATGAAACAAAACTACTACTTAGAAAAAAAAAGTCTGACGGGTGGAAAGAATTTTGTTCATCGCTAAGCCCCACCTCCCCTGCCTCTGTAGTTTGGAACAACATAAGACGGTTTAGAAGGTCCTATAACCCTCGGTCTTGCCCTTATCCAGCTTCCCAGGAATGGGCGGAGTCTTTTCTGACCAACATTGCCCCTCCTCACGTTCTGTGCGCCCTTGATTTACCAATAGAACTTCCTGCCTCCGAACCAGCAAATCCTCTAGATGAAAGGTTCACCTTTCAAGAGTTAAAAAATGTTCTCAGCTCAGTAAAGGATTCTACTCCTGGCCATGATGGCATCCCCTACTCCTTCATAGCTAAAGCAGGTGAACCTTTCCTACAATACCTTCTAAACTTAATCAATTGCATATTACTTACGGGTTGTACGCCCACATCCTGGAAATCCCAAATAGTTATTCCTATCCTGAAACCATCCAGAGATCCTACCGATCCACGGTCTTATCGTCCTATAGCTTTGTCCTCAGTCTTGCTTAAGATTTTAGAACATCTTATAAAAAACAGACTTGAATGGTACATGGAGAGTGAGGGTCTTTTGGGAAGCACTCAATTCGGTTTTAGAAAGGGGAAAAGTACAGTGGACAGCCTTAGCATCTTTACTTCTGACATACGACTTTCTTTTTCGAGAGGAGCTTCGGTGGTTGCTGTGTTTTTGGATGTGGAGGCTGCCTACGACAATGTTCAGCTCCCCATTCTCAGGGAAAAATTCCGCGAGCTGAGAATTCCGGAGAAGCTGGCCAACCTTGTCGGGAACCTA
Organism: Pandemis heparana; assembly: GCA_963854515.1. Classification (NCBI taxonomy): domain Eukaryota; kingdom Metazoa; phylum Arthropoda; class Insecta; order Lepidoptera; family Tortricidae; genus Pandemis; species Pandemis heparana. Next base: position 9,591,357 of record OY978012.1, on the reverse strand, counting down.
CTATCAGAACGACAAATAACTTTTCGCGGAAGAGACCCGCAAATTAACCCTTCTCGTCTGGTTTGGCGGGGACTACCTCAAGGATCGGTCCTTAGCCCGTTGCTATACAATTTATATACTCATAATTTGGAGGATTCTGCTTCTGGCTGCCATTTTTTACAATATGCGGATGATTTACTAGTTTACTCTTCTAATAGCAATATAGAATCAGCCAGTGAATCAATTTCTACGTCCCTTCAATCAATAAACTCATGGCTAGTAAATAATGGCCTGTCTCTGTCACCAACGAAAAGCACTGCTGTTGTATTTTCTCGTAAACGAGTAATTCCTAATATAAGTATTTCAATCAATGACACAGAAATCCCTGTTTGCTCTCATTTTAAATTTCTTGGGGTGGTTCTGGACTCCAAACTGACGGGTGCTGAACATTTTGACCACATAGTTAAAAAATGTGAGCGCGGTCTCAATACCCTGCGATGCCTCTCTGGTGTTTGGTGGGGGGCCCACCCAACCTCCCTTAGGCTGTTATATAATGCTATTGTCCGAAGTGTAATGGATTACGGATCATTCCTGTTGGTTCCGGGAAACAAAGCAGGCTTTAGAAAATTAGATCTCATTCAATCGAAAGCCTTAAGAATTATATCTGGAGCAATGAGATCAAGTCCCATAAATGCGCTTCAAGTAGAATGTGCCGATCCTCCTCTAAATCTACGTAGACAATTTTTGGCTGATAGCTATTTATTCCGTGCCCTTCAGTTTTCTCATCACCCAATACTTAATCGGCTATTTGATCTAAAATCTGCTCCTTGTTGGAATTATAAGGGTCCACCCTGCCTTGTGAAAAGCTTGCAGAAATTTCAATCTATAAAAGATCCAGTACATCATTCAAAAAACCTCCCCCTATATGAGTATAATTACAGCACAGTTACTTACCAACCCCGAATTATTCTCGATTTTGATATTTGTCGCAACGATCCACATGCTGATGAATACCTTCGTCAAATCCTTAATCGAGAATGGCATGATTGGAACACTATTTACTCCGATGCTTCCAAACTGTCTCCAGCAGGTTGTGTAGGGGTAGGAATATATCATGCTCAGTATAATATTGTTCAGAAAATTAAATGTCCACCAGAAACCTCAGTGTATACTGGGGAATGTATTGGAATATTGGAAAGTGTTAAATTTATTTTAATTTTCAAGTTGAAGAAAACCATCATATTTTCCGACTCTCGTAGCTGTTTACAAGCTTTACTCTCGAATCCCTTTTCAAACAAATTCCATAATCCAATTATATATCAGATTAAGGACTGTCTCATCACATGCAAATCGAGAGGATATGAAGTTACACTGGTGTGGGTCCCAGGTCACTCGGGAGTCACAGGAAACGAAAAAGCGGACCAATTAGCCAAAGAAGCGGTGGTGAATGGCGACAAAGTTCCTTTTAAAAATTACTGCCATGATGTTATCGCATTATCTAAGCAATATCTAATGCGTTCATGGTCTTCCTACTGGACATCGTCAAGCAAAAATAAAGGTAGACTCTTCTCTTTAGTTCAACCCGTAGTATCAAGGAAGCCTTGGTTTGCCAAATCGTTCATTCCAAAAGAATATTGTTCAACAATCATCCGAATGCGCCTTGGCCACTGTTGTACTGCTGCACATCTGGCCAAAATTCACATTCGAGATTCCTCATTGTGTGAATGTGGGTTGGATGAGGAAACCCTCAATCATATCTTCTTTTCTTGCAGCAAATATGATAACTCTGCTTTTTATAACGAGCTGATCAGATTGAGGGTTCCTTTCCCAACGCACATTTTAGAGCTTTTACAATTTAATCAAAAACGAAAGGAAATATTTGTTGCATTAGCTCGATTCTGCCAGCATAACGAACTGAAACTATAATTATTATATTGTTATTAACTAATATGTACTTATATAATTCGTTAAAAATATACTTTGTCTTAGTAATTAGTTTGTCACAACCTGATTTCTTAACATGTCATTAACTACTAACTAGCTACTAACATTGGGGTATTTGATTTGGTTTTGGTTTAATTCCTTATTCTGGGTTATTTCATTTGGTTTGGTTTTGTTTTAATTCCCTTTTCAGGAATAGCAACAGACTCTTTTTCGCCCTCGCTTATTTTTCTAAAGATAAATCGACATGACGCTGGCTCAATTAAAAATAGCCATATAAAAAAAAAAAAAAAAAAAAAAAGGTGGAATGGAAACACATTATTAACACGCGACGCGACCCGATTCAACGAATGTATGCGCATGGCGTCGCGTCGGATGTTCATAGTGTGGTTCTGGTCATAGAAAATAATACAATTTGATTCGACTCAACACGCGTGGCGTTGCATCGGGTCGCGTCGCGTGTTAACAATGTGTTTCCACCTTTATAGATGGGATGGGGGAAATAAATTTAGAGGAAGGCCGTTAAGATAAATGTTTAGTTTAATTAAAGTTACGTATATACGACAATAATTAAAAACATTAGAGAAGCTTCTGCAATCTTACCTGAACTGATCAAACCAAACATCACATTCTTCTGGCAGATAATGGTATGGTCGTAACATGTGCCGCAAATGCCGCAATGACACGTCGTTAGTCCAATAATGCACTAAAATTAAGTGTAAAACTTAAATCTATGAAAAAATTAACTATTAATTGATTGCCATTATGTTCGAAGTGCGTCTCCTCCCATGGCCAAACAAGTCCGTCACTTAAATTAGATAATAATTCACCACGATTTAAAAACACATCGACTTCTACAAAGGGGTGAGAAATGAACACATCACTCACAGACTGACTACTAAGTTTTTTTTTTTTTTTTTTGGAATACTGACTACTAAGAGAATGGAATGGAACACATTTAACACAAACTACTATACTTTATAAGTCACAGATCCGTCACAGAGTTCATTATAATGTACTCTGTTGTCATAGACAATGAACGCCATGTTTTTTTTTTAACAACGAGAAGTCAGCGTTTTCGCGGCATTGCGGACATTGGGACGTTGCGGTTGTGGTATTGTCTCTTGTCTGTCTTGTCTTGTATTGTATTGTATCTTCTCGTCTCGTCTGTGACCGGCGCAGTTACAACGATAAATCGGGGACGTAATGCATGAAATTGTTTTCCATAATAAAACCGTGTGTTATGGAACAATAAGTGAATAATATTTGTTTTTCTACTAATTAAGAAAATCCTCCCAACATGTCACAAACAGAAGAGGCAATGGAAGTCGCCGACGCTGGAGAAAATTCCGTGAGCTTTTTGTCACTTGCGATTTATGCTGACATCAGTATGGTTTTTTTATGTTTTTGCCGCCTCGTGTTATTTATTATAATGTTCTTTCGGTAGAATGGGTCCTCAAGCGACACCACGTCATCGAGAGGTAAAGAAGGTGACTTCGAAAGCAAGATTGAAACCGACCGATCCAAACGGTTTGACTTTTTGTTGAAACAAACCGAAATTTTCTCACATTTTATGTCAAACACTTCTAAAGCTGGAAGTAGTCCGCCAAAGGCTAAGGCTGGAAGGCCCAAGAAGAACAAGGATCTCGATACATCAGGCTCTGCTGGAGAGTATGTACAACTGTTAGATGTGTGTTTACTAGGATTATTATTGAAATAGTTTTTAAAATTGAATGTTGAATTTGATTCTAGTCACCGCCATCGCAAAACTGAACAAGAAGAAGATGAAGAGCTCCTCGCGGAAACCAATACAAAGGTTAAGAACATCTTTCGTTTTGAGTCATCTCCACCCTACATCAAGAATGGAGAAATGCGAGATTACCAAGTGCGTGGTCTCAACTGGATGATATCACTGTATGAAAATGGTATAAATGGTATCCTTGCTGATGAAATGGGTCTGGGGAAGACATTACAAACAATATCGCTCCTTGGTTATATGAAAAATTTCAAGTAAGTTTCTGTCATTTTGCTTTATTATTTGATTGAATGTTTTATAAAAATAAATCCACAGTGAGTTGCTTAGCTGGTTGGCTTGTACATCTTTCTTGGTTTTGTCTACAAATCAACTGTTTTTAGTATAACAATGAAAAAATAAGTTTTGACGTGACAACGTCTTATAAATTGGTTTGCCGGGTGACACTTCAAGAAACTGCGTTACGCTCCGCTCACGTTATGCGCTCACAATGAGAGCGAGTGAGAGGCACGCGGGCATGGTTAGCCCGCCTAAGAGCGAGAGAGACAGACATAAAAAGTGAAAGGCACGCGTCCCTTCCACTCGAGCACAGTTAGCCCGCCTAAGAGCGAGAGAGACAGAGCGAGAGAGAGAGAGTGAGAGAGATAGGCATACACACCGGTTCATGTCTTGCGCTTCTATTTCGCTTAGGCGCCTGCATACAAGTTTACACGTCCTTCTTCCTACTATACGAATGAATATTCACATTAAAATTATTTTACCACTCAAAGTCGTTGTCACGTAAAACTTTCGCCCGTATACCGACTTTACAGGCAACCAATTTTTTAAAATAAGATTGTATGGGCAGCAGGAATTAATTATTTAATTTCTATTGTGTATTATTTTAGGAATATTCCTGGACCCCATATTGTTATTGTGCCAAAATCAACTTTAACAAACTGGATGAATGAATTTAAGAAATGGTGCCCTTCTTTAACAGCAGTATGTTTAATTGGAGATCAAGAAACCAGGGTAAGAGTCTTAACATTTTATTGAAAAAAAAACTTGTTTAGGGATCCTTTTGGAGCATACAGCAAATACTAATGAATACCTCTTCATTTTTTTTTTTGTAAAGACTTTTAGAAAAGTTCAAGTAATCACTAATCATTATGCTTGTCAGCCACAGCTCTCCGACTCAACCTCTATACCTATATGTATACATCGGACTCGACCTCTATATCTGTATGTATAGGTATAGCAATAATATAATTTATAAGATTTAGCCAAAGAGCCATGAATTTGGTAATTGATAGCTCCTTGGCATACTGGTTTGTGCTAGCTAACAGTTATTAACTATCCTTAACTTAAAAATAATATTATACATAGTATATTTTTGTCATTTACAGAATACATTCATTCGTGAAACCCTAATGCCTGGTAACTGGGATGTCTGTATCACATCATACGAAATGATCATTCGAGAAAGATCAGTATTCAAGAAATTCACTTGGCGGTACATGGTTATTGATGAAGCTCACAGGATCAAGAATGAGAAGTCCAAACTCTCAGAACTGCTCAGAGAGTTCAAAAGCATGAACAGGTTGTTGCTGACGGGTACTCCTCTACAGAACAATCTGCACGAACTGTGGGCGTTGCTTAATTTCCTGTTGCCTGATGTGTTTAACAGCTCCGATGTAAGTTGTATATTAAATAACATTGATTTTTTTAGAAGTTTTAAAATAATTGTTATACATGATGTTAGCGAAAGTAACAGTTTACGCAGCAGACGCAATGGAAGCTCTCAAAAATAATAAATTCCCCAGGTTTTAGCAACATTTTTCATTGATGCTCCGCTCCTATTCGTCAGTGTGTATAACCTATAGCCTTCCTTGATCATGTTCTATCTAACACTGAAGGAAAGAAGTTGAATTTTTATACTTCTTAAATTCTTAAACAAAAATAATGTTCAAGTGTTGATTGAATTATACCTTGTAGGACTTTGACTCCTGGTTCAATACAAATGCAGCACTTGGTGACAATCAGTTAGTGTCTCGGCTCCATGCTGTGTTAAGGCCGTTCTTGCTGCGACGTCTCAAGTCTGAAGTGGAAAAGAAACTCAAGCCTAAAAAAGAGGTGAAAGTGTATGTAGGTCTCAGCAAAATGCAGAGAGAGTGGTACACTAAGGTTTTGATGAAAGATATTGATGTTGGTAAGTTTTATCAATTAAATCAAATTGAATTTAAATATTTATCTATGTTATGTTACGTTGTAACGGGCTGACTTCCGCAACTCGACGTCTATGAACTGCGCCTGTTTTGCGTGGTGGGCTGCCGCACTATTCGTGCTAGCCCAGCTCCTGTAGGAAGCCTAGCAGACCCTTTACGTTGCCGACGACTTCCTGGAGCGTTCTCGGTGACCCGAGGTACCCTGTAGCTCGCCACTCCGGAAAATTCCAGTAGAATGTGTGCGACTGTTTCTTCATATCATTTCTAAACGACACTGAAAATTAGAACACATAGAAAAATCCGAAAAGTAAAGCCGGGTCCTCGTCATTCCGTGACGCGTGCTATACCCCTACACCACCCATAGCAGGTGTAATCCATATCATGCAAAATCAGACTTTTTTTAATCTTGATTTACGTATACATAACCTAAGTTGAGTTTGAAGTTATAAACTACATTATTTCTTATTACATATATTTATTGTTCAATACAATAACAACAACAACAACATGTTCTTACTGAAATTGTAGCGAGTTCGGAATAAAAAGGCTTAAATAAATAAATTGTTCAATACTGTACAAGACACTGAAATATTTTTAGTTTGTGTAAAAGTTCTAATTATATTGAGTAACAGATTTACAGTAGCTAAACTAAGTCTGATTTGTATGGGGCAGAGGTTGTCTATATAAGTAAAAACTAGTGAACTATAGCGAAATTTTTCAGTGAATGGGGCCGGTAAAGTGGAAAAGATGCGACTTCAAAACATTCTTATGCAGCTGCGTAAATGTTGCAACCATCCGTACCTTTTCGACGGGGCCGAGCCGGGCCCGCCCTACACTACCGACGTGCATTTAGTGTACAACTGCGGCAAACTGGCCATACTGGACAAACTGTTGCCCAAGTTGCAGGAACAAGACTCGAGGGTTCTGATCTTCTCGCAGATGACGAGGATGCTGGATATTTTGGAGGATTATTGCCTTTGGAGGCAGTACAAGGTATTGTATCGATTCAAACTTTCGCGATTTTCACACATTATTGTAAGAAAAAACGGGACTTAATCACGTAAATAAAAAGTATTTTTGTAAATACCTCACTACTGTTTAGCTATTTTATTTACGTGAGTAAGTCCCGTAAAAGTACAAGGTATTTTTTTGTAGAGTTTTTAAGTTCTAAATTATACTTTGGAGTCAGATCTTTAAAAAGGCTGCTTTCTTTAAAATATCTTTCTTAGATGTGGAGTTGGCAAATGTCCTTATATCCTTGAAAGTAATAATAATAATGAATATGTACTTTCAGTACTGCCGTTTAGATGGACAGACGCCCCACGAAGACCGCAACAGACAAATCGAAGAGTACAACGCAGAAGGTAGCGAGAAGTTCGTGTTTATGTTGTCTACTCGTGCCGGTGGTCTTGGCATCAATTTGACCTCGGCTGACGTCGTCATCATATACGACTCTGACTGGAATCCGCAGATGGATTTGCAGGCTATGGATCGCGCGCATCGAATTGGACAGATGAAACAGGTATATACAAGTACAAGTACAAGTTAATAAATAAATAATAATAACTATCATGGGACAAATTACACCAATTGACCCAGTCCTAAACTAAGCAAAGCTTGTACTATGGGTACCAGGCAATGGACATACATACATATCTAATGTAGATAAATACATACAACATCCATGACTCAGCTGCTGAAACAGAAGGATCGTGCTTGGTTCCGTTTTATCTATATTGTTTTTGAAAGCTTTAATAAACTCATGCTGTCTCTATTTCATAAAGGTGCGAGTGTTTCGTCTTATTACCGACAACACGGTGGAAGAAAAGATCGTGGAGCGTGCGGAAGTGAAACTTCGTCTCGACAAACTCGTGATACAATCTGGCCGCCTCATCGACCAGAAAAACCAGCTCAACAAGGACGAAATGCTGAACATGATCCGTCACGGGGCCAACCACGTGTTCTCCTCCAAGGATTCTGAGATTACGGATGAGGATATCGATACGATATTGGCTAAGGGAGAAACGAAGGTTTGTATGCTCTGTACTGTACACACATACTAGATAATTATGTGAGAATTCCAGTGAGATAATCTTGGATTTGATTAATATTTTTTTAGACTGAAGAACTGAAACAGAAATTGGAAAGCCTCGGTGAATCGTCTCTGAGAGCATTTTCCATGGATACGCCTGGTGCGACAACGGATTCCGTCTATCAGTTTGAAGGTGCTGTATAATATTTGAATAGTTCACAAAAAAGACGACACTGACGTAAAAGAATCGTGTTTTGGACAGGAAATTATTATAAGTTTAACTAAGTACCACGTAATCTTGGATCGCCGTTCGTCGGTGAGCTATCTTGCCGCTATACTTACTTGTAAACGGTGCGTGAACGAATATTCACGGTAGACCGGTAGACTTTCGAAGCGAACCGGAGGTCTACCTAGGATTGCTCTCTATGAATCCCAAGTAAAAACCCTGACACGCTATGTTTATGTTTTGTTTTACTCATGACTAATATTTTATTGGCAATATTCGCAATCTTCATTCCCATTTATTATAATATATTCAGGAGAGGACTACAGAGAGAAGCAGAAAATAATCCCTCTGGGCAGCTGGATCGAGCCGCCGAAACGCGAGCGTAAGGCTAACTATGCGGTGGATGCGTACTTCCGCGAGGCGCTCCGCGTCTCGGAGCCCAAGGCGCCCAAGGTACAGGTAAATAAGTGTAAAGAGCTAAAGCGCTGGAGCCGCGCGGAAGACCTTTTTTTATTCGGTGGTGGTGGTGGTTCTATATTGTGTCATTCTTGGGTCATAGTCATAGCGTTTGAGTAATTGGTCTCATCTGTATTGATTAGCTCTTTATACTGACCGCATAGTTTTTGTTTCTTTGAGCATTATTATTATTATATTATGCACACTACAATACATTCGCCGATATTTCACTGACATGCAATCATTACTTAAAATGAAAATTATACTTGGATGTTTTTTCGAATGTTATCTTTTTATTTTTATGTACTTGCCTATGCTTTATAACATTATTAACTTATAGCTTTCTACTTTTAAGATTTAGTTACGAGATTCAACTGTAGAGGTATCTATTGAATTTACTGTTAGAGGACGCAGGGAGCCCTGTCCATAGTGTCCATACTTGTACATGCTTCATTATTTAGTAGTAGTTATATAGATTTTGCATTCAGATCATAACTGCAACTTTAAGTGCATATTATCATCGGCGTTTTTATATGCGTAGGCGCCGCGACCACCGAAGCAGCCCATCGTCCAAGACTTCCAGTTCTTCCCGCCGCGACTGTTTGAGTTGTTAGATCAAGAGATTTATCACTACAGAAAAACGCTAAGGTAATTTAACATTGGAAAACTAATCTAAAAATAATTGCACTTGTTTTTTTTACTTACTGACAAACTATTCGAAATATAACCTGAGCACTCAAATACAGTCAAACAACACAATGTTGATTAAAGTGAATCTAATCTAACTAATATTATAAACCAGCGACCCGCCCCGGCTTCGCACGTTATATTATGCATGTATTAAACATATAAACCTTCCTCTTGATTCACTCATCTATTAAAAAAACGACATCAAAATCCGTTGCGTAGTTTTAAAGATTTAAGCATACATAGGGACATAGGGACATAAGGACATAGGGATATAGGGACAGAGAAAGCGACTTTGTTTTATACTGCACGACCCAACGAATCTGGATGAAATTCGGCACATAGGTAGAAAAAAATCTGGAATAGCACATAGGCTATTTTATATCCCGGAAAATTCCCGCGGGTTAGCGATAAACGAATTATTTGCAGACGAAGTCGCTAGCAACAGCTAGTATATTAATAAAAGAGTGTATTTTTCGACGTTGAGTGTTCCATTTATGTATTTTAGCTACAAAGTACCGCGCAATCCTGAGTTGGGGCCAGATGCTGCCAAGATTCAGAGGGAAGAGCAACGCAAGATTGACGACGCTGAGGCGCTGACAGAAGAAGAGGTCACAGAGAAGGAAAACCTTTTAACGCAAGGTAAAAGCATTTTAGCACAGGCGACGGCAAAATACATTGTTAAACTAAACTTGGGAGGATGACGGCTGGGCTTAGGATTCATAGACGACAAATATGTTTGTTAAAAATACTTATTATCTGCGATAATGAGCATATTAATATTGATATTTATTTTATTACTCATTAAATTGAGTTAACCATTACCTATTTTGGGCTATGGTTAGTGATACATTATAGTTTTTTTGTTGATGTGCAATATGTTTTAGAACAGCTCTTTTAACCCGACTGCGCCAGGAGGGTTATATTTTTCGAGTTTATGTATGTATATTTCTTTGGCTCGCCCTAGAGCCTTAATGGCTGGTATGATTTGAGATTGAGAGCTATCATTACATTCGTCTCAGTCGTGACAGTGACATTGGGTACATCAAAATTAAAAAAAATATATACCCCCATGCGAAAAGAACGGGCACCCATGGTTTTTGAATTTTATGTGCATAAAAGCTTACTTTCTAATGTAGGGGATTAACTACAAGAATCAAAAAAAGGACTTTTGAACCAAAAATGCATTTACTCGTAATAAGAAAATAATATTAACATGGATGCGCGCGTCGTCTAGCTCAGATCTCAAGGCAATGCCGGCGGCCGGCGCCGGCGCGCCGCGCCGCCCGCGCTCCTCCCCCGCCCGCGGCCGTCCTTCGCCTTAGACGGCGTTAACATCCTGGGGGCCCGTTGGAAGAGGCTGCAGGACTGGCAGGAACTGAAGGTGCTTCCAACACATCATCTTCTTCAAGGAGGGGGCACACTCTGTTTAGTGCGCGCCGCTCGATACCTCGGATTGTTTTAAAATCAGCGACCCGACAAACTCCATCTTTGCCAGGATACAATCGATGTACTCGTGCAAGCTTCCATCTCGTGGGGGGCAGGTTATCATCCTTAAATACTACCATAGCGCCTTCCTTAAGGTTTTTGTATGGGTGACGCCATTTAGTCTTCTTCTGCAACTCATTCAGGTACTCGTTTCTCCATCGCGTCCAGAAACTCTCTCTCAGCGTTTCAAGTAGCTGATATCTTGTTTTCAGGCTTCTTTCAGGAACAGCGGGGGGCGACGGTATTGAAGTCAGCGGCCGCCCGATCAGGAAGTGCCCTGGAGTGAGAGGAGAAAGGTCGCTGGGATTACATGTGAGAGGGGTAAGGGGGCGGGAGTTGAGGACGGCTTCGATTTGTGTGCAAAGCGTACTCAACTCCTCGTACGTTAAACTTGAGTTTCCTATCACTCTTTTTAAATGATGCTTTATAGATTTGACATTCGCCTCCCATAAAGAACCAAACGTAGGGCTGTAGGGCGGGTTGAACATAAACTGAATGCGCTCTTCAGCTGTAAAATTAAATATTGAATTCATGCCTGCTTTTAATGCTCGACCCAGCTCATTGTTTGCCCCCACGTAATTTGTACCGTTATCACAAAATAACGTCCTAGGTTTACCTCTACGTGAAATAAATCTACGAAGACATGAAATAAAAGCGTTACTACTTAGGTCGCTTACAACTTCTAAGTGAATGGCCTTGGTACAGAAACAAATAAACAAGCAGATGTAGCATTTCGAAATTCGATTCCCTCGGCCTGTTCTACTTGAAATTGAAAGCGGACCCGCGAAATCACTACCACAGATTTCAAAGGGATGACTACGACTAACTCTATTCGCTGGCAGGTGGCCCATCAGGGGCTCTATTGTTTTGGCTCGAAATCGTGTGCAAGTTACACATTGACGGTAAGTTTTACGAGCCAGCGTCCTCCCCCTTAGGGGCCAAAATTGGTCCCTAAAACTGGCTAGCAGCAGCTGAGGACCAGCATGCAACAAGCGTAGGTGCTCGGCTCGCATCAACAACTTTGTGAAATGATGTGTTCCATGCAGTAAAACTGGATGTTTCTTATCGAAACTGAAGTCAGTATTCTCGAGCCGACCACCCAGCCGCAGCACGCCGTTGACGTCAAGGAAGGGAGATAACTGTAACAATTGAGGTGAGGTAAGTTTATGTTTATTTTTAATTAGATTAAGTTCCTTAGGAAAAGATTCGGACTGTGATATTTTTATAAGGTAAGTAAGAGAGTGAACTAATTCATTTTCACTAAGGGGACCCAATGACCTTTGAGTTTTATTTTTTATTTTACAATTTGTTATGAATCTGTGAATGTACGCAAGTATTCTTTTTAACTTTGACGCACTAGAGTAATTTTCAAAATTAATTAGTTGATTAGGTTCATTATTTTCGCTAATGTTAATTTGCATAACTTTTATTTCAGGTAAGGTTATCTGCGTACTTGGTGCCTGAGGCCATTGGGATTCGTCACCTTTCAGGAATTCAGGCCCCTCCCACCACATAGAGGAATTTAGAAGATGACTAGGATCTACTCCTCTTGAAGCCATATCTGCGGGATTCATCTCGGTTGGTACATGTCTCCACGAATCTCTACGGGTAAGTTCATGAATTTCATTTATTCTATTGCAAACGAATGTTTTTAGTAGTCTGGGCTGCATTTTGATCCAACCCAGCGTAATGGTAGAATCCGACCAGAAAACCTGTTTACGTATCGTGCAGCGGAGAGCTTCGCTCACCTTGGCCACCAGTCGAGCTCCCAATAAAGCAGCTGACAACTCCAACCGAGGTATAGTTATAACTTTAAGCGGCGCAACCCTAGTTTTTGCACAAAGTAATTTAACTGTTACGCAATTTGAGTTACTCGCAGTGCGTACATATACGCACGCCGCGTAGGCCTCCTGTGAGGCGTCCACAAAACAATGAATCTCACAAGAAGTGGGACAAGAACCGAACGCGTGACGCGGTACGGATACTGCAAGCAAAACATGTAAATTATTAGCTAACCTTAGCCAAGTTTTCTTTATATTGTTAGGCACTAGCTCGTCCCACGTTAATTTAAGTTGCCACAATTTTTGCAGCAGTATTTTTAATGTAATTGTACATGCACTGATCAGACCAAGGGGGTCAAATATTTTACATGTATTAGACAAGATTGTTCTCTTAGTGACAGTATCACTAGGATCTATATTTATTGAAAAGTTTAATTTATCAATGGTTGGAGTCCACTGTACACCTAGAATGCTAGATTGTTTACTCCAGTTGAGAGACTCTGATGAAGTAGGGTTTTCAAATAGTTTAGGGCAGTTACTACGGAGCTTATGTAAAGGAAAACATGCCGATTTAAGTACATTAGTAACACCGTGAAGTATATGAGCTAAATCCTCCTCACTGTCTGCGCCCGTCAGGACATCGTCCATATAACAATCTCTTTTAAGTACTTCTGATATTACAGGATCTGGGCATTCCTGTGCTAACTGGAGCAGGCAGCGAGTACTCAAGTAAGGCGCCGAGGCCATCCCGTATGTCACCGTGTTGAGTTGGAGCACATCGAGAGGCTTCGATGCGTCATCACGCCATAGTATCAATTGCAAATTACGTTGCGATTCATGAATTTTTATTTGACGATAACATTTTTCTATATCCCCCGTGAGGACATATTTGTGCTGACGAAATCTGATCAAAATGTTAAATAAGTCGTCTTGAACTACAGGGCCTATGTACTGTATGTCGTTCAGAGATTTCTGTGAAGTCGACTTTGCTGAGGCGTCGAAGACAACTCGTAATTTAGTGCTCTCACTCTGATCACGTAAAACACAATGATGTGGGAGATAATAACCGAAGCTAGGTTTTTCTATTTTAGTTAAGTGGCCTAAAGCTTCGTAATCATGAATGAAATCACTGTATCGTTGCTTTAATTCAGGATTTTTATCTAATTTTTTTTCTAAATTATAGAATCGTTTTGCAGCCAATCTTTGCGAGTCACCGAGTGCTATTTCAGGTGCTTCTTTCAGAGGCATTAAGACTGAAAACCGACCATCAGGTAAGCGGTACGTATTTTTATGAAAATGTTCCTCACAAAATTCATCATCATGTGATGCAGGCACTTTAGTTGGTGGAAGTTCTTCAAGGTTCCAAAATTTAGTTAACTTTTCACTAATTTCTCTTGTGAAATTACAGTGAAGTGTTGTTGATGGTTTGCTTAGGCTTGGAGTTAAGGGGCCAGCTACGACCCAGCCGAATAAGGTATTTTGTAGGACAGGCATTTTAGGGCCCAGCGATATCCTTTCAGGGCATAGGATATCGAAGAATATTTCTGCTCCTAGCAACATGTCAACCTCTGCCGGTTGATAGAATTGGGGATCGGCAAATGGAATATCATTAGGTAAGTTTAGCTGAGTAATGTTTACAGCCATGTTAGGCAACTGACCGGTGATTTGTGGAATAACTAAACAATTTAAGTTTACATTAAAGCGGTTACACATCGAGCCGATGGTTACGTCGCACCTGTCGGAAATCGTAAGTTGGAGGTTGTTAATGCCCGATATTAGTAAAGAATCAGGATCACGATTAACTAACCCAATTTTTTTCTTTATGTTTTCAGTTAGGAACGAGGATTGACTACCTGCATCGAGTAGTACACGAGCAACGCAAGTATTCATATTTTCAGGATTAGTAATCTTCACTAAAGCAGTACCAAGCAGAACCTGACCAGAGGATTGAACTGACATCGTTCTACGTGGCGGAGGGACTACATCAGAATTACTTGAAGACTCCGGTGACGTCATCACTGGGAATGTATTTTTTATGTTTTCATTATGTAACAACGTATTGTGTTTTTTATTACACAATCTGCACGGCCCAAGTCTGCAAACATGAGCCTCATGACCTCTTCTTAAACAATTTACGCACAGTTTCAATTTTAATGCTTCACTCATTTTATGATCTGGAGATAAGGCTTTGAAAGATGCGCAATCTATTATTTTATGACCATGGTTGCATACCGGGCACGCTAAGGACCCTGACGACCTGTTGGGACCGGCGGTCACAAAACTTTTTGAAAATTTATGATAAGGTAATTGACCCTTTGCATCAGTTTTAAAGTTATGTTCTTTACTTGCGGGAGTGCTGCCTTTATCAAATCTATTGTTTAATGTCGTTTCTAAAATGTCAGCTCTGCCGCGAAGAAAGGCTATGAAGTCACTTAAGAGTGGTAAATCGGACATAATGTTTCGGGTTTCTTCCCATTTTCCACTTGTGATTGGGTCTAATTTATTAGATATCATGTAAATTATGAGTGTATCCCATTGAGACACCGGTTGTCCAAGCGTCGTCAGGGCTCTCAGGTTTTTTGTAACAACGTCTATCAAATAACGCAATGATTTATGTGATTCTTTAAGAATAGGTTCTATTTTGAATAAAGCTTTCAAATGATTATTTATTAGAACCTTTTTGTTGTCATATCTTTGACACAACAAATCCCATGCTATTTTATAGTTGGGTGCTGAAAATTCAATTGATTTAATCACTTGTGCCGCGCTTCCTTCCAATGAGGCACGCAAATAATGGAATTTATTTATGTCCGGGACCGACTCATTCTTATGTATAAGCGATTCAAAAGTGTCCCGGAATTCTAGCCACATAAAATAGTTACCGTCATAAGAGGGTAGTTTGATAACTGGCAACTTTATGTTCAAATTCTCCTGATGAGAACAACTACTATAAGAACTTTGTTTATCTTCCTCATTAGAAGGACGCAGCTTAAGTAACGCTTGAGCACTAGACATATTAGCATAAAATTTTGTTTCAGTTATTTCACGTTCCTTTAACTGGTCATCAAGAACAGAACAAATCGATTCTATTTGAATTTGGCATTTCTCAAACTCCGAAAATAACGCTTCTATTCGCAATATTCGCATATTTAATTCATTAAACTGACAGTCTGAAATATCTTCAACCTTTAATTTTTTCAAATCATTAAAGTAATTTTCAAAGCTAGTCAATCTGCCTCTAATTGATCCACGTTGTTTAATTAAATCTTTTAATTTCATGTCTGCTTCGAACTCATTAATCTCGATCATTTTGTAATAAACCAATTAATTACCTAGTTAGTTATTATGACAGTAAGGAATTAAGTAGTTAGGTACCTATTTAAATTATAGCAACGGCAAACAATAAACTAAGTTAAATAAATTGTGCATCAAACCAGGCAGGAATTGCAAGCGCGCAGGAATGCAGCGCTGAGTAGGCCAAGGTCACGCGGTCAGCTGATCGGCACCCCGTAGGTAGGTACGGGAGCGAGCCTCCGATGCGCGAGCGCACGTTACCAGCCACGCGCCGGCCGAATGTTCTAGACCGCCGCCCACGATCCCTGGAAACGTCGGCCGAACCTACTTTGAGTAACTATTTACGTATTTTACTCGTACGTATAGGTAGGTACCTATGTATTTAAATATTTTAATGGGAAATTATTTAAACACTAGAAGAGGGAAAACTAGAAATTATAACGAAAATTTCGCAAAAAATAGGAAGCAGAGAATAAGCAGACAGAGAATTATTTAAGAAATGCTAATTAGTGATTTATGTAGGTACTAAGAAGTTGAATAGTTGATTAAGACGATGCAGCAATTAAATTGCAAGAATATTATAAGTAAGGCTATGTGCTAAATTATGTCAGACTTATGCAAAATGCGCTTAAGCTTAAGCTTGTAACAGCTTGTAACTAATTAAGAATATATTCACCTTGAGACTTTAAGGAATTATGCATTTATGCGTAGCGAATTGAAAGAAAAAATGGGTAAATGAAAGAAACGGGTAAACGAGAAAATGAATAAACTCGAACCCGTGATGTCCTGAATTTAAAGATGCAATAATAAGACAGTCGTATTCAGAGCTAAGCAAACTAAGACACACAAATAAAAGTTCCGAAAGGAAATAAAGGTAAAGGTAAAGATAAAGGTAAAGGAAAGAAAGGCACTCCCCTGGCTTATGAAGGTAACTGCACACGCCGCCGTTTCGAGTTCGCAGTCCAGAGGTCACCCGGCGCCTTTTCTTCTCGTTTCTCGAATCTTCTATTTGCTTGACGTGTATCGATCGCGTAATGATTTATACTTTTTATAATAATACGATAGCTCGTGAAAAGACCGTCCTGTCACGGTCGCCAATTTCTTGTAGGGGATTAACTACAAGAATCAAAAAAAGGACTTTTGAACCAAAAATGCATTTACTCGTAATAAGAAAATAATATTAACATGGATGCGCGCGTCGTCTAGCTCAGATCTCAAGGCAATGCCGGCGGCCGGCGCCGGCGCGCCGCGCCGCCCGCGCTCCTCCCCCGCCCGCGGCCGTCCTTCGCCTTAGACGGCGTTAACACTAATCTTTAATGCCTAAAAATCTGAAAACCATAGGTGTCCGATTTTTTGCAAGGGGGTGTATTATTGATGCAGTCGGGTGTTTTGTTTTTTGAATAATTAATTGTCAAAGTTATTTCTAATCAAGTGTAATCAATATCATGTATTTCAGGTTTTACGAACTGGACAAAACGAGATTTTAACCAGTTTATTAAGGCGAATGAGAAGTATGGCAGGGACGACATTGATAACATCGCGAAAGATGTCGAAGGGAAGACGCCGGAGGAGGTCAGTCATCACATCAAGTTACCAACTTTATCAAATTGAAAATAAATTTCGAGTTTTAAATATTTCGTATGTATTTTTTGATCAGGTCATGGAGTATTCAGCGGTTTTCTGGGAGAGGTGTCACGAACTGCAGGACATCGACAGAATCATGGGACAAATTGAACGGGGAGAGGCAAAGATTCAGAGGAGAGCTTCGATCAAAAAAGCACTGGACGCCAAGATGGCGCGGTACAGGGCACCTTTCCACCAGCTCCGGATTTCTTACGGAACCAACAAGGGCAAGAACTATGTTGAGGAAGAAGACAGGTAATCTATCATATCGATGCGTGGCTAAATAAAACAAACTGTGAAAACTGGACTTTATTAATTATATGTGGGTACCTATATAATCAAATAATTGAAGTACAAGATACTATTAATGATTAGTGAGAACATTGTGCTTGCACTTTATTAATCAATTGATGAATTTTAATAAATACCTAAGCCGGTCGTCGCGCCCCCCTAGTCGGGCGCACCCCAATTGAGAACCCCTTTAATAGGGGATGTCAACATAAAAATGTGATAACATTGTGTATAATTGTCCAGGTTCCTGGTGTGCATGCTGCATAAGCTGGGCTTTGACAAGGAGAACGTGTACGAGGAGCTCCGCGCCGCCGTGCACGCCGCGCCGCAGTTCCGCTTCGACTGGTTCCTCAAGTCGCGCACCGCCGTTGAGCTGCAGCGGAGGTAACACACACATACACACAGACACACACACACATTACACTCTCAGGCCAATTATTAGGTGCAAAACAACGGGTAAACACTCAATACTAATGCTACGGCCACATTAGTGGGATTCGGCGAAGGTTCGCCCTATCGCGGCATGTGTGGACAGACAGGGGCCTTACCATGACGTCCTAATTCCGACTCAGTTCAAGTTTTAGCTGTCACTTCACTTTTAGTATAAATCTAACAGCACGCGAACCTATATAAACTGAAACGCATTAAGACGTCATGGTAAGGCCCCAGTTCACTTTATCGCGAACCATTCGGGCGAACTCGAACTGTGTTCGGGCTCCTGTCGGTATCTAGCGCAGATCAAAGGATTTTATCGCGACAGAGTTCGTGTTCGTGCAAGTGGCTACACTTCGTACTTTGAAATTTCTGAAATGTACGTCAATTTTGACAAGTGACATTTCAATAATTATTTACAGACATACAATACAAAGCAAACGCTTCCTCTATCTTTTTGTTTCTTTGCGCTCCTGGTTCATTTTACCGCCAAATTCAGAGTTGCGCGACATAGTTCGTGGTTAAATGAACTCGGAACTTTTTATCGCGACAACGCGACACGAACCTTCGCCCGCTAATGTGACCCGGGGGTTAGTAAAGCTACATGTAGCTCATATTCGGTACACGCTCACGTCTGATAGCAAGTACTATTAGATTTGTATTACTAAAGTTTAATGCTGAGGCTATACATATAGTAAATTGAGCGTCAAACTAAGATTATTCTCTCGAGAGAACATCAGCAGAGCTATTCGAAAGTGCTGGCAAAACAGCTGTTTTTTGTGCAGTCGTACACGTATGAATGAAGCGTAAACTTTTCTATATATTCGTCCGCAAGACAGCGTAATAATATAGAATATTAATCCGATTTTTTTTTCAGATGTAACACGCTTATCACGTTGATCGAAAGAGAAAACCAGGAGCTGGAAGAAAAAGAACGTGCCGAGAAGAAAAAGAAGAGTGGTAACGCCAACCAGAACACACCAGGAGGCGGCGCGGGCGGCAAGGGCGCCGCCGGCAAGCGCAAGGCCGACGCCACCCCCGACACCGCCCAGAAACACAAGAAAAAGAAGAAATGAAATCCGGTCAAACGGAACATCCGTGCCGCTAATAACAACCGAACCAGATGAACATTTATCGCACCTAGGAATTAAATAGAAGCTAGAGACAACGCTTAGAATTAACTTTTTTTTTTACCTCTATGTTGAAGCTCCAGTGATCTTGCAATAGTGAGTGGCAAGATATCGGCAGTGATATTTAAGAATTTTCTTCTTATCGAGTATGGTGTGTGTGTGAGTTGAGTGAGTATTGCAATAAATTGAGTGTGACTTCAGTTGGTTTTATCATGGCTCCTCCAATTTGCAGTATTTTTTAACCATAAATAACTATAGCGATCCGCATAATAATTGTAATGCAGTGGGTATTATTAGCCAGATTGACTTAGAAATTTTGTCCCAGATTGGAATCTACTGTTATACTATAATGTATCAATATAAATCAGTTAGATACACTTAGATCAATATATTCTAATATACTTAAAGGCCTTCTACACGATCGGGATCAACCGCCGACCATCGTGTCCTTGGTCGGGTCAACCATTTTGTGTATTCGTTCTACAAGGTTGGTGGTTGACACAACCTGTCAGGTCACGAGGGATGCGTTCCTGACCAAGGCCGTTGACATCAACCAAATATCAGTCGGTCAACCGATTTCTACACGGTCTATTTTTACATCAACCCGACCAAGGACACTATGGTCGGCGGTTGATTCCGATCGTGTAGAAGGCCTTTTAACAGTTGAGTCTTAACCGACTAAAAAGTAAAGTGTTTTATGAATAGTGGTCTTTTTTCAAAGGTTCTAAAAATACCCATTGTGATAATGATAATAAACTTTTTCATTCTGTCGATTTTTCAGTAAGATTACCTAACGACGTGCGTGTGATATAATTAAATGGGTATTCGTGAAACAATTAGAAACAAGTGATATTTTTACCTATGAAGCGTTAAAAACAGGTCATGAGATTTTACATTTATTACAATAAAGTGATACTCAATCAGATCTATTCTTTTCTTCCTAAAACAACTAAAAATAAAAAAAATAACTATTAATTTTTTTAAAACCCCACGTAAAAAAAATACATTTTAAGAAACAACCCTTAAAAAGTAAAATAATTCAATTTTATCCCAAAAATGCCTTGATATCATCTTGGAAAAGAGCTAATACCATAGAATAAGTAAGAACATAGTAGAACGGAATCTCCCTCTCCGGCCGGACTCAAGGTCACGATATTACAGTACTCGCTAAGCGAGCGACTCAGGCTGCCACGGCCGGCGTCGCCGCACGCGCGTTTGGCACTTAAACTAGGTACTACTAGTTTTACGTGAGCCTGTATGTATTTCATTTTATATTTGTCGGTAAGTAATACTTAAATCATCTTAAATGGCTTATCTATAAAATGTCGTACGTACCTAATGATTTATAAATTTCATATTTTGTAAAACTTGAATAAAATAATGATTTCAAAGTAAATAAAAACTTATAGCGATATTATCTTTAGACGTAAATATTTAACGGCAAGCAACCCTAGCAATACGCCTGGACGACAGAGGGGTGTAACGACGTGAAGGGGGAAGGAGGTATATAAATGGCGGCGTTTTGGACGCGGTCAAAAGAGCTTCCGTTCTACCCTGTTATTATCTATTCTATGCTAATACTTAGAAAACTGGGACCGACTTTTATCAAATAGCTAAGAACCACCGCAAGGAAACAGGATGCAACAGACAAACACGTACATTGACGTCTAACTTATACCTAACACCCCTTTTTGCTTCGAGGGTTTAACCCTTGAGAACCCACGGACAACATTGGCATTGCAAAATCTGTCCTAATTTTAAGTAAAATAAGTTGTGTCGCTTAAAGAAACGAATGTTAAGTTAAACGACATCTTTCGGAGCCTGTTACAAAAACACCTCGTCTGGTAATTATGAGAAGAATTTATTAAAATTTTACACTGATTATGACATTACATAATAATAACGATAAATACGGTCTGTGTAACATATATAACGTTCAGACTGCACAGTTCACTCGGCGAAGGGGCCGCGCGGCGGCGGCGCGGCCGGCTCCGATCAGGAGGATGCGGCGTCGCCGTTGTCCTGGAAGTTGCTGTTGGGCGCGAACGGCGCCCCCAGCCCGTACAAGTGCCCGCTCGTGCTCTCGATGTTGCCGTCGAAAAATATCTGAAAAAAACAATCGAATTGAGAACCTCCTTTTTTTGAAGTCGGTTATAAAAATGGTTGATTTTCGCAGAGTTTGATTAGTTTTCAGAGTTGTACCCTTTTTTAAGACGGTTAAAAAAATGGTCGTTTTTCGCCGGGTTTGATTAGTTTTCAGAGTTCTACCCAAAAGTATTAGTGTTGCTTACAGAAAAATTGGCGCCCCCTATTCCGAGCACAGTATAAGTGCCGGCACGTAAGTCTAATCTGACCTTGTATGCGCAGAAGTATAAAAGTTGTATACCCTCTACGTGACTCTTCATCATTAGACTTACGTGTCGGCACGTATACGAAATTTTCAGTGTCAATACTAAAAAACCTCGGTAACCTCACTAAGTTTTGGCGTTATCCAACTTTGGCTGGTCGTGGTTAGGGCTGCACGAATACAGTCTTTAGGGAAATCCAACCCCAAGGTACTTTGCTATCATCTTTGAAAATAATGGTAATTGCAGTAAGTCCTAGCTCGCTACGCTTACTTCGGCAATCCAATTATTTCTGGCCGTGGCAAAGGACACGAGTCCCGAGGCGAGTCAAGGATACTGCCAACTTCAAGGAGGACTGGCAGAGGCACCCTAATGTAATTATTCGTGTTGATTCAGATATAATTGGATTTTCGCGGAGCTGACCTCAATGTCTTACGAGTATAAAGCTAGCTTACAAACAGGATTATGATTGCATTACGTGATAATTGGGAGATTTAATCAATTTGACAGGAGGATTCCATTAATGTATGTAGAATACCTACCTATATTGCGTTTCTTTGAACTACATGGCTCTGAAAAGCTTTCATTACATTAGGTACACAATTATTATTCGACCAGCTGATATGCCGTCAACCAGGCGTCACTACAGGCCCCCGCTGGCGGTAGTTCTTTAAGCTTTCGCCGCCACGTCAAGTATAAGAGACGTCACTCATATACCAGACTTCTTTATTGCGATGCACAATTGAACGAAAGTTGCTTTTGCATTGAAGTAATGGACGTATGTTATGTATAGGTCGTTGGCGTAGAAAATAAAAGAAAGTTACGATTGCGGATAGTTAAGTAGGGCCTTGTGCGAGGTCCGTCCGGATCGCTACCACCATCTTATTCGCTAATCCTGCCGCTAAGCAGCAGTGCTTGCACTGCTGTGTCTCGGTGTGAAGACTAAGACAGCCGGGGAAATTACGGGCACAAGAGGCATTTCATCTAAGTCCATTAGGTTGGAAACGCATCTGCAATCTCTCCGGTGTTGCGGGTGTCTATGGGCAGTGATGATCGCTTACCATCTGGTGACCCACTTGCTCGTTTGCCTTCCTATTCACATAAAAAAAAAAGTTAAAACATAAGCATTACCTCTTTAATCTTGAAAAAAGCCATGCCAGTGAGGTGCGAGTCTGAGCCGGCTTGATGCTGTGGCCCCACACGGCGCAACTCCAGCTGATCAGCCACCTCCTGCAGACCACCCTTCAGGTTCTTACACAGCTTCATCAAGTACTGGAAAGAGATTAAAGCGTTTTTTTAAATCAGCAGCGCCAATATTCCTCGACCTGTAAAAATTTTAAAGATTTATTAACTTGTGCATGTAAGTATGTTTGTCCAGGTGGAATCTTGCAAGTCAATTTGGAAGCAGATATACATATATAAACAATAATAATAAATATCTTCAACCAATTGAGCTGAAATTTTATATACTTGTGGAAGTCGGATGACAATACACTAATCTGGTAGTAGAATTCTGATGGCCCAGTCAGGACCGTCTCCGCAGGAGGGAACTCTTCAAAGGTTGGTACGATTGACTTGAAATTTGGTACATTGGATAAAATTGGAAGTAGGTAAAACCTGAGTTACATGTTGTTTGTCAGTTATTTATTAGATACAAAGTTAAAAGAGAAGGTAATATAAGGGGGTGTTGATGAAGTAAAGTGCCTTAAATAGCACAGCGATTGCGTAGGTACCAGTGGCGTGGCGTCCATAGAACTCGATTCCCACCGGCTTGCCTATTTTAAGGCAGTTGGGCAATTTATTGTGCAGAATTAGAGGAAAAGGCTAGTTAAGTTCCCTTCGGCTTGCCTTCTGATATACTTGACGCCACGCCACTGGTAGGTACTGAAAGGCGAAATGTTGGTAGGCCTCCCATAAGGACAATCTAGTAACAATTGCGGAAAGTCCTGGGTGCAGGTAGCACAAGATGAATTTGTTGTTGAGATCCCTGGGAAAAAGTCTATGTTCAGCAGAAGACTATTTATGGCTTTGTTGATAATGCTAGATGAAAATATAAAGAGTGCACTTACTTTTACATCATAAACATTTGGGAAATATAAGCGCAGACTTTCAAAGAAATCAGTCTCCTCCTGAGGTAGATTCTGATCTGTTAGCAGCTTGAGTAAGTATCCAAAATCATATCCGGAATGAAAGCTGAGCCAGTTGATGTTATCCATGAGAACGATACCTGAAAATAAATACATTTTAACTGTCAACTGTTTGGTTGTTTGGATACCTACACATAATAAATGCACTAGATTATAAACTTGTTCAAATTTAACAAGTAGAAATCGGATGGTGTTTTTAAACTCAAATTTTTAGTCTTAACAATTTATGTATTTGTTAACAATTTATGTATGTGAGTACCGCAGGCTGAAGCTACCGAACAACGGCTGATTAAAAACTAAAAGTGCCTTCTTCAACTTTGACATTGGCGGAATCATCGATAGTGGCGATGGAGCTATATTAACAAAAATTGAATTGAATTGCTTCAAGTTGACCCTCACCTGAAGACATGAGTAGTTCTGCAAACTCTAATGGTTCAATTCCATGTTCTTCATGCTCTCTAAACTGAAGCCCCGAATTTTGCAGTAAATCAATGGAATCTTGGGCATACATATCTTCCCTGGATATGAAAAACTCTAAATTAGAATCAACACGGAACAAAGAAATTGCCTATTGATATTTTACTATAATAGACAGTGGTATAGCACAAGATATAAACAAGAGACGGAGTCTTACTGCAAGTTAAATTTAAAATTGAACTGCCAAGTTGTACAGCCGGGTGGTGTCTTTCCATTTTCATCCATGAATGTGAGACCAAGTTGAATTATCCTCAGCAGATCTACATTGCACCTGGAAATGTATTATTAATTAAAAAATTACAATGTCAGCTTGCAATTCTTGTTTATGAATAGTAATAACTTAATCACTAGACTTTTATCATAAGTTACATTACACAAATAAAGTCTGTATTCACCTTAGTAGTTGGTATTGGTAGTCAGCTGTGGATCTAAATTCACCAATAGGCCTGGCCACTACTCCAGGAAACTCTGTGTCCATGGCCACCCAATGGTACTTCTGGACAATCTGTCAAAAGGATAGTTTTGTATTTTTCTACTATTTTCTAATATTTTTGCGGGTGGTAGGGCCTTGTGCAAGGTCAGTCCGGATCGCTACCACCATCTTACTCGCTAATCCTGCCGCTAAGCAGCAGTGCTTGCACTGCTGTGTTCCGGTGTGGAGAGTAAGACAGCCGGGGAAATTACGAGCACAAGAGGCATTTAATCTTAGCCCTCTAGGTTGGCAACGCATCTGCGATTCCTCCGGGGTTGCGGGTGTCTATGGGCAGTGGTGATCACTTACCATCAGGTGACCCACTTGCTCGTTTTCCTTCCTGTTCATATAAAAAAAAAAAAAAAACAAAATACAAAGCACATGTATGTATACATGCTAAGTAACATAAATATACCTGTCGAATAACATGGAATTCTTCATGGAGATTGTGGTTCCAGACATTTTTGATGGCACAATCATCTTTCAGAGAGTTCATTGTGCCGCCGAAGCTAGCGGCAGGCATCTGTAAAATCATAGCTTTTGGAATGTTAGACAAATTTTATTTATAGATAATATGCACTTTTAAGTACTAATACACAATAGAAAAAATCTTCATTATGTTAGCCTTACTTTACGGAAATCAAAGTGTTCAACTATTAGGTTCTCCTCACGTTTTTTCTTAAAACTGCAACTAGATTATCCAGAGGCACCTGCGCAAAGATTTATTAAAATCAATAAATAAGCCGGGATGAAAGAATTCGTTAAAATAAGTTACCACAGTAATACTGACCTTTTAATCGTTATATCGTTCTTCGACTACTACAACTTTTCCGTTGAACCTACTTAAACAATTCGAGCAATCGGCACTAATAATATTCTTAACTTATTTCATGTTGCCATTGCAGTTGCATTCAGAATTTTATTGAATTGAATTCCTGTCTGTCGTGACTTTGACACTTGACACTGACAGTCCGCCTTTTTTTAGGTTCTTCCATACAAGAAAGGCAATGGGAACTAAGTTCACACAGTCAAGTCTGATGAATGTTATTTTAATTCCTAACTAGCTTCCGCCCGCGACTTCATCTGCGTATCACTACATAGTATAAAACAAAGTCGCTTTCTCTGTCCCTATGTCCCTACGTATGCTTAAATCTTTAAAACTACGCAACGGATTTTGATGCAGTAAGTGAATCAAGATGAAGGTTTATATTATGTATAATACATGCATAATATACCGTGCGAAGCCGGGGCGGGTCGCTAGTTATACATATAAACCTTCCTCTCGTATCACTAATCTATTAAAAAAAACCGCATCAAAATCCGTTGCTTAGTTTTAAAGATCTAAGCATACGTAGGGACAGAGAGACAGGCAGCGGAAAGCGATTTTGTTTTATACTATGTAGTGCTTTTTGAAAATGTTAAATATTAATTTTCACAAATATACTCAAGAGCCAGAATAATGGGTCACTTTTTATGCACTTTCTATGGGTTGTGACCCGTTATTTTTGCCCGTCAGTATATTATCTTTGTGTAAGTACGATTTTTAAAATCGTATTAGGTACCATCCCTATTACTTATTTACATACACCATACATACACAAATCAGGTCTTTATCCCTTACGGGGTATACTGAGCCTAAGGTGACAAGACCTACAGGCCACGTTTAGCATGATTGTGGGCGTACTTATGACTATTTTTATAATATTTACCTATATTGCGTTTTCGTGTTTGTTTGCTCCAGCTAATTTCGCCACCATTTTTTTGTTAATTTGTACTTACCTATTTATTTACCTATACGGTTGTCAAATAGAGATTGCTTTCAAGCGAAAAGACCGTTTGTTGAGGGTAATGTACCTAATGTGTTAAGTACTGTGTAATCCTACTACCTACTGATATGTACCAGTGGCGGGGCGTCAAATATATCAGAAGGCAAGCCGAAGGGAACTTAACCAGCCTTTTCCTCTAATTCTGCACAATAAATTGCCCAACTGCCTTTAAATAGGCAAGCCAGTGGGAATCGAGTTCTATGGACGCCACGCCACTGATATGTACCTAGTGTTTAAATCTATAGGTCAATAGAAAATATACATAACATACTCGTAAATCACGTCTTTATCCCTTTCGGGGACAGGGCCTAAGGTAGCAAGACCTAAAGGCCACGCTTAGAATGATTGTGGGCGTATAGGTGGAAAGGAGAATGAAAATTGTGATGGGTTGCTAGCCGCATCGTCTATAACATGATTCCTAAGATTTAGGTATGTATGTATAAAGAATATTTGTATTTATTATGTATAGTATTTGTATTTAGTTGTATTTACACAGTAAATTTATACGAAGCAGTTATCGAGGTTTTGTTTTCTTTTACTAATGTCTTTGTGTAACAGCATCAGGACCCTATTTCATAAAGCTAGAAGTTATAATTTTATTTACGAGCGAAAGTCTCTTTTAGACCCTATGTGTTAGATAGAGACTTCCGCTTGTAAATTGTAACTCTTAGCTTTATGAAATAGGGTCCTGGTCGTTTACTCTGCACTAAGTTCTTAATCCGTAAATCCGTGGACGATTTATTATTGCAGAAACATTGGCCACCGCTTTTCGTCGGGAAAATTTGTCGCGCAAGCTTAGAATGGGTGGTGAAATGATTAAAGTTAGCAGTCCATAGTTCAGCTAACCAATCCAAAAAAAAAATTCAATGATGTTATCCATTTTAATCAAGTTCCAACAAAGAGTGAGTGAAATACACATAATATTATAATATAGGTATAGGTATAACCTAGAGCAGCCATACTCAAAGTGTGTTCCGCGGAACCCTAGGGTTCCATGAAGCCCTCGTAGGGGTTCCACGAAGTCGTCGTGAGAGCTCCGCAATCATTTCGAAATAATTCAAAACACCTCTCATTCTGATTTTAGGGTTCCGTAAAGTATTTCGCTTTCTAAAAGGGTTCCGTCATCGAAAAAGTTTGAGAACCGCTGACCTAGAGTATAACAAAGGCTTTGCAGTAAAAACAGTATAAGCTTGCCGGCGTCCCGCTGTCGCGTGCAAGAACAACTCTCTCTGCACTCGTACCGATTCACCACAACAACTTTGACGATTGTTGAACATATTGTGTATTTAATCTCGTTGTCTGTTCATAAAAAAAACCCGGCCAAGTGCGAGTCGGACTCTTACTCATTTATTTATTATTTATTAATTTAATCTAACTAATATTATAAATGCGAAAGTATGGATGGATGGATGTTTGTTTGTTACTCAATCACGCCAGAACGGCCCAACGGATCTGGGTGAAATTCGGCGCATAGATAGAGAAAGGTCTGGAATAGCACATAGGCTACTTTTTATCCTGGAAAATTGCGTAGTTCCCGCGGGATAGCGATAAACGAATTCTTTGCAGACGAAGTCGCTGGCAACAGCTAGTTATCTATAAATATATAAAAACCAGTATAAGCAGAGCCCTGCTCCAAAGCAAAATGTACGCAATGTGGGGTTTTAACTTTATATTGGTCACTGATATACAGGGTGAAATTTTGAACGTGATACAAAGTCGATGTTTTCGATGGATCTCTGACTGACTAAAAGGCTCTGTTAAGTCCCGAGTTACCAAAGTAATTAATTAGAGCTTTATTAACGATTTCATTTATCTCATTTTTTATTGGCATGTGTGGTTACCCCACCCTTAAATAATAGAGCAAAAAGTTTAAATTTATTTTATAATAGGTACTCGCCTCTTTGGTTCACTTTGACATAAAAATAAAATAATACTGCTATTCGTGACGTGAGTTGTCATAACAAATATCTCTCGGCTTATTCAAATTTAACTGAAAAATGCCGCCTGCTTATCCTTATACGCACGTTGAGCGTTTAGATATGGTTATTTTTTATCACACATCACGTAGTACGGTGCAGACACAGACATTGTTTCACGAAAAGTATCCAGACTCTCCAATCCCGTCTCGACGTTTAATAAACCACACTGTCCAAAACTTGAGGGATTATGGACAAATGTCCGTTCCAGGACAAGCACAAGGTAGAGGATCGCGAGCACGCTACTCGGATGCGTTTCGTACTCGAGTACTTCGTTATTTCAACCGCCACCCTCAAGCAAGCACAAGGGATGCAGCCACACGTTTTGGAACAACACAATTTTTTATGTGGAACCTATTAAATGCTGAAGGTCTTCACCCATTCCATTTCCAACGAGTGCAAGATATTGTTCTTGCAGATTACTCCAGTAGAGTTCAGTTTTGTGAGTGGTTTTTGGAACACTTGCATTTAAATATCATGTGGTCAGACGAAGCAACCTTCTCCAGGATAGGGCTATTCAACGTCCATAATGAACATTGGTGGAATAATGTGAATCCCCATGTCACACGCAGGGCCTCGTTCCAAACCCGATTTTCAGTCAATGTTTGGGCCGGAATCCTGAACAACTGTGTAGTAGGACCACATTTTATTGACGGCACATTAAATGGACCTAAGTATGAAGATCTATTGAGGAACGTTTTACCAACATTAATGCGTAAAATTCCGGAAGAAAATCTAAGCGACCTACACTTCCAACAAGATGGGGCTCCAGCCCACTTTTCTCGTCGGGTGCGGAATTATTTAGACCAAGAATTCCCTGATAGGTGGATTGGTCGCAATGGTCCAGTCGCATGGCCTCCTCGTAGTCCCGACCTAACCCCGCTGGACTTCTTTTTATGGGGTGAAATTAAAAGGCGAGTCTACAAACGTGAGTCCCATACAGTCACAGAACTTCGGCAAAAAATCATACAGGCGTTCGATGCTGTAAAAGCCAATGTGTTTGTGCTTGGAAAACTCAAAGACAATCTAAGACGCCGAGCAGAGCTATGCCGGCGGGAAGGTGGTGATCATTTTGAGCATTTATTGAAGTATGTTTGAGAAATCCATTTTTATTTTGATATTAAATAATGATTATTTACCACTCTGTTTGTTATTTACACCAAAATTAACACTAAGAGCTAGAGATTAAAGTTATCTGCGATGTTGATATTACTCGTATTATCTAAAATTATCCACTAGATGTTAATTACAGCGATGAAACCTTTCAAGTGTCAAATGTAGGGTAGCAATACTTTCAGTTTCTGAATTATTTTTTTGTTAGGAAATTATCAATATTTAATTAAGACAAATTTTAACAAATGAGTTAATCCATCTATTTATACAGCATCTGCTGAGCAGGAAACACGTAATTTGTATCACGTTCAATATTTCACCTGTATACAGACATACTACGGTTTTCGTAATTATTCCTTAATCTGTGCTATAAGACCTACCTTCATACCAAATTTCAAAATTCTGAGTTCACGGGAAGTACCCTGTAGGTTTTGATTCCCTTGCGAGTTTCGAAAATTTGCGGCATAAACGACTTTTTCTTTTGATTGCGTTGGCTTAGAAGTTTGATTTTTTCACAGCTCCGCGGGGCAGTAGACCTGAGAATTCGATATAAATTTCAGCTTGATACCTCCACGCGTTCTTGAGAAAAAGGGTCTTGACAGACGGACGAACGGACGGACGGACGGACGGACAACAAAGTGATCCTATAAGGGTTCCGTTTTTTTCCTTTTGAGGTACGGAACCCTAAAAAACCGTCGGTTATGTTGTCTAGACGAGATTAAGTTTTTCGTATTTAGAGTGGTACCTACCAATTGTTTAATTTTGTGTGTTTGCAGAGCGGTGTAATTTTTCTCGCGTAACTGCGCTCCGACAGAATAAGCAAGTAACATGTAAATTGTGCGGGTATCAAATTCACAATTTAAAATATTATATCCAGCGCTTGTTCGGGTGGACACACTCATCCGAATGCTAATAAACCTTTTATTGACCAACTCTACCTAGTATTGTTAACAATGACGTTGCGAAGCGAGGTAGTTGTGCAATCTAGAAAATAACTTTTTGCTGATGGTGTGTGTACTTGTTAAGACATTTTAATTCGAGGTAAAACTATGTTTAACTCCATGGATCACTCTATAAACCATCCAGAGCACTAGCCGTAAAACGTAGGCACCTAAAGTAATATTTTTGAGACAGGAAATTTTATGACTGAAAAATATTACAGCCTGTTATAAAAACATAGTCGTATAAAGACCAAACCAATTACTCGCTACTGAATGAATGAACGTATTGCGAACGTAATATTTAAATATGTGTGTGTACCTATGTTATAAAATGTGAGATTTGTTAGTGAGATATCAACATTAATGAATTAAGCACATGTCACGCTACATCGTGTTTGATGACAGCTTGTCGTATTATAGGCAATTTAAATTTGGCGTCAAGCCTTTCGAATAGCGGTCATTAAACGATCAAGGGTCGCGATTCCCAGACTGATTGGCTCCAAATCGTTTCGTACGTCATTTACTCAAGCTGTTATGTTCGTTTCGTTTATGAAAGAATATACCATCGCACTCATCGATATTGTACCTATAAGAAGTTAGTTTTACCAGACGCGGTAGTATATATAATAGCAATAGCTTAAATGTCGTGTCCAATATCCTTGCTGACTTGCTATATGAACATCTTCCGAGATTGCGTTCTGGAACAATGTAACGTTTGCAACCCAATTTTGTTCGTATAGTATACCTAACTGAAAACGTGTAGCGTGTCTGTGCGGTATAGAGTAGAGACTATACGTAGACCGCCTGCGACAAGCCGCGAAGCAGTCGTTCGCGCTCGTCCACGGCGGCAGGTT
The DNA here is from genome assembly GCA_963854515.1 of Pandemis heparana. Lineage (NCBI taxonomy): Eukaryota > Metazoa > Arthropoda > Insecta > Lepidoptera > Tortricidae > Pandemis > Pandemis heparana. Next base: position 9,559,889 of record OY978012.1, on the reverse strand, counting down.
GGCCGCTCGCAAACAACTTTTCAGTCGCCCAACATCGCGCCAACTTTTCCACTACAAGTTTTCCTGAAACACGTGAACTTAACGAGAGGTTTTTTTTTGTTTAGTGATTTATGTTCAGTTTTACCTGAAGCTACGACCCTTCCAACGGTAAGTTTTTAATTTAATTAATGCATATTTCGATTTTCACTATAATAAAAGCGTTCCGATTGCGACACTGATTTATTTATTGTATTGCCTGTTGCCTCCAAAAAATGTGGGATCCACTTAACACTTTAGTTGTTTTCTATTTCTGCCGCAGAATTGGAATAGTATGTGGGTATGTCATTGTTAAACGAAACGATGAGCGTTACTTTATTTAGTTAAGTATAGTCAATGTAGTTTAGGTACGAGTATAATACGAGTAAGAACTATATTATTCTTATAGCTGACCGTATACTGGAATAATAATAATATTATAAAATAATGTCGACGAAAAGACGATAGTAGATGCTTCAAGCGATTATCCAAGTTACGGAGACCCTTTCAAGTTAAGACCCTTGACCGGAAGGGCGGCTCCACGGTACTTGGACTTGGAATATACTGCACACTTCAATTTTCAGTCAAAATTATATGAAAAACGCAGCGGTTAATAATATCTTCGGAGTTACGTACATCGCGGTTTAAACATCGGAGCCAGTTTTATTCTCATTGAGTTTTTTTAACGCCAGATTATTCGTATGGTAAATAATATAATTGTTTAGTTATAAATAATCTACTGAAACTGGAGAAATACCAATTTGGAGAAAAATATTCAAGCTTGAGTAAAATATTTCCGAGTGAGGATAAGGGGTTTGAGTATTAGGCCCGAAATTTCGTTTTCAATCGAAATCCTATTAGCAAAGTGTCTAAGTCATGGCCAGAAGTCCCTCGTTAGGGAGAAAAGTACAAAAAGGATTATGTTTAAATTCAGATTGGACTCGTACCGGTTTAGTGCGAAGTTCACGAACAATTCAATAAATTCGTAAGACACAAAGCTGACTTAGTTAGAGTTGGAGTTGATGAGTAAAAGTTCACAACCATTTCATTTAGACAAAGTTTAGAACAATTGACCCTACGAGCTGTAAGGCACGTAATAGAAGGCGTAAAATTGACAGCAGAATATATTTTACCAGGGGTAGTAATTACATTTTTTGTTAACTTGTATCGTCACAGTTAACATTTAATTTTTTAATAAAAACAGACTACATTTTTGCATTCACATCAAATTCTGTTAACTAAATACGAAGATATTGATTTTGATAAGTAGAGTTTACTGGCTCTGCCTAATGTGCGATTTATAACTCCTTGAATAAATAACTAACACGGTTAGCTGATTAGTAAACTTAGATATGATACCATTTATCATAAAAGCCCTTTATTATTAGCATAACATAATCACGAGCAATATTTTTAAAGTTCTATGAGAAGTGACTTGTTATTTTGGTTTGACGGTGTACGAGATAAGAACAAGAAAATGATTAAAATTAGAAAATTGACAGGCAAGTACAGTCAAAAGCAAAACAAAACATTAAATTACTAAGGGCACCTCAAGTAACCTTTATTAACATAAATTTATTATATTCTCCACTTACTAACTTACCTACTAATAATATTATTGAAATTTTAGTATACTCAATTTCGAGCTCTTCTGATCACTAAAAGTAGGTAGGTGGCTAAAATTGCAATTCAAGTTACTAAACGAATATTCTTAAATGGTAAATCTCTGAAATTGTAGAGATGCCGTTTGGCGACATTTTCAAGAAATAATGCCTCTGCAGGAATGTCATAATTAGGAGGATTCCTTGCTGCGGTTATAATTCCACGCCGGATCGCGTATCATTTACAATTACTGTAACATCAAAATAAACAGGATAAATCATATAAAAAAACAACATTTTCCTACAAACAGTATTAAATAACGACGAGTAATACGAGAGTAAATACGAGTTGGAATCCCACGCTGAAGGGTTCCATACAAATCGAATCGACGGAACTGGAACGGACGTATAATTTAATAAATGAATTTTGAAAATAGGATGAGTGCACTTTAAGGGGGGAAATTAGTAAAAAATATTTTCCTGTAATTCATACGTGACTAGCTGTTGCTCGCGACTTCATCTGAAAAACAAAAAAAAACATTTATCGCTATCCCACTGGAACTACGCCATTTTCCGGGATTAAAGGTAGCTTATGTATGTGTCTAGACTGTAACCTATCTCTGTTCTAAATTTCCTCAAGATCTGTTCGACCGTGCTGGCGTGAAAGAGTAACAAATATCCATATATCCATTCATCCATAAATCCTCACAAATTTTAGGTTTTTTAATATTACTGGGAAAAACCTTTTTTTAGAATACAAGGGTTCCGATTTTCATTTTTTTCCGGTCCTAAAAATAACGAAATAATCATCAGTGTCAGCATCGCAACGCTATCTCGTGTATCATCATCAGGCGCCGCTGACAGACTAACACTAAGCTTGAGTTCCTAACAGCTGTTACGTACCTACGATCGAGTATCTACCCAAACTTAATCAATGTTTCAAATATCTGTCTATCGTAAGAACCCATCGATATTTTACTTTTCTTTGCTCATTCTGCTAACTTGTTAAAGCAAGGGAACAAACAAATAACTCAAGACTTTTCTCATTCACCAACCTACTCACGCCGCGAAAATTACTTACCGACTCGCTGGGAAGTTAAGTTGTTAAGCATACTTTTAAGTAGAGTGGTTTTAAACAAATAATGGCATCAAGTAGCCTTTATAAGGTAATTTTATACAGTCGGTGTATTTTATGTAATGTTCCTAATTTTTTAAGTGCTTTACCTTGTAAAACAAAAAAAAATATAAATGTCAGTAATTATTGCTTGTTATATGACTTTGTGCAAAGCAAGTAAATTTTAGGATAGCACAGCGTTGGAATTATGTAGCGCAGAAATACTATAGTGCTCTCGCTGCACTTTACTGAACGGCATTGCGCCAGCGGATTAATGAATGAGAAAACAAGGGGATTGAAAATTGCTCCATTTATTATTTGTAATTGGTTTCAGTCCAATGTTTCGGGGTCAAGCGCTCTGTGAGCGACTAATGATACAAAATGAATTTTGTTTCTAACAGACATCACAAAAGCGAGGATGCTTTTAATCTGTGTATTTGACTTTTATATTTTTGATGTTGACCAAATTTACATATCCGATATGACAAACTTGCTGTCCCGTATTGTTTTAACCCTGTAGGAATATAAGTCCTTTCGTACCTATTAAGAAAGTCTTAATAAAGTAGAAATCTATAACAATCGAAAGCACTTGTGAAATTACATAACTGGAAATTCGGTTAGATGTAGGCTCTAAATATGTTGAGAAGAGGCTCTCCTTAAGAAATAAAACAAATTCTGCGGGTTAAAAAGTTAAGACGTGGTCTCTTTTCCTTTGATTGCCCAATTTATTCGTCGGTATTTGTAATTTTCGCCACCCTAATTTCGTCTTATTTTAGACTTGGATGAACGTTTTATTTGACCGTGTGCGAGTTAGAGTATTGCTGCAATAAAAAAGTTATAAAAATCGGGCGTATTAAAAATTAACGGCGATATTTTTGTTCTGTTCGGAGTTAAAATAGGGCGCTCTTGGCAAACGGTCATAATTTAAATTCGCCCATTGTTAAACGGAGCCCGTGCAAGCGAGCACGATCTGATACTACAAGGAACGAACGTGATAGCGTACACTGATTTACTGTACTTGTGTGTGTCTGTCCTTTGGAAGCATTTAATCAAAATTCACAAAAGAAACAAATTCCAAAGAACCTTTTAGTAACGCTGATGTGGGAAGATGGATCGCATTTCCCGACGAAATCATTACCGTTAATGATGGATTTGTAATAAAAATACGATCAGTATGGAATTACCCTGAAAGTGAATCGATGAAATCATAACCATACCTCTATAATTTTTATGGAAACTGATGAAACACGAGCCACTATATGTAGGTAAATACCTCGTAATTAACTCGAAACAAATTTACTCGTATGATTGTCATGATATTTGTATGAGTGATGGGAGTCACTATCGATCCATTGATCCTCCATGGAGCGGCGTGACCGATGCGATGGAACTGAGTGAGATGATAGCATTTATCATCCCAAACAATTTAGAACTCCGAACTGAATTTTCACCAAAAGCTTCCAGTAAAAAATGGTCCTTGCCCCGTCCCGTCAGCTAATTCCTAGCCCTCATTAAGAACTGTTTTAGCTCGAATATAAATGACTTAATTACCCTAATTGGATTGGAATGAATAAAGCTATAATAAGTAAAATTTGTAAGAAAAGTGGGGATTAGGTATTCGTGTTTCATAACAAGAAACCTTTGGTACTATGAACTAACTCAATTTGTTAACACAGGATATATGAAGTACCTATTAATTTAAAAATGTACTTACTAAGTCTGATTTTCTTTTTTATACAAACTTGATTCAAGTACTTATTCAATTTCAATGTGGAATAAAATTGTTTTACGGTTTTTTTTAATAATGTTTTCATTCAGGTAATGAAGGTTCTTTTAAAATTACGTCACAAATATGCTGTAATAAACATAATATTAGAGTTTTATATGAAATGCTGGTGCAAGAGTTGATGTTGGCAATATTTTTTTGTAACAAGATTTCTTTACATCCCTTTTTGCATCAAAACTCGTAAAACAAAAGCTGAGTTCTGAAATGAAATCCCTTTTATATAATAATATGTTGAAACCCGTTTTTCTGTCCTACAACTATTATAATTTACTCCATAGTGGCAATCAATACCGGGTATATCTAAATATTTGTCTTTGGAGAGATTGTAAACGCGTATTAGGTTAAATAAATATGGAAAAGGTTTCAATTTTAAACTTTTCTCTTCTAAATTTTAAATTATGTGGGGTTCTGCAAACTCTGTCAATTTTTAGATTGAACGTCTGCAGAAATTACACTTTTTGCTGCTAGGCTTATTTTGTTAGTTGCCTACTTTATATCAGACTTGTCATTTGACAAATAAAAAACAACTTTTAAACATTTTAACACAGAAAACGTTTTAGGTAAGTAGGTTTAAGTTATTTTTAAGTTCAGACTGTTTTTTTTTTGTTATTATTTGTTTTTCTTTGAATATAACAGATTAACACAGAAAACGAACTTGCCTAAAATAACTCCATTTAAGTAATATTTCAGTAAACAAATTTTTGTGATTAGACATAGACTAATCCAAATACACAGCATAATAGAAACTATTAATTTAGCTTTTAAGTGTTGGTACCGAATGAACGTTAAAAATGTTTAATGTTTTAATTTTCATTTACAAAAAAGCGACAAGTTCAGTTATTTCGAATGTTAAAGTCGTTGAGAGCGTTGACTCAATGAGATTACAATTTAAATATAGGCGGGGGCGAGTTGCCAAATCATTCTCATCGAGGAAATGTCCGGCCGCTCCGCTCCGGCTCTCGTGCTTTCGAGCGATTTGCCCGATTGTTCCGACCGATCTACACCAAATTACATCTGTATTACCCTCTAACTGCTAATAAAATTCAACAAACTTTGTCTTATAAAGCGAGCGATGCCAAATGCTTCAATTTGGGATTTACCCAAATTGAAGCGCTTGGAATTCCTCGTGGCAACTTGCGGTTTGCTTGCACTGATAAAATTATTAATTTAATAAAATACTGTTCAATTATATGAAACCAAGAAACGTGTTCGCAGGAGAGAGATGAGATCTCAAACAATAACAGTATCATTTCAGAGTATGCAATAAGTCTCAAAACTGAATACGAAATTTGAGCAATATAAACGTGAGATGAATGTGTGGAAGAATAACGATGACGGGTTTGCGGTGATATTATTAAGCTTGCCATTTTGAGAGATATATTCTGTTAGTGACATGCGTAATCAGATAATGCCGGGCACGGGTGAAGAAACGGGATACGGGCTCATTTAACTATGATTCTTAATATATCTACACAACTTCATGAGTGTTAATACCTGCTAATTTCATTTTATTCATTCATTTTATGAAGTGGCTCTACGTGGTTTACATGTAAGTACCAAAACTTTGCATGGGCGACTGACATCTCAATATCTCTTTAATAATTTATATCACTCTGCAACAGGACTCGTCTCAAGTTTAAAACTATATTACGAGTAGCGGTTAATGTTTATCCTCACTTAATGGTAAATATTGAGAAGAAATTGCCGAAGTTTACGACCAAAGTTTGTACGGGTGAAGACATAAATTAAGAAACTTTCGTTATTAGACCTGCTGGCCTTAGAGAATTAAAGGCTCTATTTTGGAAGAGAGTGAAAATGCTTAATTATAACATAAACAATTGTGACTACAGCCAGTACCAATAAGGTAGGGTTGTTGTTAAGGACTCGAGTATTTGTAATTTTTTGTTTAAAACAATAAATGCCCCGGCATACCTTTGAGGTGGGCGTGGTGTGTGACTGGGAAACGCAATATGCGGGGGTGATGACGTTTACGTCAACACAACGAGACACAAACATGTTTGCATGCTGCACATTCAGTAAACAATTTTATCAGCTAATTCGTAAAATTTGAAAAGATTCAACATGGCTTAAGTTGGGTTGGGTTAGGTTACGACAGTATTTTTTTTTTTTCATGAAATTTAAATATTGGCAATAATAAAGGTTTTCCAAACGATCGGTTTGTGAAATAATGCGTTTGTGAAATGATGATAAACCCAGGAAAATACAACATGTTCATGGCTGGCTAAATCGAAAGCCACGATCGTTCAACGTATCATTGAACGAATTACATTCTATAAAATATCTTACAGAACTGCAACATTTTTTAATCTGCCGATTATTTAATCCTTAGGTATATATGCCATGACAGATACTCCTAGTCATTGGTCGAATAATAGGGCCTATCAGATGATTGAAAGATCGGCTCTTCGTTGAATTTCAACTTTTCGAGCTTTAGGTATGTTACGTAAAAAATAAATGTTCAACCACATTGTTGCGTAAGAGGTCACAAAGGTAGGTAGGTACATACGCGACATTATTTAGTCGTACATATTTACTGAGGCGCATCTCTTGGATCGTGTCTTCTACCTCAGACTCTTACCCTCTCCACACAAGACGATACATTTTGTAAGTAAGTCGAAGGATATATTATTCCCTGTAAGAAGACGGATGAGGCACTTTCATAATAATGAAACACAACTCAGGAAGGTGAAACAAGGTAGAGCACCCTCGAGTAAGGTATTCTGTGGCTTTATTGGCCCAAGTTCAAGTTCGCATTTTAGTGCGGTTTCGTTAATATTTATGATGAACAAGTTTGTGTATTCAATAACGGTTTCTAGGTTCTTCAGAACGAGTTATAATATTCATACGCATGACGGAATTACTGGCCTAAAAGTTTATTTTTCTTTTTCACTTACTACTTATCCTCTTTCTAACTATGTCGAGAAAAGAACCATCCAGCTTTGTTCTCACGTAAACGGTAATATTTCGAAATACCTGGCTCTAATTTTTCGTCAGGGGTTAAGAAGATAAACACCTAATTAAGCTTTTCGTTGAATTCCAACATTTCTGTCTCTATAACGTTTATTCACGAAAATTATGTTAATTCTCTTTCTTTCTTTTGACCCGCAAAGTTGAAATCGCTTTTGTATCCTATAATAGGGTTGTCGATTTTTGTAATAATGACTACCGAATATGAATATTAATTAATTATAGGCATGCATATACTAACATAGTTATATAAGGTAATGTTTTACTAACAAGATATGGATTAATGTCTGAAATAAACAATTTTTTTTTATTTTTTATTAAGGACTAAATTGTATAGTAACCTAACTTACCTAGTGCGTTCGATAGTTAAGAATATATTATGGTTTATTAAATGAATGTGTATTTAATGCAAGCAATCATAAATGGATATAACATACCTAATGCCATTAGTTACACCCGCCTTCACAGCATTAGCTGGTACCTACCTAGCTATTGGTATGACATATGAAATTCATTGCAGATGAAATCCAAATGGTGTACAAAATGTGATATCTCATTCCTAACGCGAACATAGTAGTGACATAGCAGTAATGTTATTCGGCGTGCCTCGCAGCCCTGTTTTGAACTCAATCACGAGTATTATGCAAATAAGTTTTCCCTCGATTCAAGTGAGATTACCGCAACGGTCATGTTTAAGCAACTTCATTTACAAAAGTAACTCATAGTAAGTATAAGCGCTCGAAATCAAGTGGTAAACTTATCTCATACCTATATTATTTAAGTAGGTATAAGAAAATTTTCATTCGATGTCCTTAATAGTATAGTAAGCAGTACTTACCATAGGGACAACAATTGAGTCTTAAATGTATATAAAGCTTCAGTGATAAATAAAAAATGTTTGTTTCTGAGTTAGCTTCGCTGCTGCAGGCAATTTATATTTAAGTAGTTTAAAAGTTATGTTTAAAAGGCAGAAACGAAAAATTACAGCATGTGATGAAGTTTCACGCAATAGCTAGTTAGTTATAAATAACGTAAATTCCAATAAACCAGGGATCAAAGTCAGGGATATTCAATTTTGATCAAGTATTTGAACGTTTTAGATCGCGAGAAGTTCTAACGCTTTTCTGTTGCCGAATAACGTTTAATTAGATTTTAATGGCCCAGTAAAATAAAAAATAAACAGAAGCAAGTATTTAAGATGGAAGTGGAGCAACGGCAGGAAAGAGAGGATATGAAAAGTATGCTGGATTTAAATAGCGTCGAGTTAATTATAACTAAACTGAAGCTGGTGCGCTATTAATAATTTAATACAACTTTGTGACGCGTCAATTTGTGTTACTGTTAGTCTTCATTTACATATTGCAAAAGGGATGGTTTAAAGTTATCCCCGCATTTCAAGGTAGGTATATTTGTAAAATCACGCTCAAGTCTATTGTTTGAAAAGGACCGAGTAATTATTCCTTTGTCAATTTTGCAGGGAGTAGATCAAATCGACAATTGTCTTCAGACTTTGAATTCGATTGGGTTTTATTGCATTTTCAAGTAATCCTTAATGAATTTCAAAAATTTACTGACTTTAAAAGAAAGCAATACTTGTATGGGGTAAGAATTGTCTTCTTTTTTTTGAGGATCCTCTACCTCAAATGGAAATATAATAGTAACCCTATTGGAGCAATTCCTTGTCGGTCTACGGGTGCGTGTGCGTGTCAGTCAAGAATATTATATGTACCTACTCAGGAACTCTTATTTTTGTTCATCAGTATTTTTGTTCTAATCTTATTTTAAGATTCTTAATCACACCTAATAACAATATTTTATGACGAACCTAACCCAATTAAACGAGTCTTGGCTACATCCCGATTCTTTTCCGAGTAAATGAAGAAGTATAAGTCTACTAAAATTTTATTGACTTTCAGCCCAAAACATACAGTTACACAAAAATAATAGACGCAGCTAAATACACCGACCGGGGTGATGTCAGTGACTATTTACGTTCCTAGAAAGAAATAGACGACACGGAGCACAACAGACTCTGTCCAGTTATGAGGATGGATGCCAGACTGACGGCTGCCAGACTAAACCATATCGCTAATAAATAACATTTTGATTTAGTTTATTGACGAGCGTCACACACAAGGCTAAATGAGCGTTGAATCAAAATACACTCCATCGATCAGTTTAAAGCTGCTCTGCTCACGCAGGAAATCGTTAGCGTATGTGCTGAATAACATAATTAATTTTCAACCCAGTAACCGTCACGCAGTTAGGTAGAAAATTAACTAAACTGGATTATAGGCAAATTGTAGGTAATTTTCGTTTTAATCAATACTGTATCGAATTTTGTGAAACATAATACAAAAGTGAAAATAAAATTAATACCTATGGGGAAAAAATTACAAGTTCGTTCTAATCTTAAACAAACAGAAAAACTTCTGGAATTAAGTTAAAAATTATACCTACAAGTATTTGTTATAGTTAATTTTAAGTTAATTATTTTTTATATAAATACATATCGGAAAAGTTATTACTGCTATTAATGGCTAAATTTTAATGAGCGTCCGTAACTTTTTTATGGCCATCATGATGTTCAGTAAAAAAGATATTTGACGAAGGGGTGGATTGCTACTAAAGCAATAATGCTATAATATAGGTGGGTACTGGGAAAATAATAAGAAAACAAAGCCGGCAGACGGTAGGTAATGAAAAAATGAGATCGTCTAAATAAATAGCTAAGTAGATTCTGAAACTTGAAATTCAGTTCATTGTTTCAAGATATTCAGAATATTTTAAATTATTAAGGCAAAATTAAAGAATTAATATCAATTAAATTTACCGTAGGTATGTAGAAATGCAATTAAGTAATGGAAATAATATGTAGGTATTCGCGTTAATAATCTATAAATAAATTCAATTGGTAAAATATTATAGTAGGGTTAGTCGTGCCTGATCATGACACCTACCGCTACTGATTTAAATTACCGCAAAATTGTATGTATTACTCTGGGTTTTATTAAATCCTATAGTAAACTGGAATGTTTTAATTGAATAAACGCGTAAAAACGAAATAAGTGTTTCAGTGTTTTATTAAACATAGTTTTTTAAGTACTTAACGTTAAGCTCCATCCAGTGACCGCCTGTTTGTGTAGGATAAATATCAATTACGAAAGCAAACTATAAAGTATTAAAATTCTACTTGATGTCCCTAAAGACGCCTTGAAGACTTTATGTTGCCGTAGGTGGGTGTAAATGGGGCTGGAGACAGCCGTGACCTCTATTTTAGGGCAACAGATATTAACTGGTGTCACTTTCCGTCATCATTGATCAACGTCGATGAATGATAAAGGAAAAGCTTCCTTTGTGGTTTTTTCTTTCTTCTGTAATAAAAAATAACATGTTCAATTTAACAAATCTTGAGAGGATTTAGTAAGTTTAGGTTAAAATTAATACTGAAGATTAACGATCCTAAAAAAAGTCCAAGCTTGAAGCCGTCCGCGTAAATATGACTTCCGTAAAGATGCAATAGGTCCGTATTGCTTTTAAGCTCAATGATACAACAACCATACCATCTAGTGAAGAGTCCCAAACAATTTATACCATCATTCGTCACTGAACAATATTAAAACTATTCAAAATAAGATCTCACTGACACTGGCACTGAGCACTGAATGCCACTGAGCCATTTTAGTAATATTTTATTCTTTAACAAGTTCGACAGTCTAAAAACCAAAAACTTTATAAAGGTAGTTAGCAGTTGTTTTTACATAATGTATATACATAATAGCCACTTAATATTCTAGTAACGATACGTCAGACATTAAAAAAAATCCATTAGCAAATAGGTACGTGTGAAATAGGATCCCCGAGGGTGTCTAGCCAATGGTTGTTACTGACATACAAAACGTGTCCGTAACAGGTTACCTGCCTGGAAAGTTAACGCTAGGGTAACAATGACTTGTAAATAAATTAACTGCATAGTTTTGTTTCCACGTTATTAATACGTTTGCGACCTGGCGTCGTGCCACGCGTGTCTTGCACATTGGATAAAACTCGCTCACGCAATTAGTTTCGACTGCCAGTATTGACTCAATACAAAAAAACTGTCAAATAAACAATGGACATCACTGCGTTACGTAGGTACGGTTTTTTAATCTGGATAGAATGAAATTTAGAATGTTTGACCACAGTAGCCCACGGTAGATAGATTTCATTCAGAACTGCATTTTTTTGTATTGATTCAGGTGTTGGCAATGACAAAACAAGCGCTTAGATTCAAAAAGTTTTTAGTTTTTGAAAATTGTTGTAGGTACCTAATGTTTCGCAATATTTATTTTTTCCATTTAAACAAAAAATAACATATATCGTACAAAATATATCGTTAAAATTACAGGCTTTATCTTTTTAACTCGCATACACTCAGGGCTCACCACATTGATACACCAATACAATATGTCAATAAGACGAGTTATTTATTTACTTCAGAACAAAATAATGTAAGTTTACAATACCTAATTTGCCAGTAGTTAGTCTCCTGAGATCTTACGTATCTCAAATAAAAGAGTTCGTTTAATTGACACTGAAGCTTAACTGGGTAGTAATAAAAAATGTTGTGTCTCCAAATAAAATGTAGTCGTTAATACGATTCCTTGGAGTTTTAGCTGCATCTTAAACCCAGATGAAATAAAAAAATAACAATCTTCTTTACGACCGCGAATATTGATTCGTGCCGTCATTTCACATCGAGAGCTAGCTCTCCCTGAAGCTATTGTTAGCAAAATTTGACAAATGACAATTACAACACAATATTTTGAAAGTCTCTTATGCTTAATTGCACACAGTTTTTGGCACAGGTATTTACTGAATGAATGTGACGTCGTATGTATAGTTCAATATGCAACCGTCAATGAACAGAAGTATTCGTAACGTACCTACACAACGCGTGCATCACCGATGTGTCACTAAAATGACGAATAGGGTCTTTACGTGTTGTATAATTATGTATTTTAACAGAGTCATATAACATAATCAATTCATTACATTACACTAGCTTTTGCCGTTGACTTCGTTCGCGCAGAACCAGAATATTTGTGCTGAAGATTCTACTTTTTTCCGAGCAATATGTCATTTATTTCTTTTGATAAAAATACGTTGCCAAATTGGTCCAGTCTCTCTCGAGTTTTGCGCTTAGCAATAGCTTTGTGTGTAGAAGATATAATAAGTAGAGTAAAACTACACACACACTTGACACTAATCGCCAAAATATTGTTTTGTCTATCGAAGAACTCCAATTTAACTAAAAATTTCATTCAACAGGTTGGAAAAGGGTTACAAAAAGGTACATTTCACAAGCAGAATTCTGGTTTGATGTTACTGAACTGATGTAGAGTCACGATACGAGTTGGACTGTATGGTCGCGCAGGGAAAATTGTCTGCTATCTTTATGAGCAGCAATTCCACTTTGAACAACGACAACTCTGACGTATATGTGGTGGTTGTTATAAAAACTTATGGCTCTGCTTTATGTATCCCTCGCGGGTCAACGGGAATGGAGTTGTTTTAGCAGGGATAACAAAATGTTTATTTATTTGTCTAAAGTCAAAGTAGACATAGTACATTATCAAGTAGAACTTTTTTAAACTATACATTTCATTTTTAATAAAATCTGTCACTTCATAATTGCAAGTTTAGCATAAGACACATGAGAAACCTTCGGATTATGTAAAAAAGTACAATATACTTCTTAAATATCTTATACCCACGCCGTAGCTATAGGTACCTAAGCTAAGTTAAAAGAAGACGAGTGAAACTAAAACGAATAGGAAATCTCGTTAGGGTTTTAGCTTTCAGGATAAATTTCTCGTTTTGAGAAAAAAAGGAACGTTATATTTGTTGTGAATTCAGGTCCACAGCTCGTTAAAACAGAACGGCGCAAGCCGCGTGCCTGGAATGGGAATAACCCGTGTAATGCTATCCAACTGAACAGCGATGTGGTGTTTCCGCAGCGCTGCCTTCCTTTGGCTGTATGATTTGAAAATCTATTCAAAATCGAAGATTTACCCAGTTAACAGTGTTTGCTTATGCTTATTGTTTGTTTCAAGGTTCTTTGAAAATGAGATAGTTTTTTTTTGGATTTTCAGTCTATTTTTCTGCATGAACGCGCGCTATAAATCAAACGATTGAAGGGATTTCAAAGAATATTGGGCTGTTGGAGGCTCTTGCAACTAAGCTCCTTATATGATTCCTAAAATTTTTATCACACTGTATTATTAAGGGCAGCATTGTTACAATTTTACGAGTATAGGGAATAAGAAAAAAATCACAGCTTTAAACTAACGCTAAGACGCAAAGTTTTAACAAAGGGGTGATCGTGCGCTGAGGATCTAAAACAAGTAGAAACTCTTCTACAAAGCTGCACTAATACCATCTTTTTTCAACATTTATTTGCGAATACTTTAAAAAAAGCTTTTACGAACTGTGTGGTGAAGGAACGTGGTACATCTTCTTAGTAATAAAATTTAAAAGCTTTGAAGTTGAGTTCCCTGTAGTCGGGTCGAGAGATTTTTTAAAGTGAAGTGTTGGACAAGAGTGCTCGGCGCAGGGTTAGCTTTGAATTTTGCGTACTTACACTTATTCTTTGTCTCTTAAGCAAAAAAGTATTTCTAGGGGCTGTCCATCGTATATACATACCTGAATGGACCTAAGTTTATTAAGTAGAATTGAACTTACTTTACTTTAGTATGTTGGACTTCATTGTCAACTATCTCTGAAAAAAAGGTTTGGTAACAAATTCTTAAAAAACTACAAGAAACTAATGTACCAGTAGGTTAGGTAGGTATGTATGTGTATACCAATGAAGACTCATTTTTTCAAAACATTCCAGCTTTAGGTACTCGTAAATGTATGCCCTCTGAACCAGTGGAGGTAATTCATACCCTGTTCTTATTTTAAACAAAATGAAAAGCGGTATTGCGAACGGTTTCTCACAAAAATCAAGACAAGTTAAATAATTTTACAAATAGGTAAACACAAAAACACAAAGTTTTCAACATTATGTTATCTATTATAGCGACCCGCCCCGGCTTCGATGCATGTATTATACATATAAACCTTCCTCTTGATTCACTCTATCTATTAATCAAAACCGCATCAAAATCCGTTGAGTAGTTTTAAAGATTTACATAGGGACATAGGGACATAGGGACTTAGGGACAGAGAAAGCGACTTTGTTTTATACTACATAGTCACTGTAGTGATGATAACGAGTCTCGGGGGAATAAGACTTACGAGTACACTATCAACACTTATATTTTCAAACTTTGTTCTTTGACATAATAATTAAATTACTTTTCATGAAACTTAGCGTTCTTGACAAACTTTCAAGTGTTATTTCAGTCGAGTGAACAATGACGACGTAAATAGGAGTTAGCGTAACTACTCTCGTATAAGGTGTTAGTTCGAAACAATGTTCTTGCTGTTAACACCGAAATCTTGGTAGTAGGGTCGTAGGTATACGGACCACTTCAAATACGAGTAAGAATGGGATTGTTTCCTTAGTCAACAGGATAAACTGTTTAGCAAGGTCACATAGAAATTTACTCTAATTCTTCAAGGAAAATGTGAACGAATTATGTTATTATGGTAGGTATGTATATTCATTAATATAGAACACAATTTTTCAAATTAGCCTAATGACTGAATGCTGAGAAAATGAACGTAAAAAAACTCAATTGAAAATCTCTAGCTCCTTTAAAGGCGGTCAAAAAATTTACAACGGGCAACATGGATTCAAACGAAGGTTTCCGTGCCACTGTTCCGATAAAAACACGTATCTTGTATTCTTTAATTTTTTAACTTTACTACCCGACCGTGTGATAAGGAGTGTTGTAGTGGCCACAGTAATGCACATTCCGTGAAAATGACAAGTGTCTAATTATGCAGTTTGTCAGATGAAGCGACGGCAGCGGAGGCATAATAGGGTCCCGTTGGCACCCTTTGGGACACAACCCCAAAAATCCTCCATCTTAGTAAAAAAACAAATCACGTTGATACAAGAGTTCTTTGTAGTTCTGCCGGTAAACTTTGCGAGATGTGGGTGTTTGCTTGTTCGTTATTGCGTCGAGACGGCTGGGACACGAGTTTTGACGAGCGTCTATTCACGTGTTTACATTTCTGTCGTAAGCATTTTACTGAATACAGTCCTGTTAAAGTATAAACGTTTACGTTATACGCTGTCGGTTCCATTCTAGTAGAGTTTTTTAGTGTCGTCGATGCTTTGAACGGCTTTTTTATGTTATTTTTATTACAGAAAGGAGCGGTATTATTGCAAGTTGTTTCACTTTGCTTGCGCAAATATAGACTAGCGTGTACATAAGAGCGGGACTGCTGGAGTTATAGGTATGCCCTGCCCTGGCAGATAAAGGCCAGACGTAACATTTTGAACCAGTAAAGTAAATTTCTTTAAAACAATTATGAACTTAGCTACTCCGATTAGTCTAATTCCCGCGGAAACTTCGCACTTTTCTCAGGGTAAAGAGCTATGTTAATAATTAATAAAGTGAAATAAGTCGAAGTTTTTTTTATCGGATCAAAAGTTCCAGAGATTACCCCTTAAATAAAACCTACAAAGTTCACCTTTTATTTAGTATATATATTATTAGTATCTACTTGTAAGTATAACGTTTATCGATACTTACACGCAGCTACAGGAATTAAAGCGTAGCAAAATATATTAATATTAGGTACTAAGTAGATGTGACTGTTAAACACAGACAGAACTACAAGACAGAGAACCGAGCGAGAAATAATACAACCACTTTCGAAACACTGATTTGTTGATATTATGTCACTATTGTGTAGATAAATATCCTGCCGTCAGTCTTCGAGATTCCTCAGCGATGAGAGACATGAAGAATGCTCTACCGTTAAAAAAGCTACGTTACGTCACTGCTACTGTTTTTCTAGCACCTGAAATTGATTATTAATCAACCGTGTAATGATGAAGTATAATTTTTATTTATTTAAAGCCTTTTTATTCCGAATTCACTATAATTTCAGTAAGTACATGTTGTTGTTATTGTCGTTTATTTATTAAATTGTCGCGTAATTCGGCCTGCCTCATGGCATAGGCCTCCTCCGTGTATTGGAGGGTTTGGGCTATAGTTCCCACGCGCGCCCAGTGCGGATTGGGAACTTAACACACACCATTGAATTTCTTCGCAGATGTGTGCAGGTTTCCTCACGATGTTTTCCTTCACCGAAAAGCTCATGGCAAATTACAAATGTAATTTTCGCACATAAATTCCGAAAAACTCAGAGGTGCGAGCCCGGGATTTGAACCCACGACGCTCTGCTTGAGAGGCCACAGGTCAAACCACTAGGCTACCACGGCTTTTTTATATAATTATGATGTCTTAACTAATTACACGAAGTAAAATAATGAGCATTTTTTTCACAAAAAATACACATTTAAGTCTAAAATATAAAATCATAGTAACGGGAAAACTTCTAAGCCAACAATAATATAAATTGGTTCACAGCCATCGATGATAGCGACAGGCATACAAAAAAAAACGGTAGAATAGGGATCCCCTTTTTTTGAACTGCATAAATTTTTTTTAAAAGCTAGTAACCGCCTCTACAGAAAAAACGGACATTACTGACTCTCTACTCTTTATTAACTGGAGCCTTCTCTATAACGGCCTGAAAGACCCGCTTGTACATGATAGGGTTTATTTTCCCTTTTGTACCGTGTACTTTATGACTCTGACGTTCACCTCCACGCTGAGAATTCTCCATCCGTAGCGGGCAAGAAATGCGGACGCATGACCGGAATAATCAAACTGTGACAAGGGCAATAAGGAGAATAGACCTCTTGTGAGGGTTCTATACACGAATAGCGGAAATCTGCTTAACTAAAATGACTGGATGTGTAGTTGTTCATGTGGGTACAGGATTTTAAACGGCTCTATTAAGCAGAAAATGATAGTTATAGTTAATGATAAGTGTTATAAAAAATATTTAAACATCATGACATGATACGTACTTAAATTATTTACCTTTAGAATGCGGTTTGGTTCAACTAGCGAGTTTTGATGTTCCGTGAACAAAATACCGTTTTTAATCACAATAAAATGTTTGCTTAGCTTCCATGAACTTAGCATACGTTTGTTTTAATCTGTCACTTTTAAATTTGCCTTCACCAGGCCAAAAATGAATAAGGGAGTTTTGTTTTTATTCAAGTGAGTTATTAAACGTCGGATTCACGAGCGCCAGAACCACTAAATTTTACCTATCCTTGGTTCAAAGCTTCTTTATAGTACACACCTGGGACCGCTGAGAACATAACTTATACACAACTATGATAGTTCCGAGGAAAGTTAGAGATGACATAAATCGGTAAAATATTACCAGAACATGTCCAGAAATTATTCGATCGGCTCGGTCAAAACCGAATGAATATTTTTTCACGCTTAATGATACGTTGACTGATTCTATACCCATTTACTAACGGTAAAATAAAAACTAGATTAATACCTACGTATTGATTGGTAAAATGATATTAAAAGTAAAACCCTACTTACTAGTCCCTTGAAATATCTACTTTAATAATGAAATTTCCACCTCCTTACGAGAGCACTATTACTCTAAGTGGAGTCACTCTCTTGGCGCTTATTTGATTTAGATAGGCTTGCCACTTTCTTTGATCTTCAGTCTCCACGCTAGTTTGATTCCGCATCCGTTTTCAACTCCGCGCAGCGCCGATTCATTACCACTGTAATTGTTCGACATTGGTAAAATAATTATTACGTCGACGATAAATTCAAAGGATTTGGATTGAATATTTAAAAGCTTTGCATAACGACTTAACTCAGAGGCGAACTTTACAATAAAACAAATTCTTAAGCAGCACTGACATCAGTCCTAAACTTTGGATTACTAAACTTGAGATTAATACTCTCAAAATTTTCAAATTAAGCTTACAATTAGGTACCTAATTACAGCTGCTTAAAAGTACCTTACATTTTGGAATTACGACTTCATAAAGCTAAAAACAGATATTTTAATATTATTTTGTTGGTGATGAAAAAGTTGAAACGGGATACTTAAGTGTGGTTTCTTGTAATCAATACAATAAATAAAGGCGGGGGAATAAAAGGGAATCAGATACAGGGCGGCCTTTGGAGCGGGTTGTCTGAGCTGATCGGAGCCGGCAGGTCGTTGGTTTCTCCAGCCGATTATGCTAAAAAGCTGTTAGGCTGTTATTTATGCCCCGAATTGGTCTCTTACGCAAATAATTTAAAACATGATAATGCTAACCGACTTATCCAGCAAGGTTCTTTTAAAAAGACAATGCTTGAATAACAATTTTGTCTGTCCTACGAAGTAATGAAAATATTCACTAAAAACGCGGATTATTGAACATTAAGAAGAATTATTATTACAGTAATTGCCAGAATCGTCTTGAGACAAACACGATAAATTACGTTGTTTATGAACAACATTATTGGTACGTAGGTACATTACATTCATTTAGTATACCGAAACTAATTAGTTGGTAGAAGTAAAGCCCCAATAACAGGGATGAAGGCGGGGTTAGGAGAGACATTTTAAGTTCGTAATTTGTTTTAAAATATTCAACCGTGGTCTGTCCTTTTGGGATACAGTTTATCGGAATTATCCCAAATTTATTAGGTATTAGTCGGTTACGGAATTATTTTTCGTAGAACGTCCCAAATATTTTAATACAAGAAGCTTTTAATTTATATTAGTACTAGCTTCTGTCCAAGACTCCGTTTGCGTAGTCATATAAACCTTCATCTTGAATCACTCTATCTATTTAAAAAAAAACCGCATCATAATCCGTTGCGTAGTTTAAAAGATCTAAGCATACATAGAGACAGACAGACAGCGGAAAGCGACTTTGTTTTATACTAGGTACTAGCTTTTTCCCGCGACTTCGTCCGCGTAGACTTCATTTATTGACAAATAGCTTTTGGCCACGGCTTCGCTTGTATGCAAAGAACCCACTTGCCAAATTTCAGCTTTCTACGACCAGTAAAACGAAAAATCCCGTTTTTTCCCGTTCCCGTGGGAATTTTGGAAATTCCTCTCTTAATGCTTCTTTATACTCTCCAAACAACCTAAATGCCGAATTTCAGCGTTCTACAACCAGTAAAACGAAAAGTTCCGTTTTCCCGTTCTCGTGGGAATTTTGAAAAATGATCTTTTATAGCTTCTCTACACTCTTCAAGCAACCTACATGCCAAGTTTCAGCTTTCTACGACCAATAAAACGAAAAAATCCCGTTTTTTCCCGTTCCCGTGGGAATTTTAGAAAGTCCTCTCTTAATACTTCTCTACACTCCCCAAGCAACCTACATTTCGAATTTCAGCTTTCTACAACCAATAAAACGAAAAGTCCCGTTTTTCCCGTTCCCATGGGAATTTCAGGAAATTGTCTCTTAGTGCTTCCTTACACTCATCAAGCAACCTACACGCAAAGTTTCAGCTTTCTACGACCAGTAAAACAGGAAAAAGTAAAAGTTTTTCCCGTTCCCGTGGAAATTTTGGAAAGTTCTCTCTAAATGCTTCTCTACACTCCCCAAGCAATCCTTTCGTAGTGCTCCCCTTTACTCCCCAAGGAACCTGAAGGCCAAATTTCAGTTTTCTACGATCATTAAAACGAAAATTCGATCCCGTAGAACTGAATATAAATCTCGTTTTTTCCTTATCCTGTTGGAATTTTCGAAAATCCTTAAAACTAATTTTTACTATTATAATCACCTACTTCTATGCCAAATTTGAAGTCTAGTAATTATAGTTCATAGGATTTCGTTAAACTAAATATATAAATCCCGTTTTTTCCTTATCCCGTGAGAATTTCCAAAATCCTGAAATTATTTTCTTAGTTTTGTAATCATCTACTTGTGTACGAAATTTGAAGTATAGTTACTGAGATAGGGTCACTCGGAAACGAATATAATAAATCCCGTTTTTTCCCGTTCCCGTGGAAATTTGTGTGTGTGTGTGTGTGTGTGTGTGTGTGTGTGTGTGTGTGTGTGTGTGTGTGTGTGTGTGTGTGTGTGTGTGTGTGTGTGTGTCAGGTAGGTATGTGTGTTGTTGTTTTCGTAATCAGCGACCCGATAAACCGAACAAACAATACTACCCACTATAATATAATAATAATAATACCCACGTTGATTTTCAGACTTTGTCACCCCCTATCCCCTTTTAATGGTTGAATTTTCAAAAAACCTTAAACAGGTATTTACTCATTTATCGTTAGGATTACTCCTGTGAAGTTTGGAATAAAATAGTCTAACTAATCTTGTTTCCCCATACAGACTTTGGACCCCCATTTAACCCCTTTAGAGGTCGAATTTTGAAAAATCCTTTCTTAATGCACCCCTAGACCTTATAAGGAACCTACGTGCCAAATTTGGAATCTCTAGAACCAGCGGTTTGGGCTGTGCGTTGATATGTCAGTCAGTCAGTCAGTCAGTCAGTCAGTCAGTCAGTTTCTTCTTTTATATATTTAGATGTAGTGATGATGGTGATAGTGATTATTAATTCATCTAGTCGTAATAAGACATATCCAGAACGAACTGTAATAGCCAAGCTCGAGGTGTGATATTTCAAGTTAAATCTTACCTTCAGACAAAATACGTGGAAACTCGAACACACACGAGAAATAACGAGCTTAACGCCAGAGAACGCTTACAATAAAGCAACGAAATATAGAGCTGACTTTTGAACTTTACGTCGGCATTCAATTTCATTCAGGATTTTGTCTTCAAGTCACGAAACGCCAAAACTGAATAAAAGAGCGCGTAACATGGCAAATATGCTTATAATTAATAATCCACCACCGGGTGACATAAAACTATGCTCAGACGCCCGATTTTTGAAAGCACACATGTGAAACACTTGAAAGTGGCGAAAAACCGTGATGATTTTGAAATACAAGTAGCTTAGAAGAAAATGACAGCTCTCATTAATCTTGTGAACTTGGTTAAAAATTTGGTTCAAGCTAGTAGTAGTAGTAGTAGTGTTAGAGCGAGTAGTTTTGAAGATATAAACAAATTTTTACCACTTTTGAGTACCTAGTACTCTCTAGTAACGTGTTTTCAAAAATCCGGTCCTTGCGAGATTATTTTTCCCTAATACTAATTTTTGTGTACATAGGTGCTGCTTACTATTTCCAACTTGCTCAATGTGCTTTTTTTGTCGTGGTAATAATAATAATAATCATTTATTTCAGATAACTCAAGATCCATACATAAATAAATTACACTGCAGTCAAAATTACAATAAGATTAAAATAAATAAAGGGCAATAATCACAATATAAATTGAAATTAAATGAAATTACAATATATTATTAATATTATTATTATTAATGTGTGGTTTTATTATTATTATTTATCACTCAGACACTTACTTTGCCAGAGACAGAAAAAAGTGAATTTTGCTATAGCAGGTCTTGTAACTTTTTATGAATATGGAAGATTGTCACTTAAGGCCAGAACGTGTGCCAATGCATACTTTCCGATCTTGATCACTATCAACTGCGTTAATATGTTATAACGGCACTATGCACATTAATTTAGCTGGATCATTGCGCCCCAGTTTCTTGTTCACTTCTCGAATATGTGTCTTTACACTGCCGAGCCGAGTAAGCTGTTTGGAGCGTGATTATCCCTTAGTTAATACCTTATTGAAGTTTCACGAATAATGCACTTTAGTAAGCCGAGATTATTCAGTGCGCAGAGCGACGCATGCTTTAGCACTTTCTAAAGTTCAACACTAGGTATAATCGATAGTAAGTAATAATCTTTTAAAGGAAAATGGAATATCATTTATCTTTATTTACAGATCTTAAGAGGCCTTTGTCGCTTTCCCCGTTACAACGCCGGCCAACATTCCCAAGTCGCGACAAAAAGGGCCGAGATGCAACCGGAAACGAAGAGATAAAAAATATAAGAAGGACAAGAGCCCTACGATGTTTTCCCTGGCCGAGGGGTGCGGGTGCGTCAGTTTCCGAGGGGGACGAAGAAACCGCTCCCTGGGCGACGACTCTTCCTCCTGCCGCAGCTCCGAGATAGAACAGGAGGTGCCGAAGAAATTGGGGAGGAGGATCCTTAATGGGGAATGCACTATGAAAGCTCTTGTGCCTTTCTTGAAGTTCTGGAAGAGAGATGACGTCAGCATGACGAAGGCTGAAAGAAGTAAGTTTTGAAATCACTTTATCTTTTTAGTAGTCAATTTTTTCATAACGATGCTTACGCTCTAACTAAGGATCTGCAAGTTCAGCTAATCAGAAACTTTTGCGTCTACCCTTACTTAACTTAAATTGTTTTAATTTATTCATATTGTTCATTATGTCCGTTGAACACCTATTAGCTCGGCGCTCAACTCGAGCTGTAATTTTTTTTTTGTATGACACTTTACTGCACACTATTTGGTCAATGTGCCAAATTTCAGTTTAGGCTGTGCGTCAAAACTACCATATTAACGTCAACCTCAATTTTACCCTCCTCCCTTTCTAAGGGTTTTTAAACGCTGAAACACGTGTTTATTGATATCTAATCAGGATTCTAAAAATGGAGTTTCACGAGTCTAACTTCAAACATCACAAAATTTTCATACAAATTTTCAACCCCTATAGAAATGAAGGGTAATTTTTTTAAAACATTAAATGTCACATTTATTTATATCTACCTAATCAAATAAAAAAAAGTTTCAAGCTTTTTTAGCTTCAAAAATGAGCTTCCTGTACAAACTTCTATCTCATTTTTTAGCCGTTTTAAGCCTCTTTCGATATTTTAAGATTTTTATGAAAAAATAAGTTGGAGCGGGGCAAAGCCGGCGGCAACAGCTAGTATTAAATAATACAACGGGATGACACCTAAAAGAGTATTTTCCTCAATTATCATTCTTACTTGTATCCTGTAAATAACAATTAAGATAACTCGTAGAGAGGTCTCACACACTGCCTTATAAGCGTACTAGCTGTTGCCAGCGACTTCGTCTGCAAAGAATTCGTTTATCGCTATCCCACGGGAACTACGCAATCTTCCGGAATAAAAAGTAGCCCATGTACTATTCCAGACGTTTCACTATCTATGTGCCGAATTTCATCCAGATCAGTTGGGCCGTTCTGGCGTGATTGAGTAACAAACAAACATCCATACATGCATCCATCCATCCATCCATCCATCCATCCATACTTTCGCATTTATAATATTAGTTAGATATTTCAAGCCTAATGCATGTAGGTATTATACGAAACGTTATCTGAGGGCGAATCGCGTTTACCATAACCAGGTATATGGATAAAATTTAATGGCTACTAACAGTATTATTACGAAAAGCCTAAAGATATGTCTATATTTCTTCCTATATTTATTAAATATTTCTTTCTCAAAATACTTCATGTCTTGTACAAGCTTGTGTTTACAATCGCATCATCATTCCTAGTATGTAGCTAAATAAGCATTCCAACCGAAAGGTCGCATCTAAATCCCAGAAGTTAATTGTCCGGTAAGCAACGTAAATGCGAGTGGCTGTAATCCTCGGCAAAACAAATGTAGGGGACGAGGACTTATGCGACGAAAACATAAATTCTTAGAGTGAGAAACGTGCTAGAAATTACTAAAATGAAGACACTAATGTGACGGCACGGAACAACCGGTGTGGTGTAATTAAATTTGCTATTACCAGCGTAAGTTATTAGGGTTGCTAGAATTTATGATACAACTATACCTACTGTACCTCCAAAGTGACTAATTCAATTTCTATGGGATAATTACGGGGGCTGCCTAGGGATTATACGGTTTTCGGTTTAGTAAAAAGATAAACGATACACTAAACACGCACCAAATTACTGGTCTATTATACAAACCTGGCAGTTAATTTCTGATAACTGGCACCCTCGACTTCGACCGCGTGGACTTCATTGCAATGTTATAAGAATGGTCAAATTTAAACTGTGTGTCTTCTCGATTTCTGATCAAAATAAAACAAAGCGTATAGAGAGGTAGAGGTAGATAATTATGTTCTTCCAGGCTATGCTTAATCTAGCTGTGAAAATGCCACCAAATTTCGTTCGGTATAGTTTCCAAGATTAGCGTGAAAAAATAGATTCAGAAAAACAGAAAAAAGTTCTAAAAGTACGTAAGTAGTTTTTCTGTTTCATTTACGCACATGTACAGATTTTACCCTCTACAGTCTCATTCAACTCATATCCACTTCTAAGTAATAAAACAACTACGCTGCTACAGACATGTTAAATCTTATTTAGATTAATAAAAACACATTAAAACGTAAGTAGAGCAAATATTACGTTCACAGAATTGACATTTGCAAAACTTTCTGTAACTTCGCAAGAAGGGTTAGAAAGTTGCAACATTGTGTTAGGAAAGGAAAATAATACGCAGAGGAAAGTGAAAATAGGCGAAAGAAGGATCCCTGAATAAATAATGCATTATCACGCTCAAGTATCTGTTTGTTTTTCAACTTGTGAATTATCTCGCTGTAGGTAAGTAAAAATCTGTTAGAATTTAAAAGTAACAATTTTATTATTATCAATTTACACCTGAAACATGCTTTTGAGTGGAAAATTAAATCTCTTAATGTTGTAAAACCCGGTGTGCATGAATATTTATCAGTGCTTAGGCACTTTTACTCGGAAGAGGATACTGTGTGGAAGGATTAGTCTGGTACTGGTTATTACACAAGGGTTGTTCCAAATACATAGGTACGTTAAACATAACGAATATAACACCCGACAGTGTCGAGCTGTGCAATTTGAACAATTGTCGCATAATAATAGAGTTACTAAATCTTCTTAGATAGATTCAACCACCCATCTATATAATTTACTTCACTAATATATATACCAAAAATAATAAAACTTCTTGTTAGTTTAGTGTTCGTTTCGCTCCTTAATTGGATTTCTGTCTAAAGTTTAGGAAAATTGTATTTTATTAATAGGTATTTAATCCGCGCTGGTCGCCTTAATGTTTGTGAATGGTAAATACTAATCGAGATTTTTGCGCATCATCGTACTTTTTGATATATTGTTGCACTTAAAATTCACGAGAAACGACTTTCAAGGGTCGGAACATGTTTGAACATTAAGAATTTGTTACAGCGATGAAAGCGGCGATTTTGATCCAGCAATGGTATCGGCGGTACCTGGCAAGAATGGAAGTGCGGAGACGATACACTTGGACCATATTTCAGAGCATCGAATACGCTGGAGAGCAAGACCAAGTCAAAGTAAGCTCGTAATTTTCTTATAAGGATGTTCCGATAGGCAATAGATAACTTATATATACATGATGTTACACCACATCCTGAATACCTCAGACGTGCCTCAGGAACCAAATATCTAGCCAAAGATACCAGTACTTATGTTAAGTGGAGCATTTGTGACATTTAGACTGGGTACGATAAAAAAAAACCATTTTCATTAAACTAATGTATGCCTAATCGATTCTACTCTTGATTTCGAGCAAACAATTTTCAGGTTTTCTGTGTGTAGGTACATATAAAACAGACGCAGTTGGCTTTATCGCAAAAGACTAATAATCGCTTTGGACAAGCGTTAAATGGCGGTTATCTAGGACGCCTTACAATTTATAAATATTTTTAATTTAATAAATCACTGTTATTATTTTATTAATTGACGTAGGTACACGACCAAGCAGATGAGTGGAAGGTCCGTAATAAAAAAAGGACTTGAACACTGTATTAAATTCGTAGTTGTTTAGCGGCTTGGTTGACATTCGCAATAATAATATTTCGTAACAGCTCAGCTTTGTCTTATCGTTGATCTTCAAAAACAAAAAGTAATTTATTCCCACCTTCATTTAACGTTGTTATTAAAAATTGAATAGCTCGAGATAAACACCGTTGTTATATTGTACCCGATTAACATCGTCGTTTAATTACTTTACCGCCGCCAAGATTCTAAAATGTAAATTACTCAAAACGCCACTTTGCATGACGAGATTTGCATTTCATTTGACGTTCGTTAGGATTTATTTGTGACAGGAGACATTCCGCAAAATAAAAGATTCCCTGAGTTTCGTGTTTGTATGTGTATTTGTGACGTGATATGAATGTCTCCCGAAGGCATGTATAAGACGAGATTAGGAATATGTATGTATTTCATATTTAACCATGTAAATTATCCGAGAGAGAGGTTTGCAATACTATATCACATGGGGGTACGTATTCGCATGTTGCGGGCAAAATTAAAGAGTAATCTGAGGGAAAATTCACATGTTGTATCAAAGTTACGTATAATAAAAGTAAAAGTTGGATCTTCTAGTCAACAAATGGAGAATAGCTCGTAATCAAATCGACGCGAGCTTCTTTGAGAAAGAGTAATTCATGCGGGGGATTTAGGGGATGAGAAAAATTATGTAAGGCCAAATTGATTTTTCATTTAAAGGGGTTTATTTGAAAACCCTCGCTCCAGTGACGGCACATTTCCAAGTGTAGATATAGTAGCCAACATGTTCTTATGTATAAAAAGATAAGTTCCATGAATGTGCGCAGTTCGTTTTGTAGGCGCCTTCCGAAACCTTAGTAAACTACTGCAAATGACGTGAAATGTGAAGTTGCGCTTAGTTAACGCTCTTTTTCCCAAATATTTAATTCAATAATGGACTTAAGAAGCCAACGTTGAATACTGTATAACGACTTTCAAAAATAAATAATGTCCAACCTGTTGTTAGGTTTTAGTAGATTGATGCGGGGCGCGGAAATGGCGCCTTTTTAAGTATGGACCGTAGCTTGGTTATTTATTGACGTAGTTAAGTGTGAATGCGATGAAACGGCGAGGCAGTATACACGAGCAAGGTTGGGTTGTCGTTGTCACTGGCCGCCCCACCAACCTTAGCGCTGCTCAGCCAGCCGCGTGAACATTCTCCCTCACATGAAATACACCGAAATGAGCAC
This sequence comes from Pandemis heparana, assembly GCA_963854515.1. Classification (NCBI taxonomy): domain Eukaryota; kingdom Metazoa; phylum Arthropoda; class Insecta; order Lepidoptera; family Tortricidae; genus Pandemis; species Pandemis heparana. The sequence goes on along the minus strand of OY978012.1, from coordinate 9,532,419 downwards.
AGCTCAGCAGCTCATTTAAAAACTTGCCTATTTTCCCCGGAGCACACTGAACTTTTAGCTCAGAGCATCACAATTGTTAGGGAAGACGTTAGGCTAAAGCAAAGTTGCTTTAAAACTCCCTGTATACATATTGTACCTACCGTTGTATCAGGCTGACAGGCATGTATTCGTAAATATTGACCCTCCGCGAACCGACCCATATTTTATCGTACCCTTTATGCGAAAGGTGTATAAATAACTAATGTTATTGTACGTATTTCCCTCTTTCATGAATCGCGTTTTTATTTTTAACTACTTAACGTAACTACATTAGCAGCTTTTGAAAGTCGAATTTCAATTAAGAAAGTCGGTTTTGAAAGGGTAGACCCACAAGCCGTCTCGTTTTAGAATTGATCTGCGTAATGGTGATAGATGACTTTTCAGTTAGCATCATAAATATTCTGTATATTCCCGGGCTGCCGAAAAAGGACAACAAACATTCGGTTCCAGGGAGAAAATATTTTAACCGTTTATCACCCTCATATGTTTCACCAATCGCCCGTGCCCCACATACTCACTCTAGAGCGTGCCCTGAATTTTTTAGAACATTGAGATTGGCTAAATACCGCAGAGTACATTATTAATGGCGAGTTTATTCTCTTAAATGTACCTATACAAGTGCAATTTATGGAATTATAATACAATAGAATTCTCCAAAATTTCAAGATTCAGATAACACAATTAATCGAATTTCTAAACGACACTGAAAATTAGAACACATAGAAAAATCCGAAAAGTAAAGCTATGGCCGGGAATCGAACCCGGGTCCTCGTCATTCCGTGACGCGTGCTATACAGGGGTATAGCACGCGCTTTTGGGGATGGGTGGTGTAGAGACACCACCCATAGCAGGTGAGTAAGCCCCCGAATTTTTCTATCTGTTACCAGCTGTCACGTGACCTTGTTACTATGCGAATATTTGTCGCTAAGCGTCCTCTGTTTGAATGGTGTGTCTGTACGACACAATTACAAACTCCCGTGGAACATGTACTGCTCACCAGGGACGAGAGAAGGCGCTATTTTTCAAATGATAGGATATATCAAATGAATCAAGAAATTTTACTTCTTGATTTTTAATGTTTAAAATTAATCAAATCTATATTCGCGGATGTCTTATTTAGATTTTATTTCCAGCTATACAATTTCTTCAATGCGCTGTTAAGTCATATGAGAGATAGCAGTGGGCGGCCCTCGTCTGAGCGGACGTCGCGGACTGCTTCTGTATGTAAGTCAACGTTTGATCACATTCATAATCGGCTTAGAAATGTTAACAGTAACTTTTAAAATTGAATGTTGAGTTGAGTATTAACTAAAGTTTAGAAATGCACGGAGACGCTGTAAAACCTTTGGATTATTTTGAGCTGCTTTATAACGTGTGAAATGGGCTCGGATTTCGCAAGCATTAACTTTGAGTTTGCAAATCCCATAATAAATATGTAAAATGAAAAGAACGACTTTCTTAACTCATAACCTGCCTTGTAACTAGGCATGGATATGTTTAAAACTGTTATTGAGTTCTTACAGATAATTCTAAATCTAAATGGAAAATGTGTCCTTAAGCAGTAGAACAAACTTATAGATTGATTCAAAAGATGAATCTTTGTCCCTTTGTAGCAGAAATCTACAGAAGGTACCTACGCCCAACCTCAATAGTAAACGCAGTTATTTCACGTTTGAGGAAACCTTCCTCGAAAATTACGTTTTATGAAGAGTACGTGAGGCTTAAAAGTTTTGGGTTCCTTTTTAGTAGGTATACCTTGTGTATTTTCCTAGCTGCCTCATGTGTTGAAGTTGTTAGTTATTTTTTTTTACATTTTTGTATTCGTCAGCATGAACACCTGTTCTTTGACACCTGTTGCAATTTTAAAACGTGATAAACTAAGGATATTATGTCATCGTAGTTGATAAATAAAAGTCTATACATATTGCATTGAATTGAATGATACCACATCGAATGTGCATCATGTTATCTGTGCCTCGAATATGGCAGCAAATTTTTGTGTAAATCATCGGTCTTAAACCATCATTTCTACTTTTTGACTTCCCAAAGTTAAATACAGGGCTGAACCGAATTAAATACCAGGCTTAAACTTTATTGTAAAGAATTTATCAATGTGTTGAAATTGTACTGACTCCCGACGACATTGCTTGTACCCCTCTCACATACCAGTAGAGCATGAAATGAATGTCCTCTCTAATTTCCTAAACAATTTTCATACGACCGCCATTTAGAATTCTGCGCTGCGGAAAATAATTAAAAATATCCACCAGACCTTTTCTTTTTCCTAAATACAGTATGTTTCTAGCGTTTTTATTCAATTTAATCATGTTTGCAGTTAAAATGTAATTTTAACTGAGCACTGTGTTGTTTTAATGTTGGAGATATATTAACGCAGAAGAAATTACAACTATTACACGTTGGCGTGGTTTGAAAACGTGTACATACTTTGTGGGAATGTATCTACGAGTATCGTATGCATTATGAAAGTTGACATAAATCTATGTATTCATACAATTCAAACCTACCTAAACGTCGTCTAATCCCAATAAAGTGGGTAGCAACCTCAAGGGTTTTGAAGGTACGATTTTGATGACATGTTTGAAAAGTCGATTAAGCAGGAAAGCTAATAACTCTGTAAGAAGTTCCACTTTTAAACTAATTGGTAACATTTTATTTTATGGCAAGTAATGTCGCTGTGACACCGAGTGCTCCCGTAATGCCTCACAACGATCGAATAGGACTTGGCCTTTGTTGCATTTTATGAAATTGTAAAACATCAAGAAAAGGGATAAGTCCGCCTTTGTGCATGTATCTCATTGTTTGTCAATTGTATTTGTCTTGTTTATTTTGCACAATAAAGAGTTTACATACATACATACATACATACATCATTTAGCGCCAAAAATCGTACAAAATTTTGCATCCGACTGTTGACTGCTGGGGCTGATTAACATTTAAGAATCATTATTAGGTACAGTTATGTTCAGGGTATTTTTTATGTATTTAAAATACTTGAAGAATATCTTGATAAAGTAAATTATTTCCAGAGAAATTATTTCAATTGACCTTGTTCACGACGCATGGAGCATTTTATTTGTTCCTGGAAAAACTAAACACGAGACAACGACGCTAGTACTCGATTGTGAACGTAAAGTTTTAACTCTATTCTCGAGGCGCACTGAACACGCGATGTTGCGGTAACATCAATTTTCACATACATGGTCTTACATTACACAAGAACTGCACTGACCTCTGTCACTGTGTAAAATAAATGAACTAGGTCCCGGCTATTTTCAGAATGGTGTCACGAAATCCACGGTTTAAATGCCACTGCATGATTATTTATTAAAACGACCACCACAATTCAGTTCAGCTTTGGTTGAACTAATGTATCGTGTCCGCTGTTTATTATGTGACCTACCCTCTAATGGCTGACTGTTTATAGGTTTTCTTTAATTTTGTAGTGGAGCAGGTATTCTCGGAAGAGTCAGACGAGGGTGGGGGTGCCGACGAAACGGCGCCCCCGAAGCCAACCCGCGGCCCCGACATCGAGTTCCCACTGCAGAGGAAGGATATCGACCTACTGATTGAGGCTTTTAGGAAAAAGAAGGTAAACGATTATGCCAAAGCCTTTCCCTTTGCAATGAACGGTTGAGGAACGCATCCGCTGGGACCACCCTTATTGATGACATACCTTTCTTCTGTAGCGATACACGTTACATACTATTGAAATATCTATTATATTTTCTGATTAACTTAGCGTTCAAATAAAAATATATCATGGAACGTTTTTATGTAAAAATATTTAAATTCAAAGAGCAATGGAGTATCATTATACAAAAGCTACGAGAAAAGTTTGTGTTTGAGATTTATTTCACCGAGTAAATCCATTTCAATTTTTAAGGAACTAGGGCATGCAGCTTATCTTGTTTTCCCATGAATTTTAATTTCCTATTCGGATTGTTGTTATAACTTGCTTTCTTTCCTCGCTGCGGAAGTATTGTGAGCTTGAATATTAAATGCGCTGTTATTAGCGAACAGCGCCCGTAAAATTGTAACCTCTATGAACTTTTTGGAATGTATTTCATTACCTACATATCATTATAATTTTTCTAGAGATTAATTCAGTGAAATATTATTTTCATGAACTTACTTATTTTTTGTCATCATACCTATAATTTCTTTTTCACATTCACATTTATTTTTTACGAGAATATAGACACTAATATCCACATCCGATTTGGCTACTGTTTAAATATTTACGTTATGGCTAGGGTAGGTAGCTACATCACTATGGGTTCGATGTTCAACTGGATAACAGAATTTAGTATAGGTATTTGAAAAACTTAGCCTTTTTTCGCTGAAGTTCGCTGAAGCGTTAACTTTTTCTTGGATCTGCAAATTAGATTACGCTGTCCAAACGCTAGCGTAGTTGGAAACTAATGTGGCACGTAAAAATGTTCTATTTTATATTCCTGCGATGGATCACAAAGGGTAGAAACTTTTACGTATATTCTACTTGAAGGAATTTTAGGTTCCCAAATTTAAACACTGTAATAAGAATCTATCCATGAAGTGAGAGCAACATGCTGCCCGCATGACGACCTACTAGTGGTTAGAGAACCTGACTATGAAGCTTGAGGTCCCGGGTTCGATTCCTGGTCGGGCAGATATAATGTATGAAAAATACGAATATTCGTTTTCGAGTCTTGGACGTTTAATGTATATTTAAGTGTCTATTTATCTATAGTTAGGAGAAACAATATCGGGTCACTTTTCATAGAACCTTGTATGAAGTGATCCGATATTTTAGCTTGTCAGTGTATATAATGTGTTTGACCGCTGCCTAGTTCCCGCATTACAATTACAAGTTTCGCTTTGTTTGTGAGTAGTTCAATTGCTGTCAATTGTTTCAAGTTAATTTTTTTAAATTACATTTTTATTTTATTATTTTTTTGCAAAGTTTTTATTTCAAGCGCCATATTTCTTTTTATCCTTTTAGAATCGATTTGAAATATACTCGCCATTCCAGCATCGTCTACACGCGAAGCACGTGGCGCATATCCTCAAGGAAGCCACGCAAGTGCTCAAAAGGCTGCCCAACATCAACGTGGCGACCACCTCCATTTCCAGTCAGATTACTGTCTGCGGCGACCTGCACGGGAAACTTGACGACTTGCTCGTCATATTTCACAAGGTAAGGCCCTCAAGCCCCCAAATTAAGGCCAAGGGTGAAGTTCATTTACTCTCTTTTTTCAGCTCCCGTTTAAAGCAAATTTATGTGAAAAGGTTTTTGTTAATAAATGTGAATCTGAGGCAAAATACGGTTAGGTAAATTTGCCTTTGACTAGCTCAGCTGAAGAGGAAACGTCGGTAGTTTGTAGTGATAAATAATTATTGCGCAATAGATTAGGTATAGAATAACAATGGACATTTCACAAAACCGCTTCAGGGTCAAATCTCCAGTTTTGCTGCGCAAGATGTTAAAATAGAGTTATTTTGATTCATTGTTTACTTGTCTTATCGCTTATTCACGAAAAGTTACCGACCTGTTTACGATCAAATTGACAGATAAACACTATGAATATCATGTTAACAAAAACTTAGTAAGCGTTTATGAATTAGGAAGTTAATGCTTTCCCTAAAACAATCTTGGAATTTGATCACATCACTATGGAAAATGTCCACTTGCGTTCGAGTATTATTTTTGTTTTCCTCAAACAACTGAATATCTGATAAGATTATGATAGGTATTTCACAAATAAAATGACCAATAACATCATTTTCAATACTAAACTACCGTGAGACTCAATCATAGTTACACAAACGACAACTCACGTATAAAAGTCAACAAAACAAAACAAGTGTTCGTTTGCTGCCGCCGGGGCGATTGCTCCAGGAGGAAGGACTACGGATTAGTCCGAAACATGTCGAGCATTACTCGACTTTTATACGTGAGTTATTTATTTGTGTAAAAATAACATCATTATTTAATCTTATTATGTTGTGGACTAATCGTAGCCCTTAGGGATTAGTTGAATCTTCGTGTTTACTTACCGTGATCCAGCGATATATTTAACCCATAAATAGAGGAACCGATCTAAGCGGCGATGTCCCTTTGAGTTAATTCTGGATCAGTGCTTTCCAACATGAATGGGTGTAAAATAAGAACAGAAAACAAGCAACATTTCGCTGCCCGCCATTTCGTTTAAACGATCATCCTACGACGTAACGTAGCCCACTCGGACCTTTCCGCCTTAATGACGAAGTACTTTACGGTTTAACTCATACTAGGTACATAAACCGTATATTACAAACCGGCTACTTTAACCGAGTAAGTAAATACCTTTTAGCTGGATAATAGTTAGCAATGGCCCTTCAATATTTTATTCATATTGTTGTTCTTGCCATTATCACGATTACTTATGATACCTTCCGCTTTTTAAAGTCAATTTTAACTACTCTCGTACGTTGATAAATCGTCATCTGGTTTTTATATCATAAAACACTGTATATAGTGGGATTTCAAATAACCAAGCTTAAATAGGACTGCTGGACGTACCCTCTGCATCTGGATCGATGCGAGAAAATAGTCGTCAAATGGGACACAGATGGAAACTGGGGAATTGAGACAATTAAATTTATAGGCTATTAATAGCGTAAAAACTAAAAGGACTTCCAGCATTGTTTTCCATAACGAAACTTTCTAAATATTTAGAAAAAAAATAGTTTTGATATAAATCTTATTGAAAAGATTATCCTTTGTAACTAGCTCTTTTTACTATATATATTACTAGCTTCTGCACGCGACTTCGTCTGCGTATTATACATATAAACCTTCCTCTCGAATCACTCTATCTATTAAAAAAACTGCAACAAAATTCGTTGCGTAATTTTATGGTTAAAGAACTTTATTTCTCAAAGAAATTTACATTTCACTTATTAAGAAAATGTTAGAATATAAATATTAAAAATCGGCGAGCATCTTAATTAAACTAACATGCAAGTTTAGACCTAAGTTAAAAGATTAAAGCATATATAGTTATTTTAAAGATCTAAGCATACATAGGGACAGACAAACAGCGGAAAGCGACTTTGTTTTATTCTATCTAGTGACTAGTGATAGTGATATCATCATATCAACCGAAAGACGTCCACTGCTGGACATAGGCCTCCCCCAAGGCTCTCCACTCGGACCGGTCCTGTGCCTTCCGATAGTGATATATGTATATGCATGACATATAAATCATAAAGTTGCTTACTGAAGTGTTATGAAAGGTACTTCAGTAATTTTGAAGTATGATCGGTGGGTAATGGCGGTAATATAGGTTTATTGCGTTGGAGATAATGATGAAAATGGATCGATCAATCTCGAATACAAGTTGTGCTTATAAATCCGTGAAAGCTTCTTTGCTGAATGTGATATGTGGATTCATTTGAGTTGAAACTGAATACGGACGTTTGTGACAGTAAAATTGATATCGGTCGATTACCTTTCAAGTCTTTCAACCCATTTTAGTATATTTTCGTATATTATGTTGCTAGCGAAAATCATGTCCTCGTTAATTTGAGGTAGGCATTCGAAATAAATGAAGCATGTCAAATATATTTTGAGTTATTAATAAGTAACTAAGCACCTACCTACTGATTACAATTTTGTTAGACGTTTTATTTTTCGTTGGGACTGCTGGTAGACGTTTTCGTTATGCATAAATTAGTATATTTATTCCGAATGCATGTTATATTTCTAAAGTATATTATTTCTCTACGGTCGATCTCATGTAAATGTTGAGCACTTTCAGACGTTGTTGTAATTAATTGGAATGACAGGCGCATGCACTTTAGCCAGTTGACGTTGGTAAACAAAGGTTCTAATTATGCTTAGCTGACGTTTTCACCGGGCTGCAATTATAAATCTGGATGACTTTACCAACACCACGTTAATGTACTTCGGTCTTATCTTAAATGAAACTAAATGACGCGAACGTCATGAGCGTTAATTGTGTGTCTAATTTGTTAAGGAAAACTAAACATAAAAGGTTTAGACAGTCAATGTTGCCGTGATTAATTGACTGTAGATTACTAACTTGTGATTGTGAAATTTCTAAACGACACTGAAAATTAGAACACATAGAAAAATCCGAAAGTAAAGTTGTGATTGTGACTACATATTATAACGTTTACTGTTTCTTTCAAGTTAGATACACATTTTAACGCGGTTTTATGAAATATTTACGCAAGTCATCACTGCCAATTCATTCCTTTTAACACTTTGCTAGTCGCTAAGTCGGCAAAGTTTGTACGACATTAACTAATAGCGCTCCATTACGCTTTATAACTACTTTGGTATAAGCATCCAGTACTATTAAGGCTTCCTCCACGATGTTTTTCCGCGGCTACTCATTAAGGGCAGTTTTGACGTCAAGAGGGCAGAGGGCGACGGTCTGTGGTAAACAATCATAGGGAGCGGCGCACGCGTCATCTAATTTGTGCTACGGCCACCGTTTGATTGATAGACCGCCTGTTACGCCGGATGACCTCGTTTATTCGCCAGACATTGTTTTTCCTGTTATTATTTCCCTCTCTAAACGGTAATGAAAGTTGACATTTCACTTATTTGTCAAGGGTTAGCTTAGCCTTTAGCTACTGCATATTCTCCCCTTCTAAACGTGACTCACACTTCAAATGTTCTCCACTCATTAACTAACCGTACTCACCGAAGTCAACTGAAGACTTATTATAATTATCTTGTTTCTTGTGTTAAGTTTTAGGATTCCGTAGTCAGTAAAAGATCACTCAGGATTAGGTATCTAAGTTAAAAAAACCGGCCAAGTGCGAGTCGGACTCGCGCACGAAGGGTTCCGTAGGTACCACAAAAAAGGCTAAAAGCTGGTGCCATTAAACACTTGTTTTATTGAGTTTAAATTCCGTCGTCAACATTTTGACTACCTACTCTGTTGTATGGGAGCCCCCCTTAATTATTATTATTATTTTGATTTTAGTATTCGTTGTTGTAGCCACAATAAAAATACATAATCTGTGCAAATTTCAACTGTCTAGCTATTACGATTCTTGAGATCTAGTTCGGCGAGTGGTAGCCATGAAAAAGGGCTAAAATATCACGTTTTTTGTACGGGAGCCCCCTTTATTATTATTATTATTTAGTTTTTAGTATTTGTTGTTATAGCGGCAACAGAAATACACAATCTGTGAAAATTTCAACTGTCTAGCTATTACGGTTCTTGAGATACAGCCTGGTGACAGACGGACGGACGGACGGACAGCGAAGTCTTAGTAATAGGGTCCCGTTTTTACACTTTGGGTACGGAACCCTAAAAACTAGCAAAGCTCGCAAAAGCGCAAATGCTGTGAAAACTTACCATAGTTTTTTGCAAATATCGTCTCACACATTAAAGCCATTAACAAAATGACCACGGCTGGTAGAAATAGCTGTGACTCTGCGTTTTATTCATAGTACATACGTAAGTAGAATCAAGCATTGGTTTAACGATGCAAGGGCGGCTAAAGAACAGTAACATTTGCGTGCAACACGCTATTGACCCGTTTTCACTTTGTTTTAAATATGACACAGCTACGTCTGTTTGACACATATAATGCTCTACGCAAAAACCTGCCTTCCTTTGCTTTCACATAAATCAACAGTGTACAATACATGTCACACAGACTCAACTATCAACAAACCAAACAAGGCTCCAATGCGTTTCTAACTCTATAATTAGATATTCTCAAAGTACTTTGCTTTACTTATACCTACTTTGCTGTAGAATTTGAAAGCTCCATTTTGTGTAGGGTTGGTGATGGTTTCTGTGGCATTAATCATGATGCAGTTATCTGTTTTGCACTTATCGTTGCAGAACAGCAAATTAACTGTTTTATTAATTAATTATGGATCTCCGCAAAGTAGCGCCAGATTCAATCAATTAATATGTATCTTGTTGAAAATCTAAAACGTACCTACTTCCTTTCCCAAGTAATTTCTATAAAGTATAGACTTTGATGTTTACTAAGACTTCTTTGAAGTTTTTTGCTCCACCCTCTTCATTAAGGTGCTTTCTTCCGCTGACAGGATGGAGATAACATAATATTCGGCACACAATTACTATAACTTCCAGACAGAGACAGACGCCTGTCCTGACTCTGCATTCTTTACGATGCGGGACGTCCAAGTGGTCGTATCATCTGGAGCGGCATCCTTAGGGATTACTTTCGGCTGCCTTATCAACGGTTGAATTCGGTCGTTATCCTATCGTTTGTGCAAGCGATTTTCAGGAAGTTAACATTTAGGTTTAAATAATTTGGTGCTTTATTTTTACCGATTTAGCTTTGAGTTTTAAATTTGTTTTTACAAAGAAGCAAATAGGTGAATTTTCTTCGACCTTTTTTTAACTAAAGGACGATTTTTGTGACGAGCACCGTTATTTGATGTCTAAGGATTTCTTTGACATTGCCACTAAATTATTGCAATATGACTATTTCGCCTACGCTGCGTCAATTTTTCAGACAGTATTTTATTAGTAGAAAGCTTTGAGTTCGGGTCGGCGAATTCAACCTTTACCCTATTACGTGAGACAGTTGTCATGTCATTCGATAGGGTAACACGCATCGAGCCTGTCAGGAGTGATTGCGTAACGCAGTGGTATCGATTTGCCAACACATTGCGTAAGCGTCCTTGGCAACGGACGCCGCTGCAGATCTAAGGATTCGCGAAACGCTGATTGCTCTCACGCAGCGACCTATATATACTAGCGCGACAGGATAATTACTTGCAAGATAAAGTAATTACTAGCTAATGACGTCTTAAGTGCGCACACCTGCTCGGTAACATGAGAATGACTTCCACTAGTCCGCTTTTCCGACTTAGCTTTTACGAGTACTAGGTAGGTAACTATTAGAGTTTTTGCTACAACTTTGTTGCTTTTACTTTGTATTGAACAAAGCTCTTTTATACCAGTACCACAAAGGAACCTTAATTAGTTTTGAGATAGTTACATTTTGTGTAAGGGATTCGAATTTTTAACAAACAAAATTTAATATAATATTCGGCTTCTTACGTTATTGTTCATATTTAAGCAGAAATTTAAAAACTCTGCATTCAATATGGGAACAGACTAGTTAGGCTAAATTAAACTAGTTAGTCTAAGTTAAATTAGTTACGCATTTTAGATTTCCACATTTACCCACCAACCATACAACACCCAACTAAAGTTCCACAGTGTAACTTAATTGTAAGGTAGACTAAACTAGATTTCAAACAACTTAATTGCTAACCCGCTTTTGTGAGTTTTATTATGTTACCTTGCTAAACATGACTCAAAACTTTTCTAGTAAATAAAAAAAACTTGTGTGCCTCCCGCCGTAACTTTTCTCGGCGTTGGGCGGCTCGCACTCATCCTTTGTTTTGTCTTATCGCGGAGGCTGTAAATCTGTAGCGGCGGGCAGCCGGTATCGTGTTATTTCTTGCCTGAGTGGAGAAAACCTACAGTATAAATTACCGATTTCGGAAAGCTTTGTTTTCAACAACGTATGCAGAAAACGGCAGCTATATGCGACAATTAAAAATACCTAATGCAGAGGCGGCTCTTCAACAAACTTTTTTACGCCTTGTTTTCGAAGATCTCCCTCGCTGCATGTCTTTGGGGAAACCGTAATAGGAAACTCATTCTGTAAACTAATCTAAAGTGCCCTTATTAACGCAGTGCCCGACGATAAATATTTATTAATTTATTAAAAATTATTGATGAATCTTGAATGAAATTTACAATTCAGCTTGGTGATAGTTTTTAAACTTTATGAATTCCATTATTCAGAATGGTCTGCCGTCGCCTGAAAATCCATACATATTCAACGGGGACTTCGTGGATCGAGGCAAGAAGGGTTTAGAAGTGTTTCTCCTACTGCTGGCTTGTATGTTAGCCTTCCCTGGAGGGGTTTACCTGAACCGCGGGAATCATGAAGATCTAATTATGAATTCAAGGTGAGACTCCTATTTACACAATATACTAATTTAATAAGACAGTGTTTCAGTGTACCATCAAGTACGGTAATAATGGACAGCTCAGCTCAATGACTATTATGTTTGGAGGTTTTATGCTAGCCTTATTGTTCAATATTGAAATCAGTTTTTTTTTATTCGTAAATGATTTTTATACAGGCTGTATTTAAATATGAATTTTCCAATTGTGAGATTGAATAGTAAACATAAACATGCAGGCAGATATTTTATTTTTTAAACAATACTAACAGAGAACTTGCAGCGCGTTAGGATTAAAATTATGTATACTTTATTTAAAGTTGTAAGAACAGTAGGTATGAGGGAAATAAATAGTATTTGGTATTTAAATTAGAAGTACAATAACATGTTCTTATGCTCTGGGAACTTACAAATGAATAAGTTATCTCGAAAAATTATCTTAATTTAATATCGTATCGAACTTGGCCCCTTTTTCAAGATTATGTTTTAGTGGGATACCTATGTTACCTCTACATCACTGATGTAAATTACAACGTGGCCTACATAGTGCAATGTAACACGAGTCGCTTTAATTAAGGTAACTTCAGGGAGTTACGAATACACAATATAACAATTGAGTTAAGGGAAGCCACAGTAAGATTTGAACGTAGGTGGAGTACGATAACAAAGATCAGATAATAACGATTGAAATTTTCTTACAAAATGGTTGCTATGTTTTAGCATTTCACGCTATAAATGTGACATACGAAAAAAGTGGCGACTCTTTATTGTCTGCAACTAGAATAAGTATGACTAATTAAAACAATGAATGTTTAATTAGTTCCATTAGTTACAGAGTACCTACCAAACCTAACTATTAACTGTCACGTCATTATTTTTTTGTATGAGTCATATAACAAATCCTGTAATAGAATTAATGGAGCTTTTCTATTACAGAACAAATATAAACAATCTATAACATGGTGTGTTCCTCAGGTACGGTTTCATAAAAGAAGTTCATCAGAAATATCGGGTGAGTAAGTTAAGTGAGTACCTATACCTATTGAGCGTTAACTACTATTTTAATGAAAGGTGCACTGCATACACCGTAAATTGTTAACAAATCTTAGAGAATTACAAATATCATTTTAGCAAATACAAATATTTATACAAAATATAAAAAGACATCTGATTTATCCTGACGATTCTTTTATTTGTGTTGGAGGAGCATTAAGGTTTAACACGATGTTATGCAGACTGACAACTCGTCATAGTCGCCCGCCTGGGATTTGAAAAGGTGTCAGGCGGAGTGCTTTTAGGCATTCAAATCATTTTTATTCTACATTATTATACATAATGTAGGTATAGAAAGTAATTTACAACGAAATAAACCAAAGACACGTTTGGAAAACTATTAAATTATCAATAACTATCTCATGCCAGCGCCTTCGCCCCAGGTTAAAAAACAAAAACAGGCTAGTTCGCTATACGGTGGGAATTCAGAAAAAAATAATCTTCATGCTTCTTCAACTGTAGATACTTAAGGTATGACGTGTCTAAAAAAATTCAATTTAGCTTTAATGATTTAGATTGTGCGTTGTCAGCCGATCACTAGTAGTCACTCTTTCTTTTTATACGTATAACCATAGATAGTTGAAATCACGAACATACAGTGTACTGTATGCGGTTTTACGGCAAACATAACCTTGTACCTATCATATCTGTAAACATTAAAACAGAGAAGGATAGATAAATCACAGTTAATGATCAAACAAACATTTATTGATGAGCATGAATATTGTATGGGGATAATACTTATTACACACACATGAGGTTGAATATCTGAATTACAATCGCCACTTATTCAACTCTCTATACCATTGTACATTTCAATTTCATTGTTATTGTTAGAGGGATATTCGGGATGAAATCGCATTTCAGGAGATTATTCGCTGTAAAAAAATATGATTGATCGTTTTTGTGCATTATACATTTTGTATCTTTTAATCACTTTACTTGGTAATTGTTTTTGTTCATTGGCCTGTTCGAGCTTTATTTTTGAGCGCTCGAAACATCACCCGCCTGAGGGGTGTTTTAAGTGCTATCGAATGTTCACTTTTTACAATGGCTACATAAAAGTTGAAACACGAATTCGAGACGTGAGTTGCTATTGATGACTGCAGTAAAGTTTAACGAACGGTCCTTTATTTTCGCACTCACTCCAGTCAAAGTACCTACATTGTAAAATAGAATCACATTTACGCGCAGTCCTGGAAACCAGTCCATTTGCAGATTGGTAATAGCAGCTGCAAAATGTATACTGCTTGCAGTAATTACGTTAAATAGAGCACAAGCCACAACATTCTTTATTACCACTGCCTTTAGATATTTGCTTGCAATAAAATGCAAGGAAAGGCGCATGATTATCCAATGCAGTCTGTGAATATTGTCGTATGTTCTTGTGAAACAATTTCATTAACCAACATTAGTCGAATAAATGCATTATTTATTTCACTAACCCACCGTTTGGTAAACCGTCACTATATTAAAAAAACACAAAACGCAATCACGTATTCGTATATTATTGTGGCTGAACATGTCAGTAATTTGCAGTATTTTTTACGCAGCACAATGCAGAGCGGTTGCTGAAGTTGATCGAAGGTGTGTACCGTTGGCTGCCCCTTGGCACCATCATCAACAACCGGGTGTTCGTCGTACACGGCGGGATCTCGGACACCACCGACCTGGACATGATTCGTAGCCTCGAAAGGGATAAGGTTAGTTCATATTTTATACCTTTTGCAAGGTTCAGGTAAACTTAAACTCGAAACTATAATAATATGTATGTAGTCGTACTGGGGCCTTACCATGACGTCATGATGACGTCCTAATTCCGATGAAGTTCAAGTTTTAGCTGTCACTCTATCTGACAGCGAGCGAACCTAAACTGAATCGCATTAAGACGTCATAGTAAGGCCCCTGTTAACAGAGTTTTATGTAATGCTCTGTTAGCTTAACAATATTATTAAAGGACTAACTTTATAAAACCACCACGATGTTTGGTTGAAAATAAATAGTAGTTACCATTAGCAACAAACATGAAAAATAGCAATCATATTTCACTAGTCTCATGACCCAATTTTTCCGCAAAAGATCTATAAAACGTAATATACGCAACTCTACTTAAAATAAAGTCTCCCCCTACTTTAGTATGCGAATTGTGGTTAATTTGTTTTACTAGCAGGGTCACAAAGCGTGTGCAAACGGTGTATGCAGCGAAACACGTGCGTTGAAAATTAAACCAGAGGCTTTTGGGATTATTCCATGCATGAAACTATTTTCACAGATCGTAAGCCCGCTTTGCCTGAATTTCCTGGCCCAAAGTTATTAGCTATGCGTGGTTTACGTTGGCCATTTCGATATCCTGTTCTACTAAGCAACAAAGTGTAATTCTGTGGAACTTGCTATATGTAAACAAACATCACTAAATTGTACCCTGGAACCCACTCCCCCACAATAGGCTAAGAAAGAAAACAAGATGAGGTATGACAAAGTGGACAGATTATGAGATGGAATGGAGTGATAAAGAGGCCAGAATGAAAGAAAGGAAATAAATATATATATACATAATTAAATAAACAAAATATGTTAGAATTGATAGAATAGTTATAAGGGTGAAAAGCCCAAAAGCAAGAAAGAGGAAGGAAGAAAGAAAGATAAAGTATGAAGCATGAAAGTACGAGATGTAGCAAATGTGAGAACTGGAATGTAAGGAAATAAGTAAAAATAGGCTCCGATTATGTTGGAGGTAGATCGCAACAAAAACAAACATCACTAGTAAATTCATTATTTAGAGACAATTTCAATATGGCGGTTTGTTTGTCAGAATGACACTTTAGATGCATACTACTTTTGATTTGGTATTTTATGACCTAATTCAGTGTTAGCTATCCAATCGTACTTGATATTTTTTTATTTATATGTAAGTACATACGCATACAAAAATCACGTCTTTATCCCTTACGGGGTAGACAGAGCCTAAGATGACAAGACCTACAGGCTACGTTTAAAAATAAAAAATCATTTATTTTAGGACCAAAATCCCATAGAATTGAATAGGTTAGTTACATCTTGCAAAACTACATTAGTACAATTACAAATAGAAAATTTTAAGTTTAGCAAGATTGTGGGCGTATAGATGGAAAATGGAATCAAATAGTGACGAGTTGCTAGCCGCATCGCCGATAACATGATTCCTATGGGCTTTTACCATCTGCGCGGGAAGAGAAGCAACTGGTACATTCTATGTTTTTTCTTTGCTCCCAGACCAGCGTGGAAGAAATGAATTTTATTTATGAGGTAAAATAATAAATGAAGATAACGAAGAATAATGACAAAATCACATTACAATTCCATGTCATGTACGAGCATTACGGCCGTCTGGCGTTGAGTAGTAACGTAAGATCTGTATCAAAACACGAGCCACACCCGGGTTCCTTGAGTTACTTAGGACACTTTTGTGGCCTCCAACTTGTATAAGTACACTCTTAGTATTGGATCTTTGTGTACTTACTGAGAGCGCGACAAATCCATACAACTACTGATTGAATTCTTACAATCAATGCTGTTATTTTGATAGCAGTTGAGTAATGATTTTGTGAGTACCTACTTAAAATTCCCCTTTCCACCTATGCACCCAAAATCGTGCTAAAAGTGGCAGTTAGGTCTTTTTACCTTAGGCTTAGGTCTATGTCCAGCAGTGGACGTCTTTCGGCTGACATAATGATGATTAGATTAGATTAGATTATTTATTCATTCAATATAAAATTACATCATAAATTGTACAATATCAAGTTACGAGGACTTATATTGAAATCGTCAAAGAGATATACAAGTAAAATTAAATTAAAAATAATTGGATGTCAATAATAAATAAGCAACAAATAATAGTAAGGTTATGCTTGCAAGCCATGAAAAATATTGTACTAAACACTTCACCTAAAGTGCAAAGACAACTGCTGTTTAGGTTTCAAAGGTCCAGTTAAATACAATATGCTTAAATTATTATAAACATTATTTAGTTGTGCCTACAAGTAAACATATTTCTGAAAATATAGTAACATTTATGTTATTCTACTCTCCTACCTACTCGTTTGCCATGGACTAGTGAAGTTAGGCTAACATAATCAAACTTTATCAGAACAGTGTTCTGCTCGTCTTATTTTATTAGATTAGTAAATATAAGGCGCTGTCAACAGCAAATGACCTTGAGCAGCGCCACTCTTCACACATACGGTTTGCGTGCCTGTTTGTGAAAGAAAATAAACTATTCCGGCAACTTGGCGCGCGTCTAAAATCTTGCAAATATGACACAAATAATAAGAATTTAAAAAAGTATGGATTATTTGTGAAATATGACTCGTTAGCCGTTTAGGTATGAACATGTTGACTTCGTGTTTTTAATTGCAGACCCATACGTCGAAAAAATAAAGACATAGAACCGTTTAATGATGATTTTAAGACCAATCTTTGCAATTATTTTCTATCGAGCCGATTTTGTTCAATTATGTATCGAGTCCGTCCAGCATATTCAAAATATGATGAAAATTAACATATATTTTTTTGTGTGAAGTTTTTCTCAAAAAAGTGCTTAAATAACATCAATTTCAACAAAATTAGGTATTTTCAGCTTCTTAAGTACGCATACAGATGAAAACACCTACAGTATGGATTATGGCGAATCTGAAACCACGATGAATCGATACATTGTAACGCGTGATCCATTTTGCTCTTCGACTAGTGCGTAGGTATCTGAGGAGCGTATCCCTTTGACGCGATGACAAATGTCTATCGGCGGCGGTGTCTTGGCGCGAGACTGGGGGGCTCGTATCATACCGTCCCTCTCACTCTAAATAGAATGACTATTAGTGTGAGCGAAACGGCACGAAACGAACTTCGAAAATCGAATTTCGCAGTATAAGACCTGGCTAGTGCGACACGTGTGCCGAAAGTGTATAAGCGACGCTGCAGGTACGATTACGCGTTCAGTGGAACAGTCTGTATGTGGCTTTATAGTAGTGAATATTGAGATTTTCTATGTCTCAAAATAACAACTACCTAATTGTTTTTGTTCTAGTACGTATCGCTGCTACGGCCGCCCGTGACCGAGAACTCCCAGCCAGGATCCGAGGTCATAGACAAAGTGGAGTGGAAACAGGTTAGGCTTTCATGCACTATCTATTATTCAGCAACTCGCTTTGGTGGTATTGATCTGTCAGCTGCCTCGCGTGGATAGTTAGTCTATTAATTTAGTTTACTTGTGTGTGACGAATGAAACAGAAACTACATAACTATATACCTAAGAAATGTAGTTAATATACACACAAACGTGTATTTTCATTTTTAAGTAAACCCATAAGTCAAGTAATTTTTTTTTTTTGAAATTGCAAATATAGTTGTGCTGGCGGTTGAGATTAACACTAAACCACCGGATGCCATTCAATTCACTTCATTGCCACGTTGAAGTTCGTTAGCTGCGCAAATCAACTCCCGCAATATTCTGCAACACTCTGTACCTAAAGCTCGTTTCGCTTGCTCTTTTAAATTGTCAGAAACTAACGCAATTTCATGCTCAACTTTTCCACCGCTGACTCGCTCAACTGTTGAATTTACGTCGGAACCGTTGAAATACGTCAACTTTTTTAGCAACGTCGGTCTCCGCTAGTTCTGCTTCCAAATGTCAATTACGCGAAGAAAACGTTAGTTCCAGTTGTTCAATAACTTGAGTTTGACAGTCCACGGCCCAACTGCCGATAAGTTTATCGTTACATTTACAACAGCAACTGTATTTGTGTAACTAAATAAACTTTTAACAATATCAATCGTAATTGGGATAACCGAGGCGAATCGCTAAATATCCGAATTTACTACTTCGGTCGGTAAACAGGAATAGGTTTTAGAGGTAAAGCTGTTACGCCTCAAATATTTTGGTTCTTGCTTTAGCCAGGGTTGGTAATTCTATTACCCTTCAATGGACGAGACTCATCTTGAAACTTGACATTGGCTTGATAAATGAAAATCACAAACTGTAGAGCTTGTTTAAACTTAGAAACCTAACTCAATTTGACCCAACTAGCTGAAAGTTAAGGCTAGTTTATAAAGTTAATTCATACGTGTAGTTTTCATGCGGGAAAGAGGAACTTCTCTGTTTACTTCTTCCTTCTCTGTCCGTATGTCTGTCGAATGTGGAATTTTTCTAAACTAACGCAAGTAAGAGATACTTACAACTTTTTGAATGTGTAGGTATTTTCATACAATAAACGTGGAAATCAGTACTTTCTGTTGATATGACAAAAAAATCTAAAACAGTAAAGCCTTGCAGCATAAATAATCGAAAAAGCTCCAAAATAACTGATCCTCAAAATATAATTTTTGTTTTTTGTAAATGTAACACTTTTTTTTTCTCGCTTTTATATTTGTACGGTTCAGTGTGCGAATCCGACTAATACTTGGTCGGTTTTTTGGTCTTTTCTGTTAAAATCGTTTGTAGGTACGTGAGAAATGCGGTCACTGAGATCACATATTTTTCTTCTTCGAGACTTTAGTGGGCGCTTTATTGGGTATCGAGTTAGATGAAATGACCTTATCTCATTTCAACGGCTCAAAGCAATTTCAGCAACTGCGACCCACCGCGGCACCACTTATTCCGCCGCGAGCCACGTCGCCTCCACTATGCGCGACCGCTTTATCAAATTTAGTCCTCAAATAACCTGTACACTTAGCACCACAACAAACAGTTTCATTAAAGTTAACGCAACACCATTCCACCTGAGTGTCGGTCTCAAAGTTGCTAATATTAACAACAATAACATTGACAATAGGGTTTCGAGAGCACGCAATCATGTGGAGAATGTTGGGTTACTTACGCACCTACGAAACTCACAGCTTAGTAAACAAAGAGAAGGCAAAAAACTCAATATCGTATCGTAAAAATGTATTCCTTTTATTCTGAAACTGTAAATTGTAGATGGAACACTTTTAATCACCTACGAAAATTAAAAGAGACCCGTTAATATAAATATCTGACTGATATAATACAAGGAAATTACCAAAACAGGCTTTAAATGTAACCTGAATCGGGAAAACTTGATACCTATTTGTGGTTACAATTCTGTACACCTACACAGTACGGGCGCCTGAATAGAATCTATGTACTGTTTGAAACTTTGGAAGCAACGACCTTTCAGTTCAGCGCTATACATTATTGAAACAACCCGCATCCTCCGGTCCCTGAAGGCTTGCTTTCGATTCGGCTTCAACATCGAAAAGCTTATTTATACTGATTCAAGTCAGATCGAAGCATCTTGGTACTTATACCTCCATCAATGTCATAGTCGCGAACCGAGCACCCTGATTGTATACCCTCGGTTGGTCACGTTATTATACTGCTGTCGGTTTGTAGATTACACCAACCCAAGTTAATAATAGATTTTATCGTGTGTCACGCTAGAACTCATTACTGCCCGAATGAATGGTTGAAGTTCTGCTAACTATAGACGCTGTCTCTTTCGGCGTTATAGCGTAGTAAGGGTAGCAAGAAGTAGTCGCGGGTGGGCAAGCCCTGAAGCGGTTCGGAATTGAGCGCCGCAGCGGTGAACCGCCCGCCGCGGTGTCACTGTCTCCGAACAAATGGGTTCCCGACCCAGCTTTATATTTGCATATAGAACTGTTATTTGGATATTTGGCGCTTATGAATACAAGCTTCAAATGCCTTTTTCTACATAATACGTATGAAAGCTTTTGACTATCGCGATTGTACATGTACGCGCAGATAAGATTACCTTTTAGGATAGCGAGATACTTCTATAAATTATATCTGAGAGTTTACTGGAGGGTAGAGTTTTTTTGCTATTACGTTTCCCTATCTGCGGAAACAATGTTATTTTATCCTCGTATCGTCCAAGTATAGATTAGATTTGTGACATAATCAACGAATTGATTGCTTTTATCTGTAGGTTCTACATCCTAAAGCGCTGGAGCGTACATCCCTACCTACTACGTAGCTACCTATTTTTATTATAATCGTTGTTCCTAGTGCTCTAATAAAACTATTCGGAGGGTAACGTTAAAGCAGTAATGAAAGCGCCGTCAGTGCCAGGGGCACATGATGTGCGCACTTATTCCGGGAAATTGGAAATTCCTTCCTTTCACACCCGCTGCACTGTGACCGCGGCTGCAAATGAAAAGTCTTATAACATTATGTCACGCGATTTGTAACGCTCTTTATGGTACAAGTTGTTGGATATTGGTTTTTATGTAAAAAAAATAATAATATCGGAGCGCTCTACATTATTACGAATTGGTTTTATTTGAAAGCGTTATTTACTAGTGAATGTTGAACACTCGCCTGACTCCAAGTTACGAGTTTGATTGACCTGACGCCGCCTTCATCTGAATACTTGATTTACTAAAAAAATTGGCCAAACAAAAGTTTCTTGTTTTGTTTTTCAATACTAGTGTGTTTATTTTACCTTTTACAGTTTCAGAATAAAATATAAAAAAACCAAAACGTCTGAACTCCTACCTAGGTACCATAAATAATCACAAGTCATTAGGCAAGCAACACATCGACGGGTCAATTAACGTTTCAATACGAACACGGGCCCCTAACTAACACGGAGCCTTTTTCTTGCTATTAATTACATTACTATACCTCCTCGGCTCGGCCCAAAAATACAATTTTCCTTCGAATAGACGCTGATGAATAGCCTTAGTCAGCGATAAATTGTCAGATTGAATCTTTTACGTTCTTTAATTCGCACGATGATTAACAACTCAGTGTATGGTGGTAAATAATAATTTATAATATTGAACCTTTTCCTATTAAGAAGAAAAAGTAGGGAGCGCTACCCTTCTAAGTACGCAAAAGATTACCCAAATAGATTGTCGACATCTGTACTTTATTGGTAGGTTACAGAATACCTTGCTTGACGCACCGACGTTATGCCAGTTTTTTTGTGTGATCTTTCCACAGGGAATATTTGAAACTAACGTACTTACTTACCTGTTTTTTGTCCTATTGGTTTTCTAGGTGTTCGATATTCTTTGGTCGGACCCGCAATGCATAGGCGGCTGCGTGGCGAATGCCCTCCGAGGCGCTGGCACGTACTTCGGCCCTGACGTCACTTCATCCTTCCTTCAGAAAAACAAACTCAGCTTTCTGGTCCGCAGCCACGAGTGCAAACCTGGAGGATATGAAATATTACACAATGGAAATGTAAGTTGAAATGATGGAATGTGCGGCATGGAATGCGCGACCCAGTACTGCACGTCCTTTTAATAATTCGTGTACTGCATACAAGTTAAAGGGAGGTAAGAATTACAGGGCAGAATTATTAGGTCGGTCGTGCTTTCCCGGCTTCGTGATCTCGTAACGGTAGGTACTTGTGGTAAAATATTGTAAGTGTATTCCGTGTATGTACGTTGTGCTATAAAACGTGTGTTGGTTAATAACTATATCACTTTGTTTTTATATTTTTTAGAAGGTTAATACGATATGTTGAAGTGCTTTAATGGCTGCAATTAATGATAATAGAACAGATTAATAATAGCTTTTATCTTCATACCTTCCAGTTCGTTTCGACAAAGGGACATGGTTTCCTGATTGCATTATGAACCTCTCTCTTATAAATGTTATGATTTATTTGCTAGTTTTGCTGTCGAATGTGGAATAGATAAATGAAGTGTGTGACCTTGATTTTCTCAAGGGTTCATACAATAGGTAGTTCTTCACATTTTGGAGCAACTCCAACTATGAATGATGGATAACATGTATTATTACTAATGATAGATGTCTACATTGGTAAGCATGTAATCATTACGTTTGTAAACTAACAGTCGGCCGGTTTTCATTACTTGTAAATTTATATTTAGATTTGATTGACCTAGTTTCTCCCATTAGTCGCATTATTTTAGGCACCATTATTGTCACGGTAGTAGAGGTACCAACCAACTCGTAAATAGAAAACGATTTTTTATGTAAAAAATAACACTTCGTTAATTTTAGCCACACGGTTTAAGGTACATTATGAAATTATTCAGCTTAAATTTAAGCAGGATAGGTATCTGGAGAAGAACCACTGCTTGACAGAAAACCACAGGCGAATAACGTTGGTTTAGCTAATGCTCTTTTTGGTAAGGGCTGGCTTCTTATCATCGTCGGGAGGTTGATCCTTTGTTTAGTGAAGTATTTTGTCGATAATTCGTGGACGATAAAGGCGGTAGAGACGCTTGAATAATCACCCTAGAGGAGTCCTATGACTTTAATAATGGCGTTGAAACTTTCAACAATGTAGCTGTTATACCATTATGAGTCTGCATTGTCAGTTAGGGCATTATCTTTTCGGGGTCAAACATTGTAGAGAATAAATTACAAAAGCATTTTCACAAAAGTTATGAAAGTTTGATATAAGCATTTACTTTAATAACAAGGTTTAGTGGATGCCGTCCCTTATAACTAATAATGAAACTATTGGAAAAATATTTTTTTGGAACCGGTTAATTTTATAATTGACAATTCACCAAGCTCCGCTTCACAGCACTGTCATCAAATCCAACAAAAATCAGTTGCTGTACCCATTTTAAAAAGAGTTATTTCTCACTGATCCAAACTTTGAAGTTACCTCATGAATCAAATTAATGTAGGAAGCATGACGGTCTGGTCAGAAGTTAGTACATTAGCTGCCGCGCTCAGATACAATAAATTGGCCATTAACTCATTCCTTAATAAAGTCTAACCCTTAGTCATAAAAGTTATAAACCCGTTATAACAATTTGGTATTATATTATTTTGAGTAAAACTTGTCCTATGTGACAACTCTGTCAGTGTCAAGGTTAGGTAAATGATAAAAGTGTATGGTATGTTTATGTATTGTCTGACAAAGGTAAATATTGAAGTTGAATATAAAGACAAATGAATTTTGTGTTAACTTAAACGTATCAAGCGTTCGTAAATAAGGGGGATACTTATTGCATCTTAGAAAATTAATGTAGTCTCTCAGGGGGATTAGCGTATTGGAAATTGTAGCGAGCGTAGCGAGCGAGCATAAATCTTGTGCCCTTTTCTAACCAGTGCGTTGTGATCATTATGAGCAAGGGTCGGATGTCTTACATCCACGCTATAGACCGACCGCTTAACTAAGTCCTCGCCCGCGCGGGTCAGGGGCGCGGAGTAGGCGACAAAGGGGGCCGAGAGAGGCGCGGGCGGCAGGCGTACTACCCGCCCGCACCGCTCTCGATACCGTTTGTCGTCCTACCTTGCGCCCCTGACCTGCGCGTGCGAGGACTCAGTTAAGCGGTCAGTGTATAAACGTTAGCATACTACGGGTCTCTCTTAAGTCCTGAATTCCTGATGTAGAAGTAAAACTTTAATAACGTTCGACAGGTCATTACAATCTTCTCTGCGTCCAACTACTACGAGTTGGGGTCCAACAAAGGCGCGTACTTGAAACTTTGCGGCAATTCCCTGGAGCGACAGTTTGTGCAGTACACGGCGGCCGTGTCGCGGACGCGCCGGCTCACGTTCCGGCAAAGAGTCGGACTCGTCGAGACCTCCGCTATGAGGGAGCTGCATAACCACATCATGTCGGCTCGGCGACCCCTCGAAGCCACCTTCCGGAGCATGGATTTGGAACAAAGCGGTAAATTATACAATTTATAATTCATCAGCCTGAAGACGTCCACTGTTGAACAAAGGCCTCCTCCTTAGCACACCATAATGAATGACATCTCGCCACCTGCATCCATCGGTTTCTCGTAACTTTTACGATGTCGTCAGTCCACCTAGTGGGAGGCCTGCCAACACTGCGTCTTCCGGTTTGCGGTCGCCACTCGAAGAACTTTTCTCCCCCAACGGTTGTCAGTCCTACGAGCGATGTGGCCTGCCCATTGTCACTTCAACGTACATACTCTTCGAGCTATTTATAATTATTAGCTCATAATAATACAGTTGCATAAAGTCGTTTCAAAGTCACAATGTTCTTGATTGTGTTCTCAAAATTAAGTTTTAGATTAGAGCTCATCATTTTTTAACGATACTTAGTGCGTACCTTACCTAAATATGAGAAGAAACTGCATAGTTAGGTATCCGGTTGTATATATTGTTCCATCAACGGCATCCACTGACATTATTGTAGTAAATGAAACATAATATCCACTTACACGGACTCCGATGTGCTTTTTAAAAAGCATTATCGCGAATATTGCGTCTCCCGCCGTCGTCCTCCAGTGTTATCGATACCTCCTCAATACATAAAAATAATACTCCTCATAAATTATCGACTGTTTTTAGTGATAGGTGACTTCGACTAATTTGCTGATTCGAATGATCATTCATTACTTATATCATAATTCGAATTTGAAATTAGTAATATACTAATGCCGATAATCGAATAACGACTACTAATATTAGTAACTAATCCGCGGCTAGATGACTGCTCGGACCGAATCGGGAATTTTCGTGTCGACTCGGGGCGGTGCTTGCGTTAGTTGTTGGCTTGTTAGTTATATCAACGTCAACTTGACTGGACTGGAGGGAAGGGATTTTGAGTACTACTAATATTCGAATGATTTTCGAATTAGTCGACTAAGTCGAATGATTACAATAATCGACTATTCGAATTAGTATTATTCAAAGTCGCCCATCATTAACTGTTTTACTGAGTCAAAAATACCTTGCGAAAATTAATACGTTTAATCTAAGCTTTATTATCATTCCAGGTACGCGGTGGGTTATACCGGATGTAGTAATTATATTTCAAGGCTAGATACTCCGAAAATGCGATAAGGGTATGAAAAGATAAGAGTTAATTTAGACGCGGCGCGGAGACGAGCCTCGGCAGCTCGGCACCCACATACCTGCGATCGGTCTAATTGATTGGGTGTGTTATCATGCCGGCGAGCACGCGAGCGACCTACGAAATAAGGCAATTCCGGTGTTGATAGGCTTTCACGCATTGCTCGATCGACCGGCGCGCCGCACTTGTTATCGCCTTAACAACAAGGGCCCGTTTCTCAAAACGTATCACACTAGTAATACTATTATATCAACTTGACTAAGTTGCGAAACTTATCAATTATGTAGTTATTTAACTATTTACTTAAACGTGGGATTATCATTAAAATCTATGGCTGTTGCCATAAAAAAAAACAAGTTATTCATTAATTACATGCCTTAAAAAAAACTATATTATAAATTTATGTAACATCAACTCAACTCGTCTGATCTCCAGCCTATATTCGTCCCACTTCTGGGCATAAACGGCACAATAGTTTGCAAGCTTGATCAACCTACCTATACTAAATTAATTCGATTTTTTTAGACGGAAAAATAGTTAACTAGGTACTCGCTTAACTACTAGGTATACACCTTAAAATTGAATCTTAATCACACTTCCATACGAGTACAAACCCAAGTATGTAGGTAGGTACATATTTGTGGGATACATTCGAGTTTATTGTAATTCAATGTGTGCTTCCATCTCATCCTCAATTAGTGACATTGGACGCACAGCATGCCCCCATTCGACTGCTGCGAGGCAAATTAATTGAATGTTAGGTCTCGCCTGTACGCACAGAACCGTAAACTTGCCAGAAAGTTTCCAGTCTGTGTTAAGTAAGACAAAGGCAACCAAACGCTGGACTATCGGTGCAAGCAATATCCCTGCCTTTAATTAAACTTAAAACTGGACGTTCAATGGAAGCAAGCTTTTGATGTTTGTTTTTCTCGTTTATGATAAGTAAGCCGAAGAAAATAACCGCACATTCTATCGCTTTAAAATGAATTTATCTTTCAGCCATCCTTGGATTAAGTTCACGTAGCAAAATCAGATTGAAATGCAATTACTTACACTAAGTTAAGCAGCGCTTTGATAGGTACCATCTCCTTCTTAAAAAAATGAATGTAAACTCGTATTCAAATCTCCGAAGCTTGTTCCTGAAAGTCTTTACGTTGCAAAACCCTCTTCTCTACGTCGGGAAAACGAGTAAAATTTATATGCGGATTTTGCTTGACTGCTTTCTTTTTACTCCCGATCCCTATCGCTGGATTTTTTATAAATCTGTTCTTAATGAGCGCTTACCTATGACATGAAGCGCTCAAACTCCCGGTAGGCTTTTCAAACAGAATGTAAGTAGGGATGTTCCAAAATAATTAAACGCTGTATGTGTAAACATTTATTTGTGTGGTTAGGGACGAAGCAAATGATTGTATGCATGTAATTATTTCCGTGCGTGTTGTGTGTTAATTAAACTTTTACCTCGTCTTCTTGGAAACTGTAATTGTTTTAATCCCAGTACACGTCTGTTCTATTGTTGGTGCTGTCCTCGTTTGATGTATTTGCGCCATAGTGAGAAATTTGCCACGTTGGTAACAAATTGGTAAACAGTTTAAAATAAATTACTGCAAAACCTATGGTTTCACTATTAAATTGTTTGTAATATACAAACAGTAGCCTTATTATTTCAGTGCATAAAACCAAGTGTCAAAAACTGATTTGACATAAGTGATATATTTTCAATAATTTTCATTTATTTTATTCGCCGACATGAATTCAATCATGCCTTTGACAAATATTGAAGTTCCATTTCGATGCTGAATTTTTAGATTGTTCTTTGTTTGTGCTTCAAAGGCGGTCCAATAATACATAAGTCTTTGTTTGGATGATTCTGCGTAGATCAATCACGTTCAGATAGGAAGCGGTCGAAGTTTTACAAAGAAAGCGAAACTTAATGTGGAATTCAGCTCATCTGTCATCTGCCTCTACTAATTTCGGTTAACTTCTCTTGTTAGCGTTGTTCAAAAGTATTATGTCAACTTATCAAAGGTTCCATTTATTTGCGAAGGACCTCGCCGAAGAAACTGAGGAGTAGAGATAAATTCCTAATTTATACCCTGATCACGCCTTTACTCGTATAGGAACGAAATTAGTATTTGTCAACTTATCGTAGCCTTCGCTTTCCGTATCGGCGGATATTAATTTAGTAGGTTAGGTCGGAATTCCGACCACGAGATGATGGCTGTTTTATACTATTTTAGGTTTAGCCTAGCCATGATATATTTTGGTGCTTCTTTATAAGTTGTGTGTCCAAAGGTGGGACAACAAACTATCTCTTGCCCGTTTCCATACCGCAGGTCATTTGTTTATGTCTACCTTTATAAGAACAGTGAAATTAGATGCGTCATAGTCATCTGTTTAAATTGTAAACATAATTGAAACTCTTTGTCACTAGACACGACATAAAGGGGTGATATATTAGCTTGTAAAACCTTTGAAAAGGTTTCTCGTAAATTCACTTGTATGACAGCGTGACCCGGGCGAGTCTATTAGCATACGTGAAATATCGGCTATTTTGTTAGGGCTCGTATCGAAATTAAATCTTTATAATACTTAACATTTTACGTGAATGTTGTCGCCATTAATAATTTTTACACCAGCTGTTATTGCCTTATTTTAGCGCCAAGAACTAACTTTTCAAAAAGAACTCTTTTTAAAGGATCGTCGAACATCTTTTCGCAGTGAAAAGGCGTTTCATTCCGATCGTGGGTGTTGCGAACTCTTTATATTTTTATGCCTTTTTTACACTTCAGTATTGACTGCTGTTTCTGTTACATTGCTGTGTCGAATTGTTCTGTATTATTCATTAAAATTCACAAATAAGTTTTTACAGTTCATTAATTTGCTCTCATCCTCTTCAGTAGGTTTCTACTGAAGCCTAAACCTTCTGAACAAGTCAAAACTTATTTCGTCACAAATCAAAACTTTCGCTAACCTAGTCGCTGCTAGTTACATACTTATAAGACTTTCCGAAACCTGTCGGTCAGCGTAAAATCTGAGAAAAACCTTATGATGTTAAATTCTTTGTCCAGGAATGATATCAATCAGCGACTGGTGTCTGGCAATGGAGGAGACGACCCATTTGGGGCTGCCATGGAGGATGCTTAAGGACAAACTTGTGCGCACCGACGTCGAAACTCGCCGCGTCCGTTACATGGACACTTTTGAATTAATCGCCAATGTAAGCGTATTCTGTTTAGATAATATAATAAGAGTAGTTCAGCCTCCAGATTTTTTTATACCGGATTTTATTTCGTTTCAGAGACTTGCAAGGAAAGCTGACACTCAAACTGTGGTTGAAACTCTTTACAAGAACAAATCAAGTTTAGAAGCAATATTCAAAATTCTTGACAAAGATAATTCGGGTATGTATGGAATTTTTATCTTTTCATTCCTGTTTAACGTAGGGGATACCTTATTCATATTTGAAGGGGATACCTGTTTAATTGAATATAATTATCATATTTTCTGTAAACAGGTTACATAACGTTGGAAGAATTCTCAGAAGCTTGTCAGCTGCTGGGTAAGTACATGCCAAATCCGATGACACAAGAGCAGCTGGTGGACATTTGTCGGTTGATGGACATCAATAAGGATGGATTGGTGGACCTGAACGAGTTCCTCGAGAGCTTCCGGCTAGCAGAGAAGAGCTTACAGGATGACGACGAGGACGAAGCGGCCACTTGACACTCGCCCGGCCGCCGCCCCAGCCGGACGGCGGTCGACCGCGACGAGACCGGCGTCACCGTTGAAGTCCTCAAACTCGACGACGCTAAATCAAACGACAACAAGCCGCCCAAAAATGGACTCGCCTATCTAATGGGCGACTCCGTCCCGAGCGTTTCCAAACAGATGGACGACATAGAATTGATAGATTGCGACGAACCGCCGCGCCGCCCCGGCCTCCTCGAGAGCGATATGTAACACTGCCGTATTCGAATCTTCATCATTTACAGATTACGTTGTATTCTGTGGTCAAGTTTTGCTTAGATGTTTATTATTTGAGAGTTTGTTCTAGACGTGTGCGTAAGTTATACTGTTTGTAAATTTTAATCTCATGGTTTTTAAATTGAGCCTAATGTAATAAATTATATTATAAATTCTATAAACCTTCTACAGGGCTTGTGGCGATTTCGAAAAGCTTTTTTAAGGCTGCAGCGAGGAGTTGTTTACTAAACAGTCTATTATTATTATTATTATGCTCTTCGTGAATGTAAAATTTTATAATCTAATTAGAATTTAAAAATTGTGCTACCAAAGTTCCACATTTAGTAGAGAATCGTAAGAAATTATACCTCTAGTATGATATATGAATGTTTTGTAATTTGTTTCATTTTATGAATTGGTGCCAATTTTTGATCAAATTATAGGATACACGTATTTATACAGAACTGATTGGCTATCGTTTACATAAACGATTATTTATTGATAAATTAATTAACGAATGGGAACAATGACATTAAATCCTTTACTCAAAATTTTGCGGTACTTTGTATTTTTATAGTAATAATAATTTTTATTCATAGAAACTGCACCCGAAATATTTTTCCAATTGAAAATATCTTATATGAAACAGGTGCAGTTCCTTAAATATTGTAGGAAATTTTAATAAAATGATATTGCTTAGAGATTTATGAAAAAAACTATTAAATTATATTTACGAAATTAATAATTCTTGGCGTTTCTAGTAGAGTACAAGTAAAATAAATAATAATTGCAAGTACATAGTACGTTTTCTTATACATATCTCTATATTCAATTATTAAGCATTCCAATGCAGCGGGATCTTTTCCAGGAGTCATGTCATGTCTCAATTTTGGTAACAGAGTCAGATGCCAACTTCGAATATATCGGCGAGCGTTGTTCCAAGCTGCTCGTCGCATTGCGATTGTAGTGGTCACGATATGTACCTATTTTATTATTATCTTTAAAATACTCTTTATTATCTCTAATCTCTAATGTAAGTTATTATAATCAACTACTCTGTACTACTTTGAATTATTCTTCTTCAACGATTCTTGCATTATTATACGAAATTGTAGCCAATATGCCGATTTTTAATAATTGTCCATTAAAATGTGATATTGGTCTTGTGATTTTTATTTGAGTTCAAGCTTTTACCCACAGCTCAGGTAGGTACTATAATGCACTCGCAGAGCAAGTAAAATCTCTTTCTATTTCCCTTCCTCCCACGGCACAACTAAGTAAAGCGTTGGTAATATAAATTCCCCGAGGCACACAGAGTTCTTCCGTGGGGAACCTCTCTGACTCACGCCACAACTACGCCGCTCAACTGGTTCCAAGGTGAGGCTTCGCCACAACTCTTTTTTTTTCTTAAACTGTTGATGTTCAGGATTATTATAAAACTAACCTAACCTAACCTGTAAAGTTGAGAAAATTACGGTTTCAGAGAAAAAAAACCTTTTCACCTCACTAGCTCGGAAAGCCCTTTTTGTTTGTTTGACATCTATTGAGAAAATCGCTTTTTATCCACATGTGAAGAAAGAGTTTTGACATTTGAAGGCAGCTTAATGTTGTTTTTTCAATTCTTTCTTGTAGGAAAAAGGCAAAGGTATAGGACCATACAGCCAAGTCTTCGTTATTATTATTTTTAGGTAGGTACATGAAATTTCCCTATGGAACAAATAGATGTGCCATGGGGAACTTAAATTCCCAACGGTGCAACCAGTTGAGCAGCGTAGTTGTGCAGTGGGTCAGAGACTAAAATATTTTTATTTACTTGGATTGTATTATATTTAACTTAAGTCTCGTTTACATTGTAATTGAATTTTGAGATGAAGAAAATATTAGCCGTTTGATGAAGCGATGACGAAGCTCTAAGCCGGCCGTCAAGATTTTTTAGCGAGAATATTACAATACGCGAGATTGTCTGGACAAGCGCCCCCGGGCCATTTATTTGTCACTACAAAAATCTTTTTATATCTTTGTCCGTAAAACATTTTTTAATAATTACTTCGGATTTCGAAGGGGAGGGGGGGGAAGGGAAGGGAGGGGGTTATCTTTACTTGCCGCCTCGAAATACTTCGGCCGTGTATTAATGTACCTAAGTAAGTATGTTTAGCTGTAACTTTTTAGTTTAGGCAAGTATTAAATATTACATAATATACCAATATGCTATAAGTACTTCATTTAATTTAGAATGAGAAACCACAATAACATTATATTGCGGCTGGTCAACTATTTCTTACCTAGGAAACAGTACAGTGCAATAGTTTAGCAAACGCAAAATAAAATTGTTTTAATGCCACCTTATTTGCGTGGCGTCAATTGTTACTGTAGTACAAATAGCAAAGAGATTACAGTTCACGAGCCGCAATATAACATTATTGTGGTTTCTCATCCCGTAAATGAAGTATAAATGAAAACAAAAGAGTAGGTAATTATAAGATAGGAACGATTTGAATTAAATAAATCAAGATCATCCTGATAGTAACATTTAAGGCATTGATCGTTCTCACCCGCTATTCGCGGCGGGCAGGCGGTCTGTCACGATGTATTTGTGAATGTTTGCTAGCGGTTATTCTCGCCCGCCGCGATTTTTACGTTGAACACGGAGGATGAAAACAATCGAGGCCTAAAAGAAAATCTGAAATAACCGCCTAGTTTGAAGTGTCTCTTGGAGGTTATGGTGAAATCATTAAAAATTGATTCTCTACGTGATCGGTGTACTTAATGTGAACATACTTAACAGAATATCGAGAATTCATCACTTGTTTTAGTGTGAAAAACTGACCACAGAGAACAGATAGAAATAGAATAGTGTCAAGCATAGAGTCAAAAACGCTACGAACATTTTCGCGACCATTATAATCAATGCTCGTCTAAAAAAACCGGCCAAGTGCCGGTCGGACTCACGCACTGAGGGTTCTGTACAAATTCGCTAAGTTATTATAAAATCCAGTGTTAGCAGAGCCCTGCTTTTAAGCAAAATGTAGGCAGTGTGAGGTCACTTTATATTGGTTACTTATATCGACAGACAAATATTAAATAAAAAAAAACTACTTACTAGATCTCGTTCAAACCAATTTTTGGTGGAAGTTTGTATGGTAATGTACATTATATATTTTTTTTAGTTTTATCATTCTCTTATTTTAGAAGTTACATGGGGGGGGGGAGGGCACACATTTTATCACTTTGGAAGTGTCTCTCACGCAAACTGTTCAATTTAGAAAAAAATGATATTAGGAACCTCAATATCATTTTTGAAGACCTATCCATAGATACCCCACACGTATGGGTTTGATAAAAAAAAAAACAGTTTCAGTTTAAAGTACGGGGAACCCCCAAAATTAATTGTTTTATTTTTGTGTCAAAATCTTAATGCGGTTCACAGAATACATCTACTTACCAAGTTTCAACGGTATAGCTCTTATAGTTTCGGAGAAAAGTGCCTGTGACATACGGACGGACAGACAGACGACAGACATGACGAATCTATAAGGGTTCCGTTTTTTGCCATTTGGCTACGGAACCCTAAAAAGCAAGCGCGCGGGAGGTGTGACGTTCTGGTGGAAAGTTTGAAACATTAACCCTTTATCTAGAATGCTCGCTAGAAAACTCTTGCCTATTTTGTGAGTTTTTACCTGCAGTGTAACCTTCGATCATACGCTCCTTACAAGTGAATACTCATGTCTAGTTATAGTTACTTTACCTTAAAGCCTACCTTAAAAAGGGGCAAGAAAAATTGTGCCGGCAGTATTAGGTATACGTTGCGGTGCTCCATCAATCACTTATAAACTCATTAGACCCGCGGCCTGCAATGTATTTGTGTGATTTTTCTCCGACTCCGTCACATTAGTCTTACGTCTTGCTCGGCGTAAATCAGTTACGAAAACCGTTAATTAAAGTAGATTTAGTTAATATTTTGCGGGTGGTAGGGCCTTGTGGAAGGTCCGTCCGGATCGCTACCACCATCTTACTCGCTAATCCTGCCGCTAAGCAGCAGTGCTTGCACTGCTGTGTTCCGGTGTGGAGAGTAAGACAGCCGGGGAAATTACGGGCACAAGAGGCATTTCATCTAAGTCCTCTAGGTTGGCAACGCATCTGCAATCCCTCCGGGGTTGCGGGTGTCTACGGGCAGTGGTGATTGCTTACCATCAGGTGACCCACTTGTTCGTTTGCCTTCCTATTCACATAAAAAAAAAACTAATCGGGTACCATAACACAATGTCCGTTCATTTGTACGAGTATATATAGAGTATGATTTATAGAACTACTAAACCGATTCTAAAAATCTTTTCACCAATGGAAAGCTGGTCTAACCCTGATTTACATGAGCTAACTTTTATTCCAGGAAAATGTCAAGCTCCCGCGGGATGTAGAAAGCTATAATTTTATTCATTCATTTTTCGGCCACCTTGCAGCAGTTGTGGCCACTAGCAGATTAAAGGTCCTCTATTAAGACTAGTTCCCTTCCCAGTAGACTACGAAAGGACAACTTCAATTTGTTTTGTTGTTCGGGGATAAGCTTGAATGAAGCATATGCAAAAGATGGGACAGAATTTTGTTGGACATGAATTTCAAGGATTTACGGCAAGCACACAGTATAATAATGTGGCTCTCACTAAGGGTTGTTTATTGATGCGGGTAATATCATTTTATACCGGCTTCCCCGGATGAGCCCGGCTTTTGCACTGGCCAACAACGTTATTCTAGGCCTGAAATTGAGTTACCGGCTCGTTCGTCGTGCTTAATTTATAGCATACATGTTACTGGTAACGACGGGTAGCAGTCAAATGTAAAAGTAGTCAATCTAACTATTATTATAAATGCGAAAGTATGGATGGATGGATGGATGGATGGATGTTTGTTTGTTACTCAATCACGCCAGAACGGCCCAACGGATCTGGATGAAATTCGGCACATAGAGAGAGAAAAATCTGGAATAGCACATAGGCTACTTTTTATCCCGGAAAATGGTGTAGTTCCCTCGGGATAGCGATAAACGAATTCTTTGCAGACGAAGTTGCTGGCAACAGCTAGTATAATAATAATTATCGTCAAAAGTACACCTATTTTTATTTTACAGCTACATAAATATGTATGTAACGTAAGACAAGAAAGAGAAATGCATTTGCCATAAGTTCAAGTTTGTGATGACAAATAGTTTTAAGGATATTCATTTTGAAGCCACTAATATTTATTGGTAGGTACCTCTACCTAATTTAAATACTGAAATTTTCACTGTCAATGATGCGTAAGACTTGAATTAAGAGTGGGATAAGTAGAATTTCAGTCGCGTCCACCACACTTTGGTGTCTACAAACCCAACTGTCTCGTCTAGGTGGTAGAATTTTGTTCGTGAAATCGAGTTTCAAAATCAAACGTCAGAAACACATTAAGTAAATGTATATTGTCGGCAGGTTTCAAACAACGTGTCGGTCTCGTTCACGTTTGACCTGAAGCTCTATAACGCCTGTACTTACGTAAAAGTTACTCGGTGTTGCACTACACAGGGTCGATTAGTTGAAACACGTAACGACGATTAATTATGCTAGGTATTCAAAACTAATTATTGTTTTGATTGGCATCTGGAAGCCAATGTTTTTTTTTTTTAATTTTTTTATTTATGTGAATAGGAAGGCAAACGAGCAAGTGGGTCACCTGATGGTAAACGATCACCACTGCCCATAGACACCCACAACCCCGGAGGGATTGCAGATGCGTTGCCAACCTAGAGGACTTAGATGAAATGCCACTTGTGCCCGTAATTTCCCCGGCTGTCTTACTCTCCACACCGGAACACAGCAGTGCAAGCACTGCTGCTTAGCGGCAGGATTAGCGAGTAAGATGGTTGATGGTTGGATGGTTGGTTGGATGGTTTGTGGGTTAACTGCCTATTATGGGAAATTTACCTCTTTAAACAGGTTAAAATTGATTTAAAATTACTTAAAAGAAACCCAAATTAAGCTACTTTGTTGGAGTAGTCATCAAACTGTGTGGAGGCGAACTGACGGACACTATACGAAACTAGGTACGGGTGTACCAACGGTGGCCCTAGATAAGCACTGTAAATGTTACAGGGGAAATTCCACGACTTCTTACAAAACAAAATGTAACTTGTACACTTGTAAACGTCTAACGGGTACTAGTGCTTAGTCTATGAGACTCAAAGTAGGCGAATAGTTGCGTACCTAAACTAATCTCGTTGCTTTCTTTGAATAACATTTTGATTGTCCATTCGCCATGTGCCGTGACCGATGGGCAAGTTAATGTCGTAAAATAATTTACTTTCGTTGATTACCACGACGCCCTTTCTTGTGATAGATTAGCAGTAAACCGGATTTACGAGCCAGCTAGTGGATTGGGACTAATGCAGTGCTAGTTGGCTCTATTTAGTATTGTCTGCGACAAAAAGTAATCCATGAAATTGCCAGTAATATTATATGCCAGGGTTGAGCCTACTTGTATGATATTGTAGGCAATTTAGACTTTGAAATTTAAAAACACTTATTCATATCGTATTATAACTGTATTGTTAGATTTTTATTTTTCATTTGTATGAGTCAACAGGCATTGGAATTGCATCTGATTGCTACATACACGCATACCAAATTGTAAGTCTATATGACAATGTAACCATTATAAACACTGAGTGACTAATTGAAAGCTTGCAAAAATAATCTTTCTTGTCGAGTTAAAACGTTAAAAGTAATAGGGATCCTTTTAAAAAGATGTCCATAATACCAGAATTAGAAATTTCAGATATAAAAAATAAATACTAACGCCCAAGGGCGGAGCTCCTTTTTCTGGCTATTTTGCTCTTCGAGCAACTGAAGATACCTAACTAACCTAACCTACCTAATTTTGTTTTAAATTAAAATATTATTGAATGATTCAAAATAATAAATAAATATCTTGGGACAATTGACACCAATTGACCTAGCCCCAAACTAAGCAATAATGCAATAAGTAATAATTGTAGCATTTTTTCCGAGTAGGACAAATTAGTAGGACCACGGACAATACATTGGTCAATATTATCGTGATACTGGTAGGTATCAGCGATACGCATCAATATTTCGTAATATGGATCGCGATATGCGTTGATGGCACGACTTCATCTTCCTAGCGTTTTACCCGGCATTTGCCACGGCTCAGTGAGCCTGGGGTCCGCTTTGACAACCTAATCCCAAGATTTGGCGCAGGCACTAGTTGTGGATGGCACGACAATATGTTAATAACCGGTTCTGTTAATTAATAATTAGGTATTCAAATATGGAATTCTGCGAGCCAATCTTGCAGACTCAGTTTGAGAATAAACTAAGCTTCACTTTTCTGTTCATTGTTACCTACATAATACCTTCCATTCTGCCATGATCCAGGGATATTTGAATAAATTGTTGTCTGTTCTCGGCAGACTGGTGAACAAATAATAATAATAATAATAATAATACTTTATTTGCGTAAACATCGAAGCGAGGTGATTAGCATTCTCATACTATCCAGAGCACCACGAAGTAATTGGTTTTGCTAAAGCCACGACCGAATTGTGTAACATTGCATTTAAAATGCAAACTTTACTTTAGACTGAGCTGCCAGTCCTACTTCATTTTATTGGTCAAAAACTTTAAAAAGTTAACCTAACCTAACCTAACCTAACCTAACCTAACGAAGGGTTCCGTATCTATATCAATTAACCAGTGTAAGCAGAGCCCTGCTCCAAAGCAAAATGCACGCAGTGTGGGGTCACTATATATTGGGGTCTGAAATATACAGACATACATACATTATTCTGGTTTTTAGTATTTGTTGTTATAGCGGCAACAGAAGTACCTACATCATCTGTGAAATCATGGTTCATGAGATACAGCCTGGTGACAGACGGACGATCGGACGGACAGCGAAGCCTAACGAATAGGGTTTCCGTTTTCACCCTTTGGGTACGGAACCCTAAAAACGAAATAGCGCGTGCTTGCGTTTACAGTTACAATGCCAATCTACTAAAATTTGATGGGTAACAATTTTCTTTAATAACTGATAACGGTTGCAAAGCTAGTATTTACTTAATTTGTTTCGTTGTCATCAATCATTATTGGTTTTAATTTCATAATTTTAACACATGTGAGGTGATCGTTTAAAACCTGTAAAATTACACAAATGAAAATTCGTCGCCGTGATTTAATAAAATTACGAGCAATTTCTTATCGTAAATAAAATGTGTACCTACCTTCCTTCTTAAATCCAATTTGTACAGATGTCTGCTTCAGTTAGAGGCTGGCCCTAAGCGAATTACTAACGCCTGCTAGCTCGGTGACATTAATACATATATGCCTTGCTTTTGATTTCTACCTCGATGGTTCACTTTATGTCTAGGTACTCAATGACGTACTTTCTTTATAAAATAAAGTGTGAAATTAATATTATTAGGTATCCTTAAGTTGAACGCAAGGAAATTGCATATTTACTTCAACTCTTCAAGAGAAGAGAACTTACAAGCTGGTGTGTAGGTTAACTCATTCATACTTTAATAGAAAAAATAGGTATGAGACCTATATAATAATTACCTACAATGAGTTTACGTAATTACGTAACACCGGGTTTTAACTTCATTCCGTAGCGTTTCCAAAAAAAGTGTACCTAACTAAGGATCTGTGTATCCTAGGAACTTATCCTTTTTTTTCAAAATTAATAAAATAGGGTTTCCTGATTCAGTTTTGTAAAGAAAAACTGTCCATTAATTTTGAGTAATGCGAAAAAAATCGTCACAAAACTGACATACAAAAGTTTTACGGCAAATTTGGGTCATTTTTTTTCTTTACAAACCTGAATTAGGTAATTCTGACTAAGAAAACCTCTTTTTTCGTTTTGGAAAACAAAGTAAAAGGTGTACACTTTTTTTAAACGCTCAAATGGAGATTACCTACTCTGAGAAGATTACACTCGGTTTCAATAAGGAAGGGTTGTATGTGATATTAACATAGACAAATTTAGAGGTGAGGCTTCTTTGTGACACCTTTCACATAAAACGATTATCGATTATATCCTAGTACTAATAACAATCGATTCCATAAAAATAACGACTGCATATTAATTTATTACATAAATGATATTTCGGTATAATGATACTCAAGTCAATCTCCTAAGATGTAATAATTATAATTCCTATTTTACGCTTTTTGCCAAGGTGTGTTTTTTCAACAAAATAGGTTGTATAAAATATTATTTAACTTCATAATGTAATTGAAGTTCTAAGGAATCTATTTATTACCAATAAAATCGATTGGTATTGTGTAGTGAGAATGAAAGAATTTAAAATACTCACTTCATACTTTTGTAGGTTGTCTTTGGATTTTCGATTTTTTCCCGATTACCGATTACCCAATTATATACATAGTCACCTCTAGTTTTAATGACCATAGAACGTAACCTAGCAACGTCTCGTTAATCTAACTAATATTATGAATGCGAAAGTATGGATGGATGGATGGATGTTTGTTTGTTACTCAATCACGCCAGAACGGCCCAACGGATCTGGATGAAATTTGGCACATAGATACAGAGAAGTTTGGAATAGCACATAGGCTACTTTTTATCCCGGAAAATTGCGTAGTTCCCGCGGGATAGCGATAAACGAATTCTTTGCAGACGAAGTCGCTGGCAACAGCTAGTAATGATATTATATTGAAAATTTGTACGTGAAAATTATGTAAACACATAAAACATCGCCGTGATTCTTTTTAGAACGTTATTAATATACAGTACCAAGTATTAGTTTATTTCTAAGTAATTCAATTTAGTATTTATTTTGCTGTCAAAACTTTCGTGAACACTAACAGTTACATTCTAAGGATCTGTCACACAACCCTTCCTTATTGAAAGAGACCGTAACTACAGCTTAAATGGTTACTACTAATGTCACCTAGCGGATCACAGTGAAAACCAATCTTATCGCTCACCTCACTTGCCTTTACTACCTTATGAACCTTCTCTTTCCCTCCATGGACGGTTACTGCTACTGCTGCCATCTAACAAACGTATGATCTAAGCTTTTACCATATCATTTTAGTACAAACACATAGCGATAGATGGCGGAGTGTTCTCTTGTAGCTATGGTTCGGTAACATTATATTTTCTTGACTAGCGAAAGCTACGGTTGCAAGTGCTATTCACAGATGGAGTCAATCGTCTTGTGTAGGTAAAATTTATTTGTAATGGATGAGTTTCTTTATGACTACCTACCTACCTGGATATACACGTTTGTTTTTGCTTATACTATGGTAAACTAAAAGATTACTATTACACAATGTTATCATGATTTTTCCATATTTTTATACCTATCACAGTTCAATAGTTAGTTACTTGAACGTTACTTGAAATATTTCAATCAATTGTAGGTAAACTATATAAAAAGAATACTTATAAAAAGAAAAAATAAATATAAATTATAAATTATAAATATTTGGGAACAATTCACACAAATTGAAATAGTCCCAAAGTAAGCGCTAGTAAGGCTTGTGTTATGGGTACTAGACAACGATATAGAATACATACTTATATAGAGAAATACATACTTATATTAGATAGAAACATCCATAACTCAGGAACAAATATTCGTGCTCATCACACAAATATATGCCCTTACCAGGATTCGAACCGGACGCTTGCTTTGCAGGCAGGGTCACTACCAACTAGGCCAACCGCGTCGTCAAAAATGTTAGTCTCCCTAAGTAAAATGCCTATGACATCGGTCAGATAAACAGACGGACAAGACGATACTGTAAGGGTTAAGTTTTTTCTATTTTAGCTATGGAACCCTAAAACTGTAATTTTAAGCAACTCTAAGATATTTTGTTCAAGTTGATGGCTGTAAGGTCGTAGGATTTAATTAAAGTCCAACATTTATTTGCTTTGATACAAGATACGAGATCAAACCCTGTAAGGGCACTGCAAATATTTCATTGTTTTATTAAAGATGCTTACATCTGAACTAGGGCACTAGGTACTAAGTACCTAACTCAATGTCTTTTTTCAAATAACAGACTAATACTAAAACTAAATAACTAACTCAATTAAATAAATGAGATCAAAATGAACTCAACATTCAAAATAAATTATTGTAATTGTTAACAGTTTATTTACTTTCTAAAACATTAAACTTGAGTCAAAATATTTTAGGGATCCGGGGCCTTAACATGACGTCTTAATGCGATTCAGTTTAGGTTCGTTCGCTGTCAGATTCGTACTAAAGTGACAGCTAAAACTTGAACTGAGTCGGAATTAGGACGTCATGGTACGGCCCCAGGTATGTACCAGAAACACAAAAGCATCAAATTAATATCACGTATATTGAACTAATTACCACCGCATTTTTATTATCTAGGATTTAATACAAAGCAAAACCTTAAAACTTGTGAGCATCAAAATTGATTGGAAGATTAATTAAGTTCATGAGCTTGATTTCACACTGACCCGCCCGTAAATATAAACACCGCAAATTCTCTCAAGGACGGTCATTTGAAAAAAAACCCGCTATTTTAAGGAACAGTGGCATACTTTTAAAATACACCCTTATTATGTCTTTACCCTAATTACGGTCACAGTTTATTCTAGAACCGTAACAATTTGCTCGGACAAAATACACCACTCCTTTGGCGGGCATAAGGAGCCGATATTTTGAGAGATGCGTTTCTGACCGGACAAAGGCCTTAAACGACTGGTTATTACACCGCCGCGGACGCATACGAGTTAATCATAGTTTACAGTTATTAGGATAATTTATAGCCGTTTAATATCGACCAAATCGTAAGGATTTGATTATCGGTAATATTTTTTTGTCCGAGACGCCACGGATCGCGTGTCGCGTGCTTCTGACGTCTTTTTTTCGGTTTCTGTTTTGGGAGCTCAACAAAAAATACAAGTTTCTTAGGCACCCAACTACTGGCCAGTGACTACCGGAATATAATTTTTGATAATTTAATAAATTATACAGACTATCAGTTAAAAATGAATTGCCGCGGGCATATTTTGGGAGCGTTTCTATTGTTATCAGAACAATGATAATTCGTTTCTAACCGCTTTTATTATTATTGTCGAATGTTTGCTGTGAATTATTGTTATTTTAAACAAGGTATAAATTCACAATTAAATAGTGCGGTAGTTTACGCCCGAGTAAGATTCGCCGAATTTGATACGGAGCATGCTTGAGTAGGTAGCCATTTGAAGATAGCCCATGTAATGTACCTCCATAATGAGTTACTGTCAAGACGTGAACTGACTCCTGAAAAAAGTGGTGGCTATTATAACATCCGGGAGAGGCAAAAAGCGGCGACTTTTGCACAATGAATAATATTTATTTAGGAGCCTATAGTTACCAAGATCGATTGCAGAGGCGCTTAAATTGAGAGGGACGCTTGTTTTAAAGAAAATGTAGGACGCTATCTATCTAACTAATATTATAAAATGCGAAAGTATGGATGGATGGATGGATGGATGTTTGTTTGTTACTCAATCACGCCAGAACGGCCCAACGAATCTGGATGAAATTCGGCACATAGATAGAGAAAAGTCTGGAATAGCACATAGGCTACTTTTTATCCAGGAAAATTCCCGCGGAATAGCGATAAACGAATTCTTTGCAGACGAATTCGCAGGCAACAGCTAGTAATATAGTATGTGACAGAAAACAGGAAGTATTAGCAATCAAAATTTTGTGTTTTTGTGTATTGTCTTAAAATTGTAATAGGTTATTTATACTAATTATTGTTAGGCTTATCAAAAATACAATTACAATACAAAGAAAGTATTTTAAAATATCTACAATGTAGGCTACTTAATTGGAATAAGCATGGCGAAAATTTCGTTTGCAGAGTTCGTTTTTCGCAACGGGAGTACTTTGTAAATTGGACGCAATCAAATTGGGCTTAAAATGTATGTATGTATGTATAACTCTTAATTGTACATAAAACACATGAAAAAGGTAAAAAAAAGGAAAAAGTAAGGTAAATACTTTGACTAAGCAAATTTTTCTTTTGGAAGTGGACACCTCTGGGTAATGGTCACGCCAGGGCTGCGGCGGGAAATTGCGCAGCGGCGTGCGCCCCGGCCGGACCGCGAAACCTGACGCTCGTTGCGCTTGCGCTCGCGAACATGACGCCGATGGGCTTTCGACTAATACTAACCCCCTTATTCATAAACG
Source organism: Pandemis heparana (assembly GCA_963854515.1). NCBI lineage: Eukaryota > Metazoa > Arthropoda > Insecta > Lepidoptera > Tortricidae > Pandemis > Pandemis heparana. Next base: position 9,489,359 of record OY978012.1, on the reverse strand, counting down.
CACTATAGGCCTCTGTTAACTTAGTAATCGTTTGTCCTTATCTGTCACTTTGACATTTACCTTTCACAGATAAGGACAAACGATTACTAACTTAGCAGAGGCCTATAGTGCGTTTATGAATAAGGGGGTAAGCCTCTAGTGTAAGTTTTCGCATATAAAAACGTCTGGTACGCGTCCACGTAAACGTCTGAATTACTATGGAAGAATTAGCAGCGCCACTTGCGGATCAAAACGGCAACTAACCGTTCTCATAGTATTTGACTGACGCAAACGCGTTCGAGACGTATTTTGTGACCAAAAACTTATACTAAGCATACGGGCTTTCGAGGGCTTGCGAACAAAAATGAGTTTGAAAATGTTGCAAATATACAGTACCTATTGGAAATGGAATCACAATGGCACGCGTCAGTTAAAAGGCCGAAATGGTAACGAAATGTTAAGCTTTTGAGCAAATACGTTCATGAAATATTGTTGAACGGCTTAATCTCGTCTAAAGAGTCCCTAGGTACTTTTAAAGAAGCTCGTATCTCGAATCGAAAATCTTACTAAGTAAAGTTTACTTCGTGCGCCTTAAAGATCAGTTTAGTTTACGTATTAATTTCAGATACGAGCTTTTTGCTATATGATGGTGAAAAGTCAATTTTTGTTGCCTCTTGAATCGTATAAATGGATTTTAAATAAGAAAATGTAGCGTTTATCACTATCCCGCAAAAACTATGTAATTTTCCAGTAAAAAATAACCTATTTTATACCTTAGTTTTTAAACTACATTCTATCCACACATGGTTTGTTGTGAAATGGTAGCAAGCCGATAGACATAAACAGTTACTTTCGCGACCAGCTTATAGTCAAATTGAAGATTTGGCAGAATGAAACTTGTGTGAGAGCTCCCGTGAGCTATTTGAGGACGTAAGATTTTCTCGCTTTTCGAACCATCCAATAGGTTCTAATGCTCTTGCGATGGTATTCAGTATAGATCACGTTACGGGCGCCCGCGACCAGTAGCCGCCACGTCAACATTTTTTGTCTCCTCTGACAGATCGAATTAAAATAAACGCTACGTCAAAACGTCCTTCCTGTATTCGGTTACGTGACTGTGCAGTGGGAACACCATAGGTGGGACGACCGTATCTATTCTACTTTATTCTTTTTGATTAGCTATAATAGTTTTGATAACCAGAGTTAGATCAAACGGGTCATTATGATTTGATTGGTATTCCTTTGTAGGATGCATGTTATGATTAGATTGGTTCATAATTTCAATACATATTTGCCCTTGATCATGAGATTTTTACGAGTAGGGCAAAAAATAATGAGTACCTACTTTGAGACGCAGATTTGAAAGCAAAATGTTAGAAACGTTCAAATCCTAAATCTACTTAGGTATATACGCTTTACATTGACAACAGTCTCAGAATCAGAAGGGTCGTAAAGTAAAACTAAAATTTTATTATTTTTAAAAACCAATTTTCGCTAAACACAGTGGTTAGAACAAACGAATGAAGCGAAGCGTAGAAGCTACTGAATTCAACGGAAAAAGGTTTGCCTTTTTTCTGGCGGACCGTTACAAATTGCCAGATGGTCTATTTTTTTTTGTTTCAACACATCCACAATACATAATTACAGTTGACACGTTTGATCCACGCTTCAGTGGAAATTCGGAATTTGGGTGGAATTCAGACAGAAAACATTTTAAATGTCGCTAATGGCAAGTTTTTTTTGTTCATTTTAACTACACTAAGAGCGATCATAATTTTATAATACTCAAATTGAAATAACTAGCACTCATGCAAAACACACAGAAACTGTAAAATTTTATTAAAATATGCCTATAATAATAGTAATAATAATAATAATTTTTATTCACATTGAAGATTTGTTACATAAGGTCTTATAAGTACCTAGTATTGCTGCCCATAACATGTTCAGCCAAGTGAGGCATGTGAAAATCTAAGGTCATTGGAATTATATTTCGTTATAAATGTGATTTAGGACAGCATATTTATACATAAATAACTTAAGTATCTAGCAGTGCTAGTGTTTGAAGACTTAGTATTTATTCCATGCTAAATTTCCACTCAAGGGATGGCTGGAAGAGATCCCTTAAAGAGTACCTATTGAATTTGTTTTTATACCATTTCATTCTTGACTTGGGCCAAGAAAAGAATACCTCGAATTGTGGGCATGCTAAGTATCGATACATAAGAATCGCTTTACAAAACTAAAATTTACAAACCTACCATATTAGCTACCTATCTTCTACATAATTCAGTGGATATACTTATTACTTTAATTAGTTTCTTGATGAATGCGCCTGACGCGGCGAGAAAGTAAAGCCCAGTAGCAGCAGATTAAATAATAACATCGACTAGTGAGGCAAGCTTGCGGCTTTTCTCGCGGTCGCCGCCTTGTCACGTAGGTATCTGTATCTCACTGTCAAGACTTCATATTTACACCTATTAATTGAATTGCAAGTGTAAAAAGAGTACAAGAGCTCTGTAGTTAAATTTACGTAAAATCAATTTAGAAATGAACTTGAAAATCGCGAACTGTACTTAATAAAACTAAATTTATCATGAAATATATTCCTGGTACGACAGTGCAAATTATCCAGCTACACAAAATGTCGGCAAATAATAATTAATAAAAATAATTCTGAAGTTATTTCCATGGATTGATCAGACGATTATGTAATTTATAACATTCCTTGGCGCCAAGTTCCCAAGTTCACAAGCGCATGAACTCTCAGTTCGGAGTAAAATACACGTCAGCGTTGAAAATACTAAAACAAAAGCAAATTCATCTTAATCGTACCGAATACTTGAGCGGAGGCAGAGCGATATCCACATTATCGAGTTACCTAGGCTACTGGGCATCTCATTTAGATTTGCTGAAACGCCATAAAACAATCACAAGTTATGTAAATTTTACTTTTATTTATCCTAACTGAAGGTTTACTGTTACCTGAGAGTAAGCCTGGTGATATGGCAATGCGTCGACATAAAATAATAGTCGCTTCGTTGATTTTATGGAAACATGATATCGTGTTGGCCTCTCACAAAAAGAATAAAGCTAAACCCGACCGAAATTGTTTTAATCGTTGGAAGCCGCACGGTATAGAGGTACAATCTGTGTACCTATACATTTAAAGTGTAGGTACGGTAATTCGTACATGATTACAGGTTAATTATTTGCTAATGGACGTAAAGCCGCCACCCCTTACAACTAGTAGGTACCTAATCGTACACATCGAACCGATTATAATAGCATCCCAGACACTTAACGATGGGCAAGAGAAGCCTACACTTTCCTATTTAACTATTAAGTAGTTATAAAGATATTTTGGCGAACTTTAGGTACAGTTCTTGATTTACTGATTGGCTTAAGCCTTAAGTACTTAAGAACATCGTGGGAACTAAACCGATCTCAAGCCTTCTCATTTGCATTGAAGTACTTGTAATCTAACAGTATTGAATTTTTAAGTTATAAAAAAAATGATTATGATATTTTGGTAGCAGAGGCGAAATAGGAGTTTATCATTATCATATAATATTAAGTGTTCTTATTGTATAAAAATAAAGTGTACACAATGAATATTAAAGCAACAAGGTGAAACAGAAAGCTTTTCCCGCTTGTATCAAAATACTTACTAGGCACCTATCCGTGTCTATTATCGCTCATATCGTATCGTTTTAATTCGGGTCACGACCACTGAAGCAAAAACGTTGACGTGATTAGAAAGGACACCGTACGATTTGTTTGAACTAACTTGCGCATGAAATATCGGTCGGAGTCAGCTACCGATGGTTCGCTGGCGACCTACCGCGTTCACCAAAAAACTCATAGCTCTGTCTCGAGGCATTCGAATTCCTCCGAGTCAAATACGTGGACATAATCACACGTTACAATTTATTCAACGCGGCGATGGTTCGAGACAACGGAGTTGAAATTATTAAAATATCTAATACCTAACCGGTATTACGTACTTGTTTGGATGTCGAGCTTTCTTCATCCGGTTCTATCTACCAGTATCCATTTTCTAGTTTTTTTTCAGCTCAGTTTTTGCTGTAATGGTTGATTCAGGAAAAAAATCATACGGTTTGAAAAGCTTTAGAAAATGATGAAAAAATTATTATTATGAAATAGGTCGACAAACGAGCAAGTCATCTAATGGTTAGTAACTACCTAAGTAAGCATCACCACGTATGGACGTCTGTAATACTTAACTAAAGGATTGCAGATGCGTTGCTAGCCTAGAGGACTAAGATATTAAACTTCATGTACCTGTAATTTTATGGCTGTCTTACTCTCCATGTCGGAATACAGTAGGGCAAGCACTGCTGCTTAGTGGCGATCTGAACGGACCTGGAACAAGGTCCTTCGACCCGCTTTCTATATTGGTTAGCAGTTCTTTAAACTAAATAAATACGATTCCAAGAAAAATCAGACATTACAAGGCAAATTTAATCCGAGTAGAACATCCACAAAATTATATTTCTGCTTATTGAGAACTCGTGACTAAATAAATATACGCTGTAGTATCTTCTGACCACCTAATAGTCGTTATAATTGGCCAGTGAGCCAAGCCTATTTAAGTGATTTTATTATTTTGAATACGGTTCCTCCCGAATTTAACAAAGAGTTAAGTAAGTAGCGAATAGCCGCGGGCAACTGCTCGCTACCTAGGTTTCCATGAAGGGCAGTTCGCGTGCTACGGCGGGTAAGGTATTCACGAACAATTTTAATAAGATACTAGCTTCTGCCCGCGACTTCGTCCGCGTAAAATTAGCAATTGACATTTTTATTGCTATCCCGCAAGAACTATGCAATTTTCCGGAATAAAAAGTAGCCTATTTTTCAATCTAGGGTACCAGCTATCTCCGTTCCAAATTTTATCCAAATCCGTCCAGTCGTTTTAGCGTAACTCACTCACATCGTCACTCACAAACTTTCGCATTTATAATATTACTATTAGCTGTTGCCAGCGACTTTCTCTGCAAAGGATTCGTTTAACCCTATCCCGCGGGAACTACGCAATTTTCCGGGGTAAAAAGTAGCCTATGTGCTATTCCAGACTTTTCTCTATCTATGTGCCGAATTTCATCCAGATCCGTTGGGCCGTTCTGGCGTGATTGAGTAACAAACAAACATCCATCCACCCATACTTTCGCATTTATAATATTAGTTAGATTAGATAGCAGTTTGTTTTTGTTGGAAAAACTGCAACAGCAATATTATCCGGGCTGCTATAAAAAAAAAACCTAACATCGAAGGCTAAGGCGGCAGCTACGCTTCGCTTCGCTCCCGCCTTAGCCTTCTGAACCTAACCTATCCGACTCGCTTCTGCTCCGAACCGTCTTGCTCGCTCGCTTCGCTCGCTCGCACAAATGAAATGTTTTTTGCATTTGGCACCAGCTAAGTATAAATATGCGACAAAAAATAGTATGCTTACGTATTAAATATAATTATGTTGCATGGTGTTATATATACCCTCTAATCGTTATTCTAAATGTTGTTATGGATTTTAATCGTTATAATGAATAACCATATATTAAAATGAAATTATTAAATATAAGCATTAATGCAATTGCTGTTATGTCTTATGAATGTTATATTATTTAAGGCTTATGCTCGGTAAAAATCTGAAATCCGTTGCTATGCTAAATGAATATTATGATTTTTGAGCGTAGTGAAATTAAATTATGCTAAAAGTTTGTATGACGATTGAACGGCACCCATTTGGAAAGTCTTCTCTTCATGCTCCTCTACACTTCCCAAGCAACCTACATGCCGAATTTCAGTTTTCTACAACCAGTAAAACATAGTCTCGTTTTTTCCGTTCCCGTGGGAATTTCGGGAAATTGTCCCTTAATGCTTCCCTACACTCATCAAGCAACCTACATGCCGAATTTCAGCTTTCTACGATTGATAAGATGAAAAATCCCGTTTTGTCCCGTTCCCATGGGAATTTCTGAAAATCCTTAAAACCGTTTTTTACTATTATTACCTATCACCTACTTCTATGCCAAATTTGAAGAGTCTAGTATTTATAGTTCATAGGATTTCGTTGAACTAAATATGTATACTTATCCCGTGGGAATTTCCAAAAATCCTGAAATTAACTTCTTAGTTTTCTAATCACCTACTTGGGTATCAAATTTGAAGAGTCTAGTTATTATAGTTACTGAGATAGGGTCACTCGGAATCGAATTCTATAAATCCCGTTTTTTCCTTATCCCGTAGGAATTTCCAAAAATCCTTCCTTAGTGGATGCCTACACTGTATAAGGTATCTATGTGCAAAATTTCAAGTCTCTAGGTCCAGTGGTTTGGGCTGTGCGTTGATATATAGTTAAGTCAGTCAGTCAGTCAGTCAGTCAGTCAGTCAGTCAGTCAGGACTTTGAATTTTATATATATAGATGAAAAAATTGTACGAGCGCTTTGGATACTTTTGGTCTTTACGTCAGAGAATATACAGCAACAGATTATTCACATTCCCGACTTTTGCGCAAATTTTATCAAATTATTGAAAACCGAGGAAACAGTTAATTTACCAGACGTTCTAAATTAAGTCTTAACTGTTGCAACTTTCATTTCCATTCTATGGCATGTGACAAACTCCCCCAGGATGCGCAGCAGGTGACGGCGGAACAAAGCCTTAATAGATTGCATAAGTTGACATTAAAAACTCCAAAAAGGGTTTTTCGTTTTAGCGAGCTAACCACAATAAAACCGCATGCATTTCAACCGGGTGTCGCGTGGCGTTTAACTTTTACCGAAATTACGCGCGCCATTGAAGATATTTCGGACCACAGATGTTTCGAACGTTCAAGCTATACTAAGTATGTTGTTATAAATCGTACCTAATTAAGAGGTTGCCTACGCGCGTTTTAATTTATTTAAAAAATTCTATTATCGTGTTTAGGAGCATCAATAAAACGTGCGGTGTGGAACTCGTGCAGGATCTTATCCACTAGAGCTGCAGCAAAATGGTCGTAAATCAAGCGCCCAATTTATATCAGCAATAAACTCGTCACCTCTTCACCCCATAATGAGGCTTCATTATCATCCTTTGTTCAATTTTACAACGTAATAGTCTAACAAATTACATGTTTTGGTCACATTTCCACCTTATGAGCGTAATAAAATTCATTTACATCAACTAAATTGGGTGGATATTTACTGATGCTTTAACTATCTATTACATAATAAATTTACATTTGCATATTTTAAGTTCAGTTTTTGTAGGGCAAGTCTCCACTTGTAATATTAATTTGATTAAAACTAGGAAAAGCATCAAGTACACTACTACTCTATATCGGTTGTTAAAAGTAATCAATATAAAACCTAAAAGTTGTCTTTATTCAGCTTTAGCAAGACGATAAAACTTATAACTGATCATTTGAAGCCTACAATGTGTAAAAATTACATACAATTACATATTTGCGTGACGTTCAAATCTCGAAAACAATCCACGCAACAATTTATCTCTACTAATTTGTATGTATTAGCCGTTGTGTATGAATCGATCGTTTAAATCGCGTAACATTGCCATAAAAAGGGTTCGATAATTTGAGTGTTTGTTTACACTAATTTTCGGGGTAAGGGTTGCGCGGGCGCACCTGCGCGATGTTATCCGGCGCGAGAGCCGCTGTTAAGCGATGTTTGTATTTTGATCGATCGACGCTAAGCGGAACCATAGGAAATTTATACGTTGGGAGTACTTATTATGAGAATAAGGTGACCACGAGCCGTGGCGAGATATGTCGGCGCCCGGAAAAGTAAGACAGGATGTGTTTTAATAAATTTAATTGTATTAAGTGGAGAAGAATTATAGTCTTTACTTGATGGTTTTTTTCTTTGTATTTAAGTAGTGATTGTATGTTAAGTAGGTATGTATGTACCATAAGCGTGCCGGTAATTATAAGAACAAATCTCTACCAACTTCGTTTTAAAACTCGTGTATGGATTACAAAATACACGTCAAACCATTCCGTGACTAGTCTAGACTAAATTTGGAGTTGAAACTGATTGAAACTCAAACCGCAACCAATTGCTATAAAGCGAAGAGTTGTAGGGGTAGGTCTGTCGAAGCAAATGGTAGCAAGCATAACCCTTTCACGTAATCGTCTTCTCAAATCCGGCTATAAAGCTCGAGATTTGTCGGATGGCGATGCATCAATTGATCGCCGCGAGGGGTCGCTAAGCGTCAGCCGCTCGGACAGTTCGTGACAGATGACTGAAGAGCTGCTGGGAAACATTATCGATATTTAATTATGTACGCTACTTCTTGGTCAATATAATCAAGTGCTGAATTCCTACCTCCTGTAAGTTTTACTGTAATTGTTTTCCTTCTAAGATGCTGCTGTAAAGCTCTAATTGCGTCTTACGGCGATGTATCAATTGATCGCCGCGAAGGGTGACAGACGACTGACGAGCTGCTGGGAAGCCTTATCACCCTTATCGGGTAAGTAATACGAGATATAACAACTTATTATCTAATGTTCATAATATATACGCTCACTTTATATAAACTCGTTTAGTATGTTTACTGGATATGATGAACGAAAAGTATAATCTTAAAATATCTAATTTTGTAAGGTATAACGTTGTTTGTATATAATATCAATTGAAATAACGACAAAGCATATAATGATCATAACAGCTAAGATTTATAAAATATATTAATCAATTAACCTAACATCAAAAAGCATAATCCACTTTCAACATGAAACTACCGTGAGACTCACACAGTCATAATTACAACCCACCGGATAACTCACGTATAAAAGCCGAAGGATTGTCGGAGCAATCCTTCGGCTTTTATACGTGAGTTATCCGGTGTGTTGTAATTAAGCATAATCCACATGTGGTTAGGGGGTTTTCTAGGTGGTTATAAAAAAATAACTAACACCAAAGGCTAATGCGGGAGCTTCGCTGCGCTACGCTCCCGCATTAGCCTTTGAACCTAACCTATCCGAGTCGCTTCCGCTCCGTACCATCTTGCTCGCTCGCTTCGCTCGCTCGCTGAAAATTATGCAATGTTGTGCAGCAACAATGTCTTGCAGCAGTTTCAGGAGGTTAAATGTTTATTATGTCAAAAGAAATTAGTCCCTATAAATCTTATACAAATTGAAGTTATATAAAAATAACGTTATTTAATTTAAGCCTTATACGTTAAAAAATTATACTTTTTGCTGTTATAGCTAACGTTAATTATATCTTGTGAACATTATTATTATGAAATTAGATATTTTGTAGTTATATCTCGTGGGACGCACCCCCTTTATCGATATTTAATTATGTATGCTACTCTTTATCACTATACTCGAGTGCTGAATAGGTATTCAGCTTACTGTAAGTTTTATTGTAATCCTGTTTTCTCCTCAGGTCCTGCTGTAAAACTCAAATTGCGTCTTACGGCGATGCAGCAATTGATCGCAAAGAGGGGTCGCTAAGCGTCAGTCGCTCGGTCAGCGCATGACAAGAAGACTGAAGAGCTGCTTGGAAGCCTTATCGATATTTAAAAAAAAAAAAAAAAAATAGTTTATTCAAAAGAAGAAATGTTTACAAAACGAGCTTACTGATGGTTCCACACTAGGCTAGGCCTGTCACGTGGCAACCGGATTCGGGGTACTTTCATACAATTTATTTACTTCTTACTTAAATAAAAACAAAGACAACTAAGGCTATAAAAAGAGGGTGAATCAATTTCAACGCTCAGGGTGCACAAATGAAGGTAGGGTAGGTAAACGAGGTCGTCGGTTTGACGAACTTATAACTTAAACAAAACTAAACTATTTGAAATTCGCTTCCGTGACGGTATAGTATGCGAGTAGTGGGCGAGTGTGTATGCGTGTGTGTGTGTGTGTGTGTGTGTGTGTGTGTGTGTGTAACTATGGATGTGCGTTGTAGCTACTAAACAACAACCCGGAGCAGACTTTCAGTGTCCCCGTAGTTCAAACGTAGTTTATTTATGTATGCTACTCTTTAGTCACTATATTCGAGTGTTGAATAGGTATTCAGCTTACTGTAAGTTTTATTGTAATCGTGTTTCCTTCTCAGATTCTGCTGTAAAGCTCGTGGTGTGTTTTATCACCGCGAGGGGTCACTAAGCGTCAGCCGCTCAGACAGCGCGTGACGACGACTGTATAGAGCTGCTGGGAAATATTATCGACGTATAATTAACTATGTTACTTTTTATTCACTATTAAAATGAAATTTTCTAACAGGGTAGCGGGGAACTATAAATATAAGGAATTATATAAAGGTTTTGGTACGGCAAGTTCATTAATTCGCATTTAAGCAAGTACATACCCCGTCCATCCTGCACATGTTATATTAAATACTAACTAGAAGGGTCGTGAATGCAATAGGCCAGTGATCCTTTATTAATTTCCTACGCTATAAAATCACACTATAGAGTGCGGACCAACCAATCCCGGCTGTAGGCAGCCGTGGACCACGCTAGGACGTCGTCTCGTACTCGGCCTTCCAAGCACCGCTAACAGGAAGCTCAGTCTATGAGTGGTTGTGCTCGTTTACCTTTAGGTGACCTACCTATACTATACTTGCTTGCCATCCTATTTCTTTAAAAAAAAACGTGAGAACGGATTTCAAGATCTTTGCCTGTGAAGAATGATTGTCTAGCAAAATACTATAAAATTTCTGTGGTTGGCTCATGACGCAATATACGATGATGCTCGATTCGCAGCAGCGGCGCCCATCACTACACTTGACGTCGCTGAGTGATGCGCGCTGCGCAGGACCCGCTCGGACCGCTTCGGGGAAGGCTGCGCTGCGCCGCGTCGCATTCCTGCGCGCCCCGCGCATGCGCGAAACGCCGCCGACACCGCTCGATCGTAGATAATACCCACTTATGACATGAACCATGCTTTTATTCCAACAAATTGATTTCGAACAGAGATCGGATCTTTGATAACCAGTCGTTCGAGAAACAAATAAGGTAATGCTATCGTATAGAAATTGACATGTATCTCACTGACGTAACTCGGGAGAATGGTGATCGATTAGAGTATTATGCTCCTTTAGATAACCATCACAAATACGCGTAGTTAATGTGTCGGTTGGTAAGAACAAGGTCTTCACATTTCGCCTATAGCGATCACTAGATGAAATAAAAAGATGTGTGGTTAAATAATGATAGGTACGTAAAAGCATAGCAAACGATTACCGCGCTAGCCGGCCTCGATCAAGATAACCGATTATTAATCGTCGCTAATTACTGCTGGTGTTAGTTCGACCTTTATCTGGACACCATTTACCTACGACGGACAACAAAAAATCCCAACAAAAAGCGTGAAGAAAGGTAGATTCGGTGCCCAGTTCCGCTCGTCGCATTCACCTGTTCATTGTTTGGCTGGCGGCTGCCATAAACAAAAGGGTTCAAATATCACAGTTTTTGGAGATAATGGCCGTCAATGCAATAAATTTTACAGATAATAACCGCACTTAGATTATCGGTTTAATTCGTGGGTTCAGGCGTGTGATTTATTTACATTTCTTGTATTGTAAAGCCAAAATAATTGTAAGTAGGCTTAAATTAAAAGATTGCACTGGTGCATTCGTAAGTAAGTATGAAGAATAACATAAAAAAATGTGATTGTTAGTCTTTGTCTTGACTTTTTAAATTGCAAATAGACACCGTAAAACAGCTTTTAAACCATTGACGAGCGCGTTTTAATATAATTTAAGTACAACTTGTTACGGACGGATGTGGCCGTCGGAGCAACGAGTCCCGGCGATAAATCCGCGGTGCGCCGCCGGCGCGGGCGCAGGTTCGGGACCCATCAATCATGCAGCGACGTCGCTGGAGGTTCCTCGCCACAGACCAGACCAATGCAAGAGAGGGAAGACTCTTCTTAGTAGTAAGTATATTTTTGTAAGGCATTAAATATAGATACTAACAACCTATTGAATTGATATACAAACTATTGAAATGGTTTGCAGCTCAGCTTATGCCTGTGCCACACAAACCTAACGATCTGTTGACAAACAGACGCTGTTTTTCAGCCGACCCCATGAAACACTATGGTTATGGTATGGTGGTTGGAATGGGCAATGATCGTAGGAATCATGATTCCCCTTTCCACCACCTACAATTATTATAAACGCCTTTAGGTCTTGTTACCTTGGGCTCTGTCTACCCCATAACCCGTAAGAGATAATGACGCGATTTATGTATGTATTGTTTAACTTGACATAATAGGTCGTTAAGGATGGCTGCCTTCATTAAATGATTAACTTGACCAATTAGATGCCGTAAGATGTTGGTGCTGTATTTTTCGGACCGATAGAGTTGATTTTTTTTGTTAGTCAGGTATAGTCCTTCATTCTAATGTAATGAGTTACTTGGAACTACTTGGTAAATAATGTCATGCGACGTGTGCCTTCTTACATAATCAGGCCAATGGGTGCGATTCTACTTGCCCATCATCTAAATAGCCTAAAACAAAATTTTCTTATTTTAAAATTGGCGTTGTCATTTGATTATGACAGCCTCTCATAGAATTAAAAAAAAAAATTAAATTATTTTTTGCAAAGGGATTTAGCGACGCCTAAATAAAATTAGGAATTTTAGCGGCCGCTGCAGAATCAGGTCCAATGTTGCCATTGGTAGGGTTCTGTCCCAACTATAATAATATATTTAGTTGATTAATTAAATTTTACATTATTATGTTAAGAGCCAAGTTATAAAACCTGTTGTACTCATTTTATCTCCTGAAATTCGAGAGTGCAGTCTACCAGACACTGCTACTCTTTGGTTAATATTCTAACGACCCCTTATTAAAAGAAGAGCCGCCACGGAGGATGTCGGACATAATGCGTGATACATGATAACTAGAGGCGAAGTCACATTAAATCAGGTGGCCTGTGCGCACACTTTATTCACTTACGCGGCAAAATTGGCGTAATGGTGGCATTAAGGTTTATAAATATAATTCAATTGTCGCGGTTACGGCAATGATGGACGGCCAAGAACAGGTACGAAAATGAGTCGCGATTTATTTTATCTTCAAGGTTACTGTTAGGCAATTCCAAGGAAATAAGTTAAGTTGTAGACTTTGTATGAGAAGGTTAAAATTATTACATTTAGTTGTGGAGTAATAGTTAATTGTTCAAAAATGTAAGCTTTTAGCTGCTTGATAAATTGTAACTCTGAATAGATAGTAAGTACCATTAAGAAATCAACAAAGAGCTAAGTGATTTACCTAACAAAAATATTATAATAAGCCCGAGTTTTTTTTTACCAAAAGAGAGGGTCGTATTAATTCCTTTTATCTTTATTTTCATTTAAAACGCTTTTTACATATTTATCTTGTTCCACCTCAAATCAAGTTAGTGTAAAATAAGGAAGAGAGGTGAGAATAAAGCAAAGTGACAAGATTAGAACCTGAAAGAGTTCTACGTTACGCTATGTAAACGAAAAAAAATATTTTGCAAGAAAAATTTACTTAGCTCCACTTTCATCCGTTCTGTACTCTTATTTAGTTGTGGTTTCCCTAGCCTGTAAATTTACTTGTATTGCTTGCTTAAAAAATAAGATAAACTTTGACGGAAATAAACACAAATTTTGCGCACGTAAAAATGATGATACATCACCGAATTCAAAACAATGACCAAAGTGATTACGGTCGCAGTAACACCGAAGAAGGCGATTTGCAAGCGCGCGTCAGTATCATACTGACCCGCCATTTTGGCGTGTGCTTGTGATTGATCTTAGGATAATACCAACCTGGATGCATCCTAAGGAATGAGGACATTTAAAACTATCTTTACTTTCAACTTTATTCTAACTCTGTAAGTCCTCTTTTTGAAAGGAGGTAGACCGAGTAATTAATCAAATTTACGTTGTCTTACAATGAACTCTGTGAAAATAAGGGCAAGGTGTGAATTCGCTTGATCAGGCATGCAACATTCTGGTAAGTGTGAAATCAGCGCAGCTGAAATTCTCGCCGCGAGCTGGCGATTAGGGTCTGGAAGCTATGCGTGCGATTCCATAGAGCCAAGTTTGTGACTAACAATTCATGCTTATTGTGTAATACTTAAACAAAATTTATAGAGTGAATCCATGTCAGTATTTACCTTTAATGAACATTACCATTGCATTGAATAAGTGCGCTATCATATAATGTAATTGAAATGTTATAACATTTTCAATATCTTTTTTGGAAAGACTTTACTTTACCAACATTGAAAGAGATTGTGAATCCAAAAAAATTTTTTGATGTCTTTGTTTTTGTCAGCTCTATTATATATGAAGGCACAAGCCAACGAGGAGCAAAACATCACGATCCCAAATGTGTTTGTTATTTTGTCCTACAGGCACCTATTAGGGTCTTTGGCGGCGCCAGCGGCCTTTCGCCGTTTACTTACCACTCTTTATCATCGTGATTTGAAGACTAGGTAGTTATGTGCAGGATCACAATACATGTAATTATTGTAGCATAGTTCGTATACTGTATTTACTACGTATGGTTCGGTATCAAGCACCTTTAGCAAGTAACCATCTCATCGACCCATTTTTATATTTCGTTTTGGTTGGGGAAGAAGCAGTTTCGAAACGATACCTACATAAAGACTTACAGACTGAAATATCATCAAAGTCGATAACATTACGTGAACTTCCTCATACCTACCGAGACGTAGTGAAACATTTATAAAAGCCTGACATTACGTTGTAGTCTGGCTAACAGATCGGTGCAATTGCCTTTTGAACCCGATGAGTGAGCCTTCTTCGAGTCGATTTAACTTCCTGCAATACAATACCTTACAATGTAAGTCAGTGCTATGAAGAAACGGGAAATACCACGAGGATATAAAGAAAATATCTTATATTTTTCGATACAATCAAGAGCATAAAATTTAGGTAATTTTGATGTGTAAAAGTTGACGTTAAAGAAATTGTTTGGAGGTGGCAATTATACGGTTTATAGCATACGAGTAACGATAATTTTAACTTATTTTGTTTTGCTAGCATATAAAAATTTTCGTAGGTAGGTAACTAAAAATAACTTTTTCAAATTTTTGACAAATATGTAAAGAATAACATTACTGTAGATACTTTTTCTGAGTTTAACGGGGTATAGTAAGTCAGCCAGCTTATTCCTCCAAACTTACTTGCCTTAATCGATGATATCTAGGTATAGTGAGATTAATAACATTCGTAAAGCAAACGTCGCGGGCGCAGAAGGTGAGGGCGCGTATAAATCGAGGGTCCGATTAAGGCTCACCCATTATCCTGTCGATACTCCGATTCGTGCGCACGAACATCGCTGAATTACATCTCTATTTACTGTCAAACTTAATTTGTATCCTTCGTTGCGAAAGTTCACGTCTAAGAAATAACGACTGTCGATATCTTGATATTACATAGTGATAGCTACTGAAGATACTTGTCAAGCAGTCAGTATGAAAATGTTTAACTAGAAATTAGAACGGTGAAGTATTCTCGAGTAGAGCTCGTGACCCTTCGCTCCTATCACTTTCTCTAGTATGTGATTATGCGCAATCTGTCTGGCTTTGTTGTTAGTCAGTCAGGTGATTTAGTGTCCTATATTGTAACGCAAGCTATTCAATTTGTAGTATGTAACTGTTTCTACTGATGTTTGTAAATTCATTGTTCCAAATTCAGCTGGAACATGGATAAATTCGGTAAAAATGATCCCCAGTCCAAGTATTAACCAAAATAATGGAGTATTTTGGTGAAAACCTTAGGTATAAATATCTAAGTATAAAATGTACATCTCTTGGTATTAGTACGTGTACATGCGTAGGCAAAAGTAAGCTTGGTATTTGATTCAGAATTGATGTTATGCTGGCATAGAAAGTGACTCAGGTTTAAATCACCTAGAGGCACCGAAGCGCGTTGAATGCCGGTGGAGTATTTATCACATCGTGGTGTAGTATGACGAGTCAAGTGATTAGTTGCTGGCTGTTATAATTTAGGCTTAGCGTAATTCGTGGGGTTTTGTTCGGGGCTTGTTAGGCTCACTTGTTGTGCGCGCGCTCACATCCGAACAGATTATACTGGACCGGCATTGCTTAGCATGGAGTCAGCTTGAATAAAAGATTTCATACGCTTCGATTTAGATGGTCCAGCTTTTCTTATGCTAAATTAAGCTAGATTTAGGAGTTTTCCCGATTGGTTTCAGTGGAATTACTGGCAGACGGGAATTAAATTTTGTGTTAGTAGACGTTTGTGAAGACGATTCTACGAATACTGAAGTGCACGAGTCCGACATGCACTAGACCAACTTTGTTTTAGGATACTTTACTCTTTATTTAATATCATTTAAGGGCGTTTTCAAACAAAGTTGTTGGATCACTCGATGTATCAGAATTTAAAATTTTTACGTTGTTCCTACTCAGAAACGAGAGCTCTATTAATGCTAATAGGAGAAAAAAAATGTCCCAAAATTTTGTATAAATAAAATAATTTCCATTAGGTACGCTACCATCCATAGAAATTAATTGGGAGTGGTTGCGTAAGTGAATCGAAAAAAAACGGGTCACTTTTTTTCACGTATTAAAATGAATAGAGCTCTCAATTCTGAGTAGGATAGGAACAACGTAAAATTTTTAAATTCTGAAACATCGAGTGATCCAACAACTTTGTTTGAAAACGCCCTTATACTTGTTACATTTACCCGTTTTTTGTTACGAGATACGAGACACGGATCATTCTGTATTATTCTGTAAGGATTCAGTTTTTTACATTTTAAATACAGAAACATAAAAACAAAAACGCGAATATTAATGTCATTTATTATGCGCATTTACTACGCACTTTAACAAAATCTAAAGCCTTTTCCATTTAAGGCTGCCGCTGCACAGACGTTAATATATCGCTGACCATTTATTTACATTAGCATCATTTCATTATCAGTTTATCACTGATTGCCTCGAAAGCTATTGATGTACAACTTGCATTGATAAATAGGCGATGACTAAATGTAAATACGATTGAGCTTTTGTTATGCCGAGGGTTTTCTGCCGCTCGTGACTTTGTTTGGCAACGAGGGATCAATGAATGATGTTATTCACACTCGGACAGCCTGAATAAATCGGTATGTGTAAGTATTTATGATGTAAATATGATTCAAGCAATCGATATGGCGTGACAGAATAATTAGAGCTTCAATTTGGTGTAAAATTATTTTAAGGTAAATATGACGGGCTATTTGATCCTCCATACAAAAAGTCTATTAAAATGATAGAACAACCTCAGTCACCCATGTTATATAATACCACGTAGACTTATTATAAAAAGATTCTCAACAATATTCTTTGGGTCAAGTTTTTTATCGCGCCCTTTTAATATTTCGACGATGACAAGATTATGAAACGCGATGAGGAATCCCGACAGGAACCCTTTGACCGCGGACATACCACATAAATTATGAATTAGTCAGTTGACTTCATTGAAAGGCCATACCACCGCTGGGTCCCTTTGTGCAGGGTCCCTATTAACTGCTTAAGAAGTTCATAGCATTTTGTAATATTAACTAAAGTGGGTTCCCTTATTAAAAACGTTCTCATTGGCCTTTCAAAAGTCGTCGTATTATTGTGAGAATATTTTGACACATTGCTGTGCATTGTCCGAAGTTTTTTGGAGCAATAAATATTTTTTTCACACCGAGTCTTTGTGGACGAAGGTGAGTGACACTGATTTATAGGCCACTGATATTAAATGCAACTTGATGTTATTATTTATGTTTTTTTTATCAAGACTACCTCATCAAGTTTATTTTAAATGGATACTTTTTACTGGTCTACTTTTAACTACCTTAAATATTAGCGATGGTAAGAGATCACCACTGCCCATAGACACCCGCAACCCCGGAGGGTTTGCGGATGCGTTGCCAACCTAGAGGACTTAGATGAAATGCCTCTTGTGCCCATAATTTCCCCGGCTGTCTTACTCTCCACACCGGAACACAGCAGTGCAAGCACTGCTGCTTAGCGGCAGGATTAGCGAGTAAGATGGTGGTAGCGATCCGGACGGACCTTGCACAAGGCCCTACCACCCGCGTTTAGTTAACTATTCCTAAATCAGTTTAAAAATGTATGGTGGTGACACGACGGCTATAATATAACAATCGTGTTTCATATTCAAAAGCATTCAAATTAACAAAACATTAAAAGGTAATAAATTAATGATCGTTGTAATGTTAACCCCTAAATCGAAACTCACTACCGCGTTCATTACTCTTTCTCCCCTATTTAGAGTACCTATTCTCATGTCCTCTGTGTCGGCATATGCCGCGCACTGTATGTGTGGACAGGTGACAATAGAGCGAGGCTTTCGGTGCGACCGCGACGAACAAGTGTGATAACCGATTGAGGAGTCTGTCGCCGCCACAATGCGCTCGCACAGTAGCGGGCTTCCGTGTCGCTCGCTACTAGAATTACGAATGGTGACAGAATTGGACGCTATCAAGTTACCTACTATCGGATGTGTGATGTAAGAGAAATATTGGCCACCGAGCACTGACAGTGATATTTTGTGACCAAAAGATCGCCGCTACCGTTATATAATGAAACCTGCTTAAACTAAAGAGCTGCTAATCATTTTGTTTCAATTTTAACTCGAGCTTTTCCATGAAAAAAAAAAACAACATCCAACTTGCTTGGTTTGCAATCGGCTTGTTTAGAAACGACAGCCCAAATAGGGATGCAAACGATGCATCGATGTCTTTTGTTGTTTCAGTAAAAAAACATCGATGTATCGATGTTGTTTTATGCGATGTTTTTACATCGATGTTTTGCCTGCCATCTATTAGAAATGTTTGGTACTTTTAGCAAAGCAGAAAATAGGTTTTAAAGGTAATTTTATTTCCTATACTCTACTCTACACCTTCCTTATTCTAAAGACTGACCCATTCAATAGATAATATTGCTATAGATAATAGATAATATACAATTTAACTATTAAATAGATAGATAATAAAAGAAATTAAAAAACATTCACAACAGCTTTCGATATTTGCATCCCTAAGCCCAAAGCTCTCTCGTTCTGATAAGAGGACTGTGTCCAGCCCTAGGATATATTTAGCATGAGATGATGATTATGGTATCTTGTAAAATGACAGATCTGCGACAATTTTGAAATGAAATGAAATGGTTTATTTGCTTGTGTGGTAAACAATGGTCTTAAGTAAGACATTATACAGTAAAGATATCGCACACTGAGCTAGTCACAGCATGCAAAATTTTACAAACGCAACACTGATAAGTATAATCTAAATATATAAAAGAAGAAACTGACTGACTGACTGACTGACTGACTGACTGACTGACTGACTGACATATCAGCGCACAGCCCAAACCGCTGGTTCTAGAGATTCCAAATTTGGCACGTAGGTTCCTTATAAGGTCTAGGAGTGCACTAAGAAAGGATTTTTCAAAATTCGACCCCTAAAGGGGTTAAATGGGGGTCCAAAGTTTGTATGGGGAAACAAGATTAGTTAGACTATTTTATTCGAAACTTCACATGAGTATTCCTAACGATAAATGAGTAAACACCTGTTTCAGGTTTTTTGAAAATTCAACCCCTAAAAGGGGATAGGGGGTGACAAAGTCTGAAAATCAACGTGGGTATTATTATTATTATATTATAGTGGGTAGTATTGTTTGTACGGTTTATTGGGTCGCTGATTACGAAACAATAACACACTTAATACTTAATAAATATACTGTTCAAATTTCGTACACAAGGAGATGATTACAAAACTAAGAAAATAATTTCAGGATTTTTGGAAATTCTCACGGGATAAGGAAAAAACGGGATTTATATTATACCTATTCAGTTCAACGAAATCCTGAACTATAATTACTAGACTTCAAATTTAGCATAGAAGTAGGTGATTATAATAGTAAAAAACAGTTTTAAGGATTTTCGAAAATTCCAACGGGATAAGGAAAAAACGGGATTTATATTCAGTTCTACGGGATCGATTTTTCGTTTTAATTATCGTAGAAAACTGAAATTTGGCCTTCAGGTTCCTTGGGGAGTATAGGGGAGCACTATACAAAAGGATTTCCCAAAATTTTGATGGAAATGAACGGGAAAAAAACGGGATTTTTTGTTATACTGCTGGTCGTAGAAAGTTGAAATTTGGCATGTAGGTTGTTTGGAGAGTGTAGAGGAGCATTAAGAGAGGAATTTCCAAAATTCCCACGGGAACGGGAAAAAACGGGATTTTTTGTTTTACTGGTCGTAGAAAGCTGAAATTTGGCATGTAAGTTGCTTGATGAGTGTAGGGAAGCACTAAGAGACAATTTTCTGAAATTCCCACGGGAACGGGAAAAACGGGACTTTTCGTTTTACTGGTTGTAGAAAACTGAAATTTGACATGTAGGTTGCTTGGGGAGTGTAGAGAAGCATTAAGAGAGGACTTTCCAAAATTCCCACGGGAACGGGAAAAAACGGGATTTTTCGTTTCACTGGTCGTAGAAAGCTGAAACTTGGCATGTAGATTGCTTGATGAGTGTAGGGAAGCACTAAGAGACAATTTCCTGAAATTTCCACGGGAACGGGAAAACGGGACTTTTCGTTTTACTGGTTGTAGAACACTGAAATTCGGCATTTAGGTTGTTTGGAGAGTGTAGAGAAGCATTAAGAGAGGAATTTCCAAAATTCCCACGGGAACGGGAAAAAACGGGATTTTTCGTTTTACTGGTCGTAGAAAGCTGAAATTTGGCAAGTGGGTTCTTTGGGGAGTGTAGGGAGCATTAAGAGAACATTTCCCGAAATTCTTACGGGAACGGGAAAAAAACGGGATTGAAATACTCCTGGTGCACGCGAGCGAAGCCGCGGGCAAAAGCTATTTGTCAATAAATGAAGTATACGCGGACGAAGTCGCGGGAAAAAGCTAGTAATTTAATAAATATGCACTTAATTAATTAAAAATTAGTTCAATTACTCGAACAACGTGGATATTGTCTCATTAAAATGGATTGAGACAAAAAAAAATAAGCTAGTGATAAAACATAGGTAGGTAATATTATAAGTTAATCAAGAGGTGTTAGTAGGTATGTGGTGGGGGAAAGGAGCAAAAGAAATCTGCTAAATGTAGTAATTTTTTGACAGGAATTGGAGCTCCTCATATCCTCAACACACAAGCGTAAACTGGCTAATTCTAGTAAAAAAAAAAGAAAAAGTTTATACAACGATTTACAACCACTCAAGGGCTTAGAATTATTAAAATCCTATTGACTTTTTTAAAGTCTATGGCCGCCTGCGTCTTGTTTCGACACAATAAGTTGTAGCGAGGTGCACATAAGCCACGGTAAACAATTAGCATAATAATTTACATTGCTCTCCTTTGAGGAGCGCCGCCGCTCTCGCCGCTTTGACCCGGTTATTTGTCACCACACACTCGAATGGTTCATGTTCATGAAAGATCTATTTAGGTCCAACTAACTATCTAATTGTTTTATTATTTTTATTCATGTTGATACAATAAATCGGATCTCAATTGTACAAAAAGCATCATCATCACGCATGACATTTTTTATTGTATTGCTGTCCCGTGTTTAGTGTCCCACTGCTGGGCAAAGACCTTTCTTCCTTTCACCGTACTCAAACTCTTTATTCCGGTATATGCTGTAACAAACATGTTAAGAATGTTTGTAACTATATCTTCATTATCTTACCTTTTGTAAGTATTTACTCGTTTATAAAAGTTGAAGATGATGATATTGATGACGAGAAGATATATACTTATAAAAGACTAGCTGTTGCCAGCGACTTCGTCTGCAAAGAATTCGTTGATCGCTATCCCGCGGGAATTACGCAATTTTCCGGGATAAAAAGTAGCCTATGTGCTATTCCAGACTTTTCTCTATCTGTGTGCTGAATTTCATCCAGATCCGTTGGGCCGTTCTGGCGTGATTGAGTAACAAACAAACATCCATCCATCCATCCATCCATCCATCCATCCATCCATCCATACTTTCGCATTTATAATATTAGTTAGAAGTTAGATGTTGACTTAGTACTTAGCCGGCCTGCTCTATCTAATCATCTAAGAGTCAACTACCAACTACAAACTCCAACGTTTGGCAACCCTATTGCAAAACACCCATTACCACGCTCTCTTCATTAACTAAAGTTCCCCACTCAGTGTCTCAAGGCAGGCGAGCTCAGTATATACGTATTATGTAGGTACACTATGTAATCGGCCCCTAATGCTTACTCATTGGCGAGCATGCCCCCGCAATTAGCCTTTTACGGCCGCCCCTATTGGCTAAGGTACACAATAGCGTAGGAATAGTGAGCAATTCAATGCAGGTAGACGATCGGCGTACTAAACAATTACTTGTTTGTACCTACATAGTTTTGTAAAAGGAAATAACAAAAAGGACGTTTGCCAGTTCTAAGAGTACCTATTTTGTATTTGTCAATAATAATAATTGTCCGTCACATTGAATTTTAGTCACCCTGTCGTTTTATGGCTATGATGACACATGACACTTTACTCAAAAACAGTAAAAAAATTATCGACATACAAGAGAGTGAGCCACTTTCTATACGGGCACATTTTTGACGTTAAATTCTTGAATGTGCAAACAATTTTGTATACAAATGTTTAGCTTTTCTTTCGTCTGTTTTAATTTTGTACGAAACTACGAGATATCGTAAGTCAATGGATAGATCCGATTATTCGCTGCGTTTAATAAAAACACATTATAAATTCACAGTCTTTCTTACCCGTCCCAGCAAAGAGTTATTATTATAAATTCATTCGACGTAGGTAAGTACCGTAAGCTACTAATTAAAATCAAATTACACATACCGTCAAATTTGAACATGTCGAGGGAACGCAACACATTTTCTCATCATATGTTAAAACAATGGCTACTGGCGGTTGCTCGCTTATCTACTATCTTACATCAATAAATGCCTTTCTTTAGAACGTACGAGTTATATACCTACAATTTTAATTACGTCCGTCCGTCCAAAATTTCAAGCCCTGTCCAGTAGATGGTCGTTTTTAAGGTGGAAGTGTCTGAATAAAATGGTGTAAAAGTTTTTAGTAACGCATGGAGAATGTTTGTAAGTAGTGTTTTAGATATGAATGGCGATTGTCACGGGGCGGCGCAGAGGAGCCAGTAATGGTTCTATCATTGGGCTGGGGCAAGCACTCCACCCTTCTTGTGTTGCATATGTTTGTTTTCGTATAGCTCATCGTAATGAAGAATGCAGTTAAAACGTTTCTTAACGATAATTTTGAGTACGTTTTAAAATTCATCGTTACGTGTTCTTGTGCGACGTGGTGTAGCTGACAGAAAAGTGTTGTAAAACTAGCTAGAAGTTAGCAATAGATGTAGCTACATTATTTGCACTGGTCAAGCGCTTTGCGTTTAATTCAAATTAATTTAGATAAACCGTAGATATTCAGTGCAATACCTATGTAAAGGCAAAAAGTATCATTACATGTCTGTCCTCATTAATTTCGTCAAATCACTTGACGAAGTCGCGTTAGCAAACTTGGTTCGAGGCGTAACTACCCGTGCAAAATTAATACTTTCTTATATTTTGAGCTGCGGCAATCAATTACCCCGTGTTATGGCAGTCGGTTAAAAGACACCTGTCGGCATTGTTTTAGTCAGATTGTTTCTGATCCACAAAACCCTTCAAATTATCATATGCCTTGGGAGTTGATGTTTTAAAATTCTAACTTTCCAACATCAGGCATCGCAAGGTGCGCGTTTGTATATGATTAGCAGCTTGTCAGAACCGAGTTAGGGTTCCGATATATTCAAATTTAATCGGCAAAGGGTTGAACTTATACATTTTATCATAATTAATGGGCCCTCTTTTTACGCTGCCGGTGTCAGTTTGCTTGACGACTTGGTTTTATTAGCCAGCCTTATTTGGTGAAAATTAAAGTTATCTACCTATCGTGGGTCAAAAAATGCACTTCGTTTGCGTATATTTACTAACTGATTAATTATAAAGAAACATAAAAAAATAGACAAAAATTACATACAGTATTTACATTCCGTTTCCCAAACAAACTTTAGCTGATCTCCAAAACCGAACATTTCTTATCAATTGATGGCTATTTTGTAAAATAAAACCTTCGATTTGATATGATACTTATCGACTGTTACCAAGGCCATGGTATATTTTTCCCCGTGCAGTATTGAATTTAACAAACAATCTAAGTACCACTAACCTTAAGGAAGCCAGCTGCTAAACAGCGCTGCATCTGTTCTCACACGGAATTCTTACTTCATAGGTTATCTAGAGGTTAGAAGACATCGTGCGCGACAAATGACGATTATAATAATCTATTCTTCTTATACTAACAATATTAAACCAATAACTTTAATTCTCGTACAACATTTTACAAAGATATAAAGACGAGCAAAAGAAAGTTCCGAAAATCACCTCTCAAAT
The DNA here is from genome assembly GCA_963854515.1 of Pandemis heparana. Lineage (NCBI taxonomy): Eukaryota > Metazoa > Arthropoda > Insecta > Lepidoptera > Tortricidae > Pandemis > Pandemis heparana. Next base: position 9,464,926 of record OY978012.1, on the reverse strand, counting down.
TGAAACTGTCTCACTGACAGACGCATTTTGGTCCGAAGAAGGTCCGAAGGCGCGTGGCTATGAACGAGTGCCATGCCATTCATCTACCAACAAGCAAACGATAAAAAAATGCGTGTTTATAATGCATACTGACTATTTTGAATACCTACTCACTGAAATTCTTGCCTGTATTGTACATGGCGCACTATAACACAGCTCTGTACGTTATCTAAACGCAAGTCCTTACTTATGCTATTTAGGGTTGAACCTTCAGAAATGCTTCGGAGGAATGAAAAACCGATTTATTATTCTTCCTCTCTTTCTGCGTAACTATGGCCAAATAAGTCTCGATTCAAATCGTTCCATGATTTGTTAGACGCATTTCCTTATATATTATATAACCATGCGCTGAGCCGCCATGCTATGAATGCCAGTATATTAAGACGGGATTTTGTGTTATGATACCTAATTAGCTATTAATTTATGAAACCATTTTGCATATACTTACTAACTTTTTGTTGGCACTATCATCGATCGAGCAAATTCCGATAGTCACCGTCGATCAAGATAAAAAAAGTTTAGTAGCCCTCAGCTAACTGGGGGAAGGGTCCCTTTAATCGTCTTGGTGATTAATTTACATAATATCTTTCAGTTATACTGCTGTACACATGTTTAATGACGAGTGTAGATAAAAATGGTTAGTATTCGATAATATCAATTAAAAGTTGATTCAGTTTAAAAACTGGTAACTAAAAACTACCTAGTTTTTCTGTCAGTATGAAATTTTACCTATTGTAAATTACTCGTAAGGGCTTACCTATACTATATACTTGCTTCTGCCCGCGACTTCGCCGACATAAAATTAGCAATTGACATGTTTATCGCTATCCCGCGGTAACTATGCAATTTTCAGGGATAAAAAGTAGCCTTTGTTTTAATCTAGGCTACCAGCTATCTTCCTTCCGAATGTTACCCAAATCCGTCCAGTCGTTTCAGCGTGAAGATGGCACAAACATACACACTCACTCACTCGCTCACATCGTCACAAAACTTTCGCATTTAAGTATAATATAGTAGGATTTAGATCAATGAAATGAATGATGATGAGGCCAGGTCAAGAGTATACCCGAAACCGACGAGCATGTATTAAGAGATTGATGAATGTGGATGAAGCGAAAGAGGTATGTCAGAATCGTAGCAAGTGGAACAAAGTAGTCTCTGCCTACCCCTGTGGGAAAGAGGCGTGACGGTCGGTATGTATGTATTAGATCAATGACGTTAAGTTGAAACATAGCTATTAATATTCTTATGTTGATAAATAAGTCATTTATACTAATCAAAATAGGATTTAAAACACTCACGTTTTTTTCGTAAACCAAGTATATCCGACATGTCATTGTATTTTTAAATTAATCCAATTAATTAATTGATTAGGTAATCGTTCTTTCCCGAAGTAAACTTGAACGGGAAATCAATAAAAAATTTCACTTTTTAGTAATCGTACATTGTACCTACATAATTATTTATGCATCTCAGGATAGTTGTGGATGGAAAGACAATAAAATTTAAGTTAATTGTTTTACTTAACAAAGTGAGATAGAGTGAAAAAATTAAACTACAAACAATAAAATAGGTTAAATAATAAGGTATCAAACCAATTCACAATGCAGCGAATGACATTGACAACAGTGTTCGTGCCCCGCATTCGATAGCGTATGGAGTCAATTGTCCGGAGTGCACTTCGTTGTAGACGCGGCTATCTCCACAATTTGCAATGTCGCTATGACGAGAACAAGACATGCAATGACTGCACGTGACGTGACCACGACTACAGTAATTCTGTCAGTGGACTGCATGTTTGAGTTGACGAGCCATATACGTAAAAACACATCTATAATATGTATATTTAGACTATGTGTGAATACCACTTTTTTATTATTAGCCCATGATGTCGTCTTACTGCTGGATAAAGTTCTTTCGTCTCGACTCTCACAACTCCCGGTCCGGTGCAATATCAGGCCAGTCCTCAATACACGCGTCCAAATGGTCTCTCCATCTCCTTTTTAGTCTACCATCAAGTTACTGAGTGAGCCCAGCTCTGTGTTTGCATGCGGTATATAATTATTATGTCCACACACACACACCATTTTACCATTGATTTTTGTCGTTATTTTCATATTCGCCACACGCCATATGCCCTAGCTCGACTGTCAAGAAATCGATCGATGCTTATCTTTATTAATGCAACTAACACAAGCTATAAAGACATGTGTAACGCCGGTAGCCTTGCAGTTGTCATAAAACTGTTCCAGAGAACATAAATTATAACCATGGCCCAGTATAGAGATGTTAACATCGAGACGTTATCTCCTATCAAACCTATCAGTAATCGGCCATTGTGTACAACTGAATTAATAGCTCGGTGGTTTCGTCATATGCAAATTGACGGTACTATCATTACTTCAAAATATTCAAAGAGGAATACAAACTTACATGTATAAACCTAGCAGTAAAATACATTAAAAAATGTTACAATTAGGTACTACATTTTTACAGCTGTTTTACAAAAATAAACAATTTAACATTATTGACAGGATTTCTAGAAAAAGTATGCACTTATTTAGCGCATAAGGCATAAAAATAGACTCGAGGAAAAAAACTGATTTAGTCAATGACTGGTTTAAGCCGGCCAGTTCTTTAATTGCTAAATTAAGTTTTTTTTTGCAGCAAGTGCCCATAAGTGTGTCAAATGTCTTTTAACTTGTCGTGTTCATGCAAGCAGAGCTTACCTTGCCTGAAGTGTTGTCTTACCCGTAGTACTTAGCGCATTGTGACTGCGCTCATTCGTCTTGCTTAAAATTCGTCCCTCCACGGCTTCGATATGTAAATGGCGAGCGACATTCGAATACAAAAAGCTCGAACGCGGTGGCAACGAGTAAATCAATCGATCAACGCCGGATATACTCGTGGGATGTCTTCTATATGTCTTCATTGTGTTCATTAGCGTCGGGAGCGGGCCGCGGCTCGACCACACCTGCTTCCAGAATATGTCCGGCATTCCGCAAAAACGTACGAATTGAACGCTCCTGCTATTTGGTGGATTCGGTTGCATGCGCTCGTGTGGTTTGTAGTGTGGTGGAGGTAAATTTACAATCGAACGGTTACTATTTTTTTGTAACGGATTCATTGCTACAAATTTATTAATTTACTCTAATGTATTGATGAAAAGTTTACGTTAATATTTGATTACTTAACTATTTATTGATTAACATCTGCGGAAGGCCAATAAAGCAACTAACGTTTTTTTAATCAAAATGTTTGATCTTGTCAATGAAGAGAGTATTAATAACTGGTTCTCATTAATTAAATTAACGAGGCTTTATGATCAGAACGATATTGTATTGTTGTATAAAATGACGCGCTCATTATCGGTCCTTTCGCTTCAAGGCGTATAGGCGTCGTATAAAAACACAATGGCTTCGAATTTGGACCGTTACACGGGGCTATTACGCTATTAAATACCCTAATTACAGATCAAACTCCGTAACCACAAAGGCTTCATCTCGCGTCGCTTTTTCGACTTTTGTGTCGTAAAAAGCGTAGTGTGAGACCCGTGTATTAGCGGTTTTAAAATTGCCTGTGGGTTCCGCATATCGCCGGCCTACACAATGGAGGAAACCGCTATTGTCTGCAGAAACGAATCCATGTCTTAGATCTAGATTAAACGTGGATTAATTATTGACTTGGGCTAGCTTTTGCAGACAGTCACTCTAACAATGGCGTTCACTACTTACCCTATATTAGAAAATAAGCAAATCATAACGAATGTTGTAAAAAGTTGTTGAGAAGACACATTTTACTATTTAGTGTATAAAATGTGGGTAATTACGTAGTCAATTATAAACGAAACAAAGAAACATATCTGAGGACGACATTGAAATCACAACAAATACAGTATACGGAAACACTGAATGCGGTTTGTGGTTTTTACACAGTACAAGTAAATTACGTGGGATAAGTCTTAAGGATCTTTCACAGGTTCCTGCGTGCTTTGTGTGGCGTAGCAAGGTCGGTAGCATGCATTCATCATTACGCTTAATACGAAACTGTAGCGACAATGCAAACAGATTATATTATATTTTGCGTTATTACAGGCCTTTGTAACATATTCCTCTGTTAATAAATAAAAGCAGAAATTGATCTTATAATGGTATAGGAATACGCGAGAAAATAAATATCGAAAAGTTACGTATACGTATGTCTTTTATTTGTGTTGTACGTGCGTTTTTTTTTTTTTTTTTTTTTTTTTATGTGAATAGGAAGGCAAACGAGCAAGTGGGTCACCTGATGGTAAGCGATCACCACTGCCCATAGACACCCGCAACCCGGAGGGTTTGCAGATGCGTTGCCAACCTAGAGGACTTAGATGAATTGCCTCTTGTGCCCGTAATTTCCCCGGCTGTCTTACTCTCCACACCGGAACACAGCAGTGCAAGCACTGCTGCTTAGCGGCAGGATTAGCGAGTAAGATGGTGGTAGCGTAACTTTAATACACCTAAAAAGGTTTTGTTCAATATATGTATGTAAAACTAGAGTTATAAGAGTAGATTTTAAACCTAAACGCTAACTTGACCGCTGTTTTAATATTTCAACTAGCCGCTTTAACTAGTAAAAATGAACTGAGCTTATTTTATACTTAACCACTTATATCTGATCTTTAACGTTCCATTAATCATCACAGAAGGTCGCTCAGGTCGCACAGTCCACGGGGTCCACAGTCGTTACACTAACTAGTCGAAGTCTGGAATAGTACTATAGAATCTACGACATTTAACCTACGTTGTTAAGAAAATAAACCCAGGGCGTTATCAGAGCTCGCTTTGTATTTACGAGCACGAGTACCCACCTTAATTTTAAGCACCAGCGGGTAAGCCATAAACGTAGTCAACCGTCCATTTTCCCGATATCGCGACTACAGGCAGCAGACACGCAGGGCTTTCCAACCGCTCCACTTTGAAAGGATTTAATAACCATCACTTGCCTTGACAAAAGAAGACTTGGTTGGTCGTTTTAAGGTGCATTTTACACTGTGTTCGTGGTTACGTAAATGAGGTTTGGTTGGTCAGACGGGTATTAGCATAACGACCCGCGCGCCCCTTAACGCAGCATGCTTGGTCATGCCGACCCGGGCGCTGCTCGCAATTTCCCGGCGCTTTCGTGAAAAGTGTTGCGACTATGTAAAAATTTACGTGATATTTAAAACATGGAGGCAATTTGGAGCGTATTAGCGGTGTAACGGCGCTTTCTATGCAGTTAATACAGTGCTGCCAATTAAAATGTGATGCTGATGTTAAATATTAGGATTGCTAACTTCTTTCTTGCTTATTTGATTGACCTGATTACTTTTATATACTGGAGGCTTTATCTACTGTAAACTAGATAAAGAATATCCTAATTGAACATCGTTCTGAATGTTATAATTAATCGAGTCGATTTTATCTACATTTTTGAGCAAATGAGCGACCGTTCTATAATATCTTATTTGAAATTTTAATTATTAAGGCTCAATGCTACCCGGTGATTACAAGGCTAGTGCTATAAACGGGATAAGAACCGCGATTATTTTTATTGAGCACCCGATATTACCCGCAATTTCTTCAGTCTACCCGTGATCATAATGCATGCAACTGCGTTGAAATATCGGGTGCTCAATAACGGTAATCGCGGTTCATATCCCGTTTATAATATTTCGAACGAATGTCGTGTCTTATCGCACTTCCACTATTTTTTGTGTTCTGTGAGCCTTACACCTACGGCTATTGTAAAAACCAACTTATTAACAGGACCTACAGACGTACCTGATAACGAGCCGGCCCAGCATGGTGGAGTTGAACGAGAGCGGCGTGCCGCTGCGGCTCATGTGCGACGTCACCTCCGCCCTTACCTACTTGCATTCCCGGGGACACGCGTATGGGTAAGATCATTTCGAAGGTCTTTTAGACCTATGTCCAATAAAGTTATGTCTATGTCTATCCATATCTATCTATGTCTATTTGACATCAAAAAATACACAGACTCTTAAACTAATATTTTATTGAATCAGGCGTTACTTTGCGGAGGTCCATTTCAATGAACACAAAATATTTACCTTGCTACTCCGCTACTTATTAAGTAGCGGAGTAGCAAGGTGAATATTTTGTGTTTCTTAAACTAATACAAAAAAAAACATACTGAGTTGTTGATGCCGAAAAGGAATTCGACTCAGCATTGCTGCAGTAAGTGCCAGCTACAGCACTGATTTTCAGTCAAACCCTTCACATCCTTGCATCAAACGCGTTGGACAGGAATCAGTACAAATAAGTAATAATACTGAATAAACTGTACTGTGAACTGTTTCTTTTAATACTGAAGCGGGTTTTATGGCGCGAAAATCGTTTTATTTACTACGACTTGTCTTTGAGACTTCCGAACGGCATGGCAACGAAACATTCTCTCTCTATCCTCTTTTATAAATTTCTAAATTACTCGTTACAGGCTATTTTTTTTGTTTAGTACCTAAACCACAGAATATATAATAGTACTAACGTACAGAATGGCCACGCTCCGCCCCGCACCTATTCGAGTTACCCCACCCCTCAAGCGCAGTCTGCCGGAAAGCTGCTGGCAACTAGTAGGGCTCGCGACGCGATGTATGTCGGCCGCACGTCACAAGTTCGGGAACCTATCCTACCTACTTCATTTTATAAAACATTAGAAAATTAATGCTTTCTGAAATTATCGCGATTAATACATGAAATAACTACAGAATCATTCGCTTAAGTTTGTTGTCGTGCATCTATTGTAATTGAAAATAATAATGCTTAAATACACAGACAGACACATTTTAAGTAAGTTTAAATAAATAGATAACGATTAAGTACATTTATTTGCACACATCTAAGCCATATCTTTAGTATATTTATGTCATTGGTAGTACTTATAGTACTAGGTTTTTGCGATAGACAGCCCTGTGTATCTTACGCACACATTGACGCGTGTACAGACGACGTCGTGCCTGTGTTCATTTCAGAACGCGGACTTTGTACGTCGTGGCCGCCGTGTGCCTAAACTTCTTACGTAATACAATGAGTTAACTTTTCAAATTAGTTTTTCAAGCCACACTAGGCTTTGTGAAATGTAGTACATAAATGAAATAATTTAACTCCTTATTTATTTTATAATCGTAGAACCTAATGTGTATTTTCTTTAAAGTCATTCAAATCAATGTCAGCTACAAATTCAAAAACAATACAATATCTGATAGCTGTTAAAGAGGTTTCAACATTTATAATACTGACAAATTCAAAAATGCAAAAAATCTTTGTGATATTCGGATGGTCCTTTGTTGTTTAATTTACTGTTACTTTTTACTGTTTTAAAACAAAATAATACTTTATGCATTAATACGCAGTTAATCCAAATCACCGAACTTCACTTAACCTCAAAAAACCTAAATAATAGCACAAATACATACATCAACGTCGTGTCGCGGCGGCAAAACTTGCATTTCACGTAAATCCAATTTGTGCGGGCCGTCCGAAAGGGCGAGCCGTGGCGGGCTGTAATTATTCACGTGTTATGACATCTCATTTGCATATAATCGGTAAGGCAGTCCCCGATGCGTGAGGCAACAATAAGGCAACGTAGGCCATTCACACGAACGCGGCGGCCTATCAAGATCGGCGCCGGCCTATGAAAAAGCGGCCACGTATTAAAAATAAGCTACCTAAGATGCCTCGTGATTATTTTTCTTGTAAGCGCCATCGTTACTTAGCAGTTTTTGCTTCATGTTGTGTACTCGTTGCTCTATATACAACAATTGATTTAGTGTACGTTCATAAAATAAAATATGTAGGTACCTAAGTAAAGCTGAGGGCTTTACTGAGTCTAATTAATACGAAAGGAAACCACTATTTTCGTTAAAGGCTATATTCAGACTGACATACATAAGTTCAAAGCAAGAATTCTAAAATTAAAACATTCAAAAACTAGTAAAAAAAGTATAAAAACATAAAGAAATATAAAAAGGTTGTGCCTGTGGCACACTAAGTATTTTAATAAATAATTGCAGTCTTGAAACAAATGTGAAATTTATTTTTCATCTCTCATACTCTGAAAGTAGGTCATTGATTATCTGGATATAGGGTTGAAAGTGACTCATCGCGACCCTTGGGTTGAAAGTAATTTTTTTTTCTAGCTAATCCAAATGAGGTACATAGCAATGGAAATACGTATACAGCCATGTAATATATATTTAAAATAATAATCTATACTAATAGTTCCTTTTTAATTGTAAAAGGCAAAATAATCTTAAAATAACATTCCCGCTATATTATAAGCTTATGCAAGCGTATACAACGAGAATTAGTAGAAATTATTACGTTCGGTAATTTTTTTTGCTTGAAATATTTAAGTCGACAATTAATTGTCCGTGTCTCCGTGTCTGCAAGTTTAAAAAAAAACTAGCCGGCCGCCATTGGTGCGCAGAAGAAATGCGCAATGCGCGCAAATCGCGCAATAGAAAAAAGAGCGGGAAGAGAATGACAAACGTAACAAATATTAAATGCGACCATGCGACGTTAGTGAATTTTTAAATTCCTCATATTCGAAATGAAAAGTAGAGTGTTCAACTCGGATGAAATTACCCATTTCACCCTCGAACCATTGGTGCCCTCACTTCGTTCGGGCACCAGAAATATCTCAGGTGAAATGGGTATATTTCAACCCTAGTTTATCAATCTACTATATTTTAGGCAGGTAGGATGAAGTGCTGTAAAATGTTCTAAATATATTTATCACATACTTATTGAGTTTTAACTATCTTTTCACACCACTTGCTCGACAATGGCTAATTATATATCATGTAAACCTTACTCAAAGTAACTCATTACAGCCCTTGGTTTTAGCCGGGTAGTAATATTGTACTGGATTTCATTATAACCCGCTGGTTAGTAATATGAATCTCACTTCTCATAGTTCTTATTGCTATACTTTTACAGTCTAATTTCGTAAAAATCGCACGGCTCCGAAAATCGAGATGGCCATGCCACGGCAAGCGGCGGCGTTCGATTTTCAAACGAATGAAACAAATTTCAAATAAAAAAAAAGCCGCGAGTGTTTGCTGACGCTGTGATATAGTTACGCATTAGAACTGCTAAGATTCCAAATAAAAATATTAAAACTGGACCAATGTCTCGAAAATAATTTTAGGTAGGTATACTTTTAATTCTGTTTTACTGTTGTTTTAATTAAATTCTTTTTCTAGTTGCCTTGGTTTTTATTGTCTCGCAAAAGGTGAGAAAAGTAGAGTATACTCCTCGGGGATAAAACTGTTTATGTCTTGGGTGCGCTTAAATTCTTCGCTCCTCTCAGGACTCATCTTAATTCCCTCGCTACGCTCAGGAATTAACTCACAACAACCATGCTTCGCTCGGGAGTTAAATTTAGAGTCCTTCGCTGCGCTCAGGATTCAATATCGCGCCCGTGACATAATACAGTGCTTTATCCCCTTGGTGTACAATCTACTATTATACCTACATCAATAACAACTTTCATTATTAATGAACACAAAATATTTACCTTGCTAGTCCGCTACTTACGTGCAAGATACACAAGCCTGAGCGAAATATAAATATTTTGCATGCAAGCCCTCCCTCCACTACTGCCACACAAAACGCACATTAACCTTAATTAACCTTAACACCACACAAACACTGACGCGCGTTTCGATCCCTCTACGGGATCATTTTCAAAGTTAGAGCACAACCGGTACATACGAACCAACGTCGTATCGGCGCATCGGTTGTGCTCTAACTTTGAAAATGACCCCGGCAAGGTACAAATACTTTGTGTTCATTGAAATGGACCTCCGCAAATAACGCCTGATTCAATAAAATACTTTCCTTAATAACACAAAAAAAAACAATACTTTTGAGGCACAGGTAGGTATCCGCATTCGCTACAAAAAGGGTAGTACCCATCGCAGTATTGGAAAGCGGCGTGGGATTTGTAAGCAAGCAAAGCACTAAGATTTGCATGGGCTGCATCGTTTAACGCATATCTATGCATATCGCCACTCCGAAACCCATTGTGGCCAGTGCAGACCGCGAAGCGAGCAAAATCGCTTCCATTATTTGCGAAATAGAGGAGCGATAGTCTAAACAAGCTCCTTGGTAATTTCAGGTCTGTATTTTATGTATAAATGTTTGTTCTGCCACATTGAATCCTGTATCCAAATATAGAGTAAAGACAGGATTCTACAATTTCATACGTGTATGCACTTAAAGTTTTAATTGAGGAATGTAAAATTTCCAATGAATGGAAAATTTGCGAATTAAAGTGCAAGGTTAAAAAAGAAAGTGTAAGGGTGTAGTGTAAGGCGTGACTTAGTCTTGGATATTTTTACTAAATTTCTAAGCAAATGGGTTTAAAGTAAAATTCGCCCAACCATCTGCTGAATCTGTTTTTTTCAGTACATCGTATCCCGATAAGGATAAAATTTAACCATAAAAGAGCTTTGAATTTTGTTACTAAGTATTTAAACGATTCAACTGAACAGCAACTTTCAACTTCATTATTTCTACAGTACTGATTTAGCATTATTAAGAAAGAATACATTGCATTACAGATGCTTGCAATTGATAGGACCTTGTGCAAGGTTCGTCCAGATCGCTACCGCCATCCTGCTCGCTAATCTTGCACACCAATTAGCAGTGATTACACTGCTGTGTTTCGGCTTAGATAGCAAGACAACAGATCTCTTCAGTGGTAAACTTACTTGTTTGTCTTGTTACCCTATTAAAAAAAAGATTTTCCCAACTCTACAAATAGGCAACATTACTTAACTGGTACTTATTACATTCCCAATTCCTCTTTTGATTGATTACATAATTATCAGCAATTAAATGAAACAACAGGCAACTTTTTTGCCAACCGTAACATGTGAGCATAACGCATATACTTTCAGTCGAGTCGTATGTACGTCAGTAGAAACCGTATGTGAAATGACGATTAAGAACAGTTGTAAGTAGCCTTTGTTCGATCGTAAGATAAGCTGACTTATTGTGCCAGGCCGGTGGATAGACTTATTCAGATGATGAGTGCGGTGAACCTAGCTGTCTATCAACTACTGTATTTAAATAGGTTTTTTTTTTCAACTCTGGAATTCTGCAGCAACTGAATCTTCATTTCAATTCAACTTTGTCTATGACACTGTCTTTTGATACACTCACTTTCCATTTGATCGTGTGGCTGTGTTCGATACTCGTAGACTACTTGCTTGATTTTATACCGAAGATATAGTCTCAGGTCTCAGGTCAGGTCTATCTGAACGTCGTGTCTTTTTTTGGTTTAGTGGCTATCATTTATTCAGTTATTGTAACCTATCGTTTATTTCATGAACCAACTCATTTGTTTTACCTTGTTTGAATGAATACAATTAAATCATAGTCTTGACGTGGATCTACTATAGATTCTGCATTTCTACTTTCGAACAGACCATTCGTATGATTCGTATTCGTATCTCTCAGGAGTTAACCCCGCCTTTAATGTAACTAAAATTAACTCGATATCGATATCAATTCGACCACAATACAATTTTATTAGCCATAGTATTTATATACTTAGTCATCAAAGGCGTAATTGATTGATGTGTTACTAATTTAAGAGAAAAATCGTAAAAGTTTGACATATATTACTCAGGATAAGATGACAAAATTTTAACGAGGTCCAGAAAAAACCATGGTTACCTTATCTACGTATTAATTGATACTTGGTATATACATTACAAATATTTGGCGGTCCGAGGTTCGACCTTGCCAACCATTGTATTAGACCATCCATCCACCCATATTTACCTAACTAATCTGGTAAAGGCTATAGAATGTAAGTAATCAATTCAGACTATCACAGACTCTGATTAAATCTCATTCAGTAATTATTTACATACAAATTCTCGATATTTTCGGAGTTAACTATTACTTCGGACTATTGTTTGTTTTTGGTTCGCACCGTCATAATTACTAACCGTTTCGTAATTGCTGCATCTTAATTGTATGAGAAAGGATAATGTGGAGTGGCTAAATACGTTGGCTACAATAGGTAGCAGTGAGCTATGTAGGTATAATAATAACTAAAAGGTAATTATTTGATCATTATCTACTGAGCAAATGTTATTCTTTAGGATTCGCCACTCACCAGTTGGGAATCGATGTCAGAAAAGTCCATGTGCGCCTACTTATCAGAACTAGAAATGAAAATATTTTATAACATCACGGGAAGATTTGCAAGTCTAACGTTCTCAAAAAAAAAATGCAGAGGAATTGTACGAAATAAGCAACTGTTTTTTTTCTTTTTCAATGAAAAAAAACACAATTGCGGTTTGTGTAGGTGTAGTCCAACAAGTGCAGCCTTGCCTATTATGTCGATAAAAATTCACTTCAATCTGAAACTAAACAACACGTTTCATAATATAGACAACACTGCAGGACACTAAAAATATAGCGTTATTTAAATACGACTCTAACTAAATATAAATTCCCATTTTCAATTCTACATTCCCATGGACACGTAACGTAACGACTTGGCAATTAAAACCAACAACAAATGATTTCCGTTAGTAAAATTCGTAATTTCAAAATTGGCGTGGCCGATGAGCGGTTGCCGCCCTAATGGCGGTTGGCTACATAACCGCGTATTTACATATTGAGCCAAGCGTCAGTTGTGTGCTTTTTCTGTTAATGTATGTAAATGGGAAACAATTAGGCGAGTTAAAACACGGGGTAGGCAGTCTAGGCAAGTGCGAGCGCCCCTTCCGTCGGTCGCCATATGCGGGTGGGCGGGCGGAGAGGCCAAGGTATGTTATCATACGCTTTTTGTGAAGGATAGTCGACTTTTTATAAAGTATTTGAGCGGTAGCATATCTGATCAGGGCTATGCTTTATTAAATTTCGGGCATCGATTTCAACTTTAGTCGGGGTTAATTCACGAATATTTTAAAAATTATCAAAGTTTTTATTGAATTTGAGTTGTATTGATTTCCTTTTATAGATGACTTTTAATTGATATTATTTTTCTTAATCCGGAGTAAGTCTTAGGTCGCTATCTAACATAAATAATAAACATCCCTCCCTTCTCTAAAAAAACATAAATAATTGAGTTTTTGGTAGTTATATAAATACAGAAACAGGTACTAACTAGGTATAGTTATCTAGTCTTCTCAGAATTATAGAGAAGTGGGAAATTTTTTAGGGACCTTAGTTTTCGAATATGCTGGTGATGATAATTAACCTTTATTAGAGTAGAGAACCTATCAATGAAATTATAATGCAAGTACAAATGTACATTTCCACTCTACATAATCCCACGCACGCGCACGTTTTGCAGTAGTTATCAGCGACGACAAGTAAGCACTAGTGTTCGTGATTCGTTATTTAAATAATTCTTCCCGCAGGCTATGGAGTAAGCGAGTAGTCGGGAACCATTAAATCATTATAACATTATAACCATTCGATAATACCTATACGTAAGCGTGTTTATCGTGTAGGAAACCAATTAAACTGTCTCGTGAGTTTATATTGTTATGTTTCTTATTGAATCGTACATCCCCACATGAAAGAGTATAAATTAAGTGAGGGCGCCACTTTGTACGTAACTACCACATTTTTTACGAAAAAGTTGGTGTGTCCAAAGATAGTCAATACTTTCTGCCGAATAGCTCCATAGCTTATGCCGAGCTCAACTAAGATCTTGCATGAAGGTTACTTGTCTACCTAATCTACAATACCTAGGTATTGCTACCACCTTTAGGACGGCTCTATTTATATGTATAAGCTGGCTGCGTTGGATTCGACGAGCGTTTAAACTTATCAAAGGCGACTCAGATGGGACTTTTGACCAGTTTCATCGGTGTTTCTCTTTTCGGCTTTGGACAGATTACATCGATGAGATCAAGAGGAGAGAGAGAGTTACGTTGGATTATGTTGTCAGCATTCCCGAAATTCACACTAAGCGTTTTTGTTCGTCCTATATCATCCGGACAGCAAAGATTGAATTCCCTACCTGCAGGAAACACAGATCCTGAACCTGGGCCCTATTTTATAAAGCTACAAGTTTCAATTTACAAGCGGAAGTCTCTTTCTGATCCTATGTGTTAGATAGAGTAAATTGTAACTTGTAGATATTTTATTGAATCAGGCGTTACTTTGCGGAGGTCCATTTCGATAAACACAAAATATTTACGATATAAGATAACCAAGCTTGTGCGAAATATATACGTTTTGCATGCAAGCCCTTCCTCCACTACTGCCACACAAAACGCACACAAATCCCATAAACTTAATTAACCCTATCACCACACAAACACATACGCGCGTTTCGATCCCTCTACGTGATCATTTTCAAAGTTAGAGCACAACCGATGTAAGTACATGCGAACCAACGTCGTACTAATTTACTGATTAACCTATAAATAAACTAAATGAACCCACATTCGTATATTTCCAAACTACCCTCTTATTTATAATTTTTATTGTTCATCAACAACTACCTTCATAATATTTTCCGACTACAGCAAAAACATTTGTTTTGATTTGGATTTGTGTGCGTTTTGTGTGGCAGTAGTGGAGGGAGGGCTTGCATGCAAAACGTATAATATTTCGCACAAGCTTGGTTATCTTGCACGTAAGTAACGGAGTAGCAAGGTAAATATTTTATGTTCATTGTAACTTGTAGCTTTATAAAATAGGGTCCTGGCCGTCTTCAAATCATGGGTGAATAGACGTTTGCTGAACAAACGTGTTCCATCTTGGATCTCATTTTAGCTTATCATAGACGTGAACTGAGGTCAAAGGCATGCTATATACTTACAAATATAGTCTAGTAACATATGGCAACAATATTATACGGAAACATTAAGTTCTTCTTTCATCCGTTTTCTAATCTTGCGGTAATAGAATTTTTTTACGGTGGAGTTTAAGTTTGAATTGACCTAACTGTCTTGTGAGTAACTTGGGTAAATGTGTCTGTCTGTTAACGATATCTATCACTAAACCTGAAAGACTAACTTATTGTAATTAGATTAGTTGCCATTCAAAAAATGGTCGACATATGGGTAGAACAACAAACACTTATGAGATTGCCAATGGAGAAACTAATCTAATTTTAATAAGTTTTTTTTCTTTTATAAGCCTTTTTATTCCGAATTCGCTACAATTTCAGTAAGTACATGTTGTTGTTGCTGTTATTGTCGTTTATTTATTAAATTGTCGCGTAATTCGGCGTGCCTCATGGCATAGGCCTCCTCCGTGTATCTCGAGGGTTAAGACACCCCTAAGGACTAAAAAAAACTATTTCAAACCCTTACCCCTTCTTCCAGTTTATTGGTCTTACAGAGCATTTCATTTTTTTATAAATAAAATTAAAATTAGCGTAGTCGTGTTTACTGTTTAGTGCGAGGGAGGGGCTTGCGCGGCACCGCCCCGAAGCGCGCCCATTGGGCGGCTCGCGTCGCTACACTCGCCGGTCACCGCTTGGGGACACTACCGGTAATCGATAATGGTCACACACTTTACGAATATTTTGATAAGCACAAGTATGGTAAAGGATTTTTGAAATTGATTATTAACGAATAAATGAACCTAGTACGACAGGTTTTGGAAGTGGTGTTTTACGATTTTTTTTTATTGTTTGATGATGATGATTATTGAGGTTAGTTAAATTGGGAATTCGTGTGATTTTTTTTATGGTAACATTTATCTTTGAATGAGATTTTTATTTCATCTTCACAATTAATAATGAAATATTTTATAAATACAAAAACGTAGCCGAATTGAGAATTTCTCTTCTTTGTTCGAAATATTATAAACGGGATGTGAACCGCGATTACCTTTATTGATAAAGGTTAAAGGTAATCGCGGTTCACATCCCGTTTATAATATTTCGAATGAACTTAACCGTGAATCATTAAAAATTCTCTTCTTTGATTGAAGTTAAAGTTGTAGGCAAAACCATGTATGAAAATAAGTTTTTGCTAAATTACATTTTCAAAACAAGCATTTTGCTGACTTCATGTAATTTTGTTCACTATACTTACTTGCACTGTCATTTAAATCTGCATTATAAATTATAATTTACCAAATTCAAAGCCAACCTGATCGCGCTGAAAGTATGTGAAAAATAAATACATATGTAAGATTTGTCTCACACAAACAAACATAGCGGTTTGAATAACAGTAATGACCCATGATAATTTTATTAGTTATTTATTTTGAAATCTAAATCAAGATTTAAAATTTCACCATCATGTTACATCTATCCCAGGTATGATTAGGTATCTTAATTAGCTGATAACACATAGTTTGTTGGACTTTAGTCACTTGCCTAGATTGTAACTAGATATATTAAGTTAAAGGTTCGGGTTTCGGTATACTTTACTGCTTTGAACTGTCACGTAGTCCATCATTCATGAATACCATATAGTGAAATATTATTCATTATATAACATCACAACGATAAAGCGACTCAAGTCAAAAAGATCCTTTCCAAAACAAAACACTTCACAAAATTAAATTGAAGAATCCGACCCGAAGAAGTCAATCGTGTAGAAAGGTGCACGATCTGAATGAGAATAGCGTTCTTTGTTCTACAGGTAGGTGTCAGATCATGTGTCGCCGCTTGGGTGGTCTAAGATAGATAGCACAAATATTTTGAGCACATTATAATTTAAATGGGCACTGTCCGGGCTGCGCGCTATTGTCGGTCGCACCACGACTAATGTCGTGTGTCACTCGTTCCACCACCACAATACAGAGATCCACACAAGGGGACACAGAACCTACAAAACTCAGTGGATCTCCCTTTGCGGGGGAAGGGTGGTATACCAAGTTATGATGGCCGAAGGTATTTTGCGTGTAGAATCCAGATTGCAGTTGAAGCTATGGGTGAGACGAAGGCTATTGTGCTGGGGTGACACCTTCCTCTATTGTCGATGGGGGCACGCTGTGAAACGGGTGTTAATGAGAATGAATACTGCTTGATTTTATTAGGAAACCTAAAGGACTTTGTCGCAGTCAGATAGCCTAACTACACTTAATACTGTCAGTGCAATGAACACACTCAACTACCAGTATGACAAAGTGTTGTAGGTATAGATCCTCCGAATGAAAGTTGATGTACGTCAATGTCGTCAATGCAAAAAAATATTTAACATTAAAGTGATTTCTCATTCTGGCCGGTTAAGTAGGTGTCTACTTGGTTGCTCTTTATGAGCAGCATTATGAAGGTGATTATTTAAATAACCTCAAAAGACTCGTATATTTAAAAATAAATTAGGTACTTTTTGAGATAGATATTCTGCTTGACATTATATGATCTACTTTTGACCTTATAGGATCCACTTTGGTGTCCTAATTTCTTACAAGACTTTTTTTCTTAGGAACGCGTAAAGGTATAAAGTTGAAATGAATACCAAATACTTAGGTAAGTCTGCGGTTCCTTGGAGCTGTGAAAATATCAACTCTCTAAGTGATCTCAATCAAAAGATCCAATCGTAAGAAAAAGTTATTCCATGCTAATTACTGTGCTCCAAAAAATATGGGGTCCAGGGGTACTAGAAATTGAAAATTTGATATGAAGGTAGCTCTTATAAAAAAACTATTTTCTATATCCATCGGTCTACCTATATAATAAATAATAAAATTAACTCACACTGCCGACATTTTAGTTAGGAGCAGGGCTCGCTAATCTTTAAATTCTATTCACTTGCCGAATTTATACGGCACCCTCGGTGCGCGAGTCCGACTCGCTATAGGCCGTTTTTTTTCAAACTAAAGTTTTTTTTGAAGTTCAATAAGTATTATGTAAATTTTAAACATAGTTTAAGTAACCCTAACTAATCCGAAAACAACACCCGTCAAAATTTTTGTGTGAAAATTTGTCAAAATCTCATCCGCCATCCTGGATCCAGAAATAAATGCCATGTCTAAATATGTACTACGTATTGTAAATACCAATGCATTTGTGAAAATTAAACGTGAGTGATACATCAATCAATTTCCAATGCAACACACCTAATGAACGCAAACAAGAATGTACATAGCAATTACCTACATACTTAATAGCAGCTCCTACTAGTAAATGCCCGCCTACAATGCACCGGGTTGCCAACATAATCTATAAATAATGGGAAAGTGTCAATTAAGTGCTCACTGTGAGTTCTAAACCTACATCGATAGTATAGGGATAATGAGCAGGAAGGCTTTATATGCCAACAGGCTATAGACGTTTTGTATGACGCAGTATATTCGTACGTTGTTGATCTATTATATACGATGCTTTTTTAGCAATTCTTTTGCTACCTGAATAACTTAATTTGCTGTTATAAACAGAACTGAACAAATACACATTCTTTAAGTAGTGACATAACATAAACAAGATGTGTTACAGTTGATGCTCGGGTAGATTAAATGTTCATAAAAACTACCGCTTACGTATCCATCGGAAGGCGAAATGTTAAAAGATCGCGGGAAGCCATTAGCTGTGGGTAGCACAAATTGTCATAGAGATGCAATATCCAGTAGTAGACGTCTCCCGGCTGATATGATGATGATGATGGAAAACTAGCGTTAATAAAACATTTATATGTTTTATTGTTACAATATTCGCATTATTTCGTTCATTTATTTCACCATTATTAATTTAAAGGATTTTATATTTTTAATAGGCGTTCAATGAGTTCTGAACGTTTAAAGTTACTTGCAATCATTGTAGTCATTGAAAATATCTAGTTTAGACGCGGCTTTTATATCACTTAGACCGTGTCGAGGCTTCATTGATATTTGATATCGGAGCGGCCAAAGTGCTCAACACAATTTTATTTAATAAACAAAGAGGCGTTAGTCAGAAAGTTTTTTAACATTTTGTTTTGTTTGCCGGAGCATTTCTGAGCTGCACATGGTAAATATTCTTGGTTTGGCAGGTATATGGAAATTAAAATAGCGCTATTATAGATGTAGAAACTGTACGTTTACAAATATCACATACTGGCTTGTATCCGTGGCTTCGCCCCCATATTTATCGCCAAGAAATATATGCGGCGTAAAATCTTCCTTAAGCTTATATTAAAAAAAAAGAATTAGTCCGGCCATTCTCAAGTCTTACGCATAGTGAACTCATTAAGCAATATTTTTTTATTTATTTAATAAGATTAGGTAGGTATGTAAAAAGTTTACAGGGCATCAGAGAAACTCTAAGGTACTTAATTAGCTCTGCCCCCCACCAAATGTATTGAACAAATTTCGCAGCCTATAAAATTTATGTCCAAAGATTCTTTTAGATTTTCGGTGACCAGATGTTATAAAGACAAACATTTTGATTCGTTATTCATTCCAAGTCTGTTTGAAATACATCTTGACATAACTCTAACCTGACCTGTGTCGTTCATTCCTTAAATTTTTATTACAGAGTTAGTCTAGCCTAATTTAATTTTCCATTCTTGTCTGGGAGTAAAGAAAAAACATAGATTGTATATTTTACCAGATGCTTCTCTTCCAGCGCAGATGGCAAAATCCCATCCAGGGATTGGGCTAAATTTCTTAGGAATTAAGTTAGGGGAGAGTAGGGTATCTGCGAACACCTAAGCAGGAATGTGAATAAAACCAAGAGAGTACAACAATCAAAACGTGTTTATTGCTTATCATTTAGCATATCTAATCAGTCACAGACTCCCATTAATAATAGTAATAAAATCTTCAAATAAGATCAACTTTTAGAACAAAAACAAAAACCTTAGTGTTCGAATTTACCCGACAGGCGTGGGGTAATTCCGACCAAGCTGTGGGGTAGTTACGGACACCTAGGGGTAATCACGAATAAGAACACAAGTCACACAAAAACCCTCTGGATGTATGTACTCTCGCCGCTGGTGCATTTCTCGTATGCCTATGACTTGCACTTGTAACACATGATCCAGTTTTCTGTTGGCGGATCAGTATACTTTTTATTGCATAGGTACTAAGAAATAATAATCGTTTTCTTTATTAGCTGTAGACTTTTTGCTTCTTTTTTTATATAAATTACTCTCAAACTTCTTCAAATTCTTTACGCCCTTCTTACTTTTAGTAGCAGTCTTTTGTAAATCTTCTTGTATTTTTTCTTTTTTTCCAAACCTCTTTCATTGGAGTACTTATTGGTAATGACTTGAATGTTTTTTCACAATGATTCTCTAGTTTTCTTTTTTAGCAATTGCGGCACAGAAACAATGTTTGAAAGTGGTATTACTTGATTCAATGGAGTGTTGACCTTTATACTGGTGATTGTTCCGGTTCTTGGGGTATTGGCGAACGTTCGTCATTGTCCATCCCAATTTGTTCGCGATTGCCCCGTATGCCCAAATACTAAAACGAAAAATACATTTCAAGGTTATTGTATCGTTACGATTGTGGGGTTAGGTGTGCGCCAATCTTTTATTCTAACACATTGCAGTAAAAAAACTAGAGAATTATACAACACACACAGTAGCCACAACGCGAATATTAATAAACGCGAAAATTATATGACATTACGATAATTTTTTTATTTTTGCTTACCTTGAACAAAGAGTGCTTAGTAACTGTACAACTGCATGTCTGATACTGAGCGAAGGGGCCTTTCGCGGAAGGGTATGAGAGATGGTTGACTACCTGTCTCTGTCATATCGAAAAGACCTCGTTCGGAAATACCCCGCGTTCGC
The DNA here is from genome assembly GCA_963854515.1 of Pandemis heparana. Classification (NCBI taxonomy): domain Eukaryota; kingdom Metazoa; phylum Arthropoda; class Insecta; order Lepidoptera; family Tortricidae; genus Pandemis; species Pandemis heparana. The sequence goes on along the minus strand of OY978012.1, from coordinate 9,444,183 downwards.
CATTACCCTACTCTCCCCTATAGGCGATGCGGCTAGCAACCCATGGCTATTTTGATTCCCTTTTCCACCTACACGCCCACAATCATGCTAAACGCGGCCTTTAGGTCTTGTTACCTTAGGCTCTGTCTACCCCGTAAGGGATAAAGACGTTATTTATGTATGTACCCGTAATTTAATTTTCCAACGTTTTTATGAAAAAATTCCAATAAGAGAATGTAAAAAATGAAAAATCTGATTATTTCAATTCGGATTTTAAATCTCTGCCAAGTTAAGGAAAATAAAATAAAATAATCATTATTATTAAATTATGTCTACTAGGTGGACTGACGACATCGTGAAAGTTGCGGGAAACCGGTGGATGCAGGTGGCGAGTTGTCGTTCATTATGGTGTGCTAAGGGGGAGGCCTTTGTTTGTTCAACAGTGGACGTCTTCAGGCTGATGATGATGATGATGATTAAGTTATTGCAATAAAAAGAAAATTATTTATGGAAAATTAAATTATCACCTCATTTTCACCCACTAGCAACTCCTTCGTAGCTAGTACTCGATTCTTTTACTGCACGATAGCTACATGTCCAGCAAGGCGGCATCCGATAAAAGTCGGCGAGTGTCCGACATATAAATAAATATATTCATTAGGTGACACCCACGCTGCGCCGGGGCACTAAATCCTCCGTGTATCGCCTCTGTCCGGGGCGACACGCCGCGGCCACTTCCAACGGTTGAAAAAAAAATGGTTCTCTGCCTTCTTATCCTTTATGTGTGTTATTGGAACGAGTAGGTAAGTACGTGGTTATAATTATAATTGACAGAAAGTGTTTGAAAAATAGAGGCAATTTTTTTGGGGAGTTTCGACCGAAATTTGCTCGGTCTACGTGAAATCTGGAAAACGCATTTTTCACAGGTCTGTCCTACGTAAGTATTTTAAGCATACGAAGTCGCGGGACTCATGGGTAGCGGTTAATGATTACCTATTATAAAACTTTGATATTGTAATATGAAATAGGTACGCTGAAATTTTATTTAGTTTGGGCCGTCGCAGATCTGTAGGTACTGTATTGCACTAGGTACCCGTACTCGTAGTACTTATTTGTTTTATGTCAGTCTTCTAGTTACAGTTAGACTCTAATTTCAATTTGAATAGAAGCAATTTTAATAGAAAATTTGCCTTACATTGACCCCATAAACATACAAGCACAAAGTTAAATAATACAAGTTAAATAAAAGTTTGTAAAAATGAAATCGTTCTCAAATTGTTACTGAATTTTATGACAGGTAATTTGATTTGATATTTCATTTATGAAATAAATATTCTGGCCTAATGGCGAAAATTTTACAAGCGCCTACCATGTCATTAGAATACAAAACGAAGCCTCTGTGCATTTTAAATCTGCCTTAATCATGCTGAAATTTAATATTCCTTTTAATGAAAGAAAACGTTTTGCAGTGATAATGACACCAAACATCTGCTGAGTATACTATAAGGGTGCGACCAATCCGCCGCGTATACGCAGTGACGTGTCGTATGCGTCACGATTTCTCACCGTTTCTTCATACATTTTGTTGCGATTCCGTAACGTCACCGTTTATTAAGCGGCGGTGTGGTCGCACCCTAACTCGAGAATTATAAAATGGACTCTATTTCTTTAAAGTACTGCATAATAAAGGTAGTGCATAAAGCTGTTCCCGAAGGCTTAGCACACTAGCATTTACCGCGAGCTTAAAACATTCATCCCTTTCGCACATGCTTATTGGTTAGAAAAGGATATTTGCTATATCCACGGCAAAACCAAGCGAGCTAGGCCCCTGATATTATTTAAAAGTATTTTCTCGTAATTAACCAATCATTAAGTCTATTCAGGATAAATTGCTGCGGTTAAATCCCGGCAACAGATTGCTGTGGCGACGCCATATGACGGATAATTTTACTTTCATGTTTCAATAATATTTTATGCTTTGTATGATTTTTTTAGTTCATGATGGATGGCAATGTATGTCTGTGCAGTAACTACTAGCGTACTGTACTTACTACCTCTACAACACCCGCTTTTGCATATTTTAAGACTTAGCTGCCGTAGGCACTCTATATCAAATGATAGTAAAAAAGAATATTAGTAAGAACAAAGTAAGAAGCTGAAATTTTATCCTATCTTATACTTTTAAACGAACAATTCTTGTTTATATCTATAATCTGAATGTCGGAAATGGCTCCATCCATCATTATCGGTTTCCGCTAAGCAAAACAACAGAATTTAAAATAGGTAATAATAATTTATTTGCTTAAAAAACACAAGTATACATAAAAAGGAATATCTGACGAACCCCAAACTAGGCTGAGCCTGAAATGACAAAATATCGATTAACATTTGTTTTCAAAGCTACCTGCCCTACTATTATGGTGACGCGCCAACCCGATTTAGATTAAATTTGTTAAAAAACAAAAATAACTTAGAACCCTTTGGTACATTAATATTTTACTAGGTAATTCAATTTACTAGGAGCAACAACTACTTACATATTTATGTTGCAGGAAAATGATAAAAAAATAAATAAATCATTTTACTAGGTACCTAAGCTACTTGTTCTAGTTAAGTCTTGCCACTAACGCAGGTAGGTACCTACTGTCACACCAGCTCCTTAAATATTGTATGTGTACCTACTCTAATTGTATTCTGTATGTATGCATGTGTGTAATGATATTTAGTAGTTTTTTTAATGATGTGTTATTAGATATAGTACGCTCGAAAGTAATGCCACAGCTTTCACTATCCGGAATTTTAAACTCACTCCTTGTCGGTCCCTTGTTTAATGCTCCTCTTATCTACTCAAAGGTTAACTGGTAGAGATCCCTTATAGGGATAAGTTCGCTTTTGTGTACATATTATTGTTATTTGTATTATTTTGTGAATTGTATCTGTTTCTTTATATTTGTACAATAAAGCATTACTTACTGTCTAAATGATTGTAAATATTTTTTTTCTGTTTATACAGTCTGTTTTCTTCTAGCTATTAATAATAGGTACCTACTTGTGAAACGTATTCCAAGTCTAATTTAAGTTTCTTTTACTGGCCTAGACAGTTAAAATGAAGCTTGGTTAGTATTTCAAGCAAACATTAAAGCATTAGGGTATCATTATATCCTTCCGCTTTACCATCGCTACCATTGGTCTACTGCCTCAGAGCAACCGCGGGAAAGTTGGACTCTTCGAGGCTGCCTCAATAACCTTCCCTACCTCTCTAGCAGTCCTCTAGCTAAATTTTCCTTACATTGATTGGTTTTTTGACACATTACAGCACCCATCTAACGTAAAATATGACTGATTCATTGTAATTATTAAAAAACTAACTTCTGCCCGCGACTTCGTCTGCGTAGAATTGAACATTATAAACCTTCCTCTTGAATTGCTCTATCTATTAAAAAAAAACCGCATCAACCGTTGCGTAGTTCTAAAGATCTAAGACAGACAGCGGAAAGCGACTTTGTTTTATATTATGCAGTGATATGCTATGGTATAGGTTTTTTCGAGTTCTTTTGAACTACTGACTTTTTGAGTACAATTAGATTTTTTTTCTTAACATAGTCTTGAAGTATTTTACGATGATAAATCAACACGTACAGTTACTTACTAAGTACCTACCTGTCCTAGGCGTTTTTTTACAACTGGCGTTGTGACCCAATATTTTTTCGATTTAGGTGACGTTTCCGTAAGTTGATAGAAATCGGTCAAATCGATAAGTGATATCGTAAAGAAAATACCTACAATAAAATAAAATTAATTACCACTAAGAAAACTATTATTGGAAATAAAATAAATACAAACGCATCTTAACCCTACAATTTTGAATAGATATCGATTTCTAAACGAAAATAATTGACGTAAATTAGTAATTGTTTGTCAAATGTGCACTCTGTCAAAATTTCACTCTTCTCACTGTGCACATATTCCTTACCAATAACAGATCGGTTAAAATGAAAACGTAGTACTGTAAGTACTTACCTAACCTTTAAAAATTCATTGTCTTTTCATTTGACACAATATACTTAATTATCTTAGCCTCGTCACTACAGGGGTCAAAAAACACTAAAGGGGTCAAAAAACCAATGAAAGGTAAATTTAGCTACCAATAATGGTTATAGTGCGCTATGTTGGCTATTGCTAATGTTTTAAAATCTATTTAATAAGAGCAGCAATGAGTGAAGTGATTTGTATTTACTTACATTTTTATTTACTTTAATTTGGTTTGATAACCGCGCTTAAACATTTAACTCTCCAAACAGCTCCAACCGATTACAAGAGATGTTGAAAGCACTATAATCAACGTCAGACTAAAATTAGTATTTTAAGTAGGCGTAATTTGTGCTGTCACTATACTGCTTTGTTTTAATTCGCTTGTTGCATAGGGCTGCAATGCCTGTAATACTTGAATGATCATCAGAAAATAATTCAATACACATTTGGTATTTAAATCGCTTTCGCTTATTATCGATACCTCGCCGTCATGTAAGTTCTCACTAAGTCGATTAGTTATTCAGCAATGCCGTGATTTAAAATTAAAGTATCCAACCAAAACAAGTTTAGATTTACGAATTTACTCCACGATTAATTAATATGGTTTGCAACCGCCAGTACCGTGGTTATTAGAACGGATGTCAAGCATGGTAAACTAGAACCGTTCTTAATTAAAAAGCGAATAATAACGCTATACCTGTCTCGAAAAATACTTAATTTCTATTACCAGCGAGAACGAGACGGGTATAAATTAACACCTCCGCTAAAGAGAACTGGTAAAAGATCACCTGTGCTCACTACCGTAATTCTACCGGCGGTAGAGCACCTGTCCCTTTCATGCGATTCAAGCTTAAGCCGAACTGAACGAGTGCGAGTAGGAGTAGTTTCATTTGTGCTCGAGACCAAAACATTTTAAGTCTAATTTTTAAAGCGCGTTATAATGAACCTTAAGGCTGGCTAAAGTAGAGTTTAAGGTTGCGAGTTGTTCAAAAAGAGTTTGAATTTAAAAAGTCAAGAACGGGACGGAAGGTTACAATCGAATCGAGCGTTGCCGTAATTTTTGACGCGTTCGAAAATCGAATTAAGAGCGTTAGAGTGAGAGGTGCATGGAGGCTCGAGTCCGTGGAGGCAGTTTTTGTTATTGTTCGGCGGTGGTGATTTTTTTCCGAGGCGTGCGAATGGGAGTGGGCGCGAGTGGGCGCGCCGGTGAGCCAAGCGCGATCTTCAGTGTTCTGGCTGAGCTTCGAGCGAGCGCGTGCGAGGCAAGTGGCGTCCGTGTCTCCTGTATACTGAGCTGTGCGTGGACTGTCTGGTGCATGTTGGTGCCGCGTGGCGTCGCGTCGGAAGGGTCGACATGTTGATATCTGCGGGCAGCGGCCCCACGCCCGAGTTTTCGCCCGCGTCGTGCTGCGCGCCCTGGAAGATGGAGCCGGCGCCGCCTGCGCCCGCGCCCATTTCACAACCCCTCAACATATCTCCTAATGGTGAGTACTCCTATGCTACCGTAAAACCTTATTAGACTCAGAGAGCCATCTGTCGGTAGGCCTATGGTTTACAAAGTTAGGTATCACTGTTAGTAGAATATACACATAATCTGCTCTGAATTTTATAAAATTCTTTTTATATAAACAAAATAAAAAAAACAATCATAACACAAATCTAACATAATCTAACTAAAAAGCTTGAAGTCTGTGAAATGAAAGTATATGTAAGTTAAGTTTATGATAGGTACTGAATCTAAACAAGGCAATAAATTCTTAACACACCCTAAATAAAGTAGGTATATTATAGTAACTTTTGCTCAAATAAAAACTTGCAAGTGACAATGAATTTAGCAAATATAACGGCAAAGAGTAGTTGTCGGTTTATCGTAGGTAGTCCAAATAAAATGTATTTATTTTATTTTTATTTTAATAGTTAAAAAAAACGGGATGTTAAAAAGATAAATAAGTGCATAGACAATATCAAAATATCAATTTACAATGTTGTTGTTATTCTTGCATATTTCACCCATTTCAAATACATACAAATAATACAAATTGATAACATACTTACACTTAAATTTAATGCAAAAAGAAGTAATTAAACAACCTACTAAATATTTAATTTGCTGAAAGAAGAGTTTTCTAATTTTTGTGGTAGAAGTTTTACCTTCAATTTAAATGAGCAGTATTAGTGGTGATTCATCAGGTTCAAGAAAGGGATTTTATTTCATAATTTCTTTTGTTTTTATTGTGTTTTTTTGAAACAAATAAAATTTCATTTCTTTTTTCATTTTATAGACTGCCATAAGTACTGTCAGCTTTTAATTAAAGAAAACTTGTAAAACTAAAACAGAAAATTCGGCGCACGCATGCATTTTTTATTTCTCATATCGATGAAAAGCAAATTTTGCTCGTTTTTATAGTCGGTCGTATAGCCGCTTAAGTTTATTAAGTTCCAAAAACATAATGGATCAAAATACCTACTTAATAGTTAAAAATATGTAATGCCATTTTCAGAGAAACTTTAAGCTACAAGAAATTTCTTGATCGTCGATCGTGTAATTTACAGTTTGGTTTATGTATTCTAGGTTAGGTTTACTTATCTCATAACTATCCTGTTAAGTTACTATCTTCTGAGAAAATGGTTTTGTAACAATTATGCACCTTAACATGATTGTTTTTCATCTATGCAACTATTTAAGACTACAATAAATAAGCACTGGTTTTCCTTGTAGAACAAAAGTATAATCAAAGTCAATAAAAACCATAAACAATAAAAAGAGTAAAAAAGATCTAAAAAGGTGCAGTCTTGCACAGCAACAATCAGCAGATATGTTATTTTTCATTAGGGTATTGAGCAGAGATTGATTGGAAGGCCGCATTCATGCAATATTTATATAAGTGTTTACTCCCCGTTTGATTGCCCTTTCTACCCACCCACAATCATGCTAAACGTGGCCTATAGGTCTTGTTACCTTAAGCTCTGTCTACGCCGTAAAGAAAGAAAAGAAAGAAAGAAAACATTTATTCGTGTAGCATTACAAAAACAAAAGAAAAAAAAGAAGTAAAAAACATAAGAACATGCATCACGAAATGGTCCCATCTCAGCATAATGCTGGCCTTGCAGCCAGCGCTGGTCTTCCGATGGGACCATCAAGTGCAGTGTAAGGGGTAAATACGTGATTTATAATAGGTATGTATGTATCAGTGGCGTGGCGTCCATATAACTCGATTTCCACCGGCTTGCCTATTTTAAGGCAGTTGGGCAATTTATTGTGCAGAATTAGAGGAAAAGGCTAGTTAAGTTCCCTTCGGCTTGCCTTCTGATGTACTTGACGCCACGCCACTGGTATGTATGTATGTTTACTCAACGCACTAACCCAAAACCAAACTTCCCTTAGTTATCGATTCCAATCGTCATGTAGTAGGGCTATTAGGTGAAAAACTTAACTAAATTAGGTTGTATGTGTGAGTAATGTGTGCGAATAGACAAATTGACGTTCCAAATTAGAAAAATGGCTTAAGTCCCATTATCAGTTATGCATGCACACTGCACACGCATGTACACTTCTACATACAATAGATAGGTCATTTACTTAAGTTTTTCACCTATAGGTACGCAGCTATATTGTGGCGTGGTGGCGAGTAAGACCGTCGGCGAAATCATTGGCATACTAATATATTAAGGAATATTCATGTTCTACCATTAACCATATAATCTGGAAACGTACGTAAAATTCTATGGTGTTGCGGTACAATATTCATGGTTAGTGATTGATACTCACTTACCATCAAGTGACCCCCTTGTTCACTTGAAAGACGCGTTTACTCTATTTTAATAATTATAGCTGTGTCTCGCGGCAAGTAGGTACCTACTAGGTAGGTAGGTATCTAATTTTACAGTTCCTGTATTTTCGTTGTTGTACCCATGCATGTTCCCATTCTGTGAAAACGTGATGTTAGTTTATGAAAGTTCAAAATAATATGGAGGTTTGGAAAGGTAGAGCAGAACATAAATATAATTATATGCGCAGTGAGCCTAGGATACCAGAATTAGTTGTTAAAATATAGATTCCCATGATCTTTTCATTTAAGAGTTTTTAATGATTCACGGTTAAGTTCATTCGAAATATTATAAACGGGATGTGAACCGCGATTACCTTTATTGAGCTCCCGATATTTCGATACAGTTGCATGTATCAGTTATATGTGTCTACCCGTGATCATGATACATGCAACTGTATCGAAATATCGGGAGCTCAATAAAGGTAATCGCGGTTCACATCTTTTCATTTAAATTCGTAATTCTCAAAACTCTACTCTATGTGCTAACAATTCCATAATTTCTATTATTTTATACAAATTTGTTGATTTTAAAGTAATGCTTCATACAATTAAAAATGAGTAACGCTCTGTTAAACTTTTACTTTTAAAAATTATGAAATCAACTTAACTTTATAAGAATAGAATAGAATAGTTTATTTGCTAGAATACATTCATGAATAGGGTACAGGGTGTTATGGTGGATACAAAACAGTATAGCATTCAGTCGACACAAGGAACGACATGCAAATTAAAATTTTCTGCTCAGGTATATAAGCTTCAAGATTATACAATATTAAATAATAATAGAATGGCAAATCAAAATCAAAATTAAAAATCATCATCAAATAGTCAAACAAAATATTAAAATTAAACATAAATAAAAATACTCTATCCAATTAGTGCTATTATAAGATAATCATTTAAAATCTAGAAATTCTCTTATGCTATATAAACAGCATTCCAACAGCCAGTTGGTAAGTTTTGTCTTAATTTTTTGACCTTGCAAAATCTTCAAATGAAACGGTAGGGCATTGTACAACGCTATGCACATATTGTAGACATTCTTCTTGTAAATAGCACTACTACAGATAAAAGACAGGATAGTGTCTTTTTTGGAAACCACGACACCGGCACGTGACAGCTATGCTGTGGCTTTTAGCACTTAAGAAGTATGGAAGATACAGCGGATAGCCTAGTTCAATTTTTATTTATTAACTAGCTGTTGCCAGGGACTTCGTCTGCAAATAATTCGTTTATCGCTATCCCGCGGGAGCTACGCAATTTTCCGGGATAAAAAGTAGCTTATGTGCTATTCCAGACTTTTCTCTATCTATGTGCCGAATTTCATCCAGATCCATTGGGCCGTTCTGGCGTGATTGAGTAACAAACAAACATCCATCCATCCATCCATCCATCCATCTATCCATCCATCCATTAGTTAGACTAGCTGTTGCCCGCGACTTCGTCCGCATAAAATTATATAATATTAGCTTATGTTCACCAGGGAAAATGTAGGATTCTAACGGTGAAAGAATTTTTCAAATCGGTCCAGTAGTTTCAACAAAAAATCAAATCTTTCCTCTTTATTATATTAGTATAGAGTATAGATTAAAAATTCACTTAATTAAATGAGGCGGTACAAAAGATGCACTAGTTCATATTTTAAGGATTTTTTTGATACTAAACTTATATACGAATATTTACTCATATCTATGATCGTCACTTACTCTCACTTATAGACTCTTATGTGCTTCTACTATTATGTATACTGTAGGTAAAACAGTGAAAAATTTAACAGCTGTCAGCGCGTACTCCATTTAATTAGGAGTGTCACTGGGTTTCCTCTGTCTTACAGAGTGTAAAAAAATGGTCTCGTCTAGCTATTTTATACTGATATAATGCGTATTGTATCATATCGCACTTTCTGTTGCGTTGCTAATCTATACCTAGGTAATGGCAACTCTACTTCATATTTATTTATGGTGGCGATGATAAATGTTGATCTCATAATCTGTATTACATATACAAATTATACCTAGGATAAATTAAGAACTTATGATGAGATATTTGGTGCAAATACTTAGGTATTAACGTCAATAGGCACTGATTTTATTTTGAAAATTCAAAAATTGTAAGTTTAAATGTTTTAAGGCAACCTATTTGTGTAGTAGTAATTCTAATTAGCCGTAAGGAACTAAATATTTTTGCGACACTCTTGCAGGACTGTACCGAATCGAACATAGTTTATTTGTGCTATCGCATTTCGTAAATGAATAAATAATTATATCAAAAGGGTTTTTTTGACTAGGTAATGTTTAATTACATTACACAGCATCTACCAAAAATATAAGCTTATTGAAAATAACAACAAGCACAATGGAATGAGAACACAAAAAAACATTTTACGAGTACCAGTAAATTAACAAAAAAAAAACTGGATTCAGAAGAGATACATATAAATAAACCTCTCTAATGCTGCGTTTCTGTACCTCAGATAATAATTAAGATTTTTTAGCAAGACGTTCTTATGAATGTATACGTACTTACCGTATACACGTCAGTCGAACACCGTCGTGGAAAGTATGCATACAAGGGGTTGACCGTCATTTGTCATCCATCACCCAGCTGCCGCGATGAGTGAGCGAAAAGTGCCACAGGACATTGTCCGCATTGTACGCTGATCGAACTAATTAATCGGTAGATCGGTCGCTAGATTGCCCGGTAGCGTTTCCGGCGAAGGTTGCTCAATATTCACTAGACGATATTAGTATACGGCTATCCGTTTCAAACGTTTTGATTAACGATACCAAACAAATCGACAGCGAGAAACGGAATTTACGACCGCGACCAAGACATCGCTGACAATTTTGTCTGATGCCAGATAGCAGTAACGAGTAGCCGAATAGTGCTAGTAGCTCGTTTAAATGTCCAGATAATAATCTACATGGAAATCGTAAAATTAAGAAAAATAGAAATCTTCATTAGTTACTAATTAATAAAGATAATAATTAGCCTCGATGTTGTAAATTGACTTAAAATACACATGTTTATGTGTGAGTCACAAGCGATTCGAGACCTAGCTAACTCACGGTAATATGAAGTCTGTTTTTCACGTCAACGTTTATATTGAGGCAGGTTTGATCAGGTGCGCTAATAAATCTAATTAACATTTAAATGGTGATCACGCATAATAATCAGCTGGCTTGGTAAACTGAGACGATGCTGCTTAATTAGTAGACAATTGTAAGTATCTATTAATGGGGCGTTAAGTCGGCTACAACATTCAGGCTGTTTTGTGAGCGCCGCGCGCACTTGTTCACACTAGCTGACAGTGTTTGACGCAAGAATAGCGGCATTCCGTAAAACCCCAACATATTTTTTGTATGCCGCTTTGAGTACATCAAACAATGTCAATGTGATTAAGCGCGAGGAGAACAATAATTTTGGTATTAATTATTATTCAAAAGTTTAAGTGCTTTTCATAATTTCCAACCCATAGATAGGTACGTGCCTGCCGAGCACAGGCCTCCTCTCAGAACGAAAAGGCTTAGCTATTAGGCCTTGTGCATGCACCATTGAATTGCTTCGCAGGTGTGTGCAGGTTTTTTATATTTATGATAAAGTTTCAAATATAATTTCGCACATAAATTCTAAAAATCTCGAAGGTATGAACTCGAACGTACGCCCTTTGCTTGAGAAACTATAAGTCAACCTATACTACCTCTTTTATTTTTTATTTATTTACTATTATTTTTATTTACTTAAACTTTTGAATGGTTTTTATCTAAGCAGGGCATCTATTCAGTGAAACAAATGACAAATGTGTAAGTAGTTACTAGTAAGTGTACCTAGTGGCTCTACCTACACTATTTGACAAGACTAACAATTAAACTGATATTAAGTTAGCATTTCTTTATCGTCATTGTACCTCGCCTATCTGATAACCGACCGAAAACTGTTTTATTTATGACAAAAATATACCTTTATCTTTTAATTTGACCACAGACCATAGTTTAAGTCACTTATTTGCAATATGTTCTTTTTTGTATTTTTTATGGTTTTAAATGTTGTATTGTTTAAATGATCTTTAAAACTACGCAACGGATTTTGATACGGTTTTTTTTAATAGGTAAGATTTAAGAGGAAGGTTTATGTGTAAGTATATGTATAATATGCAGCCGAAGTCGCGGGCAGAAGCTAGTACATATTAAATCAACAATTGGACCGTCAAAACATTTCAAGCTTTTAATTGGTTCCACTTATCATAATTAAATGTCTTCAGGTCATAGCTATTTGCATACCATTAATTCTTAGTTTTTGTACTAAAAGTTCACATCGTTCCAGAAATGTCACAGTAGCCTCGTTGGTTTATTTATTTAAAGCTCACATCCGTAGTTCGGTGCACTTCCCGCACCGATCATTAAGTCTTCGCTGATCCCCACTGAATATGCAACGACTCAACTACCGCACTAATCTAAAGGATGCCAGAGAACCTACCTGGTATATACACACAGTGTATATGCCTAGTGTACCTGCCTTCTATGTTACTGAAAGTCATCGGCAAATCTTCGAAATTAAATAATGTCTTCATGATTTGAGGTGTTGCCGTTTTCACTGAATAAGGTCCTTGAAGGTATTAAAATTTTGTTGTGCTCGTACTTACCCCCTTATTCATTCATAACCGCGCTATAGGCTTCTGCTAACTTATTAGTAATCGTTTGTCCTTATCTGTCACTTTGACAGTTTTTTTTTTTTCTCTAAACTCATACATGTGGGGTATCTATGGATAGGTCTTCAAAAATGATATTGAGGTTCCTAGTATCATTTTTTTGTAAACTGAATAGTTTGCGCGAGAGACACTTCCAAAGTGATAAAATGTGTGTCCCCATAAAGAGTATTGTATTGGAAAACTCAAGTTAAAACTCATAATTGTGATTTCACAGGTCAATTCTCACAAGTATACGACAAGAGACAACCTTACGAGTCAGATATAAGGGTCCCTTTGTTAATAAAGGGTCCTGGAATCAAAGAAAACGTGACGTGAAATCTGTTAAGTTACAAACGACAGTTAAGTTAGCAGAAGCCTATAGAGCGTTTATGAATAAGGGGGTTAGTCTTGTGAATTCGAGCGTTTTTCTATATTGAAAAAATGGCCAGCAAATCGAAAGACAGAAGGAAAAACTATTCTTGAAAATATGGAAAATAACATGGAGACCAATCTATTTCGTACGTACGCGCACTGGTCGCAAAGGAATATAAATGAACAATTATATTTTTTTGCTGCAACATGTTCATGAACATGTTGCAGCAAAAAAATTGTATATGTATTATGTGGTCGTCGGTCGGTCAGTGACGAAAAAAAAGACAATAACCTAACCTAAAAAATAATTTTGGATACCTACAAGCTTTTTTTTTGCTGTCTGTAATTTTTGTTGACTGTACTTGCATTGTCATCTGTCCTACATTTATATTATGTAAACAAAATTTCTAGTCAAAAATAGTTGTTAATAGAGCTTCAAATGCTGTAAATTAGGTAAATACTTTCTAAAGCCTACTCCTCGGTACTAAACGGTAACAACATGGAAAATATTTATGTTAAAAAATAAATAATCCGATGTAATTCAAACACAACATAATAATATAGCATGTGTAAATCAATAAGATTTTCTAATCACATCACGAATAACAACAAAAACACCAAAAATTTGCAAAAGTGTGTTGATTTTATTTACTCCTCACACGTAAAGAAAAAGACAAGGACCAAATTTTAAAGGCGCTAGTCGCCTTAAAGGACTCATTTTTTAATTTAATTAAAACCGATTTCTTTTCCACAAAGTTGCAAGCTCTTGCGGAGTGGTAAGGTAAATTGGTTTTAATTCATTGATATAGATCTCCGCAAAGTTACACCTTATTGAATGAATTATAAGTAATTCATGTCCGCAGTGAACGTTATCGTGCTAACATTACATGAGGATTATGTGTGATTCAAACAAAGTATATTAATAAGCACGGCAGGTCTGCTCAAGGTTTGACATAATGCTCAAGTACACAAAATGTGGTTATACTATTCAATGCCCATTACCTACCATCGGACGAGGGATTCTCATTCTCAGGATCGGATAAAATATACTGTTTGCAAAAACCAAATCCGCCATGTTCTTTTTGTGATTAAGACGAGTATTTATCATTTTCAATCAATTTATATTCGCACACAGTTTTTTAAAGTAATTTAGTCTGACACGTAAATAATGTCCATTATCATCAGCTTCATAAATTCAAACATCGTTCTGATGATTATTCAAACCCACAGCTTAAGCTAATCTCACGGGCAATTTAACACGATTCAGTGGAAAAGAGGTTTTATTGACGGGCCGAGTGTACGGTATTTAACTTTGCTCATCAGCATAATTCATACGAATTTTTGAAACAATTCCGACGCATTTTAGTTGATCGTTGGTAATTCTTTGCAATCATAAAGGGGGCTTGCGACTGCACTTTCGATATCGTATTGAAATTTACACGAAAGGTGGTAATTTTCCGGCTGCGCGATGACATTAATAGCGGCGAGTCTTGTCGGCGTACAATATTTTTTGTATAAAATGTTTCGCATTTGGTCGATCTTGCAGTTCTTGTGCTCCCCTCGCATCGCTTTGCATGTTTTAAAACGCCCTGTGCAGGTGTCCGTGTCGTACGCACCGACATTATCTATGCTCGCATGTACGATGCGATGATCGCTGCAAAAACTCACCGTGCTCACTGCCATCAAACACCAATATTTGTTTTTATAGCATCGATAGTAACATTAAGTGCTGATGCAAATAATGCTCCAACCTGCTTCAGCTTATCTGTTGCTGTGCTGCTAATCTAATACTAAAAAAGTTAAACTAGACACTTCAACAGCATTAATAGCAGCCAAAGGCCGTCAATGTGACAGCCTATCATTAATAACCTTTGCAGTCTTGCTTAGTTCATTTAATTAACTACACGCAAAATTTTATTAATTTAGCATCAAGCATGTAATATGAAACAAATCAATGGTGAAAGATAAAGTGTTAACCAAATAGGTGAAATATAAAGGCATAAAAGCTAGCGGTCAATGAAATAGGAGCGACGACCATGCGCTGCAGTCAACGTCAAGTCAATACATTCTAATCAGTGATTTATTGCCCCTAATCCTCAGCTCAGCACAAATAAGCTATCTTGTCGGCTTAATGTTGTATCAGCTCAGGCGTGAAACTCCCGCGCACCACTAAGTGGTCCTTCCAGTTTCCACTCGAAATATTTTAATAAGACCTCACTGCTCACGCACCCAAATACAAATACACACACGCACGTATCCAGATACTGCATTAAAACATCGGCTCGTTCGACTCCACTTTATTTATAATAGTAGCGACACTAAGAATCTACATTTTTGCTCTAAACGGTGTTAATTTATTGACCGTGGGCAGATAATATCACTTTTTTTCTTTCATTATTAAAGCGATTACACGAGAAATTATACGTCGATGTCCAGTTCTTACCACTCAAAGCAAATGGTACGTCATTAAAGTATGAGCTGTGTTCCGTTTACGTTAGGAGCAACTTTTGCTTGACTGGAGTATAAAAAGTCGATAATGCTTTCCTCGACGGAATCGTCTTGTAGGCGCGCTAATAAAAAGTGTAAAGTTATGGACAAGTTATGCCACTTGCATTAATTTCGATGCTTAACCTGATAAACAAATTATAGTGTATTAAGTTAATAGCTTAATTTATAATTGAAAATTCATTATATAGCAGTATTGTTATGATCAGATTTTAACATAATCATCTCACGCTTTTGAAGACAAATGAGTTGAGATAGCACGTTTTTGTATCTATCAGGGTCACTTTACAAGGCATGTAAGGGTTTATTCGTTAATTAGGCACACTTGTGAAATTTTACATTTACGATTAAGTGAAGTAATTATGGACCACTTACCTGACACCTACATAAGCATCGTAAATACAGAGTTAATTTTGCCTTTTACGGTATTCGTCTCTGAATCGTAAGAAGCTTAAAATTTTATTTGTTTCTCAATAACGTAAATTACAACTTTTTATGACTATTGTTTAAACTTTTTTCACACTTATCATGACATTATCTGAAATAATGAGTGCAATTCGTTATTCATAATAATATTCATAGTAATGTGGGTATAAACGCTTCAAGCTAACACCAAATGTCTACAGGCAAATCACAAACCAGTCAAATTATTTCCGTATTAACTACCCTCAAAGGAATAAAACATTTTATTGAACCAGGACTAGATTAAAGAGTTAACGTGACCAAGCTTGTCATCACGGAATAACAGGGAGCTTTAAGTACAGCGAGCACGCGTAGGTTCCAGACTATTGCATAAGCTTATAATAAAGCTCGATTCTTTGTCACGTAATGACTCGGTAATGACTGAGCAAAGAACTGATCGCAGCCCTTGACGTGATATGTGATCACGGAATTGTTGCCCCTTAGGCGCATTCATTACGGAAACAAGGTAAAAAATTAATGATTTTCCAACAAGACCGCAGTTACGGCAAATGAGTGTAATTTACTCTATGACTTATTTTAAAAGATCAACATTACGTGATTCTAATTTGTTACGTATAGCAAGACTTATGATTATTTTGACTACTTTTTCAATCCCCATACGTACTTAAAGTATCGTGAAGACTTACCTACTCCCTATAGGCTTCTGCTAACTTAGCAATCGTTTGTCCTTATCTGTGAAAGGTAAATGTCAAAGTGACAGAAAAACGATTGTTAAGTTATCAGAAGCCTAGGGCCTTACCATGACGTCTTAATGCGTTTAAGTTTAGGTTCGCTCGCTGTCAGATTCATACTAAAAGTGACAGCTAAAACTTGAACTGCATCGGAATTAGGACGTCATGGTAAGGCCCCAGAGCGTTTATGAATAAGGGGGTTAAAAAACGTTCAAATTGGCCGACTTGAAAACAGCGTAGCGCGTCAATAATCAAATTGACAGATTTGTAACTTAATAGTTTTGTTTGCCACCAATAAAATAAAAAATTCAAATTCATTTAGGTACAGTAAAAATAAACAATTTTATCGAAAAAAATGTTTACTTATTCAAGAAACAAACGGTTACAAGAACACGAATAAAAGTAACGATAATTAAAACTAACTTTAAATGTCTTAAGAAAAATAAAACTAACAATTACAATCTAAACATGAAAAAAATTTTGCGCGAGAGTAAATAGCTACAGAGTCCGGAATTTAGTGTCTTATTGTATAATAGCTGTTGCCAGCGACTTCGTCTGCAAAGAATTCGTTTATCGCTATCCCGCGGGGACTACGCAATTTTCCGGGATAAAAAGTAGCCTATGTGCTATTCCAGACTTTTCCCTATCTATGTGACGAATTTCATCCAGATCCGTTGGGCCGTTCTGGCGTGATTGAGTAACAAACAAACATCCATCCATC
Source organism: Pandemis heparana (assembly GCA_963854515.1). Classification (NCBI taxonomy): domain Eukaryota; kingdom Metazoa; phylum Arthropoda; class Insecta; order Lepidoptera; family Tortricidae; genus Pandemis; species Pandemis heparana. Next base: position 9,426,903 of record OY978012.1, on the reverse strand, counting down.
CATCCATCCATACTTTCGCATTTATAATATTAGTTAGATTCGGACAATAAGATCTAAATTTCCTACTTTTTTCTGGCTCATTCGTATCTTTTTGCCTATGCGCATTATTGCGCATCGACGGCAAGACAGGCTATTACTTTTATTTAGAATAGGTATTTAGATGATTTTTTGTTTCTGAATGTAACAAAACGTTTTCTGTTTCAGTAGCAGTGTCCCCGTCATCGTCGGGCGGTGGCGGGTCCGGTACTCAACTGTACGCGGGCGCAGCATCGCATCAACTGTCCTCCCTATTGTCACAACAGAGGCTTCTCGAACTGTCTCGGTTCGGGCTGCGACACTACGACATCGCGCACCATGTGCTGTCACAGCAAGGTGCTGTTACCAAGTTGCTTGGTAAGCAAGTTTAAGTAGCTTACGGTCTGGCTACGAATATGCGATAATAGCGGTGTGGGTAGCGAATTTTGTGTTCATTGCACGGTCGACAAGCTGACCGGTTAACTGTTAATTCGTAACAAACGCAATGTACTAGTAAATCGCTTGACGCGCCGTTGGTCGCGGGTAGTTATACGAGTATGCCAACCGTTAGACTTCGAAACGCAAAATTGTCTGATAATTGTTCGGGAGTTGTTTTGCTATTCGTAAACGAGAAATCAACTGGGAAGTTGCAAACATCTTTAGCTCATTTAAGCAGACTTGCAGAAAATTTGTGTATATCTGTACTATTATGTACTTATACTGTAAATGTGAATGTGTGTCTGTCTGTTACTTACCTCTTTTTAGATTTAGTAGTTGGAATTTGGTATAGAAATAGTTTCAGTATTGAAGGACATAAATCATCATAAGTCATCCCGGAAAATCGCTTAGTTCAGACAGAATCGCGGGTAACATTAGTACATATCTTGTATTAATTTAGTCGCTTGCATATCCAAAATATTCAGCTACATACATTTACAGAATAATTTTGCGTTTTGATGGAATCACGACAGCTTTAAATCACTAAATTGCATGGGTTTGGTGAATGATAACATTCAACTGTTTTATATAAATCAGCTTAAACCATAACGTTTCATTGCCTAATAAGTAATTAGTTAAGGGCACAAAACCTTCACAAGTAATTCTTCGATATTTCAACTCTCTGGCGTCAACCTATTCGATGCAACTAGGCACCGCCCTCGTTTATAGATTTTTTCTAAAAAATGAGCCGGTTGGTATCCTCTTCAATTATCTGTATAAAATATCAATAAGGCGGTCTAAAGTCTTAACGCTTGAGTTAATCCTCTATTATTCCAACCAATACAAATGCGCGACCTGTTAGAGTGCTGATTTAGTTGGCACTGCATGATTATTAAGTAATTTCGTAAGCAAATTTTACCAGAAAGGTATACTTAAGCCGGAAAATGGTACGATGTAGTAAATTAAAGGAAGTATTTTTATGAAGCCGGTGACTGACCTGTTACGCTCCAGCAACTTGCAGTACAGAACTACTGTATGGCAGCAATTATTAGCTATTTCAAAGTCACCCCCACTGTTTTTAAACCTCCCGAGGCAAAACTGTTACTTACACTGATCATTGATACAAATATTTGTAAAGCAAATTCTTGGCAGAAAGTTAATAATTTCATACTCTCGGTAAAAATAATAACAAATTTTGAAAGATAAAGATGTGTAAAATTACTAATAATGCTATAAGTAACCTTGTGCAAGGTCCGCCCGGATCGCTACCACCATCTTACTCGCTAACCCTGCCGCTAAGCAGCAGTGCTTGCACTGCTGTGTTCCGATGTGGAGAGTAAGACAGCCGGGGAAATTACAGGCACAAGAGGCATTTCATCTTAGCCCTCTAGGTTGGCAACGCATCTGCAATCCCTCCGGGGTTGCGGGTGTCTATGGACAGTGGTGATCGCTTACCATCAGGTGACCCAATTGCTCGTTTGCCTTCCTAAAAAAAAAAAACTTAGCCTGATAATTAAATAAATATGCATACTCTGTGCATAGGTACTTTGCATTATTAAATTTAACAATTATAATAGTGTAGTAAGAACACAAACTAAATCGCTGCGTGAAGCCTATTAACATCACGTTGATAACGCTAGTGAAGTAATTGATGAAATGAACTTTTGCCTACTGGCCATGGATTTCACTACAATTAACGAATGTATTATTTATGAGGTAGCCAGGCACTCTTCAGCGATGTATTGATTTATACAACCGTTATTTAGAGCCCTGGGGCTCCTTATCGCCTGCAACTAAGTTATTTGCAATAATTACGTACCCGCCTAGAGTGATCAATACGCAACAATACTAGCAATTGACTTCAAGACATTCATTAAAAACCATGTATTGTGAAATCGTCAATAGTCTAGCACAAATGCTGGTTCAACTAAAAGGTAGCGGAAGTCATACTTTTGTGCATATGCAATTGTAACTGTTATCTCGTAACTCATAAGAAATTTGACAAGCACTGTTTACTCATTCAGCATATTATCGTCCTCATACACGAAGTAGCGCGCAGCAAGTGCTTTTAACATTTTGTTTTTAACACACGACACACTTTATTTTACGGCGCGTAATGAAATAAACGATAAATTTGCATATTTACCAACACCTAAGCATTCAGAAATTGTGAAAATAAAAAAGCGAGACCCTTTCGCGAGATAAGAGCAACCGATTATTAAATAAATATAAATGATATGAAAACATTCCTGACAACTCCACAATTTGTCGACGGCGACGCGGCCCGAGTCTGTGTTTTGCCGTGTTCTAATAACACGGTTGTGGTAAAAATCTCAATCGCTATTAATCAGCGATAAGAGATCGCCGGAGCCTGCCGCGACGAAAGCTGCCATTGACGAAAGCTTAGATCCTAATCGATTCATAAAACTTGCAGCGTGTTAATTATAAGCCACTGGGCTGCGTCCGCGCCGCCACCGCTCTTCTCGCCGCGAGCTACTGCACCCGCCCGTCATCCGCCGTCCGCTGCTCTCATGTGAGAACCGTCTTATCGACAAAGATCCTCAATAGCAATCACCATTTATTTGACTGTTTCGCCTATCACGGCTGCCGTAGCATTTAATCCATAGTGGATCATAATTAGGTATCCACCAATCAAAATCTTCGACGCCACACCATGATTTATCTAGGTACCTACTATTTAACATTGTTCAATCCTGATAACAGTACATTCAAAACAATGAGTCTAGAACTTTAAATTTAAAACTATCACACAACAAAAAGTTCATCATCACCCAACATACATAAATAAGTATTACGTGGGAACAATTATTTTGCTGACGAGTCTATTGTGTATTTAATTTAATGCCATTACGGGGCTCAAAGTTGCAAATTTACGAAACAATTCACTCACAAACTGCCTTTTGTCATCTTTCGCAATTATAAACCGGGGACTAATTGTCAATACCTTGCCGGAAAGGAATACGTTTGCGAACGTAGAATTAAAGTCTGAGACAGTGCGCAGTGCATGCTCCTAGTAATTTGAATGCTCGTTCACAAAGCAGAAAAGTCAATTAGTGCGTTATAATGGTATGTTTGGTTGCAAGCGAAGCGTGAGTTGCTCACAACACGGCCGCGGCTGCTTGTGCGCAGTTTTAATTTGATGCATTAGATCTCCAAGCGTGTCATTAGAACACATGCTCACTTTGTGTTTGCCCAAGAGTCGGGAACGGGCTATTTAAAACGAACTCGGCCGTGAATTGATTGCATAGGTTTTGCTTTACTATTTTCATTTTGATTTTTGGCTAACGGTTCAAACATCTAACTTTTTATATTATTTTGTTTAAAGTTTTGTTGTGCGTAATAAAATCAACGTTTTAATGAAAATACACTGAAAAGTTGAAAAATCACTACATAGTACAAAACAAAGTCGCTTTCCGCTGTCTGTCTGTCTGTCCCTATATATGCTTATATTTTTAAAACTACGCATCGGATTTTAATGCGGTTTTTTTAATAGATAAAATGATTCAAGAGGAAGGTTCATAGTGTTAGTGTATAATTCTACGCAAACAAAGTCGCGGGCAGAAGCTACTCTTATTATAAAAATCAGATAGAATACTAATATACTGCTGTTCTACAAATATACTGTCGCCGTAATCATACAGTTTGGCTTCAACGATCATACACTAAAATTATTAGAATGATTACTTAAAGTATGCGTTACCTACATTTGAAGTGTCGTGTCAATCAATGTTCGGCCGTGGTGGTTCGTAACGTCACGTGTCGGTTTCCCACGGAAGCCTGGCCTACGTTCCGCCCAGGGCCGTCATGTCCATCCACTTAAGTATTTAACATACGCGAAGCCTTATCTCAAAAGCTATCTAGCCCAAACATTTTCTAAGCTGTCGGCATGAAAATGGGCACGCATAAATTACGCTCCACCGTCGATTTGCAATATTAAATTGTCCTCTAAACACAATGTTTACACATCCACTGATGAAACAATCGCGTACCCTGTTACGGTGGTTCAATAATTGATTGATACGTCGTTTTCGTTTCTTTCGTAGTTCATAAGGATCGTAAAGTAATGAGCATGTCATTATTTCAGTCCAATAAGTGCCTTAATGATTCAGATTCCGCTTTGTTGAATAGATGCCTAAGTATTAGAAGAAGAACTCCGAAATCACGATTAAAGTAATTTCATATTAAACCGGTCATTTTATGTGATGTAAATTTGGTAGGAAGCTAATGATACCTACTCAGAAAGATTGTCCGTGGATCGCCGCAGCGGGTAATGAAGCCATATTTAGGCTTTGGTCCTATAATCAAAATTGAATTAGGTACCGGGTTGACATTCTTACTTTGTGGACAAAGCCTTTTCTTTTTCTGCTCCAATTCTCGTCGTCAATTTGAATTTTTAATGGTCCTCACTGTCCGTGGAACGCTATTTTTAGATAAGAACGTTTGTACAGATCTGTCAATTATTGTAATGATACGCTGGGCGCTATTATTAAGCGTTTAGCGTTTGACACATGCTGCCGCCTTAGTGGTTAGGTATTTGCAGAAATTGTAATGACTGCAAATAGAGCAGGCGTTAATACTTCAGTCGATCGGTTTTATACATCACGTAAAATTGTTTATTTAATAAGATTATTTTTATGCATTAGTTAAGCTAAATCAACACTGTTTATGATCGCAGTAAAGTAATCACTGATAGCATAAATGCATCCAAGATGGGAATAGCTCAAGCTTAAGTGCTTCCTTGGATATTTTCAAAATGCCATTTTAATTTATACGAGACTTTTATAAGGTGTTAAAATGTAGTTAAACCTATCAACCTCTACCCAATGACGTATAAATACTCGTAACAAGATGAGACAATGATGCAAGTTGACGTTTAACTTCAACAACTTCGGCTTCAAAGCTATTTAAATTACTTACAATAAAAAGGGGCTACATGAGTATCATCGGTAAAATGAAATTACAAAATAAGTTGTGTTTTACGCAAACGCATTAAAAATGATAAACACTTTCTTCTTTTGAGTTGTATACACAACACAAGCCACTCCAAGTTAAACTTAAATCCGCTTATGTTGAAGTTTTTATTGACATTGTATAAATGTTACAACAGAATTCAGCATTAGTAGGCCCGTTCTAATTTCACAGCTTTTGTCTACTTTAAGCCGCGGTAGCAGTGCCAACATCTCGGACTAATTGCGATAAGGGGTGTTAATGTACATAATAGACAGAACCTAACAACTGTGTAGGTACCATTATCTTTCAATTTTGTTTAAAAAAAGCCTTTTGCAAAATGGCCTACTGAAAAAAAAACTGCATTTTTGCCATTATCCTAAATGGATTATCTTTCCGTTAGTTTATTGGAATGCTAGATTTAGAGACGGAGCCTCATTCTATTTAATGGTTAAATTTGCATTTAAGGATTTCAATAGGCTGCAAAAACCGCGGGACTTAGTACCTACCAGTGCTGGGATGGGCGCTATTTCATGACTGCGCTGGCGCTAAGTGTTCTGTTGTCTATGGAAATTATACTTGCGACTGTTGTTTATTCTAAAAAAAACCATAACGAAGCCTTGCTAGCTTCATTGCGGGAATGTAAGCTGTCCTGAAAAATCATTATTTTGGCGGTTAGCAATTTAGTGTTTTTATTTAAAAGATAAATATTACAGTTTTTTTTATTATTTTCTAATTTGGTGATCATTTGCTAAGTAGAAAGAAAACGATAGTCTTGTCTACCTCAGTATGTATGAATAAACTTGCTTGGTGAAATGGAGATCGAACGGGGAACGGGGTCCATGTGAGACTTCTTTAGAATTAGTTACCATCTTTGTAATACCATGGCTGTAATACTTAAATAAATAAATGAGTAAATGAGTAAAATGAGATGGTGGTGGTTGATAGTTTGCAAGAAGTGTTGTATTGAACTTACCCAAAATAAAGCTCTAGCTTACTGGTTGACAAATACCCTTTTCAGTGATCATTAAAATCATTTGTAGCGTCTGCTTTTTAAAAGAACGTCGAATAGGGTTATCAACAAAAAGCAATCAATCAACGAATCAGGCATCGTTAACACGCGCGCTGCATTAAACTCGACAAATCAGGGCTCGGAGCCACTTTGCTGAAACATTTTGATCTATTAACGGCGTGACGCAGCAGAATGCGCTAGCGCCAGCTAAGGAGCCTCTTTTTAATACAAATTTAATTACCTCGATTCGAGCCCTTTCTGTCACTCACAATGATCTTGTCCTTTGTGCCCAAGCCGTGTAATGACTTCGGGCGCCCATAAATGGCTCTAGTGTGGAAATTTATTAACCGGAGTTTTGGGAGTGTATTGTGCCCTTTAAGACTCTCACTTCCTTACCGTGATGATTAATTGTCCACCTTTGTTCGGCAGCAGAAAGGCTGTTAAGTCCATAATAACCAAAGTATATTTTGACACCTTGTTAATGTGTTGTTTTATGGGCATGGCGTTTACTGCAATGATATCCATTAAGGTAGTTTCGATTATTCATCAATACGTTGTGCATCAACTAATTAGCGCTTAACACATAAATGTTGGCAATCTGTTATACTCACAGGTTATATTATTATGATGAATAACTCTCCCTTCGGGCTTTGCCGCAGTCAAGTAAAAATAAAGAAAGGTGTGATTTAGATTTAGAAGAGGCGTAGGAAAGACAAGTGCTGGCAATTAATAGGAATAATGGTAAAGTTCATTGTTTGAGTAAGGTATGCTTACTTTCGTGTTGTTCGTTTATTTATTAATAAATTTATAATAATATCTAGATCGTTTATAATAATTGGCTAAATTGGTAAATTGTAACAAGATACTATTTATTTAGTTTAGTGTCTATTTGAAAAAAATATTTTCATTTAGTTTGAAACCGTTCGGGCCTGGTTTTAAATGAATAAATTTAAAATAATAAAACAAAGTCGCTTTCTCTGTCCCTATGTCCCTATGTATGCTTCAATCTTTAAAACTACGCAACGGATTTTGATGCGGTTTTTTTTAATAGATAGAGTGAATCAAGAGGAAGGTTTATATGTATAATATATGCATAATATACCGTGCGAAGCTGGGGCGGGTCGCTAATCTAACTAATATTATAAATGCGAAAGTATGGATGGATGTTTGTTTGTTACTCAATCACGCCAGAACGGCCCAACGGATCTGTATGAAATTCGGTACATATATAGATAATAGTCTGGAATAGCACATAGGCTACATTTTATCTAATCTAACTAATATTATAAATGCGAAGTATATCCATAATTTGCATCCGCATGGATGGATAGATGGATGGATGGATGGATGGATGTTTGTTTGTTACTCAATCACGCCAGAACGGCCCAATGGATCTGGATGAAATTCGGCACATAGGTAGAGAAAAGTCTGGAATAGCACATAGGCTACATTTTATCCCGGAAAATAGCGTAGTTCCCGCGGGATAGCGATAAACAAATTTTTTGCAGACGAAGTCGCTGGCAACAGCTAGTTATGTATAAATGTTAATTTATGAACTTACGTACGTATGTAGTTACAGTCGGCAATTATGATAAGTCCGAAGAGCGCGCTGGAAGCACGCGCATGCGTTTCACGTAAATGATAGACATTTAGCAACCGTTTCAGTACCTCACACGATCCGCCTCTGTCTATAGGCAACGAGTAATTGCTCTCGGTCATGCGATTACGTTCCTAGCCGATTTAATTAGCGCAAAATGATCAGTGTGCCGGCCTCCCGCAATTTTCCTATCAATCACGAGGTTGTTGGCGCCCGGACTTTGTGCTATGAATTTTCAGACGGGTTTTGTGAAAGGCGCAGTGACGTGGCGTCAAGTATATCAGAAGGCAAGCCGAAGGGAACTTAACTAGCCTTTTACTCTAATTCTGCACAATAAATTGCCCGACTGCCTTAAAATAGGCAAGCCAGTGGGAATCGAGTTCTATGGACGCCACGCCACTGGAAAGGCGCATGTCGAGAGTGAGGCGCGTATGCCGCGTCTCAGACGACGTTTTGATAACAATGCACCGTATTTAACTAAGTAGACTATGAAACCGAAGCCTTGTATGTTTATATTAATACTAACCCCTTCCTGATAAGTGAAAAAGTCACAATACTGACCATAAAACATTTCACTTTTATTACTTTTATATTTTATGGGGAAAAGAATAATTCTCTGTGTACCTATTTCAGCATAACTTACAATGTTTAGCCCTGCTTTTAAATCTGTACTGTGAACTGTGACCTATATCTACGTTGTGATTTGAGAAATTAACTTATTTTTTATAACTATACTTACTTAATCTGCATAGTAATGAATTTATGAATAATTTTGCGGCGTTCTAAATCTTGGTTAAAATAATTACACCAGTAGGTGTTCCGTACTTAACTTTTTGACTATACGATTATAGTCGTCAATTTAGCCGCACTAGGCTAAAGTACTATAGCAACTACCTACATACCTCATAAACATGAACTACATTATAATTTATAATCATTTGGTAACCGTTTTATATAGTTACCTACTACGTAAATACCTATCACAAAAATATAAAGAATAGGGTACACTTAAAAATAACCTAGAATTAGTAACAAATTGTGCTTTGCAAATGTTTAAAAAGCTATAACTATACCTACATATTTATTTATTTATTTATTTATTTATTTATTTATTAGATTGTATTTTTTGTGATAAACCGTTAAATTCGTTATTTGGTGTCCAATTATTCGAGTTTAAAATGATCTAAATACAAAATACTTTGCCAACCAATATCAAAGAAAACGAATAGAAAAACTGGATATTTATTTTAGAACCATCGTACCTATCAGATGGAAGTCCTTTTATATTTAATATCAATTATAATTTTTGCCACTGTGCGTATAAAAAAGTAACCAAACCAAACAGACCATAATTTAGTTCATATTATTCTGTTTTAGTCACCATTAAAGAATACGACTTGTTCGTACTCTCATAATAGACATAATTGCGTTTGTGCAAGCAGTTATGGTGTTAACTAGGTGCGTATATTTTTTGTGACTCTGCTCCATTTTTGGTCGTAAGCTTTAGTTTTATCAAGACATAAAGAGCCGTATGAATTTATCGTGAATGGCGTTGATAAAAATGTGAATATAAATAATGGTATGAATAATTCAGCGTGTATCGGTATGGAGGATGGTGGCAGTCGCGGCCGGTAAAAACGCCTGGTCCGCGCCCGCCCGCCCGGAATGCGCCTGAGTGTTTTTATGTAATTGTTCTGGAGCACGCACTCATCCATTATCTAACTGATTTAGGCATTGTAATTTTTTACCTAGCCCTCCGCCTCATGTTAAAATCGCTGGCCTCTGAATTTTGAACGGGTGAGACAATTGAATATTTCAAAATTTAATATCATGTTTTTGACCCCCATAACAGGATAATGTATTCCCTGTACGGCATGGCAATATATTATTGGGTGTTAATTATCACACTGACGATCTCTTTTTGCTGAATCGTCTCAAGGTTTTGAAGAACCATAATTAATTCATTAATTGTATTGTATTCAATTTGTTTGATCGATTTCAGAACATCATTTTTGTGAACTGAATTTTAAAAGCGTAAATAATTGTAATCAGTGCAACTCATGAATTAAATAAATTGAAGTTTATCGGTTTTCTGTACTGTTAACGTATTTAGCAATTACTCACGTGCATGTCATGTTTCAGGGTCTTGTTAAAAAACAGGGCTCTGCTCACACTGAATTTTATATTCACTTGCCGAATTTGCCGAAGTTAGGGCAATGACCCTCATATTCTGAAAGCGTCATCCACACTCCACAACTAATCTGATTATAGTCTTGCGACTGATTGCAGATATTATAAAGAAAAAAAAAAAAAAAAAAAACTTGCCGAATTTGTACGGAAACCTTGGTGCGCGAGTCCGACTTGCACTTGGTCGGATTTATTTTTATTACAGTCATCTAGTTGTAACTTGCGAGCGCCACCAGTCCATAAAATTGATGTCAATGATTCGATTATTGACATTATCGATTTGCAGTTTTAGTATTCCACACCACACTGCCGTGCAAGATTATCGATGTTTTTAACTACCTCGACTACAGACTTTTTAATTTGGTGCTTGATTTTTATGCTATCTATAAACGACATTTTGGCCCGTATGCTGTTGTAATATGATTGTAATATGAAGAAGTGCTACGTTTTGCAACTGAGAATGGTAGCCGCGTTGCGTCACGTTGGATGCTCAAAGCAATTGCCTCAATCGGCATCGTGTTGCTATTTTTGGTATTTTTATTCGAGGGACGCTTTATTTTGCTTCGCTTTAGTATTTAGTACAGGTGACAGTGTGCAATGGACCGATTTAATGGCGGTTGTTAATTAAAATCGACGATTGAAATCGGAGACATTGTCATAATATTTTTATTGCCGGGTATAATAAGCATTAACATATTTTGGACTAGAGGTAAGATTTTGGAACTTTTGTAATACAAAACTTACAATAATTTAGGTAATTCGAGAGGTAAATAAAAATTCTGATCAATTATTCCTTTCGTACATTTACTTTTAGCCCGAGTTTTAGGTTTCAACTAAAATTATACGAAATGGTGATGCTGTTGTGATTGTCAGCATCACGACTTTATTTGATCACTTATCAATCTATTAATTGGTTGGATTTATCACGAATTTAATAAAGTTTTATTACAGTAGATATTAGTGTTGCATCCTTTAAGGGCCACTTGCACGGACCAGGGTTAACGACTTAACTCCGTGTTAGATGCTAACCGGGGCTAAGTAGTGTCAAAATGTATGGAACTGTCAAACCTAACCGCGAGTTAGCCATTTAATTTTTTAACTCTGGACTGTGCAAGTGGACCTAAGAAAGTTAACAATACAATACAATACAATACAAATACTCTTTATTGAACACCACAAATCAGTACAAAACAATACAGAAACAAAGAACAAAGTATACGTATAGGCGGTCTTAAATTAGTTAAATTCCGAAAAGTCAAATAGGTATTTAATAAAAAAGTGATAAACTTCACTTTTGTCGTGATCAGAGGAAATGAAGAGTAGGTGATAGCCTTAATTCTGTACCTAGTATAATCATCTATTAGGTTACAGAAGGTTAAAGTATTTTTTTTTCTTTGCAGGCACTCTCCGACCTCCGGGTCTTATCGGCGGCAGCAAGCCAAAAGTGGCCACGCCCGCCGTGGTCTCCAAGATAGAACAATACAAGAGGGAGAACCCCACTATATTTGCATGGGAAATTCGTGAACGGCTCATTTCAGAAGGTAATTGATATATAAACTAGATTTTGATTGCGTGTTTGCTAGCGTGCCTATTAATATTTAGTTGAAATTCTGGGTGTTTACTCAATTCCCATTCAATTTTCAAAAGTTCTATGAGAATTCGTCAGAAGAAAATGTTTTCAAATGATGCATTCGTGAAACGTTATTTTTTTTTATGTAGGATACCAATATATTAAAAAGCTAGCTATAGTCCGGTACAAGACGACAGGATAGATACAACACTCGAGAGCAAAAGATATCAACGCGCAGTTTCTTGTTTAACAACCAGATAAAAAGCAGAGTGTTTAAGAGGGAAGTTTAGCACGTAAGTACTCGTCCATACAAAAAGAGGAAACTTTTTTCCATTTCTTAATATTTTCTAATCTCCATGATTTTTTAGTATGTTATTGAAACAATGACAAACTAGGTTTATAGGTATTCCTTTTTTCGAATTTGAAAAAAAAAATTTCAAAAAAAGGAATAGTACAAAATAAAAGTTCTGTTTTTGTACTCGTCGTATGTACTATACTTCCCTCGTAATGACTTTGACTGCGTTGCTGCTGTCCCGGGCTCGAATCCTGATAGGAGCAGACACTTTACTTATGAATAAGAACGTTTATTCTTAAGTCGTGGAAATAGCGTATTTGAATATGTGTATCTGTCGATATATCCACATGTTTAGCACCCATAATTAAACAAAAGTTTTACTTAATTCAAGTCTAGATCAGTATTTGTTCCACTATAAAAGGTTTGGAGAATACGGAATTGAAAAGCTTTTATGGAGTCACGTTAAGCAAAACGCAATATCCAAGTAAGTTAAATATTTTTTATTTCATACAAACATTACATCTTCATAGGTTTTTTTATAATATTATGCAATGTTAGCTCACAAATAGGTGAGGTTAGCGGTGTCCTTCCATTTGACCTAAAAATTATAGACAAAAGCATCATTTTACAAAATGATCATTTGACAAAATTTAAATACCTGATAAACCGTGAACTTTTTAAAAATCGAAAAACCTTTAAAAATAAGTTTGTCAAATGATCATTTTGTCAATAATTTTTAGGTCAAACGTTAGTGAACCGAGGTTAACATTTAGCCTAAATATAAAATCTTGATTCAGTTCACTGACGAATTTCCTAAGATTGCAGCCGCCATGATGAATTCACATCGCGATTGTTAAGTCAAACTGAATGATAACTTGTAGTAACAAATGATAATTTTGCATATGAAGGATAATAACATTTCCCGCACTGCGCCTTAAGCGATCACGACCATGTTTTGCCTGCGTATTGTACTCAGTGTTACACGTTTTAGTTGTAAATTTAATGATTTGAGTAGGTAATGTTTAAAAAAACCGGACAAGTGCAAGTCGGACTCGCGCACCGAGGGTTCCGTACCATTATCTATAAATATCTTTAAACCAGTGTAAGCACAGAGCCCTGCTCCAAAGCAAAATGTACTATTTACGGTTTTCGCAATTATTATTTAATCTATCATAAGACCTATCTTCATACCAAATTTCAAGATTCTGCGTTCACGGGAAGTACCATGTAGGTTTTGATTCCCTTGAGAGTCGAAAATTTGCGGAAATTTGAGGCATAAACGGCTGTATCTTTTGATTGCGTTGGCTTAAAAGTTTGATTTTTTCACAGCTCCAAGAGGCAGTGGACCTGAGTATTTGATATAAATTTCAGCTTGATACCTTCACGCGTTCCTGAGAAAAAGGGTCTTGACAGACGGACGGACGGACAACAAAGTGATCCTATAAGGGTTCCGTGTTTTCCTTTTGAGGTACAGAACCCTAAAAACAACCGGGCCAGTTCAATTATAGGACTAGACTATATACAAACAGTCCACATCCAATAACTCCATTTCCTTTTTGCCAATCAAAGTTCAGGGGCCTTACCATGACGTCTTAATGCGATTCAGTTTAGGTTCGCTCGCTGTCAGATTCATACTAAAAGTGACAGCTAAAACTTGAACTGAGTCGGAATTAGGACGTCATGGTAAAGCCCCAGGTGGGGAAAGCGTCTTCCATCCTTGCCTTATTGACATTCCATTGGCCTGTTTTAATGCGAATTGCTGATGGCATTTGCTTCCATTGTCTGTATTTCCGGACATCCGGACAATAATAATTTATGTTTCATAAAAACACCGCTGCGTTTGTCCAGCAGCGTTCGTGTGGTAGTTACGTAACACCGGTAGAAACGAAAGCTCAGGGTCTTTATTCGACATCGTTAAGCGATGTAGAAGCTAAGTCGAAGACAGATTCAGAATTTCACTCTCAAATATTTACACGGTAGAGAGGATGACCAATATCTAACTAATATTATAAATCAGAAAGTATGGATGGATGGATGGATGGATGGATGGATGTTTGTTTGTTACTCAACACGTGTTTGTCAATCACGACAGAACGGCCCAACGGATCTGGATGAAATTCGGCACATAGATAGAGAAAAGTCTGGAATAGCACATAGGCTACTTTTTATCCCGGAAAATTGCGTAGTTCCCGCGGGATAGCGATAAACGAATTCTTTGCAGACGAAGTCGCTGGCAACAGCTAGTATAGAAATAAATACTTTTCGTGTGCACTTCTTGTAATCGAACTCCTCTTGCTTCTCTACGTGTCTCTAATGTCATTTTTTTTTAATTTATTAAGGTGGTTCACTTTGTTATTGAAGGCTCAGAATAGGGTCTCCGGTCCACGGTTGTGTGCACGCAGGATCGAGAGCAAAATTGCAGTTTGTTGCGTGATCATAATAATTTTACTGTAGCTACGAGAAATGGAATGAAATAATTTATTTGCATTGAACGGGTGACATTATGTCAAGGTCTTATTTTAGACAGCCGCACAGCCTTTGGTGGCATACAAATATTAGTACTTATTTTCGAGAAATCAAGGCATCACAAAGAAGTAGATAAATGTATTGTGGGGATAGGCTACAATAGAGAGACCTCTCACCAGGCAGATGTTATGCCTGGGGACCGAAGTCCGAAGGAAGACAGTTGGAAGTTGTATATATTGCATCCGTGTTGAGAAACTTCGTTAGCGCGATGTAGAACAATGTGACAGCTGTCACTAGAGTTGGCGCTAGCTAACCATGCGTCGCAGTAATTATGTAGCTGTCAACTAGGTGGCGCTAGTGTCGCTACAGTATAATACATACATATTACATACATACCTACTGTCACACCTCTTTTCCACAAGGGTAGGCAGAGACTACTTTGTTCCACTTGCTACGATGTATAATGATGTAGATGTATAATGTTTTACTATATAAAAGTTTATCATTTTGACTTACCTTTAAAGTAGCTGTATTCGGTGTTGGTTAAGTTGGAAAACGCGTTTTATCGGAGATAAAAGACCTAGTCAGAAGATCGATAGGTAGTGCCATTTTCGGGATCTCAAAATATTCGCTCCTTAGGTAAGGTACTGATTACTACCTATTGTCTGAAATTGTTGCTCAGATTATTAGAAATGTAGAAATTTTATAGGTAGGTACAAGTGTCGTAATAATACATTAAATTCCGAGGGTGGTGAAATAAAGAATGTCTCAGATCGCAGGAATTTGACGCACGAGCCAAAGGCGAGGGCGATAAACATGCGACATTTATAACCGGCCGAGGTGTGTACACAATTTTATGTCTTCTCCTGTCCAGGAAGTGGAAATTTCCGCTTGCGTAGCGGGTGGCAAATGCTACTTACCGCCCGGGGTGACATAAAATATTTTCTATTCGATGCTGACTCGATTGAGCAAATATTTTCCAGTTCAAGTATTAGACTTTGAAAATGCATAACTAATTATCATCGTCATTTGAAGCCTATTAAAAGTCTCACTGCTGGACATAGGCGTCTTTTCAGAACGACATGGTTTAAGCCGCAGTTCCCATTATTATGAACAGAAAAACTACTTTACTCCTGTGTAATCAATATCATTAATCCCGAAAGAGCAAAGATATTTTTTTCTGTATCTTTATTAGTGTGTTGTACAGGGTGTATCAGATACCCCCTAACAATAATCAACTGGGGTATATAACCATAGCTACAGAAGCTAAAACAATATTTAAAAAAAATTGGAGATTTTTTTTATATTTTCTATAGGAATGGTAGTATTAACTGTAATCATTCCTATAGAAAACATAAAAAAAAAATTACTCCAATTTTTTTTTAAATATTTTTTTTTAGCTTCTATAGCTATGGTTATATACCCCAGTTGATTATTGTTAGGGGCTATCTGATACACCCTGTATATATCGTTGTCAAATAAAGACCCTGGCCTTATACTCCGAAATCCGATTTTCGAAGTTCGTTTCGTGCCGTTCCGCTCTCACTAATAGTTATTAATTCGAGAGTGAGAGGGACGGTGTGATACGAACTTCGAAAATCGGATTTCGGAGTTGCCCCCCTGAGCTTTTGGCTCTACCGTTACGTACTGAGTGTTCGCCACCTCCTAATTGGATTTGACCACTAATTTTCTTAGTACACAACAACAAAATTATAGTAAAGCCTAAGTCTCTGCAAAGGTCAACACCACTTAGTTACCTAGCAGCGTACCTGCTTACGCGGTAACCCAATATCCGATTAACGGATCTGCTTATTTGAGTAATGAACTTTACTCAGTTCAGGACAACGTTTTTGGGGGTCAGTAAGTAAAGCCACCGAAGTGCAACCCCCGAACTGTCGGCCAGTTTCGTGAATGGCTTAGCGATAACGGATATTGTTGGTAACGTGATATGTATTGGATTTAGGGTATCTATGTGCACATAGGCGCGGCATCACATGCCGTCTTATGTATACCGTTAAGCGAGAACATTGTCGAACAATAATTACTGATAGATATTTAGGTAACAATAATTGCAATATGTAACGGAGCTCTATTGAACTTTAAAATAATAGTTAACCTGAGCTTCTATTAAAATTCACAGTTCAATCATATTTATATCAACAAATAAATCATTACGTATTTTTAAATAAAACAATTTTTTCGGGAACGAATAGCTACTTAAGAATACGATGTCGCGAATAAAATTTCGTGAAAGTCAAACCTTACAAATCATCAGCATAGATCTCTAACAGAACAATCACACTGGCAACACAATAAACTATTGCACAGTCAGTTCGAAATTGATATCTTGCTGTACAAAAAGTAATGTCACAGATTTAGTTGCTTATGCAATAATCTTATTTTACGTCCGTATAATCGTTAATTGAAAAAATACTACAAAACTTAACATTACAATGGTCATAAATGAATGTGTGTATAGGTATTGAGCGTGCGATGGGCGTCTTTGCCTCGGAGGCCAACTAGCCAATTGCGATAATTACTCCAACGACACCTCTCGTGCCATGCGTGACGTTAAACGCGGTAAAAGCGCACTAACATCGGCGTAAATGCTTAAACGACGCACAAGCATTCTTCATCCGTAACTGTTCAGTTTTAAGGTCCATTGCAGTTCGCAAGCGGTAATGCTAAAGCGTACCTCTTGCAACTCGCGTTTCGCCTTCGTGTTTTCTCTAGCGCGGCGCGTCGTACGAATGAGTGCGAGTGCGTGTGATCGCCCGTGGAACAGGTTTCGCTTACAAGACCACTTCTGGTTTACGATATCGCTGGGGACCGGATTAGGAGATGATAACGCTCTTGATGGGAAACACTGTGCTCAACTGAGTTGTTAAATTGGTTCACAGTCATTAAATCTACAGGGGGCGCCATAACTTTAAAGCATGATCGGGTAAACATCAGTATAAAACGAACTTTATTTACAAGGGTTTTACATACACACGACTTTCGTAAAAGGACTGTTTGCACGTTCGATTTTTATGGCTTGATTCAACGAAGTATACTTGGGTGTTGCTGGAAACTAATCTCAAGATGCGATCATATTGAAATTGATCAATATTATGTTTTTTTTTGCTAAAAAAATAGTATAAACATTTTAGTTATTTATTTAATTGTCAGATCTGCAACTTTAATCAATTGTGAAAAAGCGCCAAACCGTACTTTCAGAATCCTAAAAATAAACAATGCCATTTAAAAAGGCCTAATGATCGGTTAAAAATGTGAACAAGTTGTTATGAATCGAGGGCGAACAATTGTTCAGCGAGTGCTTTTATTTTCATGTTTTTTGTTCTTATCTCAGTGGTCGGCAGAGACATTATCGTCATTTGTTGAAATGTGATTAAAATAATTGGTCGAGCGCTGCGCCGACGCACCCTCGCGGATTGCACGCGATCCCACAGCGACTGTTTTCCGTAAATGCTCACATATTTGCTGTAAACGCACGAATATTTCGTAAAACATCCTGACATCGGTCGCTGTTCGACATACACAATTAACTTAACATGTTTTCATTTACTACAGCTGTTATTTTTTTGCCAAACCGAAAGGTTAGACATAATGATAAACCAAGTCAGGCTCAGGCTTCTCATCGTTAGAACAGTGTTCGTTAAAATGGCTCTAAGTTCACACGCGGATCCAAAAGAATGTTGTTTGTTGCTTCAAAAGAACCATTCTCGCACACCTGAATGATAATAATTTTATTATGTTTAGCTGCGCTCGCGCTTGGTCGGTGAGCGCCCGTGATGTAGTTATGATTGATTCCATTATATCGGACGACGGTTTCGGTGTATCAAAGCGTGTTGACCGGACTGGACCACCTGCTGGCTGTGCCTCCAACAATTATTGGTACACAGAAAACATGCAGAGGATAGAAATGCTTGTGGAAATTAAACCAGAACAAGATATTACAAATTTAAGAATACCTAAATGCACGACCGGAGTCGGTTTGACAAACCCTTGTTTTGCAAATGCTATTTTAAATTGCTTAATTTATAAATTAAAATTGACTACTTTTTATAAATTAAATATTACTACTTTATTTTCGTTCCTATTGTGACACTTTAAAAGGTAATATCATAAAATTAAAATGCGTCACAAGCGTCAGTTAAATCAGGGAAAATATGTTAAACAAACTTTCTTTTCAATTTAAACATAAACTTACAACACATAAAAATGTCGTGAACGATTTAAAGCATTGAATTGCAACTGCTCAGCATAGCAAATAAATCATATACTGTTCCCATTCGACACTTTCTTAGGTCTATGATGTCGTATACTTTTAAAATAAAATTGAAATAGAATTTCAATCAAATTTATATCATAATAGTCGGGCACACAATACAGGCTTTTGATAAGAGCTCGTGCCCGATGCCGCGTGTTCATGAAACGAGCTAAATTGATTAATTTCATAACTGTAGAGCGTCACGGTAGCCGATAAAATATTTTTTACGCCTGTCTTTGACGTAACCAGTAGTATTTATGACAATTTTATGTACCTGCGGTTGTAAAAAATCTAACTGTAATTATAGTTTGAGAAAAACATATACGCAGGGTTCTAATTCACCACAAACCAATATTTACAAATGCCAAAATACAATAGGATTCTGTTAAAAACGTAGCATCCACTTAAGAGAGGTGCGTTCGTCAAGTGTTCAATGGCGCTGTTATCAAAACAGATCGGCTCATCGCAACCGTCTAAATTTTAATAAGTTGCCCACTACCGCCTTTGTTAACCGTGACGTGGCAGTTTCGGACAATGGCTTGCGCAACTTATCGACTAAATAAATCGATATCGGTTTACGAGGCGTTACGGGCGGCTCTGGCTACTGACCACGTTTTGATTAATTGCATTCTTACGAGTAGGCCACAACGTGTAAGGGGTTCGGTGAGACCGCGCTTATTCACTGGCGCCGAGTAATTAGCGAAACCGATGACGGGACTTTTATAGCCGGGATGTTTTTACGGCACAAAAAAGGCTTTGTGCTTGTTAAATTCTTAGCGATTAGTTTTATTCTCATATTGAGCTTTATCAAACACTCGTTATCTAAATTAAAGTATTTTTAATGGAAATCCATAAGCTGCTTAGCCACTCAGACCTCCTCGTAGTGTGTCTAATGCAACGAAGTACTTTTTCACGATCGTTTTGACGTTTACTAACAAGGTCTCGCCTCGTTCGCTTCCATTGTATGCTTTAAAAATCTAATCGATCGCCACACAGCTTCCAATAAATCGACACATTTATTGATTTGTTACAGCTCTAAATTGGTTCCCAGCAGTGCACCCACGGAACAAAACGCAGCGCGCACCACCGCGCTGCGGCGGAGGGTCACGCTTTTCATTTTAATTCCTATATAGTCACCCCCAGAAGGTTCTACGCACGACGTCCTTAACTCCAGTCAAATTTGAGTCTATGAGACAATTATTTCTGAATATGTACTTAGAATCGAAATCTAAGACTAAAAAAAGACTAACCTAGCCAGCATACTACATCGATCGGGTTTTAATTGAAAAATTTCACGGCGGTACGTGCGTTGACGCTCCATAAAAATTGTCTCGCCCACTTAAAGCAACCGACACAGTTTCACCAAAACAGCTATTTATTATTATACCATCGTAACTTTATCTACTCATTGCTAATTGAAATTTGTAGGAAAGCGGGTGCGTAGCGTGGGCGTTTAGCGCAACGCCAACGGTTGCTGCAAGCGGCCTCCCGCTGGCGTGGACACCTTTTTACTTGGGCCACGCCGCGGGTGCCGCTTGATTGCCTCCGATCTCATCGGTTTATGCTCCCCATAAAGCCAACAATAATTCATTTAGACGACGTGACGCCACTCACTCGTTAACTAGTGTTGTTCACTTCGGACGTGATTCCAGATCGTCGCGGGGCAGGTTCCGCCTCGGAAACTTTAGTGAGAACATGAAATATCACCATTGCTTTAAATTAATCTTTAAATTTTTAATAAAGTCGTGTCAAAAACCGTAAAGAAAGCACCGATTTATCTACGCTACCATCTCTACATAAAATCAAAATTTAATGATCTCGAATAGCCAGTTTAGTGTGTTACAATATAATCAACTTGATGGCCGTAGACGATAGGTATCCGATTTCACGACTGATCACGAGAAAACCAATAAAAACGCCAGCTTGACTATGCTTTAAACCCGATTTGAGGCTAATTAGCTCGATCGAGTTTAGTCAATCGCCATATTTCCATGATGTAGTCGGACGGACGTCTCTATTTAAAAACCGGTCTAAGTAAAACAAACAAACAAATTCATTCCGAACCATTAGGCACGAGATCTGACTGTTAATGTCTCAATTTAGAAACGGGCGTAAATCTTTAAAGGCGTGACAATTACTGTTACTTCCCGGCAATACAAATAAAAAGGCTTTCCGTCAATTATCGATAAATTAACCCGATTAAACAGTCCATAGCCGACGGCGCCGGTGCGTCTTATCTTGGACATGTCACGCTTTTAGGCAGGTAACACTCCGGCGCAGAAACATTTACATTTTTAAACCAATTTGCTTTTTATTAGGATTTCGAGTTAAACCATTCTGAGTTAGCGCGCCCGCCGAATTTGATAAAGGAGCTGATTATGTGTAAATAAAGTACGTTCCGACGAGGCATCATCTAATCACGCCGCCGTCGACATTGATATTTATTAGTACCTATCTCTCCAATAAGTAGACTCCGTTTATACAGCAGTAGATAATGTGTACGCACATTATCATGTTATTAGATCTAATACAAAAAGTTAATGCTGTAAGAATTTAAACGCTGAACATAACTAGCTCCTTCTATTGAAAATAGCTAAAGCTTTTAATAGAAGCGGGGCCCATTGTGACTAATCATGATTAAACGACTTTAGACAAATTGCATGACCGTGACTAGGCATGTAGGGACCAGGGCTCGATCTCAAATCATTAAAAGAACAATTATAGATATCGCATTCATTCCCACCTGCAACCTGTTGACTCCGATAATGATCTCCATCTAAACAAATACCGACTTGACCACTGATTGTCAGCGATTGTTTCATTGCCGATTCCAATTAACAGTTTAATAAAAATCACCAATCAAATTTGAACGTTTTGTTTTGCGAGCGTAATTTTTTTTGTAGGTTTTTGTCGCAAGCGCTATAAAATTGTGAATAAGCAGAAAGTATTGACTTTGAAGTAATGACCTGCTTAGCAAATCCGCACGATAAAAATGTCGTTTTATTTATAGAGTATCGACTGGGTGACGTGATAAAAGCTCAATCGTTTTGTTCCTGATCATAAAGGTTTTTTGTGAGCTAAAAGAAACTTAAGCCGAACTAGATTAAAAGAGGAGACGCGTCGCTGAACTCCCACAAAACGTTAACAGATTTTCAACGGTTCGTTTTCTTTTTATAAAACGCTGCTCCCAATATAATTAAAGATCCCGGCCGGTAAGTGATGACTGGTCACCATTAGACGTATTCTCAGCCACATCAAGCCTTTGACGTCTGGTGCGGGGCGGTGCGAGAGCGCCCGCCGATTACGACCCAAACAAATTGTGTGGAGGACTGTTCTTTGTGCTTCAGACGTGTTAACAATGAGAGGAGCCCCGCAACTGATCATTACCATTATAGGTACTATATAAGGCTTTGTATTTTGAGTAAATTATAACAGCTCGTTTTGTATTTTATTCCACGCCGTCAGCCTGCGTGGTGCTCACAGCTAGCGCATCATTACCAACGGTGACCGTATTGAATCTGTTGCGTTTAATAATCGCGCTGATATGAACCAGCCATTATTGTGTTGTTATTGTTCGTGTCTACAGCTCATCAAGCTTTTTCTTTCATCTCTGCATCAAACAATTGATAGTTAGATTTATTTTGTCAATAGCTATAGCTTATACCTATAGAGCTACATAATTTTCTTGACACGAGATATGTAATGCCTTGGAATCGGTATCACCTGTAACGTAAAGAGCGTCTATTACACAATTATTTTCAATTATTACTGTTGGAAATAATTGTTCATAGTAGGTATGGGTAATATGAGACTCAATAATAACAAGTTGGTGGAATAGTTTACCTTTAAGGAAACAATTATAAATCAAATTACATAAAACAGTAAACAATTGTACATAAGTAAGTACAGTCAACAGCGGTAAACTGCCCGTACAGGCTGACTGAATGTATACATAGTGATGACCCGTTCTATCTTCAGACCCAACATTCAGTAAACGTTTTTGAATAAATGCGTATATTAAAAAAAAATGTTAATTGAAATGATGCCTTAATAACATTAAATTTTACATGGGTGATATAATGATGGCTTGACCATTGCCCAGCATTTAATAAGTAAAACATAATTTATCCTACAGAATTTCAAAATCAAAGTTCTTACTTAGTTCTCTTAAACTTCCTGTAAAAAAAATTAAGAAGAAACAAGCTCAAAGTCGGCAGTAAATAATTTCAATACTTATTATTTCAAAACAGACTATAATTGCTACAAATTGCACCAGCAAGACCACTCGGCGCAATTGCTCAGTAGCTGAACAACGAATTCTACGACAATTATTCTTGGCCAGGCTATGATTAAATTATGGCACTTATACAGAGTGTTTCCTGAAAATTACATGGGATGGCTCTCGCAAGGCTGCGCACGCGATCCCGCGGCACGCATTAGGCTGTATAATGGCCGGCTTTAAACGCGACCAATGACGCATCGGTTTTAACGCTCCCGGTCACTCTTTTGTGCGAAACTTTTAATTAACAGAGCCTCTAGTGTAAGTTTTCGCATATAAAAACGTCTCGAACGCGTTCACGTAAACGTCTCAATTACTATGGAAAAATTGGCAGCGCCACTTGCGGATCGAAACGGCAACAAATTATTCTCATAGCATTTGACATTTTAACGTAAACGCGTTCGAGACGTATTTTGTAACCGAAAACCTACACTAAGCATACAGAGCCTCTAGTGTAAGTTTTCACAGGAACAGACATCTCGAACGCGTTCACGTAAACGTCTCAATGACTATGGAAAAATTGGCAGCGCCACCTGCGGATCGAAACGGCAACCAATTGTTCCCATAATATTTGATGGTTTAACGCAAACGTCATCGATACGTATTTCGCTATCGAAAACTTACACTAAAGTCGTCGCAATTTAAAAGGCCCGTTTTGACAGTTCACGCCCATGAAGTTCTAATTTTTTTACCAATCGAAATGTTCTGAAGGTAATTGCATTTTTCATTGATGGGTATCGCTCACTCAGCGAAGTGCTGTGCATAACGATTTTTTCATATTGTCCACAGACTATTAATAATCGGTTAAGGAAAAAATAAATCGATCAAGATAAATTTTTTTAAGGCCGACTCGCACTTGGCCCGTTTTATTTATTTTATTTAGACCAATTAATTACTGAATTTCACCAGCTGTGTAGTGATATTTACTGAAAATTATGACCTTGGAGCTCAAAGCCGTAAATAATGGCAGCACTGATTTCTATAGAATGGCTCGTCTTCATTATCTGAAGAAAATGATTGACTGATGATTCACTTTTTCTCGTTTTTTTTTGTGATTGAGTGAATGTTATTGTAATCAAAATATTAAATGAAAGAAAATTGACTTTTCGTAACATTGTATCATTTCAAAATACCTATAATATCAATTTAAGTTAAATTTTCTAATCAGAACTTTAATCCAATGCACTTTACAATACATATTCAAATCGATCAAATACTCATGCAAACTTGAATCGATTTATCGTGAGTATCGAGTAACGAGTCATATGGTTACATCACTTGTTACGTCGGGAAGACAAATGTCAAAACGGGCCTTTTATTTTGCGACGACTTTAAGCATACTGTAAGCCTCTAGTGTAAGTTTTCGCGTGTAAAAACGTCTTGAACGCGTTCACGTGAACGTCTCAATTACTATGGAATAACTAGCAGCGCCACTTGCGGATCGAAACGGCAACAAACTGTTCACATAGTATTTGACATTTTAACGCGAACGCGCGCGTTGGTGAAAATTGACGTATTGGGAGATGCCATGTTGAATAATTGAGTAAGAAGGTCCTTTCTTTACACGTACAATTTATACGTTTTATGTGTTTCTAACGAAGAAAGATAAATACGATTAATATGGTAAAAAAAATAACTGCTTTTCCGTAATCGAGTAATAAGAGCTTATGAATTGCAACCAATTATCATATTGCAACCCATAATAACGAAGGTAATAATTATCATAAGATAAACGCGAAATATACCTAGCTATATTAATTGCTTTCTGATTTAATTCATACATATAAATCTGCTAATATTATTATTTTAGTTAAAAAAAGTTTATATTCTTTTAAGTTCACTTCTAAAGAATAAAAAGGTTAGGAGCGTTTAACTTCTCTACATTACAATTAATTACAATTACTTTTCAATATCAGTGTGTAAGTTTTATTAGCTAATCACGCTAAAGGTCTTCTACTACCCAAGCCAAATAGGACTCTACTCATAAACTTGTAGAAATGTAGAGATGACATTGTTTGTTTTCAAATGTTCCTTATAAGACCTATAGGTCTGTGAATGTTTACAATGGACGTAAAATGCGTTTATAGATTTATAAAATGAAACATTTTGCTTTTGCACTGCTCCTTGTAACTCTGTTTAAACTGTGGGAGTGAATCATTATCGATAGGTACTTTAATAAAGTTATCAAACACTATCGGCACTATAATTTATCCTATCCTACAAATATTATAAATGCGAAAGCTTGTGACGATGTGACGATGTGATGTGAGTGAGTGAGTGTGTATGTTTGTTCCTTCTTCACGCTAAAACGCCTGGACGGATTTGGATAAAATTTGGAACGAAGATAGCTGGTACCCTAGATTAGAAAGAAAGAAAGCAAACATTTATTCATGATAGCATTACAAAAACAAAAGAAAAAAAGAAGTAAAAAACACAGGCTAGGATTAAAACATAGGCTACTGTTTTATCCCGGAAAATAGCGTCAATTGGTAATCCTACGCAGACGAAGTCGCGGGCAGAAACTAGTGTTACATAATAATAAATTAGTCGTTCCATTATTCGTAGTATTAACGTTAAGTTTTTTCACAGGTGTGTGCACTAACGCGACGGCGCCCAGTGTGTCCTCAATCAACAGGATACTGAGGAACCGTGCGGCAGAAAGAGCGGCGGCGGAGTTTGCGCGAGCTGCCGGTTACGGTTTATACGCCGCGCCGCCGCCGTACGGCGCCTTCCCGTGGGCCGGCGGCGGCGTGTGGCCGCCTGGCTCGCTGCCGCTACCCCCTGGCGTACCTCCGCACGGAGCCGGATCACATCCCGACTCAATGCAACAGGGCTTCTTATCCTCCTCTGGACGAGGGCTTATAGGTAAAATATTAATCAAGCATACTATAGTTGTTATTCAAGTGTGATGAAGGATTTGACTCATTGAGTGCCCTTTCTCTACCTAGATGTCGACTGCGATGACTCCGGATCGCTCGACGGAGAACAACCAAAGTTTAGAAGAAACCGAACCACTTTTAGTCCCGACCAACTAGAAGAACTGGAAAAGGAATTCGAGAAATCCCATTACCCATGCGTCTCGACGCGGGAGCGACTCGCTTCCAAAACTTCATTGTCGGAGGCGCGAGTCCAGGTAACGACCGCAATAAAATACTAATTAATAAATTCCACAATCATAAACCAAGCAGCCAATTAATAATTTTTAATAATAACGTCGAATCTGAGATATCTTAATCAAATCAGAGCTATCATTTTACATCAATTTACATTCATGAATATTTGTTAACTCAGTGAGAACAGAATACTAATCATGTTTATTTACCGTTACTGACAGGTTTGGTTTTCCAACAGACGAGCAAAGTGGAGACGCCATCAGCGCATGAACCTCCTCAAACGCGGTGGCGGCTCCCCCCCGCACCGCCTGCCCCACTCCCCCTCCCGCTCCCGTTCGCGTTCTTTGTCCCCCGCGCGCGCCCCGTATCACACGCCCCAGATGGGCGGCGAGAATAGCGCTTTTAAATCGTTATCGCATCAAGACTCGGCCCTGAAGGCCCTCTCGCACCAAACTCAGTTCGACAACAGTGCGCTGAAAGCGTTGTCGCAACAAAATTATGAAAGGGGCGCGTTTAAACCTCACCCAGGACTCGACAACAGCGCGTTCAAAGCGCTTGTGCCTCACTCGGCCGCCGCGGCGTTGCTGGCAGCGCAGTCGATACACTTAGCTCGTGGATACGAATCGCACTCCGATTCTGATGAGGAGATAAACGTTCATGATGAGAGTGATGAAGAGGACAAACAGAATAGTAGAGCGCGGTCTCGATCGCCCAGCCCCGTGCGATCGCGACCGCCACCCAACAGTGACCTACCCCTGCAACTCACTAAGCATGACCGCTGATATTAACTCTCTTAAATAGTTGAAACCTCAACCAACTATAAAAGGGCGTAGTAGGTACCCGTCCTCTGATAACTTATTTCAAAAATCAAATGGTATGAGCACCAGATTGCAATCTGTGTAATGTGATAAATGCGTTTAGTTACATAGGTACCTCAGCTTTCCAACTTAAACGTCATCAAGTAATTACAATAGGCAGTGGACATACGAGTAAATGAACGCTTAAAGTGAAGTGTAGTGTGCATCGGCTGAAACAGTGATAGTGGAACAAAACAGTGTCGTTCATCCGGACTTTTTGACTAACAAATTTAAGGTCCGACCACACCGCTGCGTATACGCAGTGACGTGTCGTAGGCGTCACGTTTTCTCACCGTTTCTTCATACATTTTGTTGCGATTCCGTAACGTCACCGTTTTTTAAGCGGCGGTGTGGTTGCACCCTTATATATTATCTAAAATACGGAAAAAATACAGTCACTATTGTGGCAACGTCTCTATTTAAATATGTTATTGCTATCAATCCAACTGAACTGTGACCACTGTGGAACCTTTTCACAGAAAATGTTGCCTGAAATGAAAAATAATTGTAACGCTTACTGTGATAACGCTGAATCGAAATTTCGACTGTATTGTTAACTTATCATTTGGATAACTCACGTAATTTCAATCGAGAATCGCTCTACATGTTTAGGACTATCACGAAGGCCTTCTTCCAGGAGCGTTAGCGTCAGCGGGCGCAACACGAACACTACGCGCCAACGCTCTGCTTGCGCGGTCACTTAACATAGTGACTGAGGCTAACAAACCTGGAAGAAAAACTTCGGAATATCCCGAAATATCCGTATATATTAACAATGTGTCAATCTCACAGTAGTTTTATGTTAAAAATTGTTCGACTGTATTATTTATCCAAAATACATTCCTTACAAATGCATGTTCCAAATAGATTAAGATGTAAATATTTGTTGTAAAAACCTTGTAGCTATGTCAGTGTTTTTAGCTGAAGTAAATAACTGTGCACAAAAGATGTTTTTGAGCGAAATTTTCCAAAAATAGAGTTACAATGTACAATAGTGTTTACCAGCATGAGTCTGTCGAGTTCCGTCAAATTTGTACCTTCTAATTTTATATACCAAAGTCGTAAACTCAATTGTTAAAGCACGGTTTTAGGTAAACCAAAGTTCCTACTACAATTCTACATTACATGAACAGTGATGTATTTATACACCTAAACGTATGTAGTTGATTTAGCTGATCATTTTTCACAGCTATCTCGTAAAGGATGTATCATTAATAAGTTGTTTGTTGAAAGGAAATAGTTTTAATGTAAAAATGTGTGTTTTGTAAATATTGTAAACATTGAACACTGTATGTATATTATTTATTTCTTAGTC
Source organism: Pandemis heparana (assembly GCA_963854515.1). Lineage (NCBI taxonomy): Eukaryota > Metazoa > Arthropoda > Insecta > Lepidoptera > Tortricidae > Pandemis > Pandemis heparana. Next base: position 9,398,518 of record OY978012.1, on the reverse strand, counting down.
AATTAATCTCTTTGTATAATATAGTAGAAATGACGTACTCACGTACCTATTATGATAAATTTAAATAAAAGAATTAAATATTGTTTGTACGTTTTATTTTCAAAACAACTTACAGGTATCCTTTGCAGTATTATTTTAAGTGGGAGGAATCCGTTTATTCTAATAGCCCTAAAAACGGCATAGTTCAGTAGTTCAGTCAACCTTTCTAACTTATATGAAATTGAACAACGAAGTAGGTAATATGCCTCTACGATGATTATAAGTATTTCTCATACGTAGGTATCATTATGTGCGTAACAATGCGCGCGTGTTTTAGGCCACTCATAATTGAAATTCAATAAAAATTTTCATCACTATCGAGTGATATGCTTTCAAAAATCAGGCCCCAGTCGTTTTAGTGTATAAATGGCTTCATAAAAAAAACCGGCCAAGTGCGAGTCGGACTCGCGCACGAAGGGTTCCGTACCAGAAAAAAGGCCAAAAGCTGGTGCCATTAAACACATGTTTTATTGAGTTTAAATTCCGTCGTCAACATTTTGACTACACTCTGTTGTATGGGAGCCCCCCTTAGTTATTATTATTATTTTCATTTTAGTATTTGTTGTTGTAGCCACAATAAAAATACATAATCTGTGCAAATTTCAACTGTCTAGCTATTACGGTTCTTGAGATACAGCCTGGTGACAGACGGACGGACGGACGGACAGCGAAGTCTTAATAATAGTCCCGTTTTTAACCTTTGGGTACGGAACCCTAAAAACTATTAAAGCCACTAGACAACAAACAAACGAAACGATATTGATATGTACCTACCTACATTCATAGTCATAGTCATAAAATAAATGTTAATATCCATTTTCGCGCAATTATTGACATTATACTTGTTTACTACTAGTTTTATGATGTCACAATCGCGGGTTATTGGAGAGAGTAGCTTCGTTGATGTTTGGAAATAAAGTTGGAATGAGATACTGTTAAATGGTATTTGCAACATCTAACAAAGTATTTGAAATAAAACTAGGTACTGTGAGACAAACGTACTTAAAAATCAAAATAGGATACAAGGGACACTCATATATTCGTATTATTTGTTTTCGGTAAACTATCCGTTGGTGACGCCTTGACAAAAAACCGTAGATGGGGTCGAAACCTGAGGGACATGCTTCGACTAACAAATTACGCGAATGACCTGTGCGTCTTATTTTAGAAGGTACTCACCACTTTAGTAATTCAAATTACCTACCAATAAAAATAATGTTTATTAAAGTAAAATAAAGCTTATCTTCAAAAGTAGAATGTTTTGTCAAAACGTGTGCTGTAAAATTGATACGAGTGCGACAGAAAGGTAAAGATATTGATATTCAAAATAACTGCCTCAGATAACGCTATCGAAAACTATACGCTTTTATCGAATTAAAGCGGAAACAATTAATTGTGATGGAACCAAAGGTATCCCACGTTTTTTAGATAAAGGTTGTATCTAAAAAATTACCTGGATTTAATGACAATATCCATGCAAGTCAATGATATCTGTAAAATATTCTAGAACTATTTATAAATTAAATTACTCATTAAATTAATTGGATTAGATTAATATTATTCAGCAAACGTCACAGTGCAGCCAGTGAGTCAGCGTGTAAATGTAAACATGTTTACAACATGATAATATACTATTAAAATTAAGTGGCCAAGTTTTCACACGACTCTGCATACCTAACCGCAATATGAAGAGAAATTCCGATTAGACTAGTTTTAACACTAACATACCTAATGGTTTCGTTTGTATAGCATTACCTCTGTAAACTAAATCATTGGCTTACTTATTTTACATTTACTGAATCCATAAACTGTAATCACTACATAGTATAAAACAAAGTCGCTTTCTCTGTCCCTATGTCCCTATGTCCCTATATGTCCCTATGTCCCTATGTATGCTTAAATCTTTAAAACTACGCAACGGATTTTGATGCGGTTTTTTTTAATAGATAGAGTGAATTAAGAGGAAGGTTTATATGTATACATGCATAATATACCGTGCGAAGCCGGGGCGGGTCGCTAGTTAAGAATAATAATAAAACATGGTGCAGTGCCCTTAAAAAAAATGACTGAAAAATCATCACTAAAGTACTCCCATTATAGTTGTTCTTTTATTTATTCGTAACCTTAATGTACTTATTTGTGATGTTTGTACAATTCAATTACACGGTGTCTCTGAATACGTTACATCAGCAAAAATAATCCCTGGAAAGTAACAAGTATAAACAAAACCACATTTATTAAAAGTATTTAATCAGACCGCGGAACACAAAAGGTGGGCACCTTATAATCTTACCTCTTTTACAATCATATCATGCACGACAATTATCCTTTTTTCTCCATTGTTATTAAATAAAAGTCCCGATTTGGTCCTTCCCGGATATCGGCAATCAAGTCCGTGAAAGCTGACTGAAGCGGCGCAAAAAAGAGCAGGGTACAAAGCCTCATTAGCGGGACACTACTCGAATATATTCATATAAATATACTTTTATATAAGTCACAATTAATTAAAAAAATAAAATTAGTAATTATCAGTAAATTTGCACCCATCAGCCTAGTCTTAAACTAAGAATAGCTCGTAGGCGTAGGCTTTAGTAGTAAAGGCATTTAGATAGATTACGAGTACCAATGTACATTACTTTAAGGACAACCTCTTTTGGTATTCAAATATTCAGAACTTAGAATCTTTTAAAGCTTTACGGTAAAATCAGAGCAAACAATCACTAGGTATCGGGTCGCCTGAATGACGTAGCAAAAATATGCGTTTGCTATCTAATTCGGATGTTTAAATGAGAGTTGCGTAGGTCGTAACGACTGTAAATAATTCATTTAAACTAAGAATTACAGCTGGTAGTGTCAGTTAATGTTCATATTATGTAGATGCGGGCTATCATTAACAAATTGCCGATGGTGCGGAATGTTTATGATCTCGTATGCGCAGAATGCAGGCACAGTGTTATTCTGAACAATAGCTAGTTGCGCATTTATTTGTATGCTAATAAAATAAAATTTATTTATAATTTAACCTAATAAAATAAATGTAAGGAGGTAAATTGTTTTACTTATTGAAACAATAATGCAAATTAATCCCAATAAATCAAAACCCAGATTAGTAACCTTACACTGAAGAAATATCAAATCTAAATACTTTTTTTTTAATTTACGTAATAAATTAGTAATAGTGTACGAATAATTTAGTATATATATATATTTTAACAAACTGTATATTTGGCGTTAGTTCGTCTAGGAGTGTAGCACCGAGTAATTTTAGTCAGCAGGAGAAACAGGTAAACAGTTGATTAATCTACACACGACTCAATCGGCAAGGTGATGAGTGCGTGTGATGATATTTTTGAGTAGGCACTTCGATTTAGACTTGCAGATTATACGAGTGCCGATAAATAATAAGCCATATTTTTTTTTGAAATAAACGAAGAATGAAAAGTTAAGTCTTAGTTAGTCTTTGTTCTATGTTTCTGTATTGTTTTGTACTGATTTGTGGTGTTCAATAAAGAGTATTTGTATTGTATTGTATTGTAAGTCTAGTAAAGCGACCCAAGTCATAGACGAGAGTGACGCTTTTCGTTTTAGAGACTGCTAGCTTATTACGTAACTCGCTCGCAATCGCTATCGTGTTCATTTTGACTGTTCTTGTATGAATGTGACAGATAGCTGATTCCGGTGCCAATTGTCAGCCCATACATGAACTGTCAAAATGAAGACGATAGTGATAGCGAGCGAGTTACGTAATAAGCCTGCTGAGCTAAGAACTTCAAGAAAGTGTAAATCGGGCGTCAAAGCGTCCGGAATAGTCCGCCGCGCGATAAAGTTGTTCCGTCGTGATAGCCGCGGAGTGTGGATGCATGTACGCGCGCCGATCCAATAACAATAAATTTGGAGCGCCGATTGAAGCTCCGGGACACAGGGCGTTACTACAAAATCTAGTATAATATAGATAGAACGTTTTTCATTTAGTATAGGTACATAGGTAAACCGTTTAAATGCCTAACCTTGTCTTTTTTATTTTTGTTATCTTATTGTACTGATTTGTGGTGTTCAATAAAAACTACAAAAGATAAAAACGGCAAAAGAAGCATGAAAGTAGAATAAATGCAGTAGAAATGAGAGCGTTAAGAAGTATGGAAGGTGTATCACTGAAAGATAGAATAAGGAATAGTGTGATAAGGGAATGTGCTGGTGTGAAAGAAGATATAGTGACTAGGATAGAAAAAAGTATGCTTAGTTGGTTTGGTCACGTAGAGAGGATGGATGAAAGAAGATTAACTAAACAGATTTATATGGGGAGTGTGAATGGGTGCGTTGGGAGGGGAAGGCCTAGGCGGACGTTCCGTGATCAAATTGGGGACGTTTTGGAGAAAGGCCAGGTCAAGAGTACCCGAAACCGACGAGCATGTATGAAGAGATTGATGAATGTGGATGAAGCGAAAGAGGTATGTCAGGATCGTAGCAAGTGGAACAAAGTGGTCTCTGCCTACCCCTGTGGGAAAGAGGCGTGACGATATGTATGTATGTATGTATGTATAAAAACTAATTGTATTACAGTCAGCTGCAGAGAAAGGTAACCCCTCCCCCTATCTCTCGTAATATCGGTAACCATACTGGGAGGGGGTGGTCCTTTTTCTCTGAAGCTGACTATACACACGTTTTCTTTTTAACACGATCACACCAAATTGATGGTGTCAAGTTGAGCCCGATAAGATGACTAGTAAATTAAGAAGAAATAAATTTTTTGTCGACTTGAACAGCTTTGTAAGTTCATAGAATGGAGTAGTTAGCACCATTAACCAATACTTCCATACAAAAACAATTTAAAACAATTTAAATGATAAATCTTTAACATATTAAGAGTTTGCAAAAAAAGTTTTTTTAAAAGTAATCTCTTGCTTATATTTGGCTGGCTATTAATAAATAGCTTCTAGTTTTGTTGTGACGCATCAATAAGCTGTTATTTACGCTCTGTTTTAGTACAAAAATATAAAGCGTAAGCAGCATTTTGATTATTGTTAAAGATGCCGTTAACTATTGAACTAGATGCTAGAATATTCTTTGAAGATACTACCATTTTTAAACCTTTACAAAATTCAGACTGAAAATATTACTTTATTACAAACTAGCGACCCGCCCCGGCTTCGCACGGTATATTATGCATCAAAATCCGCATCAAAATCCGTTGCGTAGTTTTAAAGATTTAAGCATACATAGGGGCATAGGGGCATAGGGACATAGGGACATAGGGAAATAGGGACATAGGGACAGAGAAAGCGACTTTGTTTTATACTATGTAGTGATCGTGATGTGTGTATCAAAAAGTAATATAGTTTGTTTTACCCCGAGTGGGTGCCTGTGCTCCTGTCACAGTCCAAAGATATAGATTACGCGCTCACGAGAGCGCGGGCGCAGCCCAGACGGTATCGCACCGAATAAGAGGTACTTACGCCGGTACTTTGCCTTGTCGCTAATCAACGGATACTGTTTTTTATTTTCAATAATATTTTTACTGTTGACATGTCATGATAATTGTGTCGTCAAAAGCGAGTCATTGAACAAATAAAAATAATACACTCGCCATACTTATGGAGCACAGTTTTGTCAGAATAACGCCTCAATGTTATAAACTATCTTTTTTAGGGTTCCGTACCCAAAGAGTAAAAACGGGACCCTATTACTAAGACTTCGCTGTCCGTCCGTCCACCCGTCCGTCTGTCACCAGGCTGTATCTCAAGAACCGTAATAGCTAGACAGCTGAAATTTTCACAGATTATGTATTTCTGTTGCCGCTATAACAACAAATACTAAAAACAAAATAATAATTATAATTAGGGGGAGGCTCCCATACAAAAAACGTGATATTTTAGCCCTTTTTCATGGCTACCACTCGCCGAGCTAGATCTCAAGAACCGTAATAGCTAGACAGTTGAAATTTACACAGATTATGTACTTTTTTGTGGCTACAACGACAAATAGTAAAATCAAAATAATAATAATAATTAAGGGGGGCTCCCATACAACAGAGTATTTCTGTGTACGGAACCCTTCGTGCGCGAGTCCGACTCGCACTTGGTCGGTTTTTTCAAGTTCTTTTACATAATGTCTGTATAGTACCTAAGTGAACCTAATGTTTCGTTAATCCAAGGTGTGGGATGGTGTGGGTCAAGTTTCACTTTGACTTGAAAAGACCTTTCTTAACTTACCTACGTCATGTGTCATTATGACTGTTATGACTCGAAATCGACTTGTTATAAACAAAGATTAAAAATAATTATATTTGTAATCCTGTATTGTTCTAAACGCTGATATATGCCGTAACCGAATACGTCCCAAGACTATAACAATTAGGTACCGTGCCAGGGTCCAATAATAAAAACAAGCAAAATTAAATTCCTTGACTGCATTAATTTAACGTAATAATTTGAACAAATACAACCATAAGCTACCCGCTAAATGTTTTCACACATTTCTTGACAAAACACTAAAGGATATGACATCATTCGCACATAAAATTCGCAAATTATTTACATGCAAATTGGCTGAGCAATCATAACATAAATTCTTTAATATAATCTCACTAACCTTACAACGGAGCCAGTAAAATAATCTGCGGGGATAAAAAGTTTAGCAATATTATTGGTTCCCACTGACATTCAAACTTAGCCTTTCCGCTTCAAGCTATACAAGTGATATAGCTTGCTGGGCCTTTACAGGCATAAAAAGAATTATACAAAGATGTCCATAATATAAAGTAGTTGGTATGACTATTAAAATTATTGGCTATGACAGATTAAATTTAATGTTGTCCTTTCAACCCTGTTAATCCAACTGATATTATAAATGTGAAAATTGTAATATTTTTAACTTCTTAACAGATTTTGATGTAATTTAGCACGCAGATAATCTATGGCCTGGATTAATGCACAGGAGTTTCCTGACTCGCTTGTTTGCTTGATTGCATTCATATTGGCATGTTTGTTTGACTGCTTTCTTGCATGCTGCATGCCTACCTGATACCTACCTTTTTGAAATACCTACTCATGGTTCATGCTAGCGAACCCGCAGGAAAAAAATATCGCACAAAAAATAAAGTAAAAATGGTCTTTAAATTTTAATTCGCAAAAATTGCAGCCGCACTTTTTAGTATCATAATTTATTGAATCAACAAAAATGTACATTTCGCATATACTCACATGCCTTGATTATGACACTATTGACTCATTAGCGTTTTATTTACGACTTCGGTCCTGACGTTGACCGTTAAAGAAAACAAACCGGCCCAATAAAACTCAACCCATTAACCAATCCGGACAAATCATAGGGAAAAAATCTATCTTAGTTTCCCATAAAATCATGAGCAGATTCGAAATGTAAGCACATTAAGTTATCAGTGGAATTATCTCGTAGTGTGTTACAATATTTATTTGTTTCTCGCTCGGGGTCGGCTGAGTGTTCTCTCCCAATTAGGTGGTTATTGACGTTTTACTTTTATCGAGGTAATCTCGAGGCGACCGCTCCGATTCATAGTCCGCTTGCGACTTTAATTCAAACGTCAATACTGGCTCGATAAATGAAAACACGATCGATAAAAACTTTCTCGCGCCGTCCTGTGCTGTCAAAACAATAGGTACATGTTATAAACAAAATTTGTAAATTAATATTTGATTATAATTCCAATTTAAAAAAATGCTATTCGTCATAATTAAATTAAATGCGGCAGGTACTTAAAACGATAACGTTTACTCTAAGAAAAACAATTATAGAGCCGATATTGCCAATTTTCATCATTGTTTCTATTGCGGCTCAAGCATGCATGTACAGTTAAAGAGTATATAATATATTTTTTATCCATAGTATTTCATTAAATCAAAGCGCTGTCTAAGTTTAATTAGTCGTTAATTTGTCAAGTCCGGTCCACACTATAGATAGGGACGCGTGTGACAGCGCCTAACGTCGAAATTTATCCCAAAAAGGGAAGCTGTTAATAGAGTCATTCAACGTTACCGGTGGAATTATCTACAAAGAGAGAAGTCTCGGAGTCTGTCGGGCTGTCGGTCGGAAATATAAATTTATTCAGTGGTTGTCGCCGCGACACGGGCGCCCGCGCACCTATCTCGCCGAGTAATCTTGAACATTGGCGTTAAAGAATTTAAATTATACACCGATACAAATGGACGGTCGAGCCCATCTCATTTATTTCCCTAATCCGAATTATATTGACTAGATATTTGGGATATTGAACACATTGTCACGTTATTCTGTAGTATAATATCGATTTTGGTAAATTATTGGATCATTATCCGGCTAAGCGACCTCGCGGCGTTAACAAAGGCAATATTGTGGAGTACAATACGGATCGAGATTCGAAAGTCGTGCGTCGCGTCAATACCAGTAGATGTAATAGTTTTGAGCAACAAGACGCACACAAAGTCTCGAATTTACATAATAAAAGGAGATTTACTGTTTGTTCAGTTTCAACAATACATTTCACAGAGTGCCTCAATGCATTTCATTTGTAACGTCAAACCTCAAAGCGGTATGTTTATACATAATACATATTCTATTTTTTTTTAAGTTTTGACCAGTTCAAGCAAAAGCTTCGTGTATTGAGCCGGCGAAGGTTTTCCACAAAATTTTCTGACTTAACTTAGTATTTTAGTTGCATGTTATTGCAAGACGACGCAGTCGCTATATCCTTGCCCGTATGCCTGCCAATATATTGCTAGATACTCTATAGTAAATAGGGGCGACTTGAGTTTAATCGGTACCTAAAATTGGCCCCTATTTTTTTTGGAGTAATTTAATATTTACATTATCGTTATTATTGTGATATCACGTGTCTAACTTTAGAACATTGGTCGAAAATGACGTCGCAATAAAACTTTTGTACGGTTTGTGAGCTCTTGGAATGCCATTTGGGTTTGTCTTGTTGTCTCCCTCACTCGACTAATTCAAGTATCAAACCCATAAGAGCGTGTGACACAGCAATACAAACCCGAATAGCATTCTAAAAGAGCTCACGGACTGTATATAAATAATTTGTACTTATCAATTATATGCAGGTAAATTTCAGCAGATGATTGGGTCAGTTTGATTGATATTGTGTTCAAGTTCTTGATCGTAATTTTTGATTCAAAATGAAATTACTCATTTATCATCGAGGGCATAAATACAGCCATCATGACAAATTATATTATATCACCGAACTTATTGTTTGTGGCATAAACGTGTATGTTTTTGACGTCTTGGTGACGTACATATATTTATGCCCTTGACTGTACACATCGATCATCGACCAATATGGAGTATGGACAATACAATACAATTAATAAATCCTGAAAACATTTAAAAGGGTGTTCAGTGAGGCTAACCCATTACCTTGTGAAGGATTCCAGATTAATTTTAAGAAGCTAATATGCGTTCTGATAAACCTCATCTGACTCTAAAGCATTGCACTCGTATATCACACGGTGCGTTAACGCTGGCATGAACCGCGATTACTATTAGGTATTTCATTAAACCGATCTAATTAAGCGCAGCAGCCAATTCGCGCATGCGCGCCGATCTGCCTGGAGACACCATTACTCTTACTGCTACCATTACATACGTAGACTTGGTAATACTTACGATCATGGTTGAAACTGATTCAAATCGCAATAAGACCTTTGTAGGTAAATTTTACTTATAAATTCGTATTTTTTAGAAGAATGATGATACCAACGTACCTATTCACTACTTCGACTATCGTCAACTAAAGTCTAGTCTCGAAATAATTTAGTTACAAAAACACAGTTCTTTTTTCTAATACCGTCCATCTATCTATGTTTAGCTACTTTTTCTTGCTTAACTAAAGGGCTGGACAGATGTTACCGATTTAAACTTTCGCGATTTTCACACATTATTATAAGAAAACGGGACTTAATCACGTAAATAAAAAGTATTTTTGTAAATACCTCGACGTTTCAGACGCGACTTTGCATCCATGGTTTCGAGAGGACCTCTAACAGGACAGATGTTAATGAGATTAGGCATGTACCTAAGTACTTGTTCCGATGTAAGTACTTGTGCCGATGTTCTCATGGGATCAGAATTTACGTAAAATTCCGAAATCTCAATCACAGTCTTGAAACTTGACATCCATATCATCTAATCTAACTAATATTATAAATGCGAAAGTATGGATGGATGGATGGATGGATGTTTGTTTGTTACTCAATCACGCCAGAATGGCCCAAAGGATCTGGATGAAATTTGGCACATAGATAGAGAAAAGTCTGGAATAGCACATAGGCTACTTTTTATCCCGGAAAATTGCGTAGTTCCCGCGGGATAGCGATAATGAATTCTTTGCAGACGAAGTCGCTGGCAACAGCTAGTACAAAGTAAATCAAGACCCCGACGGAATGGAATGCTTGTAAACACCAAGAGGAATTCTAAAAATGCCGGAATTTTAATTGGCATGGCCATACTCATACAGTAATCGTTACGCGAGCAAAACCGCGGGCAAAGCTACACAGGGTTACACATTTTAATTTGCTCAGTAAGCATCGACTCTGTTTTTATGTAAGTCTACTTGGTGTCGCATATTTATTACAGGACATCTAAATCTCAAGGCACTATATGCTAATATGAAGAGAGCAATCGAGTTTATTAAACCGATGGCCTCAGGTGAGTCGTTTCATTTATAGTAGGTACTGGAGCATATTATTATAGTCAACGATCAACTAGTACTCATAATTCTGAAGAACTAGAGGAAAAGTTTATTGGAGCCTTTATTTGAAATGGCTTAAGTGTTATGGAATGCATATATTATTACTAGCTTTTTCCCGCGACTTCGTCCGCGTAGACTTCATTTATTGACAAATAGCTTTTGGCCACGGCTTCGCTTGTGTGTACCAGGAGTATTTCAATCAATATTTTTTTTCCCGTTCCCGTAAGAATTTCGTGAAATGCTCTCTTAATGCTCCCTACACTCCCCAAAGAACCCACTTGCCAAATTTCAGCTTTCTACGGCCAGTAAAACGAAAAATCCCGTTTTTTCCCGTTCCCGTGGAAATTTTGGAAAGTCCTCTCTTAATACTTCTCTACACTCCCCAAGCAACCTACATTTCGAATTTCAGCTTTCTACAACCAGTAAAACGAAAAGTCCCGTTTTTCCCGTTCCCGTGGGAATTTCAGGAAATTGTCTCTTAGTGCTTCCCTACACTCATCAAGCAACCTACATGCCAAGTTTCAGCTTTCTACGACCAGTAAAACGAAAAATCCAGTTTTTCCCGTTCCCGTGGGAATTTTGGAAAGTCCTCTCTAAATGCTTGTCTACACTCCCCAAGCAACCTACATGTCGAATTTCAGCTTTCTACAACCTGCACTGCAGTATAACAAAAAATCCCGTTCTTTCCCGTTCATTTCCGTCAGAATTCCTTTCGGTCGAAGGAAATCCTTTCGGTAGTGCTCCCCTATACTCCCCAAGGAACCTGAAGGCCAAATTTCAGTTTTCTACGATCATTAAAACGAAAAATCGATCCCGTAGATCTGAATATAAATCTTGTTTTTTCCTTATCCTGTTGGAATTTTCGAAAATCCTTAAAACTGTTTTTTTACTATTATAATCACCTACTTCTATGCCAAATTTGAAGTTTAGTAATTATAGTTCATAGGATTTCGTTGAACTGAATATATAAATCCCGTTTTTTCCTTATCCCGTGAGAATTTCCAAAAATCCTGAAATTATTTTCTTAGTTTTGTAATCATCTACTTGTGTACGAAATTTTAGATAGGGTCACTCGGAATTGAATATAATAAATCCCGTTTTTTCCCGTTCCCGTGGAAATTTGTGTGTGTGTGTGTGTGTGTGTGTGTGTGTGTGTGTGTGTGTGTGTCAGGTAGGTATGTGTGTTGTTGTTTTCGTAATCAGCGACCCGATAAACCGTACAAACAATACTACCCACTACAATATAATAATAATAATACCCACGTTGATTTTCAGACTTTGTCACCCCCTATCCCCTTTTAGGGGTTGAATTTTCAAAAAAACCTGAAACAGGTGTTTACTCATTTATTGTTAGGATTACTCCTGTGAAGTTTCGAATAAAATAGTCTAACTAATCGTGTTTCCCCATACAAACTTTGGACCCCCATTTAACCCTTTTAGAGGTCGAATTTTGAAAAATCCTTTCTTAGTGCACCCCTAGACCTTATAAGGAACCTACGTGCCAAATTTGAAATCTCTAGAACCAGCGGTTTGGGCTGTGCGTTGATTTATGTCAGTCAGTCAGTCAGTCAGTCAGTCAGTTTCTTCTTTTATATATTTAGATGTTTAGTGGTACACAGTCGCACCTAAGAGCTACACTTCATTTAATTTAGGATGAGAAACCACAACAACATTAGGTATATTGCGGCTCGTGATAACCTCTTTACGATTTGTACTAGAGTAACAATTGACGCCACGCAAATAAAGTGGCATTAAAACAATTTTATTTTGCGGCTGCCAAACTATTGCACTGTACTATTTGCTAGGTAAGAAATAGTTAACCAGACGCAATATAATGCTATTGTGGTTTCTCATTCTAAATTAAATGAAGTATAGTCAGATTAGAGCTCGTCAACGGTCCCGTTTATTATGTGCAATCCTGCGTGCCCTTATCCCTTTTTTTGAAGGGTTATTCTAGAACTCCAGTCATGAAACCTATGATCTTGTCAGTTCTCAAAATAACATACCCGTATACCAGTACCTATTATTATACTTCTGGGACATATTTAGCGGAACACAAAAAAAAAGTGTAGGTAACTATTTTATTTTTCTGGTCAAGCATTGAGTAGGTACCTATGCGTTTTGCTAACTTTTTTTTGTGTTCCGCTAAATTATGTCCCTGAGTGTATATTAATGTACGTAATAATGTAATCTTCGAGCTAAACTTAAATTGCCTTTAAGTTAGTGTTTTTGTAAAATCTTACTCGTTATTGTAAAAAATATAATGAAATCATGCTTTTTAGGGTGTCGTACACAAAGGGTAAAAACGGAAACCCTATTCGTGAGGCTCCGCTGTCCGTCCGTCCGTCTGTCGGTCTGTCACCAGGCTGTATCTCATGAACCGTGATAGCTAGATAGTTGAAATTTTCACAGATGATGTATTTCTGTTGCCGCGAGGCTGACTCGCACTCGGCCGGTTTTTTTTGTACCAGCAAACCATTTACATAGAAAAAAGCTAAAAAAACAATAAGATACTAATTAAGAATATTTTATAATTTTCAAGATACATTGAGCACAAACAACAACTAATAATTATGTAGTAAGTTTCATTCGTAGTTTACGCTTTTCCTCCAAAACTTTCTTTAAATCATCTATTTCCTTAGAAGAGGTTTTGTTTATCGGCGTATTGCACTTCTTCTTTTGTTGTCTTGCAATAGCTTTTTCGCTCATGTAAGTTTCTATAGAATTTTTGGTTTCCTCCAACTCGAGCTTGGCGGCTGATTTTTCTTCTTTAATCATATTTTTCTTTCGCTGAAGTTCTTCGTATAAACCAATTTTCATTGCATTCATCCTTTCTTGTAGTTCAGCTATCGACATTTCGCATAAAAAGCCTAGCCCAGAGGTTTCTGTTAGATCTATTATTTTAGGAACCTTAGCTTTCTTAGCAATAGTAGCAAGAATTTTAATTTCTTTTATCATTTTGATTCTGTATTCTAATTCTTCTTGTTTTGCTTTCATAGCTTTAGCTAACAATACTTGGTTGTCCTGCTTAAGCTTTTCTGCATTTTCTCTATTCTTCACAGATAAACAATGTTTGGCTTCTAATACGTTTAGTTCCGTTAGTGAAAGTTTTTCAATATGTTTGCGATTTTTTTCCATTTGTTTATTTTTCCATTTTTCTATTTCTTCATTCCAACTCTCTTTTTCTTTCATGAACTTTTCGTGTTTCTTTTTATTTTCATCAGTTAGTTTCTTTTTAGCTAATAATGCTTCTTCATAGGAAATTTGGCCCATTAAATGTTTTTTTTCGATATCCAACAATCTTTCTCTTTCTCTTTCTTGACGGTCAAATCCTTGTAACTCGTCAATTTTTGCAGTATTTCTACATTGAATAGCATTTGTAAGCCACTGGACTTCCTCCTGCTCCGCTTGTTGTATACGCTTACTGATCCTTTTAATAGTAGTTGCGGTTTCTTTGACGGGCTGGGTAACATTATTAATAACATTTTTGCGCTCAAATTTGACAGGTTTCGCTGCACATTCCATTTCATTTTTGATGGAAGACATTTTCTTCAAATATCCTTCAGACTTTATTTGAGCATAACGAAACTCTTTATTTTTAACGTCATTGAGTAAATTTGCAGCTTTTTGTCTATTTTTTTCGTAGCTTTTATTTAACCTCTCGTCAATGGCGCTTCTCGTTACCATACGCTTAGATTTTGGTTGCATAGAGTTTGGTGGCGTCAATGGCAAGGATGCATGAGAACCGTTGGCTGCCACTGGCTTGACGTCTTTAGCCTTGCGGCTCAACACATTTGGTTGAATTGGCACAGTGGGGGGTTTTGCTCTTCGGCTCTCCATTTTCTTGACATATTCAGCGTAACTATGAGCCATTTCACTTATGTAAGGCTGCCACTCAAAAAGAGGGGTAATTATTTTTTCCGTTATGAAATTTGTATCATAATTAGCCTGAGCAACCTGTGATATGAAAGCCAAAACTTCATTGTTGCTCAAAAACTTTGTAAATGTACTCAATAAGGGTTTACTAGTATTAAAAATGCATTTATACAGCAGTGACAAATCTTTAGGATCAATTTGAAAAATGACAGCATGAAACAGAATCATAAAATAATCTTGGTCGTCGTCCACAAGTTCTTCAGACAAGTGAGATGCTATGTCTCTCAAAAATTGCGCATGTTTGTTAATTCCAAGGAACGTTTCGGCAATCCAAGCCAATTTGGAATCATCTGTGTCTCCCGGACATTTATCAATATATGTTCTCATGTACTCGTAAGGCGAAACTTCACTAGCGGAACTGTAGTCAATCATAATATTTCTTAACATTTTAACGTTTCCGGATGTGTGGTAGTAAACCATATTGAGCAATGGTTTACTACTTTTCATAAAAATTCAGAAACGACACGAAAACATGTCACGAAATACATATACAACAAATGATTTTGTTGACAGCTGCGGGTTGAAAGTGTCACCAGTAAATTTATGGCCAGCAACTGTGACATTTTCTCAAGTAAGGTTGCATAATTATATTAGACTCTCGTGAAAAGCTTGAACATTACAAAATTACAAATCAAAAATTTTCAAGTTTTAATCTACGGATCTTATAACCATCGAAGGAACAAGGTAAGTGTAACTCGTCATATTGTTGCGTCTACAAAGTATCTAGTATTTAATTAGGTAGCTGGTCTGTTTTTGCCGGGCCCATCATTAATCAATCACTCTGGAAGAGAAGCTATTATTCGACACCTCGGGCGCGGCCGGCTCGATACGCGCAAAGTGCAAGTCACACGAGACCTCTCAAAATATAATAATCGTGTTAAACTCAACCATAAAAGCCATATTCGATTATAGCTTTAAATGGGTTCCTGTCTTCGTGTCTTGTTATCTTCTTGGCATCTATTGTGCAGTAGTAGGCAAGATTTGATGTCAGAGACTGATGAGATTTGTTACAAATTGTTAATGAGTTTTTCTTTGCGTGTAATTAATTATTATGATTTCAGTGCCTTAGGTTACATGTTTTTTCAAATCCTCTAGAGATATGTATAAACGTTTACAAGCATTGAAAACTATAACTGACGTAAGCCAAGCCAGCTGGCAAATAATAATAATAATATTTATTAGACAGGCAAGAATCCCATACAAAATCGTACTAAACCTTACAACCTACGACACTGAAATAAAACGATCACAATTGTTATCACTATATATGACAATTCTCAGACCGATGCAACTTACGCCAGTGTTTATTAAATTCGTCATAATAATCTGTAACCAGTTAGCACATCTCCTTAAATTTAATGATATCTCAATCGCTTTTATATCAGAAAAAGCTTAGTATTTTCAATAGAACTCCCACGAGTCGTATATTCTGTTAATAACATATCATGATCATTTAATGGCAGGCGTAACAAAGAGATGTTCCTAATTATGTAAATTCTCATCAATTTAAGTACGTAAGTAACTAGATGAGAAAGCGGTGGCTTATTGACTCTGTCACAATTAATTCAACAATGATTGAAAATCAATCCTAGGATAATACTGGCTGTCACGGCCTGTCAAATTATCGGTCGTAATTAACGACTCGACTCATCTTCTCACGTATAATTTTTGACTAATAACCCGAGGTGAGAATACATTGTTATTCTGTTCATTGTACTAGTAAGCACTTATACCCTATGGACCGTTAATATGACTTTATCTCTTTAAATATTCGACCACCGATATAATTGCATCTGATTCAGAATTTGGTTTTAACTTTGACCGAATGTAATTTTAAGGTGGCTCATTTTTCGCCCGGGAAACTACGTATCCGTTTTTTTAATATCAGTAATTGATGCATATTTTATCATTTAAAAGCAACAATAAGTGCGTCCGTCGGAAACAATTAGCAAGGTGAGAGTAATGGCGGAGATTTTTCTTCGACACCGTGGTAGCAAGCAAGACACGCCTTGCTTTTGCAGATGTTTTTGGATATGTAGGTGTAAACACATTAAAGCCGCTTTTTTGCCATAATCATTGAAGACTACTAGGAATTACGACCTATTTATGCAAGGGAAAGGATTTCACTCATTCTAATGTTTATTTTCAAGTACCTACTTTGATTTCAACTACTTTGCAAAGGTCTCGGCGGCGAGATAAAAATTATGCACAAAAAAAAATGCAATTACAATTGCATAAGAATGAGAAAAAGCGAAGTTTTTTTACCTAACCGTAAAAATTGGAAGCCAAAACGGAATAGCAAAGTTAAGATAAATGCTAAGTGGTACGTTAGTCTGACCGCTCATCACGAAAGGTTATGGCCGTTATTTATTGAGGCTGGCGTCACGACTCGTGAACGTAGGACCTAAGAAGTGGCATTCTAAGGATACTCTTATTAGTCTTATAAAAATACATTTGATGCATCTGTGAATAACTATAATTATGAGTAACTATAGTTATTACGAATAAATGAGTATGAGTATGAGTATGAGTATGAATATTTCAGAAATTGAGAAGTATAGAATACGTACCTTAATCAAACAGTCTATTTACCTGGAGTTCCGGGGATTATCTCTTTGTAGATACACTAGTATGATGCAATGTATACTAGTAGAATTAATATTTATTTTGGTCGTCTTGCTGGAAAATGTTCAATCACGATTGGGTGCTCGTTGAATGTCAAACTCAATTCAGTACTGTCAAAATTTTTGGAACTGTCAAGCGTTAAACCAGATACTTTACCACTCATGATTTCATCAATATCTTCCTAATATTATAAATGCGAAAGTTTGTGACGATGTGACGATGTGACGATGTGATGATGTGACGATGTGAGTGAGTGTGTATATTTGTTCCTTCTTCACGCTAAAACGACTGGACGGGTTTGGATAAAATTTGGTACGAAGATAGCTGGTACCCTAGATTAAAACATAGGCTACTTTTTATCCCGGAAAATTTTATAGTTCCTGCGGGATAGCGATAAAGATATCAATCGCTAATTCTAGGCGGACGAAGTCGCGGGCAGAAGCTAGTCCACAATAATGCTAAACGTGGCCTTTAGATCTTGTTACCCTAGGCTTTGTCTACCCTTAAGGGATAAATACGTGATTAATATTATCTATCCATGTATGCTGTTTTCAGCAAGGGGCAGTTGCAGTTGGAAACATCAATACTACGATGAAAATTTCACCAGTTTTTTTTGTAGTAATACGGCAAATTATACTTATTAATATACTTCGTCATAATATAATAGGCGTCTGTGAGTGTGGCAGTAAATCGACTTGATTTTAATTCAATTGACCGAAAGTTAGTGATTATGCGAACCCGTATCATAAGTAGGTATTGAAAGTTTATTAACAAGGCCCACCTAAGGAGAAGCTTCATCAATCTCCAGGCCAGTTACAAAGGACCTTAACAAAGAATTATGGCTCCTTATATATGCTCGCTACTATGTAGGGGAGTTTTATTATTACTTCCATTTAATGACTCCGACGTGATTAGACATTGCCTTACCTCTCTATGGCTTTATTTAGTACATAAATCTCGGGCTGAATGTGCCGAGGGTAATAACAATAAGAATGTCTAAGGCCATGTTGACGATGCCGTGTGTATAGGCAATCGAAAATAATTGAATGGGTACCACATTGTTCTGTTGAAAATCTTCTGTCTTCTTTTTCTTGTGTCACTGTCACTTACTTTAATTATTGTGAAAACGCACTTAAAATAAAAATAGTAAAGGTTTTCGACAGTATTTAAAAAGGTTTGAATTTTATAGAATTCTTTACGATGTCAGGTAGGTATATCAAAAAGCAATCCTTTTAATTCAATTGAGTCACAAAGCCGTCATATTTTTTGGTAGAGTTAGTGGATTACCTGATGGTAAGGTGGAGGACTAAGAGGAAATATCTCATGAGTCATTAATTTCACCAGTATTCCTACTCGTCACGCCGAAACACAACAGCGCAGGCCCTGCTGCTTGACGATTGGATATAAATGAGTAAGGTGGTGGTAGCGATCCGCGCGGAAATTGACAGATAAAATACAAAACTTTCAAACCAAAATCAAAACAAAATCAAATCTTTTTTTTGTAAACTATTCTTTTCTGTATCAGGTTAGCTGGAAGAGATCCCTTCTTAGGGATAAGTTTTCCTTTGTACTATTTTCTGTGTACTTCTGTATTTTTAAATTTTTATACATACATACATACAAATGAAAGTAATACTAAAAAGCGTGTCAAGCGTTTTATTAATAAGGGGGTTAGACTATAGACTAGGTAGATATGTAAGGCTAAGCAAATGCTACACAGTTATGAACACCCTATGCAAATAATTTGATGTCCCTAAGGTTCTTACGTTGCATTTAATAGCGATAGCATTAACTGCGTTTATGACTGCGCTCCTCGAAGTGTAATGTTCTGCTCGTGCCATTTGATGAGCATAGTTTTGCAGCAATTAAAACTATTTTCTCTACATCACAAGATTTATTTATTTCATTAAGTATTATCAGAGTTGTAGTTACAAGACAATGTAAAATCCCGCTTCGAGGCAATCTCTGTCCGAGATAAAGTTTGATGACCACGGATGTTATTTATTTGTTTAGTAATTTATATAAGGTTAGTTACTGTTTTATTGACCGTATTAAATCAAGCCCCAATAAGGCAGCCATTCATGTTTATTTTTACGAAGTTTCTGCTTGGTATGCCCAATAAATTATTAACTTGGTCACTTTTATCACGGGCCCACGGTAACATTTATCGGACGTATAGAGCTAACGTGGATCACACTACACATCGTTTAATAAAATTTCCACATATTTTTATTGTGTAACACATTTTGTGTAGGCAGTTTTTGAAAATTATGAATCAACATTCCATTTAATGTTATGATCATAGTTTTAAATCATATCTTTGCGCTAATTTCGGCTAGTGATAAGCCGGCATTCGAATAAAAATCGCACGACGTATTTATCTACAGGTGATATAAATAATAAAAACTATAATTAGTCAAAGTCAAATTATCGATTACCGGTTTGCTTGTGCGTTTGATCGCGGCAATCTGCGAAGCGGCTTAAACGATCTGAATGTCGTTTCACTGATGTGTCGTGATATTCTTACCCCCTTATTCATAAATGCTCTATAGGCTTCTGCTAACTTAACAGTCGTTTGTCCTTATCTGTCACATTGACATTTACCTTTCACAGACAAGAACAAATGATTGCTAAGTTAACAGGAGCGTTTATGATTAAGGAAGTTAGTGTTAATTGCAATTAAATATACGTAGTTTGGGTTAATTTGAGCAACTAGACGACGATGGCGGAAGAAACTCTACTTTGTTTTGATTGATCGATACTAATAGGAAGCAGAGAGCCATAGCAACCTTTTGTCGCCTAGTTTTTTTTTTTTATTATTCGAATAGGAAGGCAAACCAGCAAGTGGGTCACCTGATGGTAAGCGATCACAACTGCCCATAGACACCCGCAACCCCGGAGGGATTGCAGATGCGTTGCCAACCTAGAGGGCTAAGACGGAATGCCTCTTGTGCCCGTAATTTCCCCGGCTGTCTTACTCTCCACACCGGAACACAACAGTGCAAGCACTGCTTAGTGGCAGGATTAGCGAGTAAGATGGTGGCTAGATGATGGTAGTTACTCAAATAAACTTTCAACAACTGCAACATGAATACATAATTATAAAACTGTTTAGTTTTTCCTTTATTAGTTTTTTTAAGTCATGTCCCCGTTATTCTTATCGCGACCACAAAGTGGTCCAACTCACTCGGCCTTTATTGATTGACAAGCGCAGACTTCGATTAAATTCTCGCGACTCGCATTAGCTTTACACCAGTTCTAAAAAGATATCTCAAATTATACCTATAGGTACATTTACCCTTCGGATCGTTAAAGTAAATAATTTAAATTACCAGCCCATAATGGCCGCCGTCACGCCACGTTAAGCGCAGAGTGTGATTGGTGGATGTAGTGAGTTAATAATTAAACAGATTGTGTTAATCATTACAGAGCACTTGAGCACGAAATTTTAAAAACTGTGCTTGATAAAAAGTATTGAAAATTATACGTAAATGAAAATTAAGTACATAATCACCCATAAATGCTGGAAGCTATCCCTTTGCATCTCATACCAACTTATGCCAGCGTAGAAAAATCGTATGAATTTGGTTTAGCGAAAGAAAGAAGTAAAAGAAAGCTTATTATAGAAGCAAAAATTAGAATTTTGCTTCATGTAAATTCAATCATTATCGTTGACGCAAAACAATCTAAATTGCAAGAGTTCACTGTATTGAATCAAGTTAGTTAGTTACGATCTTTATTAGTAAGAGTTTGTACTTACCCATCTCAAAATATCCAATTTTAACACACAGTTTTTGGAGAGACACACACGTTTCACGCGATTTATTCCACATTAAATAACATTATGTTTATTTATAAATAATTAATAACTATTTCTCTATCATTGTTTAACTCAGACTTAACCAGATTTCAAAACGCGTAGGGTATGGGCAGTGATACAGAAAGGCATAAATCTACTCATAAGTTTTTATTGAACCCCAAAATCTGATCATGACGAACCATTCACGTGTAATTGGGTTCCTCGTAAAATATGCGTTCTGCCTGGAGAAGGGTTTATAGAGAACATAAACACTTTATTGTGTTTTTGTACGGATTCCTTCATGCATACTATGCGTATTCTTAAAGAACTAATTATTAATTAAAAATGTAATTAAACTATTATATTTAGAGAATAGTCCAAAAATATCTTTGTGTTATGTAGCCAGTGTTCCGTCTAAAATTGCGTGATTTGTTCATTTTTCATTACACGTCTTAATAATTGATTAAAGTTGTTATTCTATTATATTTATCTCAGTAACCAATATCTTCGCCACCATATTCGTATTTATAAGTAGGTATGCAGGAAATTACTATAAAAATGACGCTTTATTCAGCTTGTTAATGAAATTTCTACATACATTATAAAAAGGTAACCATTTTGCACCAAAAATTAAATCACGGTTGAAAAAACTAGACAAATTGAAATGGACCAGTTTATTCTTAATTAATCGAACTAATTAATAAAATCGCATACATTAACAATCAACAGATTCGATAAGCTTTATCTCTATTGAATTCAACGGATATTTATTGGCAAGTACAGTAAGAACCGTAAACAACTAAAACTGCCACTCGGGAAGTGGACAATGTTTCTAACTAAAAAAGCTAATGGAAACTTAATCAATTAACATCTGGAGTAAAATTATTTTATCTTAATTTCTTTGAGCGTTACTAATTTATTGCCAATAAAATTATTATCGTTGAAACGCGGGTAACTGTACTGCATCAAAAATTTACTTATGAATATTCATTTTCGCCCGAAAGTGACTTAAAGGTCACATTTTATATTCGAAGTAGATAATTTCTTTATGATCGTGGTTTTAAACAGGTCTCGTTAGTGTTTAAATTATGTGCCGCGTTATCAAAAACCGCGGACGATCAAAGTGTTTGAAGTGTTTACGCCAGCCAAACTGTCTAATTGCCATTAACATTTGAATTGCCGATCACATAATTACAAAGATGCACTTACGACAAATTGTTTGGGTCAGACTTTATGATTGTCTATTTTTGTATTTTCTGAATAGAGCTTAAGTAATAAAAGCGGTTCGACGTCAGTAAAAATATGCCTGTGATTCTGTATGTTTATTTTTATAATTAACTGTGGGATCACAACAATCGTCACATTGGGTTTTTATAACTATTTCATCAAAAAAGTGTAATTCTGTCATGGCACTAGTTTTTTTTTCAATCTTTATTTTACAATTCCAAGCCAAAGTAAGATTAAATAACCTGCCTTTCTGTAATTGTGTCTATCAGTCACAGTAGATTATCATGGTATCAGTTATCCATTTAAAGCAAAATTTGGCATAGCTTTACAATAATATGTATTTTTAACTTCACACTTTGTCTTTTCTTGTAAATTTTTTCTCGAGAAAAATAGGTACAAGTTATTCTTATTTATTTAGAGGGCAAATTAAAAATTACCGTGTCAAATTATCTCAAGAAAGTCAAATTCATGTCAATGCCTAAACGAAATTAACTTTGGAAGATGGACAAATTATTCGTTAGCTTTTGTCTGCAATGGGTCAAGTTATTGTTAGGAGATTGTAGAAAATACTGGCCACTAGGTCCGAGTGTAAGTTAAATTTAGTGCCTAAATAATAGGTATTTTAAAGTGTAGCTAAAGCTAGAATAATTGTTTTAATTTAGATCTTTGACACGACTTCCTTATGACTTAAATACTTAAATAATTTTGAGTAGAAGCTTGGGTATCTCTAAATATTTTATGTTCTTCATTTCTAAAAGTGATGCGGCGGCGGCAGTCGTTGAGCGCATGCTAATGAGTCAATAACAATCCGGATCACTTTATTTAATTTCCTTAAACAATTAGCAACGCGGTACTTATGCCAATCGGCAACAAAATATCAGCTTTGATATTTTTAAATTAAATTAATTGCAATTAATAAAAATTAAAATTCTTCTCTTTATTGTGACCGATTTGGATTACTGATTATGTTTATTGAGAAGAAGGTAATACGCGACGGACTTCAAAGGAAAAATTATTTTTTATGTTCCAAAAAGCTAATAACTTAAATCCAGATAAACAATCCAAAAACAACTTAAGTATTGAAGTCTTATGAAATGTTTTTTTTTGCAATTAAGTGGAGCTAAACTGTCATCTCTTAGTGAATATTACTTAATTAATATTAACGCAAAATAAAATTAATTCCAACCTAAGTAGTTACCGAGTAAAATAATCACATTTGCTCAAAAATTACTATGATACTTTTAAAATGTTAAAATAGAACGTTATGTGTCCTTAAGAACCGCTATTTGCTGCTTAGGATTTGAAAGTTAAGGATTTGCAGCTTATTACAAAACGTATTCGAAACAGTTTCTTTTTTATTCAAACGAGCATAATATAACAGTGGAAAGCTGCTACGCTTCTGTTGTTATATAAAGCATAACTGCAATTCATGCTATGAACAAAAGTATGAGACAGTGAGACACCAAATTGCCATTCAAAATTTCGTGAACGGGTTCCACTTTAGGCGAGGTTCATTTAAGCATAAAATTACCTACATTGTCTCTTCGACTTTGTTGAGTGGCAATGAACTGCACTTTGACATAAAATTGCTTTAGGCGTTATAAATCCATTTCATTGCCTTAATAAACGATGACTCGCTATAACTATAGGAGAGCCATCATTTTCATGGCCTATCTTTTAACGCGGTAGAACATTTGAAGCTGCGACGGTAAGTGTATTTAATAAAATATTTGTTTGCAATTTTCTTCAATTCAATTTTCTTAAATCGATAGAATTCCCTGAGAATACAATATCATGCCATTCAATAGTAATAACTATCTATTTTGTTGTAGAAATTAAGCTTATCTGTCTGGTACAGGATGTCGTTATGCAATAACTCTGCAAGCCAAATAAATAAATATATATTGAAAAAGGTGTTAAGCACGTATGATTACCCTTGAGTACGTGATTTGTTTCTAAATGAAGGCGCTAATTTCTGAAATTACCCTAACCTCCTTCACCTGAGCACAATACCCAATTGCAAGAAAATTAGATGTTAAATTGTTAACAATCGCTAACGAGGTGAAAATAATTGTGCGAACGTTTTAGCTTTCGTAAAACCTTGCTTTATGAACATAATCCTTTATTATATTCTGCCGTACCTTTGTCAATCACTGGCGGTTAAGTTCACATTTTGTGGTCGAAATAATACCCCTCGTTAGCTTCAACAAAGACTTGGGAGATATGTAAATTCGTGAAAGGACCAACAAAAAATCCAGGCTCATGCGTGTAACAGGTGTGCTTCTGATTTCTAATAGCAGTATTCGACTGGTGATTATGATGGACCTGGTTAAAAATATGATTTATACTTACCGCTGACTTTCGATTTTTCTCTTTTGAATAGTAAAAGGATGCAGTTTGGTGTACATAATTGGTGACCCATACTGTGTTTTTTTCTGTTATGGTAGAAGGCACTGCGATACGACCTTAGTTTTTGTTTGTTGTAAGGATCATAATTATAATTGGAGGTGCTTTTATGAAATAGAAAGTTATTTTATTTGGTTGATGTGGCTTCCGAACTTAAAAAGCTCACTTTTGACAAAAAAATAATATTATTAAAAGCTGAGTCACTACATATTATAAAATAAAGTCCTCCGTTGCGATTGACTGTCTATCTGTTTGTTCGACTGTTCAAGATACACTCAAAAGTTATTGCACGGATTTTCATGTGGTTTTCACCAATAGACAGACAGAGTGATTCATGAGAAACATTTGTATAATTATATAATTTAACAAGGTTTTTTGTAAATTTGTTGAAATATGATATGAGGACAATTGTGACAGCGCCATGTTGTAGCTTGTTAGAAGACGGGTCGCTAGTTATCTTATTAAATGCGTATCGTTGATTTTGAGCCTCTCATAACACCACAGACGGGAGGTGGCCAATAATCATTTAGATCGCGTGCCTATACTCCAATGAACAAGTATCAAACGTGTATAAAATACCAGAGAAACTTGCACTGAACAAGTTGTAATATACACATATAATATTTAATAACAAAGAGATATAATAACCGTGCGTTATTATCAGCAGCTCCTGAGATGCGCGGCGTGGGCGCCGGCGCAGATTTACGACCCTTCGGACCACTTCACGCCTGCCCGCTGCCTGTACGGGAGAGTTATGTCTTATTACACTTTTATTGCACGCCTCGTACGGACATTTACAATATCTACGTGCATTAGTACTAGATTATGGCGATAATAACATCTGATAGTGGTATCGATATTGATTTATTGTGCAGCCGTCGTTAGAGAAAAGTAACATTGTCGTTTACATTAGTTAGTCATTGTTGATTGAAATTAAAAGCTTATCGCTGAATATTTATAAATGTTTCTAATCTTCGTGGTAAAATAATAAATCATACCTAAAAGCCACATTTTTTAAGCTGTACGAATACCGATTGGTTACATGAGTCGCTTAACTACAAACTCGGATGAATCATGGACGGAAAAGGCGAAAAACATTTTATTTTATCAGGTATCAAAATTTAAAAAAAACAGAATTAGATTTTTATATGACATTGAAAATAAGCAACTCATTTTTGCTCGTCATATTATCGTATATTTTGATTTCGCCTGTTATTAGCGCATATTATTTTAATGTAATCTAGTCACCTCAACAAATCATAGCCCGTTGATTGCCGTATTGTTAGATTTTGCGCTTTTATTCATCTACGTAATACTGGTAAGCTAGTTTTTGCTTTCAAGCAGAGCATCGTATATTATTTCTCTGATAGCACCATGATTTATTTGCCACTCTGCAATTACACTATTTGTGCGTGTCGGAGCACTAGAGTGGCCACTTGCATAGTACAGGTAATTTTATTATCATTTCGTAAAGTGAATTTTTGCGTCAATGCTTTAATTGTCGTGTTTTGAACTCAAGATGTCGCAAATGTAGGAGATAATGGACTTTGCTAAGTTTAAAACTAAGTCTAGGACTAATTGGGACCACGGGACGCTGTGATAGCAAATAAGTCGTTCCTTTCGTAACGATATGTGCTAGAAGATCTTCTAGAGAGGTAGTTTATGAGTCATGACATCGCAATTTTTCCATTTATTTAATTTTTTTCAAATACACATGTATTAAAAAACATTGAAGTATTCTGCTTGGTTCTTGATACAGTTTATTATCGCCAGTCAAACATCAAACTAACTTACAATGTAAAACTTAATTTACCATTAAATTATACTAAAGCGGTCTTAATAAATGACTATAAAACGTAGTATTTAATATAGAGCTGGGATACGTAAGGTGCAGGTAGTTGGCGCATTTATTTACATCGCCTATTAATCGTCTTTGCTCTGCCATCACTTCATATTTACTCCGATTCCCAATTATATTGTATGCCTATAGAACTACAACCATCGATTGTTTAAAAAAATGGTCTCTCTGAAAAACACAAAATTTATTGTACCACACACGTTTTCTCTACAGTCAGACAATAAGCAAAATTTATACGACTAAAAGAGACCACTCCAAGTTCGAGCTCACCGCAAAGCTCAAGTTCTTGAATTGAGTCGTTTGCGATTCGACAGTGAGTGACCTTTGTGTGACGGTTGGTACCGGTGCCGTGTGCGGTCGCCGGCGGCCGGATTGATGGATGGGTACGACTTCATCCCGCTAAGAGCAGGGTATCTGATGGTGATGAACGAGAGCGGCTTTGTCATCTAGATATAGTAGTAGGACGAAATGTTGGAAGCTCAGTACAGTTTAAATTAGTTCATAATGCGTAAGGATTATACCACTATTATCTGCGGGAGGGGGTTAATTTACCAGTAAGCAAATGGAGCCACTGTGGAAAGCTATTTTTTTTTTCAC
Source organism: Pandemis heparana (assembly GCA_963854515.1). NCBI lineage: Eukaryota > Metazoa > Arthropoda > Insecta > Lepidoptera > Tortricidae > Pandemis > Pandemis heparana. The sequence continues at coordinate 9,371,314 of OY978012.1, read as the reverse complement.
CTGAATACGGCATGGTTAAATAAATAGCCATAGTTGCGTGCTAAGATGCTAACTAAAAGCAAGCAAGAATCAATCATAAAATAATATACATAATCCCTAATATAATAGTCCTCTCAACCACTCAAAGGTTGACTCTGGAAGAGATCCCTTAAAGGGACGGACTTATGTCCGTCTTTGTGCATGTATCTCAGTGTTTGTCAATTGTATTTGTTTTATGTTTATTTTGAACAATAAATAGTTTACATACCTACCTACCTACATAAAAGTCTAAGTTGACATTAGTTACATTGCTGCTGGCTTTTTGCTGAGCGGTTATACGTAATATACCTAACATTCAACGGGTTAGTAGGTATTCCACATTTCGCACCCTTAGTTAGTATTAGACTGACTTAATTTGAAATAGGTATTGACATTCCAAAAATAAACCTTGTATTGATAGTTTTCATGGTTTTGTTTTAAAATGTAAATATTTGTTTGACATCAGCATTACTTACAAAATTGTACGAAATGATACCCCAGCACTTAGCATATTCATTGATATTAGTTACAGCAGTAAGTAGTAACTGAAACTTAAAAATAACGCTTCACTTTCGTCAAACAGTCATTTTTAAGTAAATAAAATATCTCAAAATAGACATTGAATATTAACTTATCCTTTTAATTTGTATTGCAGTAGGTACTAAAGCTCATCATCATCATCATTTCCAGCCTATACTCGTCCCACTGCTGGGCACAGGCCTCCTCAGAACGAGTTAAAATCCAGTCTTTGGAAATCAGAAGAACCATTTTAGATGCATTATTCCTACATAAACTAGTCCGGCACAAAATCGACTGTCCACAGCTACTAGCGCTTCTGCGTTTTTGTGCGCCTTCCCGTTTTCCCCGAAATCACATTACCCCCTTGTGTCCAACGCTCAGAAGGTCAGTATCTGGTAAGAACTCTCCCATTTGTAGGCTGACGAGCATTGCCAATATTGCAGCGATAGGACGGATACTCACTTCGACCCACTCGTTGCACTAATCAGAACTATCTTAAACTTAACTTAAATCACTAATCTAGCCCGATTTTTTTTCGGTTTGGTTGTATAAAGTTGGTTTTGAGAACATAATTTAGTTAATAAACTTGGTTTTTAAGCTTCACTTTTATTTCGCATGCGGTGTTTACCTATAAGTGATTGTGATACTCTCTTCAACATGTATATACAAGCAACAAGTTCGATGTAAAATAAATAAAATAGTGCCCACGCGGGCCCAGTGCGGATTGGGAACTTCACACACCATTGAATTACAAGCTCGTGTTAAATTTCAAATGTAATTTCGCACATAAATTCCGAAAAACGAAACCTCTCCTAACAATATTGTACATACGAGTAATAGTTTCCCAGTTAATTTTTTCAGGTATATAAATTTAACAACGTATCACACACATCACACTATGTCTTTAAGTCACATGCTTATCAAACCATTCTACAAATTGAGTTAGATTCTTATGAATGATAGAAATTGATCAAACCCATCCACGTAGCATCCCTTTTCGTTCCGTCTGTGTCATTCACCGTGTCGTTACAAGTTCCTTCGCTCCACAAAAAACCCTTTTCAAATGTAAATCAGCAGAAACCGACAAAGCAAATTGTCACAAATAAACATTGATTTTTTGTAAACTCCTGCACCGGTAAAGGGTCAGACTGAACCAATCAATCTGAGATAAAAATGTTCTTTTATTGTTTTTTTTTTGGTGTCCTATTTTTAACTGTCTGCGAAAGATGTAGCTTTGAACTTTGATTTTTATCTTTTTTTAGGGTTTCCTCGATTGATTACGGACAGGTAAAGTAGCTGTTTATCGGCGTTGTATTGTCTACTATAAATTTATTTATTTTATAATTTCAGTACTTACTTTGTTAACTGTCATCCATATTTAGGTATATATAGGCCACATCCTCTGTAAAAATGTTGTGTACCTCTGTTTTTTTTTGTAGTCAAGGGTCTCATAATTATTTCAAATTATAAGGGTATTAACTTCCACCATAAACGTTCACACTTTCATATACTACTTAATTACTTAGAAGTTTTCAGGTTTTTAAGCAGCAGTTTTAGTAGGAATTACTTTCTTTGAGAACAAAAACTTCACTTGCTCATACTTACTTTTTTAAGAGTCAATGTAAGTAGGTAAGTTAAAATTGATTTGAATACGTTAGTCCAAATATTGATTTAACCCCATCAGCGACGGAAGCAGGTGCTTGGCGCACGCGCCTCTCACAATCAATGAACGTCTCCTAACTATGAAATTAAATGATAATCACATCTTTTTTTTCATATTTATATAAAGAGTTTTAAAGTACATTTGGACTGTGAAACAGGGGATCGCAACCTTTTTAAGGCAAAGGGAAGATTCATTTTTCATTTATTTTTGTAAAAGTACGAAACAGTGACAGTTACGTGACTTGAAGCTTTTATTGTGTTACCTAATTTATTTAAACGCAACAAGGTACGATTAAGTTTGTTCGTTATTTGTTTCAGATGTGTCGTGATATACCTATTTACTTATTTAGGTACCAATTGTGGTGTGACTTTGAGAATATGACCAAAATCTTTCTTTTCAGTTTTTCGATTTAAGTATCAAATACGGCATTATACTAAAATATCACACATACCAAGTTCATTTAAAGCAACTATAATATTTTTTGTCATAATTGAAATGCCTTACCCTCATTAGGTTTATGAATTCATTTTTAAAAAACAAATTGGGGACGTTTTGGAATAAAGTCAGGTCAAGAGTACCCGAAAACGACGAGCATGTATGAAGAGACTGATGAATGTGGATGAAGCGGAAGAGGTATGTCAGGATAGCAAGTGGAACAAAGTAGTCTTTGCCTATACTACCCCTGTGGGAAAGAGGTGTGACGGTATGTATGTATGTATTCATTTTTAGATCGAAAATGTTGTCAACCTCTGCTATAAAGCCGCCATTACTCATTTTAACGGCTCGGAGAGGGTGCGTCACGGCACTCCGATGCTACGGATAGATACGAGACGTAAGCCTTTCGGGGCAGATGCGTTACTCTCAATTAGAGCGTAGCAAAACATTAGTGTGGGACCCTACTCCTAGGCAATGTGTGAGTGAGGTTTTTACAGTATGGTCAGACTAGCTCGTACCCGTGAAATCCACAGGGATTTTATTTTAAATTAAATGGGAAATTTACGGAATAAAAAAATAGTTTAATGGAATTTCCAGAAAATACACACATTGTTATTGATTTAGGTAAAGAGTACCTTAATTTTACAGCTGAAATTTTGGGATTTTTTATGCTCAAGATCAAGATGTATGTAGTGGTGTTCCATATTTCTGAAAATCTAATATGACCATAAATGTGCCAATGATGCTACGGGTATTTTTCACGTTGCACCCGTACGGGCGTGCGTCGCCGGGGCGGGGCTTTAGTAAATTTTAAATGTATATTTATACTTTAATGCTTTAAAATAAGCTCATGAGTCATGATAAATATACCACTATATACGCTCTCCTCTAGGTGTATCTTGTTATTTATATATCAGCAATTGCATTTCATCCGGTTTTATGACCAAACTGTAATTATATTTCGCATATCAGAAATAAATTTTCTTAAAAAAACCATAACCACCGGGAAAAATAATACGCAACCGCCGGTAGCCGGCATCTGGGGCGAAAGGATGTAAACAATTATGTATCGCCTGTAATTTACTCACTGCGACAACCGGAATAGCCGATAAAATATATAAAAGTAGTCCAAGTACGTGACTGAACGAAGTTGAGTAATCTTTCTAGTCACCAACATAATCATTACAAGATTTTGCTTATGTTTTCATGATATACGTCACTACTGTGTATTTGTTATTATGCAACAGTACTTTTAGCGTGTGTCGAAGAAAAAAGTTAAGATGGGCAACCTAATCTATCATCATCATCATCATCATCATCATCATCATCATCATCATTTGAAAGTCATACTAGTCCGAGATGATCACTAGTCCGAGGAAGGTTCAAATCCGGTTTTTGCTTCCGGGCTTTTGCTGAAGGTTCAAATAGTTTTGTCTTTGTGGGATGCTACAATAGAGAGATCCGGAAGGTTCTTATTCATATTTTATTTTTCATCTAGGTGAAATAGCGGGAGTAAGCTAGTGGTTAAAATTCAATTCCAAGACAAAGCAAATGTATCTAACCGAATACAATATCGCGATCCGTTATTACATTTTCTTCTAAAACTTTGAGGTCACTGCAGACTCCGCAGACGACTTAACGCGTATGTTTCTAAAAAGTAGCTTTTGTCCTCCAATCTTTATTCTTTAGTAATGGGGTAATTTATCAAGTCGAGCAGTTTGCATATGGGATCGAGATCGGCCGGGGGCGGCGATGTTAGCACACGTCGCGACACACTGCCAATGATAATGAGCCTAATGCCATCCTATTTGTAAGTTTACTGATAAGTACTTGGTTTATTGACGAGGCGTGACGTCTTTAATAAAGCTAAGGTGGTTTGAGGCAAGATTATGGTGTCACTAGCTGTTGCCAGCAACTTCGTCTGCAAAGAATTCATTTATCGCTATCCCGCGGGAACTACGCAATTTTCCGGGATAAAAAGTAGCCTATGTGCTATTCCAGACTTTTCTCTATCTATGTGCCGAATTTCATACAGATCCGATGGGCCGTTATGGCGTGATGGAGTAACAAACAAACATCCATCCATCCATCCATCCATCCATCCATACTTTCACATTTATAATACTAGCTGTTGTCAGCGACTTCGTCTGCAAAGAATTTGTTTATCGCTATCCCGTGGGAACTACACAATTTTCCGGGATAAAAAGTAGCTTATGTGCTATTCCAGACTTTTCTTTATCTATGTGCCGAATTTCATCCAGATCCGTTGGGCCGCTCTGGTGTGATTGAGTAACAAACAAACAAACATCCATCCATCCATCCATCCATCCATCCATCCATACTTTCGCATTTATAATATTAGTTAGATTAGTTAGATGTCTAAATAAAAAGTGCGTGGTGGGCAGCTCAGCGCCACGGCGAAGATTGGGAACAATAGGTGCAACATATTAATATATATAATAATAATATTAATAACAATAATATGTGTAACCGAAACAGAAGATAACTCGAAAAAAATGTAAGCTACATACATTTGCACAGATTTTGAAGAATTGAAAGAAAGACTACGGAAAGCCGGATGGTACCTACGATGTCGTGCAAGTTCCGTCCTGGCGGCTATCATCCATCATGTCATGATATCTAATCCTGCAACATATTATATCGACGTAGAGTTAAAAAAAATAGAAAATATTTGTATTATTTGCACAGTTATTATCTGCTGCGACCGGGGATCAAAACACCAGGCTATCTGGGGCCCAATTTTTTAAATCACGTGACTCGAAGCTACCATCCGAAAGTGATATCGAAAATACAGCTCAAATTGAATTAACAACTAGTGGTCAGGATTAATTAGAGCTGTAGGTACTAGAATTTTTTCACACTATGAACCTACCTTGTCGTATTTCAAATAGGTAGAGCATACATTTTGACTCTTCCGAGAGGCACTTTCAAGTGATGTGCTTACGAAAATCTAAAAGTCAAATACCTTTGTGTACAAAGAACTACACAAAGTTTTCCAGTTTTTTAATGGCGTGTTTCTTAACGCCATCTGTTGCTTTCACGTTGGACTCCGACATGCGCCGACCGGCTGTAAGTGGGCTCTGCGGGTGTTTATGCTGTAGATATATTGGTTTTGTCAGAACTAGATAGATGGCGCTTACTGCACTCGTTTCACTTCGGATGCCAGCACAGAAATAGTTCTTGGTATATTTACTAGATGTCGCTATACTAAATTTACAATAACTGCCATCTAGTAGTTTCCTTACGAACTATTTGAGCTTGTTATTAATTTTAATTTGAAACCATTACGTTTGTATTAAAATAGATAGATGGCCTTCAATAAAACTTTGTGATGTCATTTTGCGCACCTACTTTTTTAAGTTTTAGGAATGTAAATTTACTCAATAAAATTTATGCATATGAGTAAAATGTGGATTTGTATTAAAAATTAATACAGGTTCAAGAAATGATACTTTACCTAACAATGAAGTTGCGCCTGTTCTCTCTTAACTTGGCGGGGGCATTACGGCTCTACCGTGCCCCCTGATAATTCATTTTTTTTGCGTAAGAAAAGTAAATCTATTTAACTTAATAAAGTTATCTTGTATTTAATAAAAAATACAATAAAATACTGTTATGCGACTGTCGCGAAAGGTTCGCGGTAAATAAATAATCCAACAACAATAAAAGTCCGACCACACCGTCGCGTATACGCAGTGACGTGTCGTAGGCGTCACGTTTTTTCATAACATTTAGTTGCGATTCCGTAACGTCACCGTTTTTTAAGCGGCGGTGTGGTCGCACCTTTATTGTATAACTAGCTTTTGCCCGCGACTTCGTCCGCGTAGACTTCATTTATTGACAAAAGTCACATATTGCTATGCATATTTGAACAGGCACTTAACACCTATTCTGACATTAAATGGTTTTTTTTTTATAATAAGCTATATCAAATCACGTGGGAATTTTGAAAATCCCTCCTTAGTGCACCTCTATGATACTGAAGCAATATTTATATACGTTGCGACTCTAGGCAGCTGCGATTTTCGACATGTTCGTCGCTATCCCGCGGGAACTGTGCAATTTTCCGGGATAAAAAGTAGCCTATAACCTGGCCAGTGTTTCTCAACAGATTAGTAAAGTTTTCAACATAATCCGTTCAGCCGTTTTCACGTGATGCGTGCACAAATATACAGACAAACAGATAACCAGATAAACAGAGAAACATATAAACAGACAAAAATTCTAAAAACTGTTGTAACGTGTTGTGTTATCGATTCTAAGTATCCCCAGCCAATTTTTTTTTAAATATCTTCCATGTACAGACTTTCGACCCTCTTCAGCTTTATTATATTTATAGATAGATGTACAGACTTTCGACCCTCTTCAGCTTTATTATTTGTATAGATAGCAAAACTCAAGAAACCATTGACAAACCAGATGAAGCTCTCTCTACGTATCGTGTAGGTATCTTATGGTAGGCCGCTCTTTGATTTTTTTCTCTCATGACGTATAACACCATACTTTCATTTAAATCCAGTTTAAAGTTTTTATAAAGTGTTAAAAGTGATTATACGGCCCGTTCTACTACTACTTATTATCGAAAGCTAAGTAGGTATCATTAACGTAAAATTGATTTACATTGATGATTAATTTGATTAAGATAGATGAACTCGTGACCGCTTCGATTGCGCTTCGAAAGAAACCTTCATGGCTTCCTCTTTAAGGCTTGGATAAGTGTCATTAAATGTCTTCAGGTTCTCGGTATTGGACGTAAGTAAGTAGCCTTGGCAACTAACAAGTAATGCGTAAACATATGGATGCACTAAGTACAATATTATATATATTGGGACTACTTTGGTACCGTACTGGTCTATCTGTGTTTGTAGTTTGGCCCATCTAGCAAGGTAATAAAGTGCCGGGTAATAAGTAGACTAGAGGTGACAGAAGACCTTCCTGAACCCAGGATTCCTGTATGTTGCTAATCCAGTTCAGGCTAAGTTTTACAACACCTCAGTGTCAGTGTCTGATTAGACCAAAGTGGTTTTCAACTTTAAATTGTTACTAATTTTTTTTTACAGCAAAATAGATGTAGACTTCGGCGTAAACAGTAAATGAGGATAGGTACCACTTCATTCGCAAATGTCATATTTTTGACGCAAAACTTGACAGTGGTCGATATTTTGTAAAAAAATAAGTTCTTTTTTATTAGTTTTTTACTTCTTGCCGTCGGGGTCTTTACGACATTGTTTATCACCCTCAACACGAATGGCGTAGTTTTAGTAATCTTTCTTAAATGCATGCTAAGTACCCACTTACTTACCTAGTCTTAGTAAAAATCTAATAGTTTTCTGTGCGGCACTTAAAGCCCCTTTTAAACGTTGATCTCGGAGCCCCTGACTGGTGCACGATTAAGCGTCTTGAATACCTAATAGGAGCTGAACGAGTGGAGTGCTCGATTCACTCGGCAGCGCATAAATTAAAGGCGCGAGCACACAACGGCCGCAATTCCGCAAAAACTCCAATCGTAGGGGAAAGTTTGGCGATTAAGCCGTGAGGCGTGGCACGGCCAGGTCTGCTCGTGACAGTTAGTGCCGCCACTTGTTATAATCCGTTAAACTTTCGACCCTCGTCAAGGTATGCCGGGAATTAATGGAAACGTTTTCTTTCCCAGATTTATGATATATTCTTTTCACACCGTCATATTCATGGGCGCTTTGACGCCGCCGCGATGAGCCGGTAGATACCCGCGCTGTGCAATTACGTGAGCGTACACAGCGCATCTTAATATAATTAATTTCCATCCTCTCCTATGTAAAACCTAGTTAACCAGTTTGCATAACACTTGCTTGCTCTACTTTTAATAAACTAAATGTTTAGCCGTCCTTCATGTTCCCGTTACTTTTAAGTTCTTCCCGTCGGCGCTGGTAGATATTATTTTTATAATATACTCGCTACACAGCTTCTAAGATGTCTGGAAGGAAAATAAATAACGATAGTAAGCTACCGGTGCACTAAAAGCCCGCCAACTTTGAAATATCCGTTCGTACGCGACCTCACTCTCGCTCTTAGATGACTAAAACACCTAGACACATTCTTCGTTGAGACTCCACGTAATACATAGTGCATGTCGTATTAAAAGGGTTAAATTAATAGCAGACAAATACTTTGAGGCGTAATTTAATAAAGTTGTGAGATGGCGCCCTCTGAACAAATCCCTAAAATTCTCGACTGCGTAATTGGAATACCTGAGAGCGCGCAATCATCGGAATTCTGTTCTATTACCTATTATGTTTTGAGGCAGCTTTTATTACAAATAGGCAAGATTATTACAGCTGATCTTAATAACTTCCTGTTTTCCTGAACGATTTTTCTATAGGAACAAGTAGATATAAAATATCAATAAGTTGAAATTAGTGTTAAATATTTAAAGTTATGGCTTCTGAGTACTGTAAAAAAAAAGAAGTTTCCAAGACCGCGTGTCAAGTGAAGTTGTTTGAAACCTGTAGGATACTTCTCGTCGACATGTAATTTGAAATTACTCTGGCTATAGCCCTAACCACAAGCAGATTAAAGGAATAAACACGAAAATCACTAATCCGCAAAGAGGAACTTAATTTTTCATAGAGATGCTATGGTAGGTAGCTAATGTATTTTTTGCTATTACTGTATTGAATCCGTGCGCAAGTTCAACTCACACTTAGCCTGCAAGTAATGTCTGACAAGATAGTATTTTGTCTAAGAGTAATACCTGATAGCAACGCGTTTTACACCAAAGAACGTTAAGTTAATGCAAGCTCATTTAGATGTTGCTTCACGGCTGTCTATATTGTAGTAGTTTTCGTATACAACTTTCCTTCTGAAGCTTCAGTAATGAAGTCCGATTTACATTCACGTCGATACAGCGCGCGCGGCGAAGGAACATAACTAACAACCCTCTCGCGCTAACAAAATAATCAGCGCTAATGTACCGAATCGAACGTTTCACTCTCACGATAGACATTATGATAATCACAGGTAGAACGAAATCACAATAGAATCGGTCGGATATAAGAAAAGGGAATTCCCAGAGACGATAACATGGCAAGAAAAACGCTACCGTAAACCAGGAGCAATAAAGACTGGCAACAATTTATTTATATGACGCTTCGGGGAGAAGTTATTCCGCAGATCCGGGGAAAGAACGAGGTAAAATCAAGTTGATGCGTGCCGAAACCGGAATGAGAAAATGGGATGTTTCCCTATATATTGTAATCTTGGTTAATCTTCTTACTGGAGCCGATTGAGCAATGCAATTTATTAGCTAACTTGGCCGTGAGTAGGTACTTACTTGCGTGTCAGGTCAGGCCGTATTTAGTGCTAAGCTGACGTCGGTACTGTCGTCAGTTGACCATAGTTATCCCCCAAAACGCGATGATTGCGTTTAGTTATACACCGATGACAGATTTAAACACCATGCTCGTACCTAGCATTATTTCTTTTGCAGAACTTCCCATCCAGTTTAATTTTCCTTGTTCACGTCATAAAGGTAACTTCTGTGCAAAATTATGTAGAATTTAGCACTCATTTAAAGCTACTCTTTTGTTTGCGAAGTTCATAGCCATAGGTAGTAAGTATTTTTAGTTTTATGTTTTTATTAAATTATTTTTTAGCGGCGGGATATTATATTTTATTTGCGCAAAGAATTTATTGTTATTCTAAATTTAATAAATAACCTGGCATAAAAACCCATAAAAGCAACACAGAGCATCGATGCTCGTTTGTCTCCAATCACATAAAAAAGCGCTAGGTTTTTGCTCGGAAAATATTTTTTTTAAATAGTTAGACGTCGTTCCAACTTTCTAGAATATTTGGCAGTGGTGGGTTAAATTTTGGGCCTGAGTAGGTAATATAAGTTAGTGATAAAATTTAGATTTTTAGAATTCAGTAATTTGAGCCTGCCATTTATGAAACGCAGATTTCTATAATTTATTGTAAGAGGTTTTGAGAAGTAAATTTTATACACATCAAATTTATTGTACGTGTTAATGTTGCATAGATTTTTGGATTTTGTATAAAAGTTTAAATGTAGATTCAAACGGTTTGTTACCACCATGACCATTATTACTGCTTCGCCAGTCCCTTTTTTTGCCTTACACCTTACACTTGGCTTAACACACTGCCGCATGTTTAGATTCAAGTTCATTTAGTAATTGTGATCTACAAGCAACTTTCCTATGTAAACATTTCCTCGTTTTAGTAATAAAATTAACTCTATCTGCCGTGTAAACTAAAAGTGCGTCAAAGTACTCAAGTATCATATTCCATGCTCATCGTTATCCTTTCCTCCAAGCCTCTTAAGTCCTTGAAGCATCGTCTGCCGCCTCCGTCAAGCAGTGTTGTTGTTTGTGTCTCCGACGAGATGCTTTATGACAAGATTACACGTTAAAACTGCGCTTTTACGTCCGTTTTATACTGCTGTTATAATACACGTTAGTACACATTATACTAAAGATTAGAATAGTAAATAGTTTTCATGACGCTTTTTATTAAAAATCAGGCACTGATCGAGTGATAGTAAAAAGTTCGCGTTGTTGTCGTTGTGTTGCTATGACATCATGTAGGTAAGAAATTGTTAAATTATCTTGAAGCACAAACATTATGGTTAGGTATCTGATAAGCTTAAAATCGTCGCAAAATAAAAGGCCCGTTTTGACATTTATCTTCCCGACGTAACTAGTGATGTAACCATATGACTCGGTACTCGATACTCACGATAAATCGATTCAAGTTTGCATGAGTATTTGATCGATTTGAATATGTATTGTAAAGATCATTGGATTAAAGTTCTGATTAGAAAATTTAACTGAAATTGATATTATAGGTATTTTGAAATAATACAATGTTACGAAAGGTCAATTTTCTTTCATTTAGTATTTTTGTTACAAATAACATTCACTCGATCACAAAAAAAATCGAGAAAAATTGAATCTACAGTCAATCATTTTCTTCAGATGATGAAGACGAGCCATTCTATAGAAATCAGTGCTGCCATTGTTTACGGCTTTGAGCTCCAAGGTCATAATTTTCAGTACATATCGCTACACAGCTGGTGAAATTCAGTAATTAATTGGTCTAAATAAAATATGTAAAACGGGCCAAATGCGAGTCGGCCTTAAAAAAAATATCTTGATCGATTTATTTTTTCCTTAACCGATTATTAATAGTCTGTGGACAATATGAAAAAATCGTTATGCACAGCACTTAGCTGAGTGAGCGATACCCATCAATGAAAAATGCAATTACCTTCAGAACATTTCGATCGGTAAAAAATTGAGAACTTCATGGGCGTGAACTGTCAAAACGGGCCTTTTAAATTGCGACGACTTTAGGTGTTTCATTTTCATAAAGCTACGAGTTGTTAGTTTAAATCATACCATCGCCGATATTTAACTGCTAGAAGTAGATTAGATTAAAGCGGATACTTGTCTTGATATTCCCTTTATCATAAGCCACAAATAGCTAGTAGCTACATCAAACGGTGGATTGCTACGGCATGTGTCAATGAGTTAATTACATTTCCGCGTTCACGAAGAAAGCAATCATTGAGAGGGTTACCTACAGCAATACACAGACGTCATCGCAAATTATTTCCAATTTGCTACGTATTTCCGATAGGCGATAAGCCGTTGGCTAAATAGGTGCTGCAAATTAATGAGTCAAAGTGGCAGAAAAGCGCAAGGCTTTGGTCTAACTATGCGTATCAGTTTCCTGTGAAGCAAGTTTTGGAAAAGGACAGACCCATCTCTTCTCATGTCGTAAAATGCGACTGAGGGACTTGATATGAGAGCGAGCAGCAGCGACTACTAATTTCTTACTCCACTTACTGTGGTGTGGAAGGCAAGGGAACCACCACACTGTTTTCACAAGAGAGCTCGACATGAAGGTTCAGATCCTGAACTGACAACCACAGCCACACTCTCGGCTTACACTAATTGCTACTAGACGTACGGGACGTATTTTTTTAATTATTGTCTGCGCCGGAATTTTACTCGCAGGTGAATTTTACTGTATAGGCTTGTAAAAAGATAGGCCTGCGATTGGAATGTAATACAATATTATGTTGGGTTTGTAAAGAAGCACGGCAGAATTGACTAAGTACCTATGTAATTTCTTCAGAATACAAAAAAAAAAACAAAATTGCAGAAATCTAAAATCCATCTACACTCACGAGCAAAAATAACGGATCGCTTTTCATAGAACTTTGTATGAAAAGTGACCCTTTATTTTTGCACGTCAGTTTTCACGTCATTTTTCTGTAGTTTCTAACTTGAATTATTACAATTACGTTACCAAAATATATTTCAATGGAATTTAACAACTTAAAACCAAAAAAAAGCTATAGTATCAATTAGCAGCGGCACCTTGTTTTATTTCAGATAAGACAGCTACATAAATGTACACTACATAGTATAAAACGAATTCGCTTACCGCTAAGCCAAGGCGGGTCGCTGGTTCCTTATACTTTCTAGTAATTGTATATAATCTGATGTCTATATATATAAAAGTATTCCATATACATCGGCAGTGATAAGTACGTGCGATCAATCGCAACGAGTATCTAGTAGCGTGCTAACTTAATACGCTTTGAAACAACTAGTTCCTATTTGCCTGCTGTCTGTCTCACGTCTGCTCGCTCTAACAGATTCTTAATTTCACGGCTCGTTGGCTCTTCAAACGTCTAGTTGTAGAAGTGTTTTCTAATTGAATAGGCAAGCATACGTACGTATTTTAAGGTGTTTGGTCGAAAAGTACCTTGTCCAGAGGATTTAATTAGAAGGTTTCAAGTAATATAAAGTCAAATATAAAGAAACAAAAAATCTTAGATAATTGCACAAGGGCAAATGGCGAAAGCGAAGTCGAGGCAAAAGGTTTTAAGTTACAAAAATACATTTCGGTTTTCGGTGAAACTATTTAACTATACAAACTTATTTGATAGTGTAATGTAAAAATTAAATACACGGAGGAGGCCTATGCCATGAGGCACGCCGAATTATGCGACAATTTAATAATAAAAAAAACAAACAACAACAAAATTATACTTACTGAAATTGTAGCGAATTCGGAATAAAAAGGCTATGTTATTATTATTATTGTTGGTACGGGTTTCTGATCACGGGCCCATGGGGACCCGGTCATTTGAAAGGCATTCATGGGGCCGAGGCCAACATGAAGAGCCCTTTGGTACCATCTAACTAATATTATAAATGCGAACGGATAGATGGATGGATGGATGGATGGATGTTTGTTTGTTACTCAATCACGGCAGAACGGCCCAACGGATCTGGATGAAATTCGGCACATAGATAGAGAAAAGTCTTAAATAGCACTTTGCACTTTGCATTGGCTACTTTTTATCCCGGAAAATTGCGTTGTTCCCGCGGGATAGCGCTAAACGAATTCTTTGCAGACGAAGTCGCTGGCAACATGAGTTGGGCGCAACTATGGAGGTCTATCCCCTAATACACCATGAAGATGTGCTAGCGGACAGTCCTCCACAGTTGCCAAACTATTGCCTGGTAGGGAACGACATGGAATGGGCTATGGGGTTGGGATGCTGTGGCAGGATTAATGGGCTAAGGAGTGAGATAAATATTATTATTATAATCTAAAAATTTGTTTAAGTTAGGTTTATTATTAAACTACCCGCGAATTTGTCAATGAGGAATTAAAATTTGGGGGAACATCAAATATATCCCTTGATTACTATTACTATTATGTATTCTGTGCTTTGATTCAGTTGATTATAAAACTCTCCAATGGATGAACAAAAGCGGTTTCACTGCACTGCAATGACAGAGGTTTAATATCATCGGCTCGCGCAAAGCCGACCGTTAACACCGGCAGATGCAGAAGTCGGAGCGTGAATTTCAGTTTGCCTGTTTAATCCGTCAACTGTGTGTGAACGCTACTACGAGTATATGAGCTACCCGCTGGATGGAAACTGAAATACATTCTTTTGAATTATAACTTCAACACCTTTCGATATCGTTTCGGTCAACTTTCGTTTCCTTTCTTAGTTAGTTTAAATAAGTGTAGGCGAGAACCCTCAGTGTCTAAAAAGTACCGGTGGACGGTGTTAGACACTATGTACGTCCCACTGCTGGGCACAGGCCTCCTCTCAGACTGAAAGGGCTTGGGCTATAATTCCCATGCGGGCCCAGTGCAGATTGGGAACTTCTCACACAGCATTGAATTGCTTCGCAGATGTGTGCAGCTTTCCTTAAAATTTTTACCTTCACCGAAAAGCTCATGGTAAATTTCAAATGTAATATCGCACATAATATTGCTCCGGCCCGAACCTATATAATATTTTTATTAAATTGTAAGTCTTAGTAACTGCACTAAGTACCTATTCCGTACACAGTAGGTACAATTTCTATTACCAAGTGTAAAATACTGCAGAATTACGAATAGGTACGAAGAAACGAGAATAGCATGTGTGCCAATAATTAAATTTAATTATACGAATCTAGGTACTGTTCTGAAGGCTTATTACGTAACTCGCTCGCGATCACCATCGTGTTCATTTTGACAGTTCTTGTATGAATGTGACAGCTAGCTGATTCCGATGCCAATTGTCAGCCCATACATGAACTGTCAAAATGAAGACGATGGTGATCGCGAGCGAGTTACGTAATATGCTTGCCGGCTTGAAATGGATCAACAAGGAAACAGTTCATAATCAAATTGTAGCACTACACCATACAACTGAAACGTTACACGTGAAACATATCACTTATGTATGTCAGTAGTTCGTAAAAACGTTAGCTAAATAACGTCAGGAGCCGGTTTCTTTGCCAGGTGGCAGGTCCGACAGACACGCAAGCCGAACCTACTCCCGGAGGAGTACGGAGTCCGCACTCCGCGGTCACGTATAAATTACTCTGAGGGGAACGGCCCTCTTTGTTGTCCCGACAAACTTACTTTCTTCCAAGGCTTAAATCCTGACTTGAATTACGAGAGCCGCAGTTTAAAGAACTCTTTAGCGACGCAGCCGTAAACGCTTTTAGGGGCTGCCGCGTAAAAGGTCAATAAAAGTTTGGACGGGCGAAATTGCATTTATGAAATTGCAGTGTCGAGACAGATGAAAACATTCGAAACGGGATTTAGTTTTATTCAATCGCTGAAAGTGTTATTTTTAAATCTCACGTCTTTAAATTTTTGTCCGCCTTTGTTTGTCAAGTCTCCCTCAGTCGTAGACTCATAACTGTATTATCTATTTTTTTCATTGTTATAAAATTAATGTTTTAGTTTAAGTAGGTAGTTCAAAAAAAAATATTTTCTATTCTATTCTACTATTCTATAAGTCAATATTCGAATAGGTAATTTAATAATTGGTTTTTAATTTTTCGTGTTAAAAGCTTTTTTTTTTTTATGCGAATAGGAAGGCAAACGAGCAAGTGGGTCACCTAATGGTAAGCGATCACCACTGCCCATAGGCACCCTTAACCCCGGAGGGATTGCAGATGCGTTGCCAACCTAGAGGGCTAAGATGAAATGCCTCTTTTGCCCGTAATTTCCCCGGCTGTCTTACTCTCCACACCGGAACACAGC
This sequence comes from Pandemis heparana, assembly GCA_963854515.1. NCBI lineage: Eukaryota > Metazoa > Arthropoda > Insecta > Lepidoptera > Tortricidae > Pandemis > Pandemis heparana. The sequence goes on along the minus strand of OY978012.1, from coordinate 9,355,083 downwards.
AGTGCAAGCACTGCTGCTTAGCGGCAGGATTAGCGAGTAAGATGGTGGTAGCTATCCGGACGGACCTTGCACAAGGCCCTACCACCCGCAAACACGCGCTTCAGTTATTTCCAAAAAAAAATACGTTTACCTACACTGTTTGTGATTTAATAAGTGGTTCGTTCGCGTAGACTGCACTTTTACTTAGACACATGTTTAACTTTTTTGCAATAACACCGTTATTGACGATAATATTTTTTCTCTCAACTTCGAATTTTGATGAAACACAGTCAATACGTTGCTCCAGTTCATAGCCTGATAAGTTTATTAAACCTGATAAACTTAATAGAAATAACTTTGATGCCAAGAAAATTCATACGCAGAACAATGAGAGAAAGAGTCAAATAATGTGAAAAGCATTGAAACGTATTCTTTCTACCGACGTCCCGAGAAGTGTTCTCAAGTTATATCAAAAATTATATAAAAAAAAAAACAATTTTAAGACATGTAGATAGATTTTATTCAAATGTTAGTTACGATGTTCCAAATTACGCTATTAGGACGAAAGTGTCTAAAATACTGAAGTAAAAACCTCCAGCCCATCTCTGATGGGCAAACAAGATAGACACAATCGTTAGCAGATGCCGAAGGACGCGGAAATGCCCAAACGGCCACAACGTTCGGCCTTCGCCCAAGCAACGATACTAAAAGCTAATTTGTGTCGACATAGTGCCAGTAGAATAAACTCATCTCTCACCCTTGAAAAAACATTAGCCTTGTAATTTGACACTAATTAACAGAGAGCGTTATGAAAGCAATATATCAGCCTCGTGGCTCGTGGCGCTTGGTATTGGTAACCAAACAATAGGGACCCTTCGCGGGACCTGTACCGCTTTACCAAACTGGAACTGTGCATAGCGATACGGGGAACTGTCGGGGTGCTAGACAGAGTGGTCGCGACCTATTCATCAAAGACGCAGTTAATTTGCGAGCAGATGAGTGACGACATCATCGCTCATCTTTAAATGTACACACGTCGGCAACACTTGCTTTACTGAGATGGATATTTACGATGTAAGTAGGAACCGTTCAAAAAAATGTTGCAAATCGGACAAGATAGCAATGTTTGAAGTATATGGCCGTGCTCAAAATTTTTAACATAAACTCAAAGTTCTGAACAGTTTGCTTACCTAATCTAGTATCAGTTTAAGTCTAACATTATATCAAATAAAGACGAAATCTAAAAACATGAGTTCTAAAACTTATAATAATAATTAAATACTTAATGATGTTTTTGTTTTTTAATCTTTTCTCCCAAAGGTTTTACCCATTTGTTTATTTACCTAGTCTATAAAATGTTTAACAGAAAACGTAACAATAATAATATATTTTGATGTAGTAGTTTCTAATAGGCACTTTATTTGTACAAGCTAATCGATAAAGTAAAACCAACAAATAGGGGAGCCCACACACTGTTGATTCAACCCACCCAAACAATGAAGTTAGTAAGCATCATAAAGGGCTGGCCTCAGGCGATCCAGAATTACTGGTAGTTAGGCGTTTTATGTCGGCTTAGGTCACAAATAGTGTTGAATATTAATTAATTGATCCTTTTAGAGTTTCTAACAGCAGTTACTGAACTACCAAGTGACTACTAACTAAGGTAAATCTTAAAAGTTACTCCGCGGTTTGTCTGATTCTTGCTGCTGCGGTAGAATACTTAGTAATTGTCGTAGGTACTCATAATCATTTCGCAATATCTTTGGTAGTGACATGTGTTAAACCCAAAATAACATCGCATTATTTTACACCATACCAAGAGTAGATTTAATAAGTTTCTGAGACAAGTTTCATCTTTAATACAAGCTTTTTATTCTGGCAGTACTTGCATTGTCATCCGTCCTACATAAGTGTACCAAATTTCAAGTTAATCAGACCAACGTTGAAGAGTTCCCTCCTGCGAAGACGATCCTGGCCGGGTCGTCAGAACTCCACTACTAGATTATTGTATTGTCACCCGACTTACTCAATTATGCAAAATTTCAGCTCAATCTGTTGAAGATATCGCACCTCTCTCGGTCCCCTTTGTCGTCCTACCCCGCGCCCCTGTGCCGTGCGGGCGAGGACTCATTTTAGCGGGCGGTCAACAGTCAAAAGTTCAAACTGAGTTTATCTACCTATACACTTCGAGGCGAAGGAATAAACTAATTCCATAGAAACCGTTATCAGTGCGATTCAAATATTTGATTGGACAACACGGTTCGGTAATGGTGCGGCGGCACGCATCGCAAGTATCTGTTCTCATTTTTCACGGATAGTTTAAAGGCTGTATTGGAGTCCACTCCTTGTCCCCATTAATTCTCACTAGTCCGCCCCGTGGTTCGTGTGGCCCTAACATAAATTCCAAGATAACTTGGACAAACAAGTGGAAGTTCAAATAAGTACAGCCCTTTCAAATGCGTCCCTAGTGACAGACTCGTTTGTGAACTGGGATAAATTATTGAAGGAGTTTTGTATGGGAAAGTGTGTTGCCCCCAACTTTAAACGTTGGCGAATGTAGGGTTTTGATTAAAAATACAGAATGTTTGTCATCATAGTGATCGTAAAGTTTTTGTATTGTCTAGTGAAAAAGTCGATGATGAGAACTCACACACATACCTAAGCAGGTTCATGCAGTTGTAGGTACAATTATCGCTCGTAAATAAAATCAAGTTTTGCGTCCTGTTTCTTTTGGTATTAAAGTAGGGTTAATGTGCTTGGCTGTAGTGTCCCACCCTGGCCAAAGGCCTCTCTCCTAGCCTTATTAGGTGCAGCGAATTTTAAATTCATCTCTTTCTTTTAATTTAAAACAATAACGTAAGGATTGTTCAATTCTACCAGCCCTTTTGGAAAGAATATCATTGTCAAAGTTACACCTCAAAAACATGTCAAAAAGTGTTTCTAGAATCATACCGAATAAGTAATATTATACCGAAGAAAAATTAATCAATAGGTGTGTGTATGTTACAATTTCTTCAATAAAAATCTATGAAATCGGATCAAGATTTCAATACAAACACAGTTAAATCATGTGTGTTAAGCTAGTGCGAAGCTTAGCACTACTCGCGCAAATAAACTCATTCCGTAAGGCGGTACATCGGCGCAGCTTCGTTTAAAGTTTTAATCGCTTTCGAGCCGTGATAAACAAATTTTAATTAAGTTTTAATATCACCGCGTAATTGCCGAGGCGGGCGCGGCTGGGTGGCTATCATAATATCTTTGTTTATGAATATTTAGCTTTGGTGAGCCAGTGATTCGATTGGGCGGATAACGGTCCGTTTGTTGACCGACCTCGATAAAGGAACAAATTGCTATCGTCTTTTATTTGGTATTAATTTGTTATTTATAGCGAGGATTTGAAGATAAAGGACAGTTAGCGGTTTTAGTTTACTTTTTACGGCTTTTTTTGGAGAATGTTGTTGTTTTTTTTTAACAAACTTAGTTTTTGGTCCGTAGAAAAAAAATAGTTTACTTATACCCTTGCGTGATACCGCCCTCCGCACAAAGTTTAAATAGAACACAGTTCATGTTATTTATGCGAATGTAAGTCATAAACAAATTGTATTCGTAAAGTCCGTAGACCGCGTGGGGATTTAGTTTTTCTTCAGATCGCTGAAACTTTTATGTGGCTTTACTCAGTGGAGAGTTACGAAACTAAAACTGAAATTTTGGATTCAACATGAATTATGGAAATTTAAAAATGACGCATCTGTAGCACTAAACAGTAATTTTACGAACATTTTCATGCTCACACTGTTATCCTAGCACGAGAGATCACGGTAACGCAAGGGCTCTTGAGTCGGGCACGGGGTGCGTGTTCACGCATACCTACAGACAACGTTGCAACAGCTGTAACGAGGAAAACTTGGGTTGAGTATAACATTGTTAATGTTAGCTAAACACCATATCTCATAATTATTTCATTAAAAAAAAACAATAATAAAAGATTTATTTATTTTGAAAAAAGTTATATATCTACCTACATAAAATAAATAAATAAATATCATGGGACAAATTTACACCAATTGATCTAGGCCCAAACTAGGCAAAGGTTGTATGGGAACCAGGCAACTATATATAACATCCATGACTCGGGTACAAACATTCGTAATTCATCATACAAATGCATGCCCCTACCTGGATTCAAACCACAGGGACCTCTAACTTCATAGTCAGGGTTACTCACCATAACCACTAGGCTATTCGGTCGTATTGCAAAAAATATCGATGATAGGTACTTGTGTGTACTTTTCTAATTTTTTAAACACTAAGCGTCACTGAAAAACATTGAAAGTTAATTTGAACAATAGTATAATTTGAAATAATGATACTATTTTACAACATTCACACTTCAGACCTCAAAGTTAGACACGTAGACACTCAGTCCTTTAAAATCGGCTTTTTTTTCTTACATTTTTATATTGTCTCAAAAAAAACTGAAAACGCCGTCCGCAATAGCCACGAATGCCACAATACACATTAAAATGACCGAAACTTTTCTTAAACTTCCAAGTTTTGTCCTGGCATTCGCCTCCATTTGTCCCTTGACATATTTTTTATTTATAAACTTAAGCTCGCCCTGTTTTCATGGACTTATTGTTAATTTTGTGGCTTTTAAAACTTTTGAAGCACAATCTTGTTTTTCCACACAAGTTCACTTGAAAAATACGTTAGGTAAACATATATTTTTTACCGCGCACAAGTTTTATCTACTTGTATCATGATCAATGTTATTTGAATCTTCATTTTAAAAGCTTAAATTTAACTTCGCCTATTAGAAGGCTATGTTTAATTCGTTTTGGGATCAATCTTTACAGTTAAATTCCACCCGTTTACAGTGGTCAGGTTGATTTTTTTGTTTCTTTTTTGTACTGTCATTTTATTTCAGTTTATTGAAAAAGAAAAACAAATCATTACAAAAGTCAAAATTTAAAAATAACTAAAATCCAGCTAAACTAAAATAATAATATATTTTCGTTAGGTATGCAGAATATGCATAATAGGTGTACCTAACTGAAAGTACCTATTGCCCGCGACGAAACTTAAAGGTTGCAATTATAATTTTCAACAAAAATATTGGAATACCTACTTAAATATTTTTATTCGCTACTGTTTATAATTAATATACCTATGTTAGCAAATGTTAATTTTAAATGAACCATTAAACTCTCTTTCGTAATTATTTACATGGCTTGATTGGATTCCATCGTTACTAATTACACATTATGAATTGTTTGAGGAGCTTGAATTGTAATTCTCACGTATTTAAATAGTCACGAAGCTATTAGCTACATGAAAATAAATTAGCTAACATAAAATTAGGCATGTAGGCAACAACATATCTATAAAACTACGAACTAGGCTCCTGCAACGTCGCCACATCTGGCCGTCGTTCTTTATATTTGCGAGTCATGACCATGGACCACAATAGAACCACCACCAAACCAACACGTGGACCATGTGATCCATAGACCACAATAGAAAACCTGCGTAAGAAACTTAGTGTTCAAAATGTGGTGATACCGTCGAATGCTTCGCATCAGTTGGACAAGGTTAGGTTTGGCAGAGAAGGTAGAGCTGGTACGTACTGTAAAGCGGCAGTAGGTTGCCTATCTACATACATAAATACATACCGTCATGCCTCTTTCCCACAGGGGTAGGCAGAGACTACTTTGTTCCGCTTGCTACAATCCTGACATTGCCTATCTAAGTTACATAAATTGCGACATGAAAGGTACCATCTATTACAGACCATAATGATAGACAAATATGGAAGCACAGGGGCTTGGCCTATGTCCTCTCAAGCAGAGGATTGTGGGTTCAAACCGGGCTCTCCCCTCTTGAGTTTTTCGGAATTTATGCGAAATTACATTTGAAATTTACCGTGAATATTTTGGTAAAGGAAAACACCGTAGGCTGCACACACCTGTGATTTCATAGTGTGTGTTTAGTTTTCGATCAACATTGGGCCCGCGTGGATACTGTAGCCCGAGCCTACTCCTTCTGAGAGGTGGTCTGTGCCCTGCAGTGGAACTTATATAGGCTGGAGATTATGCCAAATTTATTTACTGACATTTGTTAAAATAATTATACTTACTTTTGAACGCGTAAATGTCAGGGGTAAGTAATTGCGTACCACAGGACGCCTAAGAGTAGTCCCGCGCCGCATGGTGCTTTCAGAAAAAAACCCGCGAGTTGTGGGACCGACATTTTATGAGCGTCTGCCTGCCGAACTTAGAGACCTAGGAGAAGAGACATTTGGTCGCCGGGTGAAAAACCCTTTGGTTGGATAACCCTCTCTATTCAGTTAAAGAATTCTTTGATGTAATTTTTTGACATTGGATAATATATGACTAGATATAATTATGATTTGTTTAATGTAATTGAATATGCTTTGACGATCCCTATTGGAGATACATTATATTTTTATTCAAATGTTATTAAAATTATAAAATTGACATCATTTTTTACACAACTTATTATTTTTGACATTGTATTTTATTTTATTGTTTTAGTGTTTATAATTTATTATACTCTTATTATTATTAATTTTTGACGATCTCAACAGAAATACTTATATTTATGACATGCATGTTTTTATATAATGTAATTTTTGTTGGCGAATAAATAAATCTAAATCTAAATCAGAGCTCCAACCCTCATGGTCATCCATCTGCTAAATAGTCTGTATGCTCAATTTAGTTACCCAGGCTTTCTTTAAGCTCACTTTTATACATTTTATATGTGCGTATTTATTGCATAAGTAATCATACTCTTTATATTTACAAGGCGAGCAATATCGGAACGGTTTTACGGCACCGACGGACCGACGCTCTATTGTGGACAGATTGTACCTCGGGGCATGAATTTAATCTCGCCATCCCTCTCGTCACTTCTCAAGAACAGTGACTTATATGACGCCTTGTTGGTTTTATTACAATTCACCATGAATAAAATGAAGACATGAAATGGATTCTCTCTGAAGTACGCGCTGTAGATTGGTCGCATTTATTTTCTTGTTGGAATTGAAATTAATAAAACATAGATAATTTGGCGGCATCAGTGTGCTATGAATTTCTTGTGACTATCTAGAAAACTGTGCTGCTGATGTACAATTTAGAATAGAGTAAAAGTCCAGCACAAAATTTTATAAGTAGACCCATCCAAAAACTACCGAGTATTTAATTAACTACATAATATATGATTTTTTGTATGTGTGGGATCCCGAGACATTTAGGAGCAGTGAAATTTGTACACAATTAAATAACCCCTTTAAAAATCCTCAAAAAAATAAACCCCTTTTAGGGATAAGTTCGCCTTTATTCATTTGTTTTTTTCTGTATTCACTGTTTTCATATGTTTTACTTACAATAAATACCTAAAAATGTACTAATTATTACATGTGTAAAATTAAAACCAGCATGTGTAAAATAATAGGGAAAAATGCATAAATAATAAAGATAGAATAACGATAATAAGCCATAATGAAAAAGAAGGTCCTAGACGGCCAGATTACGATTTGCAGCAACAACGGTCGAACACGCTAATGAATGCGAGCGGGATTATCACCAGCTATTAAATTCAGGGCCCTCCCTACAAAATTTTTGTATTACTGTCCTTCATCAACACCATTCGACAGAGCAAGACATGAAACCCGAGCATGGGATATCTGTTGAATAATTTGGAATATAAGCAGAAGGGTGGCTCGATATTATGCAAAAGTTGAGTGACAGTGGAATCCCGCAAGATACGTTCTGATATTATAGACAGTGATATTTTCCAAACTTTTAGCTAAAAAGTCCTACAGATTTTTGGTTTGTTCAAAATATCCTCAAATTTAGCGCAGTTGAAGATTTTAAGTATAGGGACTCATCACTCTTTGTTACTTTCCAGATATTTCCAAGAGTCAGTTCCCAATAGAGTGTTAATTACTATAAGATTGCCTTAGATGCAGCTAGATGCGCTGTTAATTTATCATTGGTACAAACCTGGTAGCTTATTACGTAACTCGCTCGCGATCACAATCGTGTTCATTTTGACAGTTCATGTATGGGCTGACACTCGGCATCGGAATCAGCTAGCTGTCACATTCATACAAGAACTGTCAAAATGAACACGGTGGCGATTGCGAGCGAGTTACGTAATAAGCTAGCAGAATCGCTTCATTTACAAATTTGTACCTACTTATCTGAATAAGCAGATACTTTGTAAATGAAGCGATTATGCGAAAGCCTAATTACGATACCTATTGTTGCAGCAGTTCTAGAGTTTGTTTCTAATCTATCAGTTAAATGAAGGGTCCCTTTTTTGCCATTTTGGCTAAGGAACTCCAAAAAAAATTATTAATTCAATATCAACCCATTGTAGCTAAGCTACCCACGCGTGCCTTCGGTTCCACCAGGAATAACCGAACATAAAAGCTTTCTCTCTATGTTTTTATATCCTGCAATACTGGGTTAGTACACAACGGCAATGTAAAATAAGTTTGTTCACAACAGTTTGAATTTTAATATTGCAATTTGCAATTAATGCTTGCTCCTTATCTTTGTGTTCACATTTTTTAGGGTTCCGTAACTTAAAAGGAAAAAACGGAACCCTTATAGGAAGGATCACTTTGTTGTCCGCCGTCCGTCTGTCAAGACCCTTTTTCTCAAGAACGCGTGGAGGTATCAAGCTGAAATTTATATCAGATTCTCAAGTCTACTGCTTCTTGGAGCTGTGAAAAAATCAAACTTCCAAGCCAACGCAATCAAAAGAAAAAGTCGTTTAAGCCGCAAATTTTCGAAACTCGCAAGGGAATCAAAACCTACAGGGTACTTCCCGTGAACTCAGAATCTTGACATTTTACATGAAGGTAGGTCTTATAGCACAAATTAAGGAATTATATAGTATACTTAAATATGGTTCAATCACAAATAACGAGCGCACAGACTAGTGTTTGGAGAATCCAATGAGCTTATTACGATACGTTACGATAGTAAAATATAACATCATTGGGAGAACCCGAATGATACAGAGCTTATGGTCAGAGAAGCTCTGACACATCCATCCCCGACTGACCTCAAAATACATTTTGAAATCCTAGAACTTGCTCAAGTTTCAAAAATAATTTGATAGTATTTATATTATGGTTAAATTAATTTTAAACGGAAGCAAGAGTACGCTTCAAATACGCAAGAGCGCGGGAAGGTGATTATTAAATTAATAATAACAAATTTTAATTTATGATAAACCATGAAAAATCCGAAACAAATCCGAATTACGTGCCTCACGTATAATCAGGCGGCTGCGAGCGGCGTGCTCATCTCATTTCCCGACCCCATGTATAGACGCTTAGCTTTGTTATAATCTTAAGGGTATCATAATGCTTATATTATTATATCCGAATCAAACTCGCAGAAGAACCGTGCAGAAAAAAACACGTTCCTTGATAGGTAGGCCTTTTGAATATTTAATTTACGCGTTATTTACGGTAACAGTAATTACACACTGTAAGAATTTCAAGTGTCTATTTGTCAACTAGCATTGAATTTTATCCGGTCATTTGACTAATTTTCTGAGAATCTCTAATTTTTTACAATACTCCAATTATTTCTAGACCTCGCTTTGTGCGCGAGAAATCAATCAACAAGTAGACTTACCATAGCATAACATTAAATAAAAAAAAAAAAAACCCCACGCATTAATCGAGTACCTAAGTACTCATACGTAAAACTACTGGCCCGATTTTTATCAAACATGGAAACAGGGGCCTTACCATTATGTCATTGTCTTACTTCCGACTCAGTTCAGGTTTTAGCAGTCATTTTTAGTATGTATCTGACAGCGAGCGAACCTAAACTGAATCGCAATAAGACGTCATGGTAAGGCCCCTGCTAGGCATCTAATGAAAAAAACCGCATCGAAATTGGTCCACTGGAGCCACTGACACACACACACACACACACACACATGTGGATATCGAGGTTAAACTTATAACACCGCTCTTTTTGCGTCTCGGAAGTTAAAAACGTGAAATTGTACAAATTTAAAATCGCATACAAAAGCTGCCAGTTTCCAGTCATATCCTGCACTGCAATATGTTCTGCGTCGCGTATCGCTCGGGTGGGAAATTGCCGCATAACGTCTCAATGGGATCAGACACCGTCAACTGTTGCTCTTACATCGATTTGCGGGTTCATGGAAAGCGGAACATCGAATGAAGGTATCGGAATTGATAGAATGTCGAGCATGCAACGCAGTTTTCCGATAAATTTAAAAATCTAAATTCCATAGACGATATTTAAAGAAAATACAAAAATCATCAACCTTATGTGGTTTTTAGGAATGTATCTGCTTTTTGTCTCAAGTCAATGCTCTAGTATTCAACAAGATAATGGTGTAATTTGTTTCAAACCTTGTACAATAAACATGCCATTAACCGCCATTCCTGCGTGTTTCTTTATGTGCCAGCATTTAGTCCGGCTGGTAGGGTATGTGTACGGGACCACGCGGTACTTAGGAACACAATATTTCTTTGGTCAAGACAAATTGCGGTTGGGCGTTAGTTTGATTGGAGGGTATTTGTTGCCTCTACAATGAGCATTAGTAGCTGTGGTACCAATTGTGTTGGCACTCTATTTTTGTTACACTGACTAGACCATATCATCAAATCAGTAGATAAAATAAAATTTCATTTTTTATCTTTCTTTTATTAATACAGGTAATTAACTTAAATGGTTACATTACTTACTTGGATATACTAAGTATGAGGTACGAAATAAATGTATGTCGAAACGTCCGTATAGTGAGTTTAAAAGCGAGCTTCTATTGTTTCAAAACAAAAGTCTTTGTTGGAATTTTAAGTATCGTATAGAGAAAAATAAATGACATCAAAACAGGGGCGTTGTTTTGATGAGAATAGTTACTATTGTTCTGTAATTTGATGAGGGTGAGGTTCTCACGTCCCTAATTTGTAGACATTAATGAATTAATGGACATGCCACGATATGAGAATTGGGCTCTTTCGGGCAAAGTGCTAAGCAGCGAATGCTTTTAGAGCACTACTCATACTGATTTGTAATTTACATTTTGCAAGGTTTTTACTTAACATCCGCGCATACATTCCGCAAAATATTTTTTCTTACTAAACTTTGTCTAGGTATCTCTGTTTTTGTCACCTGCGCGTAAATGTAATTAACTTACTATAACATGAAACAAAATATATTAATAAATGAGGTATTCCTTTGTTCCCACAGTGTTTTTATAATTCGGTTTTTTTTATACAATAAAATACATCAAAACGTAAGTACCTACCTATTTCTACTTGATTATTACAACTTAAGAGTACGTCACTTGGATTTCCATACATGATAGTCATCTTTTTTTACTTAACGATGATACGGTGTAAAAGTTGGTTTAATACACGATATTGATCTATACTGACGAGCAAAAATAACGTTACATTTTCAACATACAATGTTATGAAAAGCGATTCTTTATTTTTACTTAATTAGATTCAATTAGACCGTACAATAATCATAGGTAAAACATGAACTTAAGAAAAAAAAATGTTATGCAGTTATGCAGTTATAATGTGTAAATGACATTATTATCAACTAGCATCTGTTCGCCACTTCGTCTGCATAGAATTTAGACTTAAGAACTGATGTCATTGTTGATAGTATATTCTGCAATAATTATTGACGTTGTGACGAATTTGAATTTGACTCTAGGCAGCTACGACCTTTGACATGTTTACCGTTATCCCGCGGGAATAATGCAATTTTCAGTGATAAAAAGTAGCCTATGTTTTAATCTAGGGTACCAGCTATCTCCATTCCAAATTTAATCCAAATCCGTCCAGTCGTTTCAGCGTGAAGAAAGAACAAATATATACACTCACTCACTCACATCCTCACTCACAAACTTTCGCATAATATAATATAATATTATTAGTGGGATTTGCGACTTACTTCACAAAAACCAACGTTAGACATTAGAATATAGTTTTTTTTTTTTAAGAAAAATAAATAATTCCTTAAATTTTAAACCGTAACATAAATGATCTTCTGCAACGATTTTACGCGGTTGGCCACAAAGACGGTAACTAAGCTAACGAAGAAGTTTAATCGTACTTTAAATGAGTTAATCCCCTTTTAATAAGTGTTAATGCGTCCTCAGTGAGCTTCAATCTCATTTTCTGGACTCTACCTTACTCCGTGCAGAAATATTTACTGCGAATGAATATTTTGCAGGGAATTTTATCCGAACAGTTGGTAGCTGATTAAAAGTGAAAATGAAGTTTACCAACCACGAAAAGCTTCAATCAGAATTTATTTTTGTGATACAGAATCAAATCTATTCCAGCAAAAGTACAAATTCATTCCCTTTTCGGATTCGCGCTGTGTTCGTGGAATCATTTTTCGGGTTAGCTCTCCTTGTTGTAACAGTTTATTTTACCCAACGGTATCATCTCTAGGAAATTGGTGCCACGTATCGTGTTGGGTTTTATGAAAAAAGAAGGGAACGTTTGAAATTAGGCTCAAGAATATTGTTCAGGCAATTTGTAAGGCGGTTTTTACCGTTTTTATGTCCTCTAAAGCTGGATTGGTACCGTGCAATATACTCGTAAAATTAAAACCAGAAACACGAGCAATTTTCTTTGTTCAAAATCATTGAGTTGTTCGGCTGTTACAAAATCAAACGTAGCATCGTAGAAACTAAGATTCTTTTAATGACGACCGAATGGCCTAGTGGTTAGAGAACCTGACTATGAAGCTTGAGGTCCCGGGTTCGATCCCCGGTCGGGGCAGATATTTTTTATGAAAATACGAATGTTTGTTCTCGAGTCTTGGATGTTTAATATGTATATAAGTATGTATTTATCTATATAAGTATGTTTATCCGTTGTCTAGTGCCCATATTACAAGCTTTGCTTAGTTTGGGGCTATGTCAATTGGTGTCAATTGTCCCAAGATATTTATTTACTATTTATTTATTTTAATGACTTTCGATTAAATAAAAATTAAAAACGGAGTTCCGCGTATAACAATGTGGGCTAGTAACGAGCCGAGATGAAGCTTAAGCCAACCTCACTGCCAACAGCACAACTCCGTCTTTACTTCTTGTTTGGTCTGAGTTAATGATGTATACTTTAATAAAGGCTTTTAAAACATTGCGTTATCACAAACGAGGGTAACGCGAAAGCCATTTTGTGTACGGTATCAAGTACAAAATCAAATATACTCAACAAATGGGCCAGTACCGTTTGCGAGATAACGCCGGCGCCGGCGGCGAGCGAAATCATTTCCGTTGTGTCAATCACATGTCCGCCCGTCCGTCTGTACATACGTCCACTAATGAGTTCGCGAAGTCAGTTCGAATCGCATCTAGATTAGCTCTCCACACAGTTTGCTTATTATTTAAACCTCGCCTAGAGTGGTTTAACGATGTCTGCAACGAATTGTCTGTCTACGCTTTAAAGATAGCAAGTTCATCCCGCTTATAAGGTAAAACCCATTGAAGCACCATCATCGATGTAAAGTTCAAAGGAAGGTTCCATAGGTAAAGGTACTTCATCTTATATTGTACCCTTATCCCAACTTCCCTATCCCTACTATCCCTACTAATATTATTATTTTCACTCTTAAATCGTTGAACCGACTTACCTGAAATTTGGCATGGAGTTAATTTGAGTCCAGAGGAGGCCACAGGATAGTTTTTTTATTTCGGAAAATTGTATAGTTCTCCCAGGATACATACGCAACAGCTAGTTCAATAAAATATCAAAAAAGTATTGCATTAAAATGCCAATGGTCATCATAAACGATATCACATTGCGTTTTAGGGGTTACAAATATCTGTTACTAGCTTTTGCCCGCGACTTCGTCTGCAAAGATTTCGTTTATCGCTATCCCGCAGGAACTACGCAATTTTCCGGGATAAAAAGTAGCCTATGTGTTATTCCAGGCCATAATCTATCTTTGTTCCAAATTTCATTCAGATCCGTCAAGCCGTTCTGGCGTGAAAGAGTAACAAACATCCATCCTCAGAAACTTTCGCATTTATAATATTAGTAGGAAGGAGATGTACAGCAAAAGCAGTTTGTGAAGCTCCGCTAAGATAACATTCGCCGCCACTCTTAGTTTTGTGTTGATAGAAGCACATTATGTTCATAGAACTTGAAAGTAACACATCGGCCGATGGCCGCAAGGTCCGCAAGTGGCGCCAAGTCGGAAACATTAAGGCCCCATCGTTCCCGGCTCCGAATTTCGACGCCGGCCGGCTCGTCGACACGCCTTTGCACTCAGATAGTGCACAATGAAGTGGACTTGTGTACCCACTTGGCGATATTTTTACTTTTTGCAGCTTCAAGATGGATTAGGGTTTATAAACACCAGCACATGGGAAATTTTGCAGGATCAAGTTTGTAGAGTGGAGTGCTGAAGTTACTTATATCACACACTCATAAATTTCATATCTTATGTGTTACACTCGTATATATACAGTTTTTATATAAAAGATGATTTGTACAAGTAGGTACCAGTTTGACAATAAGATGAGATAAGATGCATATTTATAATCAGATTCTTTGAGCTCAAATTAATTAAATATTTAACCAGCACAAGACATTCTACAGTTATTAAATATTATACATTTTGATAATTCTGACACAAAAATAGAGACTTGCAAACTATGTCTTACTAACAACGAAACAGGGTTTTATTTTAAGTACGACTAATCGATGGGGCCATATTAATAAAAGAAGAAGAAGTACGACTAAATAAATTCTGTAAATTTAATCAAAGTTGATTTACCTACTTCTAACGAAAATTTGCTTATTTTTCAAATAACTGGATTGGCTAATCTTTTTTTCAGTGATACGTCGTGAGAGTTACCAAGCAACCGGTAGCAAGTCGTCTTCACTTGATGATGATGATGATGGTCAATTAACTAAACTAACACTTCTCTTAACAGCACATCAGGGGCCTTACCATGACGTCCTAATTCCGACTCAGTTCAAGTTTTAGCTGTCACTTTTAGTATGAATCTGACAGCGAGCGAACCTAAACTGAAACGCATTAAGACGTCATGGTAAGGCCCCAGAACGCTTAAATAAAATTCAACATAAAACACTCTAAGTAAAATAGACTTCTAAACAAAACACTGAAGGCGATCCCCAATAACGGAGTAGGTATACTCGTACCTATACACACAATGTACTATTCCAAGTAACTTTTCTTGGCAAAAAATAAACAACTCATAAGTTCGGGCAGCTTTCAGTGGAATGACACCTTAGGGCGTCTTCGGTGCCCAGCAAACGCCCCGTGAAATTGAAACAGACTTCGCCATGCATTCCAGGGGCTCACGACGTCGAATTCCAACCTTTGAATCTTTTTACTTCGGTCATTTCTCGGTACCTACTAAAGATTATAATGGTTTAACACATTTGCTTAACCTATTTTCCCTCTAAGAAGAAATTAAAAACAGAAACTAAACATACTCTACGAGTTTTTGTGTTCAAGAGTAAGAGTAAATTTTGAGGACACTTTTTTAACTATACTTACTTAATTCATTTTAAGACTATACAGTGAGGCTCAAATATAATTGTTACAAAACAAGTTATTCACTCGAGGTATGGCTAAAATGTTTCGAATCAATCTGTGATGTTTTTAGGTAAATATCACTTGCCTTTAATTTAACGGTATATAAAAAAAAACGTATTGTTAAGCTACGGCCGGCAAAAGCCACGGAAAAGGGAAAGTTTTTGGTGTTAAAGTATCGACCACAGGTTTAACTATCGAGACTTCAGTTCAACAACAACAAAACCTTTAATAGCTACTTCATATGAGAAGCTCTCATGTTTTCTATGTATGAGCATTGGTCATTTATGTTGGGCTTCGGGTTCATTAAAATGCGCGGAACAATAAACGCGGCGGAGCTATTGTGGCGAGTTTTAACCGCGTTTCAATCTGTTGTACGTTATTATGCTTCTCATTGTTAACGCTGCCCAGTGCAATTTGTTTTGATAGCTACATGAACTTGAAACAAGTGAATACATTAACAGATTGCTAATATTGTCATGCAAAAGGTTTTAATTGCACGAAGCGAATTTGATCTTGATGAAATTGAAAAAAATCGTTGCTTGCTTACTCGCAAATAGTTGAAGTAAATTTTTAGAAAAGGCTCAATTTTTTTATATAACAAGGAAGGCAAACGAACATGTGGGTCACCTGATGGTACGTGTGCACCATCACCCATAGACACCCGCAATATGTACCTAAATAATAAAAGTAGTAACCTTAAACAATCTAATTTTAATTTTATAGAATAGGTAAAAGTAAGGTCAGGTAAACATGCAAGTTTAAAACGCTCGCCCTCCTTAAAATAATTCGCTCCATTAAATTAATTTACAATAAAAATATGGAACCAATTTAACTTGAAATTAATTTCCTTTTACAGATTCTGACGTCTGCAACGTTTGGCGTGTCGCGGCGACAACGCCCAGGCACTGTTCCCTATATCTACGAGTTCGAGACCCGCCCACGCCATTTACATATGCGCTGGTACCAGAGGCTACATTAAATCTAATTTTAGTAACTTACTGCATAATTTATAGCTTCTAGTTACCCTTTGACTATTAATAAGTCATTAAATTTTCATGAGCGTTTATACGAAGAATTTTGAAATGTTAAACAGTGTTACCACCAAAAAATCGTAGGTAATCTCAGAAGACAGGATATCTTGTGAACTAAATTCGTAAAACGTCACATCTTACAAGTACAAGTACCTACTTTTAAACAAGTTCCCGTACCGTATGAAACGCAGTGAGTTCTGAATAAGATTACTTATATATAATTTTGTTTTATTATCAGCTGACTAAATATAATCTAAGTTTATAAAACAGTCCCAAATTTAATTTAAGTATTTGGATTTACTTGGACATTTCATTTGTTAATACTCCATTTCAAACTTTAGTTTTACCATACCTGACTGTAAAAGTTTGGACAGACAGGTTTTTGGCTCCGCTGCCTTTGCAACGTCTTTCGCGTTCACTTAAGCTTTAAACAGGGCACCGGCGGTGCACTCAACCCTTAAGTCGCCCGATAGTATCTTCATGTAACAAGAAGTTTCCATGTGTGACATTAATAATAATAATAATAAAGTTATTTATTTAGACAACAAAGATCCAATTATTTATAGTAATTACTTATGACTATGTTAGTATTCATATTGGACAAGAGACATTGTATTTTTAATTAAATGTTGCATCATGGAGCACTCATTTCTTACGGCTATAGTCTTCAGAAGGCTGTTATTGCTGCCACGAATTCTTGTTAAAAGCGATGCCATTTTTTTGCGTAGTACAGCATTAAAACTGTCCACGCGGGCTTCGGCAAACATGGCAAACATGGCAAACATGTATGGCATGGCATTAAACTTGTCGCAGTACCTGTTATAAAAATATTTATTAAATTAACTAAAATAAATAGCTTAGTCGTTATCATCTAGCTTGTGATGTCATGCAGTAGCTGGGAACTTGTTTCCTGCGATTATTCACACAAAATTCCCAAGCAAGCATCATGTAGCAGAGAAAACTGCAGTTACAAATAAAATCCCACCACTATTTTGATTCCGCTTTCCACAAACATCTTAAACGTAACCTTTAGGTCTTGTTAACCTAGGCTGTCTACACATGATCACACACAATCTTAGACGTTGTGTCTAATCACTGGACTTCGTTGGATGCACCTTATTTCCACGGAATGTCAAATAATAAACACCCTACTACTCGATAGTTTTATCGATGTCAATTTCTGCTACACAATAAGGTCACAGGTCTGGTATAATAAATATGTCTGTGATCTATCAGAATTAGAAGACCCTTTTCCTGTCACTCGTATGATCGATGTGCGGAAATTAAGACGATCTTTTTCTAAGAGCACGGAACGGAATCGGCACTTCATCACATAATGACATGGATATGCCAAAGTTTTACATGGACGACGTGACTCGCGTATTATTTCAATTATGTTTTTGGTCACATGATGTTCATATTATTACAACTTGAATTAACCTACTTTTTAAACGCAGTGAAATTATTTATTAAATAATCTAGTACCTAAGTTAATGGGTTCTTCGTTTTATGGGAATTCAGGGTTTATTACGGAAAAGTTTTTAGCTTGTGCCACATATTGTAATTTTTAACTAACTAATAAGGATATTTAAGCGCTTATTAAATCCAACATGGCAATGCTCCCAGCCTTCTACGAAAAATGAGCAGCGACGTAATCTGGGACGGATTTTATACTTGTAAGTTAGGTTAGTTTTATCTTAAGATTTGCACACAGTTATTACCAAGCCGTTAATACTTTTTTTTTATTTCACCACGATACCTACATATTTCTTAAGTTTTACCAATATTAGTAAAAGATATATCGCAATGATTCGTAGAATCTAAGTATATCAAAGATATTAATTAACTCCGATCATAAAATGAATGGGTGTCTGTTTACACAGCTCTCATCTTTTGACCGGCTGGCGCTGGAAATGCATTTGGTATTGTATTTGCGAAAGGCTTCACCGCTCATGTCGGGGATTGCCAATTGAACGGAATGCGAGTGAGCGCCAGCCATTTGCAAGTAATCAAACGATTCCATTGATTATTTGCTAATTATGCCTCGACGATGGGGGTGAGTGTTGTACCAACAAACGTATTCACAACACTTTTTTGTAGTAAAGAAGAATCAACGTTAAATAAGTATTTGTTGTGAAAAAGCGAACATACTTCATGTCCAACAGAATAAAAGCAATGCAAGTTTGTGCAGCTGAAAACTTTTTACTGAAATTAAAAAAAAGCGCAGCTGAAGCAAATAGAGCTAGCTCAGCCCTGCGAGAATACGAGAACTAGAGTTATACGTTTCTACGACGCTGCAGGTGTATCCACGTCAGAATAATTAGCTAGCCAGTGAACTGCGAGTTTTAATCTTCGAAATGCACCAATACACAGAACACAGTGTTATCAATAGTTTCCAATCTGGCACGCGACTTTATTTCAGCCCGTCAGTCACTGGATGTTTTTGTTGCCCAACTATATTTCCACGCCGCATGTAATCAATGCTGTGTTCGAAACAGTAATAGTTTTCGGTGCTGGGAATTGGTGAATTAATTATTCAAGGTGAACTTTAAAATGGGTTGCAATGGCTTGTTATATGGATATCAACAGAAATCAAATTGTGGAATTTTCCTTAGTCGGAACACATGTAATATTAAATAACCGTATCGCAATATACTATGATAGAGTTGTTTGTAATGTAAATTAATATAATAATGTGTAATATTGTAAATTATACTGTTATTTATATACTTAGAAGTAATTTGCTATAAGAAATTTAAGAAGTAAGTACCAAATTAAACGTTAGATTATTTGTACCGATGCATTTCATAGCTACTTAATGTAAATTTCATACCTAATTACTATGTAATTTAATTATAATTATTATAAATTATGTCTGC
The DNA here is from genome assembly GCA_963854515.1 of Pandemis heparana. Classification (NCBI taxonomy): domain Eukaryota; kingdom Metazoa; phylum Arthropoda; class Insecta; order Lepidoptera; family Tortricidae; genus Pandemis; species Pandemis heparana. The sequence goes on along the minus strand of OY978012.1, from coordinate 9,335,568 downwards.
AATGTACCTACAATCAATAGACGAGGAACCAAAATGTTCTCAATGGATTAGAATAGTTTGGTAGATACGCGCTCCACCAATAAACGAAGCTGTTAAGACCTTGGCAAAAGCCATTAATTACTGTGGTCCGCGAAGAGGCAACACCTCCGCACCGACCGCCGCTGCCCGTACATAAATCGCTGATAGTACCTCCGCGTCTGCGGCGCTAAGCTAACTACCGCCATTTGTTTACAGCGCCACTGATTACACAGCCAGATATACACACAAAATAATAGTACCATACGTTATAATTTACAGCTTTGCACACTTTAAACAAATAAACTTGCCGACCTCAAAATCTAGGCCATAATTTTACACAAACAATATTTTTAACAGCGCAAAAGCGAGCAGCTGCTGCGGCTGTGAGTTCAAAATTAAAACGGTTCAAATTTTTATGTATGCGCTATTATAGCGGGACTTGATCGCGTAAAATGCAAGTTTCATTTACCCTGACGTTTGATTGCATGGCGTGTACAGGTAAAGTGCAGAAACAATACGATCGAGACTAAGAGCTGATACATTTGAATGTTATTTTGTATTGGATCTTGATAGGTACTTATTCTAAAGATTATTTGATTGACTCATCAGTGCTCAGCCTGAACTTAGCCCTAGAAAGGTGAATTTGAAAAGAAAAAGCAAGAAGATCAAAACTTGAACAATAAACTTGTGAGAATGCTGAAAATTATAATACAGTATACATAACGTATTAATTTAGTTTGTACCTTACTTTTTGTGCTCATAATTGTGAAATGAGGAACACAGTGTTTTGGTGGAACTGTATTTATTCAGGGTCTGGAGCTCAGCCGAGCTCCATCCGATACGTTTCTGTTACACGAATTGACAACCATAAACAAACATAGTACTCATTAGAAAACCTCCTTTCACACCCCCTCTTAATGAGTACTCTTTTAACACTTTAAAACCCCCTCTTAATTAAGTAATTCAAACAAACAAACAAAAATAATTATTCATACTATTCATTTACAAAACTTAAACCTAACTTGTTACGAAACTTTTCAAATAGCACTCTAGCTAAAGGCTTCGTCAAAACGTCTGCTAGCTGCTCATTTGTTTCAACATATTTAAGTTTAACTAAACCCTTAGCAACCTGATCGCGCACGTAATTGTGTCTTATATCAATATGCTTAAGACGCTTTGAATCGAGACTTTCAGCGATCTTTATAGCACCTTGGTTATCTTCGTACAAAACAACGATAGGAGAAATACTGTACAACGACAGATCTTGCAACAATTTAGATAACCAAGCAGCTTCTGTACAAGCGTGGCTTAGTGCCATGTATTCGGCTTCGGTTGACGAAAGTGCAACGCATTGCTGTTTCTTTGACAGCCATGAAACTGTACAACCAAAGAGTTTAAAAACGTATCCAGTTGTAGACTTACGGTCTTGCAAATCTCCCGCCCAATCTGAATCAACATAACCTTCAATTACATGAGTACTGGTGGCACTTTTGTGAAATACTAAACCTAGATCCAACGTGAATTTCAAATATCTAAAGACTCTTTTTATTGCTATCCACAGCTCTTCAGACGCGCATGACTGAAAACGACTAAGAATCGAAATGGAGTTAGCCAGGTCAGGCCTCGTAGCTAACATGCAATACATTAAGGCACCTATAGCCTTCCTACACTTCAATTCTATTGTTGCATTTTGTGATACATTTGACATTTTAAAGTTATGTTTTGTATTCGCGTCCATCGGTGTGGATATGGGTTTACAATCGGACATGCCGAAGTTTTCTAGAACACCTTTTAGGTAGTCTGTTTGACACATAACTGTACATGAGCCCTTTTGTATTAAGTTTATACCGAGATAGCACTTAGCGACACCTAGGTCTTTGACTTTAAAACTTTTCTTTAAGAACTCTTTTACGTTATTTAGCTCATTCTCGTCAGTTGACATTATTAAAAAATCATCTACATACACCAGGAAATAAGTTTTAATTGAATCGTTATTTTTAAAATATAGACAATAATCATTTTGACTAGCTTCGAAACCGTACTCTTTTAAAGTTTTATTTAAAGTATCGTACCAGTATTTAGGGGACTTCTTTAACCCGTATAGAGCCCGATTCAATTTACAGACTTCATCCTGCCCTACATTAAAATTTGGAGGTACAGTCACGTACACAACTTCATTTATTAATCCATTTAAAAAAGCTGTACATACATCCATTTGATGGAGTTGAACGCCTAGTTTGACACTGACAGCGACAAACATCCTAAATGTAGCTAGCTGCGCTACCGGAGAATACACTTCAGATGAAGAAACGAATTCTTTTTGCTTAAACCCCCGCGCAACTAAACGAGCTTTATACAGCTTACCTCCATTTTCATCCTTTTTAATTTTGAACACCCATTTTGTATCTACTGGTGTACATTCTCCTGGTCTCTGGACAACCGTCCATGTCTGGTTTTCTCCAAGAGAAGCTTTCTCCTTTTCCATGGCCTTGATCCACTGGTCTGCATCACTGCATTTTATAGCTTCTTCGTACGTTTTTGGTTCTAGCACATCCGCAAAATGTAAGACGCTAAACATCTCACAGCTGTCGTACCTTGCAGGTCGACGAATTTGACTACGGTCCCTCAGTACGCGTTGTGGCTGTTGACCATTAATATCGTCATCTTCCTCTTGGTCTGATTGTGGCTGACTACTGTCATTACTATTTACTGTTTGATCTACATGAATTGATTGATCTTGTTGGTCGCTTACCTCATCATCACCAGAGTCTTCAAGGGCCTCAGCACGCGAAGTGCTTGGTTTATTGTTTACCTCCTCTGTTGATTCATTGTTCAACCATACTACATCGCGCGACACCTCTATGCCATCCTTTTCGGGCACGTAGATTCGATATCCTTTCACGTTCTCTTCATATCCGACAAACACTCCCTTTTGGTTCTTCTCGTCCCACTTCTTCCGCTTTTCCTTTGGAACATGAAAAGACACACGGTTACCAAACACTTGAAATATATTAAAGTCAACCGATTTATTTGTCCAAAGTTCATATGGCGTCTTTTTATCTACGGAACTTGTACCTGTTCTATTTAAAATATACGCAGCCGTATTTACGGCTTCCGCCCAAAATCTTTTTGACATTGACTTGGCTTTCATCATTGTCCTTGCTGCCTCAACTAACGTCCTCATTTCGCGTTCAGCTCGACCATTTTGTTGAGGACTGAATCTCACAGTTCTTTGATGAATAATACCGTTTTTATTTTAAATATCCCTTACCTCATTGTTTACGAACTCCAAACCGCCGTCCGTCCTGAGTATTTTCATTTTCTTTCCAGTCTGATTTTCAACAAGAGCGATGAAATTCTCGACGTGTTTCTTGACTTCGTATTTGTTTTTTAAAAAATAAACGTGTCTAAAACTGCTGAAATCGTCTTTCAATAACAAGAAATATTTTGAGTCACCTATGGATGGAGTTTCCATGGGTCCGCAAAGATCCGCATGGACTAACGCACACGGAATTGTTTCTCGACTTTCGCTACGCGGAAACGGCTCCCTATGTTGTTTTCCAGCACAACAATCCTCACAAATCGATTTCTCAACGTTTTTATAATTTATTTTGTGCTCCGTCAAAACATTTTTGACATGTGCCAAATTTTGATGTGCGAGTCGTTTATGCCAGTCATGCAGGTCTAGAGCGGCATTGCAATAAAAAGGTTTATTACAAAAGCGAAAAATCATTTTAAAAAGGTTACCGCTTCTTTTAGCTATAGCGCAAATATTATTATCAGAATTTAAAATTTTACAAACCTTACTGTCAATAATGGTACAATATCCTTTATCTACAGCCCTGCTCACAGAAAACAAATTTACCTTAAGGTCCGGTACAAACAGTACATTAGACATTACAGTCTCAATCCAGACCTCACCGTTGTAGGCTTCCAATTTGACGCTACCGATTCCATGCACTGGAAGCATCGATCCATCTCCAATTTTGACGTCTTTACGTATACCTGTCGTCATCTCTGTGAACATGTTTTTGCTGCTGCACATGTGTTCAGATGCTCCGGAATCCATGTACCAATCAACTTCGCTTTCATCTGCGATTCCTACGAACGCGTTGGCTCCACCGTGACCTTTGTCGGCATCACGTACATTCTTGCCTTTATATCCACCGTTGCGATACTTTCCTTGCTGTCCATATTTCTGAATCTTGAATCTGCACTCGTTTGCGTAGTGTCCAAGTTTTCCGCAGAAGTGGCACTTAATATCTGACTTGCAGAACTTTGTTTCGTGGCCAATCCTTTTACATTTTTGACATTGTTTGTATACTGACGCTAGAGCTTGAGTTGGTTCTTCAATTTTCATTCTATTTTCTTCTATTATAAGCCTGGACATGAGTTCGTTCAAATTTTGATTTTCTTTGGGTACTGATTCCCATGCAGTAATAAAATGTTTGTAAGCTGCAGGTAGAGACATTATTATTTTGGTCATCATCATCGTCTCCGAGATATCTTCAGAACTTTCTTTCAGTTTGTTGCGTATTTCTTCCAGTTTTGATATGAACATACAAATACCTTCTTCTTCATAAGTCATAGCAAAGAACTTCTGCTGTAGCAAATGCGTGTTAATACTAGTTTTAGGTTCGAATACAGCCTTTAACTTTGCATACATTTGATACGCTGTTTTGCAGGATAATATGAGAGACATTGCACTTTCCTCGAGACGAGTAATTATTATTTCTTGTGCTTTAGCATCTTTTTCTTCAAACTTTTCGTCGGCATTTGCTTTTTCCTCTTGAACATGTTTGTACAATAGTTTTGACTTTAGCAGTATATCAATTGAAAATTTCCAACTTACGTAGTTGCTGCCGTTACTTTTAAGTTTAATTGCGCTTCCTGAATCCATGATTCAGTAGTTTTTTTTGTGTTTTCTTGGTTTTCAAATTAAATTTTTCTTGTGGACGTCCGACCCGCTTTTGTTTTCTTCGCTGTCAGCGGTTATTTTTCGAATAAAACGTAACTTATTTTATTTTATATTCACAATTCACAATCACGACCTGTGCTCCGCAATAGCCCATAACCTGTGAAATGAGGAACACAGTGTTTTGGTGGAACTGTATTTATTCAGGGTCTGGAGCTCAGCCGAGCTCCATCCGATACGTTTCTGTTACACGAATTGACAACCATAAACAAACATAGTACTCATTAGAAAACCTCCTTTCACAATAATGTTCGACTATAAAGTTATGGTTTTAAAGTTTACAAAGATCGTGAGCTCGGTGAGGTTTTGCTAAAATTTTAAATTATTAGAACTTGACACTTAAATTGGTAATTTTGTCTTCATTTAATTTATTTAAACTAGCACCACGGCACGGGTAAGGTTGACCTTTCAGATTTCCGACGAGCAAATAGGGCGCGGCGGCTGGTTGACTCTGCTCTTGATTCGCCGTGTTGTGAATGCACGCTAGCGTTTGCTGTCGCAGCCCGTTGCACCCCGGATACGTACTCACATTGTACGGACAAATTAGAAAAATATTGCCTCGCCGCAGACGGAAACTGAAAGAGAATGCGCTGGAAATATTTAAAAATAGCGTTCAGCGTTCTGTGTAGGCATACTATTTGAGGATGCTCATGACTCGGAAAAACAATAGAAGCAACATGAGAGCACTTAATTACCTTTAATAACGATGTGCAATGTTTTAAAGATCCAGAATTTTCCACTCATAACCATAACTAGTAGTAACTAATAATTTATTTTTAAATTACCCGACCATAATGCAGCAGCCAAGGTCACGAGTAGACTGTGGGTTATCACATCCGTAAAACCGAGTGAGTTTTTTTAACTACCCACACTTGTAGAAATGTCAAGATATGTACCTAATTCAAAAATAAATTCCTGCGTGCTGAAGTCCCGAGTGTGATTAGTTATTAGTAATGATAATTATATTTGAATTACTAAAGTTGCAATTGAAAGAAAGAATATTATGTAAAGTACTCAATACGGCTACCTTTACAAAAACAATAAAAGAAATCAAATAACCATCATCTGTTATGTAAAAGCGCATTAATATTTAGTTGGCACCGAATCCACCGTAACAAAATTCAATTTAGTCGACGACAGTCGGACGCCCTTTATCTATGCACAGAAGGTCTTTTTATTTGATGGGCTCTCTGGGATACTGTTGTCTCACTGAAATACGGCAAATAATCGCAATATGGTGGATAAGACCACAATATTTTATCTAGTAGGTACCTAAGTTTATTTCGAAGAGTGAATTATTTCGTTTTTAACTTTTAAAGACAATCTAGCAATAATTTTATCATAATTTTAATATAACTGTCAAAATAGAATGATTAGCATTTATTAACAAACTTTTTTTTTAATCCAACTTTGAGACAAACACAGCGGGAGCACACAATTTTAAGTATTTTCGAACCTCATGATATGGTTTCTCAAAAAATATTCACTTAATATTATAAAAAGTTACTAAACCTCCCGATAAGTCTTAAAGACTTAAATGTGTGTGATGTGTGTTTTAAAATGTATGTATCTTTAATATGTATTTAAGTATGTTTATCCGTTGTCTAGCTAGTGCCCATATCACAAGCTTTGCTTAGTTTGGGACTAGGTCAATTGGTGTCAATTGTCCCAAGATATTTATTTATTTATTTATTTAATGATGCATCATGTATAATATTTGCCTATAAAAACGTTGTTGTCTATCTCTTAACATGTAAGTTTAGTGCCCCTTGCACTTATGTAAAGGTTATTTACTTAAACAACTAAATATGTAAGTGATTCACAGAAAACAACTGTTTTATAAATTAATATTATAGTACAGTGTAGTTAACGGAAATAAATTTTTATATTAAAACATTCCATTTCTGCTATTTTTCACTAAAAGAAAAAATTAGGAGTTATAATATTTTATTGACATGTCCATCTAAAGCAAACGCGTTGAATATTCATCACATTTAGATAGTACAGGGCGATAGACCCACATCAGAAAAACATCAAAAATGCATCAAGCGGAAATATCCGCCTATATTGTGAGAGTAATACTGCGACGCACGCGCCCCGCGCCGCAGCGCGTGCTCCGGCCTATAATTTGCTAACTGCGGGATCTACGTGTCTACTATAATATGGACACTTGATTTTTATTACCCATTGATGGGTTTATTTGTATTCACGTGAAATGCGTAACAACATTTACAGTGAACCTTTCTGATGGGATCTTTCACAATGAGAGGAAAAACGACGGGAGTCCACTATAAATGAACTATTTCTTACATTGAAGACTATACACAATTATTATCATTTTTACATATTATTTATTTTAGGAAGGACTTTGGGGAAAATGGACGTCATTGATTTTTGACGGTGCCCTTCATCCTCTTGGGGAACAGAGGGAGCATCAACATTGCGCACGGAGCTGCAAGCAAGATTTGTAGCAATAAATGTTTTTGTAAGCCATCCAGCCTTTGCAAGTAAAAAAAAAAATTATCACACAAACAAATCTAAATTAACTGTAACTTTTTTACCCGACAGCGCCAGAAGGAGGAATAGAAATAAACAGGATCAGATTAGTGCGTAGGTGTTTAGCAGCGTCCGTTGAAACTGGTACCTACTTAAAATATTTTCAACATCAGATGCGATTTAAAATTAAAATTAGTCTACAGCAGCTAACGTAGCCGCTAACAAGTAACAAAATGCCATAAAGTAAAATTAATTTATGAAAAACATTAGTTGAATTCGTTAGGGGTGAACAAAACGCCGGGGGCTGGCGCGACGACGCGACGTGACGTCGACCGCTCACTCACAAGTCACAGTTAATGAGGGGTCACCGCAGCCTCTGCCCTTGTTTGTTGTGTTAGCATATTGTTTCAAAATGTCTGCTAAAATCGCCACTTCGCCCAAATATTTACAAAACAATGATAGGATTACGTTACAGTGATTTGAGCGGCAAAGTCCCAAGTGTCAAGATTATTTATTTATTGGTAAGTACTCTTCTAAGTTACCACGTCTATTTTTTGCCTCCCGTTTTGAGACGGAAAATCTTCTTCTTCTTCTTCTTTAATTGTGGCGTTACAAGTCGTTATAGCGACGAAAACTTCGCCAATGTCAGGGTAAAAATTTTAATGATAAAATCTTGTAAAAAATGTCGGCAACGTTGTACGGTAACACGGTCTAAGACCCGCCTCCCCCCCCTGTCGGGCTCTTAGCCAACGGTCAATGATATCCCTCAGCACGTCTAGCACGACAGCGCACAAGAGTCGCGTCGCGCGCGAGATAGATTGCCCGTCTTTTTCTAACTGTTCGTTCCAGAAAGAGTCGGACAATCTATCTCGCGCGCGACGCGACTCTTGTGCGCTGTCGTGCTAGGCTGGCAGATACTGCCAGGAAATCATTAGCCGTTGCCCGGGGTGCACCGGACCAAGCACTGCTCTTCCCCCGGACGGATCCAGAAACGAACCGCAGCTCTTGGCCACACGTGGAGGTAACCCGACACGCACCCCAGACAGAAAATCACTAAACTGCTAAAGCCTACCGAGCCCTTCTTTTCATCGAGTTAAATCAATACTAACAACAAGGCAACACACGACACAACAATTGGCAAGACTCCATAGAATATATAGGTACACGAGATTCACCCCAAGCAGAGGAACACAGCACGACTGATCACTTGTCCAATTTCACGAAACTTCTCATTTATTTTAATAACATGCCTCAGAATACGTTTCTTTCTTGAATAAACATCCTTGTTCATACTTTCAATATTGTTTCGCGGCTGGGACAATATCGGGTATAGCCGGATCCCTATTCCACCGCACGTGTGCATGCCCCGATGATTATTGTTACTGAACGAAAATTCACATGCTAACGATCCCCACTGCGGAACGAGAAACAATTTCCGAAGCTCAAACTGTTTCATTAGGAAAGATTAACGTTTGCCAGTGTAATTGAAAAAGCTTGTATATCCTTTAAATTTTCTGAATGTGCTTAAGAAGTATGTCAGAATCTGTCATTTTCGTATGTTTTCTATCAAAGTACATAAGTGTACTTACTATTTATCTTGATTTGATAATTTTAATCCGCTGCTGCACCAGGCGCACTTAATTTTTCATACTTATAGGTTTTTCATAACTTATCTTTGTAAGTATCAGGTAGGTGCCGGAAGTAAATTTATGTAACTTATTCTGAAGCGATTTGTTAAGCCGTAAAATTAACCTTATCAATTTAGAATGCCATAAGCAGGTACGATATTCGTAAATTTTGAATACCGTGCGGCGGAGGGTTGATGGACTAATATTAACAGGTAGGTACGTATCACAAACCGCAAGATCATGAAAACGTACCTCTACCCTCCGTTAATACATAGCTAGGTTAACTTCCATGTTTGGGCCCCATACATTATTTATTACATTAGTTGTACGTTGTTTACGTTAGTAGCCGTTAAGCAAACTAACCGTTCTACCGCAGATAATACGGACAAATTAATCACCGTTCACTGTTTACGTATTTTTGTGCTTAACTTCATCGCGTTTCATACCGACTTGCATCTGTTAATCGCTAATACCATAATAATACCATGAATTATGTTAACAACGAATGGTGTGTTGACAATCATCCTATTCGTGTTTGGTAAGCAATTGAAAACATTTCCGGGTTGCATCGTGTATTTCCATTATGATATCTTCGTAGTATTATCATAACGTTTAAATGACATTATTCCTTTGTATGCAAACGTGCACGCAAAGTGTGGCGTGTGGAGAAAAGAAGGAATTTCTCCGGCGGAAGCAGGAAAACGTCGACACGTGTTCAGGAATAAAGGTAGAATTTCACGGAGAATCGTTTTGAAAATGCAAGGTGAAACTATTTAGTCTATAGCACCGAATTGAGTATAAAAGTTATTTTATTTTAATAAGTCTGGCATATTTCAGATAGCTACTGTAAAAATTTGGTAAAATTCCAATTGTTTCAATTGTTTTAAAATTAATTAAAAATTAAGGCCATTATTCAAAAATGATCACTAAATTGTGTAATTGTCGCCAAATCGCAAGCATAAATCTGGTAACGAATGGGGCGGCAAATGTTGTAAATCAAAACGTATCGTGCGTTTTAAGGTTATAACGGGACCAATACAAACTAGAACGTCGTATAAAGTGATTAAAGTAACATTTCCCTTCGCGTCGGCGGTGTTCCGGAGAATTATAATGTTGTTACGGTTCCGTACGCAACGAGTTGCCCAAATTATTTTGTACAACTTGCTGACGTAACTTCTGTGTAGTTGTCACCATTGTTTATTATTTAGTTAAAGTACTTGATAAGTATCTATTCTGACACGAACATAATTGCTCTAATTGTTGGATTAATAACTTAACTTCACATTATAAGCTGAATAGACATCTATACTTGTATTTTTAAAAAAGTAATTTAAAAACCTGCTTTACCAAATTTTGCTATCAAATAAAATTGGGACGGCGACCTGGCGACCGGCGGCAGATAAGACACGCTTACCTACTGCAGTACAGAAACGCGGCATTTCAGAATTTTATTCTGAAACAAAATTCAAACTAAGGCGTAGAACAAAGTAGCATCGAATTTACGGCAAAGTAAGCGAGGCGTAAAACTCGTAAAAGTGCCTCATATGTCAATACCTTTTGAAATACGGTAATGGAAATGCGAAATAAAACAGAAAGCAAAGTATGATTAGTGAGTGCCATATGTCCCATAGCCGAGGTTTACAGCCACCCAGCCCTCCCTCCGCCCGCTGCAATACGAATCCATTTTAATATGAAATACATTTAAGTATTCACCACTATGACGTTAAAGCACAGTTTGCTATGCCAACCCAGTTCAGTGGCATGGACTAGAAAGACATTTTAATTTATATGCATAATTGTGTTTGTTCGTTTCATACCTTATGTACATACCCATTATGATTTGTGTGATTTAATTGTGTCTGTAATAATGAAAAGAGTAGAGTTTCTATTGCGAGAAATCATCGCTAGATTTCGTATTTTTGAGTATTTTTAATCGATTGTGTATTTAATTTGGAATATAATAGTCTGATCGTTTATTTTGTAAATAGTTCCAAAAAGTATTTAACACAAATCTAAACTAAAGCGAACTTAAAAATAACTTAACAAAAATAAAACTTGAGTTAGAAATAAAAAAAGCATAACCCTCCTTTTGGCGCAGTCGGGCAATACATTTGGACACATATTTAAGTCTGATTGAAATTTGGAATTCTTACCTACTAAAGATATAAACAAAACGCAAACGAAAAATGTTTTTATGTACGAAGCGCGTCGCTTTACTACGAACCAATGAAAATAAAACAAAATACAATGAGGTAATAAAACTAACCTCGACATAGACTGCTGTAAAATGATTTACGAGCTCGTGCTCATATTTTCATAGTCCAAACACTCTCATGTATTTTCAATGAAACGGTCAGTGTAAAATCGGATTCAGAAACTCACAAATTGAATTGTTCCGCGTCCGTTAAAATGTTTGCCATGGGCATTAGTGTTTCATCTTGTCTACAGGAAGAACAAAAAAAGGACAAGAAAAAACTGGTCAAGTGCGAGTTCACACTAAAGGTCATCACGTTCTTTTTTGTAGAATAGGTACCTATTAAAAAGAACTTTTCCTGACCACAATCACGCTCGATGGTAACCGAAGATGGGGTCTAAAATGGAGCATATCATACAAGCCTAGCAAGTGCTATTTATTCGTTTCCTCATAATTATATAACTTTTACTACATAGTATAAAGAACAAAGTCGCTTTTTGCTGTCTGTCTGTCCCTATGCATGCTTAGATCTTTAAAACTACGCAACGGATTTTGATGCAGTTTTTATTAATAGATAGAGTGATTCAAGAGGAAGGTTTATATGTATAATTCTACGCAGACAAAGTCACGGGCAGAAGCTAGTAACCGATAAATAGTAGCTTTTACAAGAAATGCAATACAGAGACGTCTATAATCGTGGCGGAAACTGCAGAATATCCGTTATGACTTTTAAAGCAAAATAACCAATGTATTTTTTGTATTGAATCTAACTAATATTATAAATGCGAAAGTATAGATGGATGGATGGATGGATGTATGGATGGATGTTGTTTGTTACTCAATCACGCCAGAACAGCCCAACGGATCTGGATGAAATTCGGCACATAGATAGAGAAAAGTCTGGTATAGCACATAGGCTACTTTTTATCCCGGAAAATTGCGTAGTTCCCATGGGATAGCGATAAACAAATTCTTTGCAGACAAAGTCGCTGGCAACAGCTAGTAAATAATAAACTAAACTAAACTAAACTAAAGAAACTGAAACTGAATACTCACAGAACCCTAACTAATAAAAGTAAAGTATTCGTACCAAATCTTTATTCTTTTTCAGTCTCAATGTATGATTACAGTGCAGCCGCAGGTCTGCCAGTTCGATGCTTGTGCTAGATTAAAAGTCCGGCGCAGTTGTATGAGGCTTGCCGCTGCGGTGGGAGCAATGCGAATGCACCTGCACTCGCTACACTGACGACGCCTCGTTCGTTACGAGTATGATCAACACTAGACAATATATAACAGCAGATAAATAATTTCCAAACGTCACATTCATTTCATACTGGTATAAAGCGTCAAAATATCAAAGCCCGCAAAAGCCTTTTGGGCTTAGCGCGCGTTCGCTTGGATATTTTGAAATCTCATGCTTTTGTTTTGTAAAAATCTATCCGAGCTATTTTTAAAGCACGTAAAGAGAATTCAGTTAGAGTATGTATTAGCGGAATACCTAGGTTTTATTTTAAATGACATGAAATAAAAAAAAAATACTCAATTTTTATCTCCGCACAAATGAATTCATTGAACTCAAATGGCTCGTTAAATTTACTCAAATTGATGGTTCACAACTTTGAACGTCATCGAAGCAATAAATTAAGAGGCGCCGACTATTAAGCACGCAATCCTTGTTGTGAAATCATTTATAGAAAATCAGTGAAGTGTTTTATAGGAGGTGTTCTCAAGGCGGCGGGAGATTTATCGCGCGGGCTCGACCGCTAACGACGGCCGGCGCCCGCCGCCGCTGACTGATGCTCCACATTTGTTTCAACTGATTTACTTCCCGCATTCACACACATTTCCACAAATTTATCGATTCCGTGTACATATTTATTAGGGCATAGCAACAAACCCCACCGACATACATTGTTTCGAAATTGAAGCCAATCATATTCGTATAAAATTCGCCCGACAAAGTTTTCATTAGGAGCGGGTGTAAGTTTGCGGCGAGTGTGCGAGTGGGAACGTTTGGTACGACGCTGATAACACAACAAACAACTTGTTACAAACGTGTTTAGTTTTAGTTATTGCCCCGAGTTCGACGCTTTAACTCATTGGTCTGATAATGAAGAGGGTAGAGGCGGGCGCAGTAATTAAGCTCGGTTTTGTAGTATCCGCGAGCTTGGGAACTACCGCATAGTTCGCTTTTCGTAGACGCTCAAAACGGTTGACTGGGAATAAATACGGCGTAGGTACGTTTAATCCGTCTGTGAGCCTGAGCCGGGATCAATGTTACACAAAGCTTCGTCAAAGTGATACAAGATTAAATTACGTGCGGGCGCGTGAACGCGCTGCCGGCCTGTCTAAAAACGATTTACTTTTTTCTACATTCGTTTGCTGGATGTCAAACAAATCTGCAAACGGGATCCAAATTGGGGAATCTGTGCTTCGGTTTGTGTCTGGCGCACTGATGCAGTATGTACAGACCCGTTATTTGCAGGATTTCAATTCGGTTACAGTTCAATAGTTTTTCACATTAGCTTTAATTTGTTTTAGCTAGCACTCGTCTGTAAAGCTCTTCATTATGGCTTTTATCTATGTATAACTTTAGCCTACTAGCCTATACATACAATGATAGGCGCTAAAACTTATAAACTGTACTTATTGCCGCAAAAAAAATATTTTATTCTGACAATGTACAAATTTATGATGTAATTTATTTTTGTACCTACAATTAACACTACAAGACCACTTCTTACCATGTCTAAAGCATAATAATAAATTATTTCATTTCATTTCATTTCATTTATTGAATGAATAAATAATCTAATATAATCTAATCTTTTTCGTATACCAACTGAGGCCGGGAAGTAAAGCTGGGAAAAAGGAAAAGGTGACCTGTTTTATCTGTGAAAGTCTTTACAAAATGCAAGGTCAAAACATGTTAAACGCTTAAAGTATAGATACGTATATTCAGGTATATTTTGTCTTTTGTAGTGCGTCCGGTACACGACGTTAGGCAAAGGGCCAGGAAGGGGAAGCGGTTTATCTGAGCTCCGGAACTCAGGAAGACGTACGTCGCTCCGCCGGCCGAATTCCTTTAGGCTTCACTTTATATTCGACTACGAGTTTCCAATTGCCGATATAAATATGATAATATCGGGTGAGTATCCTTTACTTCATCTTATGAATTATGTACCTATAAAGCTGTATTTTTGGAGAATACATACCTTGTACCTGTTTGAAAAAAAAACAAAAGTGGCTTAGAAATTTAAAGATGCGATTAGAATTTCTAACAGTACCCTGCTCGATGTTATTGTTGGGAGCTCGGTCTACCCAACAATAACATCCACCCGCAATTTCTTCAGTCTACCCGTGATCATGATGCATGCAACTGCGTCGAAATATCGGGAGCTAAATAAAGGTAATCGCGTTTCATATCCCGCCTATAATATTTCGAATGAACGTAACCGTGAATCATTGAAAACTCTTATTCTAACAGTACTTAAGTAGCTGAAAAGCAAAGATTGAACTGGAAAAAAGCGTTGGAAATACCGAAATATCAACATCAAAGCTCTTCTTTTAATAAGTATCAACTGTAATAGTAACATCTCAGTTCTTTCTTCCAGTTTCCCTTAAATTGTGTAAAAATTCTAGTGTGGTTTTATTTCCTTATCTCAAGACATGTTCATGTGGCTTTGTCTCGATGCAACAAAGCGCCAGACGGTGACCTTTGGGAGCGATTTAAGCAAATACAAAATGCAAGTAGCCTCCTTGCTAACTGCTGCAAGCCGCCAGTAGTTTTAGTAACCACAGTTACGGCTTACAGAATCCACTACCTACCTGTACTTACTCGTATGTACAGTGGAAATGTATTGTTTATATTTTTGTCAATACGTTTGAAAAAAAACACCATAATCATGGCGACGCCTGCTGGGCTGATAATGGTCGGCCTAATGGCAAGCAGGGTTCTAAGGTTAGGCAAGCAGATATAATTATTATCCTATCCTACTAATATTATAAATGCGAAAGTTTGTGACGATGTGACGATGTGACGATGTGACGATGTGATGATGTGACGATGTGAGTGAGTGAGTGTGTATGTTTGTCCCTTCTTCACGCTAAAACGACTGGACGGATTTGGATAAAATTTGGAACGAAGATAGCTGGTACCCTAGATTAAAACATAGGCTACTTTTTATCCCGGAAAATTGCACAGTTCCCGAGGGATAGCGATAAACATCTCAATTGCTAATTCTACGCGGAAGAAGTCGCGGGCAGAAGCTATGATTGATAATCATAATAAGTAAATGTTTAACAACTTTCATTTATGAAGAAAAAACTATAAATCTGTTGTATAACTTAAAACAAATAGTTGTTGCTCGATACTTGTATTTAATATGACAGCTAGGTACGGTACTCATGTATCGCGTTTGAACGGAACTCATGTTTGTATAAAATGTATTGGATTAAGTGTAACGGTTTACGTAATTAATGCTGATTGTGCAAAAACACGAGCACAAGAAAAACAAAAAAATACTGAAACGGAAACCTGCAGAGTCAAGTCCGGCTGCGCAAGTTGTGTGGGTTCTGTGATTCTCATGTTTAAAGTTTTATTAGAGTTAGACGATGCGAGAAATGTTTTGTAAGTTGCGATAGAGTTGCATTGAGAGTTACGTGACTATGGATTTACAAGCGATCGACCATCGACGGCAATGTTCATTAACCATCACATTATTTTTCATTAACAAGGTAGGTAATAGAATTCAAAAGTTTTTTTTTTCAATAATCATGACTGGTTAGAATCAAAGTGTAAATTGTACGAGTACAGAAAAAATCATATCGAAACGTTAGACCAATTATAAATTAAATTAAAGACAAAATGAGTGGGGTATTTAGTATAATTATAATTATAATTAATTATTATTTTAAGTAATTTGTGTGCAGAATGTTGTGTAGGTACAATTGTAATTGTGTTGTAAACACGATACGTTTTTCTCTGTATGATCTGTATTGCTATGTTGTTGTTTACAAAATGTAATTGGTCCGAATAAATAAATAATTAATAAATAAACTAGCTTATTTACTTTATACGAGTACCTATAATATAACGACGCGGTTGGCCTAGTTGTTAGTGACCTTGCCTACGAAGCAAGCGTCCTGGGTTCGAATCCTGGTAAGGGCATATATTTGTTTGATGAGCACGAATATTTGTTTCCGAGTTATGGATGTTTTCTATCTATACAAGTATGTATTTCTCTATATAAGTATGTGTATATCGTTGTCTAGTACCCATAACACAAGCCTTACTAGCGCTTACTTTGGGACTAGGTCAATTTGTGTGAATTGTTCCTAATATTTATTTATTTATTATAATAAATAGTTTCAAGAATAAAAAAGAACCCTAAAAAGGCAAAGTAGAGAATTGCCGCGACTACTTACAAGGTGCGCGTAAATGTCTACTAGCAAGAAATACGAGAAAAGCTAATGATGCTATTTCCTTCACCCGAACCGCACTGCAGCTACAATCCGAATATAATTTTCAAAGGTGTTCGCTGCCGATACGAAACACATAAATTTCTTCGGCAATAACGATAGGCCACAGAGTCCGACTGAGATTAACTTGGAAACAGGCGACATTCCAATACGGCACACAATTCAATAATAACAAAAATTATATATGCCTACGTAAGAAAAACGTAATATCTTTATCATTTTACACGTCACCAATCCTTCCTCCTATTCTCACTGCTGAGTGTCATTATCATCTCGACGGTGTATTTTTTCACGAATTATTTCTCGCCATCTGAAGCAGAGTGACTCTACGTCACTAGACAGACACTTTTATAAATACATGCCCATATTTTTCTTGCAAACGAATTAAAATTATGCATTTGACACTTCTAATAACTGAAACAATCTGTATGGAATCTTTCTTAAATGATGCAGTTATTTATTTAAACGTGGACATCTGAGACATTCAGTAAGTGGAACACCTATGACTTTAAGTGTGGTCATGCTAGCCCATTGAGATCCCAGCTGTCCAGGTTTCATAGTGTAACTTTATTGGACTAGATGACACCGAGTGTTGAGAATCCAATTCCAAGGAAACATTTCCTCCATGCGTTCGCCTAACAATCGCACAACTAAGCAAGCCGTTCGAGCGCTCACGTTGAAACAATTCCATTTGTTCCCGGGATCTTTAGCCTCCACCATTAACATTAGTTAGCGAAAAAGGCATTACACGACAGTTAACCCCCCAGCTAATACGTAGCGCTCTTCGAATGGGTGTAAGTGGTGTTTTACACAAACAAATACAGTGCGAAATTAACTGGCGCCGGCCCGTTTCGGACGCAGTTCTAACGCGGAAAGGGCTAGGAAACAGTTTCACGGGAAACTAATTTTCTCTTATGCCAGTGTTTTGTTGCCAAAAGAACAGCAGTTAAATTTATGCGTGAGAGCGTGCAACGTGCGCCTAAAGTCGTCATGACATTTGTATAGTATGTACGTGTAAACTAATACAAGTTATAGTTGTAGTATTCGATATCAAGCGTCGCTAACTTGTAAATTGCTCTTACGTAGAAAATTATATAACTGAACTAAGTAGGTACTCATGTATATAAAAGTCCGATATTACAAACAGTTAATCATACAATCTGCTGTCTTGGCCACGCATCTGCAATTCTTTGGTGGTGTGGGTGTCCATGAGTGATAGTGCTCACTTACCATCAGGTAGTTGACTCACTTAGTTGTTTACCGCCATTCCATAAAATAATCTATATTTAACAAAATTCAGGAAAACTACTTTGAGATTATTAGACGTTGACAAAACATTTTGAATGGTTTTTAGAAATTGTTCTGCCGGTTTGTCTATTCTGTTCACGCTTTTGTTTCATCCAAAATTGGGTATTGGGAAGAAAACGTATTTAATTGTCATTAAAATACAAACATAAAAAATTCGTCTTTCTCTAAAAGCGAAGTTCACGCGAAGTAGCTGGCGTCCGCTGTCAAACATAAGACAACATTTATTTACAGTTTCCTTCAATTTTTACAAATTAAACAGTGAACAAAGGAAAGATTTAAGCTGTAAAGCGTGAACAGTGTTAGCCAATAACGTATTTACTTACCTCGGGGAAAAGTAATTCAAAATTCTAGGTAAGTTAATGTCGAGTTTTCATTTTAAATATATATACTTACAAAAATTAATCCCTATTTTTCTTGGTCACGGTATCAGCGTGAACGGCTGGAACGATTTCACTAATTATTTTTTGTTGTGTTTGTTATTGTCAGAAGGTTCTTATGTAACAATATTTTGAAAAAAAAAAGGTACGGGGGCGAAGCCGCGGGTAACAGCTAGTTTAAAATAAAAGATCTTTAAAGATCTGTACTGAAATATAAGATATTCTATCTTAGCCTTCAAGGCAGGCCATGCATCTGTAATCCTTTGATGTTGCAGTATCCATGGTTAGCGGAGCTTACTTATGATCCGCTGACCCACTTGCTTTTTCTCTTTGGCTTCCTTAAGGTCAGTACAAAAAATGTGCAACCGTATTTGTCAATGTATTATAATAATATGTTTAATATGTATATTATAAATGCGAAAGTATGGATGGATAGATGGATGGATGGATGGATGGATGTTTGTTTGTGACTCAATCACGCTAGAACGGCCCAACGGATCTGGATGAAATTCAGCACACAGATATAGAGAAAAGTCTGGAATAGCACAAAGGCTACTTTTTATCCCGGAAAATTGCGTAGTTCCCGCGGGATAGCGATAAACGAATTCTTTGCGGACGAAGTCGCTGGCAACAGCTAGTAATATGTATAAATAACTTACCCTCTTCAAAATTTGATAATCGAAAAGCCTGTAACAATTTCGTCCGTGGGATCGCATTGCCTCAGAACAGGGGACCTATTGCACGTCCTGCCTATTCCACTTTTCACATTGAAGGAAAAATGGATGGTGCAATAAATTAAATCACCCAGGGACTGCCCCGTCTACGCTTTAATTAACTTTTCAACCTAGAATTTTTAAACGAAAAAGGAACGTAAAATATCCACAACTTTATCAAGCACGTAGATAGTTACATCTAACCCGATTGGAATCGTAAGAAGTTTGGGAATCAGCTTTACCTAAAACTTAGAAAAACTTCATTCAGAAAACGAGCAATGATTTGTTCATAAAAACTTTGAGATTATTATGTATTTACTCGTCATTGATAACTTCCGCACTTACGAAATAGAATTTTATTTTTTTGTGTGACGTCCTAGCTATGAATGGCGAAACTCTCTTGATAGACTTCGAGCGTATGCTTGATTGGCCAGTTGCAATTATTATTATTTAATCTCTCTTGAGACATCTATACTTTCATACTTCACTACATAGTATAAAACAAAGTCGCTTTCTCTGTCCCTATGTCCTTATGTCCCTATGTCCCTATGTATGCTTAAATCTTTAAAACTACGAAACGGATTATGATGCGGTTTTTTTTTAATAGATAGAGTGAATCAAGTGGAAGGTTTATATGTATAATACATGCATAATATACCGTGCGAAGCCGGGGCGGGTCGCTAGTACATTATAAATCTATATTATTAGTTTATATATACCTATATTAATAAATTCGGGACGAGATATTTGGGCGCCGATTAAAATAAACTCCTTTTGGACAAATCACTGTACTCCGTAAGAGTACATTGAAGCAATTTTAATCTAACATTTAAAGCTTTATTTGTACTTTGTACCCTATTGTTTTTATTCGATTGCCCTTTCCACCTATACTATTATTATATTATAATCGCAAGCTGAATTATTAATTGAAGTTATCTACTAGGTTGTTCAGAAAACTACGAAGCCATTTGTCGTGCCTCTACGAAACTCACGCGCTACGCTATCGTAGCTTCGTAGCGTAACACAACATAACGTGTAATAAAGAAAACAACGATTTTGATTCTTCTTTTGCCACGGAGATTTATTGACGAGTAACTGAAACGGGAAAATGAATAAGAATGTCGGTAATATTGCACCAGCCCTATTATATTTGACATGGGTCGACTTGCATGTATCACCTTGACAGGACGAGTATGTTCTTGTCGCTTGAATAAATTATCGCATATTATGTAACGCAGAAATTTATCACGTACGACCTAAATATCATACGTTTTATGCCGAAGGTTTTGGGTCAAATGTTCGAAAATTACCATCGTAAAATGACAAACTTCTTGATTGAACCTGTGTTAATTATAAATTGAAAGCCTCAAATAATTCAGAATTAGAAACAGGAAAAAAATAACCAAAGCCCCAGCGACAAGTTAAAACTTTTTAATTGATAACCTCGAGGACATACCTTTCACTGGCTGTATCATTTAATTTATTTAAAGTAGGGCCAAGACTTAAAAGGAGGTATTTGTTGGTAAACAGAGGGCTAGTGGCAAACAAAGACGTTTTGGTTAAGGCAACGTAATATATTAGGTGCGAGCACGCGACCCGGCAATAAGTCTGCCTCGCCTAGTTCGCTGCTAGATAACAATTATAAATCTCACTAATACTTCTTACTGTCCACACTACACTTTGTGATGTTATAAATATAAATCTGTGTTGGACATTGTATTAGTTGTGTGGAAAAGAAAACAAATGTCTGGGCAATATTGAAAGATAACAAATTAATAGGATCTAAGATCAAAAAATATAACCCCATTAATATGATTTCAAAGGGATCGCGGGCAAAACAGCCTCTTAAGCGGGAAAACGAATAAGACGGAAAAACTACATAATTATAAGTACTAGTTTACTGTGGGGGAAATTGTATTAAACGAGATCATTTTAACAAGATTTTACTGACTGCCAATACACATATCCGAGGCATACGTATAATCAGTAAAACATAAGTTAACTTTTATATAAAAATCTTGCAAAAAAGGAAAGAGATATACAATAATCCATAGTAAAATTGTGTACCCATAACATATTGGTACGTCCTTACACAAAACGAAATGTTCGACAAGAAGGGGATTAAAAATGTACAAAAAATTGCATGTTACAGAATATTCGCATCCTTTGTCGTGGACACGACATCATAAAGGCATCAAGAAGCCATCAGAGGTAGTAACAGGCTGTCCGCGCTGTAACAATATATTATGCTTTTATATTTTGAGCCATTTGGGGTAGAACTTGCATATGAAATTATTATAGCCGTTTAAGGTGCGTTAACCCTTAATTTGACAATGTGCACTACCAGTGAACGTGGTCTAAGAATTAATTTATTCATCAAAATGTTGATAATTATTTCAATATTATTTGGTAAGTGTTGACGAAGGAGACATACTCAGAAGACCAGCACTTCTGAATTTTCAACGCGTTCTTATGTCCTTTCAAAGAAACATACGCTGTTCCGTTCAACTAAGTAAGTATGCTTGTACAGCCAAGTTTTAAGGAACTTGTATATTTTATTCAAAGTCAATATTCGCCTGTCTGTATCGAATGCGCCGGAAACGTCGTCGCGTACCAATGACTCTCTCCCGCGAGGCATCTCCATGTTTATATCAGTTTGAAACTTGACTTCACCGATCGGAATACTTCCTTTTAAGTTTAAAAGAATTTTCGAGAAATAACGGCTGCATTTGAATAGAATTTTTACACAGCACATGTTCAACGCTGAATAGGAATACCAATCGGTTCCTCTCTAATGCAAAGTGAATTAAATAACATGCCAGTTGCCAGGTTGCCACGACGACGACGCACTCTACAGTGTTTAGAGTTTAGATATTCAAGCAAACATTTTGTAAAGGATTAATACACGAAGGATTTAAATGGATGTAATGTAATGTTGTTTTTGTTGCACTGCAATATGATGAAAAGTAAGTTCAAGGCTTAATATTAAATGTATATGTTATGATGGTTTCTATTTTTCCCACTGTCATTACAGAAAAGTTATAAGGATTTTTATTTATTTCGCAATCTTATAGACCTTTATTCTATGGTGTGAATTTCTCGCCATTTGCACAATGGCAGTGTTCCAAGATAAAAGCAGATTCTTTTTTGCTAGGACGCTTTTTTACGCCATTGTAAATCTTGCGAGAAGAATAGCCGTTTGTGTTCTGGAACGCTCGCCATGTCTGGATTATTGAAAATTTGTTCTGTTAGGTACATAGAGTAAATAGATGTTAATCGCGGTGTTATTAAAACCACTGCACTGTTGTGAAAGGGATCGATGTTCTTGTAATTGTATCATGAGTTAAATATTTTCAAGTTCACTAATTGTTTTCAGATTCAGATTCAGATTCATTTATTGCTTGAAACACAATGTAAATACAAGATGTTGTGTGTTGATGTTGTTTTATTGTCTAGTTGACATGAAGACGATGTTCATTATTTCCTTTTAAACTTTTGTTAAGTATTAATAAATTTATTAGTATGTATTTATTGAATCTTAAATAGAAACAATGTCGCGTAAACCCTCGAGTATAATATTACAATCTACTTACTGTATTCACCATCATCGCTTTATTATTAACGTCTTCGTTCAGCTATAAAAAAAGAAAATATGACAACATTCTAAAAAAACATAAACGTATTTGACAATTCTTAAAACCCTACAAACCCTCAGGCATAAGTAAGGTAAAACTTAATGGGAGTCCTCTCATTAAAATGCTGGTAACAACCAAAATATCGCTGAGTTGTCCACTTACCGAGGAGTGTGCTTCTTAAAAAGGTCCAGAGATGGCGGTTGAAAGTTCGCCTCTCATGATAATAAAGCCCTTGACTGAACCCTCTCTAAGTCGCACGTAAGATAAACGAGACTGCTCCTGTTTTGGTTGAAGAAAGAAGCGTTAGCAATTGGCTTTAAACAAATTCAAACTTTTAATAAGGCAATCAAAAAGAGGACTTTGTTTGAAAAAAAAAGTTGGTTTTGCAAGCAAGTAATTTTATTGTAAATTATAAATCTTTACGAATCATTATCATCTCCAGTCTATATGTATAAATCTCATTACATAGACAAATCTTGGTCCAAAATTAGGGAGGTTGGGTTATATATAGTTCCCTCGCGGGTCCAGTGCTAATTTGGAAAATTTACACAAACTATTGAATGGCTTCGCAGGCATTTGCCGGTGTCTTCTTGGTGTTTTTTTTTCTCCGAAAAGTTAAATTATGTACAATTTTTATTTTTTATTTTTAATTAAAGATAAATGTAAAATACGGAAAGTTTAAGTAGTTTTTGTACTTGGATAGTAAATATGTACCTAAAGATATTGCAAAAAAAAATGTTCTTGGGTTCCTGAAAAGGCAAATACTCGTATTATAATAATGATGGCCCTTGCCAGTTGCTCCAACGTCTCTCCGACCAATACTGAATAATTTATCCCCAAACAGTACTGAATGGAAACCGAAGAGCGTTTTGACGCCTATTGACTGCATACTTATGACTTGTGACTGATAGCCTCTTTTGTGGAAGCGACTTCTGCACTCTTTGTGTATTAAATGTATCATTTCTCAAACCGCTTTTTCCTCGTGAAGTTAAAATATCCAAGATAAGTGAGTATTTCCCGATTCCGCTATTCAATGATTGACATAAACGATTTGAAACTTTTGACGCTTTCACTTGATATATTTTGCTGAAAATGTTCTTGTCTGTTAAAATTTTGCGGAAAATTTTAGGGCTCTTCAGCATAATTTAAATAGCAGAAGCGGAACACTTATAATTTTGTTACTTTATTTTGTCTATCTGTTTATCTATCTATCTGCCCGTGTATCTCAGACACTTTACTCGTAGTTTATCAGTCCGATGCACTCTTGGGCGGTTTTCTTTATTTTCATTACGATCTATTAAGTATCTTGAAAAACACTTAGAATTCTGCCCCTATTGAGGCTGGTCTGCATCATAAGTCATAAGTCATAAGTCATTTATTTTCAGAAAACCAAACCACATAAATAAAAAATATAAAAATATTTGTTGCATCGTACCGCAACAAATATTTTCGGCATATTAATAATAGTACATTACTGCAGAGGCCGGGAAAGAAAGGCTTGCAGGCTGAGTAATGTATATAGATGGCCAAGCCTTGCGAGGCCGGATAGGAGTACGAAGCCTGCAAGTTCTTTCACGCCGAGGCTAGTATAGTGCTTTTCTCAAACATGCAATGAAATAAATAAAAAACTCCAAAAAAACCCTTAGAATGTTGCCGCTAGCGCGTGCATTGGGCAGCGGCCGAGCAGCAGCAGGTGCATGGCATGTCCTCCAGCAGCGCGCCTCGCGCCCGCGCAGCGCACGACGACGACGACCACAAAACAAAACACGATCGCTTTGCAGGCGACTCGCCTGCAATTTTGTATGAAAATCCATTACATACCACTTGTCCAACCGCGCCCGCAACGTGATACGTCCCGGCCTATTATTTGGAACGTAAGGTTAACATTTCATTGCATCTTTGAGAAAAATAGTATTACACTCCTGGTATCAAATCCGTTTGGACAATTATTGATACCCATAAAAATATTGCGTAAAGAAATTAAAATATTTTTGTTTCCTATTTTTCATTCATCAGTCTAATATACCATTAATCAAACCTCTTCAAAGGATAAAAGAGGAATTCACTCAAAACCATCCAAAATACATTTAAAACAATTAATCTCGAGGCCATTTTAGCGTAAAAATCCATTTCTTTCCGGAATGCGAAAGCAATCCGGCAAAAACGTGTGAATTAAGGCAGGTGGGTGTTCATTCATATTTTTTCCACCTTTGCAGGCCTAACGTGCTCACTCTTCGTGTGCAAGCCAGGGTATTCTTATTTATTCGTTAAATTCATAAAAAATACAATATTTCATTTCAGGTACCTATTTGTGTAAGCGATCTCCTCAAAGATCTTTCATAAGATGTAGTACGTATAAATTTACTAACTACCGTTATCTAAATAGGTGATGAAATTCTGAAATGAGACCAGAAAATACTTCTAAGTACAACAGAAATCAGGGGCCCATTTTTTGAAAGCTCATCACTTGAAAACACCACACGAGAATGGCAAAAGATTGTGCTGAATTTAAAATACGAGTCGTGTAAGAAAATTACAGTTCTAAATAATCTGTTAAATAGGTAGTTAGAAATTTAATTTTGAACTGTGGTTTTCATAATACTGCTTTTATTTTATTTATGTCTTTTGGCAAACTTACTTTGCCGTGAGACATTAAAAGAATAGAAGCACTGTACATAGAGTTTCACCACTTTCGAATTTAATTTTGGAGATATATCTTTTCTGAAATGGTCCAAGTGAACATTCAATTTTGGGTTGTGATGACATCGACACGAACGATCCATACAACCTGAGGACGCGTTATGCTTGACTACGTGACACTGCACTACTACCGGAGCTACCTCGCATTTGAATTACGCGTACGTCGGTACAGACATCTAAATATAAATAATGTAAGCAAGAAGTAGTAGTTTTACTTTTAGTACAAGCTTTTTTTTATCGGTAAAGTTAGTCTTTAGTGTCCCTAAAATACGTTTAAACCATTAGATTAACAGAAATGGTCTTTGAAGTTTATAACCCGTTCTCTAAATAAAAACACAACAGCACAGTGGAACATGCAACTCCATTGAGGTTGTGCCACGTTCGGTCACAATCCGTCCATCCCAAAACTCCGACAGGGACAAAATCCGTTTCAAAGCTTGTAAACAAATCTATCGCCGTACCTGAGCTCTATGATCGAACGGACCACAAAATTCAATTACGTGGCAGACAAAATAAAAACGTCTCGGGCAGAGCTGCGGGATATATCGACGATTTGTTTCCGCTGCAACTTTGCATCACGTGTACCTTTTTGTCATACATATTCTAGCATTTTTAGCTTTTTAGTATATAAAAGTATATAAAATCGCTCGTTTAAATAGTTTTTACATAGTGATGTGAATGTGAAGTGTATTCCGATTACAGAAATTTAGTACAAGTTACTAATACATAATTGAAAAACTCTCCAGCGCGTAACTCTACGCGTAAGACTTCATTAGTTCGTTTTTTTTTTTTGTAAAAATGCGGTTAGTGAAAAGCAAAAATAAACCATAAAAGAAATGCGGGGTGTTGTAAATAAGCTAAAGTTCAATAGGCAAGCAAGGTGACACACCAAGTTCATGGGCGAGTGGATATACGGAGCGGAGATATATGGCTAGCCGCGGAAGTCAAAAATACTTATTTGACACTCAAATTTTATTTAATGCTAAAAACTTATAAAATTTATTTAGCTGAAGAACGTTGTAATTTATACAAATATAACATGCAGTATATTAAAACAACTTAGTAGAAACACATAAATTTGGATACACCGAAATGCCGCGGTACCGCACTTCGGATTTCATGAAATTTAATTAAACTTTCTCCAAGATAAACTGTTTACTGTGCCTTCTGTACTTGCCATTCCAGTTGTCGCATTCTAAAGGTATTCGATTGACTTTCGGAAATTAATGATTGATACTTGGTTTGCCTTTTTGACGAAGTTTACTGATTGTTTCAAAGCCAAATTTTACATTTTGCTTTGAATGTTGAAGAGTAATATTTAATTATGGAGCCTTGCAAGTTGGTTCCCTTTTCAATTATTAATTTTGAAGGTGTTTTTGGTCATTTTTACCCTTCATCATTTATAATAAATACTAGCTGTTGCCAGCGACTTCGTCTGCAAAGAATTCGTTTATCGCTATCCCGCGGGAATTTTCCGGGATAAAAAGTAGCCTATGTGCTATTCCAGACTTTTCTCTATCTATGTCCGAATTTCGTCCAGATTTGTTGAGCTGTTCTGGCGTGATTGAGTAACAAACAAACATCCATCCATCCAAACTTTTACATTTATAATATTAGTTAAGGGTCCTTACAAGCTCAACGCGCGTATTTCGCTAAATTCTTAATTTTTCTTCAAAGACTATGGCGTATGTGTTCATAATTTCAGTAATATTATTAATGTACAAGATAGTTCACTTCTTAAACTAAGATACTGCTGTGCTAAATTATTGATTTTTTGGCGTGAAATCTAAAAAAAGGTGTTTCCTTGGGAGGGCTTATAAAATTTTGCTCTAAAAGGTGAAGTTTCATTCTCAATTTCGAAGTGAAACGGAATCTCATTCTCGCCTAAAGTGAACTCAATTCAATTCAGTATATCTTGAACTAAAAAGTCATCGTGAAAAACTTGAAGATTCATCTTAATTAATAGATAGAATAGCTACTCAATGTTAGCTAGTTTTTTGATGAAAAAGAGGGTTACATTTTATTTGATTCTCGAAAACAGTGTTGATATTCTGCTCTAAAAATAATTATTTAGCAATGCTCAACTCTATTTTGACTCAGAAAAAAAAAAAACATTAGTATCGGTCTTGAATTAAATTCAGTATAAACTTTTAAATATCACCTATATATCACGGCGGACTGACGCCGCACCCTCATTCAGCGCCGATTACAGCAGTATCGTAGTTTAAGAAGTGAACTATCTTGTACATTAATAATATTACTGACATTATGAACACATACGCCATAGTCTTTGAAGAAAAATTAAGAATTTAGCTAAATTCGCTCTTTGAGCTTGTAAGGAGCCTTAAGTAGATTTATTTTGCATTAAATCGTGATTAATTTATTCTGTGATTAATCTTTTTACTTCCTGAAATAATTTTATGTTACATGTTTTTCGTTTAAAAATACCAACCAACTTGCATGTTTCAAGCGCAAACTCATCAGGCGTTTTCAGGTTTTTTGAGAAATAATTTAATCATTATAACGAGATCATGTGTAACTATTTTCAAAATATTCTTATTCCCAAAAATCGAGAAAGTTTTGGACCGTAGTATAACATTGAAGTTATTTCAAATTAGTCACTTCTCGTCTAGAAAGCGAAGCGCTCTCAAGTTTTCCTTTGGATGCATCGTGAATTTTGCAAGGAATAAAACGTTGCATGCTCCAGCATTGTGAAATATGTCAGGAAAATAATGGCGCGCAACTTTCGTACGAGGCTGTTTGGTGAGATAATGTCTAGAGATGAACGCAGAATTGCTTCCAACCCACTGTGACAGATGCTGCTCCTTTATGATACGGTTCACATTTTATTGAAAAGCATTCACCGTTTGACCGCATTGTCTACTGCAAAGTTTCGAAGCGCTACTTAAATATTAAAATTTTGCACCGTGTTAAACAAAACGCTTTACAAGCTTACGAGTAGTGACCAGTTAGCTATGTGCATACATTAAGGTTAAGATGACTTTCTTCCTTCCTATTTAATTCCTTAGCGATGAAACGTGACTTTAACTAATCCACTTGTATGTATGTAATTCTACTATGTTACTCTCCTGGCTCTTAAGTCGAATTTACATTATGCAACTAATTTCGTGCAACTAGCATTACGCTCGGCCGATAACCTAACGCTTCAAAAGTGATTAATCAAACGCCGAAATTAGTAGCATAATATAAATTCGGCTTTAGAGTAAAATGAACTTAAACAAGACTAAATGCATTAAAATCTTCTGAACACCTTAATATTTCAACAAGTAAATGGATAATTTAAAAGCATCTATCAAACTTCTTTTAAACATTTTTCTAAGCAAACGCTCACCATAAAAAAAACTATGAACACCAAGCACGTAACTACAGCACGTAAAGAAAATGTATTAATCCCATTTAACACAAGACTGCACCGAAGAAAACAGTTTCTTACAGCAGAAGAAATACCCCGTGAAATTAACTCCTGCATTCAGTTCTAGTTCCCAGTCGCCGGACACCTCTCAGGTGAGAGACAAACGGCTGGGGCTGCGCAGCTACTTACACGAATGAAAATAAATACTAAAGAAGCTCTAGAAGCTGTGAGTGTATGCATACCTATTCATTTAAAGAATAAAAGCCCTTTTGCGCTACTGTAGCGCACACAAACAAAGAAAATGTTCTAGTCTTAAGTTTTGGCTTGATAAGTTTATATTTTATATAACCTTGATTGTGTGTGTTGGCAGTACCAAATAAACGTTTTATCTATCTTAAAAGTTACAAAAATGACTAGAAATTAAATTAGACAAAGCTGTCAGACCTTGGTTTGACTACCGTCGCAATGTTTCAAATTCGGGGTAGATTCTGATTTTTGAAATCAACACGAAATCTACGGTGTTGGATTACAGTAATTGACTGAGTCAGGCGTTACTTTGCGGAAGTCATATTGATATACCTTGTTACTCCACAAGAGAATACCTAACGAAAGGCTTCATCCGAGCACGACCCGATTGCACGCTCGAGACGCGCCCCGCACATCAGTTAGTTGGCAGCACGCGCAATGTAATAAAAATCGCTGGAGAACCACAGTTTGAATCTCAAAACTAACGTCGTCTGTGAAATCATTGCTCCACTCAGCAAGTCGACAGACAATTATGTCTGACTCTTTCATTCGTATGCTGTATGCTGAGACAGCAGTCTTAACGTTTATTAACGTTAATGTGCTACAAATCTCACCTGACTCCGTATAATGCTCGCAATCGAGAGGATCAAGTTAGTATCTGCCGAGCGCGGGTCATCGCTGCGCAGATGTGGTTAGTTAAACTTACTTTTGTTGGCCTTTAAATTTGTACGAAAGCCTCAGTGCATGCTTTCGACACGCACTTGGCCGCTTTTTTATAGCTAAGTACATATCCAGTCCAGGCTGAAGAAAAATCATATGTGAAAGTTGAATAGGTGCCACCTTCTCCACGTGAGGCCTCGGTCTGGAACGCGACGGGCGTTCATAAAAAAGACAATTTCCCTTATTGCCGCAATCTGTTACACATGCTCCTGGCCGGTTATGTCTGCAGCCCTCATAAACGACAAAGTAAACCATAATTTATTGCACAAATTTAGGGTCAAACATAAGAGCATAAATTGCCTCAGTACATTATTTCAGCGACCGCTTTACTAAGTTTCACTAAATTTGAAATTTATGAAATGAATTATGATTAGTTGCGCGTTGGATTTATAACTGTTAATAGCCGGTGCGTTGTTTCGTTGCTGGTTTATATTTTTAATTAGATAATATGACAGTGCCTTTTGATAAACTTGGAGCCTATTCCACATCTAAGTTGCTGTCTCTGTCTTTTTCGTAGTCATAAATAGAGATGGCATCAAAGAAACATGGCGCATGAGGAACTTAAGAGAGTGGTGAAACAGATCCTTAGTCGAGGATACTGCGAGTCATTTTAATATATATCACAAAATATGAAGACAAACCATAACGGACATGGCATCTACTGAAATGTGGCAATGAGAATCAGACAAGAGTGGAAACAAAAAGAAGATTTCACACAGTAATGGGAAACAAAATAGGCGGCATCGTCTTTGGTCATAGATAAGCATTTTTAGGGTTCCGTAGTCAAACGGCAAAAAACTGAACCCTTATGAATTCGTCATGTCTGTCTGTCTGTCTGTTTGTTCGTTCGTATGTCACAGCTACTTTTTCCGAAACTATAAGAACTATACTATTGAAACTTGGTAAGTAGATGTATTCTGTGAACCGCATTAAAATTTTCGCACAAAAATAGAAAAAAAAAACAATAAATTTGGGGATTCCCCATAATAAGAACTGTATCTCAATTTTTTTTTTATCAAACATGTACATTACCATGCAAACTTCCACCGAAAATTGGTTTGAACGAGATCTAGTAAGTAATTTTTTAAATACGCCATAAATCGTAAACCGCATCAAAGTTACAACGAACTACAAAAACTTTTATATTATGTCACTTGTTGCTACGGAACCCTTCATGGGAGAGTCCAACTCGCACTTGGCCGTTTTTTTCTCAAATTACCATTCAGTGTCACGATCTTTAATTTGGAATTATATGACAAGTCACAGTTTACTTTGTTGTTACTGAGTTTCAAATAGATGATGAAAAAAACGTATTCAGAAAACTACCGTAAGGCTCATCACTACACAGTATAAAACATAGTAGCTTTCCGCTGTCTGTCTGTCTGTCCATATGTAAGCTTATTCCTATAAAACTGCGCAACGGATTTTGATGCGGATTTTTTTAATACTTAGATAGAATGATTCAAGTGGGAGGTTTATATCTAACTAATAGCTATTATAAATGCGAAAGTATGGAGGGATGGATGGATGTTTGTTTGTTACTCAATCACGCCAGAACGGCCCAACGGATCTGAATGAAATTCGGCACATAGAGAAAAGTGGAATAGCACATAGGCTACTTTCTATCCCGGAAAATTGCGTAGTTCCCGCGGGATAGCGATAAACGAATTCGTTGCAGATGAAGTCGCTGGCAACAGCTAGTGTAGGTATAATTCTACGCAGACGAAGTCGCGGGCAGAAGCTAGTATAATATAACAAATGCCAATCACCGGTATGCAATCCAAGATCTGATGAACACAATTATTAGTAAGTTAACACTCAGTCTAAAGGTTATTTAAGTTATTTATAACACCCAGTCTTATATATTCTGCAATTGCGGACGAGGTCTACACTGGCTTCGAGTTCGGACTTCTCTGCGGTAGCCTTGGCCTACTATTTACTTATGTAGCTTACAGTTGGTTAATTTAGCCTTTTCTCACAGCTATGTTTACTATGCTCAATCTTACTGGATTATCTTAAATACTTGGTAAATTATATTTATTTTAATGCAATAGTTTAGTATAGTGCATAGATTACATACCTAATATCGATCCTTCTCCCAAGTTCCCCATGGAATTTTGTGCGGATGTTTTTTGTAAAATCAATACTTAATCTACGTTTACAAAATTTAAGGGACTTTTTGCAAAATTACAACTTTCTAAGTCCAAAGGATTGAGCCAGGCGTTGATAAGGCAGTTAGTCAAGATCAAATAAATGTGGTAATTTTATTGGCCTCATTTTGCTTTAGGTATTTGTTTTTATTTTTGCCTGTAGAGATATAGTATAGGTATGTACGTAGTAGGAAGTATAATAAATTGTTTTTTTTGTTAAGGTATTAATTTAAGCAAAGACTAGCCTTTGCTACAGAAATTACGATAAATATGCGAGTTTTTACCTCATCGGCAACGTGTCTTTTTATGCTATCCCGAAGTCCTCCATGTTAGGTAAATATGAATCGAAATTTTCAATCCCTTATCATATAACATAATATTCAGAAAGCTCGATCTTATTAAAAAAAATCCTGATTGACTGGCTCATTAACAGTCAGCCCAAATAATTGGATATAATGTATAAGGTGCTAAAAAATTAGGCGCGGATATTTTCAGGGTATGTAATTAGTAACCCAAGAATCAATTAAAAGTCGAGAGCTATAATTTTACTAAGAGTTCACTTGTATAATCTGCAAAGAGTAATGACGCATTTTGCGAAATTCTCGCAGGTTTGAGTGTTTTCGATCAGGGGCATACGGGGACACGGGTCAAGCTGGTAAAAAATTAATAATGGTTTTAATTTCCACGATAGTCAGCATTTCAATTCTAGCCTTGTTTTGATTTTCTACAAAATTTCTGAAAAATTAAATCATCGCCTTGAAAAATACCAGTTGAACTTTTGAAAGTCTGAAGCATAGCTCTTGTTTTATTCATGTTCTGACATGTGGCGGTCTCCGTTGTGTACAGGCTTTCTTCTCTAACAAAATAAACAACATTTGCTTCGAGTTTAGTCCTTTGAGAGTCTGCTCCCTGTTCTGATGTTTTATGAATGAGTCTTTATGCACTTACGTCCAGTATGTTCATTTTAATAATGTCCTGTTTGAACTTACGCCATCGACTACTCTTGTCTTGTTAAGGCCAGTGATTCAAATCTACTATGAATTCGTCGCAAAAATATATGAATTAATAAAATTATGAATTTACTTACTCAACATCTAAAATCAATAAAAGAGAGAAAGCGTCACACTAATTTGCATTTTCTTTAAATCAAGATCCAAAATAATAAAAAAAACTGGTTCTTATTTAGGTACCTAAGACCGGAAGTACTTAACTATGGTAGCACTAACATTTTTCGATAAAGCAACCTTAGTGGCTAAAGAAAAAAAAACTTTTTACAGTATTCGTACTCAAGCATAAAATTATTTTTACTGATCACACAACATTCAAAGGCCTTTCCAGGATTCAAACACTAAATGAACTATTTTCTGATCACACAGACAGTTTTTCTAAGATTATCCCCACCACTGACGCGTAGGCCGTGCCCTTTGTCACGGAAAACTGTACCCATCTCTTTCTCGCGCAGAAAAATTTCAAGTGTTTTCAATCCCGTCTCATCGTTTTCATTTCTGTTTTGCTGTTACATTTTTATCGCTACGTCCTATTGTGTAGAGTCGAATATTCCATTTACAAAATGGCCGCACATGCTGTGTTTTGGAATCAGGTACCTGCGCTTTGTAAGCGTTGTCTTACGTAAATGTCTGAAGATATGGCTGAAGCGATGGATTTTGAATCTTATCCGACGCTTAGAAAGACTTTTTCCTGTTGTTGTTGAGGGCAATGATCGGCCGTTTGGTATCGAGAGTTTCATTGGGAAACTTGAAAGGTAGGCAAGCGGGAATGCGTCGACTGTAGCGAAACGAGCCTTCGCTTTAGTCGCGCCGCGCATATGCTGGCGAGTGGTCAAGCTCAGAGCTCGGGCTTAGCATAAAATGGCGGGAACTTTACGATAAATTACGAACTTCTGTACGTACATGTTCTTTGGAACTTGCGCATAAATTTTATTTTTTATGTCGTGTAGTTACTATGAAATATATTTTTGAGAGGAACGTTGCATTAAAGTGTTTGATAACCTGAAAATCGAAGCCTGTTTTATATCATGTACGTATTAAAAGATTTGATTACTTTAGTTAGTTACCGTACGGGTGCAATAATTTTTGTTCGCGATAATAAATTGCGATTTAATTTAGTTTTCTTACAGATTATTTTATGTTATCACTGACTGTACTCACAATTTTCAAAGAGTATACCTTCTTACTCAAACGAAATAAGAAAAAAGTTTACAAAAGTTCTTGCATGCTTAATTGCTGTATTTTTTTACAACATAGCTTATTTCTTGAACAATTATGCATGAGCTATAAATTAACATTAGGTATCTCAAGTTACGTAATAATTATAGTTTCCGCATTTATTTGCCTTTTAATTCTATGACTAAATGTGATGTAAGTAGGTGTCCAGTTTGGATAAAGCATGAATGAAAAATTCTTAATTGTAGTTATTCAGATAATTTATATAAGAATACGTTAAAACTACTTTTGTTACGATTTTTCTAATTTAACTTACCCCAATAAATTTTGTGAATTCGATCCTAAACACGTACCTAAGTAAAGTTTTCTAAACTAGAATCAATTTATCGTACTTACCTACCTACAAATACTCGCACAAAACACTTGGATCTTAGCCACGTGTAGAAGCAACAAAAAGTGTTATATGTATTTAAGTATATACTTTTACAAACTTGCAAGTGTTCGTAGGTGTAAGTAAACTGCCTTCAAGATTTGAAAAACATTTTCAACCACTTTCAGTGGTCGGAAAACTTATGATTTGGTATAATTATATTATTTAAGTAGATCCAATGACAATACAAGTACAGTCAACGAAAATTCGGCAGTTGTATAAAAATCAAGCGTCTAATCTAACTTGTAAGATTTACCCTTAACAACCATGCAAGCAAATATTGCAAGGTAAATAAAAACTTGTAAAGTTAGTAGAGTATACCCGCGGGCAACAAACTCTCATTCACCCCCTCTAATTGCGACAATAGGCTTATGATTATTTTTATGACTAAAAATCAGGCCGCTTTCTTAAAGCTACGAGTCTATCTCTAAATATGAGTCCAATCAACCAGTTGGTTTTCGATCACTGTTACGAGGATACAGCTAGTCTAGATTTGAAAACTGTGAACTTGTAAAATTTGAAAAAAGGGCCTCTATTATCGTATTATTTTTATCCGATACCTTTTACGCTTGACTCCCGACTAGACCAACAGCGACACTGAAATAGTTATCAAGCTTTTAACCGATTACGTTACCTACAAAGGGCAGCAACTAAAAGAAGACAACTGAAGCTGTCAGGGATCGACATCTTCTAGAACAATACAACAAAAAAAAAAAAAAATAATAATAAACAAATAAAATTCGCCCAACTATAGGACCAAAATAAATGTGGACAATGTGGTACCTTCCACTGGGACGGAGCCTTTACAAAATTTTCATGTACAGTCAGCTGCATAGAACAGGTACCCCTTCGGTTTGGTTACCGCTATTACAGGGGGTACCTTTTCTCTGCAGTTGACTGTACCTACGTATACGGTTATACGCGGCTCTATATATTTTTTGGGGCTAGGATATTTGTTAGCATGCCTTTTTTTCTAAGTTTTGTCAATAATAATAATATAATAATGCAATGCAAATTCACTAAAATTACTTTTTTTTACTTAATAGAGGATCCCTCCATAGAACGACCTTCACCAAGCTGCAGGCTTATTACGTAACTCGCTCGCGATCGTAATCGTGTTCATTTTGACAGTTCATGTATGGGCTGACAATTGGCATCGGAATAGGCTAGCTGTCACATTTATACAAGAACTGTCAAAATGAACACGATGGCGATTACGAGCGAGTTACGTAATAAGCTAGCCGGTTAATGGATGAAAAGTATTTTATATTTACTCAATTAAATATTTCAATAAATATATTGCAAACGGGTGATCCACCAAACGGGTTTTCCATACCAATCGAAAGTATGAAGCCTCGATAGATACCTACAGCCGTTTATTCCGCAAATTTTCGAAACTCGCAAGAGAATCATGACCTGGTACTTCCCGTGAACTCAGAATCTTGAAAGGTACTACGAAGCTACGTCTCATAGCACAGATAAAGGAAAAATTGTGAAAACCGTAGTTTTTTTATGTCTGTCTATGTAAGTTAATCAATATAAAATGACCTCACACTGCATAGGTACATTTTGCTTAGGAGCAGGGCTCTGCTAACACTGGACTTAATGTTAACATGGCAAATTTGTGCGGAACCCTCGGTGCGAGCCCGACTCGTACTTGGCCAGTTTTTTCCCGTCACAACTCTTGGGTAGGCAGATATAAACTATAACTTGCACCGTCTAGTTAATGAATTAAAGTTAAATTAAAATAAAGATTATTCCATTACAAACACGATTGCCTGTCAAAAATCAGTCCTGAATTCCGGTTAAAAAGTGAAATGGATAAAAAATACTTTATAAAGATTTTTTATGGCTTACAGAATCAAGGCATGGTTCTTCTTTGGTCGATTATAGGTACATAATTATAACTCTTGGTTGTATTGACAAAGCCGATTACACGGCTTTGAGTAAACGCTAATAGCTTAAACGGCCATTAACACAGCTTAGCTAATTGTTATGAAATTATTATCGTAATATAATAATCCCAAGGGACGCATTGTAAAGTTATTTGTTAACAGATCGTTGAATATTATCATGTAATAAATATAATATTATATCTTAGGCCTCTGGCATGGTAACGCTTTTGAATGCACTCTGCTAGAATTTTACTAACATTATAAATACGAAAATTTGTGAGTTTGTCTGTCTTCTTTGCTGAAACAGCTGAACAGATGTCAATGAAATTTGGTATGTAGACGATAGTACAAATATAGGCTATTTTTTATTCCAAAAATCCAACGGCATCAAAATTTTAAAGGCTGGTTTTTCATGCAACTTAAATGAAGACTACCGTCGGATTTTTAAGTATTCGTACGGGTATTTGTAAAATTTCTCAACGTAATTAAAGATTCACACAAAAAATCTAGTCAGTTTTTTCTTATCTACTTCCTATTTACATAATATTTTATCAACAATGTAAATCTTCCATAACTTGCACAAAGATCCAAACTTGATAGTCAATATTTAATAAATGCAGTAAGGTTAACGTAAAAACACCTGTATATCGTTCTCTTTACATCATTATCAGCTTCAGCCTATACATATACATTCCACTTTTTGGGCAAAGGGCTCTTCTCATAAAAAAGTATTCCTTAGGTACATAGGTAGGTGTTATCAATAATTTAGGTAGAAAGCATGTGAGTTAACCTACACAAAATATTATGTAGGTAACTTAATAAGTTACTAGGTCTACACGGTGTGTTCAACCTTTTGTAAAATCAATCAGCGTACCTCATCCAACTTTATCTCAATTGTAAACATATTCAACAAAATCAGGAGCTCAATTTGCGTACACAAACGCCGAAATAACAGACTTAAAATTGAATAATAAAGCAGCATGCCAACTAATCCAATCAGTAATTTATTATTCGCGAGCACATAACAGCGCGACCATAAACTTGTACAAGTTACACTACAGAATTCCCTCCAGGCGCAATATTCGGACAAATGAAAATTCCAAACGATGCATTTGGAATAGCGGGCGGTGCGCGAATGTTTTAATTCCCTTGGCTGCTGCGAATCGGCGCATGTTTTTTCATTAAAACGCATTCAATACGACGACGAAGCTTTGAAAAAGCAGACCCTTTCAAAAATATTTCCATGACATTCCGCTCGGTGCAGCGTTCGTCCCAGCTGAACCTTTTTGTGTCAGGTTTTTAACACAATTTATGATGGATTTTATGGTAGACGATAATTCATACATACATAGGTAGGTAGATACATACATACCGTTACGCCTTTTTCCCACAGGGGTAGGCAGAGACTACTTTGTTCCACTTGCTACGATCCTGACATACCTACATCTTTCGCTTCATCCACATTCATCAATCTCTTCTTGGTGATATATCTTCAATGATAATTCAGATGTTCAGTAATAAAATAAAAATATGCAGTAAATCCGAAAGATCAAAAATTACTATAATCAGAACTTCATAGAAAAAATAATGCTGTAGATACAACAACAATAAGACAAGTGTCATTATTGTACCTACTTGGATTTGAAATAGCTGGATTACTTAATGAGCATAACTATCATCGCAATCTTATGACAAATACGATAAAAATAAAAACACTCGACGTTGAGGGTTTTGTGAAAACGAAATTTGTAAGTAAACATGATCACATAGGTATTTTCTGTTCAACATGTCAATTAAAAATTGCCTTCGTAATAAATATGACGCATTTCATTCTGAAGTTTTTAACTAAGCAATGCCAAGCAAACTAAAAACGGTAATCGATACTAATAGCTCCATTCCTAAAAATAACGCTTTTGACTTGAAGTGAAGTGATTATAAAAGAGTTCCTTTATTTTATCACGAAATACGAGAAGAAAACTCGAAAAGTATAATTTATTTTGGGAACAAGGATACAAATTTGATTTCTTGAACTTCGAGTGGTACAGTCAGCGTCAAATAGTTCGTGACATCCAAAGTAGCCAAATATTTTGCAACACGTCATTGTTACAGTTGAAATAAGGCCGTGTTGCAAATTTTTTTACCACTTTGGGTGTCACGAACTATTTGACGCTGACTGTAACTAGGTAGCTTTATGAGTAGGCACGCAAAGTTGCGAACTTACGTAAGGAACCACTTAAGACAATATAGTTCTCGGTACCTACTGGCAAACAAAATAAATTTATCTTTAAGAAAATTACCTAAATAATGAATTAAGTTTTATTGTAAAACTTATAAATGGTGTAGGTAAGTACTAAGTTTCGAACGTTCACTATGTTTAAGAAAATTTATTGTGAATTTTCGTTTTGGTTTTGAGTAGGTGTTGGTTGGATGATAAGGAGATAAGTAATTATATTCCGGAGTCTTTTATGTACGGATTTCGGGAGCAAATATCATTTTCTCTCAATTTTTCTTAAACAGCCTTTAAACATCGCTGTGATTTGTGCAACGCTTTTGCTAGATTTGAAGCTTTAACAATGGGATGCTCACTCCGAGGCTATGAATCTAGTTTCATTACAGTCAAGATTTGCTTAAAAATAGGTAACGAATTAAGTTTTGCACGGTAATATTCCTACTATTCCTAGCTATTTGCAATTTAGAACAAAATAAGACGATGTGTCTGCCAGACACTGTCTGGTTAAATTTCTAACCTTAAATTCACATATTTTTAGATGATAACGTTCTTGATCACTTATACTTTAGTATCACCAATCTTTAAACTATTCCACGAAGTCACATACGAGAAAATTACGTGTGTGCGACACGTTTTGACCTCAGTTTTTTTATTTCTGCGACTTCGCCTGCGTAGAATTATACACGAACCTTCCTCTTAAATCTCTCTATTTATTAAAAAAACCGCATCAAAATAAGTTGCGTCGTTTTGAAGATCTAAGCATACATAGGGACAGACAGACAGCGGAACGCGACTTTGTTTTATTCTATGTATTGATGATGATGGCATCAGAAATAACTAGCTCATTTGCAACAATTACGTGACATACAGTAAACTAGAATTTTGGAATGAATTTCAAAACTAGCTGCTTTCTTAACTATTTTTGGGAGCAAATGTACTCCGTGTTGACATTTGGGCTGCGAATTGTTTTGGAGTGGTTTGGCGGTCGCAGTGACACCCTCGGCCCTCACACCTCTCTGAAGCAGTACTAACGAGTGGTTCGCGTGATACTACACAACTTTACGCTTATTTATACGACCCTCAAACAAACCCAGGACTCGATATTCAAATGTTTCTAAGGGCGCGACATATCATTGACCATTATGAGGAAGAGAGGATCGGAACAATTGCCGACTTCATAAATTTCATTCATAAATAAACAAATGAATGCCACGGGACAATTGAAACCAATTTTACTAACGTAGCCCCAAAGCAATGCTTACAATATGAGTTAGGCAACGGTTAGACATTTATGTTTTTAAAATTTACTGACCATCCACGGCTCAAAAAGAAAAATTGGACTCATCAGACGCACCGAGATTGAACACAAAAGTTCTAACTTTTGTATCTAGCCACATTCTCTAGCCAATGGTCGTCGTAGTACCTACTTTGTATTATATTGCATGGATTGAATTGTTATGATATGGCTAACATGGTGTCTTTTTTTTGTTTGAGTTTATTTCTAGGGACTACTTGGAACATTTTTTTAAATACGAAATGGAGGACCAAAACTACCTTTTGACAAATGAAAAATTGCTACCATAATGCCTTATTTTCCGTGAAATAAGTCGCGGTTGAAAAAGTTTGCTTATTACCTTCCTGCTAAATCAGCTACGGGGTTAATTCGGGTGCTTGCGTAACACTAATGACGTGGCCTGTTTCAAACTCTAGAACTGTTTCAATTGTGATACATTTAGGTCTAATGATATAGAATAGGTATCGTTACAGTAAGAACCTTGAAACATTAGCCATAACAATTTCTGCTTGTTCTTCAAGTAATTTGTACTCATCCTCGATTCACTAAAATGTTGTGTGCTTAAAAATGATCTGCATTAAAGATTGATGTTTTTAATTTCTAAACGACACTAAAAATTAGAACACATAGAAAAATCCGAAAAGTAAAGCTATGGCCGGGAATCGAACCCGGGTCCTCGTCATTCCGTGACGAGTGCTATACCCCTACACCACCCATAGCAGGTGAGTAAGCCTTCGAATTTTTCTATCTGTTACCAACTGTCACGTGACCTTGTTACTATGCGAATATTTGTCGCTAAGCGTCCTCTGTTTGAATGATGTGTCTGTACGACACAATTACAAACTCCCGTAGAACATGTACTGCTCACCAGGGACGAGAGAAGGCGCTGTTTTTCAAATGATAGGAAATATCAAATGAATCAAGAAATTTTACTTCTTGATTTATAATGTTTACTTTTTACGTTTTACCGTTAGAAATTTAATTTCTAAACGACACTGAAAATTAGAACACATAGAAAAATCCGAAAAGTAAAGCTATGGCCGGATATGGATTTTTCTATGTGTTCTAATTTTCAGTGTCGTTTAGAAATTAAATTTCCAACGGTAAAACGTAAAAAGTAAACATTATAAATCAAGAAGTAAAATTTCTCGATTCATTTGATATTGATGTTTTTATATAGTAATATCTGCCTTTCCTCTTTTTGTACCCTGTCGCTTCATAGCACTATTCATCAATGTGCTGTCGCACTAGATTGACAAAACTGTAAGCGTGACAAAGTGCAAAATTGCATCTAGGGAGCTACGATTCGCACCGAGTAAGTTTGCGTCAGGGAAGTTAGCCTCAAGCAGTGTTTGACGCTGGTTCACGCGCGATCGCCTACTGTTGACACCTTAACACGTTTACTGCGACGTTAACAGACCCGTATTTCAACAATACGACAATTGTCGGTGATAAGTGACAATTCTCTTTACATTACAAACTCGACGTGAATCTACGCCGGTTGGCTTCATATAGGGATGTGAAAAAATAATCGATTACAAATCGTTTTTTTTTTTTATGTAAAGATCTATTTTTATATGCGATTTTTTTTATTATAAATAATCGATTAATAATCGATTCTTTTTCATAATCAAAAATCAAGCATAGTCGTTTTTTTATCTACCACCCCCGACATTAAGTCTGGTCTTTTATAACCCGGACTGCGAACTATCAAACAATACTATCTCCATGGAGATGATATTACGCATTAACGCCATCTGTCCGTCTACGATGGCAGCCCTTCTGTGCTTTTGATACAGTTTTAATTAATAAAACCGTGATAAATAAAATATTTATAGCGTTTATTTTGAAATTCATTAAAAAATTAGGAAAAAATCGATTAATATAAAAATCGATTAGTTTTTTAAGAAAAATCGATTTCTTACGT
This sequence comes from Pandemis heparana, assembly GCA_963854515.1. Lineage (NCBI taxonomy): Eukaryota > Metazoa > Arthropoda > Insecta > Lepidoptera > Tortricidae > Pandemis > Pandemis heparana. The sequence goes on along the minus strand of OY978012.1, from coordinate 9,293,595 downwards.
AGAATGTCACATCCCTATCTTCATATTGTATACGCATTGCATTTCGAATTGTCAATGGTCACCGACAATTGTTGATTTTGTGAAATAGGGGCCAGTACACTTCACTGACATACAATTAAGTGGTGTGAAAGAAAGTTCTGTGACAGACAAAATGCTATCGCTATAAATAGAACCTCTGGTGTGAGTTATAAACACGAAAAATGTCTCGACCGCTTTTTGAAAACGTAATAATTACCTACTCTACTATATTATAAACTAGCTGTTGCCAGCGACTTCGTCTGCAAAGAATTCGGTTATCGCTATCCCGCGGGAATTTTCCGGGATAAAAAGTAGCCTATGTGCTATTCCAGACTTTTCTCTATCTATGTGCCGAATTTCATCCAGATTCGTTCGGCCGTTCTGGCGTGATTGAGTAACAAACAAACATCCATCCATCCATCCATCCATCCATCCATCTATCCATCTATCCATCCATACTTTCGCATTTTTAATATTAGTTAGATTAGGTAGCGCCATTAGAGGCACATTTTGTATTTGTATAGCCATTTTATTCCGAATTCGCTACAATTTCAGTAAGTACGTGTTGTTGTTCATTGTTGTTGTAGAGGCACATAATGGTGACCAAATAAAATTTCCTCCGTTTGAGAAATAGTACATTGTGCACCGAGGGCGGTAAGAAGGGGATTGCTAACGAGAGTCTATTAGAAGCCCGACGCCGAAGGCGGAGGGCTTTTAATGACTCGAGTTTGTAATCCCCTTACTGCCCGTGATACACACAATGGTTTTCATCACATTTGCGAGGAAATAAAAAAAATATCAAAAAAATAAACTCAGAATCACAAAATTACCCGCAAATGACACTCATCAACATTTATGTAGGTACCAATAGTGTGAAAATATCGTCCGCCATTTTGGATCCAAAAAAATTATGCTAAAATTGGGCTCAGAACCACCACATTACTCGAAAACGAACCCATCAACATTTTAGTGTCAATAGTGTCAAAATGTCATCCGCCATCTTGGATCCAAAAACTTATGCCAAAATCGGTCTCAGAATCACAAAATTACTCGAAAACGACACCCCATCAACATTTTAGTGTCAATAGTGTCAAAATGTTATCCGCCATCTTGGATCCAAAAAAATTATGCCAAAATCGGGCTCAGAGCCACCAAATTACTCGAAAATAACACCCGCCATCAATATTTTAGTGTGAAAATGTCATCCGCCATCTTGGATCATAATCAGTAATATCTAATTGAAAGTTTTATAAAATTGGTTCGTAGTTTTTTTTTAATATTAAGTAAATCTGGCTGATCTGAAACCTCCTTAGTCTGAAATGACGTACAATGAACTCTTAATTTTAAAGCTAAACTTTTCCTCCCGAGGGAATTATGAAAATCCGTACAAATATAACTCCCTCGGGAGTAAAATATTTGAAATTCCCGCGGGAGGTAAATCAGCTACTACGGCTCTATAAGCACGCGTGTTATAACACCCTTTACGAGCAAGTGTGATGAAAATGAAATAACTAACGCAAACAGTATTACCCAACCAAAAATACTCCAGACACTCCGAAGCATCTTCAACTTGAAGCTGGAATATTTAAATTTAATATCGTCCACACGAAACATAAACAAACTTTGACTGGGTACGGTCAAGCGCAAAAATAAGTATCGATACGAACTTTTCAAAAATATGTCCCACGACCTTATTTACGCCGGTGTAAGGGCGTATGGTACTTATTTTTGAAACTTTGTCTAGATACACTTTATACACCAAGAATTATTATCTTATCTTATCTTAAATCTAGGGATCACTACGGATACATTTTCACCCATTTGTGGATCTTTTGTGTAAATTACCTCTCCTTCGCACTTTTCCATTGCTTTTACCACGTCATTCATGAGTTGGGTGATTTGGCGCAGTGGTAACTAGTGCCTTGAAATCTCCTGGTTCAGGTTATCCGCTGCCAAGGAGTTTCATTCTTAGTCTGGCGAGGGCATCACATTCAACTTCTTCTCGTTTCAACCTCTTCGCCACATATTCTACAATTATAATAGGTAGAGTTTAAATTTTAAATTGGTGCTTTGGTTGTTTCAGATAAACCTTACAATGGGATCCAACGCCACGTTAAACTTTACAAGGAAGCACATGTTCAGAACTACAATGGAGGGACTGAAGGACGTGTGTTATAAAAGTACAGAATTTTAGAGAATTTCAAATGCCGCACTGGAGGGAGAAAATGTCATAGACATGCATAGTCTCCTTGGCGTGGCTGCAGCATCGGCACTGTTGCAATTACTGTTTTCCATTGCAAGTAAGGAAATACATAAACTAATGATATATATACTCAAGAGCAATAATAACGGGTCACTTTTCTTAGAACCTTGTATGAAAGTGACCTGTTATTTTATGCTCGTCAGTGTAGTATGAATCTTCCCAGGTGAATTTTTCGCTTCGAGCCCTAATCTTTCGAACAAAGGCCACTGTCTCTATTATCACAAAACCGCAAGCTACCGAGTTAGCACGTGCCACTACAACATTCATATTGAAAAACAAACGGTATCGTCATAGTATTAAGGTTCAAATTTAAAATAATAATCTAGGATATCAGTGACATTAAATTTGAAGCTTAATACTATGACGATACCGGTTGTTTTTCAATATGAATGTGGTGTTGGCACGTGCTAACTCGGTAACTTGCGGATTTGCGATAATAGAGACAATGGTCTTTGTTTGAAAGATTAGGGCGCGAAGCGAAAAATTCACCTGGGAAGATTCATACTATATGTAATTACACTGACGACATTGACTTACAATAAACAACTAGACTCCCAATCGCAAAAAAAAGTGCCTCAAGAAACGTCCGAGCGGCGTTATCTATGTATTGTGTGTGTCAACACATCAACTCACACAGATAACATTAACATATTCGTTCAAATTAACACCTTATTTCGTGGCAGTAATGTTTAATGTCAATTGCATACGATCGTGAGAAGTAATGACACGACGCCACGCGCTGAAAACCTCTCTGTCTCTTGTCCTCTCATCGCGTTTGAGATTACGGTGCGAAAGAGACATATACATTGTTATCGAAGCGCGGTCGAAACACGACTGAAACAAAAATCTGCACAATAGACGCGTCGTGCAGACTTTTGCTTCCGACAGTTTTTGAGTGTGATTGGGAGTCTAGTTGATTATTGTACGTCGATGACTGACGAGCAAAAACAATAGCTTACTTCTTATACAAAGTTGAATGAAAAGTGATCTGCTATTTTTGCATGTCAGTAACTAATACACACTCATCTACAAGAACAGTCAACCCATCATTCCTGACCGACTTTAGAACGATCTCACAGAACGTGTTTAATGATTTTTCTTATTAGGCAATGCGATAATATATCACTATAACATTTGTTGTGAGAAAGTTTTGCATTGGGTCTCGATTCCATAGTGGATTCTAGATTTGGACTCCCTTGCAACGTGATTGTCAACAAGCACAAAATAATCATTTGACTATGACATCGTTCCAAATACGCTCAAAAAATGATGTAGACAACTTTACAATATTCAAGAAAATAGGATTTTTTTGTAGATATCAGCCTTTGATAGGAACTTATCGAAAAGTATTTGAGGTGTTAGGCAATTAAAATCGTTTTTTTAATCGAAGTGCTATTTAACATCCCTAGAACCAAAAACTTCTTAACGCAAACTAAACTGAGTGCATTCATAAAATAGAACTTTATTTAACAGTCATCTGAGAAATCTGTCCGCAAAGTTCCAAGGTGAGCTTTCATTTCGCTGCATAAAAGTATGTCTTAGTAAACTTTGTAACTTACTAAAATTAACTAGCCTGGTTGTTAAGTGAGTAAACATTCGAATTGGTATTCCGTGTTTCGTTCCATATTTTATTTTTGTAAGGTGCTTTGCTTTATGTGGACTAGCTCATTAAAACAAGGCTACGTGAATGTAGTGCCTACTTGAATTAAAATTAAGGAAAAACGTAAACTAGTTAACCGAAACAAAGAAAAAAGTCAGTAATTAACGTTTTTATCGCTGCTTACTCCTCCACCTGCCATGCGGTTAAGCGCCAAGTAAAATATTCCGCTATAAAATAAAAGGACTTTATAAGACAAAAAAATATATATTTTTAGCTTACAAAACCTTTCTGAATAGCAGTACGCAATATTATTTTAGTGAACGCTACATTCATACCTGTTATAATAATTAAGCATTTTTCACAACCTCGTCGGATTAGTCAGCCTTAACGCCACCCCTGCAAAGTTTCGTAATTTAGTTTTAACTTTAAGAAGAAAAAAATAAATAATACTTTGAGAACGTAATATTATTCTGGAATATTATGATATTTGTTAGCGAAAAAGTCATTTATTAAATCTGTGTGCTACAAAACTTCCCAAGGATATTCAAAGCGACTTATGTGTTAGAGCTTTTTTACACGCAGACAAACACAGTGACAGCCATGCCTACTTAACTAAGGACCGATTGTTCAATCGTCAGAAAGGATCTATTTGACGAATAACTCTATGGCTATATGCATATGTACATATCTGAGGTATGAAAATTCGAGCCTAAGCAAGAGCTACATAATAAAAAATACTCGTAAGTACTGAAATTTGTAGTTTCATAGATAAAATCTCAAATCATCTGATTCAAATCTAATTTAATTTATTGCAGTCATAAGTCCCACAACCTTATATCGCGTTGTCTTCAGCCTTTTACCTTATAGCTGTATGTATAGATTTGTAAACAAATCGAAAGCTCAATTACTTAAAAAAAAATCTGTGCTACCTTTTAGTTTCATTAGTCTCCAAGGCGTGCAGCAGGCGGCCAGCGGGGGACAGGCGTCAGTCGCGGTCCGGAAACAGCTGTGTCGTTCATGCTGTTTGCCAATTTATCACTAAGCTGATTATATATAGGCGTTCCTCTGACGTGCTTTATGACCTTGTTTGCTCTCGCGTCTCTCCTTTATTTACACACCTTATAAATCGAAAACAAAAAGGTTGTGTTTAGCGCGGGTGAACCAATGTTCCGTCGTTAGCTGTGGCGAGGTATAAACTTAGCTTTCCAGTTCTTTATTGTTTTTGTAATTATGTCTTAACTAGCTGTCGCTAATCTCACGGCAACTACGCGATGAACCTATCCGTGTGCCAAATCTCGTCAAAATTCCTTTAGCTATTTTAACATTAAAAATGAACATACCTATACACAGACGCAATATAGCTTTTCGCAGTTTATCATATTGCAATTAGTAGAATTTGTAATAGTATATTTTACTTACCACAATTTTTCATTTCGTATAGTAGGTACTTAGCATGAATAATGGTGATCATTAATACTTTTTTAATATAAATATGTTTGCTGACTTTATTGTTATCAGCTTAAGTTTTAAAAATCCTACATTTCTCTGCAGAATAAGTGAAATAAACTTTGTACCTGTTTTAAAATTTAATTTCGCGAATAACCAACGAGTTAAGCTTACTTAATCCACGACTTAATTAAAACAGTCAAATGTTTCGGGGTACATTATAATTTCAAAATTCCATCTCGAATTATGTATGTACAAAGAAAAATTCTCCACTACTCAACTAAAAATGTAGGATTTAAAAATACACGTGCATCTAGAAATATACATTTGTGGGGATAAAAGCATAAATGTAAACATAAGTACAAAAGGCGGGCCGCAAATTGTTTCCAGAGCTAGGTTTGGAGCAGGTGGCCGCGCCTTAAGCGCCCGACCGCCGCCAAATCCGCATACAACTTTAATTTAAGTTCGCTTCATACGACGTCGTGCTTCAATTAAAATTATAATCAAACTAAAATTATCATATTTTATTTTCGAAATTAAATAATTATCAAATCTTTTAGCATACAACTGACTCGAGATTCAAATATGAAATGAACTGATCACTCACATATCGAGTAATTTTCATTGAATTCGAGTAATTTCCCGGAGCGTTTGTCGCGGCGGCGAGCGATATGTTTATCTCACTCAGTTTCTAAATCATCAAAATTTATTTAGAAAATGAGACTCATGTGTCACCAGTTGCATTACAGCTAAAATATCATGTAAAATAAATTTGTCATTTTATACAATAGAGAAATTTCAATTGTTTTCAATCTTCTATAGCAACAAGTACTGTAGAAGTTATAAAAAATGAAATAAGTCTACGTATTAGTTGAAACATTGTAGTAAATAGTCGAAACAATGTTATCATAATAAAACTGAAATCGGGAGATTGTTTTCAGCTCCTAGCGCAGGCAATATAGATTTTACAACTGAAAATGCAAAATGAGCAATTTGCGTGCAGCACCGCGGGTCCCCGCTGCATGCGCGCCGTTTGAAGTTCCCCAACATTCTCTTTTCAGTGATCAGAGCTACAATGGGAACGTAAACTGTAAATAACACATGTGAATAAAGCCTTTAAATTACCTACGTTTTTAAAAATACTTTTACAAATTCTGTATAACGCAAACGGCCTGCACACTGCTTGCTTTTGTGTATGTTTTTATTTTGTGTTTAGTTTTATTTGGGACCCACTGAAAAACAGCGTGGAGGCTTGCCGCAACATGACGCTGAGTGGGGCTCATTTTTACACCATATCAGTAGGTATAATGTTAAGTATTAGGAACCTACCTAATTGTATTTCTTTCTTTTATATTACTTATATCTTCGAATGCATGCAAATAAAATGTCTCTTTCTCTCTCTCTCTAGTACTTACCCAACTCATAAATAGATCTAACTAATATTATAAATGCGAAAGTATGGATAGATGGATGGATGGATGGATGGATGGAAGTTTGTTTGTTACTCAATCACGCCAGAACGGCCCAACGGATCTGGATGAAATTCGGCACATAGATAGAGAAAAGTCTGGAATAGTACATAGGCTACTTTTTATCCCGGAAAATTGCGTAGTTCCCGCGGGATAGCGTATACGAATTCTGACTCGAAAGTATGCCAATGCCGACAAAACAATTCTGAAAGTGAGTTTAAGAGGTGTCTTCTGCGCTATTCTGAGTGGACCAACGATGCTTTCGTACAATTTTTTTTAAATAATAAAATTTTAGGCAATATCGTAGGTAACTTTCAATACAAGCCCGTGGTCTCAATTCTAAAACACTGTTCATTGCAAATGGTTGAGGTTCAGCTCATCGGCCTCAGTCGAAACCCCGCAAGCAATTTGTGAGTCATATTTCAATAACCAAGGAGGTCCATTAGGACGATCACCGTTATAGATACTAGTTCACAAATGCAATAGTGCGGTATTTGCATATGAGTCCGCGCCCGGTGCGCGATACGGTTTGAATACGTAACGTGACTGCATCAACGTGCCGCCGCGAGAATACCGTTTCATAAGCCACAGCCATATTTCGTTGTCTGTGCTATCTCGGGCGAAATGAGAAGGTAACCTCAACCATGTACTCGTTATTTTACTTGTTAAACACGGCTAGGTAGCATTTTGCCAAAATTGGGAAGGAAGTGAATTTTTAAATTGTTAGGAATAAGTTTTTATTTTACGAACCATTCGTAAAGATAATTAACGACACAAACTGACTGTCTTGATAGCCTGATAGTCTATTTTGCTTTCGGGTTTCACTTTTATGTTTATCGGAAATTCTGTGAAGTATTTTTTCAGTGAAGGAAATCATTGTAAAGTAGTAGACACATGTGAAGCAGTTCAATGGTGCGTGTAAAGTTCCCTATACATAATAGGTACGTAGAGACAAAACGCCAGACCCTCTCATTTAAAAGGTCTGTATGCAGCACTAGAATGAATACGAATAGACTGCATCGTATAATTTGAATATTATGTGTGTGTCGTTATCAGTAGTTTAAATTGATTGAAAAATCGGTTATAAGTTTTTATCGTCGTGTATACTAACACTACGTAGTCAGTTGGAAGTGGATGATAATTAACAGTAGCTAAAATATCATGTAAGTAAAATATTCAATTTTGTTTTTTGCTTTTGCATTAATTATTTACTCCACACACAGCTCCATTTTGTAATTTAATTAAACAATTTTTTTATTTTCTTCTGTTCTTTAATTAACTAACTCTGTGGCCTGTAGACCTCTGGATAAATTTTAAAGTTATAGTCGGCTCACAGAAGATCCCAGAGGCATTCACGTCTAGGTAAAGGGTAAATTTATTGCACAAATGTAGTAGTAAACACCGGTACCTACCTAAACATTACAGTAGTCAGATTCTGGCATAACTAAGTAAATATTCGGTACTTTAATTAAGAGTGGGTTTAACTACGATTTTGTGTAAGAATTTTAGCCGATTGAAGTGGAGATCAAACGCATGCCTAAGCATAAAAAACAATCATCTTGGCCTTCAAACCACTGTATTTTCGAACAAGATATTAAAATTACCCGCTCCACCAAAGCTTTTGTTGGCGGGTGCTGGCGACAACGCGAGCTTGCACATGCCACGCAAAGAACATCCAATGCACCGTGAAATTGCCTATTTTCCACGTGAATTTTATTTATTTATTTCATACACCGATAACAATTTCGCTCGTCCCGCCACTGCTCACTGCATCGGAAAATATCTTCCATAAGCGGAATGCAACTGAATTATAAAAATGCCACGCTTAAAATTATTCGCGTACCGCTATTTCCTCAGATCAGCTTAAAAATTCTTCAAACAAAAGAGGACACGATTTAAAAATGATCTATTTAATCCAGTCTTTAAAAAATTTGCTAACTTTGCATTTAAAATGCACATGAAGTACAACGTTCCGAACAGTGCTTCCCGTTACGTTTTGTTTCGCACAGTATTTTCCATTAGAAGCGGTGTTGCATAGACGTTAGAGTCGTTACTTAATCCCCTGCGTAGGCAAAGATATATGCTTTATCTCATTTGGCTCATTCAAAACGGAAACTGATTCATTTCCGATGCACGGTTGAAGCTCTTTGTGGGGTTCGTCGGTGGCGAATTGCTAACGTTTTCAACATTGATTGCGTCACCAATACCTTTGAAATATATGGATATGTGAAAGCATGACCTACAAAAGTCGTTCGTTTAATTTAAATAATCCGAGAGTACTCACGATCTAGACTCAGTAGAGTTTAGACGAGAGATCAGACGCTGACTGGCATTTCCCAGGCGAGCACTTCGCCCTCTCACGAAGCAGTCGCGTCTGCAAAACCCAACAATGCATAAACGTTTCCATCTTATTCTGTTTCCATAAATAGACATCTATTTTGAGTTGAGGTGGAGGTGAGAGAATACAGTATTCTGCAAGCATAAATGGATGTATTTGTTGGTAGTTTTTATTTTATTTTATTTATAAAGTACATAATTAATACTTATAATATGTTAAAATAAAGGAATTGAGGATTACTTACTACGACATTACATATCACAATTTGTATTTGCAGATACCTACATTGACATTTGATCTTGCGGTTGGTAGGGCATTGTGCAAGGTCCGTCCGGATTGCTACCACCATCTTACTCGCTAATCCTGCCGCTAAGCAGCAGTGCTTGCACTGCTGTGTTCCGGTGTGGAGAGTAAGACAGCCGGGGAAATTACGGGCACAAGAGGCATTTCATCGAAGTCCTCTAAGTTGGCAACGCATCTGCAATCCCTCCGGGGTTGCGGTTGTCTATGTTTGCCTTCCTATTCACATAAAAAAAAACATTTGATCTCATTTTTATGTCGAAAGGAACTTTTGTTAAGCTTTACAATTAGATTTCTACTAATTTTAGTGCATGTTGTCAGGTGAAAATAGATTCACGTGTTTGATTCCAGGTCCTTATTTCACCATCTTGACAATTGTCGGTGACAGGTGACAATTCTGTTTACATTACAAACTCGACAAGAAACTTGCAATCAAGGCTTCATATTGACCACGCATCACAATTCGAATTGTCATCGACAATTGTCCAGTTGGTGAAACAGGGGCCAGTTAGAACCATGCTTTACAATCAGGGATGTGTATAAGATGTACATTTCGTTCTGAATAAACCTAGAATCACAATCAGTTGTAATTGTCTACATATAATATAGATTTCAATAGAGGTGTACTGAAAAATACTAAATTGAAACTTGGACCGTATCCAGGCTTTTTTACTACGTCTACTGAACTTTTGAGGAAATTCTAATAACTTAAAATAAATTTGAACAAAAACCAATCAATGACTAAGAAGCGATACACCACCTTACCTATTTACCCCCTTATTTATAAATAGTTATCAAACTTTTGTTAACTCGACATTAGTTTGTCTTTTGTTTACCTGTCACTTTAAAATTTGCCTTTAGGCTAAATCAAAACATGTTTTTTCTCAGGTCGCTCGCTCTTCGACTTCAACGGTGTAAAACAAGGCCCTTTGAGAGAGAGAGAGAGAGAGAGAGAGAAACATTTATTTACACACATTCACACACTTAGATATAAAACACACTTTGATACACTTTGATACACTTAGATATAAAACAAGGAGAAATACAATATACTAAGGAATAGTACCGATATGTTGTAAAATGGATCCCACTCAGCATAATGTTGCAGCAAGCCGCAACGCTGTTTTTCAGTGGGACCCAGATAAAATTATAAAAATAAACACAAAAAACACATACACTGTGGCGACACGAACGCCAGTGGAAAACACTTCACAAACAAGCTGACAAATACACGGAAGTATGTATGGCAACACTCGATCAGTTCCATCGCATTAAACCTTTGTTGGTTATTGTCGTACTTCAAATACAAATATGTTTACAGTAATGCGGCTGCATCCGTTGCACGTTTGTCTCAGGTGCTGTTGTAGGCGGTAAAGTAGCGTAAGCCGTTCAAGGCCCGATTAGGTTCACGACGGTTTTCGAACTCGCTAAGTGGTAGCCCTGAGGTGCTCGATATAATTTAAATGCGAGTTAAATAATCAGTCAAGGACAATAGAAGTGCTATTTATAATCCCGCTCAAATTTATTTACGGCGCCTTCGTGTACACTTCTTCTGGACAAGCGGTGTTGACTCCACTAAATATGACACGGAGCATTTCTTATGCAGGTTTTACGCTGGACTTTAAAGCGACAGTTAATTTCATAGAATGGATTATCTTTCACTAAAGGGCTGATAGGGTTTTACTAAACAGATTTTAAATTGTCAAAAGCTTTATCTATTTTTTTTTAATCCAAACGTTTTATAGCTCAAAGTGATTTCCGTTAAGCTGATAAAATTTTAAACGTTTTCACCAATATTTTTACATAAAAACAGATACGTAGGTAAATATAACAAAGAGCTCTTGCTCCTGTGAGTACTTTTTCGTTAAAAAGCTGTAATAAATATTCAGTGTTCAGGAACGTGTTATATTGGAAGAGCTTCTGCATACTGTATACTCAGACGGATTGAAAACTGAGTAACCAAAGTAGGTATCAACAAGTATAATGCTCGGCTGAAAAATATTTCGAATAAATGAAAATGTATTCCCGAGGGCAGGAGTTTGTTGAGTAGCATTAAAAGATTAAAAGTCGACAGTTCGCTCAAGCTGTATCGAATCGAAACTGGAAACGATCTCGGCTCTGCGACATATATTTGCAATGCAGGCGGCGCGTCCGCATCGAACTTCGCCTGGCGAATGCAAAAATTTAAATTAAAATCATAAATCAAGCGTGTATCGAGTAAGTTTCGAGACCGGTGTATGTTTCGAATAGCACGCTTCAGGATACTTTTTCAGTGTTCTGTTCTGTTTGCGCTGTTAAGTTATGAAACTACAAGGAGTATCTACAATGAGAATCTCTCGTCGCCTGATTTGTGGTTAACATTTGTTCGTATTTTAATAGCTGACTGTTTTCATAGACAAGAGCATAAATTAATATACGTCACCCTCAAGCGTCGACTCGCAAAAGGACGCAAAAATTATAATTTTAATCGGAACATGATACAAAACAATTTGTATAAAAAAATATATACATAAAAATGTCACTGCGTAATTCATGTTTTATCTGTTTTTGGCAAAGACAAATGTCAAAATAACAAACAAAGACAAAATAATGTTTCTTATGAATAAGGGGTTGGGTTACATAGAGAACTGTTTGCAAATAATCATATAACTATAGTCAAACGATTATTATTAATGTAAACAAACGGATAACTCACGTTTTGTTACGCAATTTTTAGTCATGGTGCGACGGGGGCCAGGGGAGGGGGGGGGTTATCCGTTGTTTACATTAATATGTCTGAGCCTCACGGTAGTTTTATATTAAAAAGTCAAACGATTATTTGTAAAAAGTAACTATACAATTGTAATTACTAAAAAAACTAAAATTCCACATCATTTATGTAGCTATGTGTGTGTGTAGATTTGAATATTAGTATCACTCTATAGTTATCTATACCTGCAAATTATACTAAGCGCCAAAAAAGTAATTTAATGAAACAAAATCCAGCTCACTGGTTGTTGCAAAGTTTCATTTTGTAAATCAAAATAAAAATACGTGGAGGAGAAGCGACAAATTTACTATACTTAACCTATTTTTTCCCAAGTGTTTGTATCCAGAAAAAGTTTTTCCAGAATATAAAAATTCAACATAACTTTCAAGTTAAATTACTACTACTACTTGAAGTGCAAAGCAAACTTTATAATTAAAAACCGCGCAAAATAAATTTTATTTACTCTCGTAACTAGACTATAAATAAAAAACTAATTTAACTACCTACCAGTACACACCCAAACCCAAATCTTACTTCTAATAAATAAATATCTTGGGACATGAATTGACACCAATTGACCTAGTCCCAAACTAAGCAAAGCTTGTGATATGGGTACTAGACAACGGATAAACATACTTAAATACATATTAAACATCCAAGACTCGAGAACAGACATTCGTATTTTTCATACAAATATCTGCCCCGACCGGGGATCGAACCCGGGACCTCGAGCTTCATAGTCAGGTTCTCTAACCACTAGGCTATTCGGTCGCCAGATAATGATATTTATTTATAGGAAAATCTTGCTGTTCAAAGTGAAAGTTGATTGTATTACTTTAAAACTCAATCATACTCGAAACTACTAAGTTTACAGTCCGTACCTACCTACTTTTAATAGTTTAAGCGCTTTAAATATTCTCTCCATAAAACCTGTTTACTAAATTATTTATCTCTGTTTTTATCCTAATAACCGCAAATCATTCTCAAAGATAATTATATCAAGAGAGCCTCGTCTGAGTATTTTTGAATTAATTGCTTTTAAATATTATGAGTATCATAATCTCATAATCTTAATTAAGAGAACTCCAGGAAGCTCAAATTAGAAATTTTAATCTTCTGGAAATCCGTCTCCCGTAATCCGAGAGCGTTTATAACGTTGAAATTCTACGTTTTTGTCAAACAGTAATATGAAACTGAAAAATGTATGAAAGCACCTTCTTTTAGAATTCCGTAGTCGACAAGAAACCCTTAAAATTAGCTATGACCGTCCTTGCGTCTGTCTGTCTGCTGCTTAGCTCAGAGATTCTTAGTTATTGAAAGCTAAAATTTGGCATGTGTGTACTTATTAAGAGGCTGACAACACCTAATTTTGTTGAAATTGATGTTATTTAAGCACTTTTTAAAGAAAAACTACACACAAAAAAAATACAAAAAAAATTTAATGATAATTTTCATCATATTTCAAACACGCTAGACGGACTCGATACATAATTGAACAAAATCGGCTCGATAAAAAATAATTGCAAAGATTTGTATTAAAATCATCATTAAACGGTTCTATGTCTATATTTTTTCGACGAATGGGTCTGCAATTAAAAACATGAAGTCATCATATTCATACCTACACGGCTAACGAGTCAATTTCACAAATAATCCATACTTTTTTTATTTCTTCTTATTTGTGTCTTATTTGCAAGATTTTAGACGCGCGCCAAGCTCCCGGAATAGTTTCTTCTCTTTCACTCACACGCACGCGAACCGTATGTGTGAAGAGTGGCGCTGCTTAAGGTCATTTACTGTTGACAGCGCCTTAACTACGCCGACAAAGTGGTAAAATAAAAATATTTAATATCTTTTTTTTTATTTTTTTTTTGGTACCTACCTCCCTACATGTAAAGTGGAGATGATTTATTTTTCTCGTACACAGCTAGGTTGACTTTACAATTTAACGAGTAATAATCGTCCAACTTGTAAAATGTACTTTGAACCGTGAACTATTTCATAGTAGTTTGGAATAAAAATGAAAAATAATAATTATGTACCTAATATCCACATATTGTGACAGCAACTACGAAACCCTACACTGGGTGAGGCCCGACGTGCCCTTGGCCGGTTTTTTGTAACACCTACCCTTGTTGACAACTGACTAAGCAACACTGAAAGAAATAAAGTAATGCTTCACCTTATACCAATTAAAATCACTGGACATTTATAATAATTTTATTCAGCATATTTATAAAATATCCCACTGCTACAAGTGAGCCGTCTCCGTTAATTAAAACTTTAACATGTTCAGGTAACAGCGTATAAGCCATCACATACAATAATGAATAGATTATTCTCGCAGCCACATAATGCCAATTTCGTGATACTTAGGACCAAGTACTTGTGGCGGTACAGAGAAGTTTTAGTGATCTTATAGGTGATATTTATAATAAATAAATAAATAATAAATATTTTTTTTGACAATTGACACCAATTGACCTAGTCCCAAACTAAGCAAAGCTTGTGATATGGGCACTAGACAACGGATAAACATACTTATACAGATAAATACATACTTAAATACATATTAAACATCCAAGACTCGAGAACAAACATTCGTATTTTTCATACAAATATCTGCCCCGACCGGGGATCGAACCCGGGACCTCGAGCTTCATAGTCAGGTTCTCTAACCACTAGGCCATCCGGTCGTCACAATTATGGCTGTCAATTGTAGCTTTCGAGGCCTTTCACATTCGCGATTGAATTAAAAACAATCTAATTTTTAATAAAATTCTTAGTTATTGTATTTCACACTGTAAAAATAATGTAAGTTTAAAACAGTTATTACCCTACAAGTTTTTTCAGGTTTTGTGAACAACGGGATCCAGAACCAGTGTGTGGCTGTTTTGTTTTTTTGGTTACTACATTTACCACACAGTTGACCGAAATGTGAATTTTAAAGGTCTATATCACTGTAGTAATATAATGATTAATGCTTAGTATATTCTTGCAATTTGTTACTGGCAAGGCAGTCTGAGTATCCGAGCTCAATTATAAGTCCGCACATTTATATCAACACTGCACAGTTGGTAACTTCCACGACCGAAGTATTTTATTTGTTTAAGAAAATTATTCTAGCATTCAAGACTACTCAGTGTATTATTTTACTTAACGTTTTGCCTTGATTGAATTGAAAGAATAACTTCAAAAAATTGATTTAGTAGAATAGCCTCAGATGACTGTTAAATAATATATACCTGCGAGAATGTTTTTGGTTTGACACTTAGTGCAGAAAACAAATTGTGTAAGGTAACGAAACATTTCGCCAGTCAATGCAAGGAAGCAAATAAATAAAAATACCCACACAAAAAATAAATCGATATTAACTTACTATCATCAGTTCACAACATTGAAGTACGAATTTATCTTCCTCTAGCTAGGTAGTTAGCAAAACTTATAATAAAACGTGCCACAAGAGCACAAAACTCTGAAACCGCTGTAGAACCGCTACGAGCGTCACGCTACGGCTACGCCAGTGCTACAAACATTGTAGCCACGTCTCTCCTTCGGGCTTAAAATGAAGTATGAAGAATTTATAAGCGCAGGGCACGTGCCGCTCGCCGCTCGCATTCGTGCCAGGTGTTAGGAGTGCTCATAATGAGAATTGTGCAGACTTAATTAGTGTCGGTTTGATTGCAGCCGTGAGTGGCGTCAGCTGGGAAGAATGGTGGACCTACGATGGCATCTCAGGTGAGAACTTTGCGTCATTTCACTTGTTCAAACTACCATTTTGTGCATGTTAGTTTACATTATGTACGTCAAAACTTAATCGTAGAAATATATTAGAAATATACTAATTGTTACCCGTGACTTCGTCTGCTAAATCGTTAATTCTCATCCCATGGGAACTACACAACTTTGTGGGGTAAAAGTAGTATAATAAATGTCTATGATAAATTTTAATTCAGAACAGTCTTTCTGTTGTAACTGCATACGAACTTTTTCATTTATATTAGTAGTAAGATTACTGGTTAGTTAAAACGGTTCGGTTGTCGACTAACTTGAAGTAAAAATGCTTTTGTGACAAAAATGAAATGTATTTACTCTTAGAAAGAATCTTGCACTCGTACCTTGCAGCTCAAAACGCAGTCAACTGAAACTAAAAAACTGAACCCAAATATATCACTTTCGACGTTGAATTTCAATCGAACGGAACGTCAAAAGGGCTTTTAAAGTCTTGAGTTCTGTTATTAATAACCCGCCAAGTTACAAATTGTGGATTAATAAGATCTCAATCCATTGACCTACCGCAAATGCCGCCATCCGCCGCGAGCCGTATCAATTCCTCGCCGATAACATTTTTACCAGTTTACGTGACGTGAAATTTATACGGGCGATTTATCTTGCATTCATATCGCGGTACTGGCAAAATTGTGAGGTGTGTTATCGTGTCATACTTATACTTATATTACGGCTTTCCTCGATTATTATTCTGTACTTGTAGGTTATCTTAAGAGTGAAAGTTCGGATACTTTGAGTGTTGTATTAGGTTAACTGGAAGAGATCCTTTTTGGGATAAGATCGCCTTTGCACTTCTCTCAGACCATTATTGTATTTTTGTAAAGATTGTTTTGTTAATATTATAGTTAAATGCGAAAGTTTGTGAGGATGTATGGATGTATGGGTGCTTGTTGCTCTTCACGCTGAAACGGTGGAACTAATCTGGATGAAATTTGACACAGAGATAGATTATAGTTTGCACAGACTCTTTTTTTATCCCTGAAAATTGAGAAGTTCCCGGGGGATAGCGAGAAACTAATACTTTGCAGACTAAGTCAAGGGCAACAGGTAGTCTGTAATACGGAGTAAACAAAAGTAATTTATGGTAAGGTCTGTGTGCAGATAGTTATTTCAAAAAGGTGAAAGAAAGAAAGTAAGAAAGAAAGAAGACATTTATTCATTTTGCAAGACACAAATATAAGTGCATGTACACACAATTTTATAGAAAAGAAACAACAAAAAAAAAACCAGACATGAAAATTAGATTAGATTAGGTGGGCCGCATATCTATGACCAGTGGTTAAAATTGTATGTCTATACAAATTTAACCGCATTTTTTTTATTTGATAAAAAAAGAATAGAGCTTGGGCATTGAAATACTATAGTAATCGTAAACAAATAGTCTAAAAACGAAAATGTCTATGTAGTAGGTAGAAAATTTAGTCATGTAAAAATATTTCTCAGCTGACAATAAAAAGCATCCTATGTCAGTTTTCAATTATCGCACTCTCCCGTTTTCATCGAAAAAAGAGCTCACCGGTTTCGATTTAAATTAACAGTAAAGAGAGTATGAAAGCTTTCAAAACTTGTTATATAGGAAGTACCTAAGTATGCAGAATTCCACACCTTCAGTGTTAGTTAATTGTTCGCAATCGTTCTTTATGAGCGATGTTTGGCAGAATTGACATTAATCCACTTGTTTGGCCGCTTGTCAATTCCAATAACTCAGATATTTCAAATCTGTCACTTCAGAGCTTCATAGCGACTGCCGCTTTATTTTTATGAAGTCTGCGTAGAAATTATAATGTTTAATTTTGTACTACGAACATTCAACACATTTGTGAAGTTGGAGAGAAAAAAAAAATGAGACGATTAACATCAATTGATTTAGTCCCAAACTAAGCAAGCTTGTACAATGGGAACTGATAAAAATACTTGCATATTTAGATAAATCCATAAGTAGCTAAATCCATGACTCTAGAACTAACATTCATTATTTTCAATTATTTTTTCGAATCAGGCGTTACTTTGCGGAGGTCCATTTCAATGAACAAAAAATATTTACCTTGCCAATCCGCTACTCACGGTCAAGATAACCAAGCCTGTGCAAAATATTATGTTTTTCATGCAATAAACATTGCATGAAAGACATAATAATATATAAACATTTTTTGTTCATTCTCATTCATATTTTCATACACAAAAATAAATCTGCTTCGAACAGTTCACGGCGGCAGTCAGGTCAGGCAGGTTCTCAAAGCTGTAGACCAAGGCTCAATTCCACTATGTGACCCTCGGGCATAGGGTTGAAGCGCCTTACAGCCTTGCTCTAGACTATCTGGTCGTCATAACGCATACACGTGGTGATATAGCATAATAGAACAAGGTACAAATATATGTAAGCATAAACTTAAGGTAATACGTAATACCTAGCAATCAAGGAATCCTCTACAGTGCATTTCGTTGCTTCGTGTTCATTTGTTCATGCATTTGCTTGCACAGTAACTTGGTAGCGAGCGAACTGGATTTAACTTTGTAAGTAGCGTGTGACCACAACGTCCGTGAATGTTCGCGATTGTTCTAATCACATTAGCAAGTTAAGATTAGAACTTGTCTGGTACCTAGCTGACGAAGATTGTCGAACTAGGTACCAATAAAAATAAAAATAAACAGTTAAAATAATTCTGGTATTATAGTACCTATCAAGGAGTATAAAGGTCACTTCACGAATGCGGTAAAGCTAAGGATAATGGTATGAATAAGCCAGCAATGCCTTTGTTTCTGGCAGATACTAACGATTCATTTAGTGAAACAAAAATGCGATAATTTTACTGTTTTATTTAAAACCATAAAACAACCGTTTTTCAAACAGGCAATCCGCAGTAGGTAATTCAAATCAGAAAGCATGCATCGATTTTAATTTCGCTATCGGTAAAGTTTGAAATTTTAACGTAGTAAGTAACCTACGACATAATTTTTAATTAATATTATAATTTACGTGTAATCTTTTTTAACGTTTAATTTCAAGGTATCCAATCTTTTAAGCATTTAAATATGCAATATAATCTGCAATTTCATAGGTAGATCACAGATCGTCATTATTATTGTCCAGCATTAACCGAGTTAAACACGATTTTGCAATAACGTAAAAAATCTTCCTGTATTGCTTGCTGCGGTTGTTGTTGCCTGTGGGTGTTGGCGTTTAAATCATCAGTAAACAGAGCCAAAAGCAAAAGCATTTAAAGGCGAGTTCGCTAACGCGTGGCCATAAAGTGGGCGTGACCGCAGCGGCTGTGCCAGCTTACTCATGCAATTTTCAAGGTCGTAAATAATAAAACCGTGAACGCGTTCCAAAGCACTTTGGCTACTTTCGTGTGTAGTTTCCCCTATTGGAATACCTTGGGGATCTGAATGCGTTACGTTGAATTTGGTTACGCGATTACAGTACTGGGGGTTTGTTAAACGTTTCTAAGTACTCGTTGGAGTCCAAGAGGCAAAATGAAATATACTTGCAGGTATTTTATAGGAGGTAGGATTTGTAAGGTTCGTTCAGATTGCTACAGTGCTTTCGCTGCTGTGGTCTGGCGTGGAAAGCAAGACGGTCGGTGAAAGTACTTGCACATGTTATTCTATCTTAACCCTTTAGTCTGACAATGTATCTGCAATCCTCTGGTAATCTGGGTGTCCGGGTGATGGAGTCACTTGCTCGTTTGCTACCCTGTCTGCATTTGGAGCGAATTTTTTTCGTTCTCTCATTTTTTCACCGTATTTTTTTATCGAATACGTATGACAATTTATTTAAGATACAACATAATACAATTAAACTCTTACGAGTTTCTAGAGATAGCAACAATAGTGAAAAGCAGTAACATGTCTAACAAACTGAGCCTACGTGCCCGACCTAACTCCCCCTTAAATTTGTCGTACCTACTAACTACTTAAATACTCACGGGACATCCCGTATACGTATACCCCCGAATTCTTACATTGCGGTCATTTCATCGTCATGAAAATATTATTTCCGAAGTATAAATTAGAAGTAGTTACCAAGCAGGATATTAAAGTCCTTGTAAAGTACCGTTGATTAACAATACTGTAACTCCTAATGTGTTCATATTTTGAAGTAACCCAAACATTATCAATACAGTCTCAATAGGGATAATGCTTCCATTGAAATAATGTGAATAATTTGGTAACACCGGATATCAAGTGCTCCCGATAATACAGCTATTGTCAGAGCGTCATTACGGGACATTTCAGCTCCATCTGATTATAACGAACTACATGGTAATGAACAAAACAACGTCGAAGCCCGAGTTAATTATGAATTTACGTGTATTGATAAAAACAGATTAACTCGCATGTGCTCTGCATATTATATTATGTACCTATAGACTTTTCTTGAGCTGGTAAACTTAATGTTTTATAGACTTTATCAGCCGAAAACATGCCTTTAGTTGGAGAATTTGCTGCATTGTAATTTTTATTTGGCTTTTGTGACATCTCGTTCGCTAAATACCTATACGTTGTTGAATATAAATCCAGTTAATGAAACGCCGTAACAAGCTGTCATTGCCACAATCGCCTTTGACATGAGCTGTGGTCGAATTGACCTGTTTGGTATACATTATATATGGGATGGATAATACTCGTAAGGTATTTTCATTCTTACCTGTCCTATTTGGTAAACAAAATTCTAACCTCAAAACGTCTCATTTTTGTTATTTTTTAACTATTTCATCGCAAGTAAAGGAACTGGAGATAAAATATCAGCAACATTATGAACAAAATATTGCCCCAGGATTATTTGAAAACATAACACACCTTAATCTTTACAAAAATTTGCACATTGAGGTTAGAATTTTGTTTACCAAATAGGACAGGTAAGAATGAAAATACCTTAATAATGCAAGAACAGACTGCAAAAAGTACGGTTAACAAGAAAGCTTGTGTTTGACTTGAACTTATTTACTTGTTGAAAAAACATATTATGTCGGAAAGAGTTTCTAGAAGCCTCTAGGCTCTGTTCCAAAATAATTCATCCCAAGCAACGAAAGCTTTCGAATAAAATTTAATAATTTTTCTTCGGTTTTTTTTTTTAAGTTTACTGATACTCGTAAGTACTTATATTGTTCATGATGAGATCGGGACGTAGGTTCCTGTTATTTTAATGTTTGTCGAATTCGATCACGATAGCGTGATCCCTAATATAATAGGCATATCCATAGATATAGTCATAGGGTTATTAACATGGATTTTCTAACTTTAACCTTGCTCAAGGGAGCCATTAGTTCAGTTTTGTGGTCCATGAGGTCTCCTACGGTTTTCCGGTTACCATAATAATATTTCAAAAATCATGGGTAACGGATGACCCTTTCCCATTAACTATAATATTTTGAGCATTCCCAGCACACCCATACACTGTTACCCAATTCTATTTATTCTGAACATTACTTTTAGCAGTTTTTTATTTGTGCTCGCAGTAAAAACATGAAGTGTTTAATTGGCACGAAATCAAGAAAATATTACATCTAAAAATCTTTTTTGGCGGTACTTGATCAATATAATTATTGGAGATTGAAAAAGGGTAAAAATGAAATTGCGAGAATTGTTTGTGCGCATGCGCAAACTGATGTAAGGATGTTAAAAAGCTTTTTTTTATTCCCTGTTTTTAAAGTCGCGGGATTTTACGTCCAACTTTGATCGTCACTTACATCACTCCCAAATCTTTAATTATGCTACACATCGTAAGTAATTAATACGGTATTATGTCTATTATTTGGTATAAAATTTCATACGAAGCTCGGTCATACAATTAATATGAAATTTATGTTACACACAATGCATAAACAACAATGGGGTTTATCAATTATTTTTTATAAGTACCTAGGTACTAATTTTTATTCTAAGCATAATAATTGTTTATGTATTGCATTTACTTATTATCTTTTGCTCATTAAAATTAATAGGTATTAGAAATGATATCATTTTTGACCGATGTACATCATGAAAATTTTACATAGACTTAGGTTTTATTAGCCCGTTGCAAATTGAAACAATGTATTTGCTAAGAACTGAAAAATATTAGTTTTCCACAAAAGGTTTTTTTTTGCATTTTAATACAGTTTACTGATGGCTTTGCCCAAAATAGAAAACTGCCGTAAGACTCAGACTTAATTAATGCATTAGAAAGGGTATCTAATTTAACCTTGGAGTAATCCGGTCTATTACATTAATTACCTATGGCATTATCTTAGTTTTATCATCATCATCATCATCATCATCATCATTATTTCCAGCCTATACACCTACGTCCCATCCATTGCTGAGGACAGGCCTCCTCTCAGAATGAGAGAATTTGGGCTATATTTATAATTCCCACGCGGGCTCAGTACGGATTGTGAACTTCACACACACTATTGAATTGCTTCACAGGCGTGTGCAGGTTACCTCGCGATGTTTTCCTTCACCGAAAAGCTCATGGTAAATTTCGCACATTAATTCCGAAAAACTCAGAGGTGCGAGCCCGGGATTCGAAGCCATGACTCTCTGCTTGAGAGGCCATAGGTCAAACCACTAGGCCACCACGGCTTTTTTATACGTTTTGAAAAAGGATATTTCATGTAGGTAGTCCTTTTCTTTTTACTAGGTCCGGCGTTTTGGGGCCTCATCAACCCCGAGTGGTCCCTCTGCAACAAAGGACGGCGGCAGTCACCTGTCAACCTGGAACCAGAAAAACTGTTGTTCGACCCCAACCTAAGATTTTTACATATAGATAAGCATAGAGTAAGTATTTTTGCTTGAGATGTTGTTGATGAGTGTTGAGCGATATACAAATGTTCCGAATCTAGCCTGAAGAAGCGTCGATAGTGAGGACAAAACACAAGTTGAAGAAACTCTGTTTCAGAAAAACTTCTGTCATACCAGAATTTGATAGGCTCAGCGTGAAGTTTTAACGATTAAATGCTTCTTAGTCAATGGTTGGTCAATGGTGGTGGTAGGGCCTTGTGCAAGGTCCGTCCGGATCGCTACCACCATCTTAGTCGCTAATCCTGCCGCTAAGAAGCAGTGCTTGCACTGCTGTGTTCCGGTGTGAAGAGTAAGACAGCCGAGGAAATTACGGGCACAAGAGGTATTTCATCTAAGTCCTCTAGGTTGGCAACGCATCTGCAATCCCTCCGGGGTTGCGGGTGTCTATGGGCAGTGGTGATCGCTTTCCATCAGGTGACCCACTTGCTCGTTTGCCGTTCGTTTGTTCGTTTCGTATTCACATTAAAAAAAAAATGCATGATCATGTAATGTTTTTTGTGAAGTAATACAACGCTTGCGAGTTTTAGTATAATGTGCTCATAAAATACACGTTGTGGTTTGTCAGGCATCCCCTGTAATGATAATAATAACTTACAAAATGTGGCTTAATTAATATTAGCTTAGTAAAAAACAGTAACCATAATAAATGAAAACATTAAAGACAGCAACGAACATAATTAACCTCGTTTACCTGGAAAACCACAACTTATTTTAAAAACAAGCCAATAAATTCCGTTCTCATTACGAATTCAACATTTATTTCAAGCCGTTTATCAATTTGTTTACCTCAATTTATTGCATCAAGGCGTTTATTGCCCCCAGATAAATGGACTGATAAGCAACACGGGTCACTCTGTGATATTCACGGTGGAAAATGAGACTCGACACCATATCAACATCACCGGAGGCCCTCTCTCCTACAAATATCAGTTTCACGAAATACATATACATTACGGTCTTCATGATCAATTTGGTTCAGAACATGCCATCAACGGGTATTCGTTTCCTGCTGAGGTGAGATGTCTTCTTTTATTAACGTCTATAAGTAGAATAGTTTTAATCCAAAATGTTATTAAACCGTGATTGTTTGTTGGCCATCTAACAATATTAGTAAATTCCAAAAGATATACATAATATAGCGATAAGACCGCTTACTGCATACTTTGTTCTTTGTTTCTGTATTGTTTTGTACTGATTTGTGGTGTTCAATAAAGAGTATTTGTATTGTATTGTATTGTATAGCTTTAGTAGGTAGTGATTTTGTTCTCGTGTTCATTTGTTTTCTTTAAGAATCGATTTTATTTAATATTCGGACTAAATTACAACGATGATGATATTTTCAGTCATTCATATTATATAACTCAATGTTAACATTCACTTACAACGCTGGAAAGTAAATAATTGTCTCCGTCGCAAAGTTACGCAGCGAGGTAAACACGTCACGTCTACAATTTTATCAGAGATTCTTTCGAGAGGTTTCAAAAGAAGGCGTAACAGATGTTTTTACACGCATCGGCCGTCTCTCTGAGACGCCGAAATCCCAAATGTAATCCCGACGAACGACTGCGAGTCAACTGAAGCATGGCTCGTGTTTATTTATGTGACAAATTCTTACGCAGCCACTTTAAATCCCAAAATCATGTGCTCGTTCTTGTGTGAATCCTTTTACTCTTTTTATATCGCGCATTCCACTTTTTACGTAGAAAAGTTTTTTTTTCGAGAGTTTTGGCGTGGCTTTAACATAATATTATACTCTTATATCTCTATTTTAGCAATCAACAGTACGTTGTGTAGATATGCGCGTCACTAATATTAAATGGTTGCATTTTTATCAACAGTGCTCCTTGTAGAACGTTCTATAGAAACAAGAAATAATAAAGGATTAACATTTTGTTGCAGATTCAAATATTTGGTTTCAATTCGCAGCTTTATTCAAATTTCTCCGAAGCTTTACACAAAGCTCAAGGAATTGTTTCGATCTCTCTTCTCCTACAGGTAAAATTTTCAATCTTTTACTTATTTAAGCTAAACCTATTTACTGTCAAGTTACTTTATTCAAAACTAGCTTCCCGCGACTTCGTCTGCGTAGAATTATACTTATAAATCTTCCTCTTGAATAACTCTATAGATCTATTAAAAAACCTCATCATAATCCGTTGTGTCGTTTTAAAGATCTAAGCATACATAGGGTCAGACAGACAGACAGCGGAAAGCGACTTCGTTTTATACTATGTAGTGATTCACTTATTACTATTACAGATACGTTCGGTCACTTATTATTTTACAGTTAATATTAACAAGACTCGCGTAGGTTGACTTAACAAGCCAATAGTAAAGTGATTTTTCATTAACTGACACTTTGAAAAGCGGCGAGTGCATGCGCTTTTAATGTAATTGAAATTATCGACGGAGTGTCTGGGCCACACCTATTCATAGCTTTAACCCAAACTGCGGGATTAATTAAGGAAATTGGAATTTTCTGCGCACCATTGGATTAGCCACTAAAGCTATTAGTTCAAATTAAGACCCGGGCGAAGGTAAAAACTATAATGCCAGTCACTTTTGGGTCAGTACCTGACTGCCGGGTGTGTCTAACTGCTTACCAACTTTTCCACTTTATTTAAGTTTTTCGAATGAATTCATTTGTAATTGGAAATAGATTACTTTTGTTTGAACTATACATTAGCTGGCTAAGTAACCAAACTTTTATCGTTGTGCTATACGGGCTACTAAACTTAAACCGACTAATGAAAAGTGTATGTACATAAATGTATTTTGCTTATACGATCAAATACACTAGCGACCTGTCCCGGCGTCGCACTGGTGCAATATATAGTATTTTCATCCTACCTGTCCTATTTGGTAAACAAAATTCTAACCTCAATGTGCAAATTTTTGTAAAGAATAAGGTGTATTGTTATCAAATAAACCTGAGGTAATATTTTGTACATCATTTTGCTTATATTTATTTTATCTCCAGTTCCTTTATTTACGATGAAATAGTTAAGAAATAACAAAAATGAGACTTTTTGAGGTTAGAATTTTGTTTACCAAATAGGACAGGTAAGAATGAAAATACCTTAGATACTAACATGGCGCTCCCACAATTAGCATCGTATTTCAAACAATTTCCGAACTTGACTAATTACACACCTAAACCTTCCTCGTGAACACCTGAACACTCTATCTATTAATGAAAATCCGTTCAGTAGTTTTGAGTTTATCACGTGTGTACAGACAGACAGCGGCGCAGGGCTTGGTTTTATAATAGGTACCTAGTAATGTAGTGATACTATAATTGTTTCAGCTTGGAGATTTATCTAATCCTGAGCTAAGGATTTTGACTGAAGAATTAGAAAATATTAAATATGGAGGTACGCAAATAAACGGCATTGTCACTTCTTTAGGATCCTTTAGTAATCAATCAAGTATAAATTCTCATACGCGTTTCTTTCGGCATAACTCGCTGATTATACATCTTGCTTATTATTTTTCAGGAGCGGAGATGCCTATAAACAAATTGTCAGTGCGGGGTCTGCTCCCAGACACAGACTACTATATGACGTATGATGGCTCCACGACGGCGCCCGCCTGCTTCGAAACCGTCACGTGGGTCATCGTCAACAAACCCATCTACATCACTAAGCAACAGGTAATCATTATCAATAAAGTCTTGAAAATAAGTCGAAAGAATCCCTCATTGCTTTGCGCGAGAACCAGATTAGCCGCTTGTTGACATCATCACGTTAGCAATGCGCTCAATCGTCACGCATATAGATTCGTTAAAATAAACTGTAGTTATTACTCGCAAGCTAACGCAACGTAGTATGTAGGCATGTGTCTTATTACACGAATACAACAGACTTAGTAAGTATGAGTGAAGGCAGATTGTGTATATTTGTTTTAAGTTGAGTTTAAGCATTCGTTCATATTCGTACTAGACCTCTCCAACGTTTTTCTTCTATAGGTACTTAGCAATGAAAACGGATCCGACCGGTTTTATTTACTTTCCCGTGCTAGTTTTATTTTATTTCTTATAGAAAAGCTAGCTTCTGCCCGCGACTTCGTCTGCGTACAAACCTTCCTCTTAAATCACTCTATTTATTAAAAACCCGCATCAAAATCCGTTGCGTAGTTTTAAAGGTCTAAACAAATTTTCAAAGGGGCAGGCAGACAGACACGGAGAGGGACTTGGTTCAATCCAAATAGTGAAAATTTTATTTCTTAAAGAAAAATAACGACCGAACTAAAGTGAGTCGGTTCTTACTCTTGTAAGCAACTGTTACGGTAAAATGCAGATACCCACACGCGCAACATTTGTTTAAGACATAAACCGCATGCATCACCGGTAGATTGCGCTTCGGGTAACGGCCGCGCGCTCACTCAACCCCCGCGAGATTGCCAACAGTTTCCACTACCACTTAATTTTCCTACAAACGCAAACGGAAAACATAAGCAATGATTTATATTAACAGCCACACAACGCGGCACTTTCAGTTTACTTTTAACACGTACATAATTCACGACGGAGTCTTTGTCTAAAGGCGAGGGACGTGAGTTGTTTATTGTAGCGTGAGCACAAATGAAAATGTTATTATGCTGCCCGGCCACGGCTGAATACACAGAAACTACGGCGCTGGATGTGCCGGCCGGTAGCCGGCAGTCGCGATCATCCGACTCCGCTTCCCGGGCAAACAATACCTCGCGTTTCTCTTAGTCACTAACATGTAACACGTCAACTCCGGCCTTAAATTATCTCATAATGTCTCTTAAGGCAAAATTATACACAGAGACTTAACTAGTTTTATGTGAGCCGCACAATGTCATACCATGATTATCATAAGGAGAGGAGATACAGAAAAACATTACGATGAATTTATAAGTTCAAAGTATTGTACCTACAGTTAAAAGACTTATCTACATAGTCTGGTCAATACTTATCTACCTAAACCATTTTCTAACTATATAGGTACTCGTAGTTCTGAGAGAAAGCCGGGCTGAGACTGGAGATGGCAATATTATTGACAGTTATGCGAAACTTGTGAACCAAGAAACTTCTAAAACGTGTTACAAAATAATTTTCGACAAAACATTTTTCATTGAGTTGAGTCCAGCAACAGTAGGTTTTAATCAAATTACTAACCTTAAATAAAACTTAGTTCTAACTTTCACTGAGTTGTTGTGGCTTAGGAATTTCGACTGATCTCACATACAAAGTGCAATGCGCTGGTTTTAGTTCATCGGATGCAGGCGTGCATCCTGCTTGGCCATGGCTGGTATCGATTGCTGCAGCCGACTTCCAAGATTTCCGACTTCGCATAGCAGTTTGCAATGTTTGGACGTAACTTACTAAGCACAAAGCCTTTATGCACAGCTTACCTACACGATCTAATATAGTTAAGTGCCTCTTCATCTGAACTAGGCACTTTACATATTTTGATGTTATAACTTCGTCTGCACATTATTAATAGGCAATTTTGTTAAGCTTGTGATCTTCAAATAAATTTCATCCCATTGCCAGCTACCAAATAAATTGGAGCATGCAAAGCTACCATCAAAGTCACAAGCAAAAGCACTAGATCTGTGACAGGTATTTAATATCAAAT
This sequence comes from Pandemis heparana, assembly GCA_963854515.1. Taxonomy (NCBI): domain Eukaryota; kingdom Metazoa; phylum Arthropoda; class Insecta; order Lepidoptera; family Tortricidae; genus Pandemis; species Pandemis heparana. The sequence goes on along the minus strand of OY978012.1, from coordinate 9,265,228 downwards.
TTACGTCGAATTCCTCCGAAGCACCTTAGTACATTTTACTTACGAGATTAACGAGATACTCATTTAAATTTGGAATATTTTTCGGGTGTGAACATCATTTTATTTATTTTTAAGCTTCTTCCTTGTCAGAATATCCCTAGTGGTTGCGTGCGTGTTGGCCGTTAATTTCGCCCCCCAGCCACACTACTCCACAGGCATCGAAGGAAGAAAATTTCAATTTACCTGAAATCGCTCGCTGCCTGTGCACATGTTTACAACGTAATAATGTAAGCGGAACTTTCTGTTATCGCATCTAATATTGCTAAAGGTCTTCGGAGTAAGTGCACAGAACTTGAGGTAATTCGATTATGGACTGATTTGGTGGATGGAATTTTATTGGTATTTTATCTACCGCTCTATACCTTCGCGATAAACTCGTAACAGGTACGCTACGTTCGAGAGCAAAATTAATATTAAATAGCCTGCAATTGTTTACAAGCTATTTTAATAACGTGCCAATATTGTATACACAAAACAAAATAACTAAATTAAAACACACACACATTAAGAGTAGACAGCTTCTTTGCTGTCATAAGAAAGAGGCACTGGTCTTTTGTTGCGAGGGTGAGCGAATCGGCAAATAGTATAGTGAAGGTGGTAAGCGCGACATGTTACTTTAACAGTGAAATCTCGATCATGCGCGTATAGGCTCGATTGTTTTTGATTTAAGTGATAGGTTAAGATTTAATTTTAATATAATTTAATTTAATTTAATTTAATTTAATTTAATTTGTAATTCTTCAATTCAAATTCTAATTGTATGGGTTGATTTAATGCCTAAATAAATACATTACTATTATTATTATTATTATTAAAATAACATTGGTAGTTCATTTCAGATGGCCTAACAAAAATATATGCAATTCAGAAACATATTTCCATTTTCAATCATTTCACTTGCCGTGTTGATTACACTACCGGGCGTGCTCATTGCTCAATCTCGACTTACACACAAGTCGGGGCAGGAATTAGAAGTTTGTATTGTTGAACAGTTGCACGGCCTGAGGCGACTGATGCAAGGCGACGCGAAACACCCGAAGGCGCCGCTCGGGAACAACTTCAGGCCTCCGCAACCGCTGCACCATCGAGCAGTCAGGACAAACATAGACTTCGACCTGAGCAAGGTACTATGCATTAGTAATGCGTCGACCGACATTTCCATATTGCATAGCTAATTACAGAACGCATGGACGAAAAATGTCATGTGATATTTCGTGAGCCTTACTAAGTGACGTCACATTCTATTCTAAGTGGTCGTATTCTAACTAAAGCGAATAGTTATTTAGAAACGAGTTCATGGCTAGTATTTTATTTTTAATTAATTTTAGTGAATTGTCAAGAACATACTTTTTTTTAAATATAAAATTAGCTGTTGCCAACGCTTCGCCCGTGTTCCAGTTTTTTTTCCATAATTTTGTTTCATACAATCCTTGTACTGAAAATAATGAACCTACATACAACCATTTTTTTACACAAATATTTCTTATTTCAGTATCCTGGTAAGACTTGCCCGAGCATGCATCGAGATATGCATTACAAAGGTGAGATCAGATTCATTTTTAAGGTTTTCTTTTTTCTTTCAAGTTATGACTTAGGTACAAATTTGTATATTTCGAGATATTTGGACATGAATTTATATAATTATTCTTTTCTTTGCAGCCAAAAGTTGGACTCAATACTGAAGACTTAGTTTTATAATGATGGACATTCATCTTAACATAATGCTACGTAGAAATTATAAGCTGCTATTAAATTTAATTTTGTACATAATACTTTTGTACAGTCTTATTTAAATATCTCGCTTAATTTAATTATACATAATGGACTTTAGATTCATTATTATTATAATGTAAAAATATCATATCAATTTTAACATAATCAAAATTCTACTATTAGCGTAATTGTTTTTTGTAGGTTGATGAAAAATGAAAGTGTAACATATAGTTTTTAATAAATAAATTTAGATATTGTAATTAACATAAAACGGCCTCTTATAACGTACACACGTACTTTCGGATAGATTGGCCCCTACCATCGGGTTTGCTATGTTTACGTACCTTACAAAGTAGTGAATACATATTATAGTATATTAAGATGTCGATCTAAATATAAAAACGGTTTTGTATCCTTTACACAAGTAGGTCATACATAAGATGTTTAATAGCTCCTTGATATTGTTATCATTGAATCATTATTAGGTAATATCGGATAATTTTGGATAGGTAAAGTATATTATTTTTGTTACGTAATTTATTTCACTGTCGCATCACCTAATTATTAAGAGTAAATAATTTAAATTCTTGTTATTGTTTAAAAGAAGCATGTCATCTAGCAAAATGCCTAATGATAATACATCAATTAACAAACTTTGTTTATTTATATAATTATGTAAGAGTTATTTTCTATTTAATAACCGTTTTATGTATATTGCTGTAAGCCATATAGCTTTAAATAAATTAATAGCATAGTGATATTAAAGATAGCTGTACGAGTAGAAATCTGAACCTATCATACAAATAAAATGTACCTATATCAATATCATACTGGCTTGTTCTTCCTTTATTTGAAAAGATTATAATTGTTTTACTAAACAATAATCCTCGTTTTTCTTTCATTTAACCTTATAAAACTACCTCCCATAGCTCTTGATTATTTGAACAGTGGAACAATCGACTGAATACGAATTTTTTTATTTTCACCATGAATAACTTTCGACTTTCTGAACTCGAAAATGAGACGCGTTTAAAAAATTTCATCAATGTGGTTACCATTTGAACCTAAAAAAATAAAAAATAAAATATTGAAAGGAATGTAAACAAAGGTATCCATTACATTTTCATTGGAAACTTTTCCACCGCACAGTGAAAAACTCAGCGATCACAAGTTTAAATATCCCTTTACGTCTCAGTCCAATGGAGTGGAACCGTCTGTTTTAGTGTTTCCCCCGCCCTTGAGTTTGAATAAAAAGCTCATTTGAATTCTATGAGAATCGAAATTGCTCTCTTTTTCGCTGCAGTAACTTAATTTAATCGAGTCCCATCACAAAATGTCCATTTACCTTTGAATTGGATGACTACGTGATGTAGACGTGGGAGCTCGAATCTTTATTCAAAAGATTATACAAAGGTACTGTGGAGTTCCCGAACTCTCCCCGCGAATGGCAAGTTTGCTACACTGTCACAGCCAAAGTAACATTACACCTTGGTATAGTAGGTACTACTTCTTTTCTTGAATTTCATACTACAACACGAGGATACAACTAAAATACTTGATCGTATTTGTCGACTTATGATTATGAAACCTTTCAATAGTATATGAAGAACTGGATCAAAAATATTAGGTACAATTTTATATTTTATCAGTCGGTAAAAAGTCTGTCATAATTAGGTACTTTGTTCAAATACCGATATAAAGAATCGATTGATACATTCAACAAAATGAGACGGCGACAGAAATTTCAGCGCTGTTGTGAAATGTAATCATACAACGTACATTTTACATTTACGTAGACTGCTGAAGTCCTAACCCTTCTTTTTACCATTGCCGTAGTTATGTAGTGCCATAAATAAATAATTATAATTGCTTAAATACATACACAAGTTGACTTTGTAACGTCAAATATTTTTGCGATCATACTCTTCAAAACCGAATTATACTTGATATTTTTCTCGTATTTACGTTAGTCCAGAATAAAGTTCCACCATTATCCTGTAAGTACGCAAAACTAATAATATTATTTGGATGTTTAACCGTACGAGTTGCGATTAAGATATCGCGAAATAAATCGCCCGATTTTCCGGTCCGGAACGCGAGTCGACGTTATTGGAAAAGTTTCCCTCGGCTAATAGACTTACACAAATTGAGTTCATTAAAAATAATATAATCGGACGTAAACTCCCTGTTGAATCTCGGGCCAGCCTTTGCAAATATTAACAGAACTTTACACTGCACTTACATATGTTTCTTTAGGATGTGTTAGCTTTGCATATGATGTTTATATTGAGCCAGTAAGTCAGATTTCTCGTAATGTAATTGACTGAGTAAAAATATTGAACCGAACATGTAACAGTCCGTATAAAAAAGTCTATAATAGGTATACATGTATTTGAGCAAATAATCGCATTAATATTATATTATAAAAGTTGCATAACTGACTTGACTAACCAATTCAAACACATACAATTTAGCCTACCTGTTTTCCGTAGCATCTTGGTACTCGTAAGTACAATAGTAAGTAGTTTATTTTTCAACAAGGCCTATTATCTCCTTTTTGCTTCTTGCTCTGTTCGTTTTCCGATGGAAATAGAACCCTCACGTCAGACTCCTCTCGTTAAGAACTGTCAACAAAGGCTGGAAAAAAACATAAGGATTCCACTAACCCACGTACTTTGCGTCGTTATTTCCGTCTTTAACCCTTCAACCTTTCTTTTATTTTCCTATATTAGCGTAAGGGCGCATATGTGCGCTTAAAAGAAATATTTTTACCAAGTCAATACGCATATAATATGAATCAAGTGGTCTGTATGTTTGCACAGCCGGCTAAACACTTGAAGGGTGCGATGCGACTTGAGTACGTACTCAAGACGAATGTGAGCTTCAACGACTAGTTTATTTACTTTGTATTCAGCGAGCGACTGAGATTGTGAAGGTAAATTTTCTTTCGATGTGTCTGGAACAAGTACTTACGAATTTTTATACCACCATAAGGCACTAGAAGTTATTTTTAATCCTACTAATATTATAAATGCGAAAGTTTGTGACGTTGTGACGATGTGAGTGAGTGTGTATTAATGTTCCTTCTTCACGCTAAAACGACTGGACGGATTTGGATAAAATTTTAAACGAAGATAGCTGGTACCCTAGATTAAAACATAGGCTAGTTTTTGTTCCGGAAAATAGCATAGTTCCCGGGGGATAGCCAGAAACATGTCAACTGCTAATTCTACGCAGACGAAGTCGCGAGCAGAAGCTAGTAGTAATATACATGGGTTACTGACGTACTTTTAGTCGAGAATTTATCAAGTTGTTCTCAAACGGGTGGCCAGCTGAGAAATTGAGCGCCAGCGCTGTTGCAGTCGGTGACGAAGAAGTTCTTTTTCAGCGGTTTTGGCTGTGCATTGATCCGTCAGTCAGTCAGTCAGTCAGTGATTCAGTACAAAGCATAAGATAAAAAACACCTTCATTGTCGTTTTAATGTTTCTTAGTACAGTTAAGGGTTGGACCGTACCGTACCTAGGTACTCTAAAGTAGACGTAGAGTAGTAGTAGTAACGTTTTAAGAATATAACAATTATAAGGCAAAATCTATTGTTTGATTTATCCCTACGAATTCAATAATAGCAACCCCAGCAACTCTAAAACAAAGCAAAACCAATTACGCAAAATACTAAAACGAAGAAAGTAATACCATAAAATACACAATTTGGACATTGCACTGCACACTTTGTAGACTTGCAGAATGCTTCTGAGAATCGCTACTTCGTACCTTATGATACGAAGAGGTACACGCTATACGTTTACATGAAATAGCGACTCCAGTCCACGACTAGTTAAAAGTTTCGAGCTAGCGCTTATATTCACATCGACGAAGCCAATTTGACTTTTATGCAAATGTACCTATTCATCCGAATACAACCAACAAAATTCTTACCAATTTAAAAGTGATATAGTTGCCGGCAAACATCTTGAGCAAGAACGACGTGGAAGGGGTAAGTCCGCGCATGTACTTTTATAAAGAGACGCTAAATTCACTTCTGCGCATTCAAGGTCATGCTCAAGGTGTTTGCCGGCAACTACACTAGAATGCATATATACCTATTGGTTATATCTATTAATGAAGAAGAATAGAGACCGAAGTTGACAAACAAATCTGAAAAATAATTTATACTAAATAAATCAAAGTGTGCACTGAAAATCTGGTGGCAAAATAAAAATGTGATTTTACACAGTCATGAATTTCGAAAATTTCAGATGTCGGACCCACGATCTTGATACCTGAACTAAACAAATTAAAATAATAGATATTAATGTTGATTTGTAACTAGCCGAACTGATAAAATAAACATTTGATGCATAAAATTGAGTTGAAGGAATAAAATCAATGTTTCCATCAATTATCTGGTTTTGTGTTCGCATCCTTAAAAATATCAAACATCAGAACTTCAGGGACAACTTTTTATCAATTCATAAAGAAACGATTTCGGTACAAAATTGTATGCCATTCGTACAGCAGTTATAAAAATATTCGCAAAGTTAGCAGCGGTGGAGTCGAGGAAAAGTTATCCAAACACATCGGCTGCGGGAGGCATTTCGTACCAGCCGTATTTCACTTTTTCACAACATTGATACATATCAAGAAACTTGAACAATACTTTTGGAAAAAACACTCGTGTTCGGCCGCGTGTGAAACTCGAAAAAACCAGCCAAGCGTCACATTAACTTAGCTTCGGGGTTCCGTAAAAGACTCGTTAACCTTTGAAGTTTATAAACGTTTAAATTTTGTAGCTCAGGAGATGCGCTAACGAATAAAAGTTTATAATGCACTTGAGTAAAGGTGTAACTTCATAGAGGCAGTTTATCAAATGCTTTCTACAGTGCGATCTTGAAAGTGTTTGGGGTGATACCCTTCCTATAATAAAATAATAATAATAATATTCGTTTATTCAAGTAACCATGACTCAATAGTGTTAGTATTCTTAAGACTAGGTTAGTAACAAATTATCTAAACTTACAACTTAAAATAAAATTTTGAGCCAATCCTGTAACATACCGCCCGATACAGCACAGCAACGGCTCACATACGAGCAGTCAAGTCTGCCGGCAATCATGCTCAGAATGCTCACTGAAGGTGGGATAATAGGATGATTTAACTTCAAAATAATATCGAGCTTCTGTCGCTAAAGATTGAAGTTATTTATTGATTTTTAATCAACTGTTAAGTTAACTACCACTCGCACAGACGGAGAACGAAGTCATTCTATAAGGTTCCGTTTTTTACTTTAGAGGTACCACAAGGAAATTGCTCCACCGACAAGAGCTCAGTGGTGGGCAAACTTTTTTCATGGCGGGCCAGAAAATCACAGATATTTCAAAGAAGGGCCAAAATTATACTAAAATGCAATTTTTTTGACACATGACGCATGAACTACGTGGCTAGTCTAGCTGGTTCCTTTGCCTTCGCATCTATTATTCTATTTTATACAGCTGCACCGTCTAAATATCGTCATCCTGTGCCATAACACTCCAATTCGAAGGAACGCCGGCGGGCCGCATTAAATTCTTTCGCGGGCCGGAGTTGGCCCGCGGGCCGTAGTTTGCCCATCACTGGCCTAGCTCTTAAGTTTAAGACGAAGAAGGTACGGAACCCTAAAAAATACTACCCACTTTTATACATCGACTAACTCTATATTTATAGGGGTGATCCCTGGAGGGTAGAAGTTAAAAACAGCTTTCACCGGCCGACGCGTTTGAGTAAGTTTTACTGAAGTTTTATTGAAGTTGCAACTTTCGGACCGTTTGATATATGTACGAGAAACTCGTGGAATACATTACCATTTGTAACTTTATGCGTATATGTATAAGGTTCAATGGGGTTAGTTATTCAGATATGAACAGCAACGGGCCCGTGCTAAAGTTGCTGCAATCGTAAATTATTCAAGCCCTCTCGGTACAATACTTGCCTACTTGTCGTATCCGACTCCGACTGTTGCTGTGCACTATTGTCTTGGAAGGTAGTTTCTAGTATGATTTACTGGGCCTGTCAACATCTGTATTTAAGTTTTGAACTTGTGCGTGTATCAATAGTACCAACCCTTAAATAGATTTTGTCCGTTTCAAAAGACACACCAATGAAACTCACACAATTCAAATTTGAGCGAACTCTCGCGCGGTTTAAGTACCACGTGACGTTAGTTAGGCTATCCTTTTCCTTCTTGCATATCAAGAAGCAGTGCGCACGCGACGATTGTCAAGAAGTGAGCAGTCGTTAAAATGCAACTGCCAAAACGGTGTCGGGCTCAAAATCAAATAGTTGTATTCGTAACTATTACTATGTTTTACGTTACTTTTTTGCGTAAATGAGAAGTAATAACAATTAAATAATAGCATAAAGTAGTTATTTTTCAAAAAACACTTGTAATTTCTTGTTGATGTTTGAAATAATCAGAGTGTCACTTAAAACGGACTTTTCCCGTTACACCTTAGAGTTGTGATTTTAATGTTTGTCATTTATAACGGACTTTGCCCATATTCCCTAAAAGTTACAATTTTAACGTTTGTCATTCTTAACGGACTTTACCTGTGATGCCTTAAAAGTTAGTTGTCACTTATAACGGACAAAGTCCAGTGCTAGTAAACAACATTTTACTTCATTATTATGTTATTGTTTTAGTAACATGGCCGCAAAAGGGTGGAGATCTAGTAAAATTCTTACGCTTGTGCCTCCTTTAGACAAACAACATCGCCCGAACATTAAAATCATAAATAAAGACAGTCTTCATCTCCTCGAGTCACCCATTTTCGATGAGGCCATTCCTCCACTTCTGAGTAAATCAATTACTAAATTTAAACATTATTCGGTCCGCCTCACTTAAATTTAGCAGTAGGTAACTCTGTTTTGTTTGTTTTAAAGTTCTGCCTACTTGTTCCTAAATTTACTTACCTGCTCCGCTGCTGTCCCGTTTGGAAATTCCCCCATCTGATAAAAACTATTGATCTAATCTTAAAATCCCAAATTGAATCGATTTTAAATACCTATCCGTTTTAGCGAGCAGGCATGGACTCAAGCCACGAGTCTAATATACCTAGGTATCTAATAAGATATGGTGGTTTGAGAACACACAAAGTTTCAAGTAAGTACCTATTTCTCTGCCGGCGTTTTGGCGTCAATTCATAGCACCTCTGACCTCGCAGGTAAAATCCTTAACGCCTCACCGGCTACAAACTGTGAGACTGCGTGCTTGGTAGAAGCCTCAAATGCCTGCCCAAATTTTCCATCTCGAGCCAAAATTCAACGGGCCTGCGATTCCATAGCTTCAGAAAACAGCATTCAGCGCCAGTCTTTTGGCGGTTTCCAAACCAGAATCAGGCCACTGGCTTCATGACTATCCCTAACCAAACACCGGCACCCACATACTTAGACCCAATTACCCTCCGTATAACCGTCGGTCTCCGACTTGGTGCTGAGGTTTGCGTGGACCACAGTTGTGCCTCTTGTGGGGCCCCGGTAGATCGCCTCGGCCACCAAGGACTCGCCTGCTCTTCGGGTGCCGGCCCCCTGTCCTGTCATGCTGCCCTGAATGACATCCTCAGAAGGGCCCTCGTCAGTGCCAACGTTCCTGCTGCTATGGAGCCCCAGATCTCACGGAGCGATGGCATGCGTCCAGATGGGATGTCATTGATTTCGTGGAGGTACCTACGGACTTTACGCTACTTGCGCCAACACCATGGCTGCGTCCTACCTCCCAATGATGTGCAGGCATACCGGTGTGGCGGCGGACACCCGAGAGCGGGCAAAAATGACAATACTTTTGTAATCATTTACAAAATAAAGAAATTTAAGTTGATATTATGTTGTGATTGTTTTTTGCCCAAAGAATATTTTATTACGTTAAGGGGGCAATGTCCGTTCTGTGTGACAGGTCTGGGTATACACATAAGTAGGCAATGTCACTTATAAGTGACATACTGAAAACCATATAAGATAGATACATTTCTGAAAATTTCGAAAACATATTTCTTTTCCACCCCAAAAACCAAAGTAAAATCAGCATTTTGTAAAAAAACAACAAGAGAAACACACTGTGACCATTTAAGGGTTAACGGGTAAGCAAGCATAAATAGTTTCAGAATTATAAACTAAGGCTTTAAGCTTTGTACTCCTTAACAAACAAATAATATGTTTTCGATGTAACATTGCTATGCTGTGGAAAATAGCAATCTGTCATAGAGCGGAGCTGTCGTATAAATTATAATGGTGCATCCTACAAAGGATGACTACCAAATGAAACATTGCATGCGCTACGAGCTCTACGGGCTACGGGTTTCGGTGCTACGAAGCGTTACGAGAGCGTAGACCGTGGGAAGGCGGCCACGTGCTGGGTTTTCTTGGCAATATTAGCTTAGAGGTACATAATTTTATCCAGTCTCGGCCATAAATACTACACCTAACCCCAATACCGCTCTAAGAAAGCGTATAGGGTAACCACGACACGAGTTTCGTGGAACTGCGGCTTATTTGGATCAGGCACCTGAGTAATGACATGACAATGAGGTAATACCATAAATGCTCTCGCGTATGCATTACGTTCCCCATATATTTGTGTTATGATATTTTTAGAATAATAGAACAAATATTTCACTATGTTTAAGTAAGTTCCTAATACTTGCTTTTTTAAAAACATGGGACAAATTACTGTTGGTAATAAAATATCGAATTAATTCCGTGACAATGTGTAATTAAAATAAAATTAAGCTCAACAATGGTTTCAGGTTATTCTAATCCGAGTTGCAGAGCAAATGCGAAATGATCTGGATGGTTTTCAATTACAGTCGTTGTGGCTTATTTGTGCCTCTGTCTCGTTTCCCTTCGTATTGGTGGAAGAGGACGGCGAGATGTGATCACTGGGGAATGCTGACGTGGAACAGTGAGGCACGTGGTTCGCTTCCCACGCTCCCATGGCACCGTCGACATGCGACGGTTATTAAGCTCTTCACCTTTTTTGTTACCTGCTGAGAGATTTATTACTTTTAATTATTTTTCATTGTCCGCCAGCGTTATTCATGTAAGAGGTGTTAAATTAGACGCTTTGAGGCAATGATGAAGTACTGAACGTCACTGTGCAAAATTATGGCGCGAGAAAACTGATTGTTTTTAGCCAACACAAAGCGATGGTGGACTATATCACCCTTTATCTTTTAGCCTATTCCATGATTACATAATTAATCACTGAATTCCGTGAGCTCTGAAAATGTATTGTTCCAAGTACCTAATTAAAAATGAAAATTATTGCAATTTGTTTTTACCCTGTTGAAAAAGAAACTCATGCGTACAGGCACACAAATAATTTAAAAGCATTCGAGTACTTAATTATTTTGTCGGTCCTGCGTTAAACAGAAGCAATCGGCTTGTTAACCGAGGCTTTTAACGTTGCAACGGTTATAACTTTATTAATGCGCGGCTGCTATCGACCCGTTCGAGATGTCACTGTTTTATCGGGCTCGCTTTTCGCTGAAAGCAAAAGGCCAACAGATGCCATCCAATGGAATGAGTCTGTACACTAAATGTGTATTTTCAACCAAAGTACCTATCAAATTTTAGGTTATATTTTTCAATTTTATTGTACCTAATCAGTAAGATTGACCAATTTTTTTTTTATGTGAATAGGAGGGCAAACGAGCAAGTGGGTCACCTGATGGTAAGCGATCACCACTGTCCATAGACACCCGCAACCCCGGAGTTGGAATTGGTATTATTTAAGACTAGCTTCTGCCCGCGACTTCGTCCGCGTAAGAATAGCAATTAACATGTTTATCGCTATCCCGCGGGAACTATGCAATTTTCCGGGATAAAAAGTAGCCTTTGTTTCAATCTAGGGTACCAGCTATCTCCGTTCCACATTTTATCCAAATCCGTTTAGTCGTTTCAGCGTGAAGAAGGAACAAACATACACACTCACTCACATCGTCACATCGTCACTCACAAACTTTCTCATTTATAATATTAGTAGGATAGTTCATAGGATTTCGTTGATCTAAATGTATATATCCCGTTTTTTTCCTTATCCCGTGGGAATTTCCAAAAACCCTGAAATTAGTTTCTTAGTTTTGTAATCACCTACTTGTGTATCAAGTTTGAAGAGTCTAGTGATTATAGTAACTGAGATAGGGTCACTCGGAATTGAATATATAAATCCCGTTTTTTCCTTATCCCGTGGAAATTTTCAAAAATCCTTCCTTAGTGGATGCCTGCATTGTATAAGGTATCTATGTGCAAAATTTCAAGTCTCTAGGTCCAGTGGTTTGGGCTGTGCGTTGATATATAGTTAAGTCAGTCAGTCAGTCAGTCAGTCAGTCAGTCAGGACTTTGAATTTTATATATATAGACAATTGAGACTAAAACGCCGCTTTTTTACATTTTACAATTAGAAAAAGTTAACCCAAGTTTAATTTTAAGAACATACTTAATTATTATTTAAAATCTCAACATAAATGGCGGTTTGTGACTGATCTAGTACTATTGACTTACTATTACCATTTCTATTATAGCCTATTTTATGAAATTGAAATGAAGGTTTTATGCTTTTAGTATGACAATAATTAATTACGCAAAAACAATTTACTGCTTCATTTTTGTGGTTAACTGGGTGTTTTAAATGCATGACCCTCATAACATAACAAGCCCGTGTAAAATATGCGTGGATCAATAAAAAAAACGTGTAAGCCGACGATAATTACTTTGGAACTTTGACAAATAGAATGTATCAGAGTTTACAATTTAATAGAGCTTCGATAGCGCTACGTGTTAACGATTTAATCTTGAATTTAATTATGTAGCTAATAAAAGGTTGTTTACGATACCTGTTCAGTCGTAACCGGACCTATGTTGCGGCTCCAGAGTCGTTCATCGGTATTCATGTTGGGTACAGAAGGGTTCATTAAAATGCGTGGAACAATAAACGCGACCGCGGAGTATTGTGGCGAGTTTTAACCGCGTTTCAATCTGTTCTCCGTATTATGCCTCCCATTGTTAACGCTGCCCGATCGCGATTTATGCTGCAGCATTTAACATACTAGGACTGTAGTGGTTTAGTGTTTTTTGTTAAAAACAAGTTACAAAAAAGGTTATACATACCATTAAACCATTATAAACCATATGATATATGATGCATGCAAAAATGTATTGCAATCAAGTAAGGTGTGAAAGCGGAACTCACTTTCGCATTTATAATATTATTTGTAAGGATTTCTAATAAGTTTTTAGAGGACTATACTGAAATTGTTATCCACTTATATGTGTACCTACTACTTGTGAAATTTTAAATCAATCCAACTACCTACATGAAATGAATCAAGTTGGACCTACAAATTTTGACAAAATAAACAAATGTTACAAGTCAAATAAAAGTTAACCCAGTAACATAAATGTTATTGCAAAACAATAATAAATGAAATACGGCTTTGAAATTAAGTGGAAAATGTATAAAGTCGATTTCAATGTGCTCTATGTACAGCAGAACATACGGAGTACTGAACAAAAATTAAATAATGTAAACTACTTATAAAAGCTTTCCTATCTGAAGTGAAAAGTGCGAAGTCAAGTAAACCTAGTGATTTTTCAAAGTGAGTTTTGCAACGCTTAAAAGCTTCCCCAAAGATATTCGCCTGGGCACAGACACGGCCCATTCAAAAGGCTCTAAACGGAAGGATACGAGCCGTAAAATAGGATTTCATGCATGCCTTGACTTGTGTGAACAAATATGTACGGTTGACAACGCACGACCTTTGCCAATAACCGTCTAGCGGAGGAAAAATCATTCTATATTCAGAATTTATTTTTTAATATTTCACAGATCCTGCTGGATTCCTACCATTATTTACTTACCTTGTGAATTGAGTTAATATTATTTTTTCCTAAAAATAAAATCACAATCCCGTACCTACTATTTTCATAAATTGCCTGACAACTGTTTTTTTTATATGGCAGCTTCATGTAAATGTTAGGTTATTTTTATCACTAGAACCGAGAGATTGTACTCTCGTATTGCAGATTCATATGCCTGAAGTGCTATTCGGTGAGCAATCAAAAACACAAACGTGAACCTATGTTGCGCTACACTTTAGTCAGAGCGTTTTGAATTTTGCATTTTAGCATTGTATCGTACATTACCTTCTCTTTGTTGCACGAGTTGCTTCATCTATTTCCCCCGACGTTCTTTTTAAACGAATAGACAACTAGTAGTAAATACAGTAAAGTTATGTAAACAAATATTTAGGTACGCTTTAAAATATGCCTGACCTATAAACAAATATAGGTACTCACGAGCATAAATAACGGGACGCTTTTCATAGAACTTTGTAAACTCTTTATTGCGCAAAATAAACATATAAGACAAATACAATTGACAAACACTGAGATACATGCGCAAAGGCGGACTTATTCTTTTAAGGGGTCTCTTCCAGTCAACCTTTGCGTGGATGAAAGGAGTATTATATTAGGGATGGATGAGTGAGTATAAACTTACCTTACTTTAAAATATTTTATTGAATCAGGCGTTACTTTGCGGAGATCCATTTCAATGAACACAAAATATTTTCCTTGCTACTCCGCTACTTACGTGCAAGTTAACCAAGCCTGTGCGAAATATGTACGTTTTGCATGCAAGCCCTCCCACCACTACTACCACACAAAACGCACACAAATCCCACAAACTTAATTAATCCTAACACCACACAAACACTGACGCGCGTTTCGATCCCTCTACGGGATCATTCTCAAAGTTAGAGCACAACCGATGCACATGCGAACCAACGTTGTACTAATTTGTAAAACTATAAATAAACTAAATGTACCCACATTCGTATATTACCAAACTACCCTCTTATTTATAATTTTAATTAGCCATCAACAACTACCTTCATAAATTTTTCCGACTACAACAAAAACAAAGAGGGTTATGTATTTAACAAAACAATTTTACTATTCATCAAAATGGACACGCAACAAAGGTGACGACACCAAGTTCACCTGTTCGTTAATTATTGAAGCACTATTGTTGTACCTAATTATTTCCAACTGCTCTAAAACATCCAACAAATAGGCGGGTGGTAGGACCTTGTGCAAGATCCGTCCGGATCGCTACCACCATCTTACTCACTAATCCTGCCGCTAAGCAGCAATGTTTGCACTGCTGTGTTCCGGTGTGGAGAGTAAGACAGCCGGGGAAATTACAGGCACAAGAGGCATTTCATCTTAGTCCTCTAGGTTGGCAACGCATCTGCAATTCCTCCGGGGTTGCGGGTGTCTATGGGCAGTGGGGATCGCTTACCATCAGGTGACCCACTTGCTCGTTTGCCTTCCTATTCATATTAAAAAAAAAATGTTCTGTGAATAACGATACATTCATTTATTCATACAAAACGAAATTAATGACAATTTATTGTTTATGTTTTAGTAGGGTAAAATGAGTTAATAAGAACGGCGGTTAATCTCAATTAGATCATTAAAATATGTAATTTCCCAAGATAGCACTTACGTAATGAACTGGGTAACAATCAAGACATTAGTAGTTACGAGTACGTAAGTCAAAGAAAAGCTACATCGTTAGCAATTGAAATCCAAATATTCAATTCTTAGTTAGAACGGATTGTGGAATAACTTAGTCGAAACTAAGCGTATCCATCTAACTAATGCAGTGACCAACTATTGTTCTTGGTGCAAACGAGGCACTTTGTCTACTGAGTAACATTACGGTGCTTCACTCTTACTTCCAACTGGCCGTGCCAGTAGCAACTCGCTAAACACTAACTACGCAGCTGGAAAATGGAACCTGGTGCTGAATTGCAGTTTTACAACGAACTTTTACATTGCATCGTCATGATAAAATAACATTGCATGTAATTCTCTTTTTACGTTAATTATAGCAACTTTTTACGCTTAACCGTTTCAGTGCTGATTAAGTAATAATAATTATTATTTACTTATCAAATTCACATAATCTAACTAAAACTATTATTGTATTGAGTATTCTGTTTTTCCTTTACTATATGGTACATTATGTATTTGTTTAAAAAATACACCCTTATACTAATTACTAGTCTAATCGTGGATATATTTAACAAGTCCTTCTTTTTTTATTCTGTTTTAAACTTCTTTTTTCTACCTTGCATCGTTGTTCTCATACGAGGCACGATTTTGAGTCATAACAATATCAATATTTTTAGTATTCATTTATATATCGTTCCTTAGTTGTCATCCATGCGATTATGACCTATAAAATTAATGTGTTTTATGTACAATAAAGTGTTATACACACATACATACATTATGCGCCTCTGTACTCGAGCGGGCAAGGACTCATTTAAGCGGTTTACCTATAGTAAAAGATCAGTATATGTAAATTGGTATATCTACTTAAAGAAACTCAAAATTTCGAGATCATTCTCCAATCAAGAAAATCGAAATTACAAAGCAAGTACAATGAGCGTGCTTATAAAATCGCATCAACTAGTTAAAATAAACGTAAAATATCAGTAGGTATATTTGGTTTCCTTTTTTGATAAAATTTCCGAAAGACTACATCGGCGGACATTTTGACAAACAACACAGTGATCTAATTAATTTGTGGAACCAACACAATTTGGCCCTGGTAACATTATTAGTTCCAATTAACTGGCAACCTCAGCACATGTATGGGCAATTAAATGGAGTGATACCTTACTTCCATTAGCGCGGTGTTGTTTATATCAATTAACATGCATGATAATTTTAATGCGTTCTCTATAGGTACAGACACCAGCTTATGCTTTGTGTGGACTTCAGAACACGTTGTACATTTACCTGTTAACTGACTTATAGCTTCTTGGACATCATAAAGGCCTATTTCACTACTTGATAGATTCCTAATGGCTTAAGTGTCAGATATTCTATTTTACAGTGTTTGTTTATTTTTTGGGAACAAAATTATTTGTACTTATTAAGGAGTAGTGAAAACAGGCTTTGAAAAGAATATTAAAGACGTGTAGGTACCTCAAATATATTTAAAAAACCGAAACTTATTAAAACCCATTCATTTTCAAAAAAAAAAAAAATTCAATTGATTTTAAAATTATATCTACAAAAACGTCACTTTAGGGCATTGACCTTAATTTACCGATTAGATCAATTATTCAGAAGCGGTCCATTCAAATTCCACATATTAGGGTGTGACCACACCGCCGCTTAAAAAACGGTGACGTTACGGAATCGCAACAAAATTTATGAAGAAACGGTGAGAAAACGTGACGCATACGACACGTCGTATGTTCGCACCCTTATACCTAATCGCAACCGCGTCGTGGTAAGTCACCTTGCGGCACAATTTAGACAGACATTGTTATTGAGTAGCAAGATCACGTATTCCGGTCACCGGTGGGGTTAATGCCCTGTACCTGAGATATATTTTGTTAGGTATTAGTTATCCATAAAATGCCTTTTAAGACGATTCACACCGATACTAAAAGTGACTCAATTTGATACGTAAATACAATGGCAACATCTGAGCCCCCGTTTCTCGAAGCTTATTAGACTGATAATATTATTGTTTTGTATCGTAAATTAAACGAAAGAATGAAACAAAACACTAATATTATTAGTCTAATATAAGCTTCGAGAAACGGGGCCCTGTAGTCGGGTCTACAATTATCAAGATTGTTCTGTTACTTTCTGAAAATACAAAAAATAAAATGGTTGGAATGGTTGAAATGGTGGTGGTAAATGGTTTTTTAAAGTAACCATGGGTAGTCCAAGAAGCTATGAATACCTATAATAATGTTCTAAATGTCTAATACTGGTACGAATTCAGTGGTTCAGTTTGTCGTGCATTTAATACTGTTCACAAGAATGCAATGCCACAGGTCGTCGTTTTACACTCCTCCCCCTTAATGTTATTTCCCCTTTATGACACCATAAAGACGATACCGACCACTACGCGTAATGAAATCTTCTGTTCAATACCTGTAGATAGTGCTTCATAGCTATTAACAGAGTGACAATATGGATTACACACGTCTTAATGCAATTCAGTTTAGGTTCGCTCGCTGTCAGATTCATACTAAAAGTGACAGCTAAAACTTGAACTGAGTCGGAATTAGGACGTCATTGGTCAGGCCCCAGGAAAGCCCTGCACCATTTGTTTTAACTTCGATATGTTTTGGGCAAGCACAAGGGCAAAAAGTGAAAATAGGTACCTACTATTAGAGTATTTTCGTAATAAGGTAAAATCAATCTGGCTAAGTAAATTATTAAGAGTTTATAGGAAAAATAAATTATATTTAAAACAAGATAGGCATTAAAGAATAACATCGCTTTGTCTATTACTGTTTTACTCACTTCCTTACTTGATCATATCGTTCGATATCTTACGTTACGCCGCTTTACGAAGAGCAAAATTTTACTATTTATAATTCACATAGATAACTAACATCAAGGCATTACTCAATAGCTACATCACACATATTATTACATATATTTGATTGAAATGCACTGTTTGTACTGAACCCGCATGAGTGGCTATAATGTATCAGAGCCTGCTTGCACAGTGACATAAGTGCTCTCCGATATCGTTACGTAATCGTACCACAGAGAGACATTGACACGCAACACGGTGTCTATTTTCCGGTGATCTCTGATATTAGTATTATCTACATGTAGGTATAGTAGGCGGCAAATAAGTAAAACGTGGAGGGGATATGCGCAGTATGAAAAACAACATCATTTTCATACTGCGGATATCCCCCCACGTTTTACTTATTTGCCGCCACCTGTAAAAAGTACCATTTGAATAGCGATGCATGGTAGAATGCTGTGACGTCAAACATCATGATGATTGTCGTTGTGAGGCATATTATCAATGTTATTGAAAATTTACTTCCAGATTTTTTCCGTTTTTATTTCTTCCTGCTATGGGTGGTGTTGCGGTGCACGCATCACGGATTGATAAGAAACCGGGTTCGATTCCCGGCAGCAATAGTTTTAATTTTTGTATTTCTCCATATCTTCTAGTTTTCAGCATCGTTTAAAAAAATACTTGTGAGCAATGATTTAATTTGTTTTAAAAACACCTGTGCTTTTGAAAAACCTGTGTTCTTGAAAGGGCCGGCAACGCAACTGTGATTCCCCAAGTCTTGCAAGTGTCCCTGGGCGATGGTGATTACTTTCCATCAGGTGACCCGTCTGCTCGTTTTCACCCTCTTATATAAAAAAGAAATAAATTTTACAGTAAAGTAAATTATTAGAAAAATGTTAAGTAAATAAAAATCACTTGCCAATAAAACCAGAACGTCGCAATAAAACCATTTTGCAGGCTTAAATAGCATGACACTTCAGGGCAAAGTTTCCTGGAGAAGAATTCGGAGTAAATCTATCCCTAAAGTCAGAGGTGACATTGTTGAACACGTTTCCTCGCTCACTAATCCGTTCGAAGCGTACAACTTTGTCTAGCAATTGACACTAGTATGTACTTTGGAGGATTATTATGGGAATTTCCGCGCTTAACTTTATCTGAGAATACGTTTACTGTTTATCTCGTTTTGTATGAACGAGGAATGCTCATGTTTATTATATAACTGCAGTGTTTTACGAGTACAATAATCCAGGATGGACACTGTATTAAAATGGATGAGATAAAGTGTAATATTTGAACTTCTAGAAATAAAACTGTACCTATTCACGATTTATGTAAGTATTACAATTTTATTATATGTATAGATAAGAAATACAGGTACCTATTCTTGAACTTATTTTCATTTAAATTTTGAATAAAATGCCACGTTGCTATAGGTACATACATTTATTTATTTATTTATAAGCCTTTTTATTCCGAATTCGCTACAATTTCAGTAAGTACATGTTGTTGTTGTTGTTATTGTCGTTTATTTATTAAATTGTCACGTAATTCGGCTACATACATAAATGATTAAAATTCGTTCATGGTTTTCGTTTGTTTACAATAATTTTATCCTCCTGCTGTCCAATGTCCTAAATAAAGGACAACCTGTCAAAGTAAAATTTTAATTTGACATGAATGACACTATACTCACGAGCTAAACTAACGGGTCACTTTTCATACAACTTTCTATGGGAAGTGATTTGCTCTTCAGTGTAGATTAGAAATCCAACAACCAAAATTTGACTATGTGGGGTGGGAGTTTAAGCACTTTTTAACATTGTCCATTTGACATCAAAAATTAATCTGTTATTGTTTTATCTTATGGATCCAACTGTTATTGCCCAAAGTTAGTGACGTTATTACCAAACTTATTGCGATGGGCATCGATCGCAATATTGCCGGTGACCAGTTATTAATATCTTTACCGCTTGTTTACTGAGAAAGTAAATAACCTGTAATGATTTGAAACCAAGGTTAATAATGGTAGCCAGAACCCGTGAATGTATATCACGAATTCACCATGTTACCAAAATATTATTACCTATAATATTTCATAAAAAAATTGTACGCCCAGCAAAACCCGAGGCGCCCGCTTCCGTACCCTCGTATTATCACATAAATCGCTTGTTAAACATACTTACACGTCGTCGGTACTAGAGAGATAATCTTAAGCAATATCCACTTCGTAATATCACGCAATAACTAACAGCTTTATAATATTTACTGGAATAAGGAACTTAAATATTTGGGTGGAGTCTGCGAGTCGCGGACAGAGTGGAAGCGGTTCTCCAGGCGCTAGGAATCACTGCTGCTTTAATCGTCTTGAAGAAATGGCTTCGGTGCATTTCATCGGTCGCTCTAAAGAATTTCTCTTTTTAATATGAGCATCGATTCCAATTACAAAAGATCAAAGAATCGCCGCGCGGCCCACTTCGTCTTTGTTCAAACGAAAGATGAATTATTCAGAGAGCTGGAAACGTTTCAATTGGCCAGCTATAAAAAAGGAAACGGTTCGTTGCTTTTTCCACTAAATTAAAATTTTCTTTATTTTCGATTTGGGGCGCTTTAGATTGGACAGTATTGATTTGAGAATATTACTTATCGAAACACTGTGAGACTGCTTTGGTTTTTATAAAAGGGCCACTTTCACCGTTCGTCTTAAGTATGGGTTCACAAATAAACTTTCTTACCTACCCCCTTTGTACCACAGGCAAGTATACGTTGGTGGAATTTATGCTCATTTTATTTTATTTGTGTTTATTTTTTGTACTTTGACACTTCGCTTTTGTCAAAGAACAGACAAAATAAGAATTTAACTAGAAGAGGTTTTTCTTCCTAATTGAATGGACGAAAGCATAATACTTTAAAGAATAAAAGTATTGTAATTTTTTATTGATAAAGGGGGTAGGTAACTTAGTGTTGTAAAACCATATTGAAAAATGTACTTATAAATATTGCTTTTTTTATTCGATGCTGACGTTTGGATAAAGGAAGTTAAAAAAAACCTATTAATTATCAACATTATCCTTAAGGGCGTAAATGGGCCTTAATGGTTCCATTATTACCCAGAGTAAGGTAAGGAATCTTTGTAATTTTTAACTAGGCTGGATTTATGATGGCGACACCTGCCGGATCGCAGTCAGTGATTGAGAGGGCGGGCCGTACGCGAAATTATTAAAGCGTAATAATTTATGCTCGCAATTTGTACGTAACTTGAATTCGCTCCTTGTGTCATTCATCACTGCTGCCAACGTAACGATTAATTTCGGCAATCGCCGTGTAAAAACGTTGAGCTGCGAATGAGTGTAGCTCCTCGCGGCGCGACCGCAAACATCAATTGGCTGTGTTCTGCGCGGGTCTACATGCGATGCGGTGGCGGCCGAGTAACGACCAAATGTAAGAATGAATAAATGAAATTTGTGTATAAACAAAAGTTACCTATTATCAATATCAACTTAAAATAGATTATTTACAGACTAAGTAAAAAAAACTGAATACAAAGTCTGAATCTACGATTTAAAAAGTTGCCCCAGATTGCCAGGCGGTAGAGTGCCCTATTGACTTAATTTTTAACCGAAAAATCTCCAGAAACGTATTTAAGGCACATTCCTTCGCGTGATGTGGCGTCCATTTGACAAGTTTCTACACCTAAAGGAATACCGTACTTATTTTCTTCTTATGGTGCCTCTCCAACTAGTGAAGGTTGGCAGTCAACTCCGCATACTTCACACGGTCTCTGGCCAGGTTGAAAAGCTCCGCTGCACTTGTGATTCCAGTCCATTCCCGGATATTTCGCAGCCAGGATTTCTTCCTGCGCCCAACAGCTCCTCTTCCAGCCACTTTGCCCATGATTATAAGTTGTAAAAGCTCGTATCTTGCGTGTCTGAGCACATGACCTAGATAGGCAACCTTCCTTCTTTTGATGGTCTGCATCAGTTCACATTCCTTCCCAACTCGACGCAGGACCTCCACATTGGTCACCCGATCCGTCCATCTTATGGCCAACATGCGTCTATATGCCCACATTTCAAATGCTTCTATACGTTTACGGAGTTGCTCTTTAAGGGTCCAGGCTTCACATCCGTATAGAAGTATGGGCCATATTATAGCATTGCAGTAAGCGTATACGTAGACATATTTTGAAACTGCGACTGCAAAGTATCTTCCTCATGTTGTTAAAGGCACTGCGGGCGATTTCAATCCGTGTTTTTATTTCAGTATCACTGTCCCAGTTTTCATCTACCCATGTGCCCAAGTACTTATATCTACGCACCCGCTCCAGAGTCCTGCCCTCCACAGAAATCGTGGGATTTACCACCTCCTTCTTTGTACACCGTACTTGTAAAGAAACGCAATCGAGTCGTCATACTAATTCGCGCGCGCCGTATCTATGATCATTTCAAACGAAAACCGTGATACGCGCTCAGTTTAACGAAGCCGTAAGTTTTTGTAGTGGGCTGAAATTAAACACAAGATTTAGACTTAAAAAAACTTAGTCTTGTGATTCTACGCTATCTAAGTTAGAAAGGAAAACCGTTGCAACTTGATAAAAAATTCTTAATAAATACTGATAAGTGGGAGTCAGCGATGGGGTCCTCTTCCGGCCTCCGGGTTCCGCCGGAACGGCCCCTCGTTAATTTTATTTTAACTTTACTAACGCCTCACTTAATCGGATACTGATTTGAGCGTGCAAATAAAATCGCGTCTGCCCAGAATCTAATAGGAAATACCTCGATGTAACGCGATTACAGAAATTCCTTTTCCGTTTTCTATTTTTCGTTCGGTTTGTTTATTCAAACAAAACGCTCAATGAGATTGAGTTTAAGATGGCGGAAAGCGTGACATTTCGAAAGCTTTCTAAGTTTTGTACATGACTTCCAGTAATCAATATAATACACATACCTAGTCGCCATCATTATGCATCGGAGTTTTATAGAGCTTGTCATCCAGGGAACTAGCGTTCAGCAATGAGATTGGCAGCAATGCTTGGCTTTTTTCAGTACACGTTTGAGAAATGTCGAACTAACACGCAAGTCAGTAGCATAATATTTTTGTACGCAAAAAATATTACATTAAGCATAGTTCATTCCTTACTAAAATAGCTCCAGTTCCATTTACTAAACGTTTCATTAAAATTATCCTAATGGCAAGATAAAACACGGTGATTGGATTGGATTACACGAAGGGTAATCACGAGTCGAGCGGGCGTGTCGGGTGTAGTATTGCTTACCTTAACGCTACAAGGTTCTATGTTTCGTAATTACGGGAATCCAAATAGAAATGTAAGCTACTTAGCGTAAGACCGAGATTCTAATACGCTGAGCACAAATGACGACGTTGACACCGTCATTACCCGATATCGGTTTCAAAGAGTTCGTTTAAGGCAATTAACGGTCACATCGTCTTGTTAAACTGTTATAATTTAGGTGATATTACTTAAACCAGATTATATTATTATAATTCCCATACCTTTCGCAGGGGAGTACATTTGTCATATTATAATTAAAAGGGCAGTTGAGAATTAATGACTACATCGCATGCATACATTTGGGAATGGGCAAAGGTAATTAAAAATTAAAAATATGGTAACAAGACCAAAAGGCCACTTTTTGCATGATTGTAGGCGTATAGGAGGAAAAGGGAATCAAAATAGTGATGGGTTGCTAGCCGCATCGCCTATAACATGCTTCCTAAGATTTTTGCCTGTTGCCTCGATGGGCTTTTACTATCTGCGCGGGAAGAGAGGCGGCTGGTACATTCTATGGTTTAAGTTTATTAAGTTGTAGGTCGTAGTTAATTACAGTCAACTGGGGTGACTTTGATTTACGGGGTGACTTTAAAAAGTAGTTTTAATGACAAAACCATTATTTTTTATTTGCGTTTACTGCTTCCAATCAATGTCTTCGTCGATCGCCTTTGCGTCTACATGCCAAACATTCACCGGATATGGATAATATCGATTTTAAAGCAATTTTAAAACGATCATAGTAGCCCCAAAATTACCAAAGTCACCCCAGTTGACGTATTTCAAAACATTGTACATATTAATAACACACACCTATAGTTAAAATATCTACATAATAAGTATAAAGAAAGCATTACAAAAAATTATTAGGTATGTCTACATCGCGTTTTTCATAACCGCTCTAGACGGCTATTGAGTAATAACTGACTCTTTTTATTCTAATAACGATTGCAGCAAACGTTATTTCAGGCTGACCTAATTATTACTCAGAATTAAGCCCCCTTTTGTTCATTCACGGTCTGCAGTAAAAATTAAATCACACCGAATTTTATTATCTTCCGCTTCGGGCTCCATAACTCAGAAATATTCATGAGGAAACTTTTTTTACTTTACAACAAGAGATTTGTTACGTCTACTGCATATCACAAAAATGTTAATACAATAAAAGAAAGTTTGACAGCTATATTTCGTATTGGGTTTAAGTTACTTTTAATTTAAACATCAGGCTTTATTTGACGTTCTTCTAGCTTCAACCATAATTAGTGATCATTTTAGGGTTCCGTACTCAAAGGGTAAAAATGGATTTACTATTACTAAGATTTCGCTGTCCGTCCGTCCTTCCGTCCGTCCGTCCGCCTGTCGCCAGGCTGTATCTCAAGAACCGTAATAGCTAGACAGTTGAAATTTTCACAGATTGTGTATTTCTGTTGCCGCTATAACAACAAATACTAAAAACAAAATAATAATAATAATTAAGGGAGGGAGAGACAGTTGAAATTTGCACAGATTATGTATTTTTATTGTGGCTACAACAACAAATACTAAAATCAAAATAATAATAATAATTAAGGGGGGTTCAATAGAGTAGTCAAAATGTTGACGACGGAATTTAAACTCAATAAAACAAGTGTTTAATGGCACCAGCTTTTAGCCTTTTTTCTGGTACGGAGCCCTTCGTGCGCGAGTCCGACTCGCACTTGGCCGATTTTTTTTTAATTCAAGACTAACACCCACCGTCCATGGACATCTGCAACACCAGATTACGTTGCCAGCTTAAAGAGCCCTAGATAGAATCCCTCGAGTACCAGAAAGTTCCACCGGATGTCTTACTTTCCACGCCGGAACGCAGCAGCGTAAGCGTTGCTGCTTGGCAGCAGCAATAACCTAACAGTAAGATGGACCTCGCACAAGGGCAATGGGCAAGTTACCCTATGAATTGGCAATGCAAGTCAAAAAAATGCTGTCAGCAAGATAGTTCGTACTTACTATTGTTTTTACCAACAAATAAAATTTACTAATCTTACACACTCCCAATCTTCTAATTGCATAAAATTATGACTCAAACGATAAATACTTTAGCCTTGGTACGTTGACGTATGGTTTCTCGGAATTTGGTATGAAAAACTAAGAAAGTCAAGGTCTGATTAACGCCCAAACAGGCGAAAATTTTCCAATCAGCCCCTGTAAATTGGAAAACTTTTATATGCGTTCAAAAGTCCAGGTGTATTTCTATCGCTGTTTTCGAGAGCCGAGAAAGTTTTTGTTCAGACCCTGCTAAAAAACGATTTAATTAGTGTCGATTGAAAATTCCGCCCGTGGAGAGAAACCTTATAGAAACTCCTTTATTCCACCGCAAATAAGGATTTCTTTTCGTTTGATGATTATTAGCTATGAAGGTATTTATGACTTCAAAAAGTTTCGCTTTCGGGAAAAGCATTTGTTATCGGGTATTGGAAGTCTTAAATTATGAGTCAAGTTTGCACGGTCGAATTAAAAGAAGTGATATTTTAAAAAATTCGCTATTTGCTCTCATAGCTTGCAGTAAAATATGGCTAAAATCTACTCATCAACACGGCTGTTGGAATGAGGCTGTAGCGTTGAGGTAACTAAGCGTCGGGAATTTTAATTAGGTATTTTATTTTATTTTATTTGGGGAATCAACAGCAATACAGTAAGTACATTATAATGAGACTTAGGTACTAGTGTTTAAAGAAATGTTATTAAATTCAATAACAATTCAAGTAAAAATGGAACGTCGATTAATTGATTTATGGTAATTATTAGATTACAAGTCAATATTAATAAATTTAAATTAACTACTACCAGTAAATTAATGTTTCTTTTTCATGAACAATTTTACAAATGAAATAATGAGTCGCTAACAAGTCTGGATCGATATTAATAATGAAATAAGCAAGCATTGTTATTAGTGCGCTGCAAATTGGATTTTGGCTCGATGGCACGACCGCGCTCCACTCGCGGCCGTTAGCAATTTTGGCAGAGCTTCATCAGCCACTAACTTACTATTTTGCGGGATATCATAAACAATTTGATTCTTGGTTATTTCCATCAGAATTTTATTTATTTATTTAATAAATTACCTACGAGAACTTAAAGGAATATCTTATTTTTTTTATTAAATGACGTTATTTCCGCGTTATGCGGAGGTCCATTTCAATTAATAAAAAACATTTACCTACATTACTACTCCACTACTTGGAAGTAAGCTTGAAAGTAGCGGAGTAGCAAGGTAAATGTTTTTTTGTTCAATAGGAATATTTTAGTCTAAATGAAGTTGTCAAGTTGAGGTTACTTTAGGCTACCGAGGCATCTCGCCTTTAGCTACTCTCTTGCACTCTGTCAACAGCCCCCTTATTCATAAAAAGTAACCGACGAGAGCTTAAATAACATTGTTTTGTCTGTAGCTGATAAAGGAAAGGCAAACGCGAAAGTGTCAACCTTTTATAAATAAACGGACATGTATGTGTACCCCCTTGCAAACAAAACGGGCACCCATGGTTTTTGTATGTGCATAAAAGCTTACTTTCTTTAATGCCTAAAAACCTGAAAAACCATGGGTGCCCGATTTTTTTGTAAGGGGATGTATATAAAAAAGACAGGGTGCTTAGAAAACATTAAAATTATTGTCAATCACAGTAGCAGCCAGATAAAATCCTACTAATATTATAAATGCGAAAGTTTGTGACGATGTGATGATGTGAGTGAGTGAGTGAGTGTGTATGTTTGTTCCTTCTTCATCTTCACGCTAAAACGACTGGACGGATTTGGATAAAATTTGGGACGAAGATAGCTGGTACCCTAGATTAAAACATAGGCTAATTTTTATCCCGGAAAATTGCATAGTTCCCGCGGGATAACGATAAACATGTTAAATCATTGATAATTCTACGCGGACGAAGTCGCGGGCAGAAGCTAGTACAGTCATAAAATTAAAGCCTAGACGTTAAGTTTGTTCAAACCATTTGAGTATATAGAATATCTTTTAGATACGAGTACTTTATGTTCTTTTACAAATGTATACATTTTATACTTTCAACTCACTTTTAATGAACTTTGTTTAATTACAAGAAAACAATACTCTGAATTGAGACATTTCTTAAAATAAACTATTCCAAAATAGACAATAAATACTAACGAAGTATACCGTCTTGCATCGCCGCCCGCTCTGTTCTACCCTGCGACAAGTATTTTAAGTAGCTAATCAACATTCCGGTCTTACTCCGTGCTGCTCTCATTAGTACACCTTTGTCTCTATTAGACAATGTAGCACTGATTCAAGCAATAAGTTAATTAAATCCATTTATACCTACGCAGTTGCGAAAACTGTGACGGTTTCATTCGTCCTACGCGCTGAAACAAAATAATCGCCGAAGTATTCAAGGCCGCTGCTGGTCCTGTGTATAAGTTTTAATTTTATTCACGTTGCTTTGAATAACTATGTTTTCCTTTTTCCTAATGACCTTTAAAAGTTTGTTTCCTAACCGAGCGCGACTTAAGGCACTCAGAAAACCAATTTTTAAAGGTCATGAAGAATGAAACATAGTTATTATTAACCACGCATAAGTAGATGTATGTGGTTGATGGATGTGGATGAAGCGAAAGAGGTATGTCAGGATCATAGCAAGTGGAACAAAGTAGTCTCTGCCTACCCCTATGGGAAAGAGGCCTGACTGTATGTATGTGTGTATGTATGTGTACGAGTGTAGAGATAGTAATTACAACTTATGCACGCTATGTGTTGTTTTCTAATAATTCATAATAATATAACTTTTGAATGAAACTGCAATAAAATAATGGCCAATTATAAAAGGCTTCGCAGACAATACATCATTATTCCGCGTCACTTAAATGTCCAGCAGGCTAGAGCAGTAATATTATAAATTCAGAATATAAGTGCCATCACTCAATGGGAGGGCGCACTCGAGAAAATTACGGGAAGCCGGTCTTAGCCACTTCAACTGCCACTTCCAAAGGTTTGAACTCAAATTATTATCTGCATGATTCTTATATCGAATCTGGCTTCACCCTAAAAGTACTCGTTAAGGCTCTTAGTTCAACACATGTTTGGAGTTATAAATGTTTGATAAAATAAGTTATTATGGGTTGGTACTAGGTACTTCAGTCTTCCATTTCATGATTATATTAATTTAATTATAATCAATATCTTCATAGAAAAAAAAAATAGGAAAGCAATACAATCTCGACATAAAACAAAAACTGTTAAATCAGCGAAAAAGAAAAAGTTGGTTAATATATAATTATTCAAATTACTTCCCCCTATATTTTACGTAGATGTTATAATAAAAATTAATTTCACGTAATTTAATTCTTATCTTTTGCGGCAGGACCATATCTCTGGAGAAATTTTGTAAATTATTCATGAGGAAAGTTTTAACGGGGACATGGTTTTTAAACCAACATTTGTAAGCCGGGCAACGCAATAACTTTTAAGGATCTGACGACGTCGTCTTCACTATGATCTGGAGTTTTATTAATATTTAAAACTGTTTAATAAAGCTGTACTTAATATCTCGAAGTTGTTATTACTTAGCCAATTAACAATCTAAGTTATTTACTTTAACGTTCTTTGGTAAAATCAACTTGGTCCGGGAGTTTTCGTATGCTTTGTTATGGCAAATTTACAAAGCGAAATAAGAGAGTAAACAAGTAAAACGCAAGTTGTAGTCATCGTTTACGTTAGACGAACGTTCCAGGGCAAACACAGGCAGTGCTTGGAACACGCTGTGTTGCCGGCACAAAGTTGAAAAGTTAGGCGAGCCGACCCTGGATAAAATAAACGTTGCCAGTCCAAACTGTTCAAATAATGTTTGAATTAATCAATTAAGGAGATTATATCGAGTCACCAGAATATGCCTTCATGATAAATAACTTCGTTGCATAAATCAAGCCACGGTAACATGGTGATGAACTAAGTATTTCGATGAATTACAAGATTTCAGGTTTTGTTTTCATTACTTTCAATTGAAATAACATTTAGTAAGGAAAAAAAACAAAGTATACAATTATATCCGTTGAGAGAGCCTATACGTACAATACATTTACTATCCTTAAACATGCAAACACTTCACAGTCAGAAATCATACACGGTTTAGAGTATTCTAATTTATATGCAAATGTGCTTATGACACAAGCGATGCCTATTAGACTAGCTGGCAGCATCAATAGAAGTCTAATTTGTGCAGAGCAATCAAATTTCTGTTAATTACCGCTCAGTTATTATGTACGGAGTGCGTAACAAACCGTGCCGGCACAATTACATGACCGTGCATATCCATTTCGTTTAATATATTGCGTTTAAAATTATGCTTGCTTTGTAATTGAGTGAGAGATACCATAGTTGCTTAACAGATCGTTAAATTCGGGATTATTATTTAAGAACTTAATTAAATAACAATGTAGCGTTTAAATTGAACCTTGGTAATGTATCAATGGTCAAGAGTAGTAAAAAATATAATAGTAGATAAAAGAGTTGTTATCACCTAAATTAGGTATTAATTTTATGTCACTTTGATAACTTGACCGATTACATATATTTCATAATCATAAGTAGGTATTATGCACTTCTGTCCCAGAAAATTCCTACACGGATGGATGTCCCTCATAGCTATAATGTCAAAGAACCTAGTAAGATTTAATGATTTGATTTTAAGGTTTATTTGGGATTTTTAATTTTTACGTTTGTATATATTTTTAAATAATAAAGCATAAATGATGAGCACTTGTTTATGTTAACTCAACCTTTTTTGAAAAACTTTCGTCATTCCTAAATAGCTACCTACCTCAAATCCTATGAAAAATTTCTATTACATTAGTTACTTAGTAAAACTGTCATTGAAATAAATTACAATAGAGCATGTCATGCCGTGTTCAATATTCAGTACCAATCAAATACATACTTAATTTGTTTTATTTAGTCGTCAGATAAAAATGTGTACCGACATTTCTTCTTTACGATCACACAAATTATTTAAATAAAAAATAGGGAAGGTAAATGTATTTAACACTTTTATTATGAACACAAAATATTTACCTTGCTACTCCGCTACTTAACCGTTACCGTTCCGTTACTTCCGCTTGTTGCTTTTTTTGTTTAAGTAGCGGAGTAGCAAGGTAAATATTTTGTGTTCATTGAAATGGACCTCCGCAAAGTAACGCCTGATTCAATAAAACTTTTATTATATCTAAACAGAATTCAAAAAAACAATAACGATTCGCTCGAGCCTGGAAACATTCAATTGACTGGTTGCAAAAAGGGTTTTGAGGTTTACTCAAATTTAATTTAAAAGTTGCTCATTGGCTTTTGATAAACGTTTTATTTGAAAGAGCCAAAAATTCCTTTGGCCGTTTGTTCAAACGAAAAAATTTCAATTATTTACGATGTGCACACATCAACAAATTTTATATATTAATGATATGATTGATTCAAGTGAATTATTTTGGTTTATGACGCAAATTTTGTTACTTAGGCATGTTTTTCATTATAATCGTGTTGATTAAGAATGGTGATACTTAAATGAAATTTTTATAATAGTATTTTGTCATTCCTTGCGTTTTTGAAACCTAAAGTAAAAATACTGCTTAGATAGGTACTTTAACATAATATATAAAACTTCCTTGACCGTTTTTACATCTCGCGGTTTCAAATTCCCCTCAAGAGGTCGACTGAACGAATATAAATGAATCTTATATTTATGATACTTTTTTCGTTGCCTTTGTTCTTGGTAGCATTTTATTGCTCGTGAAAGGGTACGAATTGTTTTGCTGACAGATTTACGAGCAAACATTCGGCGTTTATTTATCTCAAAGCAGATTTTAGATAAAAAAAAGAAAATCTTTTTTTTGCCAATTAGAAATGAAAATTATGAAATGATGGGGTGGATTTTTGACGTTGTGCCATACTTTAAAGCATGGCACACAAATTACAACGTCAAAAATCCACCCGTATAAACATTGATGACAAAAGTCAAGACGTTTTACATAGGTATGTGCTGAAATAGCGCTATAATGAGGACCGAGCGATAATTTTGCGATAACCGTTGCATTAAAATAGCAGCACAAGAACCAAATTGCTTTATTTTTGCACTTGCGTTTTGCCTATAAGGCAGAAAACGCTGCAAGTTCAATTATAAAACGGTGGATCCAATCAATAAACACTAACTTGAGTTGAGATTAATAATTCGTTGCAAAGCTCAGTTGGAGTATTCCTGCGACGAGAGGTCTGCACGTCTAGTACGATAGCGCACAAGAGTCGCGTCGCACGCGAGATAGATTGCCCGTTCTTTTCTTACTGTTCGTTCTAGAAAGAGACCGATAGTCTATCTCGCGCAAGACGCGACTCTCGCACGCTTTCGTGCTAGCCGGGCTGAAGGCTGCTAACTTGATAACAAGACACAGAACAGCTTGCCTAATTGCAATTTATTGCAGGTACTACAAACAACTCCGTGCCGTTCAAAGCTCACGTATTTTAAATTAATTTGCGTATTTCGACTAGCAATTAGATCGCTTTAAGCTTATACTAACCATTATACTTACAGTCTGAAGGGATATTATCAAGTGTGTTAAATCATTATTGTATTTTTACAACAAATATGGATTATAGTTCTTTCAATATAATTTATTCTAGTATTTAGGTAATGGTTAGTAATAATTTACAATTTGTTATCTTTTTAGCTAAAATGGCTTATTTATGTGTTTCTATGCCCACGATTTTGACGGCGCTTTGGCCACTTTTTATGTTTTATTTCATCCTACTTATGCTCATTCTCAAACTTCCAATTATTTAGCCGAAAAAGCAATTAATTTAATCTCGACAATACAAAACTTCTCGGTTTTGATGTATTGTGCTCCGTTTAGTCGTTTGCTTTCCGGAGCCGGTTTATTCAACGATTCCTATTATTAGGTCCGCTTTCAACTCCAAGAAAACCGTCTTTGTCGTTGTGTTTTTGCCAGTAAACCTGATTGAATTTCAATAGGTAAACTTCACTGTTGCCCCGTTTTCTAAAACGTTCATTAGCTCGCTCAAGAGAAAGAAAACGAATGATATCCGTGAAATAAAGTGATTTCCTCTAAAAGGTATCAATACTAAAGTTGTTTTAGAGATTCATAGTACAATGGCGCTGAAAGGATAAATTTGTTGACGATAAATTGGATCCTAATGAACCAAAGGCTCTTTAGGTAAACAAGACGGTCGTCTTGCCCCTGTTTACATGATTCAACGGTTCGTTAGCTTTGTTTCAAATCCAATCGCCCGTTTACTATACCCTCGATTCTTGTAGTTGTTTAACCCGGTATTATATTTATTGCCAGTATTGAGCGCTCCGTAAATAATGATGTTACTTGAGTACCGTGGCCATTTTGTGCTTTTGTTTTAAAGGACAATAAATATTGCGAAATAGGTGAAAATAATACGCAATTTTACGACTTTGTTTTGCTTTATTTTGTTTGATTCGTTGTTAAACCCATATTGGATACGTAATGGAGATTTACGTAGGTATATAAAACTAGATCAACTATAAAAATAATGTCTCCCTTTTTATCCAAATGCGTGACGCAAAGGAAGGAATGTGTTGTGTAAACTATTTTTTTTTATTTCAATGTTGGTTCCTAAAAACCAAATGCGTAAACGAATACGGCAGTAAACTAAAATTTACATGGCGACCACCATTGTAATGAGGATGAGGTACCGATTATAGGATATATTTTTTTATAAATGTTTTAGGTACCTACTTAACAGTAAAGAGGCATGTGAGTGACGCCCATCAAACAAATAAAAATTATAAAAGTCCCCGACTAGAGTATTTTTACTCATGCTATTTTAATTGAAACAATTTTTTTTGCAGATATTTCAGAGCTTGGGCTACATGTTACAATGTATCGATTCAAGCTTTCGCGATTTTCACACATTATTATAAGAAAACGGGACTCAAAAAGTTTTGTTGTCGTTTTCTTATAATGGCTTGACAGGGCTTGTTTACTTTTTTTCGATGAAATATTTTTGCAGACGGATACCTATTTTTTAGGTACTTACTTACAAAATGTAGGTAGTTAAGCTACATTTTTTCTACAGAAAAGTTTCACTCCAGCTTCCGTTTTAATAGTCTCATTTGTCATCTCATAACTTCAATCCACCAAAGACAAAGATAACCAGTGTTTCCTCATTATCGTGTGTGATAAAGTCACGTAATGTCGCAGGTAAACCCGCGGTCAGCGGCTGCGGCGCACCGCAACGGGTCTCAGCAGTGAAATCTGTCACGGCATTGTACAGGTTTTTAATTAGCTGACACAAGGCTGGTAGGATTGGAATAATGGGAAGGAAAGCGACTAAATAGTAAGCTTCTAACTTTCTTCTCTTTGAAGAAATAATTAGTTTAATGAAAATGTATAAAATATCAAAATCAAAAGACAACTCGTCGTCAATGCAGTTAAATGTGAGATTTATATTTCATAATGCTTAAGTAAGTACCATGAGTAAATACTTTTTTTATTAACAAAGAAGAATCGCAATGTAAGTAAGTATAGTCAATAACAACATTTTCCTATTAAACACATTTACACTACGGTTCCAACATGAAAATTGACGACATGTAATTCATAATGATGTTCATGAAGATTACCTTAACGTTCGTTGATTGCCTTCGCTGGGATTTCCTCCCCGATGAGGCGCGTAACAGATGAGGGAACAAATCCGTACCTAATTACCCATTCGTGTGTAATCTTTTAATTAACTAACTGTAAACTTATTCGCGCCACTGACAGCGAATCCTTTATGTTCCTTAGCTAGCACCGCCTTAGCGATATAAGCGTTTACATAGACGCAAATTTACACTACGGTGCCACGTAAACGGCAGTAATCTAATACGCCTAGTAAATTTATTTATATTAGTTATACGTTATGGTAAAGCGTAAAGATGTCTACGTAAGCAAGACTGGTGAACCTAATTTGAAACAAAATACAATGTAAAGGATTTTCTACATTACACTAACTGGATACCAACTATCTCAGTGCGTAAAACTTAGTTTGGTAGACAACAAATACCTACCTGAACATACTTATATGGTGGAATCCTTAGGAACCTAAATACATATTGAACATCCAAGATTTAAACCAACATTGTTGTTCATCATACATAATCATGATCTGCCCCGATTGGGGATCGAAGAGATCTCAAGCTTCGTAGTCAGGTTCTCAAACGACTACGCTATAATTGTCGTAATTAATGCGATATCACTATATTATTATAGAACAAATCCTAACTTATCTTCACAAAAATAATTACCTAATGCTCAGCTAATAAAGTTCTCTTATTCTTATTCTTATTCTTAATGGTTTATGAAGTTTGTACATCAATCGTTACTACTCGTGTAGCATATTGTGATTGAGGAAAATGCTTCTATTTCTATTTTTTTACATTTTGTGGGAGAGAAGACGTTTTCATTACCTACTTAACTAAACATCTTTTAATGATACCTAATAGGTACAAAGCAATCAGTGCGCCATTGCACTTTGCCTATGGAGATAGATAGGTACGGATGAGACAGGCGGCGGTAGCACAAAGAGGATCTGTATGTCAACCACCAGGTGCGCCCAACAGATTCATGCGATAGGCTTTGCTCATTGTCCACCGTGTAAGCGCATAATTGAGTTGCCTCCTACCACAGGCTTTCAACATAATAGGCAGCAGTAGGGGGAATTTTATGCTCAGGGAACATATTCAATAGATCTTAAAAGATTCAGAAGATCTTTAGCGAAAAATATTTGAGAATACAGCAAGTTTTTTACTCGTGGATTTAATCTAACTAATATTATAAATGTATGGATGGATGGATGGTTTTTTGTTTGTTACTCAATCACGCCAGAACGGCCCAACGGATCTGGATGAAATTTGGCACATAGATAGAGAAAAGTCTGGAATAGCACATAGGCTACTTTTTATCCCGGAAAATTGCGTAGTTCCTGCGGTATAGCGATAAACGAATTCTTTGCAGACGAAGTCGCTGGCAACAGCTAGTTCATACATAATGTTGTCTTTATTCAAAATTAACTTTGTCCTAAAATGACTTGTAAGTGTCTACTGCGCTCAAAATAAAACAAATATTCCTAATTGTGTGTCTTCTCAATTCCTTTTGGAAAAATCAAGAATAAACATTTGAAACGTTCTCATTAAAAACTAAAAGATGTTGCTTTTGACTCGCTATAAAAGTAATATTTGGGGCTAATATAAATTTACACTGGTGCCATCAAAATATTATCACGGCGCAAATACGACACGTAAACTGCCACAAAACAAGATTGAAGACAATAAACCCGTGAGCCGATGTCAACTGCCTGTCATTTAGAGGAGGGAGTGACTTCACGCCTCGCCGCGCTGGCTGCGCCGCGGAGGCCTGTCAAACCTCTGGAGGGCGACACGAACTTTCTTTTCCATTCGAATTAAGATACTATAAAGAACCGAAATTAAAAGAGGGCGTGATTTTTTTTGCAACTGTCACTTTGTTCACATAAAGTGGCAACAATTAATATTGTATGAAAAGTATTAGGTATTATTGGTTCTTCTTTCACCCATTCTATTATTATTAGTTTCTCTTTGTGATCGTGCTCTAGCTAGACCATAAGCTGTGTAAACTTGGATTGATAACGATGGAATATCAGTTATTCGTCGTCTTAACCGACTTCGAAATAAAAAATGTTGTAAAAAAGAGGAGTGTATCAAATCGATCGTTTTTTTTTTTGTACCTTTGTGTGTCTTTTTTCAGACTAGACTGAACAAGATTGACCCCTATCCCACCTGATGGAAAGTGCTGAAGATGCCAAAGAATATCACGTAAACCACTCATCGGTAAAGCATTATCAGATTAGGTATCAGTAGTCTGGAGGCGGATAATCTTATCTATTTTCTTTTTGATAAAGATGATTTTTTTTTTGTGGTTTCTGTAATGTAATTTCATGAACTCAGAATATATTTCATTCATAGAATGCTACAATTTTCTTGATAAATACAGGCTAACAATTAATTTCAGTAAACTGAAAAGAAGCGGGTACAAGTTAACGCTGTAGGTACGTTTATTTAAAGGATTACCTAAACGATGGATAAGAAAAGTCACTGGTTATTTTGACGAGCAAAATTTGGTATAAAATTCTCGATATAACAATAAAAATACGATACTGGTAAGACGTTAAATTACATATAAATAAACACTCAATAGTGGACTCCGTATCGTCTGCCTGTCGCTCAAGACGGCTCGTACGCGATTGAAATGTTTATTCGACCTCTCCGTTCTTTTATTTCTCATATTCTCGTCTGTTATTGTGAATAAAACAGGGAGAATTTTCCATTCCTTCAATAAGAAAAACGTTTGCTGTTATGGGTACTGTAGGGGCTAATAACAGTTTTACCATGAAAATGTTCTTGCCGTCAAGACACCGTTTCTACACCTATAGAGGAGTGTAAGTTATCGAAGTGTTCAATATTGACCGCATGCTAGACACGCAAAACTTTGTGTTGGGTGTTACATAAAAAGTTGTTTCGAACCTCACAACTCTAAAGCGCTTTCTTTAGTTAAAGCAAAAAGGCAATAAGGTTTAAAGAACAGGAAGCCAACGCTTCAGAGAAGTTAAGTGGAAAGTTAGGGTGTAGTTTTTTATTTATTAGCAGTTTAGTGGTTGGTGCAATATTCACTTTAACACTTCACGAACTTGCTGGCGCTCTTTATAATTGGATGATCACTAATAAGTATCTGGATATTTTGTGAAGAAAAATTGAATAAGGTAATGGTTTTATGGGGCCTGAACTTTCGTAAAGCAGCTGTTTTAAACTAGGGTAGCACGTTTTATCGAAAAGACGGAAGCGATGATAATGGGCCCTCGTAAAGAAGTGAGCCGATAGATTCCGCAAGTTGCCAACTTTTGGGCACCGTCATTAGAGGGCCACTAATGCGGTCGCCTCTGCACACATGCTCGCCCTCACACGCCATATTTTATCACCTAGCTTACATAAGATTAAATCCGTGGTTTGCCAATATTGACTGGCACTGTCGGTGTAACATTATAATTTTTATTTATTTATTTATTCTGTTATTAATTCTTATTACCTTAACATATTTATTTAATAGTCGTTGCAACTATAAACATTAAAATACAGTTACGATGTTATACCTGACCTGTTTAAACTTAGGGTTGAATATTGTGTCTTTTTGTATTATAAGTCAAAGGTTTTTTTCTGTGAATTGTGTCCCAACTCCCAAATAAATGATTTGCAACACAACATACATAATAATATTGTAAGTAATATTTATTTGAATAATACTTAAATATCTTTGAACATGACAACTACGAGTAGATAGACGGTTCTACCTACTTGATAAGACTTGCGTTTGGTCTAAACTTTTTTAAACTCTGACTCTATTTTTACTGCAGGTAATAGTGGCAGATTTAGACATGACTATTTTATTTTGTCGGATTTTCATTTTATAGAACACAAAGAACATCCATCCGCCTTGATTCCGTGGACGTATTAGCATTGGATTTGAATAGAACAAACAAAGGGATTGCTCAAGACAATGTGCTTTCGTAGGCGATTGTAAATTCAGCGTTTCGCAAAAATCCCAGTCGAGACACTACCCAAGTAAACCCCGCATATGTTAGCCCTTTACTTAAATTACATAAACATACGTAAGAGTTTTATGGCGGGCGGAACGTTCGGTTTTGAATACATCAGACTATTCAAGTTGATCCTCCATCTGTTTTGTATAAAGCTACAAAAATAAGGTGCACCATTTTTTTTTATACCTACAGCATAAGTCAAAATATTACACTACTAAGATTTTTTGGGTGCAGTTTTTTATGTTATCAAACTTTATAAAGAATTAATTACTTTTTCGTAACTCGACTTGTAATTCCTTTTTTGGCAGTTAACTTGTCAATTTTGTCTCTTTTTACTTGAAAACCTTGATTTGAAAACAAATTATCTCAAAATAGACTGATAAACAATATTATTGAGCGATGTCTTACAACCTTTCGTGACAGCTGAAAAAAACAATATTATGTTTTACCTATGTAATATGTTAATCATCAGTGGCGCAGGGAAATTTTATCAGATCAGTACACCTTGTGAGAGACGGACCACCTGTGTATTCCTTCGAAGAATTTTCCGCCCCTGTGGCAATCAGATCTACGAACAACACGTACCGCCCACTGCTGCTTTGTCTTAGGCTCTGTTCTTCGAATTATAAGGCCACTGTGGTTCTCCAAAACTTCGGATTAATCAAATCACTTTGGCATGAACAAACAAGTAATTTAAAGTAGGTACTTACCTTATTGGAAAATGTTTGACATGATCCGAGTGCTTTAGTTGTAACATCGCAGAAGAATTAATCTAAGTAAATGCGGCAATGCTGACAGCCTTCTGGGTACAATGAGCAGTGATATTGACCTGGGAGGGGTGTTTTATTTGTAGTTTAAGTAAGGCTAGATTTAGGTTAATTTTGTACATAGTATTTAGTTACTTTTTTAATTATTTTTAACTTTTGTTTAGTAAAAATAATATCTACTCTAAGTAAATACACAACTATAATTCAAATGAAGTAGGTACACGGCTTATGGTAATTACCTACCGCGTTATTATAACTAAGACCGTTTCGGCCAAGGGGAATTGTTTCCAGCAAATCCGGAGGCGCTTGCACTACAGTATTCCAGACCGCAGGCAAATCTCCCTGCCCATATTGATAAATCCTCACAATCGTTCTGGCTCTGCGGATTGCACTACGCCAATGCAACTTGCACCTTGTGTTACATTCTCTTTTGCGGTATTACGTAGATAGTATTAGCTCACGCTGAGCTTACTGGTGTCTGAAGCGACGAATAGGTATACCTACAATAAAATACTACTAAGGGTCGATTTTTCAATCCTCAGATACTCACTTAACATATACCCATAGAGTTATTCGTCGAATATGACTATCTGACGATTGAAAAATCAGCCCTGAGTTAAATAATAAAATTTAGAGAAATTTGAGCCGTTATATTTGTGTCTACAAATTCATTTGTTTTCGGAAAAAATACAGTAATACTAGCTTATCATGAAGCGACACAAAAGCGGCATAAAAACCAAAACTGCTAAATTAAAAACAAGAAGAAAAAAATATATAACTATTAAGCTTCTGCCCGCGACTTCGTCTGCGTAGAATTATACATATAAACGTTCCTCTTGAATCACTCTTTCTATTAAAAAAAAGCATCAAAATCTGTGGCGTAATTTTCAAGATCTAAGCATACACAGGGACAGACAGACAACGGAAAGCGACTTTATTTTATACTATGTAGGTATTGATTTATTTACGAAAAACAGTCCAATTGAGATATATTTAAAAAAAATCCGGCCAAGTGCGAGTCGGAGTCGCGCACGAAGGGTTCCGTACCAGAAAAAAGGCTAAAAACTACTCTGTTAAAACGCCAACAACTACTCTGTTGTATGGGAGCCCCCCTTAATTATTATTATTATTTTGTTTTTAGTATTTGTTGTTATAGCGGCAACAGAAATACACAATCTGTGAAAACTTCAACTGTTTAGCTATTACGGTACTTGAGATACAGCCTGGTCACAGACGGACGGACGGACGGTCAGCGAAGCCTTAATAATCCCGTTTTTACCCATTGGGTACGGAACCCTAAAAACGTTTTATAGCAATTTAGAGTGAAAGTACACCCTGGGAGTAGTGTCACGAGAACTTGGCAAAAGTATCACGTACGTGGGTAACTGCTTTTCGGTCAGACGGTTTCGCTTCTCACCTCCGCCCCGTGGGAGCGCACGGTCTTGAACTGAACCAACGTGAGATTAACTTTTAACTTTAAACTTCAATCCGACGTGTACTTGGAATTACGAATTGAATTTACGCAGGGACTGTTGTGAAGTTGTGTGTAATGTTTTGCGTAGGTATTTTCACAGGCGATGACTTTTCGAATGAATTATATAGTATAAAAAAATACCGATAATAGGTATGTATAATTATTGATTTATAATTATTGAATAAATAGTATTCTGCTTCTGAACGCTGAATTCTCTTTACTAAGAAGTCAAATTCTTAACCTAGGTACAACAAGGACTTATCTTATCTTATCTTAGAAACTAGGGGTCCTTACGTATACACTTCGACCCATTTGTGAATCTTTTGTGTTACAACAAGGCCTTATCAAAACCCCTAAAAAAAGTAAAAAAACATTTATGATGAAATAAATATACCTAACATTTTTCGCGATAAGAGTTTTAACTTTAATGATCGAAATTGTTTTGTTATGATTTATTTTCTCGTGTACTGTTTAAAGTTCCATAGAATACTAAACCCGGGTAAATCTACGGGGCCCCACAGTTTACCTCGCATGGGAATGATTTACATCGCTCACAACATAATCTTTCGTTAAAAGTAATTGATAAATTGAAGTCACGTACTCAATTTGCTGAAGCCGAAGACATAAAGCCCCATAATGCGGCTGGAACTGCCCAACTCCAGCCATTTGTTCGCTAACTGGCGTTGTGCAAGTTACTTGCAAAAACACACGAGTAGTGCGATTTAGAAATCAATGATTTTGGGCCCATATAAAATGGTTTCGTTCAAGTAACAGACTTGACGATTTTTATATCCTTTTAATGACAACTTGCATCTACACGGCTAGCACGAGTACACGCGAGAGTTGTATCGCGCGCGAGATAGACTATCCGTCTCTTTGTAGAAAGAACAGTAAGAAACAGACGGGTAGGTGGTCTATTAGGTTGACTAGTAGTCTAGTAATTTGACTGCCTACCAATAAAATTCGATTCGAAGATTGCCGACACTATAATACCGACATACAACAAACAGCTTCGAGATACGTGGCATAACTGAGATTGACGGGCAGTGGCGGACCGCGACGCGTCACTTCAGGCATCAAATTTGCATAGCACGCATATTTGCGGCGCCCGCGCCAACCCGACCTACTTAGATACGCAATGCCTCACATTTCTGAGATTTGCTACAGCGGATACTGTCTCGTAAACATTGTTTTGTCATAAGATATTTTCATGTAAAAGCTTTAGATTCAGAATGCAAGGGTAAGAGTTTTAAATTTTAAACTATAACGTCTATTTCTGACATATATTAGTTTATCGTATATTTATTTATTTTTATATGTATTAGGGTGTACCTGTATTGTTATGTAGGTGTATTATTATTATGTTAGTGCTTTATTAGTTTAGGTTTAAATTAGGGTCTTTGCTCTTCTAGCTTTCTAGTATGTCTACTCTCTATACTCTGATTTCTGTTGTCCTGTCAATCGTTCGAAGGTTAACTGGAAGAGATCCCTTTAAGGGATAAGTTCGCCTTTGTACATCTATTTGTCTCATTATCTGTAAAATTAATGTGTTTTATGTACCTACAATAAAGAGTTATACATACATACATACATACATACGTCTAGCCAGTATTTTTATTTAGAATAGACTTAGCTTATAAGATGAAAGAAGGCACACACATGAATGACCAAGAGAACACTACTGAGGCAAAAGTTCTGCGAAACGTTATAATATTCATGTAATGTTCCGCGCTACTCTAAGACACGGTACTACCTATCATAAGTTATTTAAGCAATAAACACAGTGCACGTATATTCGAGTACGTCTGTCTCGCAGGAGAAGGCGATGTTAATGGACTTGCTAATTTACATAAACACATTTGCTCAGATTTTGACACCCCCACTAGCGCTTGAAATGCTTGACAGGAAGCGCTCATTCATCCAACAAATTAAGTACGTGCTCACGAAATCGTTCTTGCTAAGTTATGAAACGTGAAAATGAAGAAGATACATAATTTTTAATTTATAAACACAAAGACGCTGAGCGAAGCTACTGCTACAGAAATAGGTGACAAATTCATTAATTAAGGCCAAAATAAGAAAAGTACGAAAAGACGCGGAGCGAAATCTCATTTAAACCTTTACTTTGTTCCTTAAAGCAACATTGTAGCATCGGTATTAATTCCGTTTCAGCAAAATAAACAAATTAAAAGTGGCCCGCGAGTTATTCCGCGTGGCGACTTCATTAGAAAAGTTTGTTACTCTCAAAGCCTAAGCCCTCGCCGGTATTAATAAAGTTTTGTTACGGAGCCGGCGCGGGAAAGAAACGTGTTAATTATCTGCTCGGAGTGCGGCGGCGGCCATCTGTCACGTGGCGGCGCTGCCCGCGCCCGAGGCCGCCTCCCGGGACGCAGCCAATATCCAACAGGACATTCGATGCGATCCCTATGAATGGACATTATCGCTAGCGATAAATAAAATAAGTTACGATATTATTGCGCGTTGATAATACCGTCCGAGCACAACTGCGCTAACGGATATTATAGAGACACGAAAAGTTACATTATTGGGTGATGTTCTGTGATTACTTAGACAAGAAAAGTTCCTGAGCGGATCAAATCCTGTCGACACAATTATTAAATTAAGTTGTTTTTTCGCTAGGTATCAGGTATTCTCAAATTGTCATCTTATTTCATTTTGATTTGAAAGCGTAGAGATATTGTTTTTCTTCTGCCATTAAATGAAACGTAAGTTTATATTTACAGTCCTATTTTGCGCTTAACTTTTTAGCTACTGTTTCCAACAGAACGATCATAAACAGATTAAATGTTTAACGTTCAAAATAAATATTTTAACCTTTTTTCAGAGCCGAAAAGACATAAAGTAAGGTGCTTAAAATGACAACAACAGGCACCCCATACGCAGCAGGTGATAAATTTCATTGTTAATGCGTCCGGGCCAAAAATGAAGTAATTTGTTTAGTCGACAAGAAGGAGATGAAACACATTATTTAACACTGAGTTAACAATGTCTTGGCACCGTCGGAAGCTCTGAAATATCGAGTGTATCGATTGAAACTACTTTAGGAAATTGAACAATCACCTGAACTTACTTCAAAGCTTTCCCGTTGAGGAAAAGCTTTCCTGTGTAGATCGCTATTACCATATTTTACCTACTTAAAACATAAAACCTTTCATCATTTCCCCGGGAATTAAATATGTTTATGTATGACTATACCCGTCTAGCATGATAGCATTACACCAACTTACAAGTAAATTTTGGACCAATCTCAATATATCATTATCGTAACTACCTTACCTACCTTACCTACTTCTAAACCTTGGTAACCTACCTAGCAGTTTGTCAACCAGAGGGTCGTGGATTCGAACCGAAACTCGCACCCCTGAGTTTTTCTATGAGGTTTTCGGTAAGGATAGCATTGTGAGGAAATGTGCATACTCCTGCAGAGCAATTTAATGTCATGCGTGAAGTTTCCAATCTGCTTAGGAGGCCCATAGCCAGCAGAGATGATAGTGTGGCGTTTTGACGTGTAGCTCAAACGCCCTAGTTTTTTATCTGGCAAGACTGACTCAGGTTTTGTCGGGTTTTTCCTAAGAGGTTAGAAGAATAATGAGCTCTGTAACGCGTGATTGATTGTTTACATTTTCTGTGATTGGAATCAATATACATCGTTATACATATATATATCGTTATCACGATACCGGCATTTTACATTCATCTCACTCGTTACGCCTGCAACTG
Source organism: Pandemis heparana (assembly GCA_963854515.1). Lineage (NCBI taxonomy): Eukaryota > Metazoa > Arthropoda > Insecta > Lepidoptera > Tortricidae > Pandemis > Pandemis heparana. The sequence continues at coordinate 9,221,179 of OY978012.1, read as the reverse complement.
CGAGAAGGATAAAATTGAGTGGACAAAGTCTCCCATAATAGTATTTTCTATTCCGTTGACAAAAGTTTAGCAAAATCAAGTGAGACAAAAATTGCCGTAATCCTAAAGCAGGTGACTTGACTTTAGCTGATTGCTGTAATCTTCATCGGCGAAGGAAAATGTTGTAATTTAGTAAGAGCACCGAGTCACCTGGCCTGTTTGACGGGCGCACTTCGCGCCACCCGGTGCACTGATGGCGGTAATCAAAGAAAACACACTAATTAAGTTAGCGCCCGAAATATTTCTTGCGAAGCAAATGTTACACTGTGTACTTTTGCTATTGAGTATTTTTAGCTCGAGAATAAGAAGAATGTTCTCAATTTAATAATTTACTAAGTATAAGCTTTATTTTTTTTTTCTTTTACAAGCCAATATCAGCCTTATATAATAAATACGAATACCTTCTCATTTTACAATTTTCTTTTTGATGATTTCGCTACATCTTTGAGCTCATACTTACTTAAGTACTTACATTAGGTACAGTCGACAAAAAGTCACACATCTCAAATACCTATTTAAATAAATACCAGGCAACTGCGAATTTGTTTTATGCACTGAGGGTTTCTGAGATAAAATATTAAACTATTTTTTTTATAAAACCCCACGCATTAATCGAGTAATCCTGCGTAAATAAAAAACTAACGTCATTTTAGAAAAGAGCTGAGTATAGCTAATCTAATCTAGCTACATCACCGTGATTAAAATGTCAGGTAAGCGACACTGAAAAGCAAGAAATCATAAACAGTAAATATTCCAAAATCGTTCTATCTCTACAGTTCTATAATAAATTCATTCGTCGAATAATATTTTTACGACAACTTGATTCTTCCGATTACCTCCGTTTTAGGTAGTTATATTAAGATGCGGGCTGCTTCCCTGACGGCGCTAGGTGTTTGCTCTCAAATCAGTCGTTTAAACAAAACTGTTTCGTTTTTTCTCTCCGTTTCTAGAAATTCAATTCTCGCCGTCCGTGGAAACACGTTTTGTGACGTTTACCGAACTCATTGTAGAAATGTTGTCAAATAAAGGTTTAAAGGGATATTGTTGCAATTGCTGGTTCAAATTAGTTAGTAATGGGTGTAAAATATTTGCGACAGAGACAATATAAATTTAATTTTTAAATAATGCATGCTCGTAGTAGTTTAATAATTAGCATAATTTAAATTTATTATATCGTTTAATTTTCAATCAATCAATCATAATTCATTGCAACCATGGTATTTACAAGATGTTCATATATTATTCTAGCCAGTAGTTACAAACATGGACCCTACCAGGGCATAGCAAAACTTAAAACTAAAACTAAAAATAAGTAACGTCATACGTATAATCCATATTTTTTGGTAACTATGCCACTTGACTAATTTTTAAAACTACTTTTTTTTTATGTGAATAGGAAGACAAACGAGCAAATGGATCACATAAGGGTAAGCGATCACCACTGCCCATAGACACCCGCAACCCCAGAGGGATTGCAGATGCGTTGCCAACCTAGAGGACTTAGATGAAATGCCTCTTGTGCCCGTAATTTCCCCGCCTGTCTTACTCTCCACACCGGAACACAGCAGTGCAAGCACTGCTGCTTAGCGGCAGGATTAGCGAGTAAGATGGTGGTAGCGATCCGGACGGACCTTGCACAAGGCCCTACCACCCGCACTAAATCCTAATTAATCCTAATATATATTGAACTTCCTTGGCACTAAACTAGTATACTAGTCTGACACTTGCTCTGAAATCCAGCGTCGCTCTGAACGTGTCAGGTACTTTTACAAACAGTTGCACGAACAAAGAATTCCGGGCTGGCGCGTGTGATGATGTCGAACGCATAAAGGCTTTGATGGCTCGGCCTAACAAACCTTTGAAATTGCTGCACATTGATTTTTACGTCTACGGCTTTTTGTACGCGGTCAGCTGCAAAAATGCAAACACATTTGACAGCTCAAAAATACATTCTTACGAATCTTCACCAAAAAATCTTTTTGGCAGCTTAATAGTGTTTGTATTTTGCAGCTGACTCCACGTATGTATTAATTCTAGGTACCTATAATAAAGTAGCTCACACCAATAGTTTTAAGTTCATACAAATCTAATAAAAGCACTGATTCGTTTTCAAAAAACTGTAAAATAATACTTATTTGGTTATCTTGGGTGATTTGAGATTGAGTCGTTAAATCAGTGACGTCACGTTTTAATACTGGGTCCTTACCATGACGTCCTAATTCCGACTCAGTTCTAGTTTTAGCTGTCACTTTTAGTATGAATCTGACAGCGAGATTTGCATAGAAACTAATGACAGGTGGAGCTTATGCCCAGCAGTAGTGCGTACTTAATTACTTAGTACCTACTAATATTTATCGCTTACAATAATAGAAGGTTAAATAACTTTTCTTAATTAGGTATTGTTACAGGAGTATTATTACAGAACAAAGATAGAGCAATTACTGAACGTACGACCTCATTAACTAGGAAACTAGCTACAACAAAAAATAAACACCCAAACAACCAATGGAAACGAGGAAATAAAAAAACTCTATCAATCGTAGAACTAATTTCACCTAATAATCGTGATAAAGCAACAAAATAGCAATTTGCTCGACCATAAAAATAATTGAGTTCAAACTGCGTTTAGGCAATAAAAAGCGTGAAAGCAAGCCCCGTAACCTTTAGCGGGGTCGTGGGAAACCAGGCACCTGACGCAAAGGATAGAGAGCCTAATAGACGCTCACACTGTGAGCCAATGTAAGAATTTACGCCATTTCAGGTGCTCGCACGCTAGTTAGTATTTCGACTCACGTTTTTTTCATGACGTCGCTTACTTCACTGTATACGCTTGAGGCTTTTTTTATACAGTTGATGATCACGTATACTGACTGAAACGCAAAACGAATAGGTACCGCGTCTGCAGTGGAACAGATCCGGAAATTCGTATGCTGCGTATTGATCTCAAATCTTTAGTTCTACTTAAGTTACGCTATTCAACCGCGTGTACCTTGAATTTCACACTACATGCGTTCTGGTCCACAAGAATTAAAATTGTAGACTCAGTGCTCCCACAAGAAAACGAAGACTAGTGTTAAGGGCATCTTTACAACACACTAGGGAACCGGCTAACCATGAGTTATGACGGCATGGAACCCTTATGAGGAAATACGACATGTTCCACTCGCAGATGGTCGAGGGTCGTCTATATGAATAGCCACACTAAATGTAACTATTTGCTACTAACAATAAATCCTCAATAAGAAGACTTTCGTAACATTATTCCAATTTATAACCGCACCTCTAAATTAAAATTCCTAACTAAAAAGTTATATATTAACATCTTCGATAATTTTTCTTGGCCGCACGTATACTTGGGTTTACGAGTAAATCCGTGTAATTGCTACATAAACTAATTGTCTTTTAGAATGAATAACGATTGAAATACTTTATTGCACTTTTACGCTTTTATAGGCAAGTTGGAATATTGTAGTACGTAAATGTCACAAGGAATAACTCTTAATCGCCCTTAGTATTAAACGGAGCAAACGGTTGTGGCTTCAATTCGATGTCTCAATTAAGGACCATTTCAGACTAAGCAAAGCAATTAGGAATTGCGCATCGGTTGCAATTATCGAGGCCGGCATTGTGAGGCGGACCGTGATCTAATATTCATCGTCGGCAGACGTGCCTGTCTACATGGTAAAGCATAATACGTAATTAGATACAGCAAATGTTCCGAGGACCCGTGCCGGCTCGCCGTACATGCATTATGCACGAATCTAAATTGAATGTGCAGTTAGTTGCGTGGATTAAACCTCGACGTACCCGCTACATTTCGTGCCATGCCCACTTACCTTTTTTTAGGGTTGCGCCAAAAGGAAACCCTTTTGCGTTTTAGTCCTGATTTACGTGTATGTGTGCTCTGAGTTGAATAGAAATTGCTTCATTGTTTTGAATTAGACGTATAATTTGCAGTTATTTCAGAGTGATGTATTCATTGGAGGATCCGCTTGTGAAAGTATCAACATCCGGATTCGCGGAAGCTATTACTTACATAGGTTTTACGAAGAAACCCTGCGTTAAACTATACCTGAACGCAGTCAAAAATACTAATAACATGGCATGTGGTTTAAATTTACTAATTATTGTACCTACAAAATTGTTATAAGAATTTTCAGGCGCACAGCTCGAAGGATTTAATAAACTGGGGCCGTACCATGACTATGACGTCTTAATGCGTTTCAGTCTAGGTTCGCTCGCTGTCAGATTCATACTAAAAGTGACAGCTAAAACTTGAACTGCGTCGGAATTAGACGTCATGGTAAGGCCCCTGGACTTCACAAAATCCTAACGTTCCAATCGACACGTTTCGTAGATACCTACGCAAAAAAATGGTCGCTGTGCAGTCAATAGTTCTAATAAAAGCAGAGAGAAAAATCTTTACATTATAAATATTAGGGAAAATCTTTCCGGGGGGAGGAATTAAGAACGTTGACAGAATACGATTCGGTAAGTATTTTTTTCAGAATCTTTGCCCCGCCGTCAGAATGAAAAGATATTGTCATAAGTTTAAAGTCAATATCAAAATTCATCGCTCCTAAAACTGAAGCTCAAATGAAATAGCGAGCGCCGCCGCCTACTATTTATGATTCATACATAGGAATAAAATTGAAAAGACCAAGTGTTCTAGTCGTATAGTATTCACAAAATGCCTAGAACTTGTGACGGAGTAGCAGATGCAATAAACTCAGCGGTGTGCAGCCTGTATTAGAATATGTTTAAAATGAAGGCATAAAAACCCAATAACATGTAAATTTTCTTACCCTGTGTCTGTGCGGAAACTTTTTTCACAGAAATTTGTTGACGGAGCCACTGATTGAGCAATTTGATGGCTACAAAGAGTTTGCTGGCTGATTTGATTGCTAGTAGAACTCATTAATTTTGATATTTTATTGAATCAGGCGTTACTTAGCGGAAGTCCATTTCAATGAACAAAAACATTTTCACACCTCTCATTCAGAAAAGTAACTTTTGCTCCCTGACGACAGGGATCAAAGTACAACTTTTCTGTTCAAGGTTTTTTAAGTGTTTTTTGCAATTGCAATTTTTTGAAGTTGTTAATTGTAGGTACATAGGTACGTACATACATAAATCACGTCTTTATACCTTACGGGGTAGATAGAGCCTAAGGTAACAAGACATAAAGTAAGAATCATGATTGTGGGCGTATAGGTGGAAAAGGGAATCAAAATAGTGATCGGTTGCTAGCTGCATCGCCTATAACATGGTTCCTCAGATTTTCGCCCATTCTCTCGATGGGCTTTTACCGTTTGCGCGGGAAGAGAAGCAACTGGTACATTCTATGTTTTTTCTTTACTCCCAGATCAGCATGGAAGATGATAAATTGTAACCGCGCCATTTCCTATGCTGGTTGTTCTTTAATTATATTTGGATTTTTTTTCAAGTTATCTTAATACACAGTGTGAAATGTTGTATAAGCCACTCGGGAGCAAAACTATAGTTATTTGTTATACAAGGGGGGAAAGTTGTATTTTACTTGCGAGTGTTCATTTGAAACACGAGCTAGCGAAATGACTCTATGATATCCTGAGCGTAGCGAGTGTTTCAACACACGAGGCGTAAAATAACTTTTTACCCGTGTATAACACAAAACTTTTCACCTCACTACAGCGAGGAAAATAAGAAAAAGGGTTTGTACTATCACTCATTTTCAATAACAAAATAACTAGAAAAACATGCGAATATTTAACGTTGACGGCTTAATTGAATAGTTTTGACTTGATTTTTTTTTAATTATTTGAAAGAAATAAAACATTTATTCGTGATATAAATTACAGAAAAAAAAAGAAGTAACAGCATATACAATCACGAAATGGTTCCACCTCAGCATAATGCTGGCCTTACAGCCAGCGCTGGTCTTCCGTTGGGACCATGAAGAGTTACTGTCAGCACAAACATTACAGTGCCGGCATTGCAATCTTTAATATGGCTGAATGGACAATAATTCCTTTACTTATCCCACAAGGGATGAATTTTATAAAAAAAATATATTTCGGATGCGTTTTGTTCGCATATTGACTTACTTGGACTGTCAGAACATTTTATCCGTTTTTACAACAAGAATGAAGGTTAATGTTGAATGCTGATATTTATGAATTAAAATAAAGTTAAAAGACTGTATTTAGTGTTTTTTACTCGATGCAATTCATTAATTGTGATATTAAAAATTCAGCACTTTTAACGTTTTACGTTTTGTTAGCTGTCAAATATCACTTAAGCTTCCTTCAAATGTCTAAAACCCGTACTATATCTTTCTAATCTGTGGTCAAAACTCTTTCTCCACATGTGGATAAAAAGCAATTTTCTCAATAGGTGTCAAACAAACAAAAAGTGCTTTCCGAGCTAGTGAGGTGAAATAGTACATTACTGCAAAGGCCGGGAAGTAAGGGGTTGCCGGCCGAGTAAGTGTGACGGCCGAGTGGTACACGAGGCCGGCATGATACGAGGGTCGGCAACACCTGTTCCGCCCGAGACTTGTATAGTGCTTTTCTCAAACATGCAATGAAATAAATAAAAAAACTCTAAAAAAACCCTTAGAATGTTGTCGCTAGCGCGTGCATTAGGCAGCGGCCGAGCAGCAGCAGGCGCATATCCTCCATGTGCATGTCCTCCAGCAGCGCGCCCCGCCCCCCCGCAGCGCACGACGACGACCACAAAACAAAGCACGATCGCTTTGCAGGCCAAGGCCTGCCATTTTGTATGAAAATCCATTACATACCTACCACTTGTCTAACCGCGCCCGCAACGTGATACGTCCCGGCCTATTATTTGGAACGTAAGGTTAACATTTCATTGCATCTTTGAGAAAAATATTTTTTTATTCTAGATTCAATGTACCGCCCTCACCGAAAATACATCATTTTTACACCCTAGTGACTCAAATAACTACTTCCTTGCTACATCGCTATTCAAAATGTAAATCTTTTTTGTTCATTGATTCAATTAAATAATTCAATAAAAGTAAGTTTTTTTTATTTTTTATTTATATTCTTAGTTGCTTTATTATTATTTTAATTGATCCAATAATAAAAAACATTATACTTGCAAATGTCACCTACTTAGTTAGAGTAATAATATTACTTGATCAAAAGAGAAGAAAATCATTACTCAGTAAAAGCAGAACATGACTTGTCTGGCACGATTTAATTGACCAGGAGATGTCTATTGTGACAAAAACCTGAAAATACAAAGCGAACGTCCTTTAGCATTTCTGGCTTGAATGACACCTTTGTTCTAAAGCAAATCGAAAATAATAAGCGTTTACAAAAGACTGCTCCTGTTTATTCTTTGTTTAAACTCTCCCTCGATATTACGTCGACAGAAAATTCAAAAATGTGAAATTAACTAGCTTGGTTTTTGAAAAACTATGAAAATTTATAGGTTTGCTGTAAATATGGGCATTCTACCTGACTTATTTCGCGTGAGCAAAAGTTATGTGTTTTTTGCATCTGGATCCTTCTGAAAAAGTTTCAATTATCTTGTATGATTTATAATTTAAATAACGATAAATTTAAAATTAAAAAAAACCCGCGCACAAACTACTGAACCAATTTTACCAAACATAGCTTGGAACCATTGCAAGGAATTGGCTTTCGAATGAAAAAAACCACATAGAATTCGATCCATCCGCTGGAGGGCTACGATACCATAGACAGATACATTTTTGCGTCGAGGGATAAAAAACCATTTCGTACTTACCTCACTATCACTACTCCGCAACCAAATAACCAAACTATATCTGTGTGAAACACAAATATAATGTCTGTATAAAAAGCCCGCAGCTCATTTCGTAGCCTTGAGAAACAGGTGTAAATGAGTTATCATTACCAAAAAAGTTGAACGAAACACAACTTTTTAAAGTTTTTACTTTGGTACGAATAAAGGGGTTAACAATGTATCTTACTTAACACAAGAATGGTTTAAGACCGATATTAGATTAAATTACGATACAATCACGCATGTTTTGGAGTCATTCATGTTGTCAGCCAATAAATCGGTTAGTTTGTTGGTAAACATTTGCGTTGGTACGCGGGCGGCGTGGCGCCAGTATTTTCTCATAGCCGACAAGATTGAGCAGGAGTAAGGCGATCATAACTCACGGTTACGCGGCGAGGTGTAATCTCCTAGCGTGGACGCTCGCAATAATCCCGCTCGTCCATTCCATACGCTGGATAGTAATTTTTATACGCCCACCTTGACGGCTTTGCTCGATAAATTTGAGTTAAATTTTAACTGGCGTGCTTTATTGTCAGACATTCACATAAAAGAGTAGATATTAAATGAGCGCGCCACCTTCGACGCTGGACACATTTGAGACGAAGTTTGACGTTCCTCTTTCATCCGTTTTCCACCTTTGTGAGCGTTAGTAGTAAGGTACGCTACAATGAAAAACATGAAAGAAAAAGTAGCGCTTCAATAAATATTCTATTGTTTACTACAAAAAATGAGGAACGGAACTATTTGTGTGAGAGTCCGGATCGCACTAACTTGGCCAGCTTTCTGTTTATCTTTTTATATGGACTATTGGATTATTGTTTATTTTTTATGGGCGAGTGTGAATGGGTGCGTTGGGAGGGGAAGGCCTAGGCGGACGTTCCATGATCAAATTGGGGACGTTTTGGAAAAAGGCCAGGTCAAGAGTACCCGAAACCGACGAGCATGTATGAAGAGATTGATGAATGTGGATGAAGCGAAAGAGGTATGTCAGGATCGTAGCAAGTGGAACAAAGTAGTCTCTGCCTACCCCTGTGGGAAAGAGGCGTGACGATATGTATGTATGTATGGACTATTGATTTGAAATATTTACGTTGTAAAAGCCGTGGTAGCCTCGTGCCTCTACTAACGCAGAGGGTTATGATTTGGAATAGGTACGGGAATGTGCGAAAATACATTTGAGTCTTTCTGTATCATATTAGAGATCTAGCTGAGGTATTTATTAGCCCTCTAATTTTTTGACAATGCATTCAAAATTTCTCTGATATTACAGTGGTTATTACAAATGTCACTTACTTAGATCTGTATCTAAGACACAGAATTATTACCTAACCAAACTTTGAAATTTTCCTTGCATTGGACTCTATTTTGATAACATCACCATGTCAGTCAAAACAGTTTATTATGCCCCGACACGCTCATATCATTACTTTCAGCTGTGAATGCAGAACAATGTTTAAATAGACAGGACATGGCCCGACGAATAAGAACGTAGACATTTGATTTTCCCGCTCACCTCGTTAGTGAGTTTAATGCGTCGCCTGCAGCGATGCTCGTTTTATTATGCTAACGGGCGTTGTAATATTTTGAGTACGTCAACGGTGGTGACACGATGCATATTTAAACAATGGCGTAGCGTCGTGAGATTCCCGCGAAATTGTTGCACCATTAAGCGACACTTCAGATAAAAGCGCAAGGGACGTAGTGCCGCGTCTCGATGCAACACTTTTAGCATCCCCTTCACTCTCTTATTTATCTGTAATTCTTGAACATTCTAAAAGGATGCCATCATTATCGTGCAACGGCGATCTTACGCTTACATTTTACATTTATGTTCTTGCGTCTAGATTAAATAGATAATTATGATGCTTTACAACTATAATAAATTATTCGAAATATTATAAATCGTGATTACCTTTACCTTCCACACACACACACACACACACACACCGTTCACATCTCGTTTATAATATTTCGAATGAACTTAACCGTGAATCATTGAAAACTCTTATGTTTGTTTTCTTTTTAATTGATGCAACAATTTTGGTTGCCCAAAACAATTACACATTTGCAGATCAATAACTGAACCTTTAACTTACCGAAATAAATCCTACAAGAGATTGAAAAACAATTCGAAACAATGAACAGGCGATCTGTTTATAAGAAAACTCTTACCCTTGTTTCCTTCGAAAGTGAAGTGATCATTGAGAAAATCGGCTGGAGATCCATTCGGCGGCGGCGGATGCCTTTGACAGTCGGGACACATCGCGACCTGAACGATTTACATATTACGTGACACTTTTGCTGAGCTCGCCATTGACTCCGCTCTGATAGACTGAGACATCGAACACATTATTGTTTTTCGCATATAACCCACCATTCCGAGTCCCCTTGAAGGGTAAAATGTTTTTTTATTGCCCCTACTGAAAATTCTATGAGTGATCTTGAGCTTTCGTAACATTTAGGTGTTCTTCTCTTACAACCTTTCCTTTTCTGCTGCGAATACCAAATGCCACTGTACATTATCATGTACCTAACATTGCCTCGCTTTGTAAATAGAAATTTCGCATAATTTTGTTCGTGCTAAACAATATTGATTAAATTATGTTAAGACATGTTACGCTGCAGGGCGCGCCGAGATTAAATTATTTAACATAAAACGTAAGTGACTTTGATATCTCACAGGGTTTACACCCTCGAAAATTACGTGGCGTGCTTGTGTCATTACAAGTAATGTACGTAACAAACATTATTTAGACATCGCTCTTTACTTGACGCCTTTGATGCCATTTCTCCTAAGTTAGCAAAGTCATTTTCAGATGCTTTTTCTCTTTTAGCCTCATGGCATTGGCCTCCTCCGTGTATTGGAGGGTTTGGGCTCTAGTTACCACGCGCGCCCAGTGCGAGGCCTAATGACTTATTAATTGCTGATTAATTGAACTCTCCTTTTAAAAGCGGTATTCTTTCAATACTTAGTGGTATTTTAAAATTAAGTTGCTTAATTATTATGTCAAGGCTTTCAAAAACTAGTTCAATAAATAATCATTTGTATTTAATGAACAACCTAGTCACTGCAACTTCAGTACAATTTAGTTTATATTACGCGAAACTCTCAGCCAAAGTTCAACTGCATTTGCTTAAAACTTGTAAATATTTAAAAGCTTAAACTCTAGCCAATTAAGCAACGGCTATAGTATTGCCCCGAGAAAACTTTCTCAAGAGTCATGCTTATTCCGTGAATATAGCCGGGAGCTGATTGCCTTTTAATTAATAAAACCAAAGCCCTCCACTAACAACGCAGGTAGACAACGAAACGAGTAGGTAAACGGAAAATCAAGAAGTCATAACTTGCACTTATTGATCCGACCGACACAGCCAATATGCACGTCATCATCCGCTTTTAAAAACAATTTGATCAACAACCCAACAAAAATATTTTAATTGCGAATGTAAACGTTAACGAAGGACGTCACAAACCGTACAGGGGGACAAATTTGCCGAAATAAAATAAATACACATTTTTGTACATCCAACGCTGATTGCCGGTGCACCTGTAATTTGTTTTCGCTATAATATCACCCGAGTCGACAGTTGCGTTCCATTTGGATGCAGACAAATTGATGGTATCGGGTATTTTTTAACTATTCCAACAAAGGATAGATGGTACGCAACCAATTTAGAACGTGAGATTGTACTGGTCGCGCGGAGCGGCGCGCCGATGAGTCGTCCATTTGTTGTTGCTTCGATGTCCGGACATCAACTCTGTTTAATTGAGCTATTTGTGTAGTGCCCTGAAAACTGCACAGCGTAACTTTATATCGAACTACTGGTTCACGAATCCAACGTTTGTGTTAAAATATTGAATCGTTAATCCAGATTCATGCATGCGAAAAGCTTCTAGTGCGGCATATATGATTCCGGTTTTTGACGTTACCTAGATGATGTCAATATTTGTAACGTAATTTTTATAAATGCCTACGTACTTAAAAGAAATCCAAGAAATGCATGTATACCTACTTACCACTTACCACTCGTACCTATTTCATTTTTATTTTCCGAACATCACCTTTGTATCAGAGAAACAAACGAAATAGAAGTACATTTTGTAACGAAAACAAAAAAAAACGAAACGGGTTGCTTGGTGTTGCTTACTGTGGAACTCTCCGGGGAGCCACATAATTTCGAGAGCTTAACAAACGACCGGGATAACACATGGCTTCCCCGAGAATATCTTGCAGTTTTCATACGGACCAAATAGGTTTTAGCTAAGGAACCGTGTTAGATGTGTAGAAATAACAGGGCAAGACTTGAAACAATGCCGCTTGTATGAAACAACAAAGACGGTATTAAACAGGAATAAAATTGAGCTCCATAAAAGTATTTGAGACAAATATATTAGATGTACTATTTGAAAAATTAGTTCTATAAGTTTTGTATAAAAATGCTTGCTGGATTCGTTTGATGTCAATTGAATTGAGCGACGGTGTTAATTTGCGCCAACCAAAATAATGGGTGCAATAACAAGTAATGACCAGTGATTATGTTAAAACTATTAAAAATAATATTTCCTTCTTTGTATTAGTTTTAAAATTTTATTTCGTTTAAGCAAGATCCCAGTGAGATCGAAGATGGTAGTGGTAGAGACGTTCACACTATAGTGAGCTTTTTGTGTAACTTTTTACAAAAAGTGATCCGTTATTTTGGCTCGTTAGTCTAAGTCAAATTAGATTAATTATTCACATAAGAGAAATGTTTTCCTTAGACTAATTGGGTTAGTACATAGTTATTAGTCATAGTATTGGTTTAATTATGAACAATTCAGCCAGCCAAACATAACCGGGAATACGGAAGCATTGAGTCAAAAGCAACCTAACTTCCGGGAACTAGGTAGTAGGAAGATTTGATAGTTCTTCCAAACTAGTGGCTGCAGTCTTGGCAGTCTAGATGCTGTCAGAACAGCTTCTTGTTCATTTAGTCGAAACTTAGATAGTTTTCCGCCTGATTTCGGATTGTTGCAAATTAAGCGTGGTGCCTAGGCGGGTTGCTCCAATCACAAAGGCTCTAAATTAAATTACCGCTCTAACTCTGTTTAAATTGATTGTTTCGTTTGTTTTTAATAGTGAACTTGTGTTTTGAAGAATATTTTGTTTAGTAGTTTCGCGATTATTATACAAATATGTATGGAGATGAGGGTAGGTTGCTTAAGAAAGGATATTTAAGGTGGAAACACATTGTTAACACGCGACGCGACCCGATGCAACGCGACGCGTGTTGAGTCGAATCAAATTGTATTATTTTCTATGACCAGAACCACACTATGAACATCCGACGCGACGCCATGCGCATACATTCGTTGCATCGGGTCGCGTCGCGTGTTTCCACCTTTAAACTTTTTCGTTACTTTCTAGTTTTTTTGATGTTTGATTCGATACGTATGTCTTGCATTACGTTTAATTTATAATTTTTCCGTTCTACACAACTGTCCAATATTTTGATTTTTTTGGGATATCTTAACCATTAAACGGTACAAATCCAAAAGAATTTGTCTCAACTTGAACCTTGATAAGCACACGTCACTTCAAGCATCAGCTGATAAAATCACGTGGTAAATGAGTGAGTGGTTTGACCCACTTACGTTTGTGAGCATTAGGAAGCCGAATAGGCTATTTACAATGCCAAGAGTAGGTGACAGGGTTTAGGGGTCGGCGGCGTGGGACAGGTGTCCCGCTGCTGCCGCAATAAATAGCTATTTACCAGAGGCTGCGCCGCCAACGGGCTGATCAAATTTGAGTAGGCTTTAGTGATTAGAACTGTGCGGGAATAATCAGTTTTATTCGATAAATAGTTATTTTAAGGTGAAAGTATTATTGAGGAGTATTATGCAGTTTTGTCATTTGCATAGCTGGGGGTCTGTATATACGTCGCAGTCAACATTTTATCTCTGCGCAACTAGTCATTTCTTTTACATAATAAGTAAATTGAAGCGTATAACATGACTTTTATCAATCAATCAATCAAATAAATGACAGGTTGAAATTGCATAAGTTGAAATTAACAAAACCGAAGCCCAGCTCTCTGAAAACCACATTGTTTTCAACAGTGTACTTACATATAAAGATATGTAGGACACAACCCTGAGCTGATACTGTTTACTCACAATAATTAAATATAATGTAGGTCGTCGTTACTGGTAAATAAGATATTAAACAAAGAAGGTTTATTATTAGCAGGATATTAATTACGAAAAACGTTGTTTGTAACTTACAAAACCACTAATGGTGACCTTATTAAAATTGCAGCTATTACAATCAGTTCTAACTGGAAGCCCTTACTCAGAAGCGGGTGATTATCTAGGAGACCGTAGTCCTTAAAACAAAGCTTCCAAATTGATAGTCATGCCACATTTATCATTTTCCCATAATCATTTTTCAATTCCTTTTACTTTCTAAAAGTCGTTAAATTGACCGAATCATCTGAATCTCTCTTACCTACTACTGTTTCAATAAAACTTCAAGCCCCTTTTAGGTAACTTCTCTCTACATTTCAAAAAATCCTGCGGGCCATTCACTAAATACTTCCCCGTATTCGTAGCCTCCTGACACAGCTGTGCTAAGACGTCAGCAAATGAAAAGCCTACTGTAATTCTCTCCACATCTGCCCCTGTGGCCATGGCGTTGCCGCGGACGCTCCGACCGGAAGGTGTTCTCAATTTGTCGTCCGGAATGAGATTGTCGCCGCTTTCTGTATTAAGTGACTTTTACATTTCACTTTACGTGGCTCGGTTTCGATTTAAATCAAGCGAATAAATAAATTGTGGAGAGGTTTCACTAACTAAAATTAAACGATAAACGATCTGTAATTTTTTGTTAGTCGCAACGGTTTTTATCAGTAGAGAAATCTTCTGCGTATGTTTTATATACCTACTAAAATGACTATAATTTTGTAAGTACTCAAGTCACCATCTCATTCCGAGTTAATTTTGATAATTATTATAATTATTATGTAGTGTTGTCTCTTGAGTGACAGTTATTGTTAAAAAAAATGGAAAATAAAGTAGGTCTTTCCTTGAAAAATTAAAAGAAAACCATAAGTAAAATCTACTACACTACGGTCTTAAAAACATGAGACCAGCACGTAAATAGTTTTTTTTTATGTTTACTCTGTAAATCACAATCTATTTTTCTTTTAAGTGAGCAAGATACCTAGTAGTTTAAAATACCGACTTATCTCGAGTTATTTTTTTAAGACTTTTATTGTAATTAAGTGAGAACTAATACTTTATAATAACAACGCACTCTAATCACTAAGTTTAGATAACAGTTCTATTAAGATATTTTTACAAACTGCCGTTAAACTTTTTTCTCATTTCAACATTACGGGTATCGTTTTTGTTTTGAGGTACAGAACCCTAAAATGTAAAGAGATGCATCTTGATTTTTGTAGTAAACGTTTTAAATAGATAGATAGATAGATAAAAAACTTTAATCACGACAAAACATACATGGCCTAAAACAGCATTGGTAATTAACAAAAGTAATGATTATGTCTATTCCACTAGAATAGGTTGACTAGATGATCGGTATACAGCACAGAGGTCACAATCCTACCAAGCGTGCATAGGTATTTAGAATGCAAATCAGGACATGGATGAGCAATTTCTATAAGTAGATGTGAATTTTGTCACTTAATTAAGGTTGTGAACAGTTTTCACAGTGACACGCTATTCAGTTTCTTCGACTGTACATATTAGACAACATAAGGCAGGCAAATTAGTTAAAGTTTTAAAACTATTACTACCGGCAAAGCAAGGATACGTTATCTAAACACCTACAATGTTTAATTAACCTTGCGGTCTTGATTTGTAAATATTGAACGTTCAATATGAAAAAAATGTATAAGGAAAACTCATTCAAAATATCTTTATAACTAAGCAAGATGTTAAAGCCAAAGATAAAATTATTTAACGAAGTGTTATACCACTATCATTAATATTGCATAACTTACAAGTTTTAATAGTAGCATGTGTCTTTTTTCACATGAAAACCAGACACATTTCACTATCAGGGCACACGATACCTAGCCAGTGACTTAGGTACGAGTATCAAATACCACCCTGACATGGCCGTAGTAAAAATAACTTTTAATCAATCATTGCTATTGACACCAGACCATCAACACTAACGTTAGTGCATTAGGACGACACGATTATTTTTGATGCAAACAATATTGACCACGACGGTTCTTTGAACCACCTTTTCTGAGCTTAAGTGCTAAAAACAAAAACCGGTTTAATTATACCGGTACGTTAGCGCTCCGTAGAAGCAGTGATGCGGTAGCATACGGCGGATTCACCACGTCTGATCTTATATTAATAATCAGTTATTAAAATCCCTACAATGTTAAGGTGGACTCTCCTGTTTTGTGTGTTTCTGACACCAGTACTGAGCAGAACACACAGACTTCCGGAAGGTATTTATATTTACGATTACATATCCAATTTGTTATTATTAAATGTACTTAAATTTAGTATTCAATTATAATATTCATACTTATTTATTGCGTGTTCACATTAATTAGCGGTATGTAAACGGTATGTAGACGTAAGTACAGTGACGTAAGTGTAATATTAGCTCAAATTAAGTAAACACTACGTTCATCATAAAACGCGAATGTATTAATTATCACTAAGGGACTTTTCTCTGGTATGTTTTTATAAGATAATGCTTATCGGTTTAAAATACCAACTTTGGCTTCATTCAGATAACTCATTATTCTGTGAAAAATTACTCACGTTGTTGGAGATAATTGCCTAACAATGACATCGGATTAACTAGTCCCAGATATACATTTTGGTATTCAAGAAATCATTCATACTCAGAATATTTTCTCATTCCTCTCAGCAGTTTTGGTTTATCACAAAAAAAATTACAGATCGGACAAGATTTAGATCCAGTGTAAAGTTTAATTTTTCCTAATATTTTACATTATCTCCAGATAATTACGGGGTAATGTAGAACATATTCTTTTTCGACGGTTACGTGTTAGAAAAGGAACTCTTGTATAGGAGGGGGGGGGGGGGGGGGTGTAATAAATAATTATTATTACTATTATTATTATGTTGGTACGGGTTTCCGATCACGGGCCCATGGGGACCCGGTCATTATTATTATTATTATTATTATTATTATTATTATTATAGGAACATGATATTATTATTATTTAATGCTATTTCCCAGCGGTAGCATGTATATGTATGTACAAGCTGGATTATAATATGTATGTATGCTTTTGATATATTCT
Source organism: Pandemis heparana (assembly GCA_963854515.1). NCBI lineage: Eukaryota > Metazoa > Arthropoda > Insecta > Lepidoptera > Tortricidae > Pandemis > Pandemis heparana. Next base: position 9,204,064 of record OY978012.1, on the reverse strand, counting down.
TAGGTAAAAAGCCGAGGTAGCCTAGTGGTTTTACCCATAACCTCTCAAACAGAGGTTCGTGGGTTTTAATCCCGGACTCGCACTTCTGAGTTTTTCGGGTTTATGTGCGAAATTACATTTGAAATTTACCATGAGTTTTTGGTATGAATATCGTGAGGAAACCTCGATGCGCAACAATCCTATAATGTCGCGTGGGAGCTATAGCCCAAGCCCTCTCATTATGTCCATTGTGCCCAGTAATGGGACGTAAATAGGCGAGAGCTAATGACGATGAAGATGATATTTTTAGGTGCTTACGGAACTCTTAACATAAAAACTCTTGGTACACGTGTCTGACTCGCAATTGGTCAATTATTTATTTCTTTTTTAGGGTTCCGTACCTCAAAAGGAAAAAACGGAACCCTTATAGGATCACTTTGTTGACCGTCCGTCCGTCTGTCAAGACCATTTTTCCTAAGAACGCGTGGAGGTATCCGGCTGAAACTTATATCAAATACTCAGATCTACTGCCCCTTGGAGCTGTGAAAAAATAAAAATTCTAAGCCAACGCAATCAAAAGATACAGCCGTTTATGCCGCAAATAAAACTCGCAAGGGAATCAAAACCTACAGGGTACTTCCCGTGAACTCAGAATCTTGAAATTTTGCATGAAGGTAGGTCTTATAGCACAGATATAGGAATAATTGCGAAAACCGTAAATATGTACGTATGTCTGTATATTTCAGTGACCAATATAAAGTGACCTCACACTGCGTACATTTCACTTTGGAGCAGGGTTCTGCTTACACTGGTTTATAGATAATGGCACGGAACCCTCGGTGCGCGAGTCCGACTCGCACTTGGCCGGTTTTTTTTGAAGTAAGAAAAAACTGGCCAGGTGAAAATGTAGCTAGGTAGGTACTGTAGGATTTTGTGCAATTAATTGCAAATTATTATGATTAATTTGACGTTTTACGTAACGGTGCATGCTGTGAGTGTCGCTAAATATTATTAATTCTCATTCGAACATTGCACGTTTAAATGCTATCATATTTTTTGATTTATCAAAAATACATGGCTTACAATAATAGGTTGATTTGATAGTTTCTGTGACATGACTCATGACATCACCGTTCAAACAAATTAAATAGGTATTCATACACTGCCTGGTACTTACTCGACCAAACTAAATCGTATGAACAAAAAGCTCACACAAATAGGTGTGCCTATTTAAGCAATGATAAAATAGAGACAAAAAGTCTTATTAAAAACATATTTAAAGATCTTGTGTCTGTCTGATAACGTTAGATAGGTACCTATAAGGGAAAATTTACCAGTTATACTTTATGATTAATTTAAGCGCCGTTTTTAATAGAATCAACGTGGACCTAATGAGGAAATTTTAACTTCTTAGTATAGGTATTAACAAATTTAAAAAGTCACTAGTTAATTGAGATCGAAAACCTACAAAAAAATTCATTAATAAAAAACGAAGTACCTACTGGCACGCGTTTAACAAACTTTTTTGTTTCTTTGTCAGAAAATCAATCGTCACATCACAAGTATACGAACAACGGTCAAGTCAGATCAAAACGTCAATCTCAGGACTCTACTGCAGATCTTGGATCGCCGTCAGTTGATATGAACAATCACGAAACACAAAATGAACCATCACAAAACAATAAAGAGCCTGATAAAAGCGCGTATTATAGTTTTTATGGCAGTACTCCGCAATACTACAGGCCTCCTCCTCCCCCGCCTCCTCCGCCTCATTGGGGCTGGGGGGGATACTACGGGCAGTATGACTACTACCGACCACCATCTCCGCATGACGGAAGATATCCCCGGCGACCCGAAGATTTTGGTAGACATCATCCCCCGCCTCCCCCACCTCCTGATTACTCTCATGATCGCAGGCCACCTCCACCATCCCCTTACCATGACAGACCATGGTCACATCCACCCCATGATCGAGGCCCACCACCGCCTTACGAGCATGGACCGCCTGGTCATAGACCTCCACCATATGGCCATGGCCCACCGCCACCGCCCCCGTATCACCATGGCCCACCCCATCATCCTCCACCGCCACCATATGGCCATGGACCTCCACATTATGATCATAGACCCCCTCCACCACCCCCTCATGAACGTGGACCCCCTTACCACGAACGCGGACGTCCTCCTCCACCACCTAACGATCAAGGGCCTCCTTATCGGGATAATGGTCCACCCTCGCCGCCACAAGATCAAACACCCTTAATTGATGTCCGAAGTCAACCCCAACAATCACCAAATCAGAATGACACTCCACCGTCAAACGATCAATTCAATGATATGCAGTCATCTAATAGCAATGATCAAGATAATACAGAGCTTCTGAAAAATCTCAAACTCGTATTCAGTGATGACTTTAGAAAATCATTTTTGCAAAATAGGCAAACATTCCAAAATGGTTCTAGTAATGATAAACAGGGAACTATGGAAGAACCTAAAAGTGGAATAGGTCAAGGAGAACCCCTTATTAACGTCGATACCAATATAAATCATTCAATTAATATCACTCCACCGCCTCTTCCGACTATATTCCAAGTGGTACCTGTAACGCCAGAAAACTAGATTTAAAATTATAATATATTTAAAACTATAATATTTTTTTTATCATACTAACTAATCTTAAGTTCAACTAGTTACCAGTTTTGTACTTGTGTTTATAATAATTTAAAATAACCATTAAAAATTTTCATGACAACTACTGATTTGTTTTATTTTATTGTTGACAGACCAGCAGTCCGTTCCTAGTTCATTGTCACACCAAATCGATCAGTTAAAATATGTCAGTAAAAGATCTCCTCAGGAGGACATACCTCCAGAACCAGAAAATTTTACAGATGAAAGGGATCCCCGAAGCTTTAAATATCACGATGGGCCACCGGATCATAGAGGACCACCACCGGGTCATAGAGGACCGCCTGATCATAGAGGCCCACCTAATCATAGAGGCCCGCCTGATCATAGAGGACCACCTGATCATAGAGGCCCACCTGATTATAGAGACCCACCTGATCACAGAGGTCCGCCGGATTATAAAAAGCCACCCAATAATAAAGGACCAGATAATCATAGAGGGCCTCCAGATAATAGGGGACCAACCAATAATAGGGGACCACCTGATAATAGGGGACCACCAGATAATAGGGGACCACCAGATAGTAGGGGATCACCAGATAATAGAGGACCACCCGGCTATCCAGGACCACAGGACGACAGGGGACCGTCTGCTAACAGGGAGCCATCTTCCCAAGATATCAACGACGAAAAATTACAGGATAAAAATGAAAAAAGTCAAACAAAAGATGAAGATAAGATAGATGACAGATTCTCTGCAAGCAATGTAGATTCGTCAACTAAAAAATCACCTATTTCCCAAGGGTCTATTGATGAATTAATATCATTAATCAAAGGTACTGAAAAACCAGTTCAAAGTGGAGATGGAGTGGCTCTAAAGGACAGACCTGTAATTAGTTCCGCTGTAACTAAGCATCCTACCCATTTTCCTTTGTTCCAGGCAATTGCTGTAACACCAGAAAGTTAAAATATTACTCAGTATCGGTATTCATATTTCATTCATTTCATATTATTCACTAGATCAATGTCACCATAGCATTCAAAGTTCATTGTTACGAGTATGAGAATAATCCTATAATATTGAAAAAATATACTAAATGTTTTTTGAAGAGGGGCAAATTTCATGTTTTTTTGGCAGTCGTTTTAATTATTGAGAAAGTTTATAGTTTATTATACTATTTTAAAGGTGGAAACAATAATCCACAAACAACACGAATTCATACGTTAAATTGCATTAAAAAGGTCAAAATATTAATAAAATAATGTTCAACACAAATGATGATATCATGTTTTTATTGGAATTCTTTATAAAATAAAGTAGGTACAATAACTAAAAACAGTGTTAGCAAATTATTCTTTATACCATACTAAACTTATGAAATAAAATTTTAAATGGCATTTTCTGTTTGTTATATGAATTAAAAAACGAAAACCTTTTTTAGGTATTTACCTATCGTAGCATTGTCATAAATAAGTAGAGTTCGTATCTTATAAGCTCTCATTGTCAAAATGTAGGTTTGCATCTGCCGTCAGGGGTACGGCCGTATCCTGTTGCACAATTAGCTTTAAAATTCTCTCTTCCTTCTTTATCGGTAGTTGTTGAAGACGGAACTACTGTTGTTTCCTCGTGCTTTACTTCTTTTTCTTCTGGTTTTGCTTCAGGTGTAGTTGGCTTGGAGACATCATCAGACTTTTTAGCATTTTCGCCAGACAGCGGTGCCACGTTTCCAACTTCTTTTTTATCCTCTGGCTTAACCTCAGGTACATTTGCAGCAGTTGTACTAGTTACTCCATTTTTATCATCAGTTGCGCTGGTACTGGATTCGGTCACACTGTCTGGTCTCCAAACTTTTTTAATGTCTTCTCGCACTACTTCAGCCGTTTTTTGAACTTTGCCAAATAAATCTTTAACCAACCCGCCTTCGACTTGGTAAATAATTGTAAATATAAAACAACTGGCAAAAATTACAGTAAACTTCATTTTTAATGCTAGTTGCTTACGTCTGGTGAGCTTTAAACTGAACTAAAATAATTACAGAGAACGTTTTCTTATAAATTGTAAAGATAACACTCTAGACCCCTGACCTTTTGTAGCTTATCACATTTGATAAATAGCTTGGTTAGTAAATGCGAAGAAGTTGTTCCGTTAAATATGTTATTTCGTTCGGTTCTTATTAATTGTGCTCGGATCATTTCTTCAATTTCTCAGACGGCTTCTCGGCAGCCTCTGTAAAAGATGTATTATTTACTACCTTTTAGACTTATGGTCCTATCCCGAGCGCGAAGAAATACATACTGTATTTATTCTTCTATTATTTAATGTTTAATGAACCGTGATGTTTGAAATCTAATAATTTAAAAGGTATTTCAAAATTAACATAGTGCATTCGAGGCCGTAATTTAAAATATATTTACCTTTAAAATATTGTCCTACAGTGTCCTAATGAATCACGTTTTTTATCTGGAGGGCAATCCAGGAGCGGCACCCTTATTACTTGGCTTGTTGCTATATCCATCTTTGAAGTAGTCGTTGCAAGCAAAGAAATGTTACGAAGTTTCTCATGATAATTAAAACTCACTCCCGCTACCAAATTCACTAATAACATTGTCAGTAACACGGTTTTTGCGTCCATTTTCTCGCAATGTAATTAAAGCACTGCGCCACAAAATCTGTAACGTGCTGCTTAGCAATCACCACGGGTCCCTGCAAACGCCATTCACGTCCTTCACCGTTCCATATTTACAACGATTAGTGTTTATGGGCACATCGATCATTTTACCATCTGCTTTGTCTTCACTTTGTCGCTGTGTGCTAGTTTCAACATGTTTCTCAGATGTTTTCTTGGGTGAAATAGCGTTCACGAAACTGACTATCGGATTTTCGAAGATGTCTAAAAAATCTTTAGTAGAAATAGGAGCGGCCTTAACAGGAACTAGTAAATAAATAACAATTCCGAATATCAGTATTCGCGTGCACAGAGGCGTCATTCTACAACGCTAGGCGCGTTCACTATTGATTCACTATTTTTTATCAACTAACGGCGTCTGTTGCACGTTCCTATCATGTCCAATCACACTATGTATACCACCTATATAAGAACTTTTATCAGTACGACGATAGGCATTTATGTTGAATGAGCTAATAACAGGAGTATTTCATCGGAAATGAATTAATATTTCCTGTAGATATTGAATAATACTTAAGAATTAAAGACTTATTACCTGTAAAATTGCTATCGTTGACTTAAGTAATTTACATCTCAGTTTGCTTGGTACGGATAGGTACCTATCAATATATATTTTTTACATGTGTTACTTAAAAAAAACTTTTTGCGCAATGATGGCAAACAGTTTTTGCTATTCGGTCTGACTCAATTGGTCGTCAATTTTCCTTATCGTAATTAATGTACCATTAGCAGCATCATAGCCAAAATGTTTTATGATGGCTTCGATTGTTGTCTTTTCGATGGAGCAAGGGGAAAAAACGAGATTCGAGAAGGTTGGTTGATATTTTACATAAGTTTAAAGGTATAATGCTTTGGTTTTCATTAAGCAGGGGTTTACGATATTACCTTTAAAATTAGCACTCTACATAAATATCGTCATTTACGGAAACACCAATAACTGAAGATTTTGGAAGAATGTAAATATGTATCAAAATTATAATGATCTAACTGTACTTACTTAATAATTTTACCTATTTATGATCTTTGTAATAAAACCGGGCGTTCTCTTCCGCTGCTTCGGCTTTGTTTTGATTTTCCCACTCAAATTTCCATTCATATGAATCTTTAAATGTGCTAGGTACTCGTAAATATTGGTTTATATTATTATCGATATGCCTGAAATTCAACACGCACACACTCGCAAACATAATTATAATTTTTAAATATTGTTTTGTTCCAATTGTTAGAATATTAGAATATTTGGATTTGCTCTTTTCTTAATTATCATAATAGCTTTTCCGATCTTGTTCCATGAAAATTATACATAATTTCTTATATATTAGTACCTTTTAAATAACAATAATGTAATCTTAAATTAATTACTACAAATTGCTTTTACCTCTTAGCACAGATTTAGACACTTTAAAAAAGGTACCAACCACTGTTAACATTCTGTATGATTTTTGTATAACTCAAGTTATTTTCCGGAATATTAACAAACATATTTGAGTAAGCTGTAGAATACGACTTACAAATTGGTACCTAGTTGAGTTTATTACATCAATTGAATCCTATTGCTTCCATTGCCTCGGCGGAATAAATTGGTATCTGACATCAAATTATGTCATGTTAGTTTTAAAATAGAAGTATTTTCAAAGCACTAACAGTTAGTGTGTATGCGACAGGCATTGTAAAAAGTAGTGCTTCGAATATTGAGAATTGGTTATGTTCACTTATTTTTAATTTTAACCCCCGGCGTAAAAAGAGGTGCTGACCGCTATGTAAGTTCGTCTGTGGCACTGTACCTATCTCATAAACGGGTTAATTGATTTTGAATGCGGTTTTTTATCGGAATGATTCTATATATATGTCTACATGTTTTATAAAAATTTGTTCTGCCATTTTTGCGTTGGGTTATTTTTATATATTTCCAGATTTTACCTAGTTATTGGGCACGTAAATCGCTCCGATATATATAAAGGTGACTGTACTTGAGGTTCGCGTTAGCCAATGAATCATGCTTATTTAATAACAGCAATAAAAGTTCTAATCTATTTATCTATATAGAGAAATTTCTATATCGCTTTAGTAACATGTGAATCAACATACAAACATCAACATTTTTCAGTGTTCCGTATATTCTCTTCGCTATAATAATAATAATAATAATAAAGTTATTTATTCAGACAACAAAGATCCAATTATTGTTAGTAATCACTTATGACTATGTTAGTATTCATATTGGACAAGAGACATTGTATTTTTAATTAAATGTTGCATCATGGAGCACTCATTTCTTACGGCTATCGTCTTCAGAAGGCTGTTATTGCTGCCACAAATTCTTGTCAAAAGCGATGCCATTTTTTTGCGCAGTACAGCATTGAAGCTGTCCACGCGGGCTTCGGCAAACATGCCTACCTATGCATGCTATACCTATAGGCTTTCGATAACTAGGTAACTTCAGTTCAGTACCCAAACATAGGTAACTTAAATTTAGCTTTATTTTTAACGGTCACTTTTGTCTTTTTTGTGCTTTCGTCATTACGAAGGGTTAGTTTGCTTTTAAACCTGACTAATTTTGATAGTTTCAAATAATCGCGCTCAAAACGAAAATTTCATTTACTTATTTATTTTTTGCTTCAAAACAATCTCAATGACTTATTAGAGTAGTCTTTCATCGTCATTAAACTATTTATTAACAACTGGTTAGTAAAATTGGACATCTAATTTAGACATTTATTTAGCTGTCCGCTCAAACACTCGTAGGTAGTTTACATACGCTACGAACCACCACAAGCCACAACAGACTCTTTCCATCTTCCATCGTCACCAGTGGAAACTATTTGAGCATCCGAACATTACATAGGCACATTGGATCAGTGGTGGTTACAAAAATAGTAAGTACCGTAATTAATGATGAATGATAGAGCACTCTTCGAGTGCATCATTGTTAAACCTCGTTAGTGGCGCTCGCAATAGATCCTCGCCCCAATGACTACATTCCGGGAGCCGCCCTTACGCGGAAATAGCGGACAAATGCATGGATAACCGCTCACAAGTCAGTGTGCTACTTTCTTGGTCAAAAGACACTTATTAACTGTTATAATATATTTGCAGTTGCATGAATTCCTTTATACGAAATGAGGCCACTTAACAAACATGACGAACTAGGTATTAATACAGAAAATAACACAATGCCTTTGACGAGAAAATTATAATACAAAAATCGGTTTACGTCAAAAATTGTGAGGGACTGTGAAAATATTTTTTTGCTATATTATTTACTATAATTAATTCTTCAGACTTCCTGATTTTTTACAGTTAGCTAATTAATTTAATGACCGGGAGCGCAATTAGGCACCGATACGGGTAGGTAGGTAATGACGCCGGAACATGGATCAATTAACTCATACGGCAAAGTTTCAGAGTAAACACTTACTAAATTGGGTAACAAATTAATTGAACATTGTTTAAAAAGGTAATTAAATTGTATTATAAACTAGCTTCTGCCCGCGACTTCGTCTGCGTAGAATTAAACATAATAAACCTTCTTGAATCACTCTATTTATTAAAAAAACTCGAATCAAAATCCGTTGCGTAGTTTTAAAGATATAAGCATACATAAGGACAGACAGCGGAAAGCGACTTTGTTTTATACTATGTAGTGATAATACAGAATTTTGAAATCAATTCTATATCTAAATCCTTTTAAATAAATGTCTGAAAGGAAATAATAATTTACTACTGAATTTTTATTATGAATTACACTTTTTAACGTAGGTACTTATTCATAAATTAATTTTTAGTTCCGCATTTCTTCAGGTGTCTCGACTTCTTATGCTGAAAAAGAGAATAGTTACATATTAATTTTATTGATTTGCTTTGGAGTTCTGTTGCTGAAATTCTCTCAGAACTACAATAATACACGTAGCCTTCTCAGATCTCGGGATATTATTAAAAAAAAAAATTCAATATTACTATTAAGTCGCTGTATTATTCTGTCAAACTAAACACTCCACTTTAGTTTAAAAAGCATGAATTTCTCAAAATATATTTAAAAAAAAACGGTTTGTCCGTAGATAGGTAATTTACCTGTTTTATTACCTAAATCCGGTAAATCCAATAAATTTGGAACTTTTTATCGTTGACCAACGATGACTGTTTATTTACTTTCATTATTAATAATCGGTACCTACGTATTATCAAATCTTATCGAATGCTTAGCAGAAGTCAATAAATAATGTGGATTAACTAGTATTACACAGTTATGTGTAATATTTATTTATGATAGTAATTCATGACCAGATACACATTTATGTGACAGTTTTATGAAGATTTTCTTGGTAACAATTTTTTTTAAACTTAAAATTTTGCAAAATTTACTTATCAATAACTCATCCTTTAGGAAATAGGTACATAACTATAGATAACTATAAATATATAGATAGTATGCGTTGATTGAGACAAACAACGGTTGTAAACAAAAAGAAATTAGAAGTAAGTATAATCTTAATTTTCCTAGCTTCGGTCAGCGTAGCTTTAGTGGAAATGGACTAAGTAAGTATAAGTTCTTGGTTGAATGTATCGTTACTTACGTGGTTGCCGTTGTTGTCGTCGTCGCAAATTTCATTGTTTCTGTCTTCCTCTGAAGATGAAGATGAAGATGAGGATGAAGAAGAAGATGAGGAAGACGATGATGAAGAGTCATCCTTCTTGCTGTGACCCTGTAACGATAATATCATTGGGATTAGAAAAATAATATTTAATAGGTAGTATTGAGACACTAGTGTTAAGTAATTAAGCGTTACCATTTAAAGTTAACCATAACGAGTTTACTCTTTTCTTAAAGGGCCGTCTACGCATCTGTCCGTAATCTCCCTATATTACGTAAGGTTGCCCTTGAGTGGCGGTGATTGCTTTCCATCAAGCGACCCGTATGCTCGTTATCCCCCTATTTCATACAAAAAAAAATTACCGTGACATGATTGTCCGATGATCTGACTTTTAAAATTTTTATCAGTTTTATAATTATCATTTCAAAGAAACATAATTGTCGTGCCTGTTAAATATTCCATGATTGAATCAAGTACGAACACCCAGCTCATTATATAATGAAATTGCAAATAACAAAATTGCAGCCTCAACTTTATTCCCATTTTGTTCATTACAAAATGGGAGTAAAAATATGAAATAACGCGGCAAAAGTTGAAGAACAGTTTCATCATTATTGCTCATTAGAGCCGCAATCGAGGCTCGCTTGAAGGAACCCGCGTAACGCAAACATTCTCCAAACAAATTGGAGCGTTCCACTGCGCGCACTATGGCCACTCAATTATAAGTACCTATAGCCAACCAGCAATTTTACAAACAATAACATTAATCTGAGTGATTCGATTATGCTAACATTTAATTTCATATGTTTAGTAGATAGTAATAAATATAGCTATTTTGTGTTAATCTGTAAGTTTGTGCCGTTTTGGCTTTAGCTGTTAAGGTGCAGATTTGTCATGAATAAATAAATAAATAAATAAGCGAACCACTCCCCTAAGTCCTATTAAGGTCGTCTTACAAGAAAAAATAAATATGTATCTATTTAGTCGGTAAATCTAATTTAAAGCTCGACTGTTTTATACATTTTGACACTGCTAAATCAAGATCTAACTTTCAAAGTTTTGGATAAAATTAAAAGTCAAGCATACGGCTGTAATAAAAAATAGGTTGATTGCTTTTGAAATTTAAGAAAGCTAGAATTCCTAATAAGCAATCTTTTACTGAACATTTTAATAGCAAAGCAAGCAAGAAATACACACATGTTAATTGTACACTGATAATATCTCAGAAAATTTCTTTGTTGAACTTAGTAGTTATAAATAAACTTCAATATTTTTCTAGTTGCGCAGACAAGCTAATGATTAGTACCCTGAGTCTAGGTATTTATTCTCACTTATTCCAATGCTTGCATAAAAATAGTTGTAGAATCAACATGAATGAAAGCCGAGGTTGCCTTGATAAAATACTCACGCTGCGGCATTTGTTGTCATCTTCTTCAGACGAAGACGACGACGACGATGACGACGAAGACGACGAGGATGAATCGTCGCATTTGTTTTTCTGAAAAGAAACAAAAACTGGTAGTAAAACAAATGTCTAATCTTCAAACAGGCTGGTAATAATTACAAGACAAACATTTATTAGCTTTGATACAAGATACCAGGATACAAGATCAAACCCTGTAGGTAAGGGCACTGTTAATATTATAATTAAATAATTACTTATTATAATTATACATACATACATACATACCGTCACGCCTCTTTCACACAGGGGTAGGCACTGTAGGCAGAGACTACTTGGTTCCACTTGCTACGATCGCGACATACCTCTTTCGCTTCATCCACATTCATCAATTTCTTATTATACTCAATAATTATAATTATTATAATTATAATTATAACATGTATGCAGTACTTACATATAAGATTGAACGTTAGCTTAGCAAATTTATATGGATTGAGTGAATTTTAGAACTTTTAATAACGAGCAGTAGTTCAGCTAAAGGTAAAAGCGATGTCTGCCACCCATGAACGCAACACCAGAGGATTGTAGATGGGTTGCCAGCCTAGAGGGTTACCACAATCGCTTAATGCGTGCCAAGTTCTATTCAGCGTAAGGGACAGAGCTATATGGCTGCATAACTGTGTCCCTTACGCTAAATAGAACTTGGCACGCATTAAGAGGCTGACAACATCTAATTTTATTGAAATTGATGTTATTTAAGCACTTTTTTAAGAAAAACTACACACTTAAAAAATACAAAAAAAATATAATGTTAATTTTCATCATATTTCAAACACGCTAGACGGACTCGATACATAATTGAACAAAATCGGCTCGATAGAAAATAATTTCAAAGATTGGTCTTAAAATCATCATTAAACGGTTCTATGTCTTTATGTTTTCGACGTATGGGTCTGCAATTAAAAACATGAAGTCAACATATTCATACCTACACGGCTAACGAGTCATATTTCACAAATAATCCATACTTTTTTTTATTTCTTCTTATTTGTGTCTTATTTGCAAGATTTTAGACGCGCGCCAAGCTGCCGGATTAGTTTCTTCTCTTTCACTCACAGGCACGCGAACCGTATGTGTGAAGAATGGCGCTGCTCAAGGTCATTTGCTGTTGACAGCGCCTTAAGGGATTGTGCTAACCCCCTGGACTGCTTAGATGTAATATCTCAAGGACCACTTATTTCACCGGCGGTCTTACTCTCCACGCAAGAACACAGCAGCGCAAAAATACCCGCACGTACTCAGTATTATAAATTGAACTATTAAATGCGCAGTATTATTTGTTTATTATTTATTCCTTAATTATTCCTTCACCCCTGGTCTGATCTAAATTCGTTATCTCTAGTTGACAATTAATAACATAAAATGATAACAAGACCTAACCTTTACCTCTCGACAGCACTACAAAACAGATAATACGGGTGCCTACATTGAGTAAGTACTAAACAAGGTAAAATGTAATATTTAAGTTTGGTAGTGACCAGTTGCCAACTTAATCCGTACTTATATATTATAAGTGCGAGTGTGTCTGTCTGTTACCTCTTCACGCTAAACCGCTGAACCAATTTCGTTGGTAGGTATAGAGATAGTTTTGTTTTAGTCATGGGGAAGGACATTGTATAGTTTTTATCCCAGAAAATCGTACAATTCCCCCGGGATAGGGATTAGTGAATTTTGCGCAGATAGAGCCGCGGGTAACATCTAGTTTTTGTTTCACCATCAATTAAAGTTCATCATCGAATCATCTATTACGGATTAATCTTATTTTATTTTATTATTTAAAAATGAAGTTAGTCAATTATTATACGTGTGCTTATAATAATATAGGTAGGTACTACATTCTTTATACTAGTACTGCAGTATTTTTTTAGTATTTTTTCGAAATAAAGTGTATATAAATATAAAGATGAAATATGCATACTACCTAACCTACGTAAGTGGGTATATTTCATTGATTGACAATGCAAATTTTTCTATAATTGCACCAATAGTACTAACAACAACAACAAGCTTTGCGTACTTCGGGACTAGGTCGATTTGTGTAAATTGTCCCATGATATTTACATACTTACCATAAAATATCTACGGTTTTCATAATACATACATATACGGTGAAATTAAAATCACAGCTACATGCTATACGAGATTTGTATCAGCAAAAAGTTAAATTAATTTTAATTGCGATCAGTGTTTGCTATAATTTACACTCAGGCGTTTCAAATAAAGTGTTGCAGTTAAAACTTTTACTTACTTAATTTTTACATACGAGTTCAGTTGTTATGCGTTGATATGCGTTTATACTTAAGTCTAATGTAACCCAAAATTAATTAACGCTATTACTTTTATGCCGATCAATCAAACCAATAAAAAGACTATGTATTAGATACCGTTAAATTGAAAAGTATTATTAACTTAATCTAACTAATATTATAAATGCGAAAGTATGGATCTATGGATGGATGGATAGATGGATGGATGGATGTTTGTTTGTTACTCAATCACGCCAGAACGGCCCAATGTATCTGGATGAAATTCGGCACATAGGTAGAGAAAAGTCTGAAATAGCACATAGGCTACTTTTTATCCCGGAAAATTGCGTAGTTCCCGCGGGATAGCAATAAACGAATTCTTTGCAGACGAAGTCGCTAGTAATAAATAAATAATAAAAATCTTGGGACATTGATACTAATTAACTTAGTACCAAACTAAAAAAAATCTTGTAATATGGGTACTAGACTTGAATAAGTAAATTCTTTCATTTCATTCTTAAATTATATCAAACATCCAGAGCTCGAGAACAAGCATTCGTATTTTTTCTCAATCCGCACTGGGCCCGTGTGGGAACTATAGCCCAAGCCTTCTCACTCTGAGAGGAGGCCTGTACCCAGCAGTGGTACGTATATAGGCCGGAGATGATGATGATATTTGCCCCGCCCGGGGATCGAACCCAGGACCTCAAGCTTCATAGTAGGTTTTCTAACCACCAGGCTATCCGGTCGTCAAAATTTGTTCAACTTACATGCCGCCTGTCATCGTCATCATCGCACCGAGAATGATGATTGTTTCTGCAAAAAATATATGTAGTTAAGTATTATTCATCACTTTCATGAGATAGTACTAGACAAAGATAAGATACGAAGTAGATCAAGCCATTCGATCTACGGCATATTATTTACTTTGAGTCACTATGTATATGTTTACTTAATCGTAAATGAAGCGTACCTGCATGTTGATCTTGCGTCAGTGATGGCTACAACAGCCACAATGGCCAGAAGAAATAGGATGGTTTTACTCATGATTCACGTTCCCGCTTCTACTGAAATAATGAAACAGATGAATACGCAAGCAGATAATAGTTTCGAAATCATTAAAACAATTCGGTCTGGTTATATTTTACTGATAAAATTAAACTCAAAGTTAGTCGGTCCAATTTATTTTAACAATGTAGGTTTTAAAAATAAGATTTATGATTTAAAATACTTTGCCACTTACCTATTTTGATGAGTGTAACAAATAATGTGCGATTGGTCCGAATCAAATATTTGCACTGACTTAAGAGACTGTGAGATAACATACATAACTGGAGCACATATTTTATAATTTACATGACATTAATGATCCTGTAATAAGGTCAAGCTGATAACAAACAAAGTCAATATCAATAAGCTGCAAAAAACAACATGATAAAATCTCAGAAATTCTAAGACTGCGTCAGAAACACGGACTAACTTTGCGGCCTATCTTGTTTCTGAAGAGATTTAGGTAGGAATGGAACGTCTAAGATTAGGTTAATCGAGTGCGGAAGTAAGTGTTTCCTTTATAAACAGCCAAACAAACTGCACGATGCGGCACATTAATACAGGCAAGCAATTCACTCTACTTTATCTGGATTAGGTATTCGATAAACGCTACGCCGTCAGCGAGAAAACAAGCTCCTTACATAGATAGAAGGGATTTTAATATCCCTAAGTAGTGATGATACTGGCCTTCTCCGCATAAAAGACTTGCAAAGTAATCCGCAGAAGGCGTACAGATATCTTTCGAATCTTCTTGAGTCATCGCATCCTTTTCGAATAAACAGGGTCAAGAAAGTATTTTGTTGGAAACGATTTTACAAAAATACTTTCAGATGTAGCCTTAAAGAGTTCGGTTGTGATAAGACGTGTCCATCTCATTTTCTTAGGCTTAAAAAATATTAAAAAATTGTTAAGTTTTGTGAGAATTTATAGGTGCTTATAAAATACAAGTTGTTTCTAAAAATGTTGTAGTTTCATCTGCAAAAGCTTGCGCTACTGAATAAATGAATGGACTTACATAAGCTATGCTTTGAGTATTCTCGAGAGATCGAATCAGAAATTAGGAAGAACTAAATTTACCGACATAGTTCAGTACGTTCCACACCTTATGCTGTTACTGCAGCTATTACTTATCAGAAATTTTGTAAACGATAATTGTTTCCCGGTAACTTTTCAGTAGGCTGTTACCCCAATGACTGCTGAACGTATTACTCGCGAGTGAAATTACGAACCGGTTTAAAACTTCCCGATGAACCGGAGTTCGAAAATGGCATTATAAATTCACCAGTTTACAATCACAGCGCTACTTCGTCGAGGCAAAAAAACCTTGGCGGGAAACTCGTTCTAACTTTTCCTATTTTTCTGCGTTAATTTCACCTGAACCCATTACACTTGGCAACAATTCTTAGTGCGAACGTTTCTATTAGGGCGCTTAAATTGCATTTTAAATGACTTTCTCGAAACTTCGGAAAGGTAAGAATAACTTTCTTTTCTCGTACATGGACGCCTTTTATTATCATGTAACGAAGTAAAAGTAGTCCGACTACCATTTTATGAAACTTAGTTTTAATACGAATGTAGTACTTATTCCTGGTTTACGTCATTTTTGTAATATTCGCACATTATCTGTAGATGAAAGAAGAATAAACACTTTCATTCATTAGTAATACGTAGGTAAGTTACCTTTTGGAATATCCCAGAATTTCGTTGCGTTATGAGGCGACCGCTACAGACCTAGAAGTGAGTGAGTGGTCAAACAATATTTTGCCATTCTTCAAACTTAATTACAAAACTTAAGGGTCAGACGTGAAGAGTATAGCGTAAAAGAAGTAGCCAAGTTGAGCAATGAAATGTTACGGATGAATAAGTTAATTGGCCCCTGGAGCGTATCGACGGGGCCTCCTGTGGCACAGAGGAATGCATTTAAATTGGATTTTAAGAGTAGAAATCACCGGCGCGCTCTCCGCCTCTCCCAGTCTTGTTAGAGCCAATCTCAAAGTTTACGTAAACGAATAAACCTCCCTCGTCAACTAAATCCACCGGTATCAATTCAAACTATAAATCAACTGTTACCATTTCATTGCACTGCAAAACTTTTATTCACTTAGTAATCTGCATTTCAAAAATTTACTATGGTTGAAATCGGTACACTCAAAAAGTTCTATCCGCGTTTGAGCTAAGAAGATAAAAGTGATTACCTTTGTAATGTAGCTTTCGTACAGAAAACGTGTAAATTACCCCTCGAACTTTTTTACAATCAGGGAATCGTCATACCATATCTGGCGTACCTGATTTACCAAATTTTCTCGAAACTGTTTAAGTATTTATATAAATATGGTCGTGGTAGGTCACACGGATCAGACAGCTCTTTGATAACACAGATTTTATACCTATCTAACCTAAAAATTGCCTCAATTGGTATTGATAGGCAGAAGTAGTTGCATAAAGTTCAAGAATATTACTTGAATATTAACTGTTAAGAAACCTACATCGTACCTTCCCAATTTTTTCAAATATACGAAGAAATTTAGTGAGGTACATAATGTATTAGTGTTAAGCTAATATATTATAAATTGAGATTGTGTACAAAAAAACAAAGTTAAAGTTGGAAAAATTACACCTTTACTTGAATGAATAAACACGCGCCACTTGTTTAAATAGGCAGGGTAACTAAGTGTAGGGAATATGGAACACGAATGCTCGTGTAAAATGTGGGCTAATATTTGTAGTACCCACTAACTTGCATGCATATGCCGTAGGTAATGATATTAGTTTAGGTAACTTTCAAGCTTACTTTTTTTGTTGTAACTCCCGTATTAAAAAGTTTATGACCTCCGATGTACGATATCTCTATGCTTTTTGCGAATACCTGTATGAAAGTAGCAAATACAGGAAAACTATTAAAAAATTAAAGTAACGACAGCACAATAAAGAGGTCTCGCTTGATTTAACTTCAATCCCAGCATTTCATGTCATGCTCTCTGTTAAGAACACAGAAAAGCACGGTGCTACACGGTGTCGACACCGTGCCTCGCCGGGAGCCTCCCCACTGCGCCGCTTTAGACTGACATACGATCGCGAGCAAGCAACACCTATTTACTTGAACATAGAAAATTAAACTATATGTATATATAACGCTGTTACGGTACATTAAACGTAGTTTTTGATAATTCGTGGAGTTCATTGAAGAAGATACCCAAGTCCCAGTAGCAGCACCTTAACATTTTGGCGACCGAAGACACGACATTGCGCGGAGGCGCAATACCACGCGACGAACCTAACCAAAAAACACGCGGTCTGGAAGGCATAACTGGTGCGGAGCAGCATCGAACCCTGCAGGAGGATCATCAAACCAGGGGAGTGCCCGTTCCTTTTTACACTTTTCCATTTTCCTTTCCAGAGAAAGACTCAAACGAGCAAATAGTGTTGTGGTTCCACATTATGGCATGTGCATAAATCCTCTTTGCACTAGGTAACAATTTAACGTACCTATACAAGCTAAAATGAACTGTAAAACTGTTGCTGATCTTGAAATTCTTCCTATCGCAAATTCTTAATTTTTTCTTACTGCTTAAATTATTTATGTACAATCTTATTTGCATATAGGTAAAAGAAAGGTTTCCATTAAATAAATAAACAAAATAGTATACGTGATCAATTTAGATACCGATCTAGTTAAAATCATTCTTAGAAATAAGTTGTGATTTCATTATTATTATTATTCAATGCATTCGCCGAAAATTCCAGAATCGTAAGCGAGTGGCTCGCTGCGCAGGCGCCGGCCGGCGGCCGCCCGACCGAGAACAAAGGATTAGCTAATTACGCAACACAGGCAAGAATCTGAATCAGGTTTTCCGGGATACTACGGTATTTATAAAATCCTTTATTTAACTAATTGATTTGAGTACGTGAGTTGTATAAAGATGACCGACTTAAGCCAGTTACAGAGAAGACGTAGTGCTATAAAGGGTAAAATTACCAATTTCAGAAATAAATTAAAGGAAATAAAAAATTGTAAATTACTTACAACGAGTCACATAAACGAATTAACTATTCGATTGTCCAAATTTGAAAATTCCTTTAATGATTTTGATGAATTGCGTGATCAAATTGAATTGTTGACTGAAGACGCAACTCAGCTGTATGAGCATGTACAAATTGAGAACGATTTCTTTGAATTAATTAATGTCACTCAAGAGTTTATATATTTACATAAGCAAGGAGTTCCTGTATCCGAGGATAAAAGTATTAACTTAGGTCATCAAGTTAACATAAAATTGCCACAAATTCAGTTACCTTCCTTTGATGGCGATTATAGCAAGTGGTTAGAATTTAGAGATACTTATAAATCGATTGTGCATGAAAATTCTTCATTAAATGATATAAATAAATTTCATTATTTGCGCACGTCGCTCGAAGGTAGTGCTGCAATTGTAATCAAATCTTTAGAAATTTCAGCAGCCAACTATGAAATAGCGTGGAACCTTATATGCGATCGATACGATAGTAAAAAACAATTAATAAACAATCATTTGCAAGCTTTATTAAATTTTGAACAACTGGTTAAAGAATCAGATACAAGTTTAAGAAACATTATTGATCATTTAAGTAGAAACTTACGTGCGCTAAAGAGCCTTGGCGAACCCACGGATTCGTGGGACACTCTCATTGTTTTTATGTTTGCCTCCAAGCTTGACTCGATCACTGTAAGAAAATGGGAGGAATATAAAGCCACCCTGAGTGCTTCGCCTAAACTTAGTGAATTCGTTGACTTTCTACGAAGTAGGGCCGATGTCCTGGAGTCGTTGTCCCGAAGTAGCAGCAACGCTGAAAAACCTGAAAAAATAATACAAAAGAGATTAGATAAAAATCAAAAATCATTTGTTGCTTCTGCTTCCACAACACTGACTACCAACTTACCTCCAATGTGTTGCTTGTTATGTAAAGGTGACCACCGCATATTCAACTGTAAAAAATTTCTTGATATGTTACCTGAAAACAGATGTAACGAAATATATAAATTAAAGGTATGTCCCAACTGCTTTCGTGGTGGTCATCGCGCATATCAATGTCGAGCGAGCCCATGTAAAACATGTGGTCGCAAACATAACTCATTATTACATAAAACGTACGTACCCAATAACCCAGTAGCTAGTACTTCTAAGGCTAGTGAGTCACACTCGTGTGACCATAAGGTACAAAGTGCGTGTCCCGTTTCTTTGTCTGCCTGTACTGCAACTCAAGTTTTGCTGTCAACAGCTATGGTAGAAATCGTGGACAGAGAAACGAACCAACACCACAGCGTACGCGCATTACTCGATTGCGGCAGTGAATCCTCATTTATAACAAAATCGTTACAGCAAAAGTTAAATCTTCCTGTTCAGGAAATCAAACCTGTTGACGTTACAGGCATAAATAAAATAGGATTCACAGCTATGCGGCGATGTAAAATAGAATTACAGTCGAAGGATAGGTCAATTCAAAGAACAGTGCACTGCATCGTAATTGAGCAGATTGCAAATAATCTACCCACTAACGAGGTAGATATTTCATTATTTAATATTCCCAAAAATGTGAAATTGGCTGATACGGCGTTTCATCGTCCCTCGCCAGTAGAATTGTTACTCGGGGCAGACGTTTTTTGGGAGCTTGTCACACAAGGTCAAATCGTACTAGGAAAGGGAAAACCGGTTTTGCAGAATTCGCATTTCGGATGGCTTGTTGTAGGTCCAACCACCTGTAATAATAATTCATTAGAAAACAACAAAATTCATTGTAATTTTAGCCACGAAATCAGCGTTCAACTTGAAAAGTTCTGGAAATTGGAAGAGTTGTCTCAAACCGAAAAGTGGACACAGGAAGAAGAAGCTTGTGAAGCTCATTTCGTGGAAAATACCTACCGACTACCCAGTGGTCGCTTTTGCGTGAGTTTGCCACTCAAAGAAAAACCCGAAAATTTGGGTGAATCATTTAACACAGCATTCAAAAGATTGCAATACTTAGAAAAACGTTTTATTCGGCAACCTCACGTAAAGGAACAATATTGTGCATTTATACAAGAGTACAAAGACTTAGGTCATTTAAGTGAAATGGAAAAACCTGACGTGGCTAATTATTTGCCACATCACCCTGTGCTACGCGAGAAAAGCGCGACGACAAAATGTCGTGTTGTCTTTGACGCGTCCAGCAAAACCACGTCGGGTCTTTCTTTGAACGATATAATGATGGTTGGGCCTACAATACAGGACGACATTTTTTCAATTCTCCTACGCTTTCGTCAACACAAATACGTACTTGTTGGGGACATTGAAAAAATGTATCGTCAGATTTTAGTAAATGAAAATGATAGATATTTGCA
Organism: Pandemis heparana; assembly: GCA_963854515.1. Classification (NCBI taxonomy): domain Eukaryota; kingdom Metazoa; phylum Arthropoda; class Insecta; order Lepidoptera; family Tortricidae; genus Pandemis; species Pandemis heparana. Next base: position 9,183,062 of record OY978012.1, on the reverse strand, counting down.
GGTAATATTATGGCGAGAAAACAACACGGAACCCCTTAAATACTTACGTATAGACACAGTCACTTACGGTACTGCATCGGCTCCATTTTTGAGCATTCGATGCTTATTTGAAATCGCTAAGGCGTGCAAAGATCCATACATACAAACTATAATTGAAAAGGATATGTTCGTAGACGATCTAGTAACCGGAAGTGACAGCCTAGAGCAACTTCAATACATCCTGGGTTCCGTATCTCAAGCTTTAACTGAGGCACAGATGAATTTACGAAAAATTAAATCAAATTGTACTCACATTTTTGAGACTGATTCCAAATTTGCAGCTCAACCTAACGTCGAGTTTACTAATGAATGTACTACGTTGGGGTTGAAATGGAACCCGACGTCAGATAAATTGCTAATCAGCTGTTCGAAGGAATGTGAACATGATAAACAGTTAAAGTGTACTAAGCGCTCGATTTTATCCATCACGGCAAGCATATTCGATCCGTTAGGTCTTCTTAGTGTGTGTACAATCACATTTAAGATTCTTTTACAAAAATTATGGACTTTAAAGTTGGATTGGGACGATGAAGTACCTACCGAGATTAAACCACTGTGGCAAAAAATCGTTCAAGGTTTAAGTACTTTATGTGCATTCCAGATTGAGCGTTGTGTATTGTACCCTCATGCAAAAAAAATAATTTTACATTGCTTTTCCGACGCATCCCTAAAAGCATATTCTGCATGTTTGTACATTTACACGGCCGGCGATAACGAAATGCTGACGCGTCTCATTTGTGCGAAGGCCAAGGTCGCGCCACTCAAACCGATGACCATCCCTCGTTTAGAGCTTCTGGGTGCATTATTGGCCAGTCGATTGTATGATAAAGTAAAAAAAGCATTAAGATGCAACATAGATGAAGTACATTTTTGGACAGACTCGAAAATTGTGCTCGCATGGTTAAATATTTATAAAACAAATAAATGTAAATTAAAAACATTCGTGGCTCATCGAGTTTGCGAGGCAAGTGAGTTGTCGCGTGGCGCTGTATGGAGGTACGTTCCCTCCGCTCAGAACCCAGCTGACTTAGCGTCACGTGGTTTATTACCCGAAGAGATGACATCAGCAGACCTTTGGTGGAGAGGGCCTACTTTCTTGCAGGGTGACGAGGCAGACTGGCCTTCTCAGGATATACAAGTTGATTTAAATTTGGATATCCCCGAAGTTAAATCAACAATCAAGGCTATGAGTGCCCAAGTCAGTCATAATTCCGACTTGATTAAAATGGAGAATTATTCCAACTTTAATAAATTGAGAAGGACAGTCGCGTACATTTTACGATTTGTCAACAATTGTAGAAATACTACAAACAGATTTGAAGGGCCACTGAACGTGCATGAACTTCAAACAGCTGAGTTCAAATTAGCAGAAATATCGCAAACCATTTCATTTTCAGATGAAATAAATTCATTAAAAAATAATTTGTCTGTACATAAAAAATCTAAAATCATATCATTAAATCCATTTATAAATAAAACTGGGGTCATGCACGTAGGTGGCAGATTAGATAATTCAACCTTTTCGTTTGAAAAGAAGCACCCAATCATTTTAGATGGACATTGTCATTTAAGTAAATTAATATACGAACATTTCCATTTACAACTTAAGCATACCGGGCCGCAGCTGCTGCACTCAAGTGTACGCGAACAGTACTGGATTATAGGCGGGAGAACATTGGCAAGAAACGTTTATAGAAAATGCGTAACGTGTAAACGCCTGAGAGGAGCAGTTGCCACCCAAATAATGGGAAATCTGCCGACACAACGCGTGACGCCAGGTTTTCCATTTGAAGTAGTAGGTATTGACTACGCCGGTCCCTTCTACATACTAAGTAAAAAGGGCCGAGGTGCTCATCTTATTAAAACCTTTTTATGTGTAATGTGTTGTTTGAAAACAAAGGCGGTTCACCTCGAAATTTCAAGTGATTTGAGCACTCAATGTTTCATCCTAGCACTTAGAAGGTTTATTGCTAGGCGAGGTAAGCCGCGTGAAATATTTTCAGATAATGGCCGAAATTTTGTAGGGGCCAGTAAAGAAGTAGGTCAGTTTCTCAGTAGCACTTGCAATTCGGTATCGGAAGTCTTTGCAAATGAAGGTATCCAATTCAGATTCTCGCCTGTGTATTCACCGAACTTCAATGGTTTGTTTGAATCAGCTGTCAAATCAGCCAAGTACCATATAAAACGCATTGTAGGTAATATGCATTTCACATTTGAGGAACTCGCCACGGTATTTGCGCAAGTTGAGGCTATTCTCAACTCGCGCCCACTCTGTCCTCTCTCATCCGATCCTCACGACCTATCCCCTTTGTCCCCAGGGCACTTCCTCATAGGAAGACCGCTGACCTCACTGCCGGCACCAGACCTGGAAGAAGCCAACCCAAAACAGCTGCATAGATACGCCCAGATGGAGCAAGTCCGACAACATTTCTGGACCAGGTGGAGCCAAGAATATATGGCTGAGCTCCAGCAGCGCAACAAGTGGCGTAATCGCCAACCAAATCTGAAGCCGGGACAACTCGTCCTCATTAAGCAAAGCCAGGGTCCCCCATTGACCTGGCCACTCGGGCGCATCGTCAACCTTCACAAGGGAACCGACGGGCTGTGCCGAGTAGTCGACGTGAAAACACAGAAGGGCAATATGCGACGTGCCATATCAAGCATCTGCCCCTTACTCGACGACGAAGGTGACGAGGAGCCAGCCAATTCTTGAAAGCCGGAGCTTTCAAGGCGCGGGAGCATGTTAAGAACACAGAAAAGCACGGTGCTACACGGTGTCGACACCGTGCCTCGCCGGGAGCCTCCCCACTGCGCCGCTTTAGACTGACATACGATCGCGAGCAAGCAACACCTATTTACTTGAACATAGAAAATTAAACTATATGTATATATAACGCTGTTACGGTACATTAAACGTAGTTTTTGATAATTCGTGGAGTTCATTGAAGAAGATACCCAAGTCCCAGTAGCAGCACCTTAACACTCTCAATTATGTGTGAAATTTTAGAGATGCGTTAGATTGGTGGCAATAAAACAATGCTCAGCACGCTATCACACCTATCTTCCGGTTGATAATAAGCTAGGTCATATATAATCATTAGCTGTTAATTATGAGGCAGCGTCTCGGCACGCGGGTCATTTCTCAGGTCAGGAAACATTACGTTAATGGTCGACAGACAATGTTTCTATGTTTGCTATAATAGGCAAGGCTTCACCTTTGGGTAGGTAAGTAAGAAAAAGCGTCTTTCTATAGGGTTCCGCCTCCAACAAAGGGAAAAGAAGAATCCTTATATGATCACTTTGTTCTCCGTTTGTCTGTTTGCCAGCCTGTTTGTCTGTCGAGATCCATTTTCAGAGGAACGTCTAGAGTACGTACCGAGATGAAATTAATATGAAATATGAATGCTTTAGGCCTTTTGCAACTGCAAAAAAAATCCAGAGTTTACCTGTGCAAACAAAATATAGTACAAACTTTAAAAAACGCAATTTCAGAAAAAAATGTGGAAATCAAACAATTACAAAAAAGTAAAGGAAAAATCGGAAAATCACGGATTCCCATTTAATTAAGTATAACATTATTAAGCAACCGACTGATAAAAAATAACTTATCATTTCTGTAAACTGTGTATAAAATAATTTCGTTTCCTACCATTAATCAAAAATCATAACTCACTACATACTGAAGATTCATAACTAAAGCCTCATTCATTGGCCTATCCATTGACGTCATCAATCAGAGAGCATGCTCGTATCACATCCGACTCCAAAGAGACGTGTGAGAAGCGCTCCCGAGGGAAATGCAACGTGATTGTTGAATTTTCGCAAATGGTCGACGCGTCTCGTGCAGTGACAACCGGGGAGCCGGGACTCTGCCACTTATCCCGCCTGGAATCTACAACTGGTGAATTATTTTGAACCAGACTTTATCTAAGGCAGAGGTGAAAATGTAGTATTATTCAGACCTTGATGCGAGTAGGATTGAAGGTACGGTTCGACATTCGATTTTGGACTGCGTGTGTGATATTTAGTTTTTCAGGGATATTTTGGGCTATTTAATTATACACTCCTGTAAATGTTTTTAGCGTAATTAATAAAAAATAAGTCTAGCCGTACACTTTGAGCATCCATCAGTAGATATGCATAAATAAAGAAACATTATATTACATTATATTTCTAAATAAAATTTCTAAAAAATGCGTGCTATGGGTGGTGTAGCGGAATAGCACGCATCACGGAATGATGACGATCCGGCTTCGATTCTCGGCCATAGCTTTACTTTATTTTACTTTCCGTATTTTTCTGTGTTCTTATTTCCAGTGTCATTTAGAAATTTCATTTCTAACGGGTAAAAATAAACATAAAAAATCAAGAAGTAAAATTCTTGATTAATTTGATAGTAAGGAAACATTGTGTCATCCACAACTAATATCTAACCACCTGCTAAAGTATTCTAAACTAATTTTAAAAGTTTTTTTTTTTTTGTCATTAAAATTAAAATTGAGTTCAACTCCTCTTAATCTCAATAAAGTAATCATTATTGGGTTGGTTATTGTTCCTGAATATTGTGGACAACATTCTAAGATGAAACATAAACGAATTTACTTCAAACAATAACTTGCTCTGAAAAATGTATCTACACTATCTTTGACAGGGGCAAACCAATTCATAAACCATTCGCGTCTCTCGTTACATATGTATGGCCCTTGAATTTTTGTTACTCATCCGCTAACCTGACCGGGCTGTCCACTTAACTTGAATAATGATGTGTGAGGAAAAAGGATCGGAGAGGTGAACCGGCAAAATGCCCGGGGCCGCGCAATCTGCGCTCCCCGCCCCTAAAACGAATACATAATCTTTCGTATTCCACTTTAATCCAAATTTTATGTGTTTTTTTTGCCCCACTTATATCCCCACTTAAATAATAATCCACTTGAAAAGTCAAATTTATATTATTGATATTTATATCTATTATCCTTAAATTCAATACGTGATCTTACGAATGGTAAATTCTCGAGTCATCTTCTTTACCTACTATAATACTCGGTGTAAAGGAGCAATCCGTGTGACAGCTTTCTTTCTCTCGGGCAAGCTGTTAAAACCGGGCCCATCAAAGTCTAACAACAGCGACAGTCCGGTAAATAAAGACAAGGTACATAGAGATGTTCATCAGAACAATTAATTTCACTGTGAACTGTAAATTTTTATTTTTAGTTTCTGTTTAATGTTTAAGTCACTTAGTGTTGGAATCTTACTTAGCCAATGTATACTGTTTTCTTTGCAATAGTGTGTCGTTTGATACTGTGCGCGTCACTTCATTTTAAGTTACTATGCTTAACTTGTACTGTGTTACCATTTGTGAGTTCCTGTAATTGGCGCTGTGTTACTACTTTCATTACCTAAATTGTGTTAAATGCTGTTGGTTCTCCTTAAATAAATTAATAAATTAATAAATTAATGTGTAAAGAAACCCACACAAAATCGCCTTAACTGTTTATAATAAAAGCAGTAAATACAGTGCAACGTCAAAGCCGCGTAACAGAGATATGAACGTATGTACGTAGCAGCCGGCGACGTGTAGATGCGGCTTGCGGTGCGTAACCCCGTGGAAAGAAAACGGCTTTCTTTACGAGCTATTTCGCTGAGCCAATATTTCTCCGCGACAGAGCGCGCCATCATAAAATAAAACGAAAAATTCCGACGTACTGCCACAGCCGCCATGAAAATCATAAGGGGCCAGATTTTTATTGACATTGGTGAGAGCTCCACTTTAAAAATTGCCTAATTAATCTACACACGTGCGAGCAGCTACATAAAAATCACGAAAAATCGTCGCTGCTGCTCGTGGCATCTTTCTCTTTTTTGGTACTGTAGTTAAAATGACAAAAGGAACTTTTTAGAAAGAAAAAACCTTTTGCCATCTCCGTTTCTCTGTTTCAGTACAGTTCTTAACAAAACGATCACAATTCTTCACAATCGCACTGACATTGTTTATTTGAATTGAGTATGTATCTATTACAAAGGTAAGCGTGGGTTCAAGTACAATCATACATTTATCAATCATACGTGTATAATGATCAATATGAAATCAGAGACTACGGATGCCTGTTATGCTATTCATCCGGCCCATTAACAAGCCACTGGTACGAGCAAAACCGTTTTAGAGGACTCGTGAATATTCATGTTGGGTCTAAGAGCTAGCGCAAAACAGTCTTTAGGACTATTCGCATGTCATAGTAATACAATACCACGTTATTTATACTCTGAATTGGTTTTAAGTAGTAGTAATGAAGTTAGTAGATTATGCGTGTATGTAAGCTACAAAAATAAACAAACAAACGCCATACAAAGAGATACCTACGTATATAAAAGCGCAATTTTTCTAGGTTCTTTATCAGTCAACCTTCGAGCGGATGAGATGAACATTTAGTTAGGTAGTGGCGTTAAGAGTAGGCTTAAATTTTTGAATGGCGAAAATCATAGTGCCATTACTTCAATAGCTAGAATAAAATAAATTCGCCATAAATTCAGGACTGTACAGACTTGTCTTGGCCTTTAGCACAAGATAGAGCCGCCTAACACAAGTATAATTATTATGTTTATAAATATCAACCAAAACATAATTGGAAAAGTTTTCAGAAAAAAACTAGGTACATGCCAAAGCCACACGCCATATGTAAAAACCTACAAAACGCAACAAATAACCTAATAGTACTAATACACGCGTATTTCTCTTTAACACGCGTAATCCTTAAAAAAAAACATGTAAAGAAACTCGTATAGAGTGCACTCGATATTTATATTGTGCGCCTCAGTCTCGTACGACCAATGCTTGACAAAATACTCTGCCAATTGTGTCGGAGTGCCGCCCTCAATTGTTCGAGATGAAAAATGGCCTATTCGGATTGTTCGCGAACAAATGCGTGCCGTGCGGGTCATTACGCTTTGTTTTAGGAGTAAGTACGACAAAAAATTCACTGTGAAAAGCTAAAATTTTTGCTTCCGCCCTCTTGAGTTGCGAGGAAGCCGTGTTTAAACTACGGCCAATTGTTTTGCTCTGAATATTTTGTTTTGTGCATGGAGTGTTATTCAGGCGGGTTTTAATAAAAAACTTCAAGGCGCAAACATTGTTTAGTTAAGTCTGCAAAATCGCATAACACGGCGTTATATTATTAGATTCCTTTGTTCCCAGACTCGTGAAAGCCTTCACATGTCTATTAGGCAGTTACACCCACACTACGTTCTCTTCAACCAGGCAATAATACAATCTTGCAATTTATATTACGTCTGGTTCCATAAGGTCAGGGGATTTTATGTCAAAGGGAGGAAGAAATCTTGTGAAAATAGTCAATAATAAGAAAAAATGAAAATCGACGATGGAAATCATAACAGAAGAGATTTTACTACCCGACATCCGATTGGAGAGGGACAACGACGATTGTTTCAGGCCTCGCGTAGGATAGAGACGAGGCGATAATAACAATCTCGTCACTTCCTCAATCTTAACTTCTTCAATATTTCCTGAACCGATCCGTAATAAAATTCTATTCATCGGGATATTTTTATGCGACAGAAATTTAAACAAGTATTTATTTGCACAAAGCTATGATGTCTTTTAGAGGTAAATACATAAAGAAATAAAATAGGTATTTAATTTTTTTTGAATGTGTACGTAGGTAAGTCCTTAGTGAACATTCACTACGAGTATAAAGGTCCCTGGTTCGATTCCTGGTAATTTGTACCTGAGTCGTAGTATGTATTGAATTATGTAATGCATATTCTACACTAGTGAAGTAGTAGTAGTAGTGGTGTAGTAGTAGTATATTTTGTACTTCGAATTTAAGGTTCATTTCATTAGTTAGACCTTACCTTAACAGAACAGAAGATCTTATAAGGGTTCATTATTCCATTAGAAGTGCGGAGCCCTAAAAATACTGTATTCTCAAGCTAACAAAGCAAATGGCGGAGCCGCTAGATGCCACGAAGCGAGCAATAGTTACCCCCGAATGAGTCGCCGGCCGGCGCGCCGTCGCCCCGCTGTTTACAAGTCACCTTTATGGGCCATGTAATTACTCCCATCCCCATCGTAACACAATCACCACGCTTTATAACGCCTTGAGATATTTATTCGCGACCTACTTTAATTACATCAAATATTCCCTTTGTCAGCACGGACGAAAGCGTCGAGTTACGAGCCTGATTCGGTTACCAAGATTAGGAGGGCAAGGAACTGACTGTCATCCAAAAGTACCTAACGCGAAATATTTATTTCGAAGTGAAATAGTTCACATATCAAGCTTAATCTGTGGACTGAATTCCTATTCAATACCTCAGACGTGATAATTATAAGATCATATCTTTATATATTCCGCCCGACACCTGAATCTAATGTTTATGCCGCCACAAACTTAAAACTCGACATTTCAATGTTATCGGAAGGGATGAGTGGTCATTAATTAATTAGGCTAGCCCTTAGCGACGTCTCCCCGAGGATCCATTACTTAATTAGCATTACTCATGATGGCCCCGATTCGGACCAGGCTTGGCCTTCGCTCGCCTACCAATGATTGTAAAACAACTGATTTAATCTTTGTGTGACCTACCTTGTCTATTTTGTGTGAAATTTTTCAATACTTCGAAGTAATGAATGAGTAGGTACGACAGTTAAAAACTGTTACTTAATAATAATAAGCTATTATTTTTTCGTGTATGAAGTTCAAGGAGCCAGTTTACCTAAATATGGAGTCGTTGGACGCTATAATACTTACCTAGTCGCAGAAAGGAACACCGTCTCGGCATTATTCAGGGCAGACTTTACTAATGCATTTTATGGTCCTGAGTAATATTTACGAGGCCCAGGTGAACGCAAAAAACGAAGGTAAGCACCTCATCGGGGCTGATTTTAATATATAAGTTTCAGGAGAAAGGAAAAGACGTTCGAATCGAGAGTTAATCCTATGGGAGCTACATAATATTTATTAAAATAAAAAAATTAGAAAACATGTAAATTTACAGTTGGAAAGCACAATCTGAATGTTATTAAAGCGTTCACTAATAGGGTTGGATGATTATTTCCTATAGCGCGGGTATAGTAATTGCTTGTTATCTTTATTTTGGCACCCAAGATTTTTGTAAGCCATTGTATAATCCCCGTATTAAGAGTTATGCGTGGCGGGGGATTTGAAACGTGTTTTCCCCTATTTTCAGGAGCCTCGCCGTCGCGTCGCTATCCTCGGGGATTCCGTTCCGAAAAACCTCCATAAATATTTCTTACAGTGTTTGTATCTTCCGCGGAGTATCGTTAGCACAATTCCCTTTTTTCCTCGTTACGGGTCAGGCATCTGCTCCCAGAAACTATAAATAAGTACTAAAAAATATGCTTCACTACAACCATTATGGCTATTTTCTGGATTTGAAAAAATATTTTGTTGTGTGAAATGGCTTTGTGTTCTCGTTTTCTGCATAGATATAGAGTGCTCTCGAGCTGTAACATAAAAACTTAAAGCATGCTTGTTGGTTTAGTTTAGTACCAAACAAAAATAACTAGGCAGGCAACGAACGTAATAAAATTCATAGGTATTTTAATACAGACCCACTGAAATGGAGTTGTACGTCGTCAAAAGCGTGTTTATTTATATCGACGTTCAATACTTACCCACGCTTTAAAATATCACATTTCAAGCAAATTAATCTATATATATAAAATTCAAAGTCCTAACTGACTGACTGACTGACTGACTGACTGACTGACTTAACTATATATCGATACCTTTAGGTTCAATTGGCGTAAAGGACAAAATGCCGAAAATGAGTTAAATATACAGTTTTGTTCAGAATTTTAAGCTCTATCGAACTGTATACTTAAAATTTTGATATCTGGTAAAATTTGACCTTTACGCCCCATATTTTTGGATCACTTATCACCAAAATGTGCATTTTTTGTGGGTGTAAGTAACAAACCTGAAATCACATGGAACGTAAAGGAAATCATGAAGTTATAAACAACGACGTATAAACCTAAATTTACCATATTGTCCTTTAAGACCTACTTTTATAGGACTGAATTTACTTATTTGTCCTTTACGACCTTTACTTCTATACATTATACTTTAATACCAAATCAAAACTACGGCGTAAAGGACGTATATACAAATAGATATTTATTTCTTGGATTATACGACCTGATTAAGACACAAACATAAATCCTTTGGTCTAATTTTGATGAGAAAGTAAGTGTATCTCTATAAATTCGACACTTAAGGTTCAATAAATCTGGTGTAAAGGACAAAAATGCTACTTTTCAGGAGAAGTAAAATATTTTTTTTAAGCTAATTTTTTTTTTTATTTGGGGACCTATATCTTCGATGTATATGACAAAAGTGCTTAGAATTCTTCTCCCTACGCAGTAGAATGGTAACCACAACGAAAAATAGCATATTTTAGAAGTTAAGTGTCCTTTACACCCCGGAAAAAAGCGTCGGTAGTCCCTTACGCCCCGACCTTTCTAAAGAACTCAAAAGTTTTCAGGTTGTAAATGTCAGTTTTATATAAAATTATACAATATTGGGGTGTATAGTTCACTGAAACTTACTAAGTAGTTCTTAAATAACTGTAATTGCTCATTCCCCTTTCCATCTATACCCACAATTATGCTGAACGTGGCCTTTAGGTCTTGTTACCTTAGGCTCTGTCTACGCTGTAAGGGATAAAATGTGATTTATGTATGTTATATATGTATTGTTCTTTATAATTATAAGTATTTATACGTGTCGTATAGATTAGCTAAAGTTAAACGTTAGCAATCGTTATCTTAATAATATGTATGTTATTAGTTATGTAGCATTGAAATTTCATTTAACATACATATTTTAAACAGTTTAGTTAGGTATATTTATAAACGATTATTTATGTAATAAAACATGTAGATTTACCCAGGGTAAGACTATGTGTAGTAAATGAAAGCACAATAGTCATAATTGTAACAAAATGTCCAAATATAATAAATCTTAAATCAAGTATCTAAGAGCTTACAAATATTAAGCACGCCACTTATTAATTACTAGCTGTTACTAGCGACTTCGTCTGCAAAGAATTCGTTTATCGCTATCCCGCGGGAACTACGCAATTTACCGGGATAAAAAGTAGCCTATGTGCTATTCCACACTTTTTTCTATGTATGTGCCAAATTTCATCCAGATCCGTTTGACCGTTCTGGCGTGATTGAGTAACAAACAAACATCCATCCATCTATCCATACATCCATCCATCCATACTTTCGCATTTATAATATTAGTTACACGCCACTTATTAATTACTAGCTGTTACTAGCGACTTCGTCTGCAAAGAATTCGTTTATCGCTATCCCGCGGGAACTACGCAATTTACCGGGATAAAAAGTAGCCTATGTGCTATTCCAGACTTTTTTCTATGTATGTGCCAAATTTCATCCAGATCCGTTTGACCGTTCTGGCGTGATTGAGTAACAAACAAACATCCATCCATGTATCCATCCATCCATCCTTCCATCCATCCATACTTTCGCATTTATAATATTAGTTAGATTAGATTCAATCCAACTAAGTGTCATTGGAAGATTTCATGTACAATTTGTCATTAGTTATTGCTCACATAAACTGAAATCATTAATTGCCAACAAGTATATACATAGGTATCAGACAGATTTTGAAAGTAATATTCATTTGTTAGCAATATTTAACAAAACACACCAAAATACATAATCTATAGGTACCTAAATGATACAAAATTTAACTTGTAACGATTTCGTTTTGTGTATGGTTGCGTTAAATGATAAATAGAAGTGACGTACTTATTAATGTTTATGATACCTGATTTAATACTTATAATGATCAAACATTTTGTTACAATTATTATAATTCGTGCTTTCATTTACAATATTCTTTTCTTTCTTCTTTTCTTCTTCTTTCTCAATGACTATGAGCAGTGCCACTGTTCACACATATGGTTCGAGTGCCTGTTAGTGATAGAGAAGAAACTATTTTGGCAGCGTAGCGTGCGTCTAAAGTCTTTGCAAATAAGACACAAATGATTGTCAGCCTCTTAATGACATTTGAATGCTACATTACCAATAAAATAAAAATATAATAATTCCCAAAGTTACATTTTAGCAAATAGTAAAATATTTTGCGTCATTGATACCTTTAATTACGGTTATGTAAGGAAAATAACATAAAACGTCTAAATTATAGTGAGCTATACACCCGAAAATTGTATAATTTTATAAAAAACGGACCTTTACAACCTCAAAACTTTTGAATTCTTTAAAAAGGTCGGGGCGTAAGGGACTATCGACGCTTTTTTCCGGGGTGTAAAGGACACTTAACTTCTAAAGTATGCTATTTATCGTTGTGGTTACCATTCTACTGCGTAGAGAGAAGAATTCTAAGCACTTTTGTCATATGCATCGAAGAAATAGGTCCACAAATAAAAAAAATACAAAGGTTTTAAAAATAAAAAAAACGTTTTTTGCTTCTCCTGAAAAGTAGCATTTTGTCCTTTACGCCAATTGAACCTAAAGGTATCGATATCAACGCACAGCCCAAACCACTGGACCTAGAGACTTGAAATTTTGCACATAGATACCTTATACAGTGTAGGCATCCACTAAGGAAGGATTTTTGGAAATTCCCACGGGATAAGGAAAAAACGGGATTTATATAATTCGATTCCGAGTGACCCTATCTCAGTAACTATAATAACTAGACTCTTCTTTGATACACAAGTAGGTGATTAGAAAACTAAGAAGTTAATTTCAGGATTTTTGGAAATTCCCACGGGATAAGTATATTATTTAGTTCAACGAAATCCTATGAACTATAAATACTAGACTTTTCAAATTTGGCATAGAAGTAGGTGATAATAATAGTAAAAAACAGTTTTAAGGATTTTCAGAAATTCCATGGGAACGAGACAAAACGGGATTTTTCATCTTACCAATCGTAGAAAGCTGAAATTCGGCATGTAGGTTGCTTGATGAGTGTAGGGAAGCATTAAGGGACAATTTCCCGAAATTCCCACGGGAACGGGAAAAACGGGACTTTTCGTTTTACTGGTTGTAGAAAACTGAAATTCGGCATGTACCAGTAAGGTTCAAAAGTTCCTGGCCGTATATATTTAAAAGAAGAAAACAAGAAACGAATGAATGTCATTTTATTTGTCATTTATTCAGCTATTGTGTGGATAATTTCGTGGTTTGTAACTTTCGTTTTCATAAAATTTTCTTTGATTTAAATATAAAAAGCGGTGTAATTTGTACAATGTTCAAATTGGAGTATCGATCAGTGATAAAATTTCTGACAAAGGAAGGCATAAGTCCAACTATAATCAAAGAAAGGTTAGATAACGTGTACGGGAATTCCTCCCCTTCGTTTTCGACTGTTAAGGATTGGTGTAAGCAGTTTCGTTTAGGGCGTGAGTCCATCGATGACGAACCCCGACCAGGCCGCCCTGTTGAGGTTCTTACGCAAGATAACGTCGATTTAGTCGAACAAGAGGTACTGAAGGACAGAAGACTAAAGACGAAGGAAATAGCGTCAAGAACGGGACTTACGAAAATAACAGTCCTTAGGATTCTACACGACCATCTAAACATGAATAAGGTTAGTGCAAGATGGGTCCCGAAACTTCTCTCGAGTGCTCAGCGAGCTGAACGAGTGGCGTGCTCCAAGGAACTTTTAGAGGAGTTCAAGTCATGTGAGAGTGAATTTATCCAGTCCATTGTTACCGGAGACGAAACTATGGTCTTATACTATGATCCTCTTTCGAAAAGAGAGTCGATGGAGTGGCGTCGTTCTGGGGAAGCACCCCCTCGAAAGGCAAAGGTGTGCCAATCTACCAAAAAGATAATGGCCACAATATTTTGGGATTGCGAAGGGATATTGCTTATAGATATCAAAGAACGCAATCAGACAGTAAACGGCAGTTACTATGCTTGCCTTATAGACCAGTTGCGAGAAGCAATAAAGCTTAAACGTCGAGGAAAACTCAGCAGGGGTGTCCGTCTTCTTCATGACAATGCGCCTGTCCACACGGCTGCAGTTGTAAAGGCGGCTATATCTAAATGTGGATTTAAAACAATCCGTCACCCACCTTACAGCCCTGATCTAGCCCCAAGCGACTATTTTTTATTTTCTAAACTTAAATCGGACTTAAGGGGGAGAAAATTTTCGTCCGATGATGAGGTCGCTGCTGCAATTTTCGAGCATTTCGAAGACAAAACTTCCGAATATTATTTTAAAGGCATAGAAATGTTAATCAAACGATCTGAAAAATGTATAACAATAGGAGGAGACTACATTGAAAAATAAAAATATTTTTTTTAACCTAAACGTTAATTTTCATTATTAGGCCGGAAACTTTTGAACCTTACCACGTAGGTTGCTTGGGAAGTGTAGAGGAGCATTAAGAGAAGACTTTCCAAATGGGTGCCGTTCAATCGTCATACAAACTTTTAGCATAATTTTATTTCACTACGCTCAAAAATCATAATATTCATTTAGCATAACAACGGATTTCAGATTTTTACCGAGCATAAGCTTTAAATAAAATAACATTCATTAGTCATAACCACAATTGCAATAATGCTTATATTTAATAATTTTATTTTAATATTCGGTTATTCTATTGAATAATTAAATGATTAAAATCCATAACAACATTTAGAATAACGATTAGAGGGTATAACATCATGCAACATAATTATACTTAATACGTAAGTACAAAAAACATTTCATTTGTGCGAGCGAGCGAAGCGAGCGAGCAAGACGGTTCGGAGCAGAAGCGATTCGGATAGGTTAGGTTCAGAAGGCTAAGGCGGGAGCGAAGCGGAGCGTAGCTTCCGCCTTAGCCTTCGATGTTAGGTTTTTTTTTTATAGCAGCCCGGATAATATTGCTGTTGCAGTTTTTCCAACAAAAACAAACTGCTATATTCAATAATTATATTAGTATTGCTGTTTGATTTTTGCCCCACGCGTATACTCTTCGATCATTATCCTCGATGTTTGTATAAACATTGTTTATTATGAACTTTGAATATTATGCTGCATGATTATTATGCAGTACCTTAATTTTGCATAAGACAATTATGCAAATTGATATTATGATTTGAGAAATTCGGCATTTTGTTTGTATGCATATTGTTTTTATATGATCTCAATACTTCGACAAATTGAAATTATGATATTCGTGTTTTGAGAAATGAAAATTCGCTAATCGTTGTTATGACGAACATTACACACCTTTTCCAACATTCCCACGGGAACAGGAAAAAACGGGATTTTTCGTTTCACTGGCCGTAGAAAGCTGAAATTAGGCAAGTGGGTTGCTTGAAGAGTGTAGGGAAGCTATTAAAGATAATTTCCCAAAATTCCCACGGGAACGGGAAAAACGGGACTTTTCGTTTTACTGGTTGTAAAAAGCTGAAATTCGGCATGTAGATTGCTTGGAGAGTGTAGAGGAACATTAAGAGAGGACTTTGCAAAATTCCCACGGGAACGGAAATACGTAAATGGGATTTTTCGTTTTACTGGTCGTAGAAAGCTGAAATTTGGCATGTGGATTCCTTGGGGAGTGTATGGGAGCGCATTAAGAGAGCATTTACCGAAATTCTTACGGGAACGGGAAATAAACGAAGCCGCGGGAAAAAGCTATCACACTAATATTAGGCGAAAGTTTGTAAGTGTGTGTGTGTGTGTGTGTGTGTGTGTGTGTGTGTGTGTGTGTGTGTGTGTTTGTTTGTTACTTCTTCACGCGGAAACGGCTGGACAGATTTACATAAAATTTGGAACGGAGATAGCTGGCATCCTAGATTAACACATAGGCTACTTTTTTCCGGATAATTGAATACTTCCCGCGGGATAGCGATAAACATGTAAAAGGTAGTATGTGAAACGTAGCTGCCTAGAGTTGCAACGTAAATAATTATTGCGGAAATAACTATAAACATCAATTATTTAATCTAATTCTACGCGGACGAAGTCGCGGGCAGAAGCTAGTATTATATAATATCTAAGCAAACTTAATAAACATTTACTAACCTCGGATTTGTGTAAACTGTATTCGAGCGGCAATTGGTTGAAAAGTAAACAATCCCGGATAACAGCCGCGGGTCGATTACCCGAGGTCCTGTTTGTCTCAATCCAGATCCATTTAATCACCGTTTTGGGTAAGCCTCGTGCGTAATTAATAATTACGCTTTACGCGTTGCAGTCAGCTTTGTTTTTCATTATGTTTGGACAAAGAGTACGTTTCCAGGCAATAATTATAAGCACGAATAGACTTTTAGTTTAGGTGCCAAGTTGTGCATTAATTTCTAAATTGTCTAACTGAATTAAAATACCAACTTAACTTAAAACTTGTCAACTAATTTCAAAATCATTTTAACAACCGATGTTAAGAGCTACGGGGTACGGCGTAGCACTTATTAAGGTCAACTAGGGACAAAAATGCCTTTAACACACTCGCTTACACGCAATGCTACGCGCTGCGCTCGTAACCAGTTGCAGTAGTAGCATTTTTCCGCTTCGTAGCGAAAATTGCCTAATAGCGAACACAACTAGCAGTTTCATGGCGTTAAATTTGTCCTCTTCTTCAAATAATTAAACAGTAACGTGTATGTTATATGTAGGATCGGGGTCTCTTTAAATCGTCACAAACGTTTCGTAGATGTTTCGTTTCATCGCATTTTCATTTCATCGAAAGCTATTTTGTGCTAAAATCGTTTTCATTTCAGGATAATTTTATTGTTTGTTATATAGGTTAGGTTAGGTAGATATATATAAAAATGAAAAGGTTACGAAAATACGTCAGAAAATAGCTTTCGACGAAATGAAAATGCGATAAAATGAAACATCTATAAAACGTTTGTCAAAATTTTAATATGATAAGCCATGTAGGATTCATTCACGATTACAAAAGGTTCCCTTAGGACTGTTGTTAAATGTTAATTTTGATGAATCCACGCGTCTTTGTGGATGGCACTATCTACATTTGGCGAGTTATTAATGTTTTTGAATTAATTGAATCAGGCGGTACTTTGTGGAGGTCCAATTCAATGAACAAAAACCATTTACTTTGATACTCCGTTAACTCTACCACAGCTCTTCATAGTGGTAGCGAACTAACAAGGTAATACCTAAAAATATTTTTTCATTGAACTATCAATTATACATTTATAGCGTACTAGCTTGCAGCTGTTGCCAGCGACTTCGTCTGCAAAGAATTCGTTTATCGCTATCCCGCGGGAACTTCGCTATTTTCCGGGATAAAAAGTAGCCTATGTGCTATTCCAGACTTTTCTCTATCTATGTGCCGAATTTCATCCAGATCCGTTGCGCCGTTCTGGCGTGATTGAGTAACAAACAAACATCCATCCATCCATCCATCCATACATTCGCATTTATAATATTAGTTAGATTCTCATTTCTTCATACGCACAAAGACAGTTGAAGGCAACCAAAATGGCTAGCGTTAAGGCAATCGTGGCAAAGGCCAGTAAGAAAACTCATGAAGGTGTTACAAACAAAAGCACTTACGTCTGTTCGCACACCGCCATTACGCTTTATCGCTACTTTGGACCAGGCCCGAAATAAATAGCCGCTATCAAAAAGCGATTACACAAACTGTTCACAAGCTCATAAAATGACAAACATTGCGAAATCTCCGGTGTCAAAAGAAAATAAACGGGGAATCATTTTAAACGACCCGAAGAAAACCTAAGAGCATTGAGCAATAGTGCGCAGATAGAGGTACGATTCAACGAAATGGATGTCCCGGCATCGACCTCATCTCCATCAAATCAAACCTAATAAAACCTTGGTGTTGTCAAATAAAATGTGGTCCATCACACACTGCTTATTTATTCAATCGGTCAAAGTGTACGTATAATTAATAGGCCCTTTTGTCGAGATCTAGGAATAACTTTAGGTCAGACGCGAAACGTTTTCTGAAAAACTTCATTGCTCAGCCTGTTATCTATCCATCCGTCCCAGGAACGGATTTTTTAACCTTAAAAGGTAATTTTTCACAAAATGTGTAAATAATCGCTATATCAACAAAAATAAAAATAAAATAAACCTACAGGTTAAAGAAGTGAAAAGGAAAATTTATACTCACTATTATGTCTTTATTTATCGGCCTGCGTGGCCTCATTATAAAAGTCTCAAAAGTTACGTATATACTTATATACACCCTGTTTTGTATTTGTTACCTATTGAGTATTTTATGAAGGTACCTATATATTTTATAGCATATATTCCAGAGGTATCGAAATTTGAGCTTAATTGACAGTTTACGCCGTTCCCGTTTATGTGTTCAGCAAAACATCTGGCTCGTTGATTGCCTACGTTTTTATGCGCACTTAGAACCCGAACATTGCTCCCGGGAAGGCAGTAATAATGCAATCACAAAGCACATTCATTGCTTCGTAGTAATTTATATTTAAATCCAAAAGGTGCCTTTACGATGAAAGAAAAGAAAATATGGCGGAAACGGTCAGTTCCCACACCCACAGAATTTCTGAATCTGCATTATATCACACTATTTAAGTAAGTATAATCTCGTCGATATGTTAATTTATGTATATATACCAATTAAGAGTTTGTGTTAAGGTAACGACGGAAGTTGCATGGTTACTATCATTAGAACAAGATAAAAGATAATTAGCCATACTACCAGCTACCTACTCGCATTTGCCTAGATTGTGATCTCCATAGACAGAACCTCACCTGACTCCATTAGCTGATTAGATTTCCTTGTATACCTACGCTCATCTGAAGGTATAAGCATGTGTGTGATGCTCGTGTGGATCGAAGTTCTTTGATAATACACGGTGATGCAGAAATGTAACTACATCAGAGCAATGTACTCTAAATACACTGGACACCTTTTAAATTCGTATGGGTACACTTAATTACTATTTTTCACTAATGAAGAGCAAAATACTCATTTTGCCGAGTCCCAGAACATACGCATGCTCAAAGAAACTTCTTTTCGGGGTCCATGTGTCTTGTTCTAAAAGTTGAGGATTTATACGTTTCCCCACCATACTTAGTTAGACAACTTCACCGTATTAAGTCCCAAACTGAAGTTTTCTAATAATGTACTCGTGAAAGCGAAACCATGTTGCGCGATCCTTCAGGGATTTAGTGTAACCGCATTCTAAGGGTCAACTGAAAGGTTTGACCATACTACAAGCATTCCGAACTCAATGATCTTTCAGGACAGGGTGAGTAAAAGTGAGCTTATGTAGAAACGTACTCAACTCCAGAGTGATAAAACAAAATGAATTTTAATAAATGACGTCGCAGTCTCATAATTTACCTGTCTCGCTATGTATTGCTGTGAAGCTCTACGGCGCAGCACTGGCAGTAATAATTAAGAACACCCGACAATGAATTCTGCATTTCAGGTTTTTAAACCGCTCTTGTTCTATTTTAAACCGTTAGCACAGCCAGCAAATACGTAAAAGTTTTTCTTTGCAAAAAAAAAGTAAAAGTGGACACGCGTATGTATTTCAGTTTAGTAGCGACGATAGAGCATTTGAATAGCCCTATGTTAGTTATTCAGCGCGTGACTCGGTGCGGCCGGCGGCCCCGCTGCCTCGTAAATCAAACTCGCCGTTCGCTTATGCATTATACAATTTTATTTGTGCGAGTCCGCTGAATAGGTAATAAACTACGGCAGGTGAAATGTTTTGCGTCCAAACGCAATGGGAATTCGAACCGTACGCAAATATCTAGTTGTTAGCGGGTTGGTGCGTGCTCCGCTTGCATTGCAGTCGTTGTTAGTCAGCCCTATGTCATATGTCAAACAAATAAAGTTTTGCTGAAAAGCTTTACATAGTTTTACTGCCTTTAACGGACTTCCTCCCTGGAATCCAGTAAGAGCTATTTGAAAGAATTTGTGCATTTTAGGCTCTTGAAAAAATCTCAGTTCTAACAGCCTACTGAAAATGCAACAAATAATCTGTGTCGTTTTAGATCTGCATGTTTTATAGCTATTATACAGCTTGATGCGCCATGACATAAAATATTTTTTCACGAAAACATAGCAATGTATTTAATTTGTAACCAGCTCCCCATCTCCAGCAGCCTTAAATGGAGTACCTACCGATGACATCCAGTAAGGGATGACTTAACTCCTACATAACTGGTGCCTACGGTACACTCCAGTTAAATGTGAACAATATTTTATTCTTAGTACGCGTTAGTTTCCCGCAGGACTCTTCATCTCGCTACGCGGCGGGGCAGAAAATTCACTTCTACCCTCGTTCCACATGTGGCTGCCTGCATCCGCCAGCCAGAGCCCTAATCCTTTTAGTAATTTAATTATTTAAAACCAACATAAATCACGACTTTCCTACAAATAGTAAGGTTGACGAGAATGTGCGTCTTGCGCGTTGCAGCCCGTTTAGTTGGATATAAATTGACGATTCAAGAAACCTTTGAAACAGTATTTGGAATGGAAGTATTAGAACTTCGTCAAGACAAATTAAAATTGTTCCAGTTAGCGGTTGGTTTCACAGACTGAAAGTAATAAAACTATGACGCCCTGTGTTGTACCTATCTAAGTATCTATGCGGGAAACAAAATTATTTTTTACTGAGGACAAATTAGTGAAATATTCGTTAAGTGTATCAGAAAGTTCGATTTGCTCAATACAATGGAGAACGCTGATCCGCATCCAATGTTAATGAAATGGGAAGTGAAATGATCGTAATTACGGCGGCCGTTTTTACTGCATTGTTGGCAGCCCTCGTCGCCGGAATCACCTGGCATTACCGTAGCGAAAATATTTTCAACAAATGGCCCATTTGTTCAAGCTACGTACTTACTGTAATAACTTTTATAATTACAATTGCCAACCAAACATTCACATAATGTCACCGTTCAATGAGCCGACTGGAATTTAATATGGACACGGTTAATAATTAAAAACTGGCCGGTTTATTTCAAGCGTACCCACTAATTAAAATAAACGCGCGCAAAGGGTAGTAACGTTCGTGTACTTACGTAGTTTTTCGTTTTTAAATTTTTCATGTATGAGTTGACAAGCTTAATTTAATTTATTACTACGAGTATTACCATTACGGAGCCCTGGAGCAAGGTTTGGTAGATTTAAGAGGAGAAATAAAAATAAATTATAAAGGCGACGACAAGTTGCGGTGCGGCCGGCTTAGCAAGGCCACACCATCCGTCTTTATTAGAGGGATCTTAGTCAGCTACCGCAGCACGCGATGCCTTAGCCTAACTACTTTGTCTGCCTAATGCTTAGCCTTTTATTTAACAGCTTGTTCAAACAACAATTATAGATGCATAGCCTGGCAGATAATACAAAAACAAAATAATTTCAAGAATAATTCCAAAGTTGAAACTAGTTGGCCGCATAAATCTCTTGGCCCTTAACTCATGTTTAAGAATAAATATAAGTTAAGGTATGTCCCACACAAGTCGGTAGTGTAGTCGTAAATTGAGTGAACTTTTATATTGAGAGTTTCGCGCACCATCACGCCGCCAAGCCCTAAGGACACACATTCTACTTTGTTCTTACACGAAAGTTTCAAAGTTGGTTAACAGATGTTCTGCGTGACTTTTGCTACAAGTGACTCATAATCTCAAACACATGTATTTTATTTGTGCTCGAAACAAGAAACACTTTTTTGTTTAACAAGTTGTTGTATTTTTCGACTTCATTTGCGCTCTTTTTAAAAAAAAGATGGTATGAGTAAGTAAATTATTTCTATCTAAGAAAGAAATACATATGTACGTTAATGAATTCCTACCGTGAAATTACTTTTAGAGACCTCGTCGTCTTGTGTTTACTACAAAGTGATATGCGGTATCTGGCTATCGTGCAGCTTTGCTCTCGGCGCCGCATCTTACAAACCTACCTAGTTTTACCTAGGCCATGATTTTCTCCGCACGTACGCTTTAAATCTACGATTTCTAGCTACTTATTTGAATCGTTCTGGCTTAAATGCAAAGTGCTTACAAACTGCAGTGCATAATGCGTACCGTACATCTATTTTGATTATGAAGCTAGATCCTTATAGTTGGTTATATGTCGCTATATTCCAATTGTTACATAATTACAATAAATAATTTGAAAACATATGAGAACACGACTGTTAAAAGAAATAGGAATGAAATATTCCCGTCGTAAAACACTTGTGATGGAATCGATCCGAAAACATTGTAATTGAATCTGGTGTAAAATTTTCGGAAAGCAAATGTCTCTTCGTAAAACTCTCTGGTGTAATGGAAATCGTGCCCACGGGCCCCAGGGCATGGCGGATTCACTACACAAAAGACCCAACAAAAAGGTCCTGCCGTCACATGAACATTGTAAAACTCGCCCCAGTACTTACGACCCTTGACACAAACAAATCCCAACTTTGGCCCGCCATCGTAAGTCTCACTTTCGCCGTCACCATATTGTTTTGTAACAGTTTTTTCCAATCCGATAATGCGACCTTAGCGTCGGGATCATGGTTTACTACAAATTGTATTAGAGTAGTAGATTTAACTATTTATGCGGTCTCGCATTCCTACAACTTGTAATCTTACCTTTCGGCGCTCTTTTCCTTTGATATGAATAATGTACTGTTGACAATCGAACTATTTTATTTCCTTGCTGCATGTTACACGTACCGTAAAACTACTCAACTATAGTCCAATTAGTCCAATAACTTATGATACATAACTTCAAGACGACTTTATGTATCCATACCAATATTCTTTTTCGTTTTGTCCAAGTTTTTCCTTCCGTTAATGAACACATTTAACCATTGAATTTCTTCGTTCTTTTAAAAGTCACACCTAAGCGAAAATATTTCAGTCAGATTTAGACTATAGTTGGGAGCTTTTGCACTATAGTTGTATAGTTTTACGATTACTAAGTTATAACGAAACGACTTTGAAACCTATTATAGATATTTCCACTTCTAACGTAAGCTAGGTAGGCTAGCTGATGATTATGCTAAATCTGAGTACCTATCTTGTTCTAAATACGTCTCCCGCATTCTAATCGAGCTCAGCCTCCACTGGATCGATGATCTCGTCTTGCATTCCTCCGCTATCGGTTTCCTCTTCATTTCATGGAAAGCACTGCGAGTTGATCTGATCCTCTTACCTAGATTCTACAGTTGAAGCCGTGACACTATCTCAAAATCCACCACTACTAAGGGTTTTAATGCAGTTATCTAACTAATATTATAAATGCGAAAGTATGGATGGATGGATGGATGGATGTTTGTTTGTTACTCAATCACGCCAGGACGGCCCAACGGATCTGGATGAAATTCGGCACATAGATAGAGAAAAGTCTGGAATAGCACATAGGCTACTTTTTATCCCGGAAAATTGCGTAGTTCCCGCGGGATAACGATAAACGAATTCTTTGCAGACGAAGTCGCTGGCAACAGCTAGTTCAAATATATTTTTGGACTAAGGAGGCATATGAATGAGCACAACAACCGTACAACAGCTAAGGTTTCAGCTACGCGTTGCTTGTCTAGAGAATTGAATAATGGAATAGACTGTTACCCTCTTCGCTGGAACACAGCAGTGCATGCACTACTGCCGAGAGGATGGATTAGGGGGAAATGGGGAAATTGACAACGGCGGGTAATTAGGAACTGCGAGAAAAAATATGCGTATACGATATTTAGTGACAGTGAAGTAGAGCAGGGGAAAGTGTTTTTTTTTTCTAGCCGATAGGGGTAGGAAGTGTCCCACCTGGTAGAAGAGTGGTGGTTGCGATCCAAACAAATAGTTACATGTTCACGGTTAATATAAATTTGTACAAGTAGGTATTGGGTATACTTATAGTAAGGTAAAGGTAAGTGTAAGTCAGATAAATGTAGTAAGTGGTGTAGTGGTCGGGTGGTGGTGGCTTATTACAAGCGATCACAATTTAAGGAGACTACGTGGACTGCGCTGCGAGCGCTCGAGATATCATAGACAAAAGGTACAACACATCGTACATTATTTTGGGAAAATCCTTGTATCAAATCTTGGAATCGCTTCGCATTGTTGTCTTTTGTGTTCGGTTCGCATTCGTTTTCCATCGCACACCATTATTCACATTAAGTGGACAGATCTCGGGTCAGATCCAGGCACAAGAAAAGCACAAAAAGTGCCCGCTTTATCCGAGCATGATAAATCTACTTCAAATCCGAGAATAGCGTCTTTATGAAGGAAATTGAAATAAACCGACCGTGCGGATAACGGCTAAGTAAGAAGATCGGGATCCTTTTAGAATAAGTATATTGGTGAATCATTTTCATTCATCACTCTATTGTGCCGCTTTGGTAGCGTGGAAACTTCATAATAAGTTGGGTAGAGTAGCAGGATCTTAACCTTCATTATTTATTTATGTTTTTGAAATAAATATACACCTACCCGTGATAAAACATAATTTGCATACCTACACACATGAATCACGTATTTATCCCTTATAGGGTAGACAGACAGAGCCCAAGGTAACAAGATCTAGGTAAAGTAAAAGTAATACCTAGATATATGTACCTACTTTATCAAATTAAAACTTTAACAAAGTGGACATTAATGACATAATTAATATTACTAAAATATTCAGAAAAACCATTAATTTATTTTTTAATTCCAGCAAAATGTAAATTATGGTAAACGTGGCCTTCAGGGGGCTTACCATGACGTCTTAATGCGATTCAGTTTAGGTTCGCTCGCTGTCAGATTCATACTAAAAGTGACAGCTAAAACCTGAACTGATTCGGAATTAGGACGTCATGGTAAGCCCCCTGAAGGCCACGTTTACCATAATTTACATTTTGCTGGAATTTAAAAATAAATTAATGGTTTTTCTGAATATTTTAGTAATATTAATCATGTCATTAATGTCCACTTTGTTAAAGTTTTAATTTGATAAAGTAGGTACATGTATATCTAGGTATTACTTTTACTTTACCCAAAAAACCTGGAATAATTTAGAAACTATATAAAATCCACTTAACTGGGTATATCTTATCTTTTATAGATAAAATTCTTAAATTT
The DNA here is from genome assembly GCA_963854515.1 of Pandemis heparana. Taxonomy (NCBI): domain Eukaryota; kingdom Metazoa; phylum Arthropoda; class Insecta; order Lepidoptera; family Tortricidae; genus Pandemis; species Pandemis heparana. Next base: position 9,157,959 of record OY978012.1, on the reverse strand, counting down.
TCTAGTTCTCAGAATCGCTTTGCTTAAATTTCAAAGGGAACATTAATGAAAATGTTTCGTCAAAATTACAAGGAGGACCTGCAGGTAGTACCTCAACCCCGCGCTTTTAAAAAGTCGATTTGTAAAGCACTATTCTCTATCGTTCCCTTTTCCATTACAGCAGATTGTCCAGCGGATACGTCCCTATTTTTAGTGGTGGGGCAGAAATCGACCGTGAAATGGTTACCACACGGGCTTGTCTCGCGAACAAACGGAATGGCGCCCCGAGAGGCAACAGCGTTTGGCGGAAAATTGGCTGACACACCATACGTCTACTGCGCGAACTAAACGCGTTGTTTTTTCTGTGTTTATTCCCGAGGATTTGTACACACACAAAACTACTTTGTGCTTTTTAATTAACTAGGTACTTAAATGTAAATTAACTCCCATGGCAAAATACAAATAGGTACGTAGAGTTCAAAAATTCAACAATGGATACTTTATAATTATAGTCAAGTAGGTATATTATTATTTATTTACGAAGATGACGTAATTTCAAGGTACCTATCTATACATTCGATACTATTCTGTTAATTTTTGTACTCTTAAATTAAGGTTTTTCTTAATCACCCGCAGCGCTGTTTGGTTGTGGAAGTACCCCAATTTTCCATAAAAATTGTGTGAAAACTACTTTTTTCTTGTCCTCAACTTGTGGTTGTTTTCACACAAAAAGTAGTTTTCACACAATTTTCATGGAAAATTGGGGTACTTTGGTACATTTTTAGATAAATGATACACACGCTTTAAATTGAAAAGACAATGCCCAAATATTTGTAAAAAAAGGCTGCTATGCTTGCTTGAATTTAAACATGTCTTTTCGAGTTGTTGAGGAGTAAATAGATTTGGCACGACTTCTGTCATGGCCATAGGCGTCTGTCATGGCGTCTTGTTTGTCATGTTGAAAGCATCTTGTATCAATTAAATTATTTTTTGTGTTATTTACGCTTTCAAAATAGTATCAACTTCTAGAATGATATCAGAAAAAGATATAAAATTTTACATTTCAGCTAATTTCAGTGGTGAAGAAGCAGATGAGACTGCAACGCGCAATGCTTTAGCTTCTATAGCTCAAGAACTAATAAGGTAGCTACAGTTACAGTAAAAGTACTTTCAGTTTGCCACTCGGCACTATTCGGTATTAGTAGGTACTCTCTTCTCGCGAGTCTCACTTTGTGTACTCTCTTCTCGCGTTAGGTACATTAGGAAAGTAGTTCAAGTTTTTTGCAGCGTTTTTTGCAAAGTTTAGTTTACAGGAAAGGTCCCAACCAGGAGCTGAAAGTGATCGAATATTATGTACAGACACCACGGCAGACGGTGACGAGGACCGTGACGGCACCCCGGAAAGCTGAAATCAAGTCAAAATGACAACCTGAGAATTGCAAATTACCATTTAAAGCAACAATAAAGTGGAAAAAATCTGTCTCATGAGATCCGAACTTTGTACCTTTTATACCACTTCCTTTTCAAACTACCAGTTTCTCTTTGTTAGGTACCTAAAGGTCTTAAATTGTGTTGCATCTGTCTTTGTACTGATTCTACCTTTTTTGCAACAATTTAAGCATAGCATACTAAAGGCTGAGCAAAAGCATTTAGCAAATCTCTTGTTATTTTAGATTCCAATATGGTACAGAGGAATCGAGTCAGGACGAAAATTATGACATTCAAATATTTGAAAAAATTAACATCGATGAGATGGCAATGAAATCGAAAAATAGACAATTGAAAAAACTCAAAGGGAATCTCAAAACAGCGTGCAGTAAGTATTATGGTTTGCACCAGCTGATAATAAGATAGATTCTAATTTCATGCATGTTATCAAAACTTTTTTTTGCCTGCAGCTGTTGCCAAGATTATAATGTCAGCCAAAGATAGAGAAACGGAATATCTAATTAATCATCTCAATCTCATTCGGAATGAATCTTCAATCTTGTTACAAAATCACTCCCAAAATATGAACGTGATTGAAAAGCTACGAATAGAAAATTTTAATATTTACAACGAAGTAGAACGTGTTCGTAACTACATACACTTGGGTTATCAAGAGCTACAAAGAATGCGTAACGAAAAACCCAAAGATTTACTTTTAATAATGGAGTTAAAGGAAATTCTGATTGCTTGCGGCCAGTACTATGCTGATTACTGTAACGAGCACGAACGATGTATCCAACTTGAGCAGAGCAATAGATTTTTAAAAAACAAAGTAAGCATATTGGAAAATAATTTAGCAGCTACGACAGAGGAACTACGAAATTTACGAAACCAAAACGTAAGGCTTACTCGCAGTCGGGACTCCAAGAATGTGGCAGTCGAACCAATCGCAAACACAAATAATTATAAAGTAGGTATTATAGTTTCTACTTACCTATATGACTATTGATACTGTCAATTACCTAGGCTAGGGCCGATTTATCAATCGTCAGATAGGCTATATATAATAGGTAAACGTCAGATACCTAAGTGCATACTGAGGATTGAAAAATGGGCTCCTAATCAATTTTTTGTACGAGTTTATTAATATCATCATTATCATCTCCAACCTATACACGTCCCACTGCTGGGCATAGGTCTCCTCTCAGAATGAGAGGCTTGGGCTATAGTTCCCACGCGGGCCCAGTGCAGATTGGGAACTTCACACACACCATTAAATTGCTTAGCAGATGTGAGCAGCTTTCCTCACGATGTTTTCCTTCACCTAGCACATTTAGTGTTAAGTATAAATATTATACTTAACACTGATCTATGTTAACTCTTTCTAGGCACTAATTAGCAAATCACAGATGAAATTATCGTCCCATTTGTCGGCGGTGAAACATCTACTTAATGATCAAGACAGCATGCTGAGAGACTTAAAGAAACTCTCTGAAGAATTAGGTGCGCCGGAATTACAGTGAAACTTTATAGCAATGTTACGAAACTCAGTAATCGGGTAAGTATTTTTAATAATAATTATGATATTGCAGTTTAGGCAAACACGTGCTTAGGTACCTACTTTGGAACACCTTGAACAGTCAGCGTTAGGCACTTTAGCGACCAAAATGGCCAAATAAAAGCTCTTACTCGTAAGTCTTTGACAAAATGCCTTTTTCTAATAATAGTGGGTAGGTATGCTTGTACCCTTTCGCCGCTGTGATAACGGTAACCTGGAAGCTACCTGCCCTGCATTGGGCTTGCGTTATGGCTCACTATAACGTGCCTTTAAATCTAATCTAACTAATATTATAAATGCGAAAGTATGGATGGATGGATGGATGGATGGATGTTTGTTTGTTACTCAATCACACCAGAACGGCCCAACGAATCTGGATGAAATTCCGCACATAGATAGAGAAAAGTCTGGAATAGCACATAGGCTACTTTTTATCCCGGAAAATTCCCGCGGGATAGTGAAAAACGAATTCTTTGCAGACGAAGTCGCTGGCAACAGCTAGTTAAAAATAATTATGTATTTTATTGGTAGGTAAGCGGGATCACGATGAGTTACATTCTAACGCCCAGGATTTTCCAATAATAATCATGATTTGTTATGGATTGCCCTATGCTTATACAGGCTGGAAAAAACGACCGCCACATGGAGAGGAACTATTTCAAACATTGGAATTAGCTTACCTACCTATTTTCCGAAAATGAAACATTATTTTTGAAAACAAATAAAACTGCATTCACATAGTTTTGAAAAGAATAGGTAAGTATAATTCATACGTATTTTGATCTGGGGTAGTCAATTTAAATAATAGTTTGTGATGTGATTTAAACAAGGTATTGTGAATATTTATCAACTCATTTATTCTGATAAATTGGCGTTAAAGTCGTATATACATCTGTAATTTTATTTTGGTAAGATAAGTTTCACTTCGAATTAATATTATTGCTGTGAAGTACCCACTGGTAGGTTACACCGTTCACTAGAACTTGACTAGAACGTAACGCAACGCAAGTAGGTACGTGGTAAGGTTCAAAAGTTTCCGGCCTAATAATGAAAATTAACGTTTAGGTTAAAAAAAATATTTTTATTTTTCAATGTAGTCTCCTCCTATTGTTATACATTTTTCAGATCGTTTGATTAACATTTCTATGCCTTTAAAATAATATTCGGAAGTTTTGTCTTCGAAATGCTCGAAAACTGCAGCAGCGACCTCATCATCGGACGAAAATTTTCTCCCCCTTAAGTCCGATTTAAGTTTAGAAAATAAAAAATAGTCGCTTGGGGCTAGATCAGGGCTGTAAGGTGGGTGACGGATTGTTTTAAATCCACATTTAGATATAGCCGCCTTTACAACTGCAGCCGTGTGGACAGGCGCATTGTCATGAAGAAGACGGACACCCCTGCTGAGTTTTCCTCGACGTTTAAGCTTTATTGCTTCTCGCAACTGGTCTATAAGGCAAGCATAGTAACTGCCGTTTACTGTCTGATTGCGTTCTTTGATATCTATAAGCAATATCCCTTCGCAATCCCAAAATATTGTGGCCATTATCTTTTTGGTAGATTGGCACACCTTTGCCTTTCGAGGGGGTGCTTCCCCAGAACGACGCCACTCCATCGACTCTCTTTTCGAAAGAGGATCATAGTATAAGACCATAGTTTCGTCTCCGGTAACAATGGACTGGATAAATTCACTCTCACATGACTTGAACTCCTCTAAAAGTTCCTTGGAGCACGCCACTCGTTCAGCTCGCTGAGCACTCGAGAGAAGTTTCGGGACCCATCTTGCACTAACCTTATTCATGTTTAGATGGTCGTGTAGAATCCTAAGGACTGTTATTTTCGTAAGTCCCGTTCTTGACGCTATTTCCTTCGTCTTTAGTCTTCTGTCCTTCAGTACCTCTTGTTCGACTAAATCGACGTTATCTTGCGTAAGAACCTCAACAGGGCGGCCTGGTCGGGGTTCGTCATCGATGGACTCACGCCCTAAACGAAACTGCTTACACCAATCCTTAACAGTCGAAAACGAAGGGGAGGAATTCCCGTACACGTTATCTAACCTTTCTTTGATTATAGTTGGACTTATGCCTTCCTTTGTCAGAAATTTTATCACTGATCGATACTCCAATTTGAACATTGTACAAATTACACCGCTTTTTATATTGAAATCAAAGAAAATTTTATGAAAACGAAAGTTACAAACCACGAAATTATCCACACAATAGCTGAATAAATGACAAATAAAATGACATTCATTTGTTTCTTGTTTTCTTCTTTTAAATATATACGGCCAGGAACTTTTGAACCTTACTGGTACTTAGGTAAGTAGGTTGTTGTGACGTTTTGTGGGTTTGACTTTTAATATAAAAAATAAAAAACAACAATGTAAAAAGAGAATTTTATCCCTTTCAGTGGGGTATTATTTTAGAAAATAACGAGTGCCCAGCAAATAAAGATTTCAAGCGGAAACGCGTAGCGTAACCCCTTTTTTGCTATCCTCAAAAAAGTAGGCGTCGACCCGACTGCTCCTCGCCGCCGTCGCCGTCTCGCCGTAGCTTGTCGTACGTAATCGTACGTCAGACGTAATTGTATAACTTTACGTGTCTTTGCCTTTTCTATAATATGGAAGCAGAAAAAAAAATAACACTGACCATACACTGACAGCTGACACTGACACTGACAGGTGGCTGGAACAAACCGTGAAGGGTGAGTGAGTGAGTGAAGGAAGTGAGTGAAGTGAAGTGAAGGCGTGACGTCGTGAACAAACACGATACACACGAGGAGAGGGCAAGCAAACGAAATATTCCGAAGCCGAAGCCGAAGACCGAAACCGAAGTTCTAGGCGAGACAAACATAGCCTCGGCTGGGTTTGCGTATTTGAATTTGATTTGTTAGACCGGTACCACCCTATGCAACCCGCACGCACAGTGCAATTCTATTTGTTGAATTCCACGTGGTCAAAATCACTTGAATATATTTCAATTGGAAGTTAAAAATACTTTACATGTCATTGGCCGACATTGTGACGAAGTTGGGAAAGTTAAGTTACACCATAAATCGCGTATTTAGTACTCAAGTAAAAATGTCCTTAGAGCAAGCTAAGCAAGTGGCCGCGTACAGAGCAGTTGATGAATTCGTAACGAATAATTCGGTGATGGGTGTCGGCAGCGGCTCAACAGTCGTGTATGCTGTGCAGCGATTAGCAGAGAGAGTTGAAACCGAAAACTTGAAAGTGACTTGCATTCCTACATCATTCCAGGCCAAGCAACTTATTGTGAAACACAACCTAACTCTGGGAGAACTAGAAACTAACCCCCGCATTGATGTCACTATTGATGGAGCAGATGAAGTAGATTCCAACATGACTTTGATAAAAGGAGGTGGCGGCTGTTTGTTACAAGAAAAAATTGTGGCTTCTTGTTCAAACAAAATGATTGTGATAGCTGATTATACAAAGGATTCCTCTAAGCTCGGAGACAGATATAAAAAGGGCATCCCTGTAGAGGTTGTTCCAATGGCATATGTTCCTATCAAAAACAAAATTATTGCTTTGTTTGGAGGGGATGTCAAGTTGCGCAGCGCAATTGCTAAAGCAGGACCTGTGGTAACTGATAACGGTAACTTCATATTAGACTGGCTGTTCACAAACCAAGATTTGGACTGGGATCATGTGAATAAAACCATCAAAATGATTCCTGGGGTAGTTGAAACTGGCTTATTTGTTAAAATGTGCCAGAAAGCATACTTTGGTCAACCTGAAGGGAATGTCATTGAGAGATCTGTTTAGTTACAAGTGTTTATACTAGGTAGGTAGGTATACATAATGTTGAAGAATTTGAAATGTTGATTAAAAGGAGATTTATCAGGTGTTATATATCCATAAGGTGCAGAACACAATAAAAAAAGATTTTTATAACAGGTTTATACAACTGTTCTTTTTTCATAGTTGTTCTCCACTATTTTATATTATTTAAGACTTGATGACAAAGTAATATTATAAAAGTGATATAGGTATTTGAACATTTTTATTGTGACAATCTTCCTGATAAGTGTAATTAGAAGATAATAACTTGTGACCCTAAGATGACCTTAAAGCCTTGGCTGCCATTTGTAAATTAATCAACAATTACATCAAAAAAATAATTAACTTGTGTGTTGATTTACCAAATTTGCAATCCTATCCAATTGTTTCTAACATCATGTTCAAACTTTATAGTTAGTTATCTTATTTGTATATATTGGTAATTTGCAGAATCAGTCAGGGCTTGTATCAAAGGTGACTGACCAAGAATTCATAATAATTTAGGGTGAAGTGCAAGAAGCGCTATTTATATGCAGATTACTGTTTAAAAACTGCAGAAAAGTATGACGCTTGGATCACTGTCTTACTTATTTCAGGTGATGCTTTGGCAATAGTCCTTAACTCGTTTTGAAAAATAGGCTACCTATAAATTTTGTGTAAGTTTATTAACACATTCAATGCCAGCTGCCAAACCCGAGATTTTGTTAGTGCCTCAGATGCACATAAGTTCAAAATGCTTGTAAAGGCACAGGGGCCTTACCATGACGTCATAATGTGATTCAGTTTAGGTTCGCGTTCTGTCAGATTCATACTAAAAGTGACAGCTAAAACTTGAACTGAGTAGAAATTAGGACGTCATGGTAAGGCCCCTGGGTGAAAGTCATGAAAACGCAAAAATAAGTTGGTGGCAGTGAATGAAATATGTAAAAAGTGCAATTGGGGTAAATAAATTTCTTCAACATTATTTCACTACTCCATGTAGATGTGTGAAGTTGAAACCTTGAAGAGTTTGAAATGATAAAAATGCAAGATTTTAGGTGCCATACATTTTATTGACTATTTGAATAATTATTTATTCACATACAAATACAAGAATGCATTTCTAAAATATACCTATACTTCGATTCATGGTCTTTTCAGACTTATACACATATTCAATTCAAATTCAGATCTATAACTAATTAAGATTAAAACTTACATAAACACGGAAAGCTTTAAAATGCTCTCTGCTTTTTAACTAAGTCATGGATTTTTTATAGGCTGGAATGGACTTACAATTAAAGTATATAACATAATAGAGCATGTCTTATTTTTCAAAAAGTAGTACTAATAAATTCTTAAAGCCTGATAATTGTTTATACAAAACTTACTTTTTATAGATAGGTAAGGTAGTCTTTGGTGATTTACAAATATCTGAGGTATATGTTAATTTTTTTTCCTATTAAGGTATTAAAGTACTTACTTACATAAAAGTGCAGACATTATTTTTCCTTGTTTTCAACATCTATACAAAAATATAGCTTTCTGAATGTGCTGTCAGAAATTGCCTTTTACATAGCTGCTAAGTTTATTATCCCTTTCAAGGATATAATTTGTGCTCATCTCTAGATAGTACATAGTTACCCAGCCATGTTGGTCTGTGTATTCCTATAATTATTATTTGTAGGTTTATTCTGATAAGAATTAGAACTATACATTAGGTAGGTGAAGTTTCTTTTGCTATCATGTACATAATACACAAGAGCCAAGGTGGGTCACTAGTTAACACATTCACCGCCAGCCATTACACACAACAAGACAGGAGGTCTTCAAGTGCCAGAAACGTGTGTTCGAAGAACTGCTAAAGTGTAAGAGCGGCATTGCACGAAACTCACAAAAATGCATATATGCATTGCCGGCAGTGAATGTGATATAAACAAAACAAATAAACATTCAATCTAATAAAGACTTGTTTTTTTCATGATACGTAAGAATTCTTCCTGGTTGATTTCACCATCACCATCCCTGTCAGCTTCGTCTATCATTTCATGAAGCTCCTCATCTGTTAAATTTTCACCAAGTTCACGTGCCACCCTCTTCAAATTCTTAAATGAAATTTTACCTGAAATTTAAACACATTTTGTTTTTAGAACAGTAACTGCTTACTAAAAATTACCTGTAATATAACATGTAATACATACTGACAAGCAAAAATATTGAGCCGCTTTTCATACAACTTTGTATGGAAAGTGACCTGTTATTTTTGCACAGTAATATATAAATATTTTACTTAATCTGTAAATGATTGTAATAAATTCAGATTAAAATTCTAAATACCAGTTTCATCGTCATCAAACAGTTTAAATGCTTTCATTATTTCTTCTTTTGTATCTTTCTCTGCCATCTTCACTGTCATCAGCTCAAGGAAATCTCCAAATGACACCTTACCATCTGATTTATCTATTTCTGCAATCATCTTTTTGATTTCCTCTTTTCTAGGCTCAAACCCAAGGGCTCTGATAGCAACTTTTAATTCTTTTGTGTCAATTTTCCCTGTATTTTCGGTATCAAATAAATCAAAGGCTTCTTTTATATCCCTCCTTTGTTCTTCAGATAATTCAAATTTCGGTCCTGATTTCTTCCGCATGCCTCCGGGTGGCGCATTACTGGCGCCGACCTTTTTTTGTGTAGTTGTCACAGCGGTAGTCTGAAATCAATAATTAAGTCAATGTGAATTATAAAAACTCTTAAATAACTAACACAACGTAAAATAATTACAAGCAAATAAATAGATAACAAAAAAGACTAGGTACGGACAGGACAGCCTGAGCAAACCAGACCTGTTCAAACAAGACCAAATACTTTTGAAAAGTATTACGAATTTTACGAAGTCATAAGTTTTATGTGCATTCGACCGTATTGTAAAAACATAAACATATTTTAAATGATAGAAATAGTAATGCTAACTTACCATTGTTTGTACCATTAAGATCACTAACAGCGTTGGCCCTAATCTTTATTTTTGCCGCTTTTAATTTGTAATCTTTCTTGATTATCACTGTATTTTCTTCCAACCAAAACCGAAGAAATCGTCAAAGCTGTCACTGTCAAATACATTGATTCTTTCTATTCTTACGTCATAAAAAAACGCTCTTTACTTGCGCGTCGAATTTTTGTCCATAGCGTTTTTGTTCGTAACCTAAACAAACACAGTCCCATAAAAAAAAAACCATGGACAATACGGGAAAACGTACTGTCAAAAATATCTTTCGCACTTCCGTTTTATTTTGGCGCAATGGTTTTTTGATCTGAGGTGATGGTAGTATTGAAGGGTCAAAATCTCATCAGAGGGGCGGCAGCGCACAGCGCAGCCTGTGGCAGACCTGAGGCAAACAAAGAGAAATAATAATCACTACGTTTTTTCGACCAGATTGGCTGTCTATTCCTTAGGTGGGACCATAATTTCTGTTCAACTGTACTATCAGTGGCTCCTTCGGTTAGTAAAAAAAACTTTTAAAGTTCATAACAAATTTATTTAAAAAATTACAACCTAATACGTAGACATTACATGTTCGCAGTGCTATATTAAATTACTTAATAAATAGAGAAATAAAGTTTTTGTTAAAAATTTCATTTTTAAACGAACCATTTTGTTGTTGACTAATTTTTTGACAGTACGAGGATTGTCATCCACAGTACATAAAATTAAAGGTACCGATTAATAACAAAATAGTGTATTTTTTAACTTCGACATTGGCTGAATCATTGATAGTATCGTTGGATCTATAAATTATCAAAAATTGAACATCAATTAATAGTGGTCGAAAAATGGTTTTTAACATTTCCAAGCAGATAACTTACATTAAGTATTACATACAAAACGTGCAATTGAAATGAAAGCTTGAAAAATCGCATTATTTCGGTCAATTAATTTGTTATACATCTCTTTGTATTGTTCCATTAAGGCGCCGACGGCAGAGTGCTAACTGATTTCATGAGATGGTAGCAGTGCGGGAGACGGCTGCGATGGCCTATCTTCTGTAGGGTCGCAGCCGCTTGTGCTAGCATGCCGGCGCGCTCTCCGGGCGCGGCCAGCACGGCCGGCGGCAGGTGTTTGCACGCCATGTACAGCGCCACCGCGCGCTCCCCTTCCCCGCCACCGCCTTCTATAGCCCGCTCTGTCGATGAAATACGTGTAATGTGACTTCATTTCGTTACGATATAAACAAAAAAAAACACTTCAAAAATCGAACGCGATTGACGTATTTCAAAATAAGCTCTTAGAGGATCCTGATATCCTGGTAGTGCTCCGGTGTTATGTCCACTATTTTCTCCGTGTTTCACAAAGGCACGTGTAACGCATGGGATAGAATGTCGTTGACTTCACTCGGTTTAGCTTCTAAGCGTCGTTTACACGCACATAAATAAAATAAATAACAAAAAAACTCATAATTTCCCCATTCGAAAAATTGGATATGGCGACACTTTGCATAAGATTAGATTACTATAGCCCCCTTATTCATAAACGCTCTATAGGCTTCTGTTAAGGGTCCTTACAAGCTCAACGCGCGTATTTCGCTAAATTCTTAATTTTTCTTCAAAGACTATGGCGTATGTGTTCATAATTTCAGTAATATTATTAATGTACAAGATAGTTCACTTCTTAAACTAAGATACTGCTGTGCTAAATTATTGATTTTTTGGCGTGAAATCTAAAAAAAGGTGTTTCCTTGGGAGGGCTTTTAAAATTTTGCTCTAAAAGGTGAAGTTTCATTCTCAATTTCGAAGTGAAACGGAATCTCATTCTCGCCTAAAGTGAACTCAATTCAATTCAGTATATCTTGAACTAAAAAGTCATCGTGAAAAACTTGAAGATTCATCTTAATTAATAGATAGAATAGCTACTCAATGTTAGCTAGTTTTTTGATGAAAAAGAGGGTTACATTTTATTTGATTCTCGAAAACAGTGTTGATATTCTGCTCTAAAAATAATTATTTAGCAATGCTCAACTCTATTTTGACTCAGAAAAAAAAAAACATTAGTATTGGTCTTGAATTAAATTCAGTATAATTTTTTAAATATCACCTATATACCACGGCGGACTGACGCCGCACCCTCATTCAGCGCCGATTACAGCAGTATCGTAGTTTAAGAAGTGAACTATCTTGTACATTAATAATATTACTGACATTATGAACACATACGCCATAGTCTTTGAAGAAAAATTAAGAATTTAGCTAAATTCGCTCTTTGAGCTTGTAAGGAGCCTTAACTTAGTAATCGTTTGTCCTTATCTGAGAAAGGTAAATGTCAAAGTGACAGATAAGGACAAACGATTGCTAAGCTAGCAGAGGCCTATAGAACGTTTATGAATAAGGGGGTAGAACTTTAGCTTAGCGCACTTGACCGAAATGCGGCGTTGGATAGTTAGGTGGACCACCCCTTATCCGAAGGCTGGATCCCCGCCCGCAAGCCAGCCTACACTTCTAGCACGAGTCGCGTCACGCGCGAGATAAATTGTCCGTCTTATTCTTACTGTTCGTTCTAGAAAGAGACGGGTAGTCTGTCTCGCGCGCGACGCGACTCTTTTAAGTGTTTAGTATTTAGTATTATATTAACCTTTGCCGCAAATGATGGAAGAGCGGTTGAGCCGCGGGCGCAAGCTGCCGTCCAGCAGCTGCTGCGTGCGGCGCGGCGCAGCGCCCGCCATCATACGAAACACCGCAGACTGTAGAAATACTCGCGACGTCACCCACTGTAACAAACAACAATTAAATATCGTGAAAGTCGGATTACTCTAGCCTTAGGTATCTTTGGCATTCGGTATTAACTACAGTGGGTCAGGAACAGGAATCAAATGGTTCGAGTGTACTCACGGGAAGGTGTTGCGAGAGGCGGCGCAGCGAGTGCAGGGGCCTTACCATCCATGACGTCCTAATTCCGACTCAGTTCAAGTTTGATAGCTGTCACTTTTAATATGAATCTGACAGCGAGCGAACCTAAACTGAGGCGCATTAAGTCGTCATGGTAAGGCCCCAAGTCGCGCTGGAAGCCGCGCAGCTGCGCGTGCGGCGCGGGCAGTGTACTCACGGGCAGGTGTTGCGAGAGGCGGCGCAGCGAGTGCAGGTCGCGCTGGAAGCCGCGCAGCTGCGCGTGCGGCGCGGGCAGTGTACTCACGGGCAGGTGTTGCGAGAGGCGGCGCAGCGAGTGCAGGTCGCGCTGGAAGCCGCGCAGCTGCGCGTGCGGCGCGGGCAGTGTACTCACGGGCAGGTGTTGCGAGAGGCGGCGCAGCGAGTGCAGGTCGCGCTGGAAGCCGCGCAGCTGCGCGTGCGGCGCGGGCAGTGTACTCACGGGCAGGTGTTGCGAGAGGCGGCGCAGCGAGTGCAGGTCGCGCTGGAAGCCGCGCAGCTGCGCGTGCGGCGCGGGCAGTGTACTCACGGGCAGGTGTTGCGAGAGGCGGCGCAGCGAGTGCAGGTCGCGCTGGAAGCCGCGCAGCTGCGCGTGCGGCGCGGGCAGTGTACTCACGGGCAGGTGTTGCGAGAGGCGGCGCAGCGAGTGCAGGTCGCGCTGGAAGCCGCGCAGCTGCGCGTGCGGCGCGGGCAGTGTACTCACGGGCAGGTGTTGCGAGAGGCGGCGCAGCGAGTGCAGGTCGCGCTGGAAGCCGCGCAGCTGCGCGTGCGGCGCGGGCAGTGTACTCACGGGCAGGTGTTGCGAGAGGCGGCGCAGCGAGTGCAGGTCGCGCTGGAAGCCGCGCAGCTGCGCGTGCGGCGCGGGCAGTGTACTCACGGGCAGGTGTTGCGAGAGGCGGCGCAGCGAGTGCAGGTCGCGCTGGAAGCCGCGCAGCTGCGCGTGCGGCGCGGGCAGTGTACTCACGGGCAGGTGTTGCGAGAGGCGGCGCAGCGAGTGCAGGTCGCGCTGGAAGCCGCGCAGCTGCGCGTGCGGCGCGGGCAGTGTACTCACGGGCAGGTGTTGCGAGAGGCGGCGCAGCGAGTGCAGGTCGCGCTGGAAGCCGCGCAGCTGCGCGTGCGGCGCGGGCAGTGTACTCACGGGCAGGTGTTGCGAGAGGCGGCGCAGCGAGTGCAGGTCGCGCTGGAAGCCGCGCAGCTGCGCGTGCGGCGCGGGCAGTGTACTCACGGGCAGGTGTTGCGAGAGGCGGCGCAGCGAGTGCAGGTCGCGCTGGAAGCCGCGCAGCTGCGCGTGCGGCGCGGGCAGTGTACTCACGGGCAGGTGTTGCGAGAGGCGGCGCAGCGAGTGCAGGTCGCGCTGGAAGCCGCGCAGCTGCGCGTGCGGCGCGGGCAGTGTACTCACGGGCAGGTGTTGCGAGAGGCGGCGCAGCGAGTGCAGGTCGCGCTGGAAGCCGCGCAGCTGCGCGTGCGGCGCGGGCAGTGTACTCACGGGCAGGTGTTGCGAGAGGCGGCGCAGCGAGTGCAGGTCGCGCTGGAAGCCGCGCAGCTGCGCGTGCGGCGCGGGCAGTGTACTCACGGGCAGGTGTTGCGAGAGGCGGCGCAGCGAGTGCAGGTCGCGCTGGAAGCCGCGCAGCTGCGCGTGCGGCGCGGGCAGTGTACTCACGGGCAGGTGTTGCGAGAGGCGGCGCAGCGAGTGCAGGTCGCGCTGGAAGCCGCGCAGCTGCGCGTGCGGCGCGGGCAGTGTACTCACGGGCAGGTGTTGCGAGAGGCGGCGCAGCGAGTGCAGGTCGCGGTGGAAGCCGCGCAGCTGCGCGTGCGGCGCGGGCAGTGTACTCACGGGCAGGTGTTGCGAGAGGCGGCGCAGCGAGTGCAGGTCGCGCTGGAAGCCGCGCAGCTGCGCGTGCGGCGCGGGCAGTGTACTCACGGGCAGGTGTTGCGAGAGGCGGCGCAGCGAGTGCAGGTCGCGCTGGAAGCCGCGCAGCTGCGCGTGCGGCGCGGGCAGTGTACTCACGGGCAGGTGTTGCGAGAGGCGGCGCAGCGAGTGCAGGTCGCGCTGGAAGCCGCGCAGCTGCGCGTGCGGCGCGGGCAGTGTACTCACGGGCAGGTGTTGCGAGAGGCGGCGCAGCGAGTGCAGGTCGCGCTGGAAGCCGCGCAGCTGCGCGTGCGGCGCGGGCAGTGTACTCACGGGCAGGTGTTGCGAGAGGCGGCGCAGCGAGTGCAGGTCGCGCTGGAAGCCGCGCAGCTGCGCGTGCGGCGCGGGCAGTGTACTCACGGGCAGGTGTTGCGAGAGGCGGCGCAGCGAGTGCAGGTCGCGCTGGAAGCCGCGCAGCTGCGCGTGCGGCGCGGGCAGTGTACTCACGGGCAGGTGTTGCGAGAGGCGGCGCAGCGAGTGCAGGTCGCGCTGGAAGCCGCGCAGCTGCGCGTGCGGCGCGGGCAGTGTACTCACGGGCAGGTGTTGCGAGAGGCGGCGCAGCGAGTGCAGGTCGCGCTGGAAGCCGCGCAGCTGCGCGTGCGGCGCGGGCAGTGTACTCACGGGCAGGTGTTGCGAGAGGCGGCGCAGCGAGTGCAGGTCGCGCTGGAAGCCGCGCAGCTGCGCGTGCGGCGCGGGCAGTGTACTCACGGGCAGGTGTTGCGAGAGGCGGCGCAGCGAGTGCAGGTCGCGCTGGAAGCCGCGCAGCTGCGCGTGCGGCGCGGGCAGTGTACTCACGGGCAGGTGTTGCGAGAGGCGGCGCAGCGAGTGCAGGTCGCGCTGGAAGCCGCGCAGCTGCGCGTGCGGCGCGGGCAGTGTACTCACGGGCAGGTGTTGCGAGAGGCGGCGCAGCGAGTGCAGGTCGCGCTGGAAGCCGCGCAGCTGCGCGTGCGGCGCGGGCAGTGTACTCACGGGCAGGTGTTGCGAGAGGCGGCGCAGCGAGTGCAGGTCGCGCTGGAAGCCGCGCAGCTGCGCGTGCGGCGCGGGCGCGGCGCCGCTCGCCTCCCAAACGCCCGCGCGCACCTCCACCAGCCAATCGCAGCACAGCACTTGCATCAGCTATAACATTGTACGAGAGACTTTCACTTCAGATTGCGGTACGCGAAAGATATTGGCAAAAATAGTACTTTAGCAGATGTTGGACGAGTATGCGTTGGAAAGCCGAGCACATCGAGGTCTTCTATTATGGCGATCGCCTTGCCGGACGAGATTTAAAGTACTCTTTTTGCCAAACGAGGAATTATTTTTATTATAGCTTTGAAGATATATGAAATTATTAAAGGGAGAAGCGAATCATACAATGAAATGAGCAGCTGAGAACTTTCATGTTCTTAACCCTGTAAAAATGAACAAAAAAGTGCAAAACATAAAAAACCAAAATTAAAACAAACCAAGATCTTCGTAATGATGAGTGTTACTCGTGCGAGAATTGCCTTGTAGTAATATTGCACAAACGGTAGAACAAGTGCAATGCAACTACAATGCACTCCCGCAAAAGTCAATGATGACCCCTCATGATACACACTCAATGACAAACACTGAATAAACAAAGCTGTAAAAATAATTTAAAAAAATCGTTATAAAGTGACATCTTTCATTCTCATTCTAGTTGTTACTATATTGAGAATAAGTATGTGTGTTCACTTACCATCATAAGCTGTGTCGGTTTTCGGCAGCAATAATAGGCCAAGGAGTCAGCTAGCCGGGCTCCCGCGATATCACACACCTGAAATAATATGATTAATATCATAAAGTATAGTTTATTAAACGTATCTAATGCTTTTCTAATACCAAGTTCGAGATAGCGGTGGTATTCAGTCAGCATAAGCTTCGTTTTCGCGAGAAATATAAGAAATTTAGCAATCAATGCGATGACAGTGTTTTTCGATCAACCAATATTTTCTTCGTTTTCTTTCGTTAAAAACCAATTTACACTACACAGGGACATATTTAGCGGAAGACAAAATAAAGTGTAAGTAACTGTTTTGTTTTTTTTTTTCTGGTCAAGCATTATACTTATGCGTTTATTGTGTTCCGCTAAATATGTCCCTGAGCGTATATTATTTACACCACAAATTATTTATTGGTCAGCAATATTAACACACCTACTAGTAACTAGCACACTTCACTAGTACAAGGCACTTGTCCCACCGCCGGCGAGTAGCTAGAAGCGAGTGTTTTTTAGTATGGAAATTTTGTCGTTTTTGTCGCCGGTCGACAAAAGTTCCATACTCGCCGGCGGTGGGACAAGTGCCTAAGCAAGTATTTAAAACAAGCGTACCTTAAGTATAGTCTCGGACGTCCTCTCGATAGAAGCTTCATCTCGACAGTGGACGAGGCTCAACAGCCCGCGCCGGCTTTTGTACGCCATGTGGAGGGCCCTGCACAATAGTATTATGACCAACTGTTTACATACAGACAATAGTTATTAATACAGCAACTATAAACTGACCATTCGTGTTTATAAACACGCGCGGTTAGAATCTAAATCTATAGGTACGTGAATCTTCTTATTGTTAGGCTTGATGAATCAGTAACGTGGGTATTTGATGGCGATTGTTCAGTAGACGGTTTGGCTCGGTTAGCAGCAGTCGGGTGAGTTAATAACATAACATGTATAAATTACGTCTTTATCCTTTACATGGTTGACAGAGCCTAAGGTAACAAGGACCTAAAGGCCACGTTTAGCATGTACGTATACGAATAAGTGGAAAGGGGAATCAAAATAGCGTTGGGCGAGCAATTATTAAAAAAAATTATATATATATATTGTTTATTATGTTCTGATTTAAATAATAGTTTTTTGGTCCAGAATTGAATTTTTGTTGGAAAGTCGTTTTTCTTTCTTACACTTTGAGAAGGAAACGTGACGAATTGTCCTTCCCTTCATCATTCAACTGAAATAAATGGTAAACGCAATTTAATTCAGACTGCAAATGGCAATTTAGCCTTGAATGTCGTTTCAGTTGGAAAGTGTAGGATAGAGTAGAAATAGGACCTCCGGCGTGTAAGGCAAGGTGTCGTCGAATCTGATCAGTGGTTCGTGGCAATTTAGCCTTGAGTGTCGTTTCAGTCGAAAAGTGTAGGATAGAGTAGAAATAGGACCTCCGGCGTGTAAGGCAAGGTGTCGTCGAATCTGATCAGTGGTTCGTGGCAATTTAGCCTTGAGTGTCGTTTCAGTCGAAAAGTGTAGGATAGAGTAGAAATAGGACCGCCCGCGTGTAAGGCAAGGTGTCGTCGAATCTGATCAGTGGTTCGTGGCAATTTAGCCTTGAGTGTCGTTTCAGTCGAAAAGTGTAGGATAGAGTAGAAATAGGACCTCCGGCGTGTAAGGCAAGGTGTCGTCGAATCTGATCAGTGGTTCGTGGCAATTTAGCCTTGAGTGTCGTTTCAGTCGAAAAGTGTAGGATAGAGTAGAAATAGGACCGCCCGCGTGTAAGGCAAGGTGTCGTCGAATCTGATCAGTGGTTCGTGGCAATTTAGCCTTGAGTGTCGTTTCAGTCGAAAAGTGTAGGATAGAGTAGAAATAGGACCTCCGGCGTGTAAGGCAAGGTGTCGTCGAATCTGATCAGTGGTTCGTGGCAATTTAGCCTTGAGTGTCGTTTCAGTCGAAAAGTGTAGGATAGAGTAGAAATAGGACCTCCGGCGTGTAAGGCAAGGTGTCGTCGAATCTGATCAGTGGTTCGTGGCAATTTAGCCTTGAGTGTCGTTTCAGTCGAAAAGTGTAGGATAGAGTAGAAATAGGACCTCCGGCGTGTAAGGCAAGGTGTCGTCGAATCTGATCAGTGGTTCGTGGCAATTTAGCCTTGAGTGTCGTTTCAGTCGAAAAGTGTAGGATAGAGTAGAAATAGGACCTCCGGCGTGTAAGGCAAGGTGTCGTCGAATCTGATCAGTGGTTCGTGGCAATTTAGCCTTGAGTGTCGTTTCAGTCGAAAAGTGTAGGATAGAGTAGAAATAGGACCTCCGGCGTGTAAGGCAAGGTGTCGTCGAATCTGATCAGTGGTTCGTGGCAATTTAGCCTTGAGTGTCGTTTCAGTCGAAAAGTGTAGGATAGAGTAGAAATAGGACCTCCGGCGTGTAAGGCAAGGTGTCGTCGAATCTGATCAGTGGTTCGTGGCAATTTAGCCTTGAGTGTCGTTTCAGTCGAAAAGTGTAGGATAGAGTAGAAATAGGACCTCCGGCGTGTAAGGCAAGGTGTCGTCGAATCTGATCAGTGGTTCGTGGCAATTTAGCCTTGAGTGTCGTTTCAGTCGAAAAGTGTAGGATAGAGTAGAAATAGGACCTCCGGCGTGTAAGGCAAGGTGTCGTCGAATCTGATCAGTGGTTCGTGGCAATTTAGCCTTGAGTGTCGTTTCAGTCGAAAAGTGTAGGATAGAGTAGAAATAGGACCGCCCGCGTGTAAGGCAAGGTGTCGTCAAAACTGATTGATGGTTTAGTGAGCAAGTTAGATGGTTGCCGGTGTCACCAGTCTGTTCGTTCAACATTCCATGACTGTGTTCCAGCATCCTATTAGGAACGTGCGAAGCAGGGACCGGAACAGGTATTTTTTAAACCCCCCGATATTGCCCAGCATATTGAATTATTTTATGCTTTTTATGTAGTTCCAGGTAGGTCTCAGTCATGTATTTAAGTAACAACTTCGTATTATTAAATTTTCCTAATAAAAATTAAATGATAAACCAAAGAACGACATAGAATAGAACGCAATAATACCGGTATTTTTGTATGATGAAATACCGGTATCCGGTCCCTGATACGAAGTGCATGGTGGGGGTATAGACCTCAGATCAATTACTAAAGCCTAGATACCGTCCTAATATCAAAACAATGTTACATATAGCTTGACCGTTTACTCATATGACGTTTGATAATGGGAGAAAAAGGTAGTCTATATATTTCTTAGGTACTCAAAACTACAAGGTTGTACACTGTTCCCCCACTGTTTTGATAAAGTAGAGATGTTGCAAAAAGTTTTATCGAAAGTATGTTATCGACATTTTATGGATCGTGGAATGAGTGGATTTTCGGTATGAAACATAACGCGAACAAAAGGCGATGCCTCATTATTACTATTTAGATGATCCAAGGTAAAACACATGATTATTATTTGATGTACGACGGGGTATAGTCAGAATAATGTATGGCTAGGGTGGATACAGAATACCCCGTAAGATCGGCTTTAAATGAAATTTAGAGAAATCCCTGAACATCAAACAGCGGTTTCAAATAAACAATTTAATTGTTCAGAGATTCTTTTTCACGTTAGTAAAAAGCATCTGGAATTGAACAGACTGTCAGAGTAAAGGTGGTTATTGTAAATTGTACCACAGTCACAGTTTGCCCATTTTCTTAGCTTGGTATTTGTACTGTTACCTTCGATTTTTAAATTCGGCTTAGAATAAAAGAAACAAAAATCTGGACATGTTCACATATAGGTATATATATTTACATTTTTAAATACAATTACAATAAATAATAATCACTTTTCTTTTTAACAAACTTCAAAAAAAGGAGGAGGTTCTAAATTCGGTTGTATTTTTTTTTATGTTTGTATCTTCAGAACTCCGTCAGTTGTGAACCGATTTGGAAAATTCTTGTTTTTGTTGGAAAGGGAATACTTCCAGTTTGGTCCTATTGCCACTAAATCAGGATCTGGTGACGAGGTCTTGGAGAAACTGAAGAAACTCTTCTAATTTTATGGACGTAGCGATTTTTAGTTCTTCGTCCATAGGAAATCTGTAATTGTCATTATTACAATATTATTTATGTAAATAATTTAGTCTACAATACGAAGTTTAGGAAAATAATTCGATATCGATAAAACTGGCAATGAACAGGAACATCACTATCACCAAAACATCATAACCTCTAAGCTATTACAAAATACCTAATTATCTCGAAGATTTATCGCCGTTATTGAGTCCAAATGTTTATTTGTCACTATAATCAAAGTTTTACGTTCATAAATTTTAATTCAGCTCAAATTGGTTAGCGTATAATATTGAAAACACGTAAAAATGTACTCACCGATGAAAGCGTATATATTCCCGTTCATTTTCCTTACGAGACGAATGAGATTTACATCCCAAAACAATACAAGCCATTCAAACAATCCTCAGGCACACATTACCACTTTCACCTTATTTTATAACTTTTCTGTTACGTACAGATTTATGAAAAGCAATCACTGGTCGACTTACAAATGTTTATCTGCCATAACCATTTCAAATACAACTTAATACAGATGACCTGCTGTTCTCAGAAGGAAATATGATGTGAAAGACTTTTGAATTTAGTAGCGTAAAACTAGACCAACTGGACCACTTGACATTTCAGGTGTGTACGGTGTGTACAAGCAGACTAGATAATACTATATTTATCTCTTTCCAGCTTGTTGATTTCTTCATGAGAATTAAGAGATGTACATATTGATGTCACTACTTAAATTTTAACACGGTATCTAGGCTTTAGTAATTGATCTGAGGTATAGACAACGATCACAGCGCATGCCGTGGCACAAATGTGCAACAATAGGGGAAACTTGTCAATGTTGTTTTGAAAATGGGTCATTATTAAACTTGTTTTATAAGGTGTAAAGGTCATCGGTGTTTGGCGAATTATGTTGGCTCATAAATAGTTAATTGCAAATCACATTACAGGCATAAGACGGAATATTTTAATTAGGTCTATATTAAATAACTATTGCCATTAGGTCTACATTCCTAACGAGTTCTGCTAAAAGCAATTTATTATCTTTCATAGCATAGTTGGAGGAAACTTGTTTTCTGTTTTACACTCTCAAGTTATTTTTTATAATGACATCCATTTTTCCTATTACTGTTTATAACAAATGCCTATAAAAATACTATTTATTGCCTTTCCATATACATTATTTACTGACTTAATTTTATATAGTTACATATAAGGACTTGTCATTCACTTTGACAAAATCCCCTAAAGTTGCGTCTGCGAGATGGCGCTACTGTCGCGCTCGGTGCCAATAGCGGAGTACAGCTGGGCCCTATATAAAGCAAGTTACAATTTACAAGCGGAAGTCTCTATCTAACACATAGGGTTAAAAAGAGAGTTCCGCTTGTGACAACTCAGGCCACTCACCCAGGCAAGGGGTCCTCGCATCGCGCCAGCGGCTCGGGCAGCAAGTTCAAACGGTCGCCAATGTCGCCGGCGCGACCAGTGTCTGCCAGCAACCACGTCGCCGCTACTCCTACTATGTTCGCCCACCACTCCATGACGGGGTCCCAACAACCTAATGTGAGATAGTAAGTCAGTACCAAAATGGATTCCAGCGACGATAGGTTAAAGCGTTTCATAAATGGGGGATGGATTTCTGATAGTCCAGCACTGTTAATTTAACCGGTTCTTACCTGTGGTCCACCTACAGTTTGTCCACTTGGCTTTCGACGGAACACTCCTCATTCTTGTGATTTTAACTGAATATACTTAAAAAACCCGTCCTACCTAATTTTTGTATTAAAATACTAGCTGACTGACAGGGAGAACGCGATTCCGACATTTGAATTGGAATAAATTGACCTTGTAGCATTTGCCCGCGACTTCGTTGAATTCGCTTATCGTTATCCCACGGGATACGCAATTTTCCGGGACAAAAAGTAGCCTATGTGTTATTCCAGACCATAATCTATCTCTGTTCCAAATTTCATCCAGATCCGTTAAGCCGTACTGGCGTGAAAGAGTAACAAACATCCATACATCCTCACAAACTTTCGCAAATTATAATATTAGTAAGATTATTGAGTGATTCAAAAACAATGGCAGAATTTTTTCCGGGTGGACAAATTAGGTAGAACAAGTCTCTTATCAACTTGTCGACAAGGGAGAAAAAATTTAACAGTCTTTTCTGAAGGAGCTCTTAATTTCTCTTATTGTTTGTTTTGTGTCAATAAACGTTTTCTTTCTTTATTTATTTACTAGCTTCTGCCCGCGACTTCGTCTGCGTAGAATTAGCAATTGACATGCTTATCGCTATCCCTCGGGAACTGTCCGGGATAACAAATACGCTATGTTTCAATCTAGCAGTGGCGCGGCGTGAAGTATATCAGAAGGCAAGCCAAAGGGAATTTAACTAGCCTTTTTCTATAATTCTGCACAATAAAGCAGCCAACTGCCTTAAAATAGGCAATCCGGGGGGAATCGAGTTCTAAGGACGCCACGCCACTGCAATCTAAGGTACCAGCTATCTTCGTTCCAAATTTTATCCAAATCCGTCCAGTCGTTTTAGCGTGAAGAAGGAACAAACATACACACTCACTCACTCACATCGTCACATCGTCACATCGTCACAAACTTTCGCATTTAAAATATTACTAGCTGTTGCCAGCGACTTCGTCTGCAAATAATTCGTTTATCGCTATCCCGCGGGAACTACGCAATTTTCCGGGATAAAAAGTAGCCTATGTGCTATTCCAGACTTTTCTCTATCTATGTGCCGAATTTCATCCAGATCCGTTGGGCCGTTCTGGCGTGATTGAGTAACAAACAAACATCCATCCATCCATCCATCCATCCATCCATCCATCCATCTATCCATCCATCCATACTTTCGCATTTATAATATTAGTTAGATTCATCAAAGGCCGTACCTGTATGGTGCGGGGCGTCGGTAGAAACGTCGTCTGTAATCAGTTTCACTAATTCCAGTACGTCGCGAGTGTTGCTTCGCTCGTCGGCGATCAGAAGCGTTTGAAGACTCTTTTGAAGTAACTCAAGATGGTAGGCCTGGAATGTGCCAAGCAATTATTAGCATGTATTATAGACTAGCAACTCATGACTATTTTGATGCGCCCACAATCATGCTAAACGTGGCCTTATAATAATAATAATAATAATAATAATTTGCAAAAACAAGGGTAAAAACAGGTATTACAGTTCAATAATAATTTCCTTTCCTTATTCTACCATACAATGGCCTTTAGGTCTTTTTACCTTAGGCACTGTTTGACTCATAAGGCACTTGTCCCAC
Source organism: Pandemis heparana (assembly GCA_963854515.1). Lineage (NCBI taxonomy): Eukaryota > Metazoa > Arthropoda > Insecta > Lepidoptera > Tortricidae > Pandemis > Pandemis heparana. The sequence continues at coordinate 9,134,342 of OY978012.1, read as the reverse complement.
CTATGGAACTTTTGTCGGCCGGCGACAAAAGCGACAAAATTTCCATACTAAAAAACGCTCGCTTCTCGCTACTCACCGGCGGTGGGACAAGTGCCTAAGGGATAAAGCCATGATTAATATGTATGTAATCGAGGACTTTAATTGTTGAGCCACTGTGGAACGTTGTCGTATTGACATACACCTTTACAACGCGTGTATAAATAACCGGCCAAGTGCGAGTCGGACTCGCGCACGAAGGCTACCATTATCTATAAACATCTATAAACCAGTGTAAACAGAGCCCTGCTCCAAAGCAAGATGTACGCAATGTGAGGTCACTTTATATTGGTCACTGTTATATACAGACATATATACATTATTCTGGTTTTTAGTATTTGTTGTTATAGCGGAAACATATCATCTGTGAAAATTTCAACTGTCTAGCTGTCACGGCTCATGAGATACAGCCTGGCTACAGATGGACGGACGGACGGACAGACAGCGAAGTCTTAGTAATAGGGTCCCGTTTTTACCCTTTGGTCACGTAACCCTAAAAAGCAGCCGTTTCACTGTACAGCATTCCATGTATACTCAACAATTAAAGTCCGGTATGTGTTGTAATTTGTCAGTGTTAACAGTACTAACCGAGCCGAGCGGGAACCGGGCGGACAGAGCGCTAGCGCAGTGCCCGTCGCATCATGATTAAGAATCTCTGATGATTCGAAACTGTCGGACCTTTTCCGACGCAATAAAACGTGAGTAATCCGAATTATTTACATTAATAGTACTAACTCTCATCGCGTGCGCTAGAGGGTCGTGCCTCGGCCTGGCGCGGCTGAAGAGGCAGCAGTGCGCGGGCGCGTAGCTCCAGCGGCGCGCGCGCAGGAAGCGCTGCCCGCGGCTCGACGCCACCCAGCGCAGGCGCACCGGCGGCGACGCGCACGAGTCCGAACACCAGCGTTTGCACAGGCCCAAGTAATACCTGGGACAAAGGGGATGATTACCAGAAGATGTCCACTATTGAACAAAGGCATCCCCCTTAAAAAGCCACAAACAGTGTAACGTTGTGCGTAAAACTCAGTACTGATTGTTTTTTTTTTCTTTCTAATAAAAAAATAAAAGTTAACAAAACTATTGTTTTTTTTTTAAATAATAGTACATTACTGTAGAGACCGTGATGTAAGGGATTGCAGGACGAGATTGGGATAAAACGAGTCCTGCAATCCCTGTTTCCGGCCGAGGATTGTATAGTGCTTTTCTCGAGCAATACGAGGAAATATTAAAATTAAAATGACTACCAGGTAATCAAGTAAAAATTGTTTAATTTGCCGCTTTTTATTTTTTAAACATGCCATTTGAACAAGCTATTCGAGCTCCTCATGTTAACCGCACATAGGTACACCACCGCAGCAGCAGCACCCCCAGCACCCCCACTGCATTACTTCTTGGCCTAGGCCATAAATATGAAACTTCATGGCTTCATTTCGTGACATTAATGCATACATTTCCGAGCATGTTTGAGAAATAGTGCATTACTGCAGAGACCGTGAAGTAAGGGATTGCAGGCCGAGATTGGGGCACACGGCCGAGTCGCAGCGAGTCCTGCAATCCCTGTTTCCGGCCGAGGATTGTATACCTAGTGCTTTTCTCAAGCGATGCGAGGAAATCAAGTAAAAATTGTTTAATTAGCCGCATTTTTAATTTTTGAAACATGCCATTTGAACAAACTATTGCTCGCTAATTTGTTATGGCTAAGATCATTCACCACAAACAGCCAAATGCTCGTACAATCATATGGAACCAGCGCGTTTAAAAGTGTCTTAAATAGTTTTTTTTTTACCTAAAGATCAGATTCTGTGGAAAAAAAGTAAAAGTTGTCTGATTTTTTAATCCAATGTAAATTTAAACTAAATAGTTTTATAACATTTAATTTTGCACTTTTAGTTGATTTATTACAATTTTATAGTAAAAGGAAATATACTTTCGAATGAAATGGCGTTATCAGAAGACAAATGGGAAATTACAGGTACCTATGTACTGTTGCGGGAGTAGAACATTGCGACAATTTTGTTCAACTGCAAGTCAGTGGAATATTTTAACATTTTATTTTATTTCCTCGCATTATTAGAGAAAAGCCCTATACATGCCTCGGCGGAAACGGCAATTCGTGGATTCGTATTTAGTAACGGACTCCGCTACGCGTCGTCCGTCAAACTATATACTCATCCACGAATTGCAATTGACAACATTTCATTTATATAACACCCGAAAATGTATATATGGTTCGAAATCATTTTGCCTCCTGATCACTGCAATATGTTTAAATAATTTTAATATCGCTTATAATAAAAATTAAAAAATTATTAAAAATATGTCCTAATTTTACCAAAACTACCACATGAT